>JAWNMD010000386.1:0-1473934 GCA_035044365.1 Drosophila neotestacea
ACATTTGTTGTTTTATTATACTCGCTCAACACTGTGTGTTGGGGTTTTATTTTTTCTTTTTTTTTGTTAGTTTTAACTCGCTCAACACTGTGTGCTGGGGTTTTATTATACCCTTGCAGAGGTATTATAATTTTGTCACGAAATGTGTAACGCATTGAAGGAAGCCTCACAGACCCCATAAAGTATATATATTCTTGATCAGGGCGACGAGCTGAGTCGATATAGCCATGTCCGTCTGTCCGTCTGTCTGTCCGTCTGTCCGTCTGTTTCTATGCAAACTAGTCTCTCAGTTTTGAAGCTATCTCGATGAAATTTGGTACAGGTCCGTCTTTTTGCTGCACGCAGTACATATGTCGGAACCGGCCGGATCGGATAACTATATCATATAGCTGCCATAGGAACGATCGGTTGGAAATAAACATTTAGTATGAAAAACTTTTTTGTTTCTCAAGATATCTTAACCAAATATACACATTCTGTGTTTGATTAAGTTCTAAACAGGCTGACCAAATTTAGTGTGAATCGGACTACTATATCATATAGCTGCCATAGGAACGATCGGTTCGAAAACAACATTTAGTATGGAAAACTTTTTTGTTTCTCAAAATATCTCAACCAAATATACACATTGTGTGTTTGATTAAGTTTTAAACAGGCTGACCAAATTTGGTGTAAATCGGACTACTATATCATATAGCTGTCATAGGAACGATCGGATCGAAAACAATATTTAGTACGGAAAACTTTTTTGTTTCTCAAAATATCTCAACCAAATATACACATTGTGTGTTTGACTAAGTTTTAAACAGGCTGACCAAATTTGGTGTAAATCGGACTACTATATCATATAGCTGCCATAGGATCGATCGGTTCAAAATCAACAAATTTTGTAAAAAATCTGACGGCTTACACAGGGCACTGCAAGGGTATCCAAACTTTGGCGCGCCAAAGTTAGCTTGCGCTATATTTTTCTTGTCTTTGTTATTTTTAACTCACTCAACACTGTGTGTTGGGGTTTACAATTTTTTTTTTAATTTGTTATATTAATTATTTTTTATTACTTTAGCTTTTCGGACACTGCACTGTGTGTTAGAATTGCTTGGGTGTAACGTTGGTTAGCACTTTTCACTGGTTCAATCGTTTTGACGATTAGTTTGATTTGATTTATTGTTTTTTTTTTCTTGGAAAATTAAAAATTTGTACACAATTTCACTCGCGGCGTTGGCACGCGTAGACAATAATTGCGGAGTTTTATAACCGGTTGGGCGCCAATTATGAATAAGTATAGTCAATAGATAACAGAATATTATTTTCGGTTTAATAATCCTTTATTGCTTTATTTATTAATTAACTTGCAATCAACTGATTGCTAAGCGGGTACGTATAAAACTAAATCTACAAGAATTCTTAAGCTAACAATAAGCCGCGGCTGCATAGCAGCGATGACGGCAGAATGCTGACACTGCGCCTCGTGCCGTTCTTCAGCGGTCACTCAGCGCACATAGCAAAGGAATCATATTTCCATGCTATGCTGACCGACCGTCAATGCAGTGTCGGCAAAGTGTCGCAACAAAGTCGCGACGGCATCCGGTTGCCCTAGATATGCTTAACTTATATTTATGCTTGAATGCACTCATTAGGCAATTAGAAATGCAACAGTCGTAAGGACATTCAGTGAATTCATGATACCATCTTCTACATAACACAAACAACTGTAAATGCTGTCCAATTTAACTGAAAATCCAAGCGGGATAATGTTACAAGGGTGAATATGAATTAAGGTACTCGTATTGCACTTTCAAACCAAAATCAATTGTGTAGACTGCAAATGTAAATCAAAGTCAATTAAATTAATTTAACCACTTGTTCAAAGATAATTCATTTGACAGCCTTTTAATGTCGACTATTTATAATATTCTGAGCCCTATTTTTATTTAATTACATTCAGTCAATCAATTGCAATAGTTTTGTAAGCGTGTAAAGGATTATAAAAATATTAAATTAAATAAATAACATACATTTTGTCTGTTAGTTGGTTTGTTTAGTTTCTTTGGCAAGTAACTAGTTGACATCACTGTTGAAAGCGCAGTGAACAATTGTGCTCGCCATTAAATAAGTGAGTTTACCATGTAAGTACTGTTCGTATAAGAAGCTGAGTACCTTTACCTTACCAGCTATGATGTATTTCCTACTCTCCTACTTTCATTTTGTATACCACATTACGTATACGCAACGTTGCGTCGCACGGCAAACTGAATTCGAGTTGAACTGTGTGCGAGTCATTAATTCATGGGCATGAAGTTGATTGCGTTTTGTTTGGTTTCATTTTAGTTGGCTTGGCGTTAAGTTGTGTGCACAGTCAGACAGGCCAATTAAATAGGCGCAAGGAGTCAACTTCATATTAACACATACTTAATCTGTGTGTAAGCGTACAGCATAAGTATGTGAGCAAATGCGTCTCTGTGTGTGTGTGTGTGTAAGGAACACAAAGCATCGTCATAGCCCACGTAACCGGTAAGTTTATGAATTTCAAAAATGCGCCCCATTGCCTAAACTAATTTTCCTGCACACGCAATCGCCCGCCCACACACACACACACACACACGCAGACATACGCACACGCACACTCACACAGTCTGCTTTTCAATTTCCAGCACACACAGGGAAAGCCATCCCTTTTTTATACTTCCTTTGTGTGTATTCGCTGCGGTTGTTTAGAGAGGCGTCTGTCAAAGCAACGTGCACAATGAAAGGGAAGAGAGCAAGAGACGGGGAAAAAATGAGAAATAACAGAGACCACATAAAAGCGAGAAACAGCCTGCAAATATTTGACTATATGCATACCCTATAAAAAAAATGTCATATTTCAAAATGATGGAATGGCGACAAATGCATGCTAAAATTCAAGCTTAGAATTCCTGATGTTAGCATGTACTTTTTTGGTAACCATGTGTTAAGGATATAGAATTGTAAAATTAAGAAAATATGCGAATAAAATAGGAAAGCGGGCTCCAAATATTTGGTTCAAGTACAAAATTCTTATACGATACGAATTCCGATGAACAGAAAAATTTAAATCCGAGTTCAACAAAGTTTTGATACCGTTTAGAAATGATTTTATCCCGAAATCCAATTGGGTTTTCTGTTTATAAAAGAAAACTATCAATTATAGTTATTTCCTAAATGCCCACAAACATATATTTATAAATACAAATATTTAGCATAAAAATCATAAATAATATCATTTGATTTCGCATAATTTCTTAGTTGATTTTTGTACTTGCACCTATTACATGGTCAACATCATGATTGGAAAAAAGTTACAACGTTTTATGATATTTCTGCCAGTGAATAGGCAAATGGTGACTGTGACAGACTATCGGTTGCAGCCCTTTGGCTTGTTGCTACAAAATGAAAACACATTTTTTGCAACAGCTTGTTGCAGTCTACCAACCCCCACCCCCACCACCACCCCCTATTCTTTGTTGGCAATGTGGCCGTCGTTTGTTGCGCCTTTGTTAACGCTATGCGTTGCGGCTGTTAGCGAGCTCGTTAAAAGTGATTTTTGAAATTGAAAAACGATACATCAAAGTGTTGCAAAATGTGTAGTAAAATATCATTGAAGAGAATTTTGAAAAAATGTACATAAGTATTAAAATACGTATAGGAGATAACATAATAAACAAAGAGAGATAAGAAAATAGTCGGCAAATCAATTTGTATATCGTTATATTTGTAATAATTTGACTATTGATTAGCACAAAATATTAAAAGTCAAAACAATGTTTATGAATTGAATAAAATATTCTTCTTTTTATTGAAGTTTAAGGACAATTTCGTTGACCTCACTTTAAAGTAGATAAACATCTCCAAGTAACAACAATATAGCTTCAAGTTAAGACAAAGATCAGCTTCTAGTTATAAGTTATGTAAGTTTTGGTTCCTTTACCCTTTTGTGCATCATTAAAATTATTATAATAGTTTTATTTTTGCTATAAATGATAACATTATACACAATAATTAAATTCATAATTTTTAACAAATAAAATGTCTTTAAATAACGATTTATTTGGAAGCAAAGTTAAATGTTGTATAAAATAACAAACAACAAGTGCACAAAAGAATAAAGTCAAGTAAGCGTATTTCAAGTTCAGCTAGGATATTTGCTTTGTCAGTATTCTGGATAAGGCCAAGACCGTTATATTCTCCCTCTGACACACACACAAGCACACACACACGCACACACCCACACACACACACCCATGATTGGCGGCAGGTTTTGTTAATTTACGTATTTTGGGGTAACCTTTTTTTGCATCTATCCTCGATCTATTCGCTAACCCTATCCATCTTTTGGCAGCTTTTTTCGCATTGTTCCACGTTGTTGTGGCACTCACACACACACACGCACTCGCACACTCACACTGACAGTGTTGTCAACTTTTCAGCACAAAATCGAGAGAAACCGACCAGAAAGAAATACATTTTAAATTATTTATTCACTAGGACAGAAAATAGGACAAGTAGTTGTATATTTAAAATGTTGACTTTTAATAAATATAATTCAGAAACCACTTACAAATATTTTAGTATCATTCGTCGATATATGTAATATTTTAGATTATGTTTTTTAACTCTTATATTTTTTGCCTCAAATACATCATTTGGTTAAGGAGGCTGAAATTTACTTTCTTTTGTATTTGCATTTAGGATCTGCCTATTTGTACCCAAATCTAATCAATTTGAGTATATAAGAATTTCAAAGGGGAATGGCCTTACATTCCAATCCAGCTAAAGTGCTTCTAAAAAGGATAAATCTGTACAGGAAAAGGCTAAATTGGCAACACTGCTCCACATTAGAGACGCAGTCGGGAGTGCGTGTTAGATAAACTGACAGGGCGTCTGGGTTTGCGTGTTTTTTAGACTTGACTGTTGAAGGGGGGGGTGTTGTGCCCTGCAGAGGGTTTATGGTAAGAGAGTATGTGTAAGGTGTGTACCAACGGAAGGAAGCGACAGGAAGCGCCGCAAGGGCAAGCGGATGTGTTGCCAGCCCTTTGGAAATGTACCCCAAAAAATGCAACCCCAACCCTAACCCTCAACAACCTCGCCCATCCCCCCTCGATGACTGTCCCGTTAAGCGTTCCTCCGCTACGGTTGTAGTCGTTGTAATTTTTGGCAAGCCTTTGACGTTAGCAGCACAACAACAACAACAACAACAACAACAACAACAACAACAACAACAACAACAACAATAGCGGCAACATTAACAGGCCAAAGTCACTGGCGGCATTTTTGTGGTTTTTTTGTTGTGTTCTCTTTGGTGTGTGTGTGTGTTTTTGGCGCTTTGATTTCATTTCTTCATGGTTTTTTTCACTTTCAGCATTTTTTTCGGGTATTTCCCTCCCGTTAACCATCACTGCTAAAGTATGTGTGTGTGTGTGTGTGCGTTTAACAATGCGGTCAGATCTCAAAGACCATAAAAGCTAGAGTCAGCGAATTTTTGTCATGTCGAGGCGTCTACTAACAACCTACGCAGTAAGGATATACACTTATCGGGTTATCGATAACTTAATGCGTGTTGGCCTCAAATGATAAAAATATATTACACAACACGGCGCATACTTGATATCTCTGGAGGTTTCAATAATGAATAAGACAGTGCAAGCAAACGGAGAGATAGTAGATTTTATAAATGGTTTAGGGTCTGCTTTCGTAACTATCATGGATTTACACTATGTCGCTATCGATAACTAAGTTAAAATAGTATTGGAAATTTATTTATCAAATTCAATTCACTGCGTATACTTAATTTCTGGAGAGTTTTGTGTGTGGGAAAAAATATCGAACTAAACTTTTATCGAAAAATCGAAAAACTGTGAACAATTATTGTGTAATTACTCTGATAGTTAAACCATCTTTGATAGTTGTGAAAGTATAAAAAACTATAATCTATCTGTATACTTTTAACAGGGTTCAAATAATGTCAAGTTAATTCTGAAACACATAAAAAAAATTTAAACAAATAGTGAAAGCGATAAAACAATTCTTAACATTTTGGAATTGTGTCTAAATTAAACAATTTTAAATGGTATCTGTCAGCCAGTCACACACTTGTTTTATTTTTTGTGGTTGTTCGCTTTGTGGTGCGACATTTCAACTTTAAAGTGGCCATCAACGCGAAATGCGCAGCGTCAACAACAACAACAATTGCTGTTGATGACGTCGACAACTTAAGCGTTGTTTGTACAACTGACAACAGCAACAACAGCTGACAGCAACCGACAACTACAGAACAGCAACAACAATGGATGAATGAATGACAGAGCGCGCGTTTAATAAACATCATTTAATTACAGGCACACGAAAAGGGGAGCCACATTATTTCAATAAAGTTTAGCTTAGCCTCAGACCGAGTGGGCGTGGCACAAACGCCTACAACAAAACCCTTGGTAATTTGTGTAACTTTTTTAATTATTTACTTTCGTGCTGCCGCCTTCGTTATTCATACTTTTTCTTAACTTCTTTTCAGACCCTGTACTTAAGAAAGAAAAGGAGTGACAGACCTCATTTAGTTATGCATAGCTTCTTGATCAACATCAACAATCGAAGCCGTCGGTTTGCTTGTCTGTAGAAACACTTCGAACTCTGAGTCTTTAGGATAGTTATTTAAATCATTCAACAAACAATTTTATTGTAAAATATTTGTTTGATGTGTAAAATATATTATTTGTACTTGGAAGTGTGTCTTGGTGTTTTAATAGTATAGCTATGTACAGAGTTGGCTCAGTCGAGCTCACTCGCTTGTAGTTTTTCTGACTTGTTTTCTCAACACCACTTCTTTTCTCTACGTTTTCTTTTTTTGGGTTAATTTAAAAAGGCAACGACAACTCTGCGGGTAATGCTTAACAGCTGTTGGTAATCAGGTGGCTTGCCAGGGTTGCAACCCGCTGAGTTACCGCTTAAACTAGTGATTAATCCGATAGCCAAAGAACAAGGCATAGAAAGTTAACAGAGAGTGTGTCCCAGCAAGATAACAAAAATTGTTCAAACAAAAGACAATTTAAAACAACACGGGGAATAAGAAGAAAAGAAAGAAATAAATGAAGAGTGCAAGTAAAAAAAGAGATACCGCACAGTTAAATGTAAGTTGTATATTCCCGCTGATAAGTTAAGCATTAAGTAAGTACACTATTTCCAGCTACTAAACTTGACTTAGTGTTTTTAATGCGAAAACTGAGGCTATCAAGTGTCAGCTTTTTACTAAGGTGCTCTTTCCAAGAAGGCTGGCAATTCCAACTGGCTTTTCTACAAAGTCCTATTTAATGTTTCCATTTGATTGGCCGTCTGATGTATTTTCTTCGAAATGGAAAGTGTTGTTATAAATTTGCATAATTTATATACTATTATAAAATTCCTTTTCAGTAGGAAAAGCTTTATTGATGTTGAATGGAAATGTTTGACTTTAAGCTCAGTGAGAAACACGGATTTACCAAAAAATAATATCTTATTTGAAATTATCTTTACCTATGTGTCCTTTTATTTCAATTCCTTTGCTTAAATAATAATTTAATCTTCATTTAAACTGTGTGCTCCACACGCAATTGCGGGCTACGTGACACACATACGTAATTATATGCACTTTACTCTCTCTCTCTCTCTGCCATTCTTACTCTCTTGAGAGAGCAGATGACAGCCAGTGTGACCACGTGGGAGACAGAACGTTGCTAGCATCGAGAGAAAACTCACTCTACCATTGTCAATTTTTGCATCTCTCCCAAGAGCGCATATTTGTTAATTCATTTCTGCTTTGTGCGGCATTCTTAAACGTTTCAAGAAACCTACAAATAATCGATATCCATGCCATAAATTAATATTTCCAGCTCTGTTTAATTGCACAGAGACACCACAGGAAGCTGTAACCGCAAGCTGGATGAGTAGGTGATTGATCTAATGCCTCTCGAAGGGATAGACAAGTTTTGTGGGCCATAAATTGCAAATGGGCGACAATGTCATCATATAAATCAGGCATAAAGCAGACAGCACGCTTCTGACCTGAACCAGAACCTGAACCTGAACCACAAACTCAAACTCATACTGAAAGCTATATAACAATAATGAGCTTTGCGAATGACCATTAAGTAACATTTAAAATGTCACTCAGGCTAAGGTTGCGGTTACAGCTCAAAGGGATTTCGGTTTGCCTTTTGTAAAGAAACGCAGTGAGAGAAATAGAGAGGGAGAGAGAGAGAGAGCGAGAGAGAGAGAGAAAGAGACAGTGAGAAAAGATAGAGATAGTCATACACACGGACGCGTGTCTAATGTGAAAAGAAATTAAATGGAAAACCCAACAAGGCAGTAAATCTCCAACCACAACAAACAACACTCGAAAGCAATTTAGCTGTGGATTCAAGGGGATAAGGTGGAGAAGTGAAGAACAAGAGGTAGAGTGGTAAAGAGGGGTGGGGGGGAGCAAAAGGGGTTAGCTTCTTTAGCTGCAAGTTGCAAGGACAACGTTAGAGACTTTGCGGTTTTGGTTTTCAATCACGGCACACACACCAAATTGCTAGACGCCAGATTGTGTGTCATAAACTTTTACTCCTACTACTGCAGTTGCATGTTGCAACTAGCAAGTTGCAACAAAGCTGCCGCAAGATAAATAATCAATTAAAGTCTTGCACCAGCGGCTGACGCAGCGTATGCGTAATGCGTGCACGTAAATCAGCGACACATTTGCAACGCATTCGCACAGGCACACACCCACACACTCACCCACACACACACTCACACACACACACCCACACACACCCACACACACACACCCACACACACCCACACACACCCACACACACACACCCACACACACCCACACACACACACAAACACACACACACACACACATAAAGTTGCAACAACGCGTTGTGGCACGAACGCGAACGCACTTTCATGCAATTGCACAACCTCAATGCGATTCTTTCAACTGTAGTTTCACCCCTCTCCACCTCACTTAACCACCTCTGTAGTCCTCTCCATATCCGAGCATGCCTTGCATACACCCAAAGAAAAACGATCTGACATTTACACTAAATTTGAACAAACTTAAAAACATTTATTCCATTTTCAAGCGAAATAATGAAATCAATTTCTAATGTATGCGATTAAATTTGGTTTAAAATATAAATATACTTTATTGATATATACACATTTCATAGGAAATCGTGTCAACTTAATTTTGACCAATAAAATGTACAATGAGCAAAATTGGAATATATTAAATTTAAATATTTATATGTATATTTCAAAGGAAACATAAAATTCCAACTTATTAGTTACGTAACAAACTTTTGTCTTGTAAAATGTTGAAAATTTAATTTGATTCAAGAACGTTAACCAAATTCATGAAATTAGTTGTGGCTACTTTAAATAAAAGATATATACAATCAAACATCGTTTGAAATTAATTTTTGAACCAATCGCTCATTTAAGCAAATTAACTTAATATAAATAAATGTTTAGTTAAATTTGACGCATTTAGAATATATATAGAATTCAACGCTTAACTAAATATGAAATTTTTAATATAACTAAGTGCCAATCACATCTTGTAGATAACCTCGCGGTCTAGTTAAATTTAATTACTCGTTTTTTCTCAGAGTGTACTCTGTACTTAGTCCTGTCCCAGTTCCCTTTTTGCCTTTGAACGCCTTTTCTGCCTGGCATTCATTTGGTTGCATACTTTGGGGCGATGAGGCGCCACAAAAGCTGCAAAATGGCTGACATTGTTCAAGTCAAAGCCAGCTGCAACAGCAGCAACAGCAGCAGCTGCAATTGCAACTGCAACAGTGGCAGCAACGGGAAAAGCACAGAAGCTGTGGCAACGACAGTATTACAAAACGTAATACTTATAAACATGTTTATAAGAAACTGCTCGCTATAGCAGTGAAAGATACCATTGAAAAGGCACTGTGGAAACAGCTGAGAATACTAGGAATCACAGTGTGAATATATTTTTTCACTTTGCACTTCTATTTTGAATTCAACACTTGAGATCTTGTTATTACAAATAGTCGACATAAAGAGTTGACATATCTCACAGCTTAAATCTCTAAGATATATTTAATACATAATAAGTTCTGAGCTCACTATTAAATGAGTTGAAAATTCAACGTGTTGTATAAATATATTTATAAAATTCTTGGTGCGTCAAGACAGAGAAACAAATATTTTTAATTATAGGAACTAATAAAGTATAATGAAATGGAATGGAATGAATTATGATAAATATCATTTCACTCTTGGAAATACCACAAGACTTTGGAACTTAATTTTATCTCGTTTTCTCTTTAAATGTTAAATTATTAATATTATTAAATATTGCTATTGTCGACTGCTTTTTGTTGACAGTTATAAGAGAAACTCCAAAAAACGTTGGACCAACTTAAAAGATGAAATTTAAAGTCCACTGTACACCGTTAACACATACATCCACACGCACACACACACACCCAGAGACATATAACTGTTATTCAAGCGCAACATTTCCTTCTAGATGCACGCAAAGAAAAGTGCATTCAAGCACACAATTCTCAGCCTCAGTCTCATCCACATTTCCATCCTCATACTCATTTTCATTCTCATTTTCCTGCTGCAGTTGTTGTTGCTGTTGTTGTTGTTGTTGTTGTTGTTGTTGTTGTTGTTGTTGTTGTTGTTGTTGTTTGTTGTTGTTGTTGGTTGTCGCTGTCAGCCATGGCGATCTTGTCGCTGTATAATATGCACAAGCGACATTCAGTCAACCAGTCAGTCATTTATTCATTCACTCAGACACTCACCTACTCACTTATACATCCACTCGTTTGCTCATTCATTCATTGCAATGGCGCTGCTTTGTTAGTCGCTCATTTTGGGTTCAGTTGACTAATGTTTGTAGCTGAACCTTGAACATAAATATATACACACACTTAGATACACACAAACACACACACACACACAACAACAACTTCTTATAGACATGGGTAAAACGCGTCATCGACTTGTCAGCAAGCGTAGGTCTCAGACACGGGCATTGAAACCTAAGCAGATGAAAAATCTTGGCCAAAAAGCAAAACCCAGCATAATGATGATGCCAAAAGGAAGCTGTACAATTAAGTATATATATATGCGATTATACTTCTTTATAAACATATGTAAAAATTTAGACGTTATAAGTGAGCATACACTGAAACAAATCAGGAACTTGAGGCAGACTTTTTAAAAAGTTACAATATTCTGTTAGTTTACAGCTTATGCAACTAAAAACAATAGTTTATTTATCTACGAGTAATACTGTAGTGTACAAATATCTAGTATATATATAGTAAAATATAATTTAAACTGAACTTAAGATAAACGAGATTTCAAAGCATAAGTTAGAATCATTTTTAATGCTCTTTTAAATTAATGATTAAATAACTTTTAAACAGTATTATTTTAAATGAAAAGCTTGTAAATTTGTATATATATTTATTTATAATACCTTATAGTTTTCCTCACTCTTTTTTTGTCTCAGTGTATTTCTACAAAAATGTGTATATGTCAAGTGCTTAATGCGACTCATACCGAAAAAAATAAGTGCGCCTCTGTCTCTACTTTCCAGTTACCTTCTTCAGCTATTCCCCTACAGTCAACCACTCCCCCCCTCCAAAGCAACTACCCCTTCGGTTGGTTTCCGCCTCTCCTTTGGGTGTATGTGTGTCTTTAGTGCGCCTTTTTGTTATATAATAGAAAATCCTTAATAACATTTTCTTTACAATTGTGCACAGTCAAGTAAGATGTCGAGTTGAAAAGAGAAAGAGACAGAGGCGAAAAGCAGAAGTCCATACGAATGAGGGAGTGAGTGAAAGAGAAAGAGGTGGCTAGTAAAGAGGATAAGATTTGTGCTAGACCAACAACACACACACACTTACTTATACACACACACTCACTCACAATCTTTTTACAAGTCTGCCTCTTGAGTCGCCATCGTCACTCGCTCGTAAACATTTCACGCTTTGCCAAGCAATAAGTTTTCTTTTTCTATTTTTCTGTATACCTCTATCTCTCTCTTTCTCTGTCTCTGTCTCTGTCTCACTTAGAAGTCTGTTTGTCGATCTGCCTTTCTGTCGTTCTTTTTTTCGACATTTCTCACTGTTTGTTCTGTCAGTTTACTGTATTTGTTTTTGGCAGGCCAGGACTTCTGGCTCCTGGCCTGACTTCATCGTCCTGGTCAGGTGCTGGCCTCCACACTAAAGAAAAGTCAAGCTGTCCAGCCATAAAAAAAAGCCAGCACACAAAAAAAATGCAGCTAAAACCAACAACAAACAAGCCGAAAGGGTGAAAGCCAAATTCCAGAGCAACTGATGCTTTAACGCATTTCTATAACCGGAACAAGGATGTTGCTAACTTGGTTATGGTTATGTCTGCCTGGTTCAAACGAGCACTCATACATACACTTATGTAGACACAAACTCATACACATGTATGAGTGCACACAACACATTTCAGAGTTGAGCCTTAAGTGAATGGTCAGTTGAATGTTTATTTACTTTCGACGCAATGCAGTTGTATGAACATCTGAATACCAGTCTAAGGTAGCCAAATGAATCAAGTGAAATCAAATGACGAGTGAGTGAGTGTAATCATCTGTGACATTTGGTTAGTGAATAAATGCATATAAATTTTATATTTAAGTTCACTCATCATGTCTGTTATTTTAATTCTAATTAAATATTCGCTTTAAGAGAGTTTATACGAATAACAATGCTCATCATCAGATTTTCTGAATACACTCATACATTCACATATGGTTAGCAAACAGTGAAAAGAGAGAAATGTGAGTACATTTTCGTGAAAAATCATACAAAATGTATGTGGACATAAGAGTGCTCATGAATACACTCACGAGTCCTCATGAATACATTCACAGTTCAAATGAATACACACATACTACACTACACACTAGCTAAACAGTCTTTTTTATATGCATATATGTGTATGAGTATTCTAAGGAATGCACTCATGAGTACACATGCTCAGTTGACATATGTATAAACAACCATAAATGTATTCAACATACATATGTACATATACTCATGAATGTACTTCCAACACAAATGTACAAACTCATGAATACTTTAATTATTAGTTTCCTTTAATCATTTTTACTCAATTAAAACATATTAGCTTATCAAGCCGCCGGCGGTTATTCAAGCACTCGTTCACTTTAAGTCCAAAAATGAGCCATGCCAAGCAGAGCTTATCAAATTTCAAGTCTAATTGCATTTACTTACAAGCCCAAAGTCGAGGACCACAACAACCACAACAGTGTCTAGGATCAGTCTTTAGCTTTAATATGTAGCTTGAGCTGTGTATTAGGCAAATAAATCAAGCTAAATGTGCGCTAAATTTTGGCCCAAATAGCCAAAAATGAATAGTAAGAGAGAGAGAGAGAGAGAGAGAGAGAGAGAGAGGGAGACCAAGCGTCCAATCTCAATCGGAATCTCTATTCTTCAAGAAGCTATCCGACGACTACAAGATGTAGCATGTGGCATGAAACGAGGTTGCCACTCAATGGCCGCCTTCTGTCATTGTTCGACGTCATTAGGCGATAAATTGACCTTCACGCATGCTGCGAGATTCAAGTGGATTGGGGTTGAAATGGGGTGGGTTTTGGGTTGGTTTTCGACTGGTGCTTCGACTGGTGGCGTTGATTGCTTGCCGCATAAGCCAGGCCACTTGCCTAAATATTCATACATACACAAACACCCACACACACACACATATACACACACAGCCTGTGCCACAATTCCACATTTTGTGGGCATGCTCAAGACGTCATCACTTATGAGTATGCATGAATATGTGTGCAAGTGTGAGTGTGTGTGAGATACTTAAACTATCGCAATATGCTTTGTACTAAATGTTACAATGCCAACAAACGACATAGTGCTACACGTTTAGTCTTAGTTGTACCCCAACTAACTAAGCCTTGCCTTGTCTAATGCTTATTTGATAATCTACCTGTTATTGACCTCCTTTATTAGACCCTGTACTACAAAAGTACAAAGGGTCAATTGAATTTATCAAAAATATGCACAAGAAATCATGAATCTCTATAATAAAAAACATCAAATATTTGGAATAAGTAAAGTTTTACTAATTAATAATAATTACATAACCTGAAAATTAGAAATTGAAATTGAAAGTATTGAAAATTCAAAAATTAGATTTTTAGCTAGTTAGTAAATTTAACTACTTAACTGTTTGTGCCTGGTTAATAAAATAATCGAAATCGTATTTTCAACTACACATTTATTTTTTATATAGTTATTTTATAGTTTTTTTATTTATAGACATTTTTCTATCCAACATACTTAGTATTTTTTCGATCGAATTTAGTATAGAATTATTTCTTGCCATAGCAATTTATTCGTTGAAACGTATTTCATTTGAATTTTTTGTTAGAATTTCCTTAGAAATTGGATTTTATTTTGGTTAGTGAAATTTTTCTTCAGAACTTCTAGATGGATTCAATTGACAGTAAATTTAACAACAACTGTACGATTTTTCATTCCTGCAAAATTTGTTGTGAAAATTAGTATATTTCACATTCAGTATAAATTGATTTTGAAAGTTTGTTTTTTTTCCAAATGCAAGCTAAATGGATTACTGGAATCGGCTTAAAACGTCTCTTGATGAATGCAACACACAAAATTGATTGAAACCTTTGAAATTCTCATTGGAAATTTCTCCATTTTTCCACCTCTGCACAAACATTTTTGGAAATTTCAAAATTGATTTTTAATTGATTTTCTTGGAATTATTTTGGGGAAATTCGGGCTGAAGTTAAGGAGCTTAATGCTTGCTTTTTGAAGCCAAACGAAGAGCGTATGAATGTTCTATGAATAAATGAAATGAGGGTCTTTTGTGTGAGGAGGGAATATTCGAGAAGTTCATTTTCTGAGTTGGATACGGATTTAATCCAATGAAACTGGCGTGACCATATGCTGAATATTAGCAGTGTGTTGTGGATGTGTTAGAGAAAGAGATAGAGACACAGAGAGAAGGCTAGAGAAAGAGAGATCCTTTTGTTCATCAAGGCTCGATTGCAACAATTACAACAACAATGGTCGCTCATTCACTCATTTGCCGCATATGTCGAGAAGTTGCACAGTGTTGTAAGTGTGCGAGTGGAAGTGTGTGTAAGTAAGTTTATTGTTCACACACACATACACACACACATGTGCAATTTACACCCAGCCAATGCACTATGGTCCAGGCGACCACTTTTGTTTTCAAAAAAGGAATACATCCCAACTACTAGCCCGATTGATTCAAGAGAACCACAAAAATTTGATTACCTCATCGTATTTTTCAATTTATGGGGAATCAAAAAATGTAGCTTAATTGACGCTTTTTTACTTTACGTGCTTTTCCATATTCTTTTTGGGAGTAAAGAAGTTGTTGTTTATTTTATAGATATTTATAAAAGAACATTCTTAATGCGAGTCGTACATACAGTAACGCAATAGGGTTGGACTTGGGAATTTAGAATTTAGTAGATCTTACTAGTGACAATTTCTGCTAATTTAGAGGCGCTAATCGAGCGAACGAGACACTCTGTAGACTTAAAGGACGGCTATTAAATATACAAAAATTAGTGTTGCATACTTTTAGGTTAGGCGTCAAACGGCAGAGGGATAGCATACTATAGACATATATGTATGTAGATCAATATTGAATTTGTATTCCTGTTAGCTCGTGGCCCTTCACTACCAACACTACCACCACAAAAGTGGTCGCCTGGACCACAGTGCAATGTGCGTGTTCAATGGCAAACACAATGGAGCCAACCAAGCACCGTTACATTCCCCATGATGAAATTGCATGTGGCAAATGTGCAACAGCCGTGTCCCCCTCTCAACCACATTCACTATTATTCCCTCCCCCACCCCCTCTTCACAACTTTGCTACAAACTCGAACCACTTTTTACCTTTTCAGCCCATTTTTGGCCCGTTGCAAATGACTAATTTCACTTTTTCCTAAAGCTTTAGCTAGTTAAATCCTTTTAGCTGTTCTTAAAATCCATTTCGCTACACTTTCGCCAACAGACATTTTTTACATATCCCTAACAACCCAGAAGCAACAATAACAAAACTTTCAGTATTCCAATGTTAATATTTGTAAATATTTGTTGACCGATTTGTTCAAATTTTCAATTTATTATATTAAAATAAAATTTATTTTTAAATCTAGTAAAATTACAATTAATGCATGTAAATGGAATTATTTGTTGTAAAAATAAACTTTAATAATTTTAAAATTTTATTAAGCGACATGAAATGCAACTAAGTTTTAATTTATTTACTGTGCAAATTGCACCAATTTCTTTTTTTAAATAAAAAAAATCCAAGAATGTCTTTTTGCCATTTTCGAGAACACCGGCAAATCAAACTTTCTCTATATATATTATTAAAACAACGAAAGTAATTGCTGATTGCTCGAGTTGTCGCCTTCAATTTGCAGCAACAAAATGTGTTGCATACTTTTAGTAAATAACCTAGATATACAATATCAAATAACGTATACGACATGATGAACACGCAATACACATTCTAAATTGTTTGACATATAATTGGGCACACGATTTATTGATTTTCATTTGACATTCCCCCAAGCAACCCTCTATTTGTTAAAGTAATTGTTTAAATTGGATAAACGGAGTCAAGGCTGCGAAATAGTTCGCTGTTGAGTCTCATTAAGTATTGAAGTCTTTGAAATGCCAACAGTTGAGCGAAGTTTTTTAATAACATACGAATTATATATGTGTTAGTTGGAAATCATTCATATTATACAGAAAATATATTTGCAGGGCACTTACGCTTTCGATTTGGCAAATATTTTACCATTCAAAAAGGTGAAGCACTTACCTAAAATGAGAAAGAGAAAGAAACATTAAATTAGTTAGTTAGGTGATTTTTAAATAATTTAAAAGAGTTTAATGATGTAATTTCTGTTTAATATTTACAATACACATGTTACACTTTCTACAAATGTGAACTATTTCTTAAATACATATATTTATTCATTTTCTGACAATTAAACTTTTTATTTAACAAAGCAAACATGATTAAAAAAAAAATCAATGCTTATTCAATATTTGAACAAATTTCTTTGGTTGAATTTCTATTCACAAAATAAATGTTATAGTCCACTTTTCAACTCTACACTTTCTATAAATGTAAACTTTTTCTGACATTTATATATATATTTGTTTTCTGACAATTATACTTTCTATTTATTAAATCAAAAATGATTTTAAAAAAATAATCAATGCTTTTTCAATATTTTAACAAATTGCTTTGTTTAAATTTCAATTTACAAAATAAATTTTATCATTGTAGCTTTAATATCTACCAATAAGAGACACTGACTAACTATGAATCTATTTAGAACTCACTCGAAACGATTTGCCAGCCTCTTGATATCGTGAGGAGCAAGAGCAGATGTTCGAGATGTAACAAATTTGCAATTATTTATTTCATCTAGATAGTAGTTAAATAGTTTGCATAGGCAAACTTGACACATTCAACAAGCACTTGAAATCTAACTACATATTTCGTAAGAATGTTTGAAGTAATTTTCACTTTTGAATTACATGGATGCAAATAAATGCTTGATTGTTATATAGTATTCATTTTGTTGAGCTTATACATTTTGCAACTGCTTATGGTTGTTGTTATGCAACGAGTGAGGGAGAGAGGCAAAGTGAGAGTTTGTGAGAGAGAGAGAGGGAAAAGAAGTGCATAAGTTGTGGCAATGTAATTGAAAATATGTTTCAACTCCAAAGGCATGCAGAATACTTCTTATCCTATATTCGTTCATGCCCATATGCCACCATCTAGTTTTATTTTTGCCACAGCCACATCCTTACTTTATCTTCCTCTTTTTCTTCACAGTGCCGAGGGCAACAAGGCAGCACGATAGCAACTCTCTCTCTTACTCACTCTTGTCTCTTGTTCCTCGTTCTCTCTGTCTCTTCTCGCTTTTTGTGTTGTACTGCAAGTATATTGAACATTCCAATACAACAAACAATGGCAACAGCCAAAGGCAACAACAGCAACAACAACAACAGGCCACAACAATGCAAGCAATAAGTGTTGTAAACTAACGGCAACAGTTTTACACTACACTACACTACACTACACACACACACACACACACATCCAAGCACACACTTACTCAAATAAAAGTTACCAGTGAAAGACTCCTAAAATCGCTTGAAAACTTTGATTTTTATGCCCGACTATCCCAAAAACCCAAAAATTCCCCCTTTACGAAATTCTTATTGACAATTCCCAGAACCACATAAAATAACCAAAAACCACATGTACACAGTGCAAATATTTATTCTTATTTTCATATTTCAGAGCTGAAGAAGTGAAGCCTTAAATTTCAATGTTCAATTCGAACAACAGACGGAAATATTTAATTTTTGAATTTCATCTGCGTTTCCCTTACAGATTACATCACAAGTAAAGGGTATTATAATTCTGTTACGTACAAATTCTAATACACTGCCGAATTTCAATTCATAACAATACGTCTAGAGTTCTCCTCATACTATATCATATAGTATTCATTTAAGAAATTTAATTTATCATATGGGCTCAACTGTTGAAATGAACTCAGATTTCCATTCTGTCAAGTTTCTGGTATTTGGGGCACCAGCTACTTAAAACTTAGTATAATCTTAATCTATTGACATATTATATGATTATGTTGTATGTTAACTATAACAGGAATATATTCATTAAATATCGTAATAAAAATATTATCATACAGTGTTTTAAGAACTCATAAAATTTGAATTTGTTTTTTCTCATTTTTACCCTAATCTCAGAAAATCCAAATAAATCGTATAAATGCTAAGAATAGATTCGAAATATTCATGTTTATAGCTTAACTCATTAAAATGGAAATTATGTAAGTTCTTTTGGTAACTTTATATTCAAATATATATTATAGTGATAAAGTTAAGCTTTAAATAAAATGAAACTCATAAAATGTTAAGGAATTGGATCTAGATTAAATTAGTATTTATATTGTAAATAGTAATTATTACTAATGTGAATATTTCTGATCTTATTAAAATATTTACTGAACTTTTTATTAACTTTTACGAAACTTAATATATTAGTATTGAAACAGTGATAAAGTTAAGCTTTCATTAAAATTAAACTCATAAAATGTTAAGGAATTGCATCTAGATTTAATTAGTATTAATTTATTTGTTTATTATGTGAGTATTTGATTTAATTAAATTTGAAACTCATAAAATGTTAAAGAATTCGATCTAAAGATCAAACTTCTCCAAGTTTAGGCGGAAAGTAAACGTAGTCTTTCGGTAAGTGTATTTAGCTATATGTGTATGAATAGTTTGAGTGTCTGTGGTTCCATGTGGTTGTGTTTCTATGTGTGTTTGTGTGAGCTTCTGTATATGTATATCTTTCTATAAACTATTTTTAAGCTTCATGTATGGTTGCAGTTTTATTTGTGCTCTGTGGTTAGTTAGCTATGCGTTGAGCGATTTCAGTGCACATTTGGTTCGAAGCATTTCGAAGTGGTTCACAGTGGTTCAAAGGGTGCGAGGAGAGAGGGAGGGAGGGAGTTCGTGGTGCGCACAGATGCTTCCGTTGCAGAGTATACAAAATACATAAACTTTATGAAAAATCCAAAGCTATACAGGAAGCTAGACGGACAACGGAAGGACGGTGTCCATTGTCGAGTTGTTTGGCTTGCCAGCGGCTGGTTCTTTTATAAAAACCAATCCGAGGAAGGGCAGCTCTGAGATGAGAAGAGGACAGAATAGGGTAGAAGAGGGTAGAAGTTGAGGCAGGAGTACTCCAACTGCAGTTTGGGTGAGAAAATAAAAGACAAAGATAATAACAAAGCTGAGGTCAGAGTTTGTTTTGTGTGGATGACGGAATTAAATTTGCCACTATTCTCTTTTGTTTTGTTCCTTTTCTGTTTCTGTTTTTTTTTTTGTTTTTGGTTTTTTTGAGGCATGGCAAACAATTTGTGAGTTGCATGCAACAGCATTTCGCTTGGATTTTGTTTAAGCAATTGCCAGTGCAACTCTGTCAGGGATCGGCAGGATTAAGGGGAACGAAAACCAAAAAAAAAATGGGAAAACTGCGATAACTGTGCGACAAAAATATGCTACGAAATATTTTCCAAGCATTTGTTTCTGGATTTTCTACGTAGTTTCTATCTCTCTCTCTCGCTCTCTCTCTCTCGCACTTTTTCATTTTTCCCCGTTTATAATAGTCTGCTGGTACAAAATGCATAGCCAGACATGGCCATGGAACATTCCTAAGAGTTTTTAAATTCTTTGGATTAACAAAAAAATATTTTTTAATGTTAACATTTACATAGAGAAAGAGATAAAGTCCGAACAGTAAGAGACAGATAGAGAGAGAGAGAGAGAGAAAGAGATAAGCAATTGTGTCTGGAAATAAATTTTAATTAATCCAAAACTGGTTAACTTTTAAAAGCAATTAGGTCATATAAGCATTAAGCTGGTTCACTAATTCATAAAAAATAAATGTACGAATGAATCATAAAATAAATGATTAATTGGTAAATCTCGCAAAATAGTTCTTTCTCTCTTTCAACACAAAAGGTTAGATAATGAACAGATTTATAAATTAACTAAAGCTATTATAATAAAAACAACTGACTAAAAAAGCATTTAATGAACAAGTTCAAGAAAACAAATTAAATATGTATTGCAAGTGAATCATAACTTTCTTTGAACAGTTCAAAAACAATGCAGAAACACTAAATAAATAAATAATTAGTCCCAGCATAGCATGACGAGCAGATACCCTGTAATCAGATAGACATTTTTTAGTTTCTAAAGTATCTGCTAGAAAAACATGCAATAGTTCATTTTAAGTTTATAAATACAAATTTGAACGCATATACCCTCTTTTGGCAATTTACTTATGGTACAGAGTGTAGGTTGAAACCAACTATTTTGACATGCTTCAAGTAAAAGTGACACAAAGTCCACTGGCCACTACTAGCTCAACTACATTTGAATTCCTAATGAGTTTTGTTAGGTTGTGCCAAAAATAAAAAATGAAGGAATAGTAGGGGAATAGGGGAGGAAGATGGAAGGAACAAGAAGAGGAAGGACTTGAAACAAGTTTCAACAGCAATTTGTTGTTTAAAATGTTGAAGGAAAAGTGACTTGTTGTGGGGTTCTTGTTGTAGTCTGTACAACATTTGTAAGTACATACATATTTTATAAATACCAACAAAATATTTCGATATGAGAGTGTATGTATGCGTTTCAGGTAAATGATTCCCTTGGGTATTTTTCTTAACGACTTTCCTTGTCGGACGACACAAAAACAAGCCAAGTGAGAGAAAGGGAGAAAAAGAGCTTACAAATTCTATTTGATATTTATGTAACAAAGACACCTTTAAACTTTGAAATAAAAACAATCTGTTAAGCAACAGGTTCATATCCGGGCCCCACACGGCAGTTAAGTTTCAATAAATCCATTGCCTATTGTTTAAGGGAATTTATCTGAGTAACGCTCATTCCTTCAGTTTCCTCTTGGTCTTCTTCGTTGAGGGTTGCACCAAAGCGCCTTTAAAGCCAACCAAAAGTTGCAATCACTGAATGAACCCAAAGTCATGGTATTTTTAATAATTTATAAGAAACACACAAGTATAAACAAAACGAAACGAAAGGAGCCTCAAATCAACCAAACTAGATAGAGCGACAGACTATTTTGTACCCCAAACATCCCCTTTCTTCGCTCACAGCTACAAATTTTTTGGCAAAGAAACGAAAACATACACAAAACTCAAATGGAAGTTCACATAACTTAGAACATATTCCGCCTATTTCATATGCTGTACACTTTCTTTTGAGGGGGGTTCTTTGATTGTCTTAAGTCCCTTGTAACCGCCAGAAAAGAACTTTGTTATTCGTCAAAAAGGATAACCAGAATGAAAACTGACATAACTTTGTCATAACTGAATCGATATTTGTATGAAATGTCAATTTGATCCATGGTCTTGTCAAAACTGAACCGTAACCGTCAGAAAAGGACTTTGTCATTAGTCAAAAAGGATAACCATAATTAAAACTGACATAACTTTGTCAAAACTGAACCGATATCTATATGGAATGTCATTTTGTTCATGGATTGGCATCTAGTTGTATTGTATGACAATTAAATTTATTAACAAAAATAAGTATTTTGGATTTAGAACTAGCAGAAAACTAACTTTTGACAATTTATTACTTGTTTTTAATTTGTAAACATTTTAAATGTTAACTTTAATCAACTACTGAAATAAAATCATAATAAACTACACTTATATACAAACATCACACATAACTGTGTAAAAACTAACCCGTATTCCAATCGGAATGTCATTTTAATTTGGCTACAGAATTTAAAAATAGTTAACGTCCACAAATCAATTTTAAAAGGAAATCAAAAAGTTATACACTTTCAAATAGTTTTACACTTTTCCATCATTAAAACATTTTCTACCTTAAACTTGTTCAAGAATCATTTGCAGTTGTTGTAATTATCTCAAATCAGTTTTACAGAAATTTTAACAAATTTCTATTGAACATTAAATCCGTTTTGCAGCATAGAAAAAAGATGCAAAAAAAAAAAGTATAGATGTGAATCATTAAACTCTATAAAAGAGTAAGTGCATTGCAACTATCGTAATCCCATTGCGAAAAGTTTTCCTCTCTTCCATCGACCAAGTGCTCATCCTCATCCACATCCTTATCCTTCTTTTCATCCTCACTCCTCTTCTTTCGCATCAGCTCCTTTGCAGCTTATCTGCCACACACAACACACATACACACACACTTATATACACATCGAGCACAAAGTTCGTTATTTTCGTTATATTACGAACTGATGTACCTCCCACCTACCCCCCCTCTATTTCTGTCCCCTCACGTAGCCATAGTTTAAGAGGCAGCACGAAAAACTACGGCATAAAATTTCCAATTTGCTGGCGCTGCTTGACTTTTTGGTTTCGCCGGGTCCAAAAACTTGGCCCGAGTCCGGCGCTGTTTATGGCGCATATGGGTGCACTTTTCCTCCCTTTTTTATACTATATATTTTTCTGTTTTTTGTTTTTTTATTTTTTCTTATGATCAAACTGGCAGCCAAAACGTTGCGCTTTGAAAGTCCAACCGTATTGAATTTGAAGCAGCTTCTCTACTGCTTCTTTACCATTTTTTATTTTACTTTATATCTCTTTTTATTTAGTCTACCCTAGCCATAGGGTATATTAAGTTTGTGCAGAGTATGCAACAGGCAGTATAACTATATATCCTTGAGCAGCATTAACAGTGAAGTCCGTCTATCTATCTATCTATCTGTTTAACATATATAGCTCAGAGATAATAAAAACTAGAATTCAAAATTTGATATATAGACTTTCTATATACGCCGGCAGATCAAGTTGATTTATAACATTTACAAAAATAATTTTCAGGCTAAGGACTTTACCTTTTTGAATAAGGTCTTCTTGAAGAAAAATTAACTTTCTTCATTCATTTTATTAAAGATATTCATTCTTTTAAAACTAGTTTGTTTGTATACTTATGATGAAATTCAAAAGTACCGCATATATTCATTGTTTATTACAAAAATCATTTTTTCTAAATTTCGTTTTAAAATTTATAATTTCTACAGGATCTAGTTTTTATTGAAAAACATCAAATAAAGTTTAAATGTTGCTACACTTGATCAGGGTGTATTGGGATATGTAAGAGCGTAGGGTATGTCGTAATCGAGCACTCTCGACTTACTTGCTTCTTTGGTGGAAGCGAAAAGGGAGGTAGTTTCGGTTGAGAGAGAGTACGACTGGGTTGCTGCTAATTTTGCGCAAATAAAAACGCTGAAACACAATTTTGGGCCACTTGAGCGTCTCATTTTGAATTCATGCGCCGCTGGCTGGCAGTTGCCAGTCGCCAGTTGTCTGAGAGTCTGTGTTGCCACCAGGTTGCCAGGGTTGCCAAGTCTAAGCAAATAACTTTGGCCATGTGCCTTGGCAACTGGTTTTCATCTCATCTTTTGTTGTTGTTGCTGCCTTTTCACCTTTCTGTCGCAGCAATAACTTTGGTGGGCACCAACTGCCTAAAATACGGAGGCGGTCCTGCACAGTGGTCCTTTAGGTCAAGTCGGACTAATGTAAATTTAAAATTTTTCAATAATGAAGATAGTTTTTTGTTTAAACTATCGATAACTAAGAGATCTACTCGTTTTTTAGGACCATTTGATTAATTAGCTTTAAACTCTTAAAGTTAGCGTATCGTGTGCTAACTCAATATCCACTGCATCAAAATCACCTATTAGAATATTGTATCGGAAAAAATAGTAGCACTAAGAATTATCTTCACGAAAATTGAAGTGTATTGAAAGCTTGCTTAGTGATAATATTTTCAAAGATACAGTCATGTAAGTAATACCTCTAGACAGAAAAAATAACGTTGTAATCGATACAATCAAATGTTCTATATCAGAATTTTATATAAACAATTATTTATTCGCTAAAAAAAAATTTGATTATTTTTGCATTTGGTTTTATTTGTCTTGCACAAAAGTTATTATTTTATATTTAATAACCAGGGCCAACAAAATATTGACAACATTTAGTTAAACAATTTGAACAATTTAAAAACTATTTGATAATTGTCTTGCACAAAAGTTATTAATTATTCAGAGGTACAATGAGCAAACGGACCACTGTGCGGTGGTTGTTGGTGGTTGGTGCTTGGTGGTTGGTGGTGCTGTGGTGGTCCAGGTTCCTGATGCGGTGTTGTTCTGTGGCTTGGCTTCACAGATGCTGTGCCTGGCCGCTGGCCATGCTTCACAGCGTAATTGAAAGGCTGCCCCCTCGAACTACAACAAATTTCTGCCACTTCTCCTCCATCTCTCTCTCGCTCTCTCCCTGTCTTTTCTCTCAGTTTTTCCCCACTTTCCTCCATTATGTGGGGAAGAGCGGAAGAAGGGAACTTCTGTTGTCGCCTACTGCTTGGTAATTAAAAGTTCGCCTGCGCCAACATTGAGCTGAGCTGTTGTGGCAACAATACGTCAGCCAGTCAGCCTGGTCAATGCCTGTGGGCCATCTGGCAGTAGGCACTATACGAAGACGAAGAAGAGTGCGTGAGAGAGGTGGGGAAGTGGCAAACAGGGGGTCAAAATCGTCATTCGCCACATTTGAAATTAGTTAAAGTTTGGCCAAAGTTACTGCAGCTTTTGCCAGCTACCAATCTCTTTCATTTGGCCATTTTTCTTAAACCTTCTCAAAAGTACAACAATACCCCAAAAAAAAAAAAAAAAGACAACACAAATAAAAAAAAAGTTTAATTAGTAGGCGTGGCCGAGCAGAGAGGCGGACACGGTGAAAATTAATTAAGACTCTGGCAATGGCGACGGCGACGTGGCTCATTATCAATTCAAGGAGCTCAGTCTCAACTCGCAACTCGTCTCAACAGGCGGAGGAAAACCGGCTTTTCATAAGGAAATGTTAGAGTGGGGGTGGAGGGAATTTTCCTATAGCAAATCGAGACAAGCGTTCATTCATTGGCAACGTCATTGCATCATTCCATCATGTCGAGCGGGAATCAATCCATCATTGCTGGCATCATTCATCAATGTCATTTGTTTGTTTTTCACTTGGTTTAAGTTTTTCGGGGGTCTGAGTTTGGATTTTGATTTGATACTTCTTCTATTTATTTTTCTTTTAGTTGTTGTTGTTGTTGTTGTTGTTATTGTTATTGTTATTCTTTCTTTATTTGTTGCTTGTTGCTTTTGTTGTGCAAATCTAAGCGAAGGTAAATATACATATCTGTATATATGTACATATATACATTCAACTTGATTTAACGCTACTTTTTTGCCTTTCACATATATTCAATTAAATTTCTTAGCAGCTTAAATAATTGTGGCAGTTTGATTTCTCTTACAATATTTGACAGACTAATTTATTATAAATATTTAATTCCATTCTTTGCTACACATTATCCGACATCAAATTAAATATTTACTTTCAACCTCCGGCCCTGTCTGTCTCTAAACATAACACTGAATTTGGAGGATAATTTTGATTGGTTTCTTATTAAAGTAATAAAATAGTAAAGAAAAACTTTGGTTATATTTAAGGTATACATATTGCTAATTAAATAAATATTGCAAAATCATACATTATAATATATTTGCTTTAAAAACAAATTTCAATATAGGATATCGCTTAGTCATTTAATTCTCTTTACAATAAACCTCCCTTTTCCTTCAAAGCTTATCTCTGTTAAATTGCCACAAATTTTCAAATATCTCAAATACTTTTACAATTTTTAACAGAAGAATTCGTCATCAGTTTTATTTGTTGTTTTTTGCTCTTTTTCGGTTTTATGGGAAAAACCAATTTTCAGTTTTTCTTAAGTTTTTCAGCTTAAGTTGAATGTAAAACTCCAACTGTTTTTCTTGTGCACTTTTTTTTCTTGTTTTTTGTTCTTTGCTCCTTCTTTTTGAATAAATTTTAAGCCAAGTTAAGCCAGTACCTCAGCATTTACTATCCTTCACACTCTGCCCCTCTCGCTCCCTCTCTCTCTCTCTCTCTCTCTCTCTCTCTCTGTCTCTCTCTCCCTCTCTCTCGCTATCTCTTTCTGTTTCTGGCTCAGTCTCAGCGTAATGTTGCTAAAATGTATGCGAAATGATGGTCTTGGTTTTGGCAATGTCGCTGCCAGGACATTGCCATTTGCCAGGATGTCGACTGGACTGGCAACCAAGTAACCAGTTTCATTCGCTGACATCTCACTTGGCAGCGCCAAACAGTGCCAGGAAGCGACGTTGCCCGGTACAGGGCACAAGTTCTGGGGCAACCAGAATATACTAGGATACCAGGACATACATCAAGAGAAAATAAGCCATTGAAATTGGAATGTTGACTCATCGATTTAACCAATGATTTTTTAATAAATATGCACTTTAAATTTAGATTGAATATGGTAAATCAGAAGGGTCACAAGCCAACTTGTAGACATAATATTTCAATATTTATTTAAAAAACTTTCGTTACTCAAAAGCTTGAAAACCTAAGCTGCAAGTATAAAATGTTCTTTAAGTCACTCTTAATAAGTGTAAGTTTAAGTAAGTCAAAACTGACTTAAGTGTAATCTTAATTATTTCCAAACTATAACCAGTTGAGAGTTTTAAGCAAGCGAGCAAGTTTTTAGAAAAATGGATTTTAATTTATTATTTTTAAGTTTAATACTTTTTCCAATTTAATTTAATATTGTAAACTCAAATATGTTTGTATTTATTTGAACTATGCGTTTTTTCTTTAGGTGTAGTCAGGCAATGGAAATGGGAATGGAAACGATGGCGACGACTCGACAACTTTGGTTCTGTCTATTTCAACTTCCTTCTTTATTTCCGTAATCATTTATATGCAAATCGTCTGGCTGATGCTGCTACTTCAATACACGCACACACACAGACATATACATACACATACGCACTCACTCATTCAGCTGACACGCCCACAAGCAACGCCCACTTGAGTTGCTCCTTCGATTTGCCATCAAAACTCAGTTGAAGTTTTCTTCAGTCTCTGTTTTTATTTTTGGTACTTTTCGGCATAGCTAAGTGAGTGTATGTGTGTGTGTGTGTGTGTGTGTGTGAGTGTGTGAGTGTGTAAGTGTGTGAGTGTGTGTGTGTCTAGCTGCTTTAGCGCCCCACTGACACTTACAATCTCAACTCAAATGCCAGTTTAACTGGCTTGCTCATACCCTTCCGTTTAAGTCAAGTGGGTATTATACTAAGCTCAGGCAGTTTGTCATGTTTAGAAAGGAAGACATTTCTATTTTGCTTATTTGTATATACATAAAACAATCTTATATATCAAAAGATTTGCAATAAAATAGTCTAAGCTCTGGCTAAATTGATTAACTGTTGTTTAAGCCATGTCAAAAGTTATCACAGTAAAAAACCATATCACCCAGCTGTTATGAAGTTATTCTAAACTCTCTATCATTTCCATATGCTCCCAATTTTTCAATTCGCATTTTAAAAACATTTATACATAGAACTCCAAGGCTGATATCCGATTCAGAAATGAGTTTCAAACCAAAACTAAGGTTATGTTGAGCATATTTGGCTCATTAAAGTCCACAACTAACACATTTAGATTAAACTATATCATTAATATCAATTATAGCATTCTAGGGTATTCATATACTTGGCATACCTTCTATTTACTCTACTCATTTTATTTCCCATCAATAAAAAGCAGAAACAAACGTTGCATATTTTTGAGGCCGTGTGTGAGACGTTCATTTTACAAGTTTTTCGGGTCTCATTAAAATTGCACAACACTTTGATTTGCATACGTTACATTCTATATTTTCTTTTTCTCCTCTATAAGGCGAAAGTTTTTTCTCTTCTCTTCTTTTCTGTTTCTTTTTTTTTATTTTGTTGGTGGGAAGTTCCCTTGGGGCCGCTGTGCGTAATATTTTGGCAAATTCAAGCATTTTCGTGGCAATTCTGTGCTCCAACACAAGGTCATTATCATTACCATTATCATTATCATCATCATTAGAGTCGAAGCTGCCGGCTGAACATTATAAAAAATTTACATTTACAACAAAAGCAACAAAAAAAAATCAAAAAAGAAACAAAAGGACAGTTGAAAAATGTGTCCCTGGCAAGAGGGGTGTCATTTTAACAGACTGAATCATAACTTTGAAAGTATATTAGCAACAACTATATGTATTCCTGAAGACCTTTCTCTGTATATATATGCTTCATCAGAAATATGCTAATCTTCAAGTAAGATTTTCAACTGTTTTAATCAAGTGAAGTGCTGGAAAGGAATAGGAAAATCTTCAACTCCTTAAATTATTAAAAAGATGAATCGCTTTGAATCAAGTCAAACTATCTATTGATGCTTGTTTTATTTCTAAAAACAAAATCTATTCATATAAATCTGTCTGTCCTGATTCACAGATATGTGACTGACTGATTCGTTCACTCATCATCGTGGAGCCAATAAAGAAAGAGGTACGGTACTGAAATTTTCACACAACATAGCTAAGAAATAAACTTTCTAAATATTTAACTCCTAAGTCTCCTTAGAAATTTAATGCATTTTTATATGAATGTTTCATCAAATTAATGTGTCAGCTAACTTTAAGATCTTTTGGAATTTTTTCAGATTTATTAAAAAAAAATTTTTACTTTTATTTAGCGAACTAACTTAAAAATATATAATATAATACTTATGTATTAATAGCAGTATTTTATAGATCCATTTGAAAGTATATAATCCTTAAGCTATAAAATTTGTGAATAAGTGAACTCACAAATATTTATTTTCTGCAACCTTAAGCGCCTTACACATAAATTAGAAACTCGTTTAACCACTGGCTTCAAATCTAAAAATCCGTTTTGTAGAAAGTCTGCACAGACAACAAGAATACCAAAATAACAACAACATATGCAACAACAACAACAAGAAAAGGAAAAACGTTAAAAGCTTTTCCAAAAATAACAAACAAAACAAAAAGGCAACTGAAATTCATAAAACATATTTGGTAATTGAATTTGTTATAATTTTTTATGTACAGCAGGTCAACAGCAGAGAGAATTATGTGTGCACACACACACACACACACACACACAAAGCCACTGCATGTGTGTGTGTGTGTTTTTGTACATTCTCATTGTATTTTCTTTGACAACACAGAACGTTAAATAAATAAAAATGGTGCACACAGAATTTTAGACACTCACACACTCTCAGACTCACATGTTGTTTTTCTTTTTGCTTAAATGACTTGTGGGCTTTAAAGCAACAGCAAAAAAAAAAAGCAGAGGCGTAGGTCGTCGAGGGGGCGTAATGTGGGGTGATGGAGGACATCGAGGCGACATCGCACAAATTTCATTTGATTTATTTGCCAGTTTTCATTTCCCTTTCCCTTAATTTTCGTGTTTTTTTTTGTGTTTTTTTACTTTTTTTATTTATTTTTCCTCAATTCAGCTTTGCTTTTGTTTTTGTTGGGGCCGCAAACCCATTTGGCAATTTACTGAAAATCACATAAAAACGCAAGAAGAACGTACAAAAAGAACTGGAGAGGAAACGGGAAAGAGAGAGAGAGAAAGAAATGTTGCATACTTCAAGGTGCGGGGCAAACTGAAACAAGGGGGCAAAGTCTGTGGAATTCCATTGAACTTTTCATTAGACTGAAGTACTGACTAAATGTCCGACTGTCCGACTCTCTGTCTGGCTATCGAACTTCCTCGTCAGTCGCCAATTCTCTAGCGTATTCGCATTGTAATCATCACATTCCACGTTTTAGTTTCTCTTTCGAAAACTCATTTACACCCGCATTGAGAAAGGGAGAACTTTCCATGAATACACAGACTGCACCTTAAGCTCATTTAGCCAGCTTTGCAGCCTAACCTTATTAAAAAGTGCTTTCATACCAGATTTACATAAATACACATTTAGCACTTTATGCTGTTTACAAATTATGTTGCATACTTTGAGGGATTATGAAAACAGTACACAGTACTTAATACATTCTTAAAAGCACAAACTAAATGCAATCATAATTTGTTCAAAACGAGAATCTTTCACTACTCTACAAAAATAGTATATCATTTGTTTGTTTCTGTTAAAAGTGCAGTAAACTCACAAATTTGTCACAAATTTATTTTGTTTTAAGAAAACTACTCTCATAGTTGTCCCAGACAACTTCTAGTCTGAACAAATTAATAACTTATGTTTCGCTTAAATAAAAATTATGGATATCACAAATTAATTGATTCTACACTTAATATATAGCGCAAGCTATATTATACAAACTTCGTGACAAAATTATAATACCCTCTGCAAGGGTATAAGAAGCTTGTTTACGAAAATAACAATAATGTGACTTTCAAAGCTACCAGGTAAAAATTGATGATTCATTTAAAAATGGTTTATTTTCAAAGATTCTGAAGAGTTATACTTCTTTTGGTTATATTAAATAAAGTAAATGCACGTAAATTAAAAGTGATAAATGAATTAAGTATTAAGCATGATTTTTATATTTTTGTATATTATTAAATGATATTTTTACATTAGATTAGATCTGTCGACTAATGACTAACTCAATTTCCATATGGTAACTCCACTAATTGTTCAAGTTACTTTTGCAGTTGTTGTTGTTGCTATTGTTGTTGTCTCCCGTTGATTAAGTTTGCTGTTGGGCCTAAGCTCATTATAATTAACCAATCAATGTGTGTGCCAAATGCAACGGAAATACAAGAACTGAATAGCAACAACAATAAGAACAACAAGCGGCAATAGCAGACAAAGCCACTTGGGGGCAACTGTGGGTAAAAGTTACTTGCCTCACGGCTGATTTATTTACTGAAAACAACAGCAACAAATAAGAGAAAGAAAAAAAGAAACAAGAAACAAAAGAGGCAGAAGATGCAGACAATCTATCTATGTATGTATGTATGTATGTATGTATGTATGTATATACAGTGTCCAAGTAAAGAAATCAGCGAGAGCAACAACAATAAGAAACACAACAACAAGGAAAGTCATAATAATACATAATAATGAAGAGCTCGCTGCGTAGAGCCCATGGGCAAAAAGGACGACGGTGGGAGGACGCGGGACTGGCATACAGGAAACGGAAGTGAGCTCAACAAGCAATGGCCAAGCGGAAGGCACGAAGAAAATGAAGAAGCAGTTGAAGAAGAAGAAGAAGAAGAAGAAGAAGAAGTAGAAGAGGGAAGAGCAGCAACAATAACAACAACAACACGAAACTGCCCAAGTTACCTTGGCTGGCAAAAGTTCTCAGGTAATTATGGCCTAAAAGCGCCATTTTTTCTGCTCCAACTCACACACACATTCACACACACACTGCTGCATATTTGAGTACTTTCACTGTGTGTGTGTGTGTGTCTGTGTGTGTGTTTATTGACACACGCACGAGACGCGCAACTTTGTGAGTTCTTCGTCTGCTTCTTGTTGTTGTGTTTATACTTAATGTAATTAGACTAAATTGCTTTTTAAGTGCGCCAAGGCAGCAAAAAGTAACAACAAAAAAACAAGAAAACAACAACAACAATACGTGGGAGCAACTGTAAAAATACACACACACACACAATGACAACAAAAATGATCTGAGGGCAAAAGGCAAACAGAGACGAGAGAAGAGAAATGTGCTTGCAGGTAACAAAACAAAACAACAACAACAATCATAACGAAAACATTAACAACACCAACAACAACAACATCAAGAACAACATTCTTTTAGTTACAACAACAACGCGAATAGAACGACAGTTGAAAGTTGCTCAAGTAAAAGTTACATTGTCAAGTCTCTTAAAATGAATGACTGTCGCACATGGCAACTGTGTACGAGTGTATGGGTGTATGTGTGTGTGTGTGTGTGTATTTGTGCTTGTGTGTTTCTGTGTTTCTGTGTGTCTGTGTGTGTGTAGACACTAGATACCCCTGTGTAAAATTGTATAGGTCTGACAAAAGAAAATGTGTGCAAAAGATGTTCCTCTGCATAGAAGTCAAAAGCAAATTGCAATATCAAATGTCAAATGTCAGGCAGCTACACTGAGCGAAAAATACTATAAATACATGCATACATAAAACAACAAAATTTAATCAAATCTTATTTAAAAGTTTTCAATTCTTGATTTCAGATTGAATTTTTTAAGTATGTTAGAGAAATGAATAACTGCACTGATATATGGACTTATATATATCAAAGTTGTTATCTCATAAATCAGATGATTCCTCAAATTAATCTATGTATATAGATGGATAGAGCCTAAATTAATCTTCTACCCCTATAATCTAAAAACATAATATACACATTATATAAAAATGTACCATAAGATATTCAATACAATAAAAAAATAAGAAACTTAAAGAAAGTCAATTTCTTACAATATAATGAACGACTAAGTTCCGTTTTCTCATCTTGCCAATAGTCTTACAGGGTAGAATAAACTAACGCTATTGGTAGGCTTATCCGCCCTGTAAGGTTATCGACAAGATGAGAAATCGGTCCTAAGAATCAAATTTAAAGTGTTTTTTTTGGACTAATTTGCGCACTAGTAGTTGATTAAAAGTTAAAACATCTAAATTAATATCCGAAAAGACTTCAACGATTCAGCGAAATCTAGCATCTAGAAAACTGTCAAAAACTGTTGTACTCTATACTCTATACTCTATAAGCCAATTAAAAATTATTGGGCTACATTAACTAAGCACCGTTAAAAAAAACTCAAACTAACCATTTAAACATTTTTAAGTCCAACTATAAACCTTTAGGTAAACCTCTTGAAAATGCTCTAAAAATTAGTCAAACTTTAGCATAAACCACAAAGCAAATCAATCATTATGTCAAGCACTTATATTAACTCACACACACACACACATACATACATACGACCACAGTCACACTTACTACTTACTTACATAATGGCTACATATAAAGCACTTAAAAGTGTGCCGCAATACAAAGGGAATAACAACACCCGTTAGCACTTCACACACACACACACACACACACACCCTTACACTTACAAACTCTTACTCGCACACACACATCTACTTTTTCACTCACACATACACGTCCACGCAAAAAACTATGCAATAATATTTTTTCAACTTTCAGTGTTTTGTTTTTTTTTCTGCCTTATTTTCCTTTATTCATTTCTCTCTTTTTTTGGCGCCATCTGACGGCAACTGTTGGCATTTACCCCCCCCCCCCACGCACCTTCTGAGAGGGCTCAGCCACGACCCCCTTTCGATGTAAGTAATTTGTTTTAGTTGCGTCCGAGTCGAAACTTTGTAATTAACAACGCAACGTCGACGACCTTTTTGCGTAACAATATTTGTATTATAATTAGCTCGATGGCAAACTTTAAGCGAGTGGTTCAACGGTTCAGCGGTTCAAGAGTTTGAGCAGTTCAATGGTTCATGCGGTTCAACAGCAACAGCTGTCAGCGGTTAAAAAGTTCACTTATAGCCGCCCTTGAACTCTGCGCTCTGGGCGTGGCAGATTATGTTGTGTTGTCGTCATAAAGTTGGTAATGTCAAAGAAATTTATTTGTGAAAACATGATTGATGTGAGTTTTGGAACTGAAACTAAACCACAAAATAAAGCATAGAATTGAAAAGAGAAATGGATTACTATGAGTACAAAACAGATTTCAATCATGATTTATTTCAAAGTATCATTTCATTGAGAAATGAAAAATTATGATTTCAAAAAGGAAATTCAATAAAGTTAGTTGAACACTTTCATTTCCATAGACTGAGATTTTAAGAAGTTTTAGTTTTAGATTAAAAATAATATTCTTTTATCCTTTTCAGACACATTTATAATAAATCACCAAACTATCAACCATTTTTGCAGTAAATTAGCTTTTGAAAAGAATCAAAAAAGTTGAAGCTTCTTACGGCTAAAATTCTGTAAGGGAAGCAATAGAATTGTGTTCAGCATTGTGCTTAGTTGAAACTGCAGTGTTGCTGCTGCTCTAATAATGAATCTACTGCTTAATGAGATTTCTCAACTGTAAGCGAGAAAGAGAGAGAGAGAGAGAGAGAGATAATGTCGAATGTGAGTAGTGACAAATTGCTGGCGATTGTCAAAAGTCATAACTAGGCAATTGAGGCTCCACACATTTGCACTGCAGCATTGGCAGCATGCCACTTGCCACTTGCTTGCAACACAACTCTGCCTACCTACCTAACTGCCTGACTGCCTGTCTGCCCTTTTGGGCTCAGCCAGAATGCACAATGGGCCTTTTATATGAAAGCAGCTGGCAAAAATCATACTCCGCGTTGGAATGCCGAACAAACATTTTTATATTTATTTTATTTAAGAATTGCGGAAGCTAACTTAAGAAAATTGTGCTAAAGGTTTCTGCTGCCATAGCCACGAATTAAGCTTGCCTATAATTTTATCATTATTAAGTAAGCTCTTAAATATATAAATAAATAACTTAAGAAAATTAGTTTATAGGCTGTCGAGATTGTCAAAGTTAAAGAAGGTAATCAAAAATATAACTTAATATACCCTTTTTACTAAAGAGTTGGAGTAAGACTAAGTAGACAGGAAAAATTCAAGTTTAGACCAGTACATCTTTCAATCGGACTATGGATAATAATTAATATATTTATTTTTTAAAATTAGATGTTGAAAATTACTAAAGATTGAGTTTGAACGTTAGTTGTCGCATTTTAGTATGACTCATTATTATTAATGTTATTTCGTTTTCAAAAGTAGACTGACATCTAACCTAATTCAAAAGTTACAGATTTTCGCCATCCACTTCTGTTAAAAAAGCCACTGTGAGATGGTGTAGGGAGGTAAAATCAAGAGGAATGCGTTAAGCGCACTGCAAATGCAACAGATACAAAAGCCTAACTGACAGTCCTGATCAGAACATGCCAGGACATGCCAGGACAGGCAATAGTTCTAGGCGAACAACCGGAGAGAAGAAGAGGGAGAGGGAGAGGAAGAGAGGTTCAATCCGAGGCACAGTTCTAGGCCCCCGTCCTAGGCCCCTTTTCTAGGTCCATTTCCAGGCATAGGACAGACCATTAGAAGCAAGCGAAGCGTCGCTTAGAAAAAGCAGCCACAACAACGGCTGACGATGTCGCTGGACAATGAGACAATGGAAAATGGTCAACCGACAGCAATGGAAAATAAAGAGAAATAGAAATACTGAAATAGAAACAGAAAAAAGTCGAGAGAAAAAAATGCCTGCATTTTTTATTCGGCAAAGTGTTGAAGCGAAAAAGAACAACCACAACAACAACAACAACAAAAGTGAAATGACAAAATGACATTGACGTTGGCGTTGGCGTTGGTAAAAGGATAAAGCGTAAATGAGTTGCCAACCACAAAACAACAGCAACGACAACAACAATAACAATAACAATGCCAGCAACAAAAAAACACGAACAAAACCATTAGAAAAACAATTTAGTAAGCTGACAGTGTTCGCAACGGCGTCATTCGACTGTCAGATACTCTTAATTGATCGTTTTAGTTAAAGCTTCACACTAGAAATGTATATTTTGCTTGCAGAAATGCATTCACCACAAATTAACAGCAATATAATCAAATAGTTTAAGCTAAACGCTTTAAGTAACTTGGTAAGAAGCTTGAATGAGCTTTCAATATAAATATATAACTATTTAATAAGCTTTCAATGTACTTAAAATGCAAGTTTATGAGCAATTACTTATACTGTTTTTTTAACTTTCTATATAACTCATCTCGCTTGAAGCTTAAATGAGCTTTGGTTTTGAATGGTTTCTATATAACTCATCTAGCTTGTAGCTTAAATGAGCTTTCAATATCAAATTAGCTTTTTATATAATTAAAATGCAAGATGAAAAGCGATAACAAGTTTTGTTTTAGAATATTTGGCATGAAGCTTGAAGAAGCTTTTAAGGCTCAATTGTATATTTGTTAAATACTATTATTCATTTTTAAATGATATTTAGCGAGTTCAGAATACTAATTCAGAGAGAGAGAGAGAGAGAGAGAGAGAGAGAGACAGAAACAGAAGGAATAAGTGTTACATATTGATATAAATAATAAATTCAGTAAAACGCAAATGCACTTAAATTTCTTGCTGTTCATAATAAATTAATATTTGATATAAATCTGTGTAAATTTCATTAGAACATATTTACATAAAGTTCAGTCGTAAAATCAATTTGTTGAGCTTTCTTTTATTAATAACAAGTGCTGCTTTTAGTTGTTCAATCAATTAGGATACGATACTGATAAAATATATAAATATATACAAATTAATTAACATATAAAACTTTAATCGGGTCAATTAAAACATCCATTAAATATTCAAAGACAAATGCGAAGAAGAATTCAACTTTAAGCGAGATGCCAACAGACTGTCATTGGCCATCGATTTGGCCATCGATAAAGCCCCAAAAACCAGATGCAGCTGAAGCACAAGAGGCGAGGCGAAGCGAGGGGACAAACAAGGGGAAGGAATTGGATGGGAGAATTTTGTGGTGAGCGAAAGGAAGAGAGCGGATAAAAGGGCAATAAAGAGAAGACAGGACAGGACAGGGAGTGTTGCGACAGGCTGGCAAACTAAAACGCAACTCAGTTATTAATTACTGGCCAAAAAGAGTGTATAAGATATAAATCTGTCTATATATATACTATATGTACGTACATATATATATGTTGTACATGTATATCAGACTTAATATAGACGTGTGAATGTGTGTGTGTGTGTGTGCGTGTATGGGTTGCGGCCATGTTGCCCTTTGTGGACGCACCCAACGAACTGCTGACCAGCAGTGTTGCCAGAATTGCCATAGGCGAAAACAGCTACATTTTATCAAGAAATTTAGCTATAAATAAATATCAAAAACTATTGAAACTGCTAAATAAAAATGATTACAATTTTATGATAATATTTATGAAAAGAATATGCTAATTTTAGTTTGTTAATTGAATTTCAAACTAACTTTTCTAACTAAGTATGCCTTTAAAAAGGAATCGGGTAATATATCAGCAATTATTAAATTACCAAATAAAACGGCTTCCAATTTTTTTGTAACTTATAATCAGTCAATTTCAATTTTCAATTAAGTAATTCAAATACTTAATGCTTGTATTTCCTGTTTTCTGCTAACAATAACGACATTTTATCGATTTCAGTGATTTCATCCTCTGACTTTTTGATATTTATCGGACTCTAAAGAGTTTCGGCACAGTTCGCTTTCATTAAAATTGTAAACTTCAATTTGAAATTTATAACTTTATAACTTAATGCACATAAAAACGTTTAACAATCTTAAATGCATTAAATAGTCAAATAATATAATATTAACTAATTGACAATATTAATTTTCCGTATGTCGTAATGATATATTGATGGCTTTCATCACTAGCGTGGATTGTGATTCGTAAGCACAAAGTTGTTAAAACATTTTTTAATATACCCGTTTTACCAGCTAATACTATTTTTTAATCTATCTTAATTTTATTTTTTATATTTTTAATTCTAACTTTTGTAGTTCCAAAAAATAGCCAATTCTAGCTATAAAAGAGCTAACATGGCAACTCTGCTGGTGACCAGGCAAACAGGCGACGTGTGTCTGCCACCCCTTTTTTGCGGCATGGACAGTGCTTAAGGGCGTCGGATTGAGGGGTTGGAGGGGAGGGATAGGGAAGGGTAGGCAAAAGGGTATAAGTTGGGTTTTTGGACACGGCAACAATGGACATAAGGCAACACACCTTTTTTATACACTCCCTCCTACCCTCTTTCCTCTTTTCCTTCCTCTATCTCAATATGATCGGTTGTCCTTGTTGTTGTTGTTGTTGTTGTTGTTGTTGATGTTGTTGTAGTTGATGTCGTTGTTCATGTGGCCAGCTGACAACAACGTTGCCCCATGTCTGACAAAACGGAAATGTACAGCGGATATATTGATTGTCAAACCTTGTGTGGGCGGCTGCCAGTCTCTCTCTTTCTCTCTCTGTCTCTCTCTCTGTCTCTCTCTCTCTATCTCTCTCCATCTCTCTCTCTCTGTCTGCCTTTTGCATAAACATCGAGAATTGTCCTAGACCAACCCATATAATTTGGTATTTATTTTGATATGATTAAGGCCCTCCCCCAACCAATTCTGAACTGAGGTCAAAGTGCATTTGACAGCACTTTAAATGGCCCGAAAAATCGTAATCAAGCCATTAACAGAACTAAACTGTATATTTGTGGATTGGGGCATTAAGCAGCCGCAAACATTTCAATTTGAATTGACAATTTGCACAAAAGCTGAAATTTGAGTTTTACAATTGACAATTTGCAGGCACACTTGCAATGTGAAAATGAAACTGAAACTGAACGAGAAACTGACAAATAATTGAGCGTTTTACTAAAATTGAAATTTAAATGGATTTAGCTTAAGCCAATTGATTATGTCTTTAATCATTTGATTGCTATTTTAACTCATATGGCTGCTTTATTTAATGCAATTTCTGATGGTGCATTTTGCAATTATCGACTTTCTGCACAGCTGAGATAATGTCAAAGGAATCACAAACAATTTGTATAATGTTTATTGACAGTTATTAAAAAATACAAATATTTATCCAGAGCATTTATTCAAATCATTAAATCCAAAATAACAGTTTATTTAAATCATGACAATTGTGGGTATGCATGCTTTCTTATTTTGCAATTATTTAAATTTTCAATTATATAATAATTTGTATAATGTTTATTGACATATATTAAAAATACAAATATTCATCACACTTATTGAAGAGAACTGAGTCATATTTTATATTGAAATATTTAATATTTCAAATTAATTGAAGTATCGACTAACTTACTATTGACTTGCTAGAATTGTTTGGTTTATATACCCACTTTTGACATATTTATAAGTAAATAAAAATTTATTGTACAAAGTTTTTCGTATTGCAACAGTGGAATATATGATAATATTTACCAAATAATTCGAAATATGTATGCATGTATGTATGTATGAAATATATATATATATGTATGTAGATAAATAAAGCACATAGATAAGTGAAGGTTTTTATATCTGTCCATCAAGTCAAAGTTTATACATTTAGAATTATTTTTGTAGCGAAGCGAAACTGAAGCTTTATTCAAATACATATTCATATTCAAATTTATATTCACATTTTATATGATGTTACTAATCCATACAAATACGATGCAAAACAGTTTTTAGTCAGTTTTGTGGCATTGCAACTGACAGAAAACCAACATGCAACGTCCAAACAAAAGTTACAAGAAGGGGGCAAAAAAAAAATAAAGGAAAAAAATGTGTGTAAGCATTAAAGCTCTTGAAATAATTTATGTACTGGGTCGCATTCATATTTGATTTTATTCCAAATTAGTTTTGTTTTTACGACACAAATCCCTTTTTGGGGCGTTAGTTTTCGCAGTTTTTTTCGTTTGTTTTTGCATAACGTACAACGTACAACGCTGCGTATACATAATGCCCCTGTTAACTTTGGCCCTTGTGCATGAACTCGGGATTATTATTAAATTTACAATATTATCCCCAAAAGTGTTGTCAAGCTTTTGTGTTTTACTTTCGTTGTTGTTGTTGATAAAGTATTGGGTGTCCTAACAAAAGTAGAAAATAGAATAAACAAAAAAGCGAAACTTCAAGCCTTCAAGTCCTGTCATATTTCGCATATTAATGTTGTTCATTCAAGTTTTATAAATAATAAATGATTTAATATAACCCAAAAGTCACATGCTACAAACTGACCGACCATCACTCAGCTAACAATACAGTTACAACTTGATAGAGAGACAGGAGATGTGTCCCTTATTTTTTTTATTATTATGGTATCCTTCCTCCCTTGTTAGAAAAAGGTTATAAAAATTTTGTTATATACTTTGTTACTGCATAACGTTATGTGCTGGCTTTTTAATTGCCAACTATTTGCACTTTATTAAAAAGTCTATTTACTACAATTTTATAACATTTTGGTATGACATAATCATGCACTGCTCATTGTCAGATGGAGTTCATAAAGTATGCAATTATTTTCTGGCACTAACAAATTTATTTGCTAATAAGCAAGTCATTTTAAATATAAATGAAGTAATGAAAGGAACGGACTACAGTGAAAAGTGCTGAATGGAATGGAATGAAGCAAGAAAAATCTTTACAAAAAAAGGGAATTATTACTAGCATCTCTTGGATCAGTTTGTTGAAAAAATATCTATAATAACTAATGATAAAAGATACTAAACCAATATTATTTCAGACGATAATATTGTATACTATTGTAAAAACAATATTAGGACAAACACAACTATAGAAGTGGGATTCCTTCAACGGTTTTAGATTAGTTTTAGATTACTTTTAAGCAAATCTAAGTCAGTCTAGATTTGGTGAACAGCTGACAGCCAACCGGAACAGCTGATGGGCAGTTGAAAAATAAACAAAAAAGGCGCGAGAGTATAAAATGTCGATACAAAGTGGAAAAACTATTGATTTAGGCCTCTAAAATGATAGTTTGCTTCGGAGTATGTATTTTGAAATTTGTACACATATTTATTATGCTTTAGCTGCAATTCCTCAATGTTTTACCCTTACTCTACTTACTCTAACTTTATTGGCCCTAAACCCCTTCTTAATTGTTATACCCATCTGGAGATTTCCCTAAAACGATTCGAAAACTAATCTAATCTACAATAGATACCGATTCTTGGCACGACTTGCTTTAACGAAAGCAAATCAATTGAAGGAATCCTTCTATTGTTTTTATCAGAAATTAAATGCTGCGACAAATGTATGTATAGTATGTACATATCAAAAGAAAGCGAAGCTGATCAAAAGGAAAATGATTGTACAAGTTTTCATGCACGAAAAATGGCATTAAATCAAATGTCCGCATTGCGCAGAAGAGCGTGGAAATGAGCAAAAGAATCTCTGCCTTCAGAAAATGCCACATGCCATATAAACATATAAAAATATACAATTTGCTTTTTAATGGCTGTTTTCGAAAACACAGGAGAAGAGAAGTGTGGAGTGAGGAGTGTGGAGTGAGGAGTGAGGAGTGAGGAGTGTGGCTGTGTGCCATCATTAAATCCTGGCTAAGCAATTTTAAACCGCTTCCTTTTCCCTCAGATAACGCAAAATGGTCCCACGCAACTGAAGCACAAGTGTCTCCCAGTTCAAGTTCTCTTTCTTTCTTTCGTTCTCTCTCTCTCTTTCTCTCTCTCTCTCTCTCTTTCTAAATCCCTTTTCCTTCATACTCTTGAAATTGGCGAGATTTTTCGCTTTTATTTGCGCTCAATCGCAATCGCTAGCAGTTCGCATTTATGTTCGCATTTTTATTTGAAATGCCACCAAAGGACGACATCGAGTCCATGCCATGTCCTTGTCCGTGGCTCCCCACAGTCCCCACAGTGCTTAGATGGCGCTGTCTTCTCCTGTCCTCTCCTGTCATGTCCTGTCCTGTCCTGTCCTCTTTGCCTACCTCAGCTCTTGTTGCAACTTAGATAATGTGTCCCCACTCGTCAGCAAGTGTCGTAAAATGAATGAGTATTGCATAATCAATTAGGTTTGGGTTTGGTCCTTGGCACAACAACAACAACAACAACAGCAACAGCAACAACAAATGAAAAAGAAACGTTCAATCAATTTGCTTTATAGTATTGCAAATGGAAAGAAGATCCTGAAATCGCAATAATTACGTTCGAACTGCAATCAATTAACGATCTATGTAACATTACAAATTACTTCTTCGTACATAACATCAGCTTTTAATCAGATTACAAAATATAGATAAATGCTACTCAACAAAATAGATTCAACGACCATTGAATACTTGGCAATGGAAAGACGAACGTAATTATTGCGATTTCAGGATCTTCTTTCCATTTGCAAAGAAATGTTATTACAAGTACATATATCAAAGACTTTCCTAGAGAAAGCATTGCTTAACATCGGTGAAACTATCAATAGTATTCTTAGAGTTGTCAATCGATTGATTTACAGTCTTATCGATAATTAACTGATGACAGCTTGTAGGGCTTGCTTTCAGCTGATGAAATTCAATGGACAATTTGTATTGTTGTAGCCTTCTTTTCTATTTTAGAAAAGTTCAACTGGATTTTGGATTACGAATTCTGTATGCATGCCTGAATAATCAGCAGCTGAGACTGGAATCTAGAGAGAGGTAGGCCTGATTTGACCCAATCATCGAATAAAGTTAAAGCTATAAATACTTTCTTTTTCTTTTCTTTTCTTTTCTTTTTTTTGGAGACAAAACTTGGAAGAGTATTAACAGGAGGAGCTGGAGGAAGGAAGGTTTATATTGGCGCCAAATGACAACTAATACCCGAACAGTTGTCAGTTGTCGAGGCTGACCTGATGTCTAAGGGTAAGAGGCGAGAATTGGGTATCCAATTGCTATTGGTATACCTAGAGCATGGATATGTTTTGGCCTTTTACTTTTATTTTTTTTGTTTTTTTGGGTTCTGGGGGAGGATTTCTGACTGGGTTGACAACCCTTGCGTATCGAAGGCAATCGCTAGGCGTGCGGATTAAAGCACACAGCGTAACGGAGGGGAATAAACTCAAAGAACTGGTAAGAGAAACAGAGAGAAAAACACACACAGAGAGAGAGAGAGAGAGAGAGAGAGTGAGAGAGGGAGTGAGAGAAGGGTAGACTTTGGTAAAGGCGATGACAACAACAAAAATTGTTTTACTATTGACCTTGGCGTTTTGTGGCGCCCCTGTCAACGCCTGCTCTTCAAATGGAACCCACGCAGCCCTGCAACGACCTATTGCCACATAAATAAGTCACAGCAACTGACACAGACTCGCACACACACACACATATATGTACATTCACATACACAACTCACAAATAAATACACTGATAGAAAAATATGTAGGTCTAAAAAGAAATCTGTTCTTGATCTTTAAATCGACGATATGTGGAAATGAAATTAATATAAAATATTCCATTAAGAAAACATGTATTGTAATTATTGTCATTTTTATACATTTTGTATATAAAATGCTTTTAAATCTTTCAACTAAAGAAGTGTTCATAGTATCGTAATTTAAAACTAAGTACATATGTATATTTAAAAAGCTCTTAATATTTAGAAATTCAATGTCTCTTCTTTTTGCAATGTCTATATAAGGTCTTATATAACTATTTTTTTAACTAGCTTTTTTGACTGCACTTGTAATGAATAAATAAATATGTACATAAATAAATGTATTAGATGTTTTTGTTATTTTTGTCAGAAAACTAAAAAATTTGTGGTCTAAAAATTGAGTCAAGAAACTTATCGTTCTGTTCCATTTTGTAAGACAATTTCTCAAAAAAAAACCCACTTCTTGATTTTAAAGTTGTGCTTTTCGTATTAATATCTAAAAGTTGTGTTGATTAATTGTGTGCTTTCAAATCTTTATTAAAGTTTAGATTCGTTTTTTTTATCAGTGTAGACAAATATGTATATAGAGTCTATATATTTCTATATATAAATAAATAAAAAGCCGTCAAGCAGCTGGAATTAAAACAGATTTCAGTCCAACTGTCAACCAGACAACCAAACCCTCCGTCCCTTCCCTATGCCATCCCCACTTTCTTCCCTTTGAGTAGACTCCCCACTGCTGACAACGCTCTATCCTCTATCCGCTATCCTCTTCTCTGAACTCATCTCCCCATCGTTGGCCCTGCTCCTTTTCTTAGCAGCAGCAGCAGCAAGTGCCAGCCATAAAAACGTTTGGCGCTCTTGCCTTCAATTCAATTTTATTGATTTTCATTTTATTATACCCTGTAACCATTAAAAATTACTCAAAAGGGTAGCATTAATCTACTGTTTAAGCATGTAACAGCTCATATAATTGACAAGTACAGATGTTCCTTTATGATCTCTGGATATTCTGTTCGATTCTGAAGACAGCGTCACAAAATGAAGTTTTTCATTACGTTCTCGAGTTTGAACAATTTCTGAAAGCTCTGCATTTATCACATTTTTCGAATAACAGCTTTAATCTTTGTTATATTAATAGCTAAACATATTTACTCCATTTCTCTAAAATTTCATAACGATCGTTTGGCAAGTATAAAAGTTATGGCTTAATTTAACTTATTCATATATGTATATTTTTGCCAAGATAATGATCATTAAACATTTCAAATAAATTTAAAGCGTATCTTTAAGTCATGCTCGTCTCGACTTTTCTAGTTTCTTGCCTTTTTTTTGTACTTAAACATTCTTCTGTCTTTTTTTCTGCTGCTTCGACATTTGTTGTCAACGAAATTTGCCGTTACACGCCCCGCACAGCTGCTCCCATTAAGCGCAATCTAACACCCAGAGAAACCCACCCAAAATACCCCAAAATTCACTCCCTTTTCATGTCTCAAACTTGATTCATTTCAAACCGAAAAATTGTGTTTTATTCTAGTTTTTATTCCTCTTTTTTTTTTGTATAGGAATAAATTTCAAATTTAAATTATTTGTATGCAGTGCAGTGGCTTAGTTACGGTGGGGTCGTAAGTGCAGTCAAGCGGGAGGGGGTGTCCTAGATAATGATGGTAATGAAGTTGCCACAATATTGGAAAAACAATAGAAGAAGAATGCAACGTTTCTCATCTGTTTGCCACATAACGACTAACGGTGGCAATGTCCATAAATGTGTCACGCCTACAGTTCAACTACTCCCACCACACATATCCCCTCCCCCTCCCTCTCCACACTTCTTCGTCCTTCTCCATAACCACTGCCATCCCGCCCCTCATCGAGTCATCGAGGCCATGCAATCAAACAGCCGTTCAAATGGCTACCGGTTACTACACATAATGCGTCCGGCCTCAGTCGCTGTCGCTGCCGCTGTCTACTTCGCAGTCGGCGTCGATGTCAACGCTGGCGTACGCAACGCATGCAGTGTTGCCTGAATTTCTTATGGTAAAAAAAATAATTTTATCCGAAAGACAGCTAGAAAAAGCTTCAAAAAATGTTTTAAATTTAGATAAAAATATGTGAATAAATAAAAAATAAGTAAGCCTACAGACATGAAATATAGCTAGAAATAGCTAGAAAAATAATATACACAAATTTAGACTTAAAAAAAATGAATAAAAATAAAAAATTTAAGGGGTACACCTACAGACATGAACCCGACCAAATATCACCAACAGTTTTTTAGTGAACATTATAATAATTTTAAAAACAAACACTAATGGAAATGCGTAAAAATGTCATTTCGATAATATTAATATTAAAATGATTTTTTAATAAATAAACAAAAAAGGCTACAAATCGTATTAAAAATAAAGCTTATAATATGAAAATATCTTTATATATAATAAATTAAAGTTAAATGTTGTAAGTTGTAACAAGGATAGAATCTTTATATTTGTCGAAAAATGTGTAACTAAAGATTTACGCTAAATACTTCCTAAAGCTCCGATATAAATAATTATATGCTGAAAATATATTAATTTGCATACAAATTTTGATGTTATTAGCACATTTATATTGAAAAATTGCCAAAATTCTAGCTTATAGCATTTACATAAATTGTATAGCTTTTGACATTATTAAATTTGCTTAATCTGGCTACTTAATAGCTAAAATGGCAACACTGCGACTCTCGCATGTGGAATCCCTTCAGCGTCCTTAAATAACATTGCGTTGTTCTTTATTGGTCGTTAAATCTCTTGCGGTTGTCATGTCTTCGTTTTGAGCCTCAAACTGGCACTGACAACGAACCAACGGGGCACCACCATCTTTACCATCTTCAGGAATACCACCACCACCACCACCATCAGCACAACCATCAGGACCATCAGAACCATCAGGACCACCACCCTCCAACAACAACATTGAGCATATAACATCACCTACCCCTACCTATTAACGGCGCCAGTATTGCCGCACCCCGTCGCATCCCCGCTCCGCACCCTTGGTATTGAGCTGAGCCCGAGGCTGAAACTGAATTTCGAGTTTTGCCTTACGAGCTACGTGCCCACCGTGGTTTGTAATCTATTTGCATGCGCTTCCTTTTTATTTATACTTTATTTAGTTTAAAGCTTCTTTAGGCTTATGAAAATGGCAAATATTTGAGTTTCCCCAAAATTCTAAAGGTTTGTACATTTTACGGTCACTATTTTTTGAATTCAAGAAATCAATTCGCAATTTGGTATTGTGTAACAATTTAAATGGTCTGAATTCACCATAAAAATATTTTCCTATAATATAAAGTGTCGATTACAATTACGAAGATATAAGTATATGTGTATACATATATAAAAAGCACGTATAAAATAAATTTATTTACCATCGACAATTCGATTAATATCGAACTGACTAATCGCAAATTGAAACGATTTACATTCATAATCGAAGAATCAATAAAAGTTAATCGCTGATTCAAATCATTTTTATTTGACATTCTCCCACTGTTCAACAGCAGCAGCTACTCTAAATGTCCTGCTCTCGTTTGTTGTTGTTTTTGTTGTTTTTGTTGTTGTTTTTGTTGTTATTTTTGTTGTTATTCGCCAGCGGCAAAAAGTACGCGAAGGCAGCCGCAACCAATTCGATTTCATTCCATTCCAGAAGCTAAACGAGAAAACAGAGCGGGACAGGCTGACGCCAATGTTGTCCTGTCGTCCTGTTGTCGTTTTGTTGTTGCTTAATTATACCCTGTACAGGAATATTTATACATTAACTTTGTGCTGAGTCTGTGTGCGTCAAGATCAGCAACTGTAAGAGAGTCACCAAATTTGGCATCTACTTAGGTTCCCACACACTGATTAAAGACTCTTATATTACTGCATTATTTTTCTTAGTATACAAATATATAAAAAGTATTAGGGACTTAGGGCCTAACACTATTATAAACTACAATTTAACCACCCCCCCCCCCCAAAGTTGGAAAGAAAAAACATTTGCGAACTAATTTTATTCTGTATTTCTAAACGTAAACTCTATCAAGTTAACAGGTGTTGTAATAACATGATTGTAACGTTAAAATCATATAAGCAACTTTAAAAATAAAAACAATAAAAATATATAAAAATTTGTGTTTTAATACATGTATACATACATAAATAATTACATACAGTAAACAAAAAAAATGTACATATTTGCTTACCATTTTTAAAATTACATATGAAAATCTCTTGAATCTCATTATATAGATTTTTTTGAGTAGTTATAAGACCCAAAAGCAACTTTCATAAATTAAGCAAATGGAATTCTTTATTTTAATTAATTTAATTTTAATTTTCTTCATTTTCCTTAAATGAAATATATAAGTTGTATCTTTGTAAAAACAATTACTTGACATACTGTTTACTTTTAATCAAAATATTTTGTTATAAAGACAGTTATAGGGTATTATATAGTCATGGGCGCTCGGCTGTAACCTTTCTGACTTGCTTTTCATTTAGGGTTGGCAGAAGCAGAAGTAGCATATATGTACACACACACACACACACACACACACTTTTTTAAACGTGTGTTTGTTTTTGTATTAATGTAAATTATTTTTTTTGTAATTTTTTCAACATTTTGGCAAAAATACAAAACGTGACGTTACATTTTGCTTTTCGCGCACGCAGTTTTTCATTATTTTTTTCTTTCGAGCATTTTCTTAGTGAATTTTCCAGCTGCAAGTTTATGCGCCTATTTTGAGTTATGTGTGTTTTGCTTTTGTTGTCTACGATTGTGTTTTATATATTTTTCTATTCATTCTTCATTTTATTATTTTTTTTTTTTTGCTTTGTATTCTTATCATTTCGATATTTTTTTTCTTCTTGTTTTTCTCCCAACTCTGTCATTCTCTCTTTTCCTGCCTTCGCTTTTGTGTGAGTTTCTTTCACTTGTGACTTTGGCATTTGGCTGCTTTATGGCCAAGTTTTTCACTCCCTTTTAGCCCTTCCTTTCGCAGGATGCCAACAATAAGGCCCATTTTTATTGTTTCCTTTTTGGCACTTGGAACAGCTGACAGCGCGTCGACGTCAACGTTGACGTCGCTGTCGCGGTTGACGTCAACTTCAACTGAGTGAATGTTGCGTGGCAAAGCACGTTAATTAAATTAAGTAAAAGTAGCTAAATATGTTTGCATTTTGTTCCAGCTCTCAGCTGCCTCTTCAAAGGCAACTCAACCAGCTGCGTAGTCTAGGTGTAAGGGGGTGGAAAGGGGGTCGTTAGGGGGGAAGGTGAGGGGTTACGCAGGTTACGTGCGATTAAGGCGGTAATGGGGGTGGGGGGTTAAGGGTTGTGGTTCGCATCGTTGTTGGGCAACAAAACTAAACGTTAATAAGCTGCTTCACTTTGACTGCATCAGCGATTGCAATAAGCCAAGTAATTAGCTCAAAAATGCATAACTTGAAAATACCCTGTAAATGTTAAGATAGTTGAAAGCACTTCCCTAATAATGTTACTTTATGATGCATAAAGAACGTTTCAGTTTTGATGTTAGACAATCAGAGACAAAGGAGGTCAATATATTTTATTCATTAAAAGTAATAAATAGATATTTAAAAATTTTAAATTTTAAAAATGTATTTAAGAAAAAAAATAGGAGGGAGTAAGAAACTTTTTGTGTATTTAAGAAAAAAATATTAGCTGAATTTACTTGAGGCTAACCGGATGTTGCTTAAACAGGATCAACAATATGTGGCCGAAGCACGACAGCAGCTCCAAGCTAAGGATCAGGGCCAATACTATAACAACAAGCCAACCCAAGACTAGTTTCGAGAAACTAAAGAATCCAAAGAAATATGACTTCGAGTTTTGTCAGCAGGAAAAGAAGTCAAAAAATTTGTAGCACAAATTCATACGGAGTTCAATACATTATATTTTATGTTTGTTTAACATTTTTGTTCCTTTCAAGTTTGCAAATTTCAATAAATAGTAAAAAATGTGATTAAATTGTTTTATTTTTATTTAATTTATTTTCAAATTGGTTTTTAAACTATAAGTTATTAATACAATAATATAACTATAATTATTTAAATGAAATCAAGACTTAAATGGCACTCCACACGAGAATCGGGTTAGAGTCAAAAATTTGGTCACTTTTGGCATCATTTTGTACAAAAAAGTAAAACATCTCTGAAACAATTTTATAGTGTTTATTTAAACTAATTTGCTTACCAGAACTTCATTAAAATAAGAAGCTCAAAATTGACAAATTTAAAAAAAAAACTAGTTTTAACATTTTACAAATAAAAAATGTTATTTAATCGAATTATTTTGAAGTGTATAATCGATTTGTAAATCAAATCATGAATACAATCAGTCTAGTTTTAACAAACTTACTTATGCAAGTTTAAAGTCATTACACCCGCTTTAACTAAATCACAGGGCATAAAAGCGCAGGTTTAGAGTAGGTTCCCATCCTATTAGCAAGTAAATATTAAGAACAATCTTGCGAGTTATGAATATGACAAAGAAATGTCAAGATAAATATTTGAAATGAAACGACAATACCATTTTAAAAGGTGACGGGGGAAGGGGGGATGCTATAAAAGGATTTCGCTTTAAGGGTTGTCGCCCAATTTTAATGTAAAGTTATTAAAATTATTATTTATGTCTAAATCGCATGTGTGTATGTCTGTGTGTCTGTGTGTCTCTGTGTGTGTGTGCTTTGTTTGTTTGTTGATTTGTTTGTGTTGTAATGGCAAATGTAAACAAGTACACACATAGATACAACACAACACACACAGACACAGACAGAGACAGACGGCAACAGGAAAACTTGAAACGAGGCAAACAGATTGCCAATTTTTGGGGACCCAGCCTGTTGTTGACTTCATTTTGCAATCGGTTTTAAAATCGTTAAATTTGCTATCGTTGTTGTGAATGTTGTTGTTGTTGTTCTTGTCTGTGTTGTTGTCGATTTGCATTAAGCGTTTATTTTTAGTAACAAAAACACACACATTTTTTAGCTAACGATAAAGACGAAAGGCAAATCGATTAAAGGCTTTGCCTCTTTTGCACGTGACACAGCTTTGCTCTCTAAGTCCATTCCATGGGGAAAGGGAAAAAGGGAAAGGGAACGGAGAGTAGTAAGTAGTATGTATAGGTTAAGGGTGGCTCAATACTAAATGGTCCGAGAGTACCACATGCGCCACATGGCAAATGACCATAATTGAGCTGTATAACAAGGCCCAATGACCGATTAAGCGTCGACATCGTCATCGTCATCGTCATCGTCCAACTTGCTGACCCACAACCTCAAAAACGAGAAGTTTAGAGGAAGGAGTTTGAAGGAGCGGAAAGTGAAGAATGAGGTGGAGTGGGACTTTAACTGAAGACCTGTGAGTAATGTACGTCTCGAGGCAAGGCAAATGCGAACGAGCGAGCTGTTGAGCTATGAGCTATAAATCAATCAATAGGAAAAGCAGTCGGAAAAACCAGAAAATGTTAAGGAAAACCATGCAAATGGTAAAAGAAACAGAGACAGTACAAAAAAAACCCAAAAGAAAGCTGAAAAGAATGCAAACAAAAGAGTGATTACCTATTAAAAGTAAAGCAAGCTAAAAGGAAAACTCCAAAAAATGCAAAAAGTAATCTAAACAAAATATCGATAATAATATCGATTATTAGATACAGCAATAACGACAGCAATATCATAAATCATAATATTATCAGATACATACCCAACCCAAAAACTCAGAGCCCATCTATTAAATTCCACAGAAAATAAAGCTGTTTCCCCCCTTTTGAAATTACCTGAACCTATTACCTAGAAACCCCATAACCCTACAATGATTAGAGACGGCAAATAAAATATGTTTGTATACCCTGTAAATATAAAAAAATGACTTGAAGAGGGTATGACACACACTTTTCGCATAAAAGTGAGTTAACAGCAAAAGTTTAAACTCCAAAAACTGAAACACTAAAATAGCTAGAGTTAACATATTTCATATGCAGCTGCGCTTATACCCTGTAAAAATCTGTGTTGAGTCAAATTTAAAATAACTAAAATAATTCTTAGGCACTAATGACCAAAAGAAAATGTAAAGTTTTGTTATTTTTCTGTTTTTCTTTAGTTTTAAACTATCTACAGGATGTCTACTCGTTGCGCTCTCTCTCACTCTATGTCTTGGTGTAAGCTTGTTAAATATTTGTGTGCATATTATCACTTAAATATTATATCTTTTTGTGGTTGGAACACGTCAACCAAACGCAGGGCAAAAAAATATATATATTAACACTTTTTTTTTATTTTCTATTTACGCTTATCAGATTGTCGTATAATCAGGCGAAAAGAAGCGTATAAAAATGAGCACCTATATGTGTATGTATGTACCACCTGTCTGAGTATCTAGCAAACATGTATATACCTATATCTGTCTCTCTCTTTTACTCACTCACATTCTTTTCTGCTGCCTCTTTCTAGCCAATTGCTTATCTTATCAATGAGCAGCAAAAAACGTCGACGTCGACGAACTTCAATTCAATTTCTTTTCAATTTCTCACACACAAACACACACACACAAACATAGCACACCTGTCATTCTCCCCCCTGTACTTTTTACCTCCTACCCCCCTCCCCCCTTACAACGTCCCTGCGCTGTTGTCAGTCCCTTTTTTTTTGCAGCTGTGAATCTCAGAAATCTCTCGACTCATAATGATGAGCGACGGTGTCGTGTTTTCATTAAGCTTCTTTGCACCCCCCCTTTCCCGCACTCAGCTAGGTGTCCCACCCCCTTTCCACAGCCTCTGCTTAGCCCGCCAAAAATGTAAATTTGAAAATCTTCTCTAATAATAATGTCGTGTAATAATACAATATGTATGCTGGCATATTGTCTTTAAGGGGGAAAAGACGTAGTTGTTGCTGGCCTTTGATCTAATCACAGTCGAGGAAAAGACACACATACACATACACACGCACACTCACACACTGGTTTTCCCCCTATTTTCCTGTCGTTTTCCCCCCTTTGGAAGATGTTTCGCTTTGCGGCTTCCAGTGAAATGTTAATTTTGTGCTAATGAAAGAGGCGTCTATTTGGTATATGTGTGTGCCTCTCACTCGTACTCTCCAACTCCCTCTCTCTCTTTCACTTTCTCTCTCTCTCTAACTCTCTGTCTCTCGCTGCTTAAATTCTCTTTTCTCCCGCTCTATTTCCCCCTTTTGGATGGCGATTAGACGCCATTTTGTCAGGCTGTCTAATGAAATTACGCTGTCTAAGTTCTAGATTTTGAATATAGTATTGACATTAAGTGTCGAATGTTAAGATTAATGCAGAAAAACCTTTGGATTTTCTTTTTTTGATTCATGTGGCACCAACTATAGGTCCAAAGTAGATAGATAAATCAGATATTTAGAAGATTAGTTTAAGGAATCATCAAGCTAAATAAACATAGCTTCATCATCATTCATATTATAGTAAAAACATTCTTATAAATAACCTTCTCTCTCACAAGATTTTTGAGATTTGGTGTAGATTGGACAAGGTTGGGTAGAACTGAAACTAATCCCTATATGATACCATATCATATCATATCATGTGTATGATATCACTTCTATCTAAAGAGTTCTCTTCAAATTGTTAAAAACAACCTAAGTAGTAGACGTCATGCAATGTATATAGTATGTATTAAAACATGATTATTTTTGTTGCATCATTTGACTTATCGATACATGACAGTTATCGAAATAGTAAAATTTGAATACATGATTGCTACAAAAAAGAAGTAAAATTTTTATTTCTCTTTATCATTTAGCATTGTTATCGCTGATTATTTTCATCGATAACGATAACAGTGATCGATAAACGTATTATAACTGGTACTTACCAAATGTAAAACTGTATTGACCACCTCACGATTGGTCACCTGGCCGACTTCGATGAGGCCGATGAGGACGGCAAATTTCAAGTTATCGGCAGTTGTCATTCTGACAATTTCGTCGGGCCGTTTGATTTCACTAAACGGCGGACGCATGATGTCCGCCATTTTTGTAGGATTTTGTAGTTATCGGTTTTGTTTTTGGTGTGTTATCGATTGTCGTTTAGTTTTAAATTTAATTGTTGTTGTTTCGGTTTTTTTTATTTGCGTTGCAATTGTGCATAAACAAATAGCAATTAATTAATTAGTTGTTATTCTTGTCATTAGATCGAGTTTTTTATTATTTTGTTTAGATTAATGGATGGAATGCACAATAGGGAATATACACACACACACACACACAAATACACGAGCACACACATTCACAAATACATTTATATATCTGGATATATATATATATATATATAGATAAACAATAAGGATTGATTTTATTTCTTGCCAGGACAAACTGGGAAATAACAACAAAAAAATATTTATCGAATTTGATTTTATATCTATATTTATTTTATTTCTACTATTATTATTTTTTTTTCTTTGATTTTGTAATTGATTTTTTTCTTTAATTTTTGTTGCACTTTTTTTTGGGCCTGCGGCTCAAAATTTCAAATTGTGTGACACATTTGTTGTTGTTGTAGTTGTTGTTGTTGTTGCGTTGCATGTTGTTGTGATTGTTGAGCAGCCTCGTTGTTGTTGTTGTCGAAGTTGTTGCTGCCACTGTTGTTGTTGCTAGCGCTCATATTGAGCAACTTTTGTTGTTGTTAACTATTTTTGGATACACTTATTTTTTGTATTTTTCACCTTTTGTTAAAGATTTTTTCAATTATCTTGTAATTATTGCACACTCTAAAAATTGTTACTTTTTTAATATCAGTTATTATTTTCAATTTTGGATGGGGTTTTTATTGTTATTATTTGGTTTATTGGTGGCATTCAAAAAGAGAAAGAGAAAAAAGAGAATTGGTTTATGAGTCAAATGGAAAATTAATTCGTAATTCATAAGAAATGTATTTGAAATTCAGAAATAAAAAATATGATGCTACATGTGAACATACATAAGTAAGAATAAATTAATATAAATAAAATTTGGTCCGTTCTATTTAAATAAACGAAACAATTTAAGCTTCACATTCCAAGAAGAAACCTTAAGTTTTATGTATTAATCAAATTATAAGTTTTCTTTGTATATTAATATCATTTATACTTTTCAAATATGTTATTTAAATAAAAGACATTGAAGTTATAAATTTTAAAAAACTATAAACACTTCTTCAATTGAAAATTTTATATATGTATTATACAAATAATTAGTTTTCTTTGACCCTTTATTTAAATATCCATATTAGTTACATATATCTGATAGATACCTTTGAATTTGACTTCAGTTTCTATACATTTTACGTCAGTTTATGATTGGGATAGTTATATAAAACCTTATATTGAAAAATGAAGAGACATTGAATTTCGAAATATAAAGAACTTTTTAAATATATGTACTTAGTTTTAAATTACGATACTATGAACACTTCTTAATTAAAAGATTTAAAAGCATATTTTATATAAAAAATGTATAGAAATGACAATAATTACAATACATATTTGCTTAATTGAAAATTGTATATTAATTTCCATTCCATATATCGTCGATTTAAAGATCATAAACAGACCTTAATAAAAAGTACGAAAAATGCTTGAAATGTTTGATGAAACAAAAGAACAGAAACTTATGTAACTTATAATGCAACAAATTATTCGAAAACTGTATGAAAAGGACAATTTTATTATAAAATGTATATGGTACTTGTATATGGGAATTCTTTTGATTATTTTTGTTGTAAGGGCGGGTACAGAGGGCGTGGCATTTCAGGTACAAAAACACACACACACGAGCAGACTGGCAAAAATGCAGTAATATTTACATAACTATAAAATTGCGACAATAAATTGGAAAATTCAATTGAAATTGATAAATGAAAATTCAAAGGAATAAACTTGTCAAAGCCATTCTTCACTTTCCCCATATCGTAAACAGTTAAATCCTTTTCGAACTATTTCAATTTATGCCAATCATCAAAAACAAAAGCATTCATTAACGTTGACTGTATATTTCACCAAATGAAGTATTTCAAACTTAAAACTAGCAAGCTTAAATGAAGAATATTTTGTTATAAAAAGTATCATGTTAGACTTGTTTTCTTAAGCAATTTCTAAAATGTTTTCTTTAAAAATTCGCAAGTGGTTAAGGCTTCGATTACTTCAATTGATTGCAGATCAGTTTATATCAGAGGAGTTCCTTTGCATTTCCAATATTAAATGTTTCATTAAATTGTTGATTATAATAATCAGGGTATCTGCTAGTTTCACACTCTATATTGTTTGGTTTTTTCTTAACTGTTATCAAGAGATAAAACCAGCTAAATGTAAACTTTGCAACTGGTCAACTGTCAAGTTAAATCACTCAAGACGCATAAGCATTAAAAAGTTTTCGATGTGACTTAACGCTAACCATTTCAATTTGAGCACTTTTCCTTGACTTTAAAGAGCTTTAAAAGAGGTAAAAGCCAATGAAAAGTGAAAAGCAATTAAAACAGATTTTAACAGAGGTCATCTGAGGGTTACCAACAGTTTTTGACTGCATTTTTTCACAAAAAATCATTTCAATTTCAATTAGAGATGCTTAAATGACGAACATTTCTTATAAAAATATTATATTCTATAAAACTGTTCTCTTGTTCAATTTCTGAACATTTGCGTAACAAGAATATTTAGACAATTCGGTTTAAAAATCTTCACTCTAGTGACTTTCAGTCATATTTTCGCAAGTTTAACCAAATTTCATAATTACTTATAACTTTATTTTTTTTTTTGCTACCAATATTTAAAATAAAGTCTTTTGAACTCTTTTTTCTTGAATTTTAATAAAATAATTAAAACTATTTATTGTGCATCCTCCGAAGGTTATTTGTTCTCAAACAAACCTTAAATTTTCTACTTTTTTCCTTTCTAACAAGAAGAAAAAGAAATTCCTCTGTCAGAATGCATATCGAAAACTTTTTATAGACCTGTTACCTCTAGAATCTCGAGTCTAGATAATGCTTACCAATTGTTCTTTAATACTCCTCTACCCTGCTCTTTTCCTCTCTGACATTCTTTTATATTTTTGTTTTATTTACTTTTATATTAGACCTTAAGTGAGGGTTTCTTGAGTCATGCAATTGTTATTGTGCTTGGCATATTAAAAAAAATAACTTATGCATAGAGGCAATTCGTCACGCACTACCGATAACTGTGCCGCCTATAGCTATGCCTATTAATAACCAGTCATTTAAAAAAAATATATATATATAAAACTTTAAGAAAAATAATAGCAAATTGGAAACTTGTAGTTTTAAGGAGAAGTTCCAAGTGTTATACACAGATTCTTTTTTATCAAAATATTATAATACAATAAAGTTTTCCAAGCCTAGCATTTTTGCTCATATATATTTCTAGCTTTTATCTCTATTTATTTTTGTATCTAGCTTTCTTTTATAGTTTGAATTAGAAGAAACTTTCATTAAAATTGTTATACAAAGATTAAAAGCTCTTTAAAATTAAATTATTATTTATAAAAGTTACACAAACCTAACTTTTTTAACTATTTAAAAAGAACTATTTCTCTTTTAAATCTAGGGAAAACTAATTTAATTGCTTTAATTAAAATATCTGCAGGTTTAAGGGATATACAAAGATCTTTTTTAGCACAGTATAATAGTTTAAGCTGCGATTGACTTCATCTTAAATATTTCGAAACACTATTTATTTTTTTTGACAATTTTTTGAATTTGTGCCAGTTTTTAAAACTGTAGAAAAACATTTAATATGTTTGCCTTCATTTGTAACTTTTTCTTGAAATTACAATTTATTTTTTCTTTTTAATTCGGCTTGCTTGAACGTCATACCCTCATTGCAATTGCTTTTTTATAACTTATATGGTGCCCGCCTAAAATGGAACGACTACAGAAATTTACACCTCAATTAATGTTTCGTAATACCAGCGCTGAGATTTTAGCTTTTTTAAGCCAACTTTCAAATTTGCTAAGGTTTTTCAAATTACAAAAAGCACATTTTTATTATTTGTCTTTTGGGTACATTTCGTTTAAACAATTTTTTAATTTTTACAATTTCTATGTTTTATTTTGTATTTTACTAACAATTTCTTATTTAACGTTAAAGAAAATCACTTGGGTAACAAACTTTATTTGTTGTTTTAAGCTAAGTTTGTTATGAGTATCTTTTTTTAATTGCAAGTGTTTTTTTATTATTTAAATGGAAACCGCCTAAAATGGAACGACAAATATTTCAACGACAATACAAATTTACACCTCAAATTGAAGAAAACCGGCGTGGCACATGTATTGACGTTGAAGTTAATAATGTTGATATTGACGAAAACAGGTAAGAAGCAAGAAGAGCGCGCTATCAAACGTAATTATCGCAGCACGCTACGTAAATGAAGTGAGCTTACGCTTACGTACGACACGTAAGCGGCCGGTTTTTATTCGTTTGTGAAGTGAACTCAAGTGCTTGTGTGTGTGTGTGTGGGTGATAAAACTCTGTGTGCAGTGGAATGAGCGCACGCAACGAGAGAGTGAGTTAGTGCATGCGAGAGAGCTAAAAAACGTAAGCTTGCATGCCCTATTGGAGTAGTTGCATTTATCTAATTGGAGACCAACTGATCGCTTAATAGTTCAAGAGAGAGAGAGAGAGAGCAGCAAAAAAATAATGCTTCACCTGCTATACAACTAACAACAACAAAAAGAGCAAAAAGAGAGCAGATAAATTGTGATGTTATCTAAAAGTGTTAATCTTAACATGGCAACAAACCAGAATATAAGGAATGTGATAGACAAATTGTAGCTAGCAAATTTTTTTTTAGTTTTAAAAATTAGTGTCTTTGCTATTATTTATAATTTCTACAGCAAAATAATCACATACATATATAATAATTGCTTAGGCTCTTTAAAATTTTATTTAATTGTTACCAACAACTTTGCTATTGGGCTTGCTCTCTCTTTCTCCCGCTCTCTCTCGCGTTTGCTCTCGCATTTGCTGCGCTCTCTGTTATTTATTTTGTGCTCTCTTTGCCTGTTATTGTTGTTGTTAAACGTTACTGTTGTTGTTGTTGTCTTTGCAATTGGTGGTTGCTTTTTTTACTTTGCAAATAAAAAAAATATAATTTAAAGCAAAAAAACAAATGTTGTTTTAGCCAAGTTATTAACACTTTTGGCGAAACATAACCTACAACTGTATAACACACGCACACAGAGAGTTTTTCCTTTGTTTTCCTTTTCATTTAACGCGCTCTCTCTCTCTCTGGCCATTCCAAATTTTACCTTGGTTGGTCCTCTCTCCACTCGCCTCTGCTCAACACTCTCTTGCTATCTTCCTCCCCCTTTCCCAACAACGATCCCTTGACAAAGTGGAAAAATCAATGAATGTCAGTGCGTAACAGAGCAGGAGAGAGCGCAAGGCAAAGAGAGCGCACGTCCTGCTCCACTACACGCCACCCCGCCCCCTCACTCACACACACAGGCACACGTTGAACCTGAACACACGTCGTCAGTTTGTTAACTTATTCTTATTAGGTTGCTACCACGTTCTCAAACACACACACTACTCATGCACCCACTGTGTTGGTCTCGCTACGCTCTCTTGTTCTCGCTCGCGCTCTCTGTGGATGTCAACGTCAGCGTTGCGGCTTTTCTGCTTCTTCTTGTTACGTTTCGTTTCGTTTTTTTTTTATCGTGTTATTTTGCACCGCTTTGTTATATTTTTCATTCTTATAAGCACACCAACACAATTGCTAATTGGCATTGCCCAAACTACACGAATGATAATTGAATTCAAAAACAAAACAACAAAAACGAAAATAAAAAGTAAATTTTAAAAGCACAAAACAAGTACAACAAAATGCCGACAAATACTAATAAATTTATTAAATATACATATATATTTACGTTGTGTTGCTGTTGTTGTTGATGTAGTTTGTCGTATTTCTCGTAATTATCTTTAGTAATTTGCAATAAATATAACCGAGTACACTTGGCACTCATTATTAAATTAAATAGTTTTTTGTTTGTTTCGTACACACGCACACAGCAAAAAAAATCGCAAAAAAATGATGCATAAATAAATCAACATCAACGTTCACGTAACAACAAAAACACAACCATTTTCGTTTACGTCTTCCTCCGTACTGACGTTAACTCTTACGCCGTCCAACTGGCAATGAGAACGCAACGCATGGACAACAAACCCAATCAGAATGCCTGTTTATCGGCCATATTCTAGTTAACAGGCACCGCACAGTGGGACAGATTTCCACCTGCCAACTCTTAACGTGTATTTACTTTATTCTCCTATTACGTAATTATGCTCAACTATTATTATTTTCTATTCTCATTTTCAAAAAAATTATTAAATTTATTTGTACATAAATAAATTGCTTAAAATAGTAGAAGGACACCATTGTTATTGAGAGGATATTCAAATAGCAGCTGTTAAATATTAAATACATCCGTTGTCGCCTTAAAGTGACTGTTACTGTTAACTACAGTCAAGTGCTCTCATTTCTGTTATTCTCATTTCCGATTTTATCCTTGGACGGTGCTGCCCATTTTCGGCGGGAGTATAACACTTTTTAAATGACATTTTACCTAAGACCTGCACACATCGGAGTATTTAGTACATTTGTATAACAATGGCAACATGCTAAGTTCCATTGCGTTTCATTTCTCAATTAATAATTACTAATTGCTTGTTTCATTTAAATTGTCTTTATTTATTTTTGTTTATTGATTTAACAAATATGTTAATTCACTTGCGCGCCATCAAATTATTCAATAACTATAACACTTTGCAGCACTTTTATCAAGCTTGCGCAACACTGAGTTGCTGCTGTCGATTGTGAGTAATTACACTAGTTTACAAATGAATTATTTGTGTCTGCCTTTCAGGCCTTAGTATTTATCCCGTATAGATTCAAGTATAAATTGTAAACTCGATTACCGTTTTCAACTAAATTAGGCTTTAACTAAAGGTAATGCAATTTCCTAAAACTTTTTCATTAATAGTTTTGAAATCAGCTCGATCTTTATAATGTTAGAGCCTCTTAAAGTTGAAAAAATTTTTTGCGAAAAAACACAATAATGCGTACAAACAAAAATTCAAAAAGTATATTAATCGCAAAAATATAAATAAAAAAATAATGTAAGCCTATGAAAAAATAACAAAAAAAAAATATCTCAAAAACCACTCGATGTTATCGATGTATCGATCTACAGTGTATGTATGAAATCCATCTTTTGGACGTTTTCCAAAACATACAGAGCCCCCATCTTTTGGCAGCTTTGCAAAATGTTGTGCGCCACCTTTTGTCAGTGCTTTGAAGCAGATAAGCTACCGAAAAAAGTGGAGCTAACCAAGGCTGCCACCTTTCAAAGCGGTGGTGGCGTCATCTCATATTTGTTAGCGCCGCCAGCTGTCGTTTTGCCTACTTTTAGAACTAGATTCTTATTGAAGGTCTGGCAATCTTCACAAACGAAACGACACTCTAGCCACAACAATACAACACAACACAACAACACACACAGTGTGCCAAATATTACAAAATAACAAACTGCGAGAAAAAAAAGAAACATTGCAATCAAATTCGAAAAGGCCAAGCAAATCAAATTGCAATATTGAAATTGCTCGATTCGGTTTATTTTTTTAAGTTTTTGTTGTTTTTGTGTTGTAGAAGCAGCAGTAGAAACTGAGAAGAAAAGTGAAATCGATTAATAAACGCAATAGGCAGCAGCAGCAACAACAACAACAAGCAGACTTGATGGATGAAAAATAACAAAGAGTGGATCAAGAGTTAAAAGTAAAATATACCAGCGAAAAATAAAAACATAACGCAACAGCAAAGCAGAGATTCAATTTTAATGTCGCAGTTAATTTGTGTGCTAGCAAGAAGCAGCAGCAATAGCAACAGCAAAGACAACAACATCAACAGCAGCAGCAGCAGCTGAGGCAGAAGCTGAACGCAAAACAAAAACGAAAACGAAGAGCAAAGGAAAGGAAAGAACATACGACGCAGCCTGCCTCTCTCTGCTGTGTGTGTGTGTGCGTTCGTGTGTGTGCGTGGGGGCGAGCGAGGCAGCAGCAGCAGCAACAAAGGAGACGACGACGTTTTTGTTGTTCTTCGCTTTTGGTTTCTTTTTTTGACACAATTCAAACAAACTCAAACGGGAGCGGGAGCTTTGCACTTGAAAGTTTGTTTCTAAGCTCGACTTTGTGTGTTTGCAGTCACAGCAGCAGCGTCTGTGTTAGTGTGAGTGCGTGTTTGTGTGGGCGTCAACGATTTGGGCGGTGGGCGTGTCATTATTGACGCACGCAGCGCAGTCCCCCCACCAAAAAAATAAAAAAGAGAAGAAAAAATTCAAGACGCAGTTTGTTTGTTGCCAGCCAAAAAGAAAAAAAACCATTTACTGTTGCTGCTGCTGCCGAATGCAACAAAAAACAATAAGAGGAAGATAGAAACAAACCAACAAACAAACAACAGCAAAGAAGAAGAGGACAAGAAAACAAGGCAAAAAACGACAACAGCTGAAAACATATGATTTTTGTTTGTGTTGTTGTTTTTGTGCTCTCCGCTTCACCCGTGCTTCTGCAGCAACAACAACAACAACAGTAATAGCAATTTCAAAACTGTGGAACGAACGGAACAGGAACGAGTTAAACGAGTCTCGCACACAGCAGTCCGTGTGAGTGTGTGTACTGTTGTTGTTGCTGCTGCTGCCTACCAAGCACTTCTCAACTGTTTCTTGACGTCGACGTAACAACAACAACAACGCTAGGCAGCAGCGTCAAGTGGTAAGTTTGTTGTTATTATATTTTTCTCTTTTTAACTTTGTTTCGTTAACGCTGAGGCGCAAAACAACAACACACACACGTACATACGTACATATACGTATTTAAGAAGTCAAATGTAATATTTATGCAATTTATTTTGTTTATCTGACGTTCGTTTTCGAAACTATTTCAAGTACACAAAAACACACATACACATTCATTTGTATATACGCACATATTATGGTATTTATCTCTTACATAGTGTGTATCTATATTTATAAGACTGTGTGGGTTTTGTGTACATAACTCGATTTCATAATTTATTTATTAAATTTTGCATAATACTTTTTGTGTAAACGCAGTGAATATTTTTTGTGTTTTTATTGTTGTCTACAAATATTGCTTTGCGTTCAAAAATACACAGACACACACATATGTACATAACATATACAGTCGACATCATTCAGTCGTATACACATACAGAAAAGAGAAACACATACACTGTATGCGTTAGACAGACAGCGACAGCAACAAAAACACAGCACAGCGAATAAATGAAACGAATTGATAGTGAAACACTTTGTCACAGTGGTTCAAGTATGCATAGAAATAGTGTGTACTTTTATTTTCATTGGATGATGAAATTTAATAATAAAAAAAAAGTTGTAGTTGTATTATTCTGTATAATTTAGACCTCGAGTCAGCTAAGACAAATTCAGTTATTTTTAGTTTACTTGTGTACTTAAATATGCACAAAATCTCTATAAATATTTAAAGATTTCTAAGAATCTCAAATGAAACACATTTAATATGTAAATGGTCGTGAGGAAAAAATATATGGACAATGACCTAATGCTAAATATGCGCTCATGAATGAAAATTCCATATGTTCTTTGAATTATTGGATTGTTTCTTGCTAGTACATGTACCACTATGCGCTACTCTCTTCTGACCTAAGAACAGCTAATAGACAAACAGAGAGGAGAACAGATAAAAACAACATTTCGTTGCAGCTGATTGTTGTTGTTTCTTCTTTTGTTTTGTTTTGTTTTCTGTTATTTTGTTTTATTTTTTGATAATGATTTTTGGCTGTGAGGGTCGGTCTTTGTTTCCAAAAATTATTAGCAACAGGAACTAAAAATAAAGCAATCGAAAAAGCGAAAAGATAATAACAAATTGCATTGATATGCCAAAACATTTTATTTATTATTAGTACATATATCTGTTTTTTTTTTGTATATGTACATTTTATTTAAAATTTTAATTTACAAATTAAATTCACACATAAACGCTCAATGGTCATTTTATTGGATTTTTGATTCGTTTCTCCGCCTCTCTTTTTCTTTCTCTCTGTTTTGGTTTGACTATTAAATGTTTGCCAAATATTTTTGTAGGTGGGTGCAAATAAATGTTTGTGCGATGATTGAATAGCTGAGAAAATTTAAACCATAAATAAACCAAATCGTGAGTCCTCCGAATTTGCCAATGTATCGGGTGCTGCTTTTTTTTAGATGTTGACAGCTTTAAATTTAAATTTAGTAATTAGTTTAAACAAATTAAAACCTTTTTGCCTCATAGAAAAGATAATTTTATGCCATTTACGTTTAAATAAAATTTTGAACATGAGGGCAATTTTCGACCATTTTTTAATTAATATATTTTAAATTTTATGCAGAGTTGATGATTGGGTTGTCAGCATATTCGATTTGATTTAAGAACTATTTTAAAATAAAAATGTAATATACCCTTTCTTAGTTAAAACAGTAACTTACGGTGCGATCGAACTATCGTAGACAATTTTATATTCTTCCTATAAACATACATATACTAGAGAAGATAAAACCAATCTGTGAATTTGGTTCAGACAGCTTAGAAAACAACAAAGCTCTTCATACTAAACGTTAATTTGCATCCGATCTTGACCAAATTTTCTTAGCATGTAGCAAATAGTAAAAAATACTTAACCTGTAAGTTTGTTTGAGATAGCTCGAAAAACAAAGTAATACTAATAAACTTTGACCGTTGAGACCTTATAGTTGGAATATCGCAAAACGCCGTCTTATTGCACGATAATTAAATCTCATCTATTTCGTGTGAAAACTTCAGCTCGATAGCTTCACCCGTTTGGGCTGCAGCATAATGTCTCAGTCAGGACAAAGTGTTTTATATGTTATATGTAGATAGATGGCTAGTCTTGTTGCTTCGCCACTATCGTGAACTCCCGCTCTCAGTGATTCCACTATGCTTACCAACCTATGCTGCTGATTTGAGCTTACGCTAAGCTATGTATGTATGTATGTGCGTGTGCCTTGTATGAGTATGTGTACGTGATCAGAAATGTAATAAACCACTTTAAACCACACTAAACTCACATTGTTTCCACTTGGGTATTTGTTCAGTAAATGTCGTAATATTAACGACGAGTTATGTACAATTCGACCTAAAAAGCACGTCAACTAAGATAATAATATAGAACTCGAAATAAGTTTAGCTCAAAGGCATACTCTGAAACCTATATTTTTGTATCAAAATGCAGTTAAAGGGATGATGGTCATTATTTAAATAAACAAAAAAAAATCATATTTTGTGTGAGAAAAATAGCTCTGAGTTTACTTCTAAATATCAATTATAATTGTACCGACATAATCCAATACTGAAAACTGTTTTTATAATAAACAATCTTTATGTCCAGTTAACTTAATAATTTTAATTAAAAATTATTGGTCTGTTAAAAAATTGTCCTAAATTCAGTACGCTAATGTACAGTGTTATAAGACAACTTAATTTGTATACAATTATTGCAAAGCTTTAATGAAAAAACTCAAAGTTTTTAACTTTAAAACTTAGCTCTATCAGTACAATGGCTTATGTCGACCTTTATTAATTCACAATTGCTGTAAGCTTCAACTTAATGATGACTAATTGTGAGTTGTATTAACTTTGCACGTGCAAGTTAATTATCATTTTTAAGTGACGATTAAACAAGTTTGTGTGTACATACATATATCCATATACGGTCAGATTTAATATTGATAAGTTCACGTAAGGGAATTTTGTTATGAACTCGCTAGGTTAAATTATAATTGACTTGTTGTGGAAACCATTTCAATTTTCTGCAATTTTCTTGATATTGATTACAAATCCTTTGGATTTCATATTGTTGCACCTTTTTTGTCCTACTATAATTGCTGTATGACGCACTTGCCGTGGCTTCTTCCCGCCCACTCACTTGTCCCCCATCCTGCTAGCTAACACTGCACTGTGGGGCAAGTGTTTATAAATGGGGCTTCAAATTGCATGGCTATTTACTTGATTGTTGCGTCTACTCTTTCATTCTCTACCTCTTATGTGTGTGTGTGTACATATTTATAGTAACACCTGTTCACAAAGGTGATGTGTGAGTGTGTGAGTACGTGTATTGGTGTTGCGATTTGTTGTGGTTTTTCTTTGTCCACCAAAAAGCGCTGCGCGTAGATTTTGTCAAGTGGCTTTGGCACTGAACAGCATAAACAATAACACGCAGATACATATAAACATATGTACACAAATACATACACATATCAAAACATACAGTTCAGAAAAAAGTAATAGCACCACTACGATAGTATATCTTATTGATCAAAATACAACTGAGTAAAGCAGTGATTTTCTAAAATATTAAATTTAAATATATTGCTTTAAGAAGTGTAATTCTTTTTGTTGAATGGTTGTCAATATTTTTTCTGCCTTGACAAGAGAATGTTCAGTATGTATTCAGATAAAATGGCTAATTTATACATATTTGGAATATACTATTAATAATAAAAATAATAAAATTTTAGTGGTTGTCAATAATCTTTTAATCTAAAAGATTATATTATTATTAAATTTCAAAGTAGTGGGGCTATTTAATAATAATTTTAATTTTGAAATTCGTAGTGAAGGGGCTTTTTCATAATACATATTTTAAATGTATTGCTAAATAAATGTCATTTACGAAAACTGTAAAAATCCTCTTGGAATGTTTTTATACCCTCATTTGTATACCCTTTCAGAAAGGTATGATATTTAAATAATTTTAGGAAGTGGTGCTATTTTATTTTCCTTCGCTGTACATATGAGCTTTTGTCTGCGTGCACAAAGAAATCGAACGAACGAAACCATTGGCTCAACTTTCTGACTAGCTGGCTTATTAACATTGACACACACGCACACACACTTGCATTCAAACTTTTGCACTCACTAACACCACCAGCAAATTGTCTTCCTCTCTCTCTCTCTCTGTTTGTTGTTTTTGTTGCTTTTCTTGCCTATTGTAAAACAAAGCCAAAATGCGTTGTGGATCCACGTTGACTGCATAAGTTCTGGGTAGCTGGGGATGGTGAGCGGATTGGAAGTGGAAGTGATGGGGGTAGAGCCATTGTCTATTGTGTGTGTGTGTGTGTGACATTGCTTTTAGTAGCTGTTGCTATTTTGTTGTTATTGCTGTTGCGCGTGTGCGCAAGTCAATTGAGGAATGCAACGTTTCTCCTCTTTATAACACAAAGAGCCCCACCTCCAACCCTCCTCCTTCCTTCTTTAGCTATCTCTCTCTTCCCGTTACAACATATACAGTCTGTCAAGAAACACTTTACACACTGAAAATTAAATTTATTTTTTTACTTTCGATACGAAAATAACAGCCTTTTATTCCATTAAATCAATATTTTTTAATGCATAACTATTTAATAACAAGTATAAGGTGAATTCGTGAAAAAAAAAAAACAGAACTATGAATAGGTAGCTTAAAAAACAACAAAAACTATGATTACTCATTTTTGACACTGTCAAGAAACTCTTTACACTTTTTGTTTTGCGAGTTTTGTTTTGTTCTCATTCTTTGACAAAACGGTGCTTTACCGTTAACTATGGCTTTTTAAAGTAATTTTGGTTCGTAGATTCCAAAAATGTTAATCTTTTTCATGTCCGAGCATTAGTTTTCGAGATACAAATGGCAAGTTTTACAGGTAAAAAGCTTAATTTTTCTTTTTTTAATTTAAAAAATTATATAAAATTAAAAAAAATATATTTTTTGTCATAGCGTTTAAAGCTTTTTCGTCTACGATCATTTTAAAAGTAGTTTGAACCAAATCGGACAACAATTACAGAGTGTCACATATAAACAATGCAAAGATACAATTGTCAATACAAAATTGTATGAAGCTCCATACGATTTTGCAACGCGAAGTATGAGGAAATATTGTTTATATGTGACACTCTGTAATTGTTGTCCGATTTGGTTCAAACTACTTTTAAAATGATCGTAGACGAAAAAGCTTTAAACGCTATGACAAAAAATATATTTTTTTTAATTTTATATAATTTTTTAAATTAAAAAAAGAAAAATTAAGCTTTTTACCTGTAAAACTTGCCATTTGTATCTCGAAAACTAATGCTCGGACATGAAAAAGATTAACATTTTTGGAATCTACGAACCAAAATTACTTTAAAAAGCCATAGTTAACGGTAAAGCACCGTTTTGTCAAAGAATGAGAACAAAACAAAACTCGCAAAACAAAAAGTGTAAAGAGTTTCTTGACAGTGTCAAAAATGAGTAATCATAGTTTTTGTTGTTTTTTAAGCTACCTATTCATAGTTCTGTTATTTTTTTCACGAATTCACCTTATACTTGTTATTAAATAGTTATGCATTAAAAAATATTGATTAAATGGAATAAAAGGCTGTTATTTTCGTATGGAAAGTAAAAAAATAAATTTAATTTTCAGTGTGTAAGTGTTTCTTGACAGACTGTACTTATTTCAACTAAAATCAACATTGTCTCAGTGTTGGGCTGAAATTGCTAATTTGATAATAAAGAAGTAGCTAGAAATATCTATTAATTCTGCTAAAGAAAATGTTAATAGTTTATCTTTATTAAGTTTAAATTACTAAAATGCTGATTTAATACTAGTAATTTAATTACAACATTTTTTGTTCATATTACTTTGCTATCAACTTAGCTAAAATAGCTAATTTGATAACAAACAGTAGCTGGAAAAAGCTAAAAAAAAAGAAAAGAAAAACATTACATTACGTAACCCACTAAATGATTGGTATCTCAAACTATGATTTATGCAACCTATAGCTTCTTAATCGCTAAAATGTCAGCACAGGCAACACACAGTTTAACTAAAATCTACTTTGCATGCGTCATGCGCTTTGTGAAATAGTTTTGGCTTAACCTTAACCCATACTTGCACCCACAAAGTTTTCCTCTCTTTCCCATACTGAACAAGGTTGTGTAAATTGCATTATGACACATTCATAACTGTCAATTGAATTGCGTGGAAATGCAAGTGAATTTACGCAGCAGCTGCTAAAAGAAATTAATCGTGCACATGCGACTAACTCTGAGAAAATTGACTGTGAAAATGTGTTTTTCTTCAACTGCAAGTTAATTCGAACTTAGCCAGAAGTTAAATGACTTCTAAAAGTGATTAAAAACAATTTGTTGTGTTATAAATACATATATACGTGACTTGAGAACTTACAACTTGATTAAGTGTGTTGTGTACAAAATTTGTTCATGTCGTACCACTGTGTGAGTAGTCCATATACATCTGTAATTTATATATGATATGTATCGCCCATGCATTTATTATTTATGTATGTGCATACATTTCAAAACGTTGATCTTTCGCTTGTAGAATTAGCTCATACAAGTACAGTTCATTATTACAATAGGTACGTCATATTCTTCTTATCACATTCCAATTTCTTTATGATCGTTACAAATAGCAAACACATTTTTTTTAATTGTGTTAAAACAATTGTTTTATGAAACTTTAAGGCGTATAACTATACAATTAGTCAAGTATTTGTTTTGACAAAGTGAAAGATTGTGAAACCTCTCTTGGGCGGACACTCATGGTCGCCCAATTTGTGTCCGCTCAAGGGGAGTGTCCGCCTATAGGAATATTTTTTTTTTTTATGAATTCAAGTGGTTTCTGCCATTCAGCGTTTATTAAAATAAATAATAATGACTTCAAAATAATACAAAATTAACTTCCAGTTAATTTACCTTCTAAGTACATAGTATGTGTTAAGCTTAGTATAAAAAACTGAAAACAAATTAAAAATAAGAAAAAAAAATTAAAAATAAGGAAAATTAGCTTCGATTGCATTGTTTACACTTAATTCTATTGCGTTTTAAAAAAGTCATCTATTTTCGTTTGTCAAGCGCTCTTTAATTTTTTGTCCAATATGCAGGACTGCAAATGGCTTTCTAAAAGTTTTATATATTCAAACGCTTTATAATCGTTTAGAGCGAATTTTTTTAATTTCATGATTGCGGTCATCGCCTTATCATCCGAATCTATTTGATCATGGTCATAATCCGGCTCTTCCGGTTCTTCGTCGGATTCCGAATCATCCTGGTCTCCTGGGGTTTCAATGCAATTAATGTCAAAATCTATAGATTCGTTTTCAGTAACGATCAAGTTATCAATTGACAAAAATTGTTCGAAGCTGATATCGATTTGATATGTTTTTAGAAGTTGAGAGATGGAGCAAAAAGTGGCTAGTGGCAAATCGTCTTCAGGCTCAAAGTCGTCTATGCCTTCTCCAAATTTGTCAAAACCCGCTTTTTTAAAACAATTAAAACAATTGTCAAATTTGGCCGCCCACTTCTGATTTTTAATAAGAAAACTAGCTCGTCAGCGAACGTTTGTAAAAAAATTCGTGTCCCGCCAAGAGAGGTTTTCGTTCGTTTTTGTCCTTTTTTTAGTGTCCGCGTCCGCTCAAGAGAGTGTCCGCTCAATAGAGGCAAAATTGGTCTGAAAACCCCACCAAAACCAACGTCCCCGAAAAAGTGTCCGCCCAAGGGGGAGTGTCCGCCTATTAGAGGTGTCCGCTAAGGGAGTTTTCACTGTACATGTTTTTTAACTTTTAGAATATTTAAATCCAATAGATATTATTATTTCATTTTTTGTAATTTTCTGAGAATCAAGCAAGTATAATAAAATAAGATAACATGTTTTAAATTCAAGTAATCATATTATTATTTTTTTTAATAAAATATACATATGTATATGTATGTATTATTCATTATCGGAATGATAAGCCAACAGGGAGGGAGGTCGATAAGCGAAAGAACAAATCAGTTCATCTGACAGCCAAAAAAAAAAAAATACATTTTGTTGCCAAATGGTTTTAAATTGTACCTTTAACCTTTGCAAAGCTATCACTGTACTAATAAGAATTCATATGTGTTCCAAAATATGCACGTGGATTGCACATGGGTTAATGTTGCTTTTGTGCATTGTGTTATTGTTGTTATTTTGGACAGCTGTTGCTCTCTCCCGCACTTGAGCCTCTCTCTCCGCTTGGCCTGAAAGCTTGGCTTTGGTTTTGTGCTTTGTGCTTGTTTCGTTTTCATTTCGTTTCTTTTTGTTGCTGTTGCTGTTGCTGCTGATGGCCTGATGATAATAACTGTTTTGCTTGCAATGGCCGCCGCGTGTTAATAGTTTTATTTTTTTGTTATTCACAATAATAACAAAAGCCAGAAGTAAGCACGTTACAAATTTGTTTACCAATTTTGCTGATGGTATTGTTTTTTTATTTTTAATCAACATTTAAAACATACAGTACACATTGTGTATATATTGTTTTATTGCACTTAATTTACGCCCCATGGAATAATAATACATACCCGCACAAATGTATGAATGTATGTATGACATGTGTGTGTGTACAAAGAGAATACAAACTACACGTAATGCGCTAATAAAACTTAAAAGGGGTACGGCTGGTGGGCGAGGGGAATGGGGCGAAGGGCCTGGCACAAGTGTGCAAAGATTAAAAGCATTTGATTGAAACAAAGCAAAATGCGACAAAGCGCAACGTTTGGAATTGAAATACCAAAACTATGAGAGAGCGTACAGTCAAGGAGATAGAGAGAGAGAGACAGACAGATAGAGAGAGCAATTAAGATAGAGAGAGAGTGATGAGTGTAAGCTTGCAGTTTGTTTATTTATTTTTTTCGCTTTCTATTTGCAGTTGACAACAGCTGGACAGCAACGCAGGCAGCGCAGCAGCAGCAGCGCTTTAGTTCTTCTTCACACAGACAGACAGTCTGTCTCCAACTGAGCGGATTCGCTCTCTCGTTCTCTTAAGCTTTTACGCTCTGAATTGAGCGCAGCTGAGAGACGGACGTCCGTCAGATCTGTGTGTGTGCGTGTGTGTAAAGCTGTAAAAGGCACAAGGCGGATCCATAATATATAATGTCAGCGGACTCGCCACGCCGTCATCATCATCATAATCATCATTCAACTGGCGTTGGCGGTGGCGTCGGCAGCGGCGGAGGAAGCAGCAGCAGCGGAGGAGGAGGCGGTGGTGGCATTGGAGCTGGTGGCATGGGATTACGCAGTGGCATGGCAATGCCAGCGATAGTTCCTCCACAAACAGTTAGCGATCGCTCCATATTGGATTCAGCAATTGGTTTCATCAACGATGTAACACTTGTCCATCAACCCGTTCAGGATCCCAAGGATACGATCACCTGGGCACGTTTTGAGACCAGTGCCGATGTTAGTGATCCACGTTTTGGCGATGATTGGGAATTGGAGGGAAATGCAGCACCACCATTACTTCTCATCCTAGGCTATGGTCTTGGTGTTCAAGTTTGGGCTATTCCTGCTAATGGGGAAGCTATCGAGGTATTATCCTGGCGACATGGTGTTGTTACCGCCCTTCGCGCGTTCTACCGACACCGGCAACGGCTGCCAGCGCTCTCGATGATAATGGACGGGCAGATGAGCCTGTGGATGCCTTTGCGGAGAAGCGTCCTTTGGTCGCTCTCGTTGATGGTGGCAGTGCTGCGGCTAGCAATCTGTTATCGGGTATCAGCAGTGGTATCGGTGGTGGTGGTGGCTCAAATTCATCTGGCGGTGGCATTGGAAATCCTTCGGTTGCCTCTTCCCACTTTAGTGCCGTCAATTTCGTTTCCCTAAAAACGGGCGCCCAGGTGAAGACCATTAAGTTCAAGAATCCGGTGCTGGACATTCAAGCCAATCGATCAGCGGTTGTCATTAGTTTTCATGAGCGTCTCGCTGTCTTTGATGCCCGCACGCTGGAGGATCGTCTAACAATTACCACCTGCTTTCCCAGTCCGGGGTGAGTAAATGCTTATGTTCAAGTTTTAATTAAAAGCACATTAAAGCTTGCATTAAGATACTGCACTACAACTTTATTAAAGTTTACTTATGTCCTTAAAATTGAAAGCATGATAGAAACTTTGATATCCTACAAGTCTCCTTCTGAGCTACTGTTTCCCTCTTAGGATTGAATGAATCTTAAGCATTAGTAGGAACTTCAGTTAATTAATCTATTTGCTTCTCTCTCACTGCAGCATTAATCCAAATCCCATTGCGCTTGGTCCACGCTGGCTTGCGTATGCGGAGCACAAATTGTTGCACTCGAAGCGAAGTGGCGGCGGTTGTGATGGTGAAGGTGTTCCCAGTTATACGGCAACGGTGCTAAATGCGGCCAAATCCTTTGGCAAAGGTCTGCGCGAATTGGGTGAGCAGGTGGCCGCCGGTTTGACAGGTGTTAGTGCCGGCAGTGGTAACAGCTCCAAAAGCAGCAGCTTTGATTCGGCGACAGGTGGCGTTGATGCCAAACAATCGGGTGTGGTTACCATTATAGATGTCAAGGTGAGTTTTAACAGGATTAGCTAAAATTATGAAAGTAGTAGTAGAAATTAAAGAAGTAGTAGTTGAAGTTATGGAAATAGTAGAGGAAATGATGAAAATGATAGAAGATAGAAGAGATGAAAATAGTAGCAGAAATGAAATACATTACCTTGAACTTTGTATTTATAATTACTTATTTCTCTAAAAATTGACATTTTTCAACGATGATAACACAGTGTTACGGCAAAAAAAACCCTGGGAAATGATAGTGATTTTCTGGTAGGGCTTATCGAGTATAGCAATACTGCATACTTGGAATTTTGGGGACACCCCCAAAATCTTCATTTACCGCTAAATAACCGAGTTTTGCTATGTATGGGTACTTAACAGCTTGTAGCTTAGTAAATTTTATACCAATAATAAACTTCTTAGCCGATTTAGAAGAAGAAGAATGGTGTATATATTGTTTGACCAAACTTGAGACATCTATGCAATTGCCCCCCAAACACATTTGTTTTTTTTTCACTTTTTTCAACATTTTGCAACTTTGACGATGCTTCTATGCACTATTTTCTATAAACACCATACTAATTATGGAATGTTTTAGAAATACTGTTTAGTTTTGAGTATAACTCAGGTTTTTTTTTAAAAATCGGATAGTAATTGACGACCAAGATATTACACTTTTTAGACCCAGTACTTTAAAAAAGTACAAATGGGTCTATTAAGTTTGTGCGAAAAAAAATGTGCGTAACAGGCAGAAGGAGGCGTGGCAGACCCCATAAAGTATATATATTCTTGATCAGCATCAACAGCCGAGTCGATATAGCCATGTCCGTCTGTCCGTCCGTCCGTCTGTCTGTCCTATTTTGTGTCACCTAGATCTCAGAGACCATAAGAGATAGAGACACCAAATTTGGCATGTAGGTTCATCTATATCTCCCATTGATCAAGTTTGCTTTGGATTTTTGCCACGCCCCCCTCCGCCCCCGGAAATTAAAAAACAAATTTTCAAAGTAGAATTACAAGAGCCCCTTTAAGACTAGCGCCTTGATTATTGGTACATATAATAAACACTATAGTTCAAACCTGTCCAGAAAATTTCATTCCAATCGGATGATAAACGCGGAAGTTATTCAATTAACAATGTGTTTATTAACTTCGTAGTGGCGCCATCTATTGTTTGGTACGCATTATTGAAGAACAATAGAACAATCAATAGTGAACGCTTTGCACTCAAAAAGTACTGGGTCTCCTACTGTCGAGCTTGCTACACTGTAGCTTACTGAATTTTTATGTTACAAATTTGTTCAAAAATACAATTTTTAACCACTTAAAAAAAATAAAAATTTGTTCAACTTATTTTTTTTTAGTTGGCGTATCAGTTTTCTGTTGAACTTACCAACAATATTCTGAACTCATTTTTAGTCGGTCTTTTTTTTTTAGAAAAATTTTTCAATTTCAGCCATTTTTTGTTGAAAACGTTCCTTTTGTTGTCATAAAAAGTGTAATATCTTGGTCAATTACTATCCGATTTTTAAAATTAAACTTAAGTTATACTCAGAATTAAACAGTATTTTCAAAACATTCCATAAGTAGTATGGTGTTTATAGAAAATAGTGCATAAAACCATTGTCAAAGTTGAAAAATGTTGAAAAAAGTGAAAAGCGAATGGGTTTGGGAGGCAATTACGCATAGATGTCTCAAGTTTGGTCAAACAATAGTAAACAAATCGAAAGGTCTATTCTTTTCTTCTACTAAAATCGGTTGCGATATTCAAAATTGATGTAAAATTTACTAAGTTACAAGCTATTAAGTACCCATACATAGCAAAACTCGGTTTTTTAGCGGTAAATGCAGATTTTGGGGGTGTCCCCAAAATTCCAAGTATGCAATATTGCTATACTCGATGAGCCCTACCAGAAAATCACTGTCATTTCCCAGGGTTTTCAACTTCATTCCAATTTGTAACACAGTGTAAGTTATCGAATTTCGATTCCGGTTCCGGTTCCGGTACGTACCGAAACGAGTATTTCGGTAAAAGGTTCTATTTCGGTTTTGTCCTTTCGGTTACGGTTCTCGTATCAGTCCATACCGGTACAGAAAAGTAATTTTTAATAATTTTTAAATGTAAAGAAAATCGAAATTTATCAACAAATATTTGTGTATGTATTAACGTACAAATGCATGCATTTTATCATGGTAACTCTTACTTATAGTTCGAGACATTTTTTTAAAGTGCAAATCTATGTTCGTACGAAATATAGAAAACAAAATTTTTAAAATGTTCCGAAACCGTACCGGTACGAACGTTTCGGTTTTCGGTTCTTGAAAAATAATTTATTTCGGTTCCGGTACTACATTTGAAACAGTTGATTTCGGTTAACGGTTCCGGTTCCGGTTACGGATTCATTCCCTGATGATAACAGATTCGATAATGTTGGTGGTCGTGAAAATGTGTTTTACCAACTGATCAATGAATAAAACCTTATCTTTTTTCAGCACCCCATTAAGGACTACAGTCCGACCACGGGCACACCTTTGACAACGACTAGCGGCCATGTGGGCGGTGATCCAATTGTTGCCCACTTTGTGGCACATAGCGAGGCATTGGTCGCCATGGAATTCGATAGCTCTGGCATGTTACTGTTGACAGCGGATCGTCGTGGCCATGACTTTCATGTGTTTCGTATCCAACCACATCCTGTGGGCTCCAGTCTGGCAGCCGTTCATCATTTGTATGTGCTACATCGTGGCGATACAAGTGCCAAGGTGCAACATATTGCCTTCTCGTTGGACTCACGCTGGGCGGCTGTCTCTACGCTGCGTGGCACCACCCACGTCTTCCCAATTACACCCTATGGTGGCGCCATGGGCGTACGCACACACACATCTCTACATGTGGTGAATAAATTGTCGCGCTTCCATCGTAGTGCTGGTCTTGGCGCCGACGGTCGCTCCAGTTCACCGATATCGCACTCGGAGAGCACAACATTTGTGCAATCGCTGCAACCGTATCATAATCCAACATTACCACCATTTCCACGACCCGCTGTCGTCCAACCGCTGGCACAACTCCGTCAGCCATTTACGTTGGGTTCGCCACCGGGTAGCGCCACCTTGGGCGGTGTTAGTGGTGGTTCTGTTGGCAGCGGTTCCGGTGGCGGTGTCGGCTCTCATCAACGTCAGCGCTTGTCATCGCTATCGGATGACAGCGGTAAACCGTTGAGTGTTTGCGCCACCTTTGCCAAGTCAAGATCATGGCTACTGGAGCCACCGACGGCAACTCGCGAGGCACCACATCGTGTCCAGCGTAAGGCTGTCGATTCGCTATTCGTTATGGCCGGACATGGTGCGCTCATACAGTACGATCTGGACACGAAGTTAGCCTCAAGTGAGTGCAATAAGATTGCTCCTTTATTTTTCTACTTAATTTGTTCCCAATTTTCACAATTTAACCCACTAAAGATGTTGCCAAAGAGAAGATTTGTGATGATACGCCCATTGAGTTGGAGGTGGAGGCCAAGGCACAGTGGAATCTTGGCCGACGCAAGGATGGATCTCAAGAAATAATACCACCGCTGGCGCTGGACAATTGGCTGATCAAGGATCGTCATGCCAGCCTACTTATGGATAGCGCTCATCATTTTGATGAGCAAGATGAGCGTGCCGAGAGCTGGTTAGCCCAGGTCGAGATTATAACGCATGCCGGACCCCATCGTCGGCTCTGGATGGGACCGCAATTCGTTTTCAAGAACTATAATACACCCAGCGGGTAAGAATTCTCAACAAAGATGCTGAAAATATTTAAATCTTTAAAACAACCTAAAAGAACTCGGAGATTAGTTAGATTAGTTGTGGCAAGAAATTTGAAACCGGGAAAGAATCCGAGTGTTGAATCTGTTGGATACACCTATGATATCTTTAATAATTTTAAAGAAACTGAATTCCTTTAGATGTCTAAAAGTCTTTGAAGTCTTGTATGTATGTTCTTATGTATCTAAGACAAATAGAAGACGTTAAAAAAAAAGATTATTGTGAGATTCTAGAATACTCCCTGTCAAAAATAATATAATGAATACACCGACTGAGGGAACTCAGAAATCAAAATAGCTTGAGCAAATGAATTTGGCATTGAGTTTCTTTTATACTTATCACATTCAAGACTTTTTTTACTTTTCAAAATATACACATAAAACATTACAAAACAGTCTTTTAGAACTCGAAAACTGTTAGAGTTAGATCAAAGAGTTTTTGAGTATGTGGATTCTTAAGGACAGCTTAAAGACAGGATCTAAGCACAGTTTAATAGAAATTATAATTTTTTGTATTATATTCTTATATTTTTCTTTAGCGATTTTCCCAGTTTGAAAACCGAAAATTCTTCACATCTTTCTCTTGTTTATAGCTCCAATTTGAATCACGTGGATGCGGAGGCTGTGGAAATTGGTGTGACGAAGACAACAACCACAACGTTGCCCTCAACGGCCGCAACGGGCTCATCGGGTTCGTCGTTGACGCCAAGTGGAGCAATCATTGCCACTGTTGAGCGTTCGAGTCCGTTGAATATGCCCCTAGCTGCAGCTGCCGGAACTGGTGGTGCGACTGTCACAACAACCGGACGTACTGGTGTTCCGGTGCTCATTGAATCCGGTTCGTACAGTAAGTAAAATAATCATTACTGTAATTCTTGTAAATCACAAACTTGTTGTTGTTGTTGGTGTTGCTATTATAGGCAGCATTGAGCAAAGTCCCAAGCTGATGGATCGCTTTCGTCATGGACATATGGATTCGGATTATGGACATGGCGATATGCGTTTAAAGGAGGATCTGGCCGATGCCATGCGAGAGTCACCCTCAACAGCAGCTGCACGTCGTGAAACGGGTAAGTTTCGAACAGAACTTTATATATATAATCTATTTCATATGTACATATGTATGTATGTGTTGTTCAACTAACTGTAAAGAAATGATGAGAGACGTGTTTCAAACGTTAGTTAATTATAATTATTTCTTATTACTAAATTGATAACTGAATGTACATATATTTTAATTAGATCAAATTGTGATCAAAGAAATCACTTTAAGTTCAAAGAAATTAAAAATCCACACAAAATATCTATAAATTCATTTCATAAAATGAATTTGGACAATGATCCAAAGGAGATTACGTTTGAATACGAGCTGTCATCATTTTAAAAACAATTGTTAAATTAAACTGTTGTTAAATCTTAAATTAAATTTATATTGTTTACTGTTGATATTCGTTTGAGTCTTAAACGTTGCTGTTTTAAAATGTAAATGCATCCTTATTTAACGGTGCCTGGCTACGTTACGAGTTTCATTTATTATTCATTTTTGCTTTCTACTCGTTATTTATATTAAGAGTTTAATGTACTTTTTTTTTTTAATTGAAATTGTTTTAAGCAAAAAAAAAATCACACGCTTTATGGAAAAATGTTAAATATCAAATGGTGAATACATAGTAAATATTATTATTGAAAACACCACGAAATTGGCATTGGTTCTTAAGTTGATCGAGTGTTGTCCGCGGATAATTGCAGTGCTATTTATAATTATCCCATATTTTCCTCTTCCTCCTCTATTTCCCTCCGCAACATCTCCAAATCCAAATATCATGACATCTGTAAAAGAAAATCCCCTAAATTCCCTCATTCTGTGTACGTGTTGTGTTTGTGTGTGAGTTTCCTTTTCAAAAACTAAACTTTCTTTACTTTAAACTCATCAGATGTTTCAGCGTTTATTATTTTGATTGAAATAATTTTTGGTGTCTTTTGTGGTACGGTCACACTGGCTGCGGGTTTTCAGCTCTTTCCAGCATCAATTTCCAATATGTTTTTTATAATATACAACAAGTTAATCAATATTCTCTATTAATCTAAATTTTAAGCTAATCAAAATTTTTATCACAGCAAAAAGAAAATTCAATTTTCACACACCCACACACACACACTCTCTTAGACACACACACGCTCTCAAATTGGTTTCATGCTGTTTTTCCCACTTGGTTTCAAATGCAATTTTCGGTCTTCATTTTGCACTTGGAAAACTTTGTTCTCTTGGTTCCCTTTCTTCTTCTAGTGGAAAATGTTAAGTAATATTTTCTCTACACAGACACTGTCACACACACACACACACACACACCTTATGCGTCTGCATGCTCCCCTTTACCCCCCTCTGAAGAAAAACTTGTGCTTCTCTTTCAGCTAGAAACATTGAATTTCCATCTAATTTTCACCCTTAACAAAAAACCATTTTCCAAATAATTGCTTACATGTCTCCTCCCCCCCCCCTGGCTCTCAGATTTTAGGCGGTTTTTGTGTCTTCTCTGCTGGCTTCTCTGCTGCTTCTTCTTCATCTTGATCTTCAACTTCTTCTTCTTCATCATCTTGGTCTGCTTTTCTCCCTCTATTTATTGGGCATTTCCCTCGTTGACTGCTTTCGTCGCGTACCAAAAAATAAAAACAATTCCAAATTTTAATGCTTTTATGTGAGTGCGAGTGAAACAGAAGACAGAGAGTGAAAGTGAGAGAGGGAGCGAGCGTGAAAGAGAGAGAGAGAGAGAGAGAGAACAGTTGAGAAGAAAGAGCACATAAAACTACATAAGTCTTGAATGAAAAGCCAAAGCCATATAATTTCGTTTACTTACAAAAAATAAAAATGAAATGAACAAACTAAAAAAAAAAATGTTAATTAAAGAAAAGTTAAATTTGAAAAAATTCTGTAAAATTAAATGAAAAACTTCTTTAATTTATATTTTTTTCTTTTCTTACTTTCTGTTTTAGTCAATTTCCAAAAATCGCTTTTACTTTTTACGCTTAAAACTCACATAAAAAAAAAATACACTTGAAATAAAAACTAGTAGCAAGCATTTCACTTTAGCAAAAAAATAATAATAATAATAAAATAAAAACAAATTTATAAGAAGCAAAATATAAAAAAAAATGTTTTCATTTTTTTTGTTTTTAACTTACATTTTGCTTAATACGTTTTCTGATGTTGCACTTTACAAGTTATAGTTAATTTTTCAATTTGTTGTTCATATTATTATGCTTGAAAAAAAAGATACGTTACAACAATTTCAAAAGTTAATAACTCGCCTTTGGCTTTTTGTTTCCTACGAGAAAAAAAAATAATAAAAACAAAAAAAATATGCGCTTTTCTCATAATTTGTTTTCTTCTCTTTCTCTTCTCTGTCCTGCCGGTCTGACCGCTCGCCCTTTGCCACACAAACAACAACAACAACAACATCGACAACGTCAACGACAACGACAGGTGTTGCACTACCTGTTGAGGCAAACACAGTTGCCACAAATGTGGCAAGTGCCACGACGTGTGACAATGCCTGCTATTATGATGCATTGGCGGAACATGATGCCGACCTTGACACTGATGATGCACTGCAGCGGGATCAACAGCTGGACGAGATGCAGATGCCACATGTCTCCAATGCAGCCACAATTTCCGCTTTGGCCTCCGTGCTGCCCAACATCTGTAGCTATGAACAACATGCCACAGCAACAATTGAGAAAATTGTGAATCCTTTGGGCACGGTGACAGATGTGAATGCTGGGATTAGTGGGGAGCTGCAAACGGATATATTGGATGAGGTTGTTGGACAATTGGCAGCTGAGGATTGTGTCATTCATGAGAATTGTGATGAGGCCCTGTTTCGTCCCGTTGTTGCTATATTCTGTGATGAACTTGCCGAGCAGCGTAAACATGAATTGCAATTGCAACAAATGGATGAGGAGACGGCAAATCGTCAACGTGCCGCACATGAGGAGCTTACAAAACCACCGGTGGTGTTGGCCAACAAATTGATAGTCCCTGTCATTGCCAAGGAGGTGGATGAGGTGATTATACAAAAGGAGAAGCAGCAGTTGAAAAAGAAATCGTTGAAATCTCAAGCAGCTGCCGAGGATGCAGCACAAGCTGCAAGATTTGCTGAATTGTCTCATCTTAATAAGCCAATAAGCGCAGTCAAGCCACCACCACAACAACAACAACAAATTAACAAAACTGCCAGCCAGTTGAAGCCACAAACAACAACAACAACTGCCAGCGAAGATGAAACGCTTGGGGATGAGCTACAAACTTCGATTAGCTCCACAATATCCACTAAATCCAATAAGAAGTCAAAGCAAAAGCAGCAACAACAGCAGCAGCAGCAGCAAAAGCAGAGCAACAAGAAAGACAAAAAACAACAGCAACAGTCGGAGAAGGAAAAAGAAAAGGACAAGGAGAAGGAAATGGATCCAGCGGATAGCTTGCTAAAAAACAAGGAGACAATTGCTGCGGTAATGATGAGCAGCGCCAGCGCTCAAGGATTGTGTTTGCATGTGGAACAGAAAAATGAGCAGGAAAAGGCAGCAGAAAAGGAAAAAGAGAGGAAACAGCAGCAGCAGCAGCAGCAGCAGCAGCAGCAGGAAAGGGAAAGACAGCGCGAGGAGGAGCTAAAAGAAAGGGAGAAGGAAAAGGAGTTGACAAAGCTAAAAGAGCTAGAGAAAATTAAGGAGAAGGAGAAGGAAAAGGAGAAGCAACTGCAGGAAGCTAAGGAAAATGCAAAGCAAAAGGAGCTGCAAGAGTTCAAAGAAAAGCAGCAAGAAAAGAAGAAGCAAAAGGAGCTAGAGGAGCTCAAAGAAAAAGAAAAGCTTAAGGAAAAACAAAAGACAGCTGAGCTGGAGAGACAGCTGGAAGAAGACCTAAAGTTTGAGGAAGAAACGAAACCAATGAAGCTGGGCAAAAATAAAGCACTCAAGTTGCAACCAGAGGAAGAGAAGGTTAAAACTGTAAAGCTTGACAAGGGGAAATCATCATCGTCATCAACATCAACATCAACTCTTAAGCTGCAGGAGGACACAGAGCAGGAGACAACTAAAATTGTGAAGCTTGCCAAAGGAAAGCCACTTAAATTGCAATCACAGTCGGAGGAGGAAGTTGAAGAAGAACAGGACGAGGCCAAAGCTGTTAAGCTAGGCAAAAACAAACCACTCAAGGAGGAAGATCCATCTATGCGTAGCTACACTGTCAAAGTGCTTGATATGCCACCACCTCCAGCACCAGCCCATAATGTGTGGAAGAGTCTCGAAAGTGCCGCCAAAGAGTCAGCAACAAGTGATTTTCCCAGTCTAAGCCTGGCCAGCAACAGCAGTAGCAGCAAGGCAGACAAGTTGCTGCCAGGATTTATGATGTCACAACAAAAGCAACATCAAAAGCAGGAATGGGAAAAAGAAAAGCAAAAGGAAAAAGAAAAAGAAAAGGAAAAGGAGCGATTATCAAGTAATTTTGATGATTTTCTTTTGAGTGCATTGAGACCATTGGAGGCATTGGATGCATTGCCACCGTTGCCGGCATTGCAACCGTTGCAAGTGCTTGAAGATGATCTGGATGTGGTGAGAGAAGCGCCAACAACCTCCGCTGAGAGCCTTATCAATTTTGAGAGTCCGTTGCAGGAGAATGTGGCAATGCCGCGTAAGATAACACCACCACCACGTGGTTTTACCGAACAGAATTTGATATTGGCACTGTGTGGCTCGTTGCACTATGAGAATGAGTATGCGCAGCTTTTGGGAAAGGCAACAGCAACAGCAGCAACAGTTGCTGTCGAAGATTCATTGCAATCTATGCACAAATCAACATCCACATCAAACACTTCGTCTGGCTCCGAAGAGTTTCTGCTCATGGAGGAGCCCAAAAAGTTGAGCAAGAAGCACAAGCGTGCCAAGCAACAGCAGCAACTGTTGCTACAACAGAAGCAGCAGCAACAAGAAGAAGCAGAGGCATTGCAGCAACAGGACGATGAGGAATTGCGTCCATTGATAAGCATTAGCATGTGCGATTCACAGCTGGAGAAGCCACAATTACCACACGATGACGATGATGATGATTGTGATGATGATGATGATAATGGTGATGATGATGATGCAATTGCTGATGAGATTGATAATGAGAATGACAATGATAATGATAATCATGATAATCAAACACTGCCCGAGGATTTGCTGCATTTTGGCAGCAGCGCAACGGCACCACATTCCGGCACCACCACAGACAGCGAGGGTCCGGTGCCGGCAACCACATCCGATGATAATATCATCTATGGCAGCCATCATCTTGCCACCTTGCCACATGTGGCGCCACACAAGCTCAAGACTAAGAAGCTTGAGCATAAAATCAATTTAATTGCAGCCATTGAGGCGGCCACCTCATCATCCACATCCTCAGCCGAGGAGAGCAGCGTGGAGACAACAACCACAACAGCGGCAATAACTGTGGCAGCAGCAGCGGCAGCAACAGCAGCTGCTGCTGTGGCAACAACAACATCAGCAAATGAGGCAGCAGCAGCTTTAGCTCTGCCAGTAGCAAGTGTCACAAATGCCGCAGCTGCCTCAGCAACAACAACAACAGTTGGCATGGGTGTTAACGTTGTGGGCGTGTCCAGCGGTGGCCAGCCGAGTGCCACAAAGAAGAAGACAAAGCGTCGCAAAAGATAAGAATTAGCAATTTGTTTGTTGTGCGTGTTCAGTCTGGTGGTGCTGTGGCATCTCTATGCGACTCCTGCAACAGCTGCCACCGCACAACATTTGCAACAACAGCAACAGGAACACAGCAGCAGCAGCAGCAGCCACAACAGCAACAACAGCAACAGCAGCAACATGAACAGCAATTGCCGTTGCAGTTGCAAAAATTGCTGCACAGCAGCGCCACCTAGCGCAACAAACTTACAGCAGACACACAACTTGCAACAAACGATAACAATAACAACAACAACAGCAAAAACAACACACACAACCATACAATACACACACCTCTCTGTTGTATCTCCTCCACTCTCCTCATCTCTCCTCACTCTCTATAGCCCAATTTCTAGTGTGCGACAACAACAACAAAAAGAATGAAATAATTAAAAAAAAAAACATTAAAAAAAAACAAATGTGATTATCAAAAAAAAAACAAAAAAAAATATATACGCGTATTTAGCAATTCGTTTAAACTAAAAAACAAAAAAACTATGGCTAACAATTTTTAAGTGCAAAGTTATATGATTAGCGATAAAAACAACAACTCAATATATATATAATACATATATACACACACCCCATATATATAAACATATATATATTATATAATATTAAACAACAGTAAAGAGAAAACAAAAACTCAGAACTAATTTATAAACAAATTGTAAATAAAACACATAAATTGACACGGATATATTTCAAATGTAAAAAAACAAAAAGAAAACAAATACTGATTGACACACACACACAAACTGATAGACGGCTAGCTACCCTGCTTAACCCAACAATTTTTTTCAAAATCAAAAAAAAAACAATTTAAATATAATAAATTATATATAAAAAATACTGTCCAGAGCCACAATCGTTCTCTATATTGAAACACTTTTTAATGCCTGCTTTTGTTAAGTTTCATTAAGTTTTATAACGCCAACAACAACAACAAGAACAACACCACCACCAACAACAACAACCACACAAGCTGTGCACCGCAACACAAACAAACAAAAACAAAAAACGCTCTCAAAATATTTAAAATAGAAAAAAAGAAGTAAAGAATATTTTCAGCTCGTTACAATTTTTGGCGCTTTTCTTTATTTTTTATAATTATAAATATAATTTTTTTATGTTTGACTTTTTGTTGTGTTAATTTATTAAAAAACAAAAAAAAACAATTATATATATATATATATCTAATTTTCGTCTTTGTTTTGTAAAATTTTTGGTAATTATTATGATTAAACTTTGGCAAAGCTTTCAAAATGTAAAAAACAATATAAAAAATTGTGAAAAAGTAATAGTTTTTCTGTACATATAACTTGCAGTATTTATGATTTTCAAACAAATATTGAGTAAAAAATATACTGAAAAAAAACATTAAAAATTAATTAAATTAAATATGTATAATTAAATAAATGCAATTTTAGTTAAAACTACCATAAACATGTGTTTGTTTCTATTCTGAACTAAGCATATAGAAGGGATGGGAGATCAGTTTAAAGTCAACATTTCAAAATTAACATATGTTTTTCAATAATGTTCGTTAACTATAGCAAACATATTGAAAACACACAATTAATTCAAATAATTATTCCATTTTTTACTTCAACTTGAGCTGATTGAGAGATGAGAAAAGTTTGTCTATTGTCATTAGCATTAATATATTATGATGCATAAATCAAAAAACGTTTTATACTCGCACAGAAGTGACAAGTTTGTTAAAGCAGTGTTATTATTATTGATAGAGTAGCAGCTGACAAATTAGAATTCTCTGTGATTCGAATCTTCCAGAAATAAGAATTTAAGTTTGTAAATATTAAACGCTCTGAAATGGTTTTTTGTTGCACATAGTTAAAAAATACAAGTTACTTGCATTGCACTGGATTGTTAAGTTTCGTTTACTTATTTGTATTTAATAAAATAAAGTAAAAAAAAAGAGGTCTAATGTATTTTTTTTAAGTATGTAGTATGTATGTAAGTAGTTTTGTCAATTTTTTTTTATGTTCGAATATAATAACTGTCCAGAAATTAGAATAACCTTATAAAGAAAGTGGTTCTAATTTGCGAGCGTCTACTGTACTATAATTATAATTTTTTATTGGTACATGATTAAGGCCAGTCATTATTATTATTATTATTATTACAGTCATTACATCGTTACATCGTTACCATTTTCATTATTATTTTATTTTCAATATTTATACTATTCATATTTTCCATACTTCAAATTTGCATAACTTTGTCAAAACCCAACCGATTTTTGGTCCTTTAATGGATTATACATATAAAAGTATTTTTAAGTTTGAAAAAATTAATTTTTCATCAAAATTTTGGTATGAGTAAACCTTACATTTAATCAAACATTAGTACTATTTATAAATACTAATTTATTTAGATCATTGATTTTTTAAGAATTTCGCAACTAAATGTTGATAAATAATCATTCTAGATAATAACAAGAAACATTCTAATGTTTTTTTATTAAACAGGCAACTTTTTTGGCATTGATCAGATGGATGGACAGTCGCACAACAACGTCAAGAACAACAATAATAATAACAACAATGTTACAACAACAACCATTAAAGGCAATCGAAAGCCAAACAACAGCAACAATCCCAATGCCAACACAAACCAACGACAACAACAACAACAACAACAGCAGCAGCAGCAGCAAAATCATCGTGATGTGAAGCCAATGAGCAGCACACCAGCAACAACAGTAATAGCAGCAGCAGCAGCAGCAGGATCAACAGCAACACCATTTGTTAGCAGCAACAGCTACAGTGGTGTTGGTGTTGCTAGTGTTGCTGGTGGTGCGGGTGTTGCTCCTGTGGTGCAAAAATCACCATTGGGCATTGATGGTGAACTGGCAACTGTGGTGAACATTGATGTCTTTGATGATCAATTAAGTTTGAGCAGCATTAGCACCAACAGTCGCCTCTCTTTGGAGGGTCCCCCCTCGCAGTCATCCCCCCCGCTTAGCCTCTGCAATGGTCTGATCGATACAAATCTAATGCATTTCAGTGAAAGTGCCGCTGTTGTTGCTGTCATTGAAAATGGAGATGGCGATGGTGATGGTGATGGAATTGATAATGATGACGGCAATGACGATAATGATTCAAATGATTCTGATAATGATGACGATGCTGTTGGTCATGCTGATGGTGGTGTTGATCGTAGTCGTCGTGTTGGCGATGTGCATGCCACCGACAGCATGCCAAAGTTGTGAGAATTAATTCAGAGGCCATCAGAGCCGTTGATTGGCGACAATTTTAATCTGCGGCGTTTTTGTGCCCAATTGTTTAATGCTAAAACCACAACAACAACATCCACAATAATCACAACATCCACAACAACCACAACAACAAGTGAAGCTACACATTCAAATCCTTAAAGATAATCCTTTTATCCTATTCCTATTCCTAGCCCTCCAATGTAGTCCCTAGGTGCTTGTTTTATGTTTTATTTTTAAGTCCCAAATGACACGAGCTGCAAATGACACTTAAGCAAACGATTAATCAATTGAATAAGAGCAAAATACAACAAACAGTGTTGTTTAATGTGCTTTTTCGCAGCACTGCTTGCTTTAACAGTACATGAATTGAGTTCTTACTCGTTTCCCAGCACTGTTATTGATGAAAGCTTTACAAAAATTACTTACAGTTCCGTCATATGGTCCGTTTTTAGTGCCACATTTTGCTTAAAAAGCTAAAGCCTCACTTTGCGTATGATTTTTATTTGTTTTTATAGAACACTCACTTGTTTTCCTACACTCTTCAAGTTTAAATATGGGCTCCTAAAGCACATGAAAGCTTTGAGAAATACCTGCTATAGCAATTTGTTGACATAAAGTGGTGTTTCTCAGAATAATACATACTAAATGCACACAAAAAGCCCAGGGTGAACAGGTTCGAATGATTTCTATAAATGATCTACGTATATTTCCTACAGTTAACGTAGAGAGAGCTTTTCATTCCTTGTATTGAGGGTTACTGAAATAAAGTACATTATCATTCATTGCTAACTGAAAGCTCATATACAATTTCCAAGCATTTATTGCTCTGCCTCTCTCTGAGTTAATCCTAAGCTTAAGTGCCAACTTTCAGCAGCTGTCATATTCATTTTTATCAAATTGCTTTAGTTTAATTAGTTTCGTGTTTTTTTTTGCGCTAATTCAAAGTTGTTTATCTATTTTTATACCCTTGCAGAGGGTATTATAATTTTGTCACGAAATGTGTAACGCATTGAAGGAAGCCTCACAGACCCCATAAAGTATATATATTCTTGATCAGGGCGACGAGCTGAGTCGATATAGCCATGTCCGTCTGTCTGTCCGTCTGTTTCTATGCAAACTAGTCTCTCAGTTTTGAAGCTATCTCGATGAAATTCGGTACAGATCCGTCTTTTTGCTGCACGCAGCACATATGTCGGAGCCGGCCGGATCGGATAACTATATCATATAGCTGCCATAGGAACGATCGGTTGGAAATAAACATTTAGTATGAAAAACTTTTTGTTTCTCAAGATATCTTAACCAAATATACACATTGTGTGTTTGATTAAGTTTTAAACAGGCTGACAAAATTTGGTGTAAATCGGACTACTATATCATATAGCTGCCATAGGAACGATCGGATCGAAAACAATATTTAGTATGAAAAACTTTTTTGTTTCTCAAAATATCTCAACCAAATATACACATTCTGTGTTTGACTAAGTTTTAAACAGGCTGACCAAATTTGGTGTAAATCGGACTACTATATCATATAGCTGCCATAGGATCGATCGGTTCAAAATCAACAAATTTTGTAAAAAATCTGACGGCTTACACAGGGCACTGCAAGGGTATCCAAACTTTGGCGCGCCAAAGTTAGCTTGCGCTATATTTTTTTCTTGTTTTCTTCATCATTAAATAAATTGATAGCATAGCACAGATCATGAAATGCAATAAGCAAAAGGTGTTAACAAAAATATGAAAATATATAAAAAACAAACAAATAATAGATCAGATCAGACCTCAGCTGAATGCCGTGATATTTAAAATAAAATTTAAACAAAAAAATATTAAAAACATTACAGAATAAACCTAAAAACAAAATAAAAGTAAAGTAAAATAACAAAAAAAAAATACTAAAATTAATAATTATTACTAAATAAATATATATACATTAAATATATGTATATGCATTGTAAAGGCGATCGATACACGCATAAACTATTAAAGATTAAACATTATTATTAAAAAAAAAAAAAGAAAATACTATATATACCGATATATACATACAGTACATACTTACATATATAACTTGTGTGCAAAACATGGGCATGTTGAGAACTATCCTTAACACTTTAAATCCCATATAATACCATATTAAATCTCCTATTTTTTGTGTCTTTTAAATGTTTTTCGTTCCGTTTGCTATAGTTTTATTTAAGACTAAAAATACAAAACTCTTTTGGTACACAATTTTTTACATATTTTATACTATATATACCAGGAAAATACCAGTTTTCTATTGAAACAAACAGAATTGAGTTCAATCCATTCCAAAATGTAACACAAAATCCAACAGTAATTTGCAAAAAAAAAAAGAAAACATATCCATATACACATACATAGATCGGTGCAGATATATTTTATAACAGTCGAAATTCAAGCATGGGCGATTAGTAAAATACTGAAAGAAAAAAATACAGTTCAAAACTCAATAAATATATATAAATACCAGTTATATACATAACACAAATAAGTACATATGTATGTATATGCATATATTTTTTCATATATACTGCAGAGTTACATAAACTTTAATGAGTAATATACATACTATATTTAGATATGATCATACTGAAAGAAGAAATACTAAAGAATACTAAAACAACAGTACATATAGTAAAGCCCATGTGCATAAAGGTTGCCACTTCCTGATCCACCAAGAATAACCAATTACACAGACATAATAAGTAACATACATACATATATAGTTAGAATCGCTTTGGAAAAACTGCTGGACAGGAACTTCAGAAAAATAAAACAAACACATAAAAGTTAAAAAAGATAATAACATAAAACGAAGAAGATGAAGAAGAGGAAGTAGTAGAAGAAACAAACCTAAATCATATTTTTTATACCTGTCGTCGAACGTCTTCTCCATGCGCATGTTATGAGTAATCGATGTGAAATGATTTACATACATATATATCTATTATATACTTTATATACAAAAATACATATACATATATTATAATTCTTCAATACAACAATTAGTTTAGTTTAAGCGCCGATAACTGAGCATACATACTATGTATAATTATGTATATCTATCGATCTGAACGATCGCATATAGCATACATATAAATATATGTGTATGTCTGCGTGTATGTCTGTCTATAACAGTTCAATAAGTATAACAATTGGCATTGCGATTCGAACTAACTAGCTTAATTGCATAGTTTACTTAAATTATGTTTTATTTCGATTGATTTCGATTCGATTTATCGACTATTCGATAGATCAGCAAAACAACATCAATTTGTATACTTTCAAGTGTCATAAATTCATGAGAAGCTAAATGAAAGGATTTTATTAAATAAAATAAATACTTAAACAACAATGGAATATGATATTTTTTATTTTTTCTTATCCTACTGGTCTGATATTCTGGTACTACGAAACTGAATAACCTTGGTATTTATCAATAGAGTCTTATGAAATTTTCAGGACTGTTCAAATACGTGCAAAAGTGTAAGTATACTAAAGCTCAAACACATATCTTCTATTTTCCTCGACAAATCGATTATTAATAAACATTACATGGTGTAATTAAAGATGGTGTAATTAATATATACCTAAAATAAAAAAATTTGTCTTATGATATTTTGTGATCATCAGATTGTCTGTGCCATTCGATTATATCACAAGTTTAATCCCCATAAGCTACTCAACTGAAAGTCGACTATAAATAGCGGTTCCAAATGTAGATTCCCAATTTGTTCGTTAGTTAACGGTTCAATTGGTCACGCAGTGACGAACAATGTCAATGTCATCTGTTGAGTGAGGTGAAATGGGGATCATCTTTATGTTTGACCTTGTAAGCGTATGCAAATTACTTGAACTAAGCTAAATGCCAGACTAATGATTTATTAAGTCAGCTCCCGTCTGCGAGAGTTGTGCCAACAAATGATGCCAGTCTGCGATTAAAATGATTAATCGATTGTTAAGAGCGGAACTAAATTGGTTCACGCTTAGTTAATTGAAATTTCAAGAGACAAACAAATCGACTGTCATGTTTAATCTCACAGTTGGCTTATGAAATCAGGCAGCACATTGCAAATAGTATTTGGAGGAAAAAAAGATCAATAACTGTTGATAACTAAATATATTTGATCGATTTTACAACAATCGATTCATTTTCGATAGTCGACAAATTTGAATTTTGATTATAAATCAACTGATTCTATTGTTTTCATAGAATTATCAAGTATGGCCACCCAATTATTATCGATAAGCTATCGATATGCATTTGTTAACTCAATTGGAGCTTCATGAATGACAGCTCGCTACGTAATTCATGTTCCGTAACGCACAGACATGTCGAGACATGTCCAGACACGCCAAACCGCGCACTTAGCATATAATTTGATAATGCAAATAATGACAACTTACGGCATAAAAGTTGTCGCGTGTTGTTTCCATTGTGCAATACCTAGACTGTCGTCTGTGGGTGGTGACAACCGAAGCCGAGAGAACTGACATGGACTCTGAACTCATCCCATCTCCCCTCGGTGGGAGGTTAAAATAATACCACTTTGGGGAGAGAGCACAAATTGTCGACAATTGAATTTTAGCTCAGTTGTTGATCAACTGAAACGCGTTCAACATGTTTCAGTGGCTGCTGTTGTCTCTCATCGGGCTGATCTCCCTGGTTTATATATTTCTCGTATGGAATTTTGGACATTGGAGGCGACGCGGCATTCGGGAGCCAAAGGCGTCTGCCCTGCTCGGCTCCTTTCCGAACATCGTGTGGCCTCGACAACATTTCACAAACGATATGCAGGATATCTATATGTAAGTGAGCCAGGGCTCGAGCAATGCCGGGTAGCACTATATTGAGCCAAAGCTATTCTTAAGATTCCGAGATTTTCTTTGAATGAAAAGTAGAGAAATTTCATAAGGAAATATCTATTTATCTATTGCAGGAAATATCGTGAGACGGACAGTTATGTGGGAACATTTCTTCTACGATCTCCTAAGTTACTTTTGCTAGAGCCGAAGCTTATCAACGAAGTGTTTGTGTCTGCCTTTCGTCACTTTGAGAACAACGATGCCTCACGAATGATTGACATCAAAAAGGATAAACTTGTCGCTTGCAATCCCTTTGTGCTCGATGGTGACGAGTGGCGGCAACAGCGTGGCATCTTCTCGCCATTGTTGACCAGCGGGCGTATACGTAATGCCTACTGCAACATGCAACGCATCTGTGGCAAGCTCTGCGATTATATTGAGCAGACATCGTGCAGCGGGCAGCCACATAACGGCATGGACGTAAGTGTTATGTTAATTTCAAAGCTCATTAAAGCTTTAAGTAGTAAAGCTTTCTTTGAGATTTAAAGGTAATTAAAGGGAAACTTATATTTCACTGAAGCCTTAAGGTTTTTAATTTGATTAATGGCAAATAAAATTTAAATAATTTTGAAAGCTCAGTAAAGTACTTTTAAGCACATTTTATCTTTAAATTATAAGTATTTGAGGAGTAAACTAAGCTCGTTCCTTATAACTTCAACCGCCTAAAAGTCAATTAAAAAGCCAAGCTCAACTTTTTTGCACAACAAAGCTTTAATCTGAAAACGAAAAGCTCAACAAATTAACAAATCTTTTCAATTGTAAGAATTTTGTTTATTTGACAGCTCGGATTGCGCTTTACCAGCGACAATCTCTTCGATTGCGTATTGGGTATTGAAGCACGAAGCTTTACTGATGCACCTTTGCCTGTGGCAAAGCACAACAAGGAGATGTCGGAGGACAATCGGGGATTGGCCTTGGCGGGTGCCTTGAACGGCCTCTTTCCTCGACTGCCAATTTGGCTGCGTCCCAAGGTCATACCCAAGTCATATGATGACTTCTTTAGCCAACTGGTTCACGAAGCCTTTCGTTTGAGACGTGACAAGCGGCAGGAACGTAATGATTTTATCAATCATCTGCTGGACATGCAGCAGGAGCATCAACTGAATGAATCACAACTTCTTTCACATGCCATGACCTTTATGTTTGATGGTCTGGATACCACATCCTCGACAATTGCCCACTGTCTACTGTTGGTAGGACTTTGTACCTATTGAATGATTCTCAAAAATTCACTAATCTTACACTTAACTTACAGCTGGGTCGCTATCCCGAGTGCCAGAAACTGTTGTGGCAGGAACTTGACAAGGCCAGTTCCAAGGATACGCTGTTGCCTGACTTTGATGTGCTAAATGAGCTGCCTTATTTGAGTGCTTGTTTAAATGGTAAGTGATGAGAGTGCATCCTAGTGTGTCACAGATATAATCTTGCACCCAATCTTTTAGAGAGTCTTCGCATATATCCAGCTGGAGGCTGGGCCTCTAAAACCTGCACTTCACCCTACACATTGCATGGCAGCCATCACAACAAACCCTTGCAAATGTATCCAGGGGATAATGTGATGATACCGATCTATGGGCTGCATCATGATCCTGACTTTTATCCGGATCCCGAAGTGTTTCGGCCCGAACGCTTTCTCGATGGTGGCTTAAAGCGATACCAACAAATGGGCGTCTTTCTGGGCTTTGGCAATGGACCACGCCAATGTGTGGGCATACGTTTGGGTCTTGTCCAAACCAAGGCTGCAATAGCTGCTATTGTAAAGCGTTACGAGGTGCATGTGAATAGACGTACACTCGAGGGCATACAACTAGATCCGTTGATATTTGTGGGCGCACACAAGGGCGGTATTTGGCTAAACTTTAAAAAGAGATGATGACAATTAAAATGAAAGTCATGGTTAATGTGTTAACAAGATAATTGCGTTATAAAATACAAATTTTTTTGTTTTTTTTTTAAATTAAAATCTAAATAAAACAAATTTCTGTAAAATTCTTAATTTGAAAACAAAACCTTCGTATATTAAATTTGTATAGTAAAAATTGGAAAATATAAATTGTTTTTCCATTGATGTACATATATAATTAAAAGCTCAAAATAATAAATTAGTTCTATTACAATGGTATTTGTGTAATATAGAAATTTTAATTGAATTATAATGAAAATTTGTCTTTATTTTAATCATAAATAAGATGTTAATTTCTTTATTCTAATAATCATTTATCCTGTCCCAGAATTTCCAACCTTGATAGTGCAAATTATGTACATCGGAAATTTTGCCATTCATCCAGCTAATATTTTTATTGGTTTTAATTTTTTTAAACTCACAACTCTTATTTGCGATCCCTGATAAAAAGAGTAAACAAAGCTGAAAGACCCGAAAGTCACATGTTGACATTGGCCCATTGACAAATTGTGTGTACGATCATCGACTTATCGATGGGGTTTGGGTGTAACCCATTGTCATCCAGTTATGTCAACGATTAGGCAATTTGATTGAGCCGTGACAGACGACGCGTCGTTAACTTTGCAAGAGTCATCATCAGAAATCATCATCAGATAGGCCATTGATTGACCTTTGTCAAGTTGTTTCTTTTGTTGTTGCTTAGTTTTGGGTGCGTGGGGTTTTTCATTGATTTTCCATTGATCCATCACAGTGTTTGTCACATATTGACATTTCCTTTTCTATTCCATCCACTTTATGAGGGGACAACATACGATCGACAAACAACTAAATCGATTTAACTTGACTTAAAACATACCCAAAATTAACATACGTAATATGTACATACATATATACGAGCTTTCACTTGGCCCAGCTGCTGGTTTTTTTGGGCTCGGCTTGTTGACCAAGTTGTCAGCGTCACACAGCAGCCAAAAGCCAAAACCTTTTGAAGGTCAAAACTATCTGCAAGTGGGCTTCAACATGTTGAGGGTTTTTTTTTTTCTTTTTTCTAATTTTCGTTAATTTATTGACATTTTTGCCAGTGTCTTTTTACGATCAATAAAAAGCCTGACGCTAGCGTATCTTTTCTTTTCCTTTAAAATTTACATGCGTAATTATCGATAACGATATGTTTTGATACTGGAAAGTATTGTGTAATTTCCATAAGTCATGAGAAATTGTGAGAAATATTGTCGAATCAAAATATTTGTGAAATATTTGATTTAAGATTGCGATAAACCATCAGTGGAAAATCTTACATAACTTTTGCAGTGGAATCCCTACAAAGATCATGTATTTTTCAGATTTTCTAAATATTTTTGAATATTTAAAGCATTCAATTCGTCACCTTTAAACTGAGTTTAAGTACAAGTTATTTTTAGTGGCCAGAAAGTACAAAGATCATGTACTTTATGTACGTTTTTCAGTGTCCTATATCTAATAAATTCCCTGATCCGCTTGACTAATCACTGCCCTAGTCCCCATGACTAGTAACTTCACTATAGCGAATATTTTATTACCATGACTATCGGCGATTTACAAAGAAGTGACACAACAATTTATGTACATATATAAGTAGGTTTTATTAGGTAAGAAATCGTTTCAAGTTTTGTTTTTGTGATAAATGATAAGAGCGCCCAAAGTTGGCATTGAAAACGATTTGACAAGAAAATGCAAAAATCGCCAAAAACAGAAATTCGATCAATTGAGATTTGAGATAGATACAAAAAAAAAAAAGCAATAAAAAATTAATGATGAAATGTTTTAACAACTAATCAGTGCTAGGATGACGCAGAGTTGCAACTGTTTTGCAATTGTGGATGCCACTTAATGCCTGGGAACTGGCAACAATTTTGTTGCCTCACGCCTCACGATACGCGTGCGTGGACGTGCACCCGTTGGTGGCAAGTAACCGCGTGTGGCAACAACAGCAGGTTGTTGCTGTTGCTGTTGTTGTGGTACATACTCTTGCTGATCATCATAGATCTTCACAGTCTGCACATGACTCTCCACATTGTGTGAGTCCTGTGTAACGACCTTGACAACATGATGTTGCCCCATCGGTTGCTCGTTGCTGGTGCCCAGAATCTTAATGGTCTTCACACCAGCAGCATCAAGAGTTTCCAGCACTTTAAAGGTGCGCACGGCATGTGGCTTCACAATTTGCACGGTCCGGACACGGGAGCTGCCACGTGGCACAGGCGCTGCGGCAGCAACGGCAACATTGACGGCCATTTGCATTTCACGTGGCATAAACTTTTGCAACGATTGCTGCGCTTGCAGACTCAACTGTTGCAACTGTCGTGGCTGGTGTGTCTGTTGCTGATGATGATGTTGCTGGTGTGTCTGTTGCTGCTGCTGTTGCTGTCGCACTTGATGATGATGGTGATGATGTTGGTGGTACTGCGTGGGCAATGCATTGCTTGCGTACGACATTGCTGGCGCATAGAAACGTGGACGCTTTGATTGCTCACGATACATGGGTGCAACTTCCACAAATTGTTGCTGTTGCACATGATGTTGCTGCTGTTGCTGTTGCACATGATGTTGTTGTTGCTGCTGTTGCTGTGGTTGACCGTATCTCGCGAATGGCTGCACTGTGTGCATATAACTGCTAAGCGTGTGAATATGGGTGTGTTGTGTTGGTGGTGCAGGCAAAGGAGCTGCCAGGGGAGCGTGAACTGGAACTGATGCATGAACTGGAGCATGAACTGGAGCTGGAACTGATACGACAACTGGGACAGGAGCTGGTGCTGCTGCTGCTACTGCTGCGGGCGTCTGATAGGCAGTTGATGTTGTCAATGTGGCAGTTCTTGCTGTTGTTGTCGCTGGCTGTTGCTGCTGCTTGGGTACGCCATAAACAATGCTGTTTCTCTGCAGAACGGAAGCATGTCGTTGTTGTTGTTGTTGCTGTTGTTGGTGTTGTTGGTGTTGTTGGTGTAACTGTATTTGTTGTTGCTGTTGTTGCAGCTGCAATTGCTGCTGTTGCTGCTGCTGTTTCAGCAATTTCGTTTGCGTTTGCAGACTGTGCAGTTCGGCAATGGCAGCCTCAAAATTCTCGGGCTTGCTAAACTCATAACCATCTGGCAAAGTGCCAGGATGGTTGAGTTGTTGTTGTTGTTGCTGTTGTACGTGCTGCTGCTGTACGTGTTGCTGTTGTACGTGCTGTTGCTGCACCTGTTGCTGCTGTGACTGAAAAGCAACAGATTGTTGCTGTGGCTGTGTTTTAATTTCATCATAGCTGGGTGGCAAATAATCTGGTGCACGATACTCGGCAGCTGTTGCTGGTTGCCCGGCAGCAACTGCTTGTGCCAGCGCCACGGGCAACTGATCGGGATTGGCAAACTCATAGCCAGGTGGCAGATATCCAGGAGCATGATAATTAGCTGCGGTTGTTGTCGATGTCGTTGCTGTTGCTGTAGCTGTTGCGTGTGATTGTGTCTGCAATTGTTGTTGTTGTTGCACTTGCTGCTGCACTTGTTGTTGCTGCTGCACTTGCTGATGCACTTGTTGCTGCTGTACTTGTGGCACTGACTGTACAACCTGTGACTGTACAACCTGTGGCACAACCTCAGGATTTCCAGATTCATAACCAGGTGGCAAATAACCAGGTGCTTGATAGTTCGATTGAGAAGAGCTGCTGCTGCTGCTGCTGGTGGCAATGCTGTTGCTGCTGGCAATACTGCTGCTGCCGCTGCTGGTGCTAATGCTGCTGGTGCTGCTAGGTGGCAAATATGCTGGTGCACGATAGACCTGTTGCTGCTGCTGCTGTTTAGGTTGCACCTGCTGTTGTTGTGGATAGCTGGCAATGGCAGCAGTTGTTGTTGTCGTTGTGGTGGGTGGCAGATAATCATTGGCTCTGTAAACAGACTGCTGCTGTTGTTGTTGTTGCTGCTGCAGTTGCACATGCTGTTGCTGCTGTACCACAGTGCTGCCGGTGGGTGGCAGGTAACCTGGAGCCTGATAGCTTTCTGGTTCTTGTGAGAATTGCTGTGGTGCAGTTGAGCTCAAACTGGAACTGACAGTAGACTGATAGATCTGTTGTTCCTGCTGTTGATGTTGCTGCTGATGTGTGCTGGGCGTTGCTGCTGTTGGTGGCAAATATGGTTGTGCTCTATAAGCAACAGTTTGCTGCTGTTGTTCCTGTTGTTGCTGTTGTTGCTGCAATGGTTGCTTGTGTTGGAAATTATGCTGATAGTTGGAGGGGAAAGGCACAGACACTGAAACGGGCAACGGCAATTGTTGCTGTGGTAAAGTAGTGGCAACTGTTGCTGGCGCCTGTAAATGACCGCCATCGGCAAAGCTCAAAAAGGACACATCATCCTCATCGTCGGCATCAGCAGCTGTAGCCGTTGCTGTTGCTGTTGCTGTGGCTGTCAGCAATTGCTGTTGCTGCTGTGGCTGCTGATGATGTATGTGTATCTCCTCGTGTGTCACTTGTGGCGCCCCTTGAGCTGGTGGCAAGTATGCATTGTTTTTACCCTCGTAATGATTGTGCACCTCAAAGATCTGATAACGAGAATTTCCATAGCTGCTCTCCTCGAATCGCGGTGATTGCTTCAGTGAAATATCCGCTGTGGTTAAAGCACACGAGCAACAGGCGGCGATGAGCGCCAACAAAGCGATAGATAACTTTAAGAGAGTATCGAAAAGAGAGCACAAGAAATATTAATTATAATTAAAGTGATATTACAACATTTAACCGATAATTAAATAATTATTTTCATTCTTAAAGTTTCAGTTAAAACCAACACTTTTGTTTAGTAAGTTTAGTTATATAATAACTAAGCTACTTCTTTGTTATTAATTATTTTTGTTAATTTCTTTTTAGCTAAAAATAACGTAAAGAAAATTTAACAAATATTAATTAAATAAATTAGCTCATAGATATTAAATAAATGTGTTTAAGAGAAATGGCTTGCAAATTGCGAATTTGTTTAATTAAATGCAAAATTTGAATTTAGTTTAATTATAAACAAATCTATTAATTGGAACAACAAATTTCTTTAAAGGATTTTTGTATTAAAAACGCTAGGAAATGATTTTAAAGACACTTTGTTTTAAGTGTAAAATAAACAAAAAATAATTAAAATGATTAAAATAGTTATACAACACAAAACACGTGACTCGTTTAAAAATTTAGCTTGAACTAAATAAATTAATAATATGTAGTCGAAAAATAATTGTCATAATTGTTAGACAATTAAGCACACAGCACACAATTAACTTAGCAAATTTTATAAGAGATGCTTTAGATAAACAACAAAAAATACGAAAATATAACAAAAATTGGTTTGTTGAAGTCAAATTAATTAAATTTAGGTATTAATTTTTGTCAAAATTAACCACAGAGCACAAAAGTGAGCAACTTCAAAAAACGTTGCTTTGATCACAAAAAAAAATTGCACTTAATTTGCATTCAAATAATTGGTAATAATTATTGTATTCAAAAAATTATGCACTAGGCACATTTGCAAAATTGCTTTTGTTTTTTAAGAAAAAAAAAAAAGAAAAATTAACCATTATTAATTAATTAATTATTTAACACCACACTAAAGTCCTTTTGCACAAATGACTTGAAAGATTCGAGATTGAAATTTGTTATAATTTGAATTGGTTTCGTTTTTATCACAAGCACTTGTTGTTTTTATTTAGAGTTGCTGCTGCTGATGGTGTTGCTGTTGCTGTTGGTGTTGCAAATGTTGCTGATGTTGCACTTACGTTCATCTTCACGTTGGTCGTGCTTAAGCCCTCAATGTCCAACCGTTCAATGATGGCCCAGCTTGACCCGGCCACGCATTTTATACAAGGGCGCGCATTAGTTTGAACATTTGGAACAGTGTGCGTAAGTGTGTGCTGTGTGTGTGTGCGTGTGTATGTGTGTTGTGTATTTTGTTAGAGCCATCTCCCAGTCATGGCCCAAACACTACGCCGGCCTTTCATTAATTCATCGGCGCCTGCGCAACATTTTATTTGTTGTTTCTATACCATTTTTTTTTTTGGCAGCTGCGCTTCAGCCTCATCTTTATCAGTCTCTAACTGCGTCTCTACCTCCGTCTTTAGCTTCAACTCTATCCCTCTCTTTCTTTCTCTCTATCTCTATCTTTCTCTGGTTGTCGCATCTTTCGACTCGCTTGGAAATGTAAATTGTTTATTGAGTTATTATAGACATTTCGTTCGTAATGCTCCGAAATTCGACACTACCGAATATACAAAACTATTCGCACTGCGGATGTAATTAATGTGCCTGCCTTAGCAACAACAACAACAATAACAACAACAGCAACAACACTGCTTACTACAACAACAACAAACACCTTCCGCTGGAACCTCATCCTCATTTGGCCAACAAAACAATTTATGTGTTCTCTTTATGCCACTTGCATAATCCCATGTATTGGAACTTGTTTTGTTTTTATCAAATTTCTTGGCAACATTTTTGCATTTTCATTATACCCTGTAAATGTTAATAGGGATTGTGGATAATGGACAAATTAGAAATCGCTTAGCATATTGCTGCATGGGTGTTTATTGGCAATTTGCCTTAATACATTCCACAGTCCTGTCTTCTATAACTTATTTTGCAAATCTTAAAATAAAATGTAACATAAATAGAAGTCTTTATTTACCTGAAAAAGTCATTATGAATGATTGTTTTTTGTAAATCATTAAAAGTTGCCTTTGATCACGTTTTCCAACGTAAAATTTATTGCTTTTTTATGTATTTATTTTAGGAACGTATTAAGCTTATTTAAAAATAAGCATACACAAATTTAAAGAACATTTTAACCAACCAGAATCTTGAGTTTTTCAATTTTAATTAGGAAATTAAACTATTTTTTTTAAGTAGAAGTTAGTTTAAAAGATTTTAGATTATATTTATGCTAAGAACATATGAAAGATTTTAAAGATTTCAGATTTAAAGATTTTAGATTATATTTATTTTAAGAACATATTAAGATTAGTTGAAACTAAGCATATATAAATTTGAATACCTTTCACAAGAATCTAGTGTTTTTAAATGTTCATCAGAAATTGAAACTAGTTTTTTTTTTTAAGTAGAACTTATTTTAAATAATGTTAATGCTCAGCTAAAATCCAGCATAATTTCAGTACGTGCAATTTTTACAGGGTATCTGACATGTGTAGCACAAAGACTTAGTGCTTACTGATTTGTTTCACATTTAATGGGGGTAACTGAAATATTTTCACTGATTGGAGTCTTACGAAAATATTTGCTAAAATTTTCTGTCATTGCCTCATGATGGCAAAAAAAAATAAAAACAAAAAAATTATTATGTCATTAGCAGCATCTGATGTAGAGGGAGGAGGAGGAGGAGGAGGAGGAGGAGGAGGAGGAGAAGTTGTAAAGGGTGGAACGAAGGGAGAATATGTAGTAGCCGCATTAATGTTTTAATATCAGCCCATTAATTATGTGCTAATAAACGTGTCGGCTCATTAGGGAAGTGATAGCGATTCGTGTAAGATACACCAATGTTTTCCACAGACTCTCCTCTCCAGCTATATGATATTATCGTATCCAACCATACATACCATCGATACCATCCCATCTAGGTGCGCCTTTGGGCCAATCTATAAATATTAATGAATGAAATTTCATATGCTATGCATTGGGCACAGTCTCGTATGTATCTGGGATTATCTAATAGATCACGAAAAAATAAAACAGACAGACAGTAATAATTTCATTTAATTTATTTATTAATTAATATTCATTTCTCGGACATATCAACGATTAATACTTGCGTGTTTTCTAATAAATAAACATATTTTTAATCTTTAATCATTCAATTAATTTTCTGTTTCTCAACTTTCTTCACTTTTGGCCATTGCAAACATTTGGCAACATCTTTTTTTTCTGGCTTGTTCTATGATTTCACTTTCTTCTGGAATTGTATTGTATACAAATTTAGTTTTTTGTTATCTATTTATTAAGGTAATTGTTTAGAATATTTTATTGAATTTTATCATTTACCTTAGATTAGCTATAAACTATTAGATGTAGAGGAAATCATATTGAAATAGATATGAAATGTAATATATCGTTTCCAAAGCTCTAGTCGATGTATTTAAAACTGACTGACATACTTTAAATGTGGAAATGTGCTCTAGTTGAAACCTGTGATACCCTGTGTTCTAAAGCATAATAAAAGCATATTTAATCGAATCATTAATACTTTTCTTTCTTCTCTACTCAAAACTAAAGCAGATATAAATATGGAATTCCATACATGCATGAAAGAGACATATGTATAATAACCTAACGAAATGAACGTATAGGGTAGCATAAAATACTTGTAGTGTATCGAATTAAACATCTTTAAACGATGGTTAGTAAATCTTGAAGTCGAAATCTATTGACTGTGTCAATGAGAAGACGATGTGAAGCGCAACAAACTGGATCAAATAGACTCGTATTATTCACATTTCATTCACATATTATTCACATTTCTTATTCACTGTGACCTTTTTGCCTAGCCAAAAGCATTTTGTATGCTGTGGGAATAATTTGATGGGAGATTCAAAGATTTTTCTCACACACTCATTAAGACTTCTGAACTGGGACTGGGGCTTTCACTTTTTACACGAGATTTCCTTCAAATTTTCCCCCAAAATCAATGTCAATCATTGATGGAAAGCGATGGCTTATTTATGTTATTTGACTTATTGATGTCTCTTTTCAATCAATTAACCTTGGCCTATGTCTACTTTTATGGTCAATAATCTTAAGTATGTGTTAGCGCATATTTTAGACAATCGCTAACAAGTTGGTCAATACAATGGGGACCCAGACAGTAACTGACCATCCCTAAGACAGAGAGACCAAGAGGGAGCGAAACAAAAGACAACAATAAACAAACAATTTCTATAAAGTATTTGAAAATTGCACAATTTTCATTTCCTTTCTTTTCATATAACATAATTCTATTGAATTCAATCGGGAGTCCAAGATCTATGCATATGCAGGCCAATAAATAAATAAATATGTATTAATGAACTCCCCGATATTACAAATATTGACACCCAATATCTCAATAGCCCTCAATCTCAAGTTGTTGTTATTCATTTGTTATTTTGTGTCTTTTTATTTATTTTTGATTTTTTCACTTTTTAATTTGCATATAGTTACAAGCTAAAGATTGTTGGGCTATTTATCAATTTTTGAAGTGTGTGGCGTGGAAATGTCATACGAGCTACTCTTGTCTGCCCCATTGTATCTAATAACAACCAATTCCCCACCTCTTTAAATCCCCTACCTTCCCTTCCCTGTCCCCCTCTTTCTTTTGGGACAACAATAAGGTAGCAACAATGCGCATAAAACAATAACAATGTTGTTTAAACAATATTTTTGCGCCAAAGCCCCCGTGGTGTTAAAAGAAAAAGACAAAAACCAACAGAAAACAAACAACAATAAGCGAAGAAAGGGAAAACAAAATGTTTATTAAAACGATCGGCGAGGGGCGACCCATAAGTATAGTGACATTTAATGGGGTTTCTTTATTTGTATTTTCAATCAAAAGTGTTAAATTTGATTCTTATAATGAAGCACAGAATTAGGAGCTAATTATAAGATTCCTTTGTAGAATAAAAATGAACAAATAATTTTAATTTAACATTTTTTTTAAATAAATCTCTATTTATATTTTATACAAGACTCCACAAATGATTTTGAAATATAGATTTATTAATATTGCTATTAATATTGGCTGCCTACAATTAATAAAGCTATCCAGTATTTTCGAAATTGAACATTTTAAATGGTATCAAAAGTTGAGCGACCTCGGATCTCTTTAAAACGAGTCAAATACGGGCTTAAATTCTGGATGAACTTGCCTCTAAGAGAGTCACATTTGAAGTTTATCTAGTTAATAAGATTTAAAAACGGGCCTTAACTTTGAAAATCTCTTCGTTTGCACCTCGTTCGCTGCAAAGCTTTAACGTTCATTGATTTGATGTACCTTTCCCGCTCCCACTCAGTCCCTTCTTTCGCTCTCACTCCAGCTCTCTCTGTCACACCAACTGACTGCTCCCCAAAATGACAGATAGCTAATTGATACATAAAGCATGCAGCATCTGCCACAGTACAATAAAAGCAACAACATTTAGCGATATCACGGCAGCCAAAACGGCGGCTCTTCGTTCACAAACATTTTTGGGCGTGTTGTTTTTTTTTTGGGGGGGGGGGGACTTGGGAGATTGGAAGGAAGGCTGAGAGATTGATTCACTGATTGGCATCATCTATGTATTATGCATGCTGTGGATGCAAATCTGAATGGATTTGGAAACATTCAAATGAGAAACGAGTGTGTCTCACTTTACTACAAATCGAGTTTTCAAGTCACAAACTTTTAATGGGCTTTTAATGTGGCAACAGCATCTTTCTGGCCCACTGTGCGTGTAGACACACAGACATATGTATCTATCTAATATTTGTTGTGTATTCATAATTAGCATGCAAATTGTGCTGGCAGTTTGATTAACCCCAATTACACCAATCAATCGATCCATCGATCCATCGCTACATCGTTCAATCGTTTCCAATATTGGACCCCAATTCATTTACACATGTCCTTCAATACCAATTGTTGGTTACCCTTTCACTTGTTTTCGCTTCACTTCGTTTCATTCTCATCTTTTTCTCAGTGGAAATTTTCAACGTGTGTGGTCCACAGTTCAAATCGCTTGCGGCTAAAAACGCGACAAAATCGCAACGCACGCGCGATCGTTTTTTCTTGTTTTTTGTTATTGTTAGTTTAACATTGTTTTTCTGTGTTTGCTTTGTGTTATTTGGTAAATTACCATCGATTATTTGTTATTAACAAATTAAGCAATTTACAATGCGAACTGCCTTCTGTGACTGTTCCAATGAATGTTCCACTTGTCTCACCTGACACAGGGACAAACTCATCGTTTATTATCGATTTTCATGTGGAATATCAATTTGATCATTAACTATATTTTTTAAATCAACTCCTGGTACCTAAATTAGTATAAAATATCTCTTTGAACTTGATGCTGCAAACTAAATTTGTTAGTAAAAATTTATGTCAAAAGTGACAAAAAAATCTGGATATTTGAAGTTACCAAGGGTCAACAGATTTCAAACTTCCATAACTTAGTCAAAGCCGAGCCGATTTCAGTTTAGAATGTCATTTTATGTCATGATTTCATCTTAATAATTAAATTTATGTTAATATATTCATAGTTTATATAAAATATAAAATAAACCTAACAAAAATAAAACATTTAAATTAAATTTTTTACTATTTATTGAAATTTGCAAACTTGAAAGGAACAAAAATATTAAATAAACACAAAATATAATGTTATCATGTGAACTCCGTAAGAATTTGTACTACAAATCTCTTAACTTCTTTTCCATCTGCTTATCAAACTCGCATTCATATTTCTTTGGAGTCTTTAGCTCCTCGAAACTAGTCTTGGGTTGGCTTCTTCTTATGGTATTGTACCTGCTCCTTAGCTTCAAGCTGCTGGCGTGCATCGTCCAGCACCTGCTTAGCTTCAAGTAAATTCTGCTGCTGTTTTAATAACTTTTTGTAGGTTATGCGCACATTCTTCTCCCGCCGTTCTTCCTCCTGGTCCAGCAGATTGTTCAGCTCACGCTCTAGCTTGCGATCCAGTTCCCGTAAAACACGTCGTGTCTCCGGCTCATCGTCGAGTATATCCCGCAATGTGATCTGCAGAAAGTTTAAAGGACCTTCGTTGGGTATCCAATCCTTGAGTCGACGTATAGCCTGGCGTGTGTTCAGCTCGACATTAAGGAGTACCATCCGATCTTGGCGAGTCTGGTGCGACTGATTCATCTTGCTTTGCCAGTTGGAATGGGTTCGTTGATTTAGACATTCTTTTTTATTCAAGCGAGCATCCTTCTCAAGCGATAGCCAATTTTTCTCTGGCTGCACTTTATAAAACGATTTCATCTTTCCGGAGGAACGATTCTCCTCTGTCGACAGCTTTTCCGAGAAACGATTCTTGCTATCGGTATAATTCCTGGTATTATTCTTATCCAAATCGGATTCTACGCATTTTTCTACAACTTTTGCTTTTAGAGAGTTCTTTAACTCTGATTGCTTTTGAAATTCTCTGTCATATATGGTTAGGACCTTCTCCAGTGATCGTTTCGTGTTAGACAGATCCATAAAAGGTATTCCCAGTTTATCCACTACTGATAATTGTTGAAGCATCAATGCCATCAGACTGTTCCGAGCATACTTGTCCGCCGAAGGCGCCTCATTGAAAACCAGCAGCCAACGATTGATAATCTCATGTTGGGATAAACACATTATTTTGACAATCATATTATTCATTATTGTCAGCTGAGAGACAAAGTGGCGATCCAGAGAGTTCTCATTTGGTTCACTCATTTTACAGATTTTTAAAGAATTGAAATTTGTGCTTGTGAATTCTTACAAAATATGATTATAACTGAATCGATTTTCTCTGAAGTTGTTTGTTACATTATTTTGTCAGAAAATTTGACTAAAAATTCATGGAAAAAAAGAGAAAACAAATTTCAAATTGTAAAGTTGCCAGCTCCAAGGACAGATTTCAAACTCGCATAGCTTGGTCAAATCTATGGTAATCCGCTTTTAGTGTGGATTGTCGACTTGATCATGGTTTGATTTATGAATTGATCCTGTTTATGAAAATATACATTTTAATAAATCTAATTTTTTTAATAATTTTAATAAGAGATTTCTTACTCCTCCCTTTGACCTTTTTTTTAACAATACGTGAACAAATATTATTTTTGGTTTTTTAATTAGAAAAATGAAAAACATCTTTTTGACAGTGTATAGTTTTACAGTTCTTAATTTACAGCGTTGAATTAGATTAAGATCTTGTGTGTTTAAAAAATTCGTATCTCTATAAACTTCAAATTTGAATTAAGTCAAACGAGCAATAAATGATACAGAGTTCAGAGTTCATTAAGGATTTGCCAATCGCATATTAAGTTTATTTATATTTCAAAAAAGATTTAAAACAATGGCCCTGCGATGTCTTTTCTTCTTCCGCAGTGAAGACAAAATCGCCTATGGAATGCTATTATCTGAAATTTAAAAAGACAATGCGATGATAAAATCCTGAGATTCGGATAGGTGTGAGCCAATCCATAAATGGATGGTTTAATTTATCAATTTGAAAGAGTTGTCGCCTCGTTTTCAATAAGATTTATTGTCTTGAAAATAAATGTTGGTCTCTTTTTGTTGTTGTTGCCCAAGTTTTGCGCTGTTTTTTAAGTAACTAATATAACACAAAATGTTTGCCAATGTAAATGCAAATCGTTGTATAATTATCATCATATAATTTTCTCAGTTTAACATTGTACAATTTTAGGAAATGATTTGATTTGATTAGAAAAAAAGAATAAAAAAAAGTTTCTTTGTTGAAGTTATTTACAGTATTTACAGGGTATGGGGGCCAAGAGCTGATTAGGCCCAACCACCAGCTGGTTGCCAACCGCCGCCACCGCCACCACCGCCGGATGACCAGCCGCCGCCACCACCATGGCCGCCACCACCACCACCACCATGGCCGCCACCACCGCCGCCGCCGCTGAGCTTGATGATTTTGATGACCTTGGTGGCACCACCGCCACCGCCGCCGCCGCCATGTCCACCGCCACCGCCGCCGCCGCCATGTCCACCGCCACCGCCGCCTGAAGACCAGCCACCGCCTCCACCACCGCCAGATGACCAACCACCGCCGCCGCCGCCGCCATGTCCTCCACCACCGCCGCCATGTCCGCCACCACCGCCGCCAGAGCTGCCCAGGCTAATGATCTTGATGAGTTTGATGTCGCTACCACCGCCGCCACCGCCACCGCCATGTCCACCGCCGCCACCACCTCCAGATGACCAGCCGCCACCGCCACCGCCGCCTGAGGACCAGCCACCGCCGCTTCCACCACCACCACTTGAGGACCAGCCACCGCCGCCACCGCCTCCACCACCGCTTTCTGTGATGACTTTGATGACTTGGATATCGCCTCCACCGCCGCCACCACCGCCATGACCTCCTCCGCCACCGCCGCCTGATGACCATCCACCACCACCTCCACCGCCACCGCCGCCCGAGGACCAACCACCGCCAGGTTTAGGCTTGGCCGTAACGCTGGCTGCGCCAATAAGCAGAAGACAGACAAAGGCCTAAAAAAAGGAACAAGGGAAGTTTAATAAGTAAGAAATTAAAAATATTACTTAGAAGAAAATATAATAGAAAAAAAATAGGTATTATAATAGATAATGAATAAACAAAATTAAATAATAAAATTGACATGTGAAAAAGAACTTAAAATTAATAAATAAAAAATACTTAGCTAAAAATTAAAAAATAAATTATTAAAGAAGCATTGAAAGAGGGAAAGAGAACAATACAATACAAAATGAATAAAACAAAAAATGAAACAAATCGTAAAAATCATTATTTTCAATATTACTTTTCTTAGCTTACATAATTTATATTTCATAAATTTAATTATTATTTATCTCATTTTGGTAAAATTTAAAAGTCTATAATGGAAAAATTAAAAAGTCTTAATGGTTATGATGAAATTCATATTACATTAAATTTTGTTTTTAAAATAATAAATAATAATAATAAAATAAACCATAAAAAAAAATGTAAAACAAAAAAATTGGCAAAAAAGAAAGCCATAAGAAAAGAAAATAAATGTACAAAAAAAAAAGAAATTTAAATAAATTAAAATAAATTTACAAAAAAAAACGTATTATTAATAAAAAAGAAATATTAGAAGTGAAAGCAGAAGAAGCACACGTATTTCCACAAAAACACAAAGAAAAACACAAAAAAAGCACACAAAAAAAACAACATTGAAACGTTTGGTTAAACGCGGCGTATGCGCAATGCAGCATAAGAACAGCAAAAGATCACGTAGACGTCACGTTGTTCGCTTGACACTTGATTGTGAGACGTACTTTCATTGCTGCAGAGTTGATAATATATTATTTATCGAGTTGTTGCCACACTGTTTGTGCAACTGAATGCGAATGAACACTGACATGACCACAGTTGGCAGGCCACACTTTTATACCCCAAAAACCAAAAAGTGCAACTGCAACGGCAGAGGCAGAAGCAACGGCAACAGCAACCCAGTGGCAAGCGGGCAACTATGTAGCACATTAACCGGAAAAACGCTGCCTCGTGGTGGCCTCTGCATTTGCTACGCCTGTGTGTAGGGAGGAAAAGGGGAAGCTTTTCCCGCCGTTGTCATGATTATTGCTGTTGTGGTTTTGTCAGCAACATTGTTGTTGTTGTTGTTATTGTTGCTGCTGTTTGCCGTCTCACGGACAATATGGGCCAAATGCTGCCGCATCATTCACATTAGGCGAAAGTGAGACTCTGGCGAGACTAAGCCAACACTCCGTGCATCCTCCCCCGCTCACCATAATTTCCAGCAATCATAACAGGCAAGCAGATGCTGTTGTTGCTGTTGCTGTTACTATTGCTGATGGTCTGTTGGTGTTTGTGTTGCTGCTGCCGTCTCATCGGCAACATCTGCCAGCCAACAACGTTTGGCGGCGTTGGTGGCGACTTGTTTGTGTTGCATCCGCAACAGACAACAGGCAACAGCCGCAACATTAACTGCACCTTTCCCATTACATAAGCAAAAAAAACTTATGCCGCAGCCCAACTTGCAACTTGTTGCCCCTTTTTTTTTCTCGCTCTCTGTGTTTTGATTTTATTATTTTTTGTATATTCATGTTGTTGGTCTTTTGGTTGATTTACATCTGCCAACCTAACGTCACCTGAAGCATGCCACACTTTTTACTGTTGTCTAGAACTGGTGCACATTGCGTATGCGCAACGTATGCAAAATGTGCATGCGCATGCGCCATGTGGGACCAATTATGTATATTTTCTTTGGTTTTATTTGAATTTATTTTGTTGTTTATTTAGCAAGAACTCTAGTTGAGCCTTCAGTTTGTCTCATTAGTTGCTTTGGGGCCAACAACCTTCAAAACTGGTTAACAAGTTGTACTCGTAAATTACAACAAAAGCTCATCAGTTTAACGTTTCTGGCCATGAATACAACAGCTGGCCAGCTGCTCTGCCAATTTGCCAATAATATATGGCAATGTTTGATTCTAAAATAATAACTATGGAAAATATTCAAAAATTGCAACTGCATATTAAACGAATAGTAAAGAATACATTACTCTCAGAATAATAGGAACACTTTCATTGTAGAATATAAATTCTGTTTCTCATAGATTACAATCTCACAATCAGTCGCTTTTGTCTCGAGCTTTACAATATGTTTAATTTATTTATTCTGTTAAATATAAACTATATATGAATAAGCCTGCTCAAAGAATTTAAAATACATTTAGATCATTAATTTAAATTACTTTTAAATAATTATTGTTTTGTAATTTTTAACAGAAGACAGTCCCTGTTATTGATCCAATATGTAGTCCTCCTCCTTAATACATAATTTAATGTGAAAGGAATTATTGTTTCCATCTGGAGCATATATCAGCAGAGAGTCGCTCGTCATTAAGCTAAGTGCAATTTATTTCAAGCTCTTTAATTATGATAAGCCATAGTATTGATAAGGTTTGTTAAAGTAATAATAAAATAAAATAACTCACAACACAACAAAAATTTAGATAGATAGATAGATTAAGGAAATGTTTTTCATCGCTATAAAGCCAATATTAACAATCCTACACTTTTCCACTTATTATAATTTCGGTAGTAACACTAAAATTTTATTCAATTTTAAATGCTAAACACATTTCTCTTTAACTGATTTTAGTTCACATTAAATAAATAAAGAATCTCTTTACGTATGGTTTTTTCTGGTTTCCAATGGTTTTTCGGAAAAGAAAATATATTTTTCAAAAATCATGGGCGATTTTAATTGTTTTCCCCGTCTCCTGTAAATTGAGAAACATATAAAAGATATTAAATATATTTTCTATTACAACTAAGTGGGCATCATATTAGCAGTAAATGTAAACTCTTTAGTGGGGAAATACCTTTAAGAAGTGTAATTAGAGATGTCTACGCAACGACAATGCAATAATGAATCGCAATCAGCGAAACTTACACAATCCACATCCAAGGAGGATCGTGGGGGGAACTAAAGATGACTTTCAGCCTAACAAAATGACAAAATGACAAACAGACAAAGTAAATAAAAGTTAAATGAAGTGGGAGACAGACAACGCTAAGAGTCAGCTAGCTCCCTAAGTATTGAGACTGACCAGCCTCTAATGTCAGTTGCAAATCATTAAACTGCAACAAATGCATCAAAACATGTTTAGTAAGTGTGTATAATAAAACTCTGGATAATAACAATGCAACAGAGACGGTTGCCACAGTTGCCTCCTTCACGTGGCAACAGTCAATGTTAGACGGTTAAATAATGATACCATGTAGACTAACTTTAAGTTTTTAGTATTACAATGGAAACCAAACTGTAAACAGTTCATTTCATGACTCACACGTTAAAACAGGCGTATACACAATATGAGAGTTGTACTTTTATGAGTTTAGGTGTCAATTTTCTTTAGTAAATTATATCCACTATTTATTGCTACGTTTTTGTAATTTAAGTGAATGCACAGCCATATAACAAATTAGATTAGTCTAGACTCTAGAGTCTAGAGTCTAGACTCTATAAACAGTCATATAGTTGTTTGTCTTCACGCTTTTTTAAATAGGTATAACTATTGTTATTGGTATATTAAGTTGCCACAAATATAAACTTATTATTTAATAAGGCAGTCAAAATATGTATAATTCACTAACCGGAAACTTCGCTTTAAGGGCTATTAGTTTTTCAGTTCATAATTTACATGACAGCATCTCAAAATCAACTTGCGGACCCACAAAAATATGACTGAAAAAGTACCTGTAAAAAACATATATGCTTCGCCAAAATCCCAACACCAAATTTTGGTTTTACGACCATTTGCTTTACGGCAAATTAAGGGATATAGATGTGCAAAACTTCATCGTATAACTGCCCACTATATCAAGATAAAATAATGGCATTTTATTTAAATTTCGGCACAAATAAAAGTAGAGATTTCGCATAGTTGCATTTTATATTGGCCCACAGTGCGGGTTGGCAACGAGGAAGCAGCAACAAAATCGCGACAACCTCGACCTATGTACAACACACACATTCACACACTTACATATGCGTCTGTGAAGTTGTATCTCTGTGTGTGTGTGTGTGTGTGTGTGTGTGCAAGTGAGCGGCTTACAGTGGGCGAAACGGCTGAAATTTCGAATTTTACTTTTAAAAATATGGTAATTTTCCTAAAAACTTCCATAAGCCTTTAGATAAACTGAAAATAGTTTTGACGACGTGCCCTAAAAAAGTTGCATTCAATTATAATTTAATAATTTTTAAACAGTAATATCTTCTTCTTAAGTGCTTTAAAAAGAGAAACTCCGTTTTGTTTGAATTAAATAATCTTAGTTTTTCTTTTTATTGTAAGGAGTATTGACTCAAAATCATTTTGTTGTTGTTGTAAATGTGTTAATGCTTACAAAAAAAAAACGTTATATTAAACTTTTTTTAAGAAAATAAAATTTCTTTAATAAATTTGATGCTGTTTATTCTAAAATTTATAAAACATTATCTTAAGTATAACATTATTATTTTTAGGCTCAATTTCTATATACAACAGGGTCTCAAATAACTTTTTAAATAGTGTTTTGACATAAAAGTTTAAGAAATGATTTGCAAGCTCAAAGATAGCTGCTGGTTGAGGACTTGGTAAAGAAATTTACGACTTTTAACTTAAACGTTTTAAGAGCTTTTAATGTTTTTAATATTGGGATTTTTAAAAGGATTTTAATAAAAATTACGTTTTATTGTGCATTTAATATTTTATATTCATAAATTTTCAAAAATCTTACTGGTACTGGCCAAAGAATTATTAATAATTTTTTAATAAATTTAGTCAAGTCTATTTTGAATGTGTTAATGTCGAAAATTTCCTGTTGAATTTAATAAGTAGTAATCAGGTATCATGATTGGTGATCAGAATTACCAATGCGTGAAACAATATCTATCAGACAAAATTAATTTGGTCAATAAGCAAGTGGACCTTAAAGTAGTTAATTGCTGTCCATTTTGGCCCACTGTGCGACGGCTGCCTTTCTGTGTAGTCTAGTGGAGCAGCAGGTCAGGCTAGCCGAAAGAAAGGCAGAGCGTGTTGCTTGCTGATGCTGTGTCGCCGTATCTCATTTAAATGAACGCTGTCATCGTGGTATTGCTATTGTTGTTGCCACGTTTTGGCACAAAACGTGTTTATGTTGTTGTAGTTGTTGTTGTTTTGTTATTTTTCGTATTTTGTACAAATTGAGCTGGCCGTTGGGTGAACTATGGAGACTAAATAGTGTAACACAAAATTGCCGCATCGAATTCGCCGTCGCCGTCTTTCGCTTTGCATTGTGTGCATGTGTGTTCTCCCTCTCTCTCTCTATCTCACACATACACACACACACCTGATCTCTTGTTGATACAGTTGTTGTGCTTTAATTTTAGCTGTTTTCTGTCCCTGTGGCCATTGATCATAAATGAAACTTTGATCAAATTTTTATGATATTTTGTGTAAATGCCAGGGCAACAATAAAGTTACAGCACCAACAACAACAACAGCTGATATCTTTGTCTCGCCGCACTCTCTGTAAAATTTCCGCCTGTTTCGTAATGTTTGCTTCCTGCAAAGCGAGACAGCAAATACAAAAGAGAGTCATCCTGTCGCCACTACCATAACAAAAACCAACAAACATACATACATACATAATTTATGGCAACCATTTATGGAGCCATTCTCCACACTCATCTTCGATTGTCAAAGCCTTACGAAACAAATTTACAATAATTGAGAGGCAACATTCTTTTTTTCTTACATCGTTTTTTTGTTGTTGTTTTGTATTTTCTGAAAACATTTTTCTCTGGTTGTTTGGATGTGGGGATGGGCATAGCCAGGGGGTATATTATTATTATAAAACAAATTACAAATCCTTACAAATTGAATGGAATACATTTTAAGGAGGTAGCGAGAGATAACAGTTCAGTTATTTTGAGAAACAATCATAATTATATTTAAAAAAAAAAAACACGGTAATAATAAGTTCGATTTAAGATGAAACTAGAGATAGTATTTCTTCTTTTCTTTTTTTATGGTATATTTTGGACTGTCCTTGTCTGATGATATTACCACTCTCCATTAATTCATTCCTACAGTCGTTCGTAGCGTTGTTGACTGGGTTTGCGATCCGTGAAAAAGTTGCGCAATATCAGAATTTGAACAATTCCGATTAGAGCAACGGAGGCGGTTTCCAGCGATGCCCAAAGCATGACACGATGATTAATAAGCTCGGCACGTTTAAATCCCTGTGCCTCGCGTAATCGATGATGCGTCTGAGCGTCCAATATATCATTGAGGGCCTTGTGTATCGACTGCGATGATGTTTCCATTTGGGTCAACACCGTGGCATGCTCATCGACACCAGGGAGAGCGGGCTCTTCGCCCACCTGAAAGTCCACGTAAACGATTTTATGCGAAAACGCTGAGAATTTGTTGCTAAAACAAGCCGTATACACTCCAGTTGTTTCCGCCGTAAACTGATGGCTATCATACGTGGCACGATTCATTGTATAGATGACCTGATTCTGTGGATCCTTAAGCTGCACATCCACATCAAGATCACCGCCGGCAGATACTTGAAATTCAAAATAGGCGCTCGTATTCCGTTTAATTTCCTCATAGAAACAATCCTCGGCATTATCGGCCAAATCGAAAGTGAATTCAACGGCTTGGCAGCACTGCAATAGTCCTGCCAGCACCATAAATGACAATAACACTAACATCTTTCTATTGTTATTGTATTTGTTGTTGATGCTGCTGTTGCTGTTGCGGGTTGCGTTGTTGTTGCTTTGGTTCTTCAGCATTTTGGTATTTGGCTAGTTAATAACTAAAATCGTTGAGTTACTCGAAATTCTTTTGCTGCTGCCACGCAGCTAATTAATCAAACCAGACAGAAATCCCGTTGTCAATATTGGCTTTTATTTGGTCACAGTTTCAACTGCAAATAAAAAGGGAATACACGTACACACACATATGTACACACAAATTAACAAAATTATTTATCAAACAAAATGCAAATTGAGTTGAATGCAGCGTTTGCAAAACCTCACCTGTTCAATTCACGAATCCTGCTTTTAAGTCGCTTGACTTTCGTTTGTTGGCTATAAATAATTAAAACAAAAACTATATGCAATTCTCGTAAAACACTAGCCAAAATGTTCTGTCAACGTGTCAACACTCTTTTCGTGCGCGTTCCCCAGCACTGTGCGGGCAGAGTTGCAAAGAACACGTATGCGGTATGGTGATGTTTACATACATCAGTGTTACCAGCTTTTTAAAAGAGTATAGTAAAATTGCTTAACAAATAGCATTATTCATTTTTAATTATTATTGTGTCTATTTATGTAGATGAAAAAATAAACTACCCGGGTCGGCCATATGAAATATCCCACTACGACGGTTCATAGGAAATTTATTTCATAAAATATCCCATACCGCCACAGTGTGAAATGTGGTGAGTTTGTGCTTAGCATAAGAATGATATGTTAAGCACTGTTAAATATCAGTAAGCATAGATTGTTCAACACTGCTCTTTAAATTTGGAAGTAGCTATACAATTTTTGTTTGTTTATTTCAATTGCATACGGTTTTTATAGAAAAAGACACCGAGAATGCCGGTGGTGGATTTAACAGTTGATCGGAATCTTCTCTGCGCTAATTTCGATGGCTATAAGCTGTCCTTCGATTCAGTTCCCGTGCTGCGACAGGGCTGTGAAAGAGGACCATTAAAATTGGAGCCGCATTCGAATCAATATTCATTATTGCACACGGAGCTATTTGCCAAGCATAATTTACTCTTTTCGGATCCCTGGGCAAGGTACAATTGTTACTACATAAACAATGCACATCAATTGGTGCTTTGTTCGTATGATGAACAACGTGGACAACCGCGAGAACAACGTGTTGTCTACCAAATGCAACGATCTGATCATGGGGATGGATTTGCCCATCAGGCTGGAGATTATAATTATACACTCAAATTCATATCGGAGAAATATTGTGTACTGTGTGATGGCATTTTAACCTACCATCTGCTGGACACTGGAGATCGTGAACGGGCCACAACGTGGCAACTGATAACACGGACTCCCATCTTATCCAGCACGGATGACATTGATCATGATGATGTCCAGCGCGGTTTTATCCTCTACGATGCTCGTTTGGATATTGTCCAGGAGCGCAAACAAATCTCTCTGGTTGCTGGCCATGTGGCACGTCGTCGAGATGCGCATATCATGCAAATAACTTCAGCATGTTGGACTTTAGAAGGTGCCACGGATGCCACATGGAAATATAATGTTTCCCTTAAGCTGGAGGCAAAGGGTTCCATTTATTATTGTGCCTTTGAGCCGCGTGCACAATCTTTGATCGTCTGCTCCAATGGCGAGCTACAAACAGAGGCACAACGTCAGGCAGCACAAGTGGAAGCAGAAGCAAAAGTGGAAGGGGAAATGGAAGTTGCAGCCCAGCCTCGAGCACAGCTTCACAACGGTAATGGTTTGAGCCCGGAGCAGGAGACGGAACCAACTTACACTTGGACACAGACAGAGGAGGACGTTATTATACGATTTCCCCTTGCAAATAACATTTCCCGCAACGATTTCAACATCAGTTGCACACAGCAACAAGTGAAAGTTGAGTGTCAATCACAAACATTACTGGATGACACACTCTATGCCCAAGTAGACAATGATCTTACCACATGGACTGTAGAATCTGATGAGCTTCAGTTGACTTTAACTAAACAGCAGACAGATCATTGGCCACGTCTCCTGGATCAAGAGTCTGAGTCGGATTTACAGCCAGAACGTTTGCCAATACCAAATCTAGAGGATCCCATAGAGGAGTGCGATTTTCCGCTAGGTTCCTCTAGCGAGGACATCAAAATGGGTAAGAAAAACTACAAAAATCTTCAGAAGTAGTCTTTCAACTTGTTAATTTCTTTGCTCATCAAATTGTTTTCTCACAGTTCGCTTCAAGTTGGCAACTTCTTCAATTACACATACCATTTTTCTGGGCTCGACTCCGCCTCTCTTTGCCAGTACAATAAGGGCCGGCTTTCCGCCAGCATTTGCCACACGACAGGGCATCGATGGAGCCATCTGGTTGCAACTGTTTCAACCCACTCGCCCGGATGAATGGAGTGTTCGACATGAGGGAACTCTTCATGCCTTTGGTTATGTCCAAGCGTCAAAGGAACAACGAAAGTTTATTGACTGTTGCCCGGATCTGGATTATGCTGTTATCTGTGAAAGCCATCGCCATGTGTTTATTTATAAACCACGCAGTGATTCAGCTGGTGGTTTACGAAATCGCAATGGTCCTCAGGTGATTATTGGAAAACAAAATCTAGTCACTTTAGATCCTGATGTGGGGGAGGTACTTGGCCTAGTTACCGCGCCAAATGTGATTACTATTCTCACCCAGCACGCTGTTCTCTATTTACAAGTTTAACTTGTATCCATTTTGTCAATTTACTACATAAATATATATATATATATATATATTTGTATTATCAACTGTTTGAATTTGCGCGCGTTTTGTAACAAGCTGCCGTCCACGGGAAATTCGTCGTATGATTTCCTATGAGATGTCGTGTCTGGGATATTTTGTGGCATAATTTCCTCCAAAGTGGTGAGTGAAGGCTGCCACGCTATACGGTGGTGGCGTCATCTCTTGTTTGTTAGCGCCGCCATAATTGTTTACTTTTAGAACTAGATTTTTTATAAGTCTGGCAACGAGCAATGAACACTAATCCTTAATTTTTTTACATAAATAGCCGCGCGCAGTGGCAGGTTTTATAGTTTTTTTTTTTGGAATTTTGTGTTAACAATCGTTGTCGTTAATACAACGGGAATATCTAAATTAACAATTAATGAAAGCAACAAAGTTATCTTGTGACACCGCTTAAAATTCAGATCAAGTGAAAATTCTAGTATAAATATAAATTATTGAGTGCATATTTTGTGGAATTGTGAAATTATTGGTGCGGTCGGAAAAGCAAATAAGAAGTAAGCAAATGACAATTGGATCGCCCACGCATACTCATGCAATGCACACCTACGCGCAACACACACACACAGATGTAAAAACAATAGCGCGTCTTCTAATTAGAGCAAACACACACAAACATGCATTACATATTGGGAATAAATAAGAGAATTAAAAAGCTGTTGTTTTTTTTTTTAAGTTTATCCATCATTATTAAATATTAGAAATTGCAAAGTTCAGCAGCTGACAGCGCAGCTGTAACGAGACTTAAAAAGTGATTCCAATAAAAATAAGGGAAAAAAAGAAAAGAAAAACACGCGGGCCGCATTAACACATACATGCATACCATACACATCAACAAACACACGCATACATACATTGAATTACATAGATAGAAGCTGATACTAAATGTAAATATATATAAATTTCTTTTGTTTATTAGCAAAATTCAAATTGTGAAATCGTGGCAAAACAATCAAATTAGAATAAATCTGAAGACCACAAACAAAAGTGCTAATTAGATCAAGAACAACAAGAGGAGCAAAATCGCAAAGAAAATCAAAGAAAATTGAGGAAAACTCGGCAGATTGACGTTGGTCAGTTGCATTTGCTTAGTGATTACACAACCAACAACAAGAAAAGCAGCAACAAGAACAACAACAACGGCAGAAAATTCTGAATCGGCATTCACATTTCGAATCAGAATCAAAACGTGCACGCGGTCACACGAACACACACAGAACCAATCCCATCAGTGTATGTGTGTGCATGTAAAGCAAAGCGAACAGAGAGTGAGCGAAAGAGATAGCGAGAGCGTACACACAGTAAGAGCGAAGGCAGCAGCACCAACAACAAACAGGTCGCAACAGCTGAGAGCAGTTAGTTAGCTGCAGCATCCAATACGAAATAGAAGCAATCTTATTGGACTCCCGCATTTTGCCGGTAAGTGTTTTTTTATGCTTCTTATCAATGATAAGCTTATTTGTAGATATAAATAAGTACTTCTAAAATACATTATACACGGTGAATCGACAGTTTTTTGTTGTTGTCATGTTTGTAACTAGTGAGAATAAAGTGCGTAATTTCAAAACCAAGCGACCATTTTCTCTCTTACCCTTCATTCCTCTTTTACTATTGATTTTTGGTTTCGTTCGTTAATTACTAACAATTAGATTTTTCAAGCCGCTTTTTGTTGCTGTCCAGTTCCAGTTGGAGGCCGTGCTTAACCTTGACATTCGCTTTCCATACAAATTTATGTGCATGCCAATATGATTGTGAGTGTGTGTGTGTGAGAGAGAGAAAGAGGAGAGAGAGAGAGAACGGGGAGTGAGAGTGCGTGTGCAGTTGTCAATTGGACATGGCCTTGATTATTGGTCTGGAAACTTCTAATTTGATTTTTTAATCAATTTCAAACTAATGTGAAAAGAAGAATAATAAATTTAATTACGCATGTATTTTCTGAAATTTGTTAATTGCCGCATTTCTGTAAAGTCATTCACATGCTTCACTTTCAAACTGATCATTAATTAATTGATAAAAAGTACAGACACCAAATTTCAAATAAATGATGATAATCAAGTATGTATTTGTGACGTCACTCTGTCCGATACATATTACTCATGCACACAAGTCGCGTGTGAGCAGACAACAACAACGAAAGCACAGCAATCAAAAACAAGAGCATAAACAAAATGGAAACGAGTTTGTGAAGTGAAGGGGGTGGAGTTGGAGGTAATGCAAATTTGATTTTGGGCATGTGGTGAAGTGAAGTTCAAGGCACCCGCAGTCAGTGAGAGAGTCAATAAATAGAGAGTCAATAAATAGAGAGAGAGAGCGTAAAAAAGAACGTGATCGACACCTGCATTTGTAACTGTATCTGTATCTGATTTTAAATGCAATTTCACCACAGCTATAGATAAGCGAACAACAATACTAACAACTAGCAATATTTTTGAAAATTAGCATATTCATGGTGTCATGGCAATGCAAGATCATCATGAGTCAGCACAAAAATAAATCTAACGCACCATGACTCACGATTAGGGCACGAGACAACATGAACATTCGAAAACTAGAGATGAGCGAACTTAAGAGAAACATTTACCAATGTCGAAAATAGAATAAAGTCAAAGCAAAGTCATCTATTCATATATGCAAATGCTTGTAAATCCCCCTTAGTGTTTCGCTTTAATACTTTTATAAATGAAGTTTTTTCAATTATTATATTATATATTAAAAAAAAAAAAAACAAATAAAAATATCTCTGATATTGTCACTGTGAAATTAAAAGCACCATCTCTAACGAAAACAGCACGGCACAACGATATGGCCTCGAGATGACAATTGCGCACAACTCGATCAATTGTTATCGAAAAATGTGCCGTGTGCCATGTGTTCGTTATCGCACAGTAACCGTAAAGCTTTAACACTGACAAACATACATTAATAGATAATTAGGTGTACATATGTATATACTTGTGTGTATATGAATACATTGTGTGTACGTTTACCGCGGCCTTGGCATTTAATAACTCATTAATATCAGCCTAAATGGCCTAAGGCATTTGACGCCTTCCTTGGGCTAATCACAATGTCAAATGACTGCAAAATAAAAAACCGTAACATTTAAGTTTTATAAAAGTTGTGATTTCCTGCAATTGAAAGTTCAGATACTTATAATATATGTTAATTATATACAGTTGCGAAATAAAAAATATAGCACCAATGTGATGCTTTTTTTGTTGAACAAAAAACAGACAACAAATGATGGATGTGATTCTTTTGAATTTCAAATAATCATTTGTAAGATATTACTTAAAATTCCCACTATACTAAAAAATTGAATTCTCCATATTATTTTTTGCAATAATAATTTTACTTCAATTATAAATATACTAATAATTAACTGAAATAAATTTATTTGAAATATAAGATAGTCTAGATATTCCAAAATGAGATGGCATTTAATTTTAAGTGCAATATACTAGGATAATAAATTAGAACTCTTAATAATCTGGATTATATGATTTCTAGTTATACTACAAGTTACTCTGGAGTTTACTCATAATCCAAGCTCTAGAGAATATGACTGAAATAAACTTATTATACAATAGGACTATGAAATTATCTAAATATTATATCATCATTACTAGACGATCTCTAGAAATGTCCAGATGACTCTGGACTTTTGAAAACCTTTTCAAAAATTATCTTATCCATATTATGACGTATATATTATGTATATAAGATTCTTGGTGATAAATTTTCCAACGCTTATCACATTCTTTGTTGCTTATCTTTATATGCCATCAGATAAAATGATTATTGCCATCATATTCGTCATTATCGCATAAATAACTTGACTTTATTAATCATAATTAAAGCTTAAAAATAATTAAAGCATAATCCTAAAAATAAATAAATCAACCTACATATGTATTTACATACTCTGTAGGGGGGTTTCTCTTTAATAACCACTTTTCTCATCTATTTTTTGCCTCCTTTCCTTCATCTTTACATTGTTGTGCCTTTGTTAATTGAATGTCGTCGTCGGAAAATGCGACGCGATAAGCTTGAAACTTTTCTTTAGATTGTTGTAGTTGTTATTTCGCACTTCCCACTTGCATCATGTTTATTGACATTTTCGCAATCTGCTCAAATACGTAATATTTTTATTATTTTGAGTAAACTTATAAAAAAAAAATTATGAAAATTTTGGAATGTCTCCAAATTGAAGTCTTCTATGCATAGGTATTTAGTGTCTATAAAGCTAAAGCATTTAAATTGATAATTTAGAGATTTCCTTAACAGTTCTTTAATGGCTTTTACATGATGGAAATTCTTAATGCGACTCGAGATTTTTGTCTTCTTTTATGACTGATAATGGTAAAATTCAATATATATAGTATATGGTATAAGATGAATCGGATTAAAGCTTCATTAATCAACTAAAATCGGATTAAGAAATAATCTTTACAGATTATAGCTCAAGATTTAATACCCCTATGAAGTGCATATAATATTTCAGTTAGGGTATGTAATCGTCTAATCTAATTTCGCACACAGATCTGTGTGTACATATAGTATGTGAGCACGTTTATGACAGTTGTTATAGTATTTCAAATGGCATATGTACGTCATCTTCCCTGCTGAATCTCCTCACATTTTCTTCAACTATTTGACTAGTCAATTCAGTTGTAATTGTGTAACTTGACAATGCAATATTAACTAACTATACTAATCCTGATTAAGGGAATGCAAATTTAAACGATAAGCTATGTAAATACTAGTATCTTGTATCGTTCTATTGCGTCATCAGCATCGTCAGATCATTATGACCATGATCTTTATTTTTATTAACATTATGATTCAATTGTTCTACAACTAGTTCTACAATTTTAAATGCGTCATTTAAAGGGCTGTTGTTTCATTATAGAGTTTACGCAATTGCAAAAGCAAATGACACTAGCAATAATTAATAATTGCCAATATAAGAGAGCACGACTGCAAGATACCCTGCTGTTAAATCTTTCTGAATTTTCCAAATGCGTAAAAGACAGATTTTTATTAGTTTACATATAAGAAAACTGAAAGATTTCACAATGCAAATTTAGTTAGATGTCGAGCTGTCGAATTTATAATAGATTTGTTAATGATTCAATATATTTGTTATATTTCCTTCTTTTCTATACCCCATTTGAGTCTTATTATAGGGTATATGAACAGCTGCATGAATCCCTTTTGCTAATTAAAGCTTGATTAAATAAATTTTGAAACTTGAAAAACAAATATGCAGGCGAACAAATTGAAATTTCATCGCCATTTGCATTTGCACAAGTGCTTTAAACAATTCCAATTTCCTTCGATATCAAGTTCGATTCATTTTGTTTGTTTATTAATAACCATCAACAATATAATCAACAAATACTATGTATATGAAAATGCTATTGTCGTCAAGCACGTGTTGTGTCATTTATCGTCTATTTAATGGGGATTTATTTCGCATGCTCTACAAACAACATGTGAAAACCAAAATCATTCAATTATAAATAGCTCATGTATGTACACATTATAGTAGATAAATAATTCTCTTAACTAACTAATAATAATTCGACTTGTTTTTTGTTGGAATAAGGTTACTTAGTTAACGATCTCAGATCACAGCTAATATATATACTATATGCATATATAAAGAGGGGGAGTTACGTCGATTTAATGATTCACAATCACAATTATTTCGCAGATCGAGATAAACCTGAAATCTAGAATATATACAACCAATAACCAAATTTCAGCATGATACTTAATTCATATAATTTTGGAGTTATTATCATTTCAGGGGTTTTTTTTGTCTTTGAAACTGACTAATTTTATGCCATACTATATATAAAGTCGTGTAATATAATTGCGTTTTTTATTTTGACAAATTATTCATTTACTCGTTTCCACAAATTGCAAATAAATTCACCGAATTGTTGCTCAAATTGACAGCTGCCCAACTAAACGAGAATACGAATACGAGTACTCAAATATGCAAAACGTACATATGTACAGTGTACATACAAAGTATATATAAGTATTTCCAACTGTCTGTCTATGAGACCTATGTACAAAGTATATAATATATGTTCACATATATGTACATATGTATACATCTACATACTTGGTTCTCTTCTAGTCTGTTAGTCTGTCCTACATTTCTATTACGTCGCAATTTTGTGCCGGCAGACACTTTAATTCATGTTATACTCTCGCAAAGGGTATTTGAAATCTGGAAATAGATTTGTAACATTTTGTAAAATGAAGATATTTATAAATTCCTAAGCTACTTTTAACTATTTATATGACTATTCCAAACTTTAGATATCTAACTGAGCTCTGAGTCTTTTAAGGGTCAGTTTGTATATTTTGAGTGAAGCACCACATTAGTTGATTATATCACAGTAATATTACATGTTTTGTAAGGTGTATAAATAAGTATTTCACTTTGTAGTTTTTGAAAGTTCATTGAGTCTGAACAAAATTGGTTTGTAATTGCTATTGAAATATTTACATTGTATGGGTATTAAAGAGTCGTCACATGTGCGTTGTGGTTGTTTTGTTGTTGTCTTGTTCTTCAAACCATTATGTACATAAGTATTTGTTTTTTTCTTTCAATTGTACTTATTATGGTTTTCTGTTGTGCTGATGTTGTTGTTTTATGAGTCGTATACGTAATCTTGGCGTAATCTTGTATGGCGTGCAAATATTTCAAGTGCAACGACTGCAATTTCCTATTGCCAATTCAAAACTGTAAACTGTAAACTGCAAACAGTTTTGCCATTTGTTTATATTCCCATCTAAGTATGTATGTATCTATGCATCTTTATGTTTCATTGTTTCTGTATCTGTAAATGTATCTGTCTATCTATCAATAGACTTTGTATGTTTTCTATTTCATTTGCCTACGTTTCATTTGGCCCTGAAAAAGTTTCCATTGTTGTTGTAGCAATTGTTTTTACTTATTGTTGTTGCTGTTGTTGTTGCATGTATTTTGTATTGCTTCTTTCCGCATTTAATTGACGATTTTCGTTTCGTAAGTACACTTTGCATATTACGTATACGCCACATGTGCAATGCACAATGTTTGCCATTGAAATTGCCAACAACCTGCTTGTAATGTAATTGTCATCAACATCACAATCATCATTTGTTATTATCAACATCATAATGATGTTTTAAATCAATCAACTGCAAACACCCCCCCGCACACACACTCACACACACTCGCAGTTTGCTGTTATCAGATGCTTTTGTGAGAATATACTATAAAAAATAAAAGTACAACAGGCTAATAAATTCGACTAGCAAATACCCTACGCAAAACTGATTAGCTTAAGAATACCCTGTGTACGAGATACCCTAACAAATATACATATTATACACATGTACTTTTCAAGATAAAACATTCATTTTAAGATTTTCCAGACGGGAAAATTTGCAAAGTTTATGTTGAAAATATATATATGTATGTACACTTATCGTTCGAAATGTGGAAAATGAATCAGAAAAGCCAATTGAAGCTTATGTACTTTGAATCACATTATCTATATTCAGATTTTGCTCACAAAGAATATAAGAAGTTCAATATTCTGCTGTTTTCCAAAGAACTTGATATTATCTCATTTATTGCCTTAATTCTTCTGTTTTCTATTTATTGGCATGAAATAAATGAAATGAGAATAATTTTACGCACACACACTTGGCTTAAGCTAATTTTTTTTTAATGAAATACACACACACACATCCACACACACTCAGTTGGCAATTGTCTTAAATGACTTTGCAGAATTTGAAGATTTTTATGCTCTTTTTTTCTTGTCACAGCAATTGCCGGCAAATCGAATTGCGTGGGTCAGTAAGTGCGAATAATACTGAGAAATATAGTCATATACAGTTGAACAACGGTATAATAGACTAAAAGTTAAAAACCAAACCAAACTTAATTGAAAATTTTTGTACTTTTTCAAAGTACAAGGACTAAAAAAAGTATCTTCGCTTGTTCAATACAAATTGTCGCTGGAGATGATCGTTTATTCGTTATGCAGAAGCTCTACTGTACCACTTAATGTGTAAACTTTTTTGATAGAGATATCGTAAAATAGAGAATTTTTAGTTGAATACTAATTGAAACATTGACAATAGCGTGCACTATAACAAAGCTCCACTGTAAAGAGAGTATTAGATGACAACTGGTCAGAGTAAAATTTGAAATATTAAACTAAGTTAACTGTTATAGAGATTCTCTTAGATAATCACTTATTACGAGCCACCCCCAATGTCAAGTGCTATCTGTTTTTCCGTGTTCTTCTCTTCTATCTTACATATATCTTTAAGTACGTTACATATTCCACTCGGAAAACTTGTCACATGCTTCCTTAACTCGTGATAAGAGAGAGAGAGAGAAGCGGGCAATAAACATGTAAACAAAATGAGCCATAACTGAATACCAATGTTTCGGTATCTTTTCATTTTGGCCAGTTATTCAAGCCACAAATATTTAAGTTGAAACAATTTGTAAGCCAGTGTGATTTCCCTGGATAAACAAAGAACTTTGTTATTTAAAGAATTTATATAAATTACAAATACTTGTGACTTACTTGTCAGCACATGAATGTTTTATTACTAATTTCGCTTAATTATAGTTTTGTTTTCATGGCTGTATTGAAACAATAGTTGCAAAGAAATTGAAGTTAATAAACAATTTAAATACTTCAGTTGGTTTCACCGATCTTCTGTGGAAACTCAACTTAATTGTAGCTTAAACTTAACAATTGTTCCGACATCAATTGCCTTATTGATTCCATTATACACTAGAAAGACGAGTTTTGGGTATTTGATGTATAATCGCTTTTAAAAAAACAATATAGTTTTAGAATTTCACCATAACTTGCCCCATATCAAGTTGCTTTCCAAACCGTATGCCAATGCATAAAGTTTACAACTAAAAATATGAATACCTCTAGTACCAGGTACCTAAAACAGGTAGAACTCGGTGCCAATTGCGAACTGATTATGACTATACTGATAGATGGATGGATGGATGGACGGATGGATAGATGGAGGAATCATAAGTCAAGTGCAAGCATATTTTAATTTCCTTTCCGCTTTTAAATACATATTGCAACTTGAGTTGATTTACAATGCGTCAACAAGTATTTCATATTTATTTACTTATGGGCAGTTTCAAAAGTTTCCTATACCAAATGAATCAATTTGATTGAATGAAATTTCATATTTATTTACTTATGGGCAGTTTCAAAAGTTTCCTATACCAAATGAATCAATTTGATTGAATGATTTCTCATCTTGCTGATAAAGCCTACTTTATGAATATTTTACTTTACCATAAATATAGGGTCTAACATTTTTTGTTTTCTCATCTACTAATGTGGCATTTTTGTAATAATGTGAAATATTAAGCTATCGAGAGGCTGGCACTAACTTTTTGACAGGAACCCAAAATGTCTCTTATTGACAGGTTTATCTACGCTGTAAGGCAATAGACAAGTTGAGAAGTCGGCCCTAAGTATGTTTTGTTGGATAGTATTTAGACATGATATAGGAACTTGATATTTAAATAATCTCATGACTAGACATTTCATTTTATATTACTTTTATACAATAAAATAGAATAAAGACAGATAAACTGTTGTAATTATATACGAGTTGTGTTTTATTATTTTGAACTTGTATTCAGTTTTAATAAATATTTAAATATTAAATTTTACTTTTATATTAAAATTATGACAGTTGACCGTTTTTTTTTGGGAAATAATGTAGCTCTTTGACCCCATATTAACTTAATTCATCAATTTCGATTTGAAAATGTAACCACTATCACAAAGTGTATATAAGATTAACCGATTTAAGGACCCACCTATCCATTGTGTTTTTTTTTTAATTCTTTCCAAAAACTAAATGCCATTTAATAAATCAACCCTCGACTTGTATTTATTTATAATATAATGTTAGTGGTCGCTACCAAATTACGACATCGTCTAATTATAATCTTTATTGTGTTGATAAATCAAATCGAAAAGTTTTAACAATAATATGGAACATAAACAAAAATGAAATTTTACAATAATAAAATCATAAATGGGGGGAAAAAAGTACTCGAGAAATGTATTTGTTTTTTTTGTGTATTATTGAATAAGTAAATAAATACACAATAAATTAAATATTCCGAAATAATTATAATACATACAGCAATCAATAGATTTTTCAAGTGGCCTCCAGTTCCCCCTTCCCTTTCCCCCCTTCCACATCGCCCCCTTAGTCAGGTAGCCTACCTTAAGAATACGACATCCGCTCCTTTACAGATACTATATGTACTTAGAAGTGCTTCCCTTAGCCTCAGTTAGATTTCTTTTTCTAAGTTCTATATACATATATTTGATTTGTCGTTTGGCGTCGTCAAGCGATCGATCTATGGATCGTTTGTTCGGTCGATGACTCGTTAAGGAGGGTGGTCAAGAGAGAGAGAGAGAGAGACAGATAGAGAGAGAGAGAGAGTGAGAGGGGTAAGCAGTAACGACGTAACGGACGCCAAGGCATATTAAGCTGGAGTCTGGCCGTGAGTATATTTAGTTGTCGTTTAGCCGTGAAGCGACCAAGTTGTATTTTAGTTGTTTCGTACTTTGAATAGAGTAACGTTACGAATCAAGTATATATATTTATTATCCTTAGTGACATTAGGTAACGGTGTGTTTGTGTGTGTCTATTAACTCTTAAGGTATTTCTACATTTATTTTCAATAACATTTTTTCGAATTGGAATTTGAATTGAAATCTGAATTGAAATCTGAATTGAAATTGTATTCAATTGTAGTTCAGTTGTTTACAATGTTAATAAAATACGCTCATGACGCAATTAAAGTTCTCAGGCCCTTTCAAACTGATTTCGTAATAGTATAATTAATTCCGATTCATAAAATGATAATGATCGTTGATTAATTTCATGTGTGTACTGTGCTAAATCTGTTGCAAATTATTCAAATGAAGCACCAATTGTTGAGTTAAACTAACTTGCATTCTTTTCACTGTCAGTGGTTTGAAGAATTTCTAAAATAAAACAAATTTTAAAGTTTTAATTTACAATTAGAAAAGAATTTATTTCAAATGTGCTTTCAAGACTAATTAATTGTGAACTATTTATGAATTTTGTTTCTGTTTTCCATAACTAACCTTATAAAAAGTTATTTCAATAATTGCTTTAAACAAATAACAAGCATTATTTAAAATCAACATTTCAAAGATTGGTTTATTGTAAGCAATACTATATAATTACAAAAAAAAGCTTCAATTAAATTTACAAATTAAAATTAAATTACACAATTTAAAAAATACAGTCTTGACTCTCTCGACTTTGATCTATTTGTGAACTTTTCAGTCTGCCTCTGCAGTTTTTTATGGCTTGTGAGCAGAGACTCGAGGTTTGAGAATTGAAAATTGCACAATCAATGGTTTTTGTAATTGTTGTTGTTGTTGTTGTTGTTGCAGTTGCGACTTATTGTTAGTAGATTGAGATTGAGCTTACAGCTAACTGATTCTAATAACTGTAATCATGTGACCCACTGACTTTGTGTGCAACAAAACAATCTCTTATAATATGTGGTATAGATTTCGATACATTTGGTATTTGGATTTTGGTTTCAATTTCAGACACTGTATGTTGTTGTTGCTGTTGTTGTGGTTGTTGTTTCCTATTGCCATTTGAAGTGGTCATAACATGTCCATTGCATCGATTCAATCAAACGATTCAATTCGAGTGTCGCTTGAGAGCTCCAGTTATAGAACAGATACAGATAGAGATGTAGACAGATACAGAAACAGAAACAGATACGAATACAGATACAGATTCAGATACAGACACAGCTACAGCTGCAGTTACAAACAAATGTTTCTCTTTAATAATATATATTAATAAATAAATAAATAACTATGTCAGCTATAATTTCTCTTATCAATCATTTTAATAATTATATTTATTTTTTCTTCAAAAGTCAAATCTATCTATTATCTTATAGAGACTTGTAACTTATTGCCAAATTAATTTTATTCCCCCAACAACTAACGAAACAAAAGTCAACATTTTGTGATAACTTTTACAAAAAAATAATATCCTTAAAATGACAAATATTTGTTATGGTTTTTTAGTGATAATATAATTAATATACATTTTATATAAATATTCTTTATAAGAATAACTAATGTTTTGAATGTAAAGCAGTAAGAATTGAATTTCTTAATTTTCGTGATTTCTCGTGTCACGCACGATCTCCGCTCTAATCGAAACTATAAATAAATGCCTCGTATCGCTTATCTTAATATTATAATCAGTGAAAGACGCTTTTGAAATAATATCAGCTATAAAAGTGTCAAAGGAAAATCCAAAACTCGCGCGACAACACGGAAATCGCGTGAGTTAAGGTGACTAAGAAATAGCAAATGAAAAATGATTAAACTCAAGACGAATATCAAATACACTTGTAGATTATGGTAGTGTATAAAACATATACAGTACAAATTGTTCATTTAAAGGAAAACTTTGTAAATTATATGCTATTTTCATATTATTATTTACTTAATGACTAATGTCAAAAACAGAACATTTGAAATAAACTTGATACAAGTTTATAGTACTTATGTATGTATATAGGAAATGTTGGTTAGTTATCTATAAACATACATAAAGTGCAGCTGAACTGAGTTTCGACAGCTGGGCTATTATTTATATACTATATATGGGATCATAAACAATAGTTGTATTAATAATCTAACTAGCAAAAGTATTAAAATAAATGTTATAAACAATGGCAAATATATAATGTGTCGTTAGTTAGTTGCTATCGCAGTTGCCATGTCTATAAATGGTATGGATTATCAGACCTCAGCACAGACATGGACTATCTGAGAGTTAAATAAATATTTGGCCGATTAACCATTTGCCATTTGCCAAAAGTATGAATGCTATTTTAAATGGAAGCGATTTCAATCTCAAGTGTTATTTTCTTTCTTTACTTCTTTACTTCTTATAAAAATAAATAATATATATTGTATATATGTATGTATATACAATTCTACAGATAGATTGTGATCAGTAGCTGATCAATTGAATGTCAGTGTACGATTTATAAACTCTATAACCAAATTTAAAATTTGAAAACATACTCTCTCTGTTTAACACACACTTATGAACATTTCTTTTTTTTGTATCTCTTCCTCCAGAATATATAATGGGTCTATTAAGCGAGGGCAATCCACTCTCCTGGGAGGAGACCAAAAAGCTGGCTGATCATGTCCGTGAGCATGGCATTAATCAGTTTATAAATCTGTACCACAGACTGAAGGATCGTCAAGGCGATATACTTAAATGGGGCGATGAGGTGGAGTACATTATAGTAAAGTTCGATGATGAAGAGAAGGTGGCACGTGTGGCACTTAAGGCTAAGGATTTGCTGAGCAAACTCAATGAAAAGGAACTGGCCGATCCCAAGGGTGTCAAGTCTTTGTGGCGTCCCGAATATGGTGCATATATGATTGAGGGAACACCGGGAAAACCATTTGGTGGTTTAATGGCCCATTTCAATTTGGTGGAGGCAAATATGCGGTATCGTCGTGAAGAGGTTACCGAGCTGCTGGCCAGCGATGAGGCTGTCATGTCCATCACCAACTTTCCACGCTTGGGTGCACCAAATTTCACTTATCCAGTGTATCAGCCACATCCCGAGGATCCATTGAGTTCGGCCCGATCGCTTTACTTTCCCGATGAGGCCATCTTTCCAGGTCATCCACGTTTCAAGACCTTGACACGCAACATTCGGATGCGACGCGGCGAAAAGGTTTCCATCAAATTGAAGGGTATGCATCGATAATGCAAAACGATTAAAAATCAATTTTAGAGTGAAACTTAACTCTCTATATAACCATTTACAGTCTTCAAGGATGTGAACACAAAGTTGCCAGTGGAGGGTGCACCGCCTGGTGAACCAGATGTTGTCCTTCTCGATGCCATGGGCTTTGGCATGGGTTGTTGCTGCTTGCAACTGACCTTCCAGGCATGCAACATCACAGAGGCACGTCGTCTGTACGATCAATTGGCACCACTTTGTCCCATTATGCTGGCGTTGACAGCGGCCTCTCCGGTTTATCGTGGATATTTAACTGAATCGGATTGTCGCTGGAATGTAATTAGCTCCTCGGTGGATTGTCGTACATTGGAGGAACGTGGTCTGGCACCACTAAGCGAAAGCAAATTTCATATTGCTAAATCGCGATACGATTCAATTGATTCCTATCTGTCACCGGAGGGTGCCAAATACAATGATGTTAAGTTGACCTACGATGAGGATGTCTACAATCGTCTAATCGAAGGTGGCATCGATCATCTGTTGGCCCAGCATGTGGCACATCTCTTCATTCGGGACACTGTGTCGCTGTTTAGCGAGAAAGTCCATCAGAATGATAATGAGGATACGGATCATTTTGAAAATATTCAATCAACCAATTGGCAAACCATGCGCTTTAAGCCTCCACCACCAAACAGCTCCATTGGCTGGCGTGTCGAGTTCCGTCCGTGCGAGGCACAGATCAGTGACTTTGAGAATGCAGCCATTGTTTGTTTTGTTGTACTGTTGACACGTGTGATTCTCTCGTATCAGCTCAATTTCCTAACACCCATCAGCAAGGTCGATGAGAATATGCAGACGGCCCAAAAACGTGATGCTTGTCGCAAGGAGAAATTCTGGTTCCGCAAGTCATCCAAGTCAACGGAACAACAGCGTGCCGCAAGTGCCCAACCCAATGGTACACCGGAAAGTGCAACAACAAATGGCACAGCTACTCCAAATCCTACTCCTATGGAGGTACCACATTTAAATGGCACCGCCAAACAAAATGGACATGGCAATGGCACCACTACCAATGGCATTCACGCTCAAAATGGCGTCGATAGCGATCACACCGATACGGATGATGAAGAGAACGAGCTGTTCCAGCTGCTCACCATTAATGAGATCTTTAATGGAAAGGTAACAAAATCACATTAACTTTCTAAACAATATCTTTGACCTTTTCCACAAATTTTCGTTTGTTAAAAGTGTTTAAAAACTTGAACTTATCACAAAATTTGCTAGTCCCCAAAAGGTTACCAGACTTTAAACTTGCATAACTTTGTCAAAACTAAACCGACTTTTATGCGGAATGTCATTTTGATATTGATTTGATCTCCAAATTGATTCGATATTTAAAAATAGATCGTCTTCAAAGTATTAATCAACTTCTGTTGACATAACACATGTGTATTCTTTCCGTTTTTAATTTATCTTCACTTTGTAAAAATTATATAAATGTTTTGTAAATACTCCTTATATTGATAAAAATGACTCCTACTTTTAGCCCGATGTATTCCCTGGACTGGTGCCACTTATACGCAGCTATCTGCAGTCCATGGAAGTGGACACGGATACGCACTGCACCATTGAACAGTATCTGCGCTTCATCGAGAAGCGTGCTGCCGGTGAGCTTATCACCACAGCCACCTGGATTCGCGAACAGGTGCTGAACCATCCGGATTACAAGTAAGTTGAAATAATCATTATCATTAAGACTTTTAAAACATATACTTATACTAAATATATAATTGTTGTGTTTTGATTGCAGAAAAGATTCGGTGGTCAGCGATCGCATTAATTATGATCTGCTGAAGCGCATACAGAGCATACAGGAGGGCAAACATATTGAACCGGCTCTGCTGGGTCAGGGTAATCATTCCAAGACGAAAGATTTCATTCCGCCCGCTCTGCAGAAGCAGCTGGCCAAGAACGGCTGCTGTGAGGATAAATGATCGCGCTAAATTGGCCACAAAAAAAAAACAAATTAAATCAAATCAAATCAAACAAATCAAACCAAACAACAAAACAACAATCTCACACACAAAAATTTATGCATATATACCTAAAATATATATATATATATATATATATATATATTGTGCGTGGCAAGATACTGGACAACTGTTGATGTTGCTAATGTTGCAGCTGCAACATGAAGCGAAAGTCAAAGCTGAATCGGATATGGAATACTGTTGGATTCAGCATGTCCAGCCGCTGGGATAATTATGTATGATGGCGTAATGGAAACGAAATTAGCGCACATTTTTGATTGGGGCCCCAGCAACATTTATCAATATTACTATTTTTATAGCATAATTCTAACAAAAAATTAACAATTAGCGCGCAAGTTAAATTTTAAATGCACCTAATTGTGGGATATAACAACAAATGTTTGGGCGGCTGTGGCAATCGGAAAGCCTCCCATTTGTGGAGGACGTCGGATGAAATTGGCTAAATAAGCTAAATGCAAGAAGAATGAAGAGAGCAGTGCAAAAGGTGAACAAGGAGAATCAGCAGCAAGAGGAGAAGGAGGAGACGTAGGAACAGCAGTAGAGGAAGAGTACATAGATGATGAGTAAGCGGGCTCCGCTAGTTGCAAAACAAAATGAAAGAAAACAAACCTATTACACAATACAACTTATTATTATATTTAACTACTGGCTACTTATTATTAAAATCATTTTTTTTTCTATTATTAAAATTATTATTATATCTACATATATATAAATCTGTATGTTTTGTATTATTATTATATGCTACTATTACGATAGATGAAATTGCATTATTCTCTTTGATGTCACATACCCCAATGCCAATAAACCAACAATACCTACCATAACGAAATAGTTCAAAGTAAACTAATTTATTTTTGTTTTTTTTATTTTCGTATTTTTGTTTATATATGTTGTAAATTTCATTTGGTTTTTGTTCTGTTTAATTGTGGCCTGCTGTTATTAAATTTGTATATGTACTTGATAGACACCAACATTGTGCTATTATAATTTACTGTGTATGTATGTAATTGTACCAGAAAACACTATTATTATAATTATAATTATTAAAACAATATTACTGCGGTTATTGTGACCGCAAGCCAATCAAATAAAAACAACAACCAAAAAAAAAAAAACTTAAAATCTCTTGTTGAAAAATTATATTATATGTTGATGCCTTGTGCCGTGAGAAGCGATTGACGAACGGAAAGAGAAAAAAGAAAAAAACACAATTAAAGCCGTTATTATATAATCAAATAATATACATACTTTTACACTTCAAAAGAAAGAAAATAAAGGCAACAACAATTTATATACATATATTTATGACTGTTTACTTTTTTTTACATACATACATACATACATATGCATGTTCTGAAAGATTGAAACTTTTGATAAAATGCCTTCTGAATGAGAAAAATCACATACATTGATGATGTACTTATACATACTTATAATGTAGTTATGAAAAAGAAAAAGTAAATTATGAGAAATGTTAGGGAAACAATGCAGAATGTTGCGAACTTTTTAACTAGTTTAGCGTAAATAGAGAATTCAAAGAAATTGGCATAATCAGAACGTGCTACATTACTATATACATATGCAAGAAATTGACTTACTAAAATCTGGAAATTTAAAAAAGAAACAACAACAAAAACAATTCATATTGTACTTATACACATATGTAGTTATATTAAAACAAACACCCATACATGCATATATGAACGATTAACTGTCACTTGACTTTTTGTTAAAATTAGACACAAACAAAAATAACTAAAATGTAACCAGTTAATTCGTTCAAACAATATTTTTAGCCAATTTAAATGAAATGTACTGCACTTGAAAACAACTGTACTATTGCACATGGCGGGGTGAGGCCACAGAAGAGCATTTAAGTTTGTATTTTCAATAAATAAATATTTCGTTTTCGTTTAAAATCGTTCCGTGTTAATTTGCCAACCTTGCCCATGAGCGCAAAACAGTATTTTGATAATATCAAGTGCATATTTATTATCTACATATGTATACCAAACACAAAAATGCAAATAAAATGAACAAAAGTTTGCAAATAATTTTGTATAACGACGTCTTATTGCAGGTTTAGATTGAATATTTTAAAAACTTATTTTACTTGCGATCAGCTTAAAGATTTCTTCACTTTTTTGAAAATTGGAGCTTGTCGTAGTAACTAAGGTTGCCACACGTTTCAAACCGCTGGCGCCATCTTTTTCCTGTTTGCGAAACATAATTCGCCACCTATGTGTAAATAGAGGAAACTGATTGGAAAATACCAGAGTTGGCAACACTGCATACTTACGTTGTTGTATTCTTTTTGTTTACATATCGAGCCTCATTAACCATTCAATAATCAAAATACACATATATTTATTTAGTTTTGGAGCATAAATTGTGTTCATATAAGTGTATCAATCTCATGACTAGACTGTGCATTAAATATATAGCATTTATCTAAGCGATGTATGTTTGTTTGAGTTCATAATTGATTGTGCTTTTCCACAAAGTTTTTAATGCAATTTCAGTAATCAAAACAATTGATTGAATAATGAGTTTCGGCTAGCGATTTGTGCACGTGTTGTGCAGTTTTCGTATATGTGTATATGCTAAAAGTCACATTTGTTCTGTGTATTTAATTAATCACCATTGTCTCATCAGATCAGATCTACACATTCTTATACGCAGCGTATGTGTATGTATGTAATTTGTTCTTGTGCTTTACTTACCGCATTCCGAGCAAAACAAACACGAAAAATACCGTTACACTGTAAGTGCGCCGACGTGCGTATGTGTAATTTTTGGGTGGAGTAGTTTATTGTAAATGTATTTGTACACACAAATGATGCTCTGTTGAATCACTGTGGTGTTCGAGGAAAAGTCCAGGAATCCGAGGATATTGTACCCTTGTCGTCGAGGAATATCCTTTACGTTGTTTCCGCATTAGCATCTCGGTTACGTGTGTGTGTGTGTGTGTGTGCCGCTCTTTCGAGAGAAACAGAAAATGAGAGCATTAGATACGAAGAACATAGGGAAAATGTGACTAGGAGTAAATACGGGTAAATTAAAATAAAATAAAATTGCATTTACTAATTGTGCGCTGCCTTAAAACGAAGACAGTCCGTGTGTCGGGGTGGATGTAAAATTTCTGCAACTACTGTGCAGTGCCCCCTCTCCATGCAGAAAAGCCAACAACAAGTGATAAATAAACGTAAACTGCATGTCAACTTGTAAATAACATGTACATATACATATTTACATACTCATGTTGTATATAGTATGAGTGTACATGCATGATATTTATGACAAATAGCGAAACACGCCCAAGGCGATAGCAATAAAGTGTTGTTGTTCTACAAAAGACTCCTGAAAGGGGAAACCACAAACAACACACAACGCCCATCAACAGCAACAATAGCAGCAGACAGTGCTGTCAAGTGGCGTAAAGTGAGACAGAAAGTCGTATAAACGGTAACGTCCTTCGTCATAACTGGAACAGGCGTAAAAAGAACAATAAGAAAAGACACACAAACAAACAACGGTGCAAAACAAGGTGTGCAGAGGCAAAAAAAAAGAAGAAAATATGGGTAAGTGGGTTGTTTAACTTATGACAAATTTGCACATGTACAATGTAAATATGTGTGAGTGCAGGTGACAATGGCCGCAGTATTAGTTATATACATATGCATGTACATAGATACAAAAAAAAAGAACGCAGAGAGCAAATTAGAAAGAGAGTGTGAGGTAGAGTAAAGGAGGAGCGCGTGAGAGCGCGCACAATTGGCATCGTCCTGTTTTGAAAACGTTTCGTTTGCTTTTGTTATTTTCACAGCAGAAGCTTTTAGCAGAAACTCTGTATGCATGTGTGTGTGTATGTGTGTGAGAGCGGAACCTTGCATTGTATTTGTAATGTAAAAGGGACACAGGAAAGCAAAAATGCTGCAAATGTACACATGTACAATATGAGAAATGCACTTTTCCTGTGTGCGCTATTGTAATTTGTTGCTTGTACGCTTTTTGCTGCCTGCCTTGCCTTGTGCCAGGCTCTCTCTCACACTCTCTTTTCCTTTCTCTTCCTTTCTCTCTGTTTGTCAGTGTGTTTGTGTGCAAAGCGTTTCCAACAGTCAGCAGTTTAGGCCCTCGGCAGTGAACTTTTTAACGCCTGGCTGCCAGGAAGGGCCTTAAGCAGCACAAGCCTACAAGAATACAATAAAAAAGAAAAATAAAGAAACAAAAGCGGCGCGGCGCTTGTTTGTGTGTGTGTGTGTGTTTGCGCTGTTCACGCCCCTTTTGCAACACTGTCAATGTTAAAATATTTAACAAAAGGACACATTTTATTACAGCAGCAGCGCCAACATCGCCCACAGCAACAACAACAGCAGCAGCAGTAGAAACAACAACAACAGCAGGTGGAGGAGGAGGAGCAGCAGCAGCAGTTGCAGCAGCAGCAGCAACAGCAACAACAACTGACGCAGCTAACGGTGGCATCGATACTGGCAACGGCATCGAGATGCTGAAAGCATTATATGATTTTCAAGCGGTTTATCCCAAAACGATCAGTTTCGATGAGGGTGAATATTTTATATTATATCAGACATCGGCACGCCAGCGTAATTGGTGGCAAGTTGTTAGCATGAAGGGCAACATTGGCTTTGTGCCATCCAATTACGTAATGAAGATTAAGGTAAGTGCCCAACACACTCACAAACAAACACTTTAGTTTGATTATACAAGTTATTATTGACAATCAATATATTTGCAGGTGGAACATGATTTTCTCATCAGTTTTCTCAACTCATCAATCGAGTCGCTCGAAAAGTGCACGGACCCAGAAATCAATGGCATTATGTCCAAGGATGAATTGCTCGACAGGCTGCGTGAAAAGAAGCACACCATGGAGCGATTATATGCAGTAAGTAAAGCTTTAAAAGCATTAAATAGAACATTGAATATCCTTGCATAGCCCTATAGTCAATTTTGGAGTCAAAATTCCTATTATTTATTATTATTCATATTTATTATATGAAAATGTTAAGAACGATTATAAATTGCATCCAATTCCTATGAGTATATTTGGTCAGAAAGTTAGGGACAACTCCAGATACATAATATGTGAGATATCTCAGTAAACAGCAAAGTTTATCATACTAAAACTCGATTTTCAACCTCTCGCTCCGATGTCAGCTATATAATTTAGTAATCCGATCCGATCAACCTGTACAACCTGCATCAAATAAGATGGTCTGTACCAAGTTTTATCAGGATAGCTGTGAAACCAAGAGTCGAATATGACTATATCGACGAAAACAATAAAATTCTCAATTGATCCTATTATTTTTGTCCTATCGTGTCCAAAGAACCGTAAGCAAGCATAAAAAAATAAGAAATGACAAGTATAAAACTAAGATAAGGCATTTTTCTTGTAAACAATAAACAATGTAAATTGTTCTCATGGTCAAACCAATTACTTTTGTAATTTGTTAACAAGATTAGAGTGCTCTCTGCAAGGGTATAAATGATAAATCGATTGTATTGACTGTTGTTGATTGTTGGATTATTTTTCAGGAGAGTTCGGAACGTGATGGTGATTCATCGTTGTCCTATTCGCACAGTTATAGCGATAAACAGCAATTGAGTGGCAGTCATAGTCACTCGCATCGTCACACGCACACACACTCGCATACGCATCCACACCAGCAACAGCAGCACATGAAATCGCAACAAAATAGCCCACCCGCCACACAACGATTGGATATGAGCAAGAAGAGCATGTCCAGTCCAGCGGTGGGTGTAAGTGTGCCACATTCGATGCCTGAATCGCCTAGCATGGGCAGTATGCAATTGCAAAGCAGCAGCTGCACCATACAGACGCCACAGCAGCAGCAACAACAGCAGCAACAACAACAACAGCAGCAGCAGCAGCAGCAACCGCTGCCAGCTCCTCCACTTGTGGCAAGCACTTCAGCAGCAGCGGCGGCAGCAGCTGCACAAAAAGTCTCTGCTTCTGTTTCGGATGTGGCACAGGACAATAGCATCACCTCAGAGCCGTCGGAGACGACAACGACCACAACGACAACGAGCGAGGATGTGGTAACCACCTACAAGGAGACCAGTCAGTTGAGTGCCAGCAATGGTGGCAGTGCTGCTGCAGCTGCTCCCGGTGCTGCTGCCACAGCGGCAACAGCAACAGCTGCTGCCTCGGCAGCGACAACATCATCCGCTGCCTCGGCAGCAGCGCACAAGCCACACAATGGAAATGGTGACACTCTTGGTGGTGGCACAACCACAACACAAGATGAACAGTTGAGTCTGAGTCTCAGTCAGGAAGTGGACAAATCAGAGACAAGTGATGACAACTGCAATGGCTGCATCATTGTCAACGATGACAATAGTCAAGCATTGGATGAAAGCATTGAGAGTCCATCACGTTCACACCGTTTGGCAGCTGGTGATGCCTTAGCCAATGGGCGTGGCCAGCTTAAAGTCGAGTCATCGGATGTATATCAAATTGTTGATGCACTGCGTCGCAATACAAATCTCAGTTTCGATTTGTCCTGCGAGGCATTGCGCGTTGTCCTCACCAGCCTGGAGCAGTTGTATAATGGTGCCATCAATCCATATCTAGAGGCTGTTGCAGTTCACGTCACTGGCAAAGTGCCAACGCCCAAAGAACTGCTGGGCATAACACATGACTCAAAGCGACTGCAATATTTGTTTGCCCAGCTGGCCGATTGTAAAAATGATACGGAACAGCGCACTTGGATGCTGTACGAGGATGAGGAGGATATCATACAGTTTCTTGAAGAGCTGGTCGAGATATTGGTAAGAAATATAAAGTGTAACAATATCAATGCATCTTTTAAGCATTCTTATTTCCCACTTTCCTTAGAACAATGCGGATGAGAACATTAGTTGCTATGAGATGTCATGCGATCAATATCAAATGTTTATCAATCTCGTGCAATATTATCAGATGGAAACACGTTGGTCCATCAAACGCCTCTTGCTTAAGACTTTCACAGCTGCCTGTCATCTAGATCACATCATTGTTGACATTCTCCTCACCTCGGTGCTGCCTCTCGAGATTGTAAGTCTGTCCAAAGAAAAGAAAATTAAGTAAACTGAATTTAATTTTTTTTTTTTTTTATTTACTTACCAGGTGGAGGATATGAAGACGCATTTTGCCAATTTGGATCGCTTCAAGCAGCTGGTCAAGATGCTGACCATTATATTCTCATTGGGACAGCCCATGCCAGTGAATCATCAAGGTGCGTTAACCCACATCTCTATATTGAGTAGATTACCTTTTACTGACAATGAGTTTTTCAATTAGTTCGATTTTAGCGAAAAGCTATATTTTTATTTCTTATGAAAGTGATCAAAAAACATACTTGAAATAAAATAGAAAATAGAGTAAATACTTGGAATTCACACAAAGCAAATGAGATATTAATATTTTCTCTTTATTTATTTATACAGATTATTTGGGCGTGCATTTTGCCAGTTTTCTGCTGGAGATTGTAGAGGGCAATAATCCGGAGCTACTGGTGGATATGGTAATTGCCCTAATACTGTCCTTCAATCAACAATTTAGCGAGCATACGGTCAATGTTATTATCGAGGCTATGCAAAATCTGCCAACAGCCAAAGTGTTCACCGAGAAGTTGTTGCTTCTACTCAATCGAGAGGGTAAAGTTGCTTCCATTTTACGTTTATATTTTAATATACATATATATGATTTGTTGTAGATGATCCAACGCGACTGTTAAAGCATCACAATAGGCATATGAACACGGTGCTGCGCATGTTTATTGACATATTCAGTCATCCGGATACGGCCGGAATGTTTTATACAAACGATATCAAGGTGCTTATCGATATTGTGGTGCGTCAACTATCGGATTTGGATGCGGGCAATGAGGTAAGTAGTCTACACAGGATTTCAAATATTTATTTTGAAAAAAAAGAGGAAAATGCCCATAATATATTAAACCAAAAACAAAAACATATTTGTCTTAATTGTTCCCTATTTTATAACTGTAGTTGCTTATGGTTCTTAGAATATGAAAAGAAAAGAGTAATATTGAGATCCATTTTAATTATTATTTTAAATGAACAAATGTTGTACCATCACTAAAATGTTAATTTACAATCTCTATTCACACATTTTTAAGTTACGTCCGTGCTATTTGGAACTATGTCGTCGCATTTTGCGTAACACCAACTATCAGGAGCATCAGCATCGCAAACATGATCTGATGAAAATCTTTACCCGCATCTTCTGTGAGGAAACTGAATGCAGTGCATCCGATCAGCAGCTGGTACGTGAAATAGCCAACGAATTTCCCCAATTGTTTAAGGCATAAACTAAAAGCAAATGAAATGATAAGAAAACAAAATTATTAAAACTTCAAATGCAGAAAAAAGACACAACCAGAGTTAAAAGAGAGTAATCACTCAATCAGAAAACAAACTATAAAAACCAAATAAAAAATACCAAAATCTAAAGCGTTGCTAGTGAGGCTACAATAGCGAGCCAACCAAATTTTCAATTTTAAATTGTATAGTTTACAAAACTTTAAAATCAACAGCGACAGCATAAACATTATACAACTTTTTCAGATAGCCTTAACAATGAATCAACTGCATTTCAGCATCAAAAATCTTATTTATTTATTAATGTTACACAACTAGCATAACTAAATCTTAAGTTTGAGTCAAACAATATCAGTTAAGTTATGTATAACCCTGCAGAGGTTTGCGGAATGTGCATTGTAATCCTCATTTATGTCTATGTCTGTCTGTCAAAACAAGTCGTTTCAAATTATTACAACATATAGCTAACATAATGATTAAAATTAAGACACAAATCCAAGTTTCAATTGAGTAAAAGCAAAAGATTCTGCAAGGTTATTTAAACTTTGGTATGCCGAAGTTAACTATACTTTTATTTGTTAACTTATGATGTACTCGTTGCAATTTGATAGATTTTTAATGATCATTAACATTATTAATATAATTATAATATATTAATACATATATATTTAATTTGTAGCTAAGTCTCATGAGAAGCCAAAGAGTTGTTTGGTTTCGATTTTAAAATTATGAAATTATGAAATGCAGGCATTTTCTCAGTTTTAACTAAACTATTACATAGTACATAATAAATATACACACACATAGACACACACGTACATATATATATATATATATATATATATATATATATATATATATACATGTACAAATACAAATATACATAATATAGTATATACTATGTATTTTTTAGAGATTAACAACCAAATTTATAGAACGAACAAGACACAAATTTTACATCAACAAATTTATAGTTAAAACCAAAAAAAAGAAATAAAAGATATTAAAAATGGCATGCAATTGATTTGTTTAGCAGCAATAAATAAATTATACATATATGAAACAAAGATAGAGAAGGGAAAATAAACTCATTATATAGTAAAACAAATGATATTTATAGTAAAAGGTCAAAGTAAATGTTAATTGCAATCAATAATATGAGGAATAAACAAAAAACATTGATATTTAATCGCATCCAACTTATGAGCATAATAATGTTAAATTTGTTTATATAATCTATGAGAAACAAATCCAAATACACACACTCACACCACACACACACACACAAGAAATTATCGACGACTGTTGTTAAAGCTCAGCCGCAAAATGGCATTAAATCAATTGTAACAACAAAATCAAGTAAAAGATAACAACAATAATACATAGTAAATTATACAAATTTGTTGAGAACATGAAATACCATTCTTTTTTGTCCATCTCTCTTTCTCTCGCTCACTTTCACTCACTCTGTATATCTATCTCTATCTAATCAACTCTATAAAATGCAACATTTTCGGACAAATGCAATTTTTACATACCTACATACATACATACATATATGTGTTTATTTATTTTTAAGTCGTTTTTAATTGGTATTAAAGTTTATAAACATATTAAGTTTATTGTTAAATGGTAAAGCAAAACAAAAACAAACAAATCGAAAATGGAATAAAGCAAAACAAAAGAACAAATTGTTGAATTGAAAATGTACAAAAGGGTTTTTAAAGCAAAGAATTAAAACGAGAAGTTTATCAACAACAATAATAACAACAATATATGCTCACAAAACAACAACTAACTAAAACCGTTTACTTACTAAATACAGAACAAAAATTTAATAAGCCGCACATTTCCAAATCAAATATACAAAATCATATTCAAAACAAAAAAAAAAAAGATCAAAGAAAAGCAAACAAAACTAATTAATAAATTCTATTTCAAATTTTGCAAAATGTGCTAAACATTTTTTGTACTTTTTCGAATTGTATTGAAAACAGCAAACAATAACGACCACAACAACAAAAACAACAGCAACAAAAGCTTCAACATTTTAAATGATTATAAACAAATTAGTAAAAATTTATCAACTTTGTTAATTTGCTCATTTTAGGCAAAGTGGAGAAAAACAAAATTATAAAGATGAAGTAAAGAATGGAGAAAAAGCAACGCAAAACACATTGAAAATGTAACAAACAATGAAATTGCAATAATTGTAAAGAGTAAAAATGGTATAATAATAATTACAAAATTAAAATAAATATAAACAAAATCTAATTGCAAATGGTTTACATCATTCTCGAATTTCAAATACACGCTTAATTCTATTGAGTGCTTAATAGTAAAGAGTAAATGACTCGAAGCTTTAATTTTTATCACTATATACCCTTGCATATATACTTTGTCATGAAATGTGTAACGCATTGAAGGAGGCGTGGCAGACCCCATAAAGTATATATATGTATATACTTCATAAGGACGACGAGCTGAATCCATATAGCCATTTCCGTCTGTCCATCTGTTCCTATGCAAACTAGTCTCTCAGTTTTTAAGTTATCTCAGTTTTAAGAAAATTGTTAAAGGTCCCTTTTTTTGCTGCACGCAGTCCATATGTCGGTTCCGGCCGGATCGGATAGCTATCTCTGCTAGGGTCTACAATCTTTGGTGCACCTAAGATATGCAATTGCAATTTAGTTTATTTCTCATTTATTCGCCTCTACTTGAATTGGAGGCAAACATTTTTACCTGGCTGTCAACTGTCAAGTGAGCTTTGTGTTTGTTCCTTAAACGGAAATCAGTTCAACAGCACTTTTCGTTCAGTTTCAGTCACACACTTGGAAGTTAGTTCGGATGATTCTCGAATACAATAATACAACATTAAAAATATAACACGCACAAAAAAAAAGAACACAAAAATAATACGCAAATAACGTAATCTCAACGCGTTTTCCTTTTACCGTGTGTGAAGTTCATATTTTATTTGGGTTTAACACTTGAATCGAATTCATCAGAATGTCTGGAGATATGCGCCGAGGACGTAATCGTCGCATTGAACCATCACGCATACAATATGGAGCCTGGGATGATCCAAGAGTCTCACTGTTTGCCACAGTGCCGCAGGAGCCACTGGGGGATATGTTGGGACGGTTGAAGCGATTGCCAAAGCCAAATCGCAATCGTGTCATGGAAGTGGATGCATGTCCTCTTGTATTGGCCACGTCACAATCGACAAATCGACTGTACCGTGAGGTCAAATACCAGGTGCAACAGATCGCCGATGATCGGAATCAAAACTATCATCCGATACAGGAAAAGGAGCGACAATCGGCAATCATTTCCCGCATGATGGCCGAACATAATCGCCGTGAATTGGCCGAAGCCATGAGACGGAAACAACTCCATACGAACTCGCAAAGATTGCGTGATCTCAAAACTGAGATCGATCGGGCCAAGACCACATTGAGTGTGGTTAAAAAGCGCAATGATAATATTAAAATGCATGGCATTGAACGCATCCAGGAGCGTAAGGAGGCGCTCAAGGATCAGGAGCAAGTGCGTCAGGAGAAGCTTGCCGAGCAGTTGGCATTGCAGAGAAAGGCGCAAACTTACAGTAAGGAGTTGGTTGAGCAGATTCGTAAGTTGCAGGCCGAGCGAGAGAAGCGACATGTAAGAGAAATGGAAGAGGGTCGTCAGAAGCGCCAGAATGATGAGATGCAACATGCAACAGACTTGCAACAAGCGATTGAATGGCGCCACAAGAAACGCGTTGAACTCAAAAAGATGCTCGATGAATTCGCGACACTACAGCGTCAAATTCGAGAGGCAAATTGCATGGAGCCAGATAAACTGGATGTGATTGTTTTGGAGGCATTGGGTCCAGTCACTGCTAGCTTCTTGAGGCAGGAATTTCAACGACGTGTCGACGACATTGAGAGGCGTCGTTTGATTAGTGATGGTTTGGGGCAACAGCTCAGTGAGATGCGCAACAAGAAGGATTCCCATGACAATATGCTGGCCGATATTCTGGCCTGTGAGCGTCAGGCTCGGGAAAAGAAGCGTGCCCATCAGGATATACAGAAGCGTCAGAATCAAAAGCTACAGGTGGCCAAGGACCTGATTAATCAACGTAAGGAGCAACAGCTCTACCTCGAACAGGATGCGGCTCTCAACAAAATAACACGCGACAGCACCAGTTTCATGGAGCGTCAATATCAACAGACTGCCGACCGAGAAGCCGTCAGTCATTCCATGAATCTGACCAGCTATGCAGCCGTCGCCTCAGACATTGCGAACAATGTGCGACTTCGTGGCGCTGCCGTCGAAGAGGAGCGTATGATAAGACAGGCATTACACGACATGGAAAAGGATATGGAGCGACGGGTCGAAGAGGAGCGTATGCGTGTCCTTCATAATCAGACCAGGGACATCATTGACGAGGTCCGACCCTGTAAACTATCTCGCGTAGAGCGACAGACCTTTGGATTGCCAGCTTGCGGACTGCATGACAATGATAACCAGAACACTCACTCAACCTAATCCTAAACCCATTCGAAACTTAACAGACTACTTTGTTAATTCATTTGTTTAAACTTATTCCGTGTGTGCGCTGTAATATTGTGTAACCGATAAATTATGTAGGCAACTCCATAAATACCCTATATTTGTGTACATCTACATATTTATCCACATGTTTTCTTTATTTACTTAATTAACCGCAACGGAACGCTAATCGAGTTAGACCTGGCAATAATAATCCGCCTGTCTAAATTTTCCCTGGATATCCAATTTTTTCAGACCCGACCCGAGCCCGACATTAGCGATTCATTGTTTTAAAACACAGACATTTATGAGTGATATGCATTTTCCTAAATGCTTATAAAGCTTTTCATTTTGTTTTTTGCGATTCATTTTGAAATTATGATAAACGCGGTCCAATTATACTCATACTGCTTATCGATATTCTGTCGATAACACGAAATATCGTAACATTTTAATAAAATACTAGCCAAGTGTGTCCACACTTGCAAATTATGCACCGCATCATTGGGTTCTTCTATCCACAGGTTTCTTATGGTCATAATATCCGCATGTTCCATTTTATGGAAAAATTCAATGATGCGGCCCAGTGTAAAAAGGGTATTAGTGTAAATTTAGTATTACGGTCCTTGGTTTGAACATTGCAAAAATCTACTAAATATGCCCAAGCGATTTCACATTTGCATTCGCTGACAACCCTGCACAACTGACAAATTCAACATCAAATCACGCCGTCAAAAAAATTCAATTCAACGAGTTTCACTTTCATTAATTTTGTTGATAATTTTCTGTTAAACAATAATTGCAATCGTCAATCAGCAATTATGGCATCGACTCCATTGAAAAACTTTGATAATAATTTGGATGACTTGGATTTCGATTTAAGTTCAACTGAAGGTCTGAATCTTTTGGAGAACTTGGGATTCGATTTAAGTTTAATTGATTTAAATTCAATTCTTGGGCAGAATAAATCGGATGTAAATTTAATGCATGGTCAGAATACAGACGAGAAAAATGAGAATCAGGACACAACTCTTCGTCCGGAGTCAATTAAGAATAAGTCAGGCTCAGAGGAACGTAAAGATTGTCTGGACCTGCTGACGGTAGGCTATCGTGCTGACATGGCTGATTGGGATAACAATAGACCCGTTGAGAAAGATATATCTGCACTGATGCGAAAGTATGGCATGGCATCAAAGTCAGAGCAAGAACCTTATCGAACTGAACGCATTTACGTTAAGGGAAGTGAAGGCCGATGTTTTACAGTTATCTGTAATCCCAGGCATTGCAAGACATCTAGTCTGAATAACACCCAGTCGTTGGCCAGTGGAAGTAACTATTCCACTGGAGCATCTGCCTTAAAAGATACCAAAAGCAACAGGGACAACTTAATTGGCATGCCATATCTGACATCGTCAAACGAACTGCAGGAACTGTATCAGGATCTGGATCTGGATCTGGGGTTACTGCTGTCGTCAGTGCGCAAGGAACCTAATAAGAATAACCACGAAAACTTTATTGGCGGTCCATTTGAGGCATGGTCAGCTGGACTGAAGTCGGCGCTGGATCTCGTGTTGCAGCAGTCATCGAAGCCTAAGGAATCTAATGAGAATAGTTCTAAACGCGGCCGTCGTCCACCAGAAGATCAGATTCAAGTCCGCAGCAAATTTCGCAAAATATACTATTAAAAGATGCATTAAAGATGTCTTAAGATATGTGATAATATTAATAAATACATAGCACTCATGTTTAAAGAGACTATAGCTCTAAGGCCCATTTTTTCAATGTCCATATAAGCTTTATTTGATAGATTTCTTTGAATTTGACATTAGTTTCAATTCATTTAGTTACTTGAGACCTTAACAGACATTGAAAATGTGCCAATGTTTTTATTTTATGAATAGGGTTTTTTATATCATGGTACTTAAACCATTTGATTAACTTAAAAATGGAATTATTTAAAAGACCATATTTTCTGAACAACATGAAATGAAAGAGAAATGCCTTGGCTTTTTTCGCTTTGGGCGTGTTTAGTGTTTGTTTTTTGCTTATTTTTTATTTTATTCTTCAATTCGCTTCAATAATATAATAAAATTAAGTGATCGTATACATATATAATTCATTATTTGTCTAACATCTATATACATACAATAGCTTAGTCACAGCTTGCTCCGCAGCGCTCCTGGCTGCTTTTACCTCCAATATTCCAATATTCATGAAAAAACAAACATTCCAGAAATGTGTCTTAGCAATTTTGTTAACTTGGACTCGACTCTGGCGACTTACTGACTAATAAATGCATTTGCCTCCGGTACGTTTCCAAAATAGTATTTATTTCATTTAATTTTATTTTTATAGTTTTCTTAGATATTTTTTTTGTGTTTTTTGTTTTGATATTTTTTTTTTTTTTTTTAAGATCTGCGCTTGTTGCAGTTCCTGAACTTAGACTTTGGCTAGGAATTAAATTATTTTTAGGCTTTCTTGCTTCACATAACATAATTTACTTTGATAATTTTGTTTTATCGTTTGCTAATTGGAAGTAAAAGCGTGCAAGTAATTCATAAATTTTATGAAATTCTCTCTAGCATAATTCTTTATCTCTGATCTGAACTGAATTAAGTAAATTTATCATTAATCAAAAACAAAAACAGAAAAACAAAAAATAATAAAAAAAAGGATATAAATAAATAGCAATTAGAAAGGTATATGGTATATCGTATCGTAATATATAGTAACTATATAGCATGGGTGCAAAGCCCCGCCCTTAAACTACAGCTAGTTAGGTAAGCTTTATACATATCTGTACTAAATATTAATATATCTGTAGTATATGCGTTTTACGTATAGTTTTGTTTTTTTTGTTTTTTTCTTTAAATGCAACCAACAAAAAATTCGAGCACATTTTCAACCCAGAAACTCTTCTTCAAACTTTCCTCCATTTGATTTAACTATAACCTACTAATACACAACTGTGCTGCACCACACAACTTGGGGTTAGTTTGGGTGGTGCTGGTGGTTGGCCTGTTGACTTGACTTGTTGACTAATTAGTCAATAACCACTGACCAGGGATGATCCACCTTGCCATACTGAATATCGGTCAGAGTTTCGCGTATGAGTTCATGTATGGGCTTCTCCTGCTCCATGGTGGGTATATACAGATCCTGACCCATATAGTTGATGCGATTAATGGGACTAACTACACAGGCGGTGCCAGTGCCGAAAAGTTCCAACAACTGAAAGGGATTGGTAAATTCAAGATTAGTTTCGAGTTAATTTGGCATCATTGTTTTCTTTTTGTTAACTTACGCGTCCTTGATTGAGCAAATCAGCCACCATGGGCATTGTGAAGACACCTTCGGTCACCTTGAACTTGCCCCATTGGCGTGCCATATTCAAAATGGAATCACGGGTGATGCCCGGCAGAATAAGACCATTCAGTGGAGGTGTAATCAGTTCTTGTTCTGCAAAGTTAGTAAAATAAAACAATGGTTAAATTCTAGCCAACAATGCAGATGCATTTATTTAAATGAATATATCTAAATAAATGTATGGTATATGTAGATAAATAAAGATGTGTTTATCGTGAATTTACCTCCTTGATCGTTGACGTAGAACATGAATATATTCATGGTGCCCACTTCTGTTAGCTGATGATCCTCGCCATAGAGCCAAAGCACTTGCTGTAAACCACGTGCCGCAGCCTCTTTTTGTACATTGATGGTGGGTGCATAGTTGGAGCCCATTTTGCGGTTGCCAACACCACCTGGCCAGGCACGTGTGTAGTTGGGATCCGCCAGCAGAGAAACAGCGCCATCGCCGCTGCCTGTCTTAAAGTAACTGCCCACAGGGCTGAGTATAGAGTAAAGTAATGCCGAATCTGATGAAGCAACACCCAACGTAGGCTGCTCGTAATAATAAAAAAAAAAGTATAACAATAGATTAGTTATCTACCTTAGTAGTTAAAGTCTCTCCTTAGTACTTACATCTATGCCAATTAAGGTGGGTCTAATGTACAGGCTGGCGGCTTCTGTGTGTGGCACCCACTCGGAATCGATGGATAGCAGACGGGAGAGGCATTTCACAAATTCCTTGCCCTCAAATGTGGGCAAACCGGAACGCTGAGCAGCCAGATTCATGCGGTTCATGTTCATGTCCGGTCGGAAGATACGGATTTTGCCATCGACACCGCGATAAGCTTTCATGCCCTCAAATAACTGCAAATAATAGCAAAAGTTTTGATAAGCAACAGCAACAAATCGAATCAGATATTGATGATGATGTGAATAATGACGAGCATGATGATCGTGATGATAAGCATACAGAGACTGAGACACACGTGCCACATGTGTCTGATAAACTGTTAAGTCTGACGCAAGAACTCACCTCAACGGCATAGTGTAGGACCTTGGCAGCTGGATGCATGACTAGATTCTCCAGCGGCGTTATCTCTGGTTTTTGCCAGCCACCCAAACTCTTGTGATAATAGATCTTTAGCATATGATCGGTGAAGAGTTTGCCAAAGCCAAGCTCCTCATCGTTATCGGGTTTGGGTTGCAACTGTTGCGGTGTCGCCAATCGCACGGCCAACTGTGATGCCTTAAACATATGTCCCAGATCCTTGTCATGCTTGATCGGTTCCGGTGCGTGTGTATATTCTGTGTTAACCGATGCGCTAATCTCAAAATCAGCTGTCGATGTCTTTTGTTGTTGCTGCTGTGCTGTCTTCAATGATTGATTGCTGCACAAGCGAATTGATTGCTCGATGAAGCGTATCAATCGATGCTGATTGCGGAAAATATCCTGCAAGAAAAAAGCAAGACTTTATTATCCATCAAATTCATAATTTACATTACATTACATTATACATTACGATACATATAAGGGCTTTTGACAGAAATGTCGTTTACTAATATCTCTAAAAATTTGATAGCAAAACAAAATTTGGTTTCAGAAACACCGTCTATTCATTTTGCAGACACATAATTTATTGCTTAAAGTATTCATTAAATATGAGTGCAATTTATTCAAAAGTGGAATACGGAACAAGTCTCAACAAAGCAAGACAACTTTTCTAATCTCTATTGGATCATGTTGCCAAGCTGAAAATCTACTTATAGAATTTTCTTGATCAAGTTTTACACATTCAAGTTGCCACAAAAAATGTCAATTGATTGCCACCTGTTTTATTATTATCATTTTGTTTTTAATTAACATTTCCATTCACTTGTATGCAAATTGCCTAAGAGCCGAAATTTGTGTTGCATGTCAATTGCGTATACGTCTTGGCCCCAAAAGCCAGACGAGCTCAAACAACAACGAGAATCATTTGCATAAAGCCACACACAGCCGAGACGAAGACTAAGCGTGTGTCTATATATGTATACTATATATATGGTATATGGTATATCATTTATAAGCATTATATATTATAGATCCAATTCCGATTTTGTTTGTGCGTCGTTCAACAACCTCTGGCTTTTGTTGCCCTCAAGGGGGATGGGAAGTCCCCTCTATGCGCTTCTCACAAATGTAAGCTAATGTAGGCCACGGTCAGATTTTACATATTTCAAATATCAAGTGCCTAAAGCCCAATTACATAAAGTATACATATATGTTGAGCTTAACTTATTCTTTATATTAGCATCTCATTAGTGGGTTCAAGTTTTATAATCTAATTCATGTGTTTTTTTTTTATTTATTTTTATCTAAAATATGTATCAATCATACACATGAAAGTTTAAGATGATGATCAGAGTTTCTCTCCTTTACGATCCTTTTATTCGATACAATCTTTAAACTTTTCTTTTACTGTTTTGAATACGCCTACCTTTTAAAGACATTTCCGTTCTAGAATACAACGCCTGGCTTTGTGATTCTTCAAGTTGACTTGGGTTTCAACTTAAGAACTTGTATATGTTATTTATACAACTAAGTTGTCGTTGCTATCAAAGGTATTTACCCACTCCACACTATTTCCCGCATGTTACAATTCATTAAAACATTAGGTCAAATTTTATTTCGAATAATCAACAAAGTTGTTATTCAAAAACAGACAATCAATAGAAATCTTTTTTAAAAAAAAAAAAAACAGGTGACCAGCAATTTACAATTCTACGTCATTTGAATATGGTGATGAAATAGTTCACGACAGTGTCTTCATGCCGGAAAACTAAAATCAAAACTTAATAAAAAAATACCCCCGCCTAAAATGAAATGCTGCAAAATCTGAGAAACTCAAAAGACACATTGCATCAGCCGTGAATATTTGAAAATATACTTACAAAACATGAAAAATGAATAACAAATTGAATACCAAAACTAGTTCAAGCACAAACCCAAACCATGTACATATATGTATGGTATGTGTGTATGTATGGACTCTAGACGGAGCCGGTATGTCTACGACGTCACGGAGAGACAACCACAACTACAAACCATCGAGCCATCAAGTGGTTGAGCGAGAGGAGGGCAGGGGTTCTCAGTTTGCTTATCGTTAAGCAAATCCTCACGATAAGCGTCCACACAATGCAGTAAACAATTTGTTTGTATTCCAAAACATTTATAAATAAAACCCCACAAGCACATGTCACCGAAAAATAACTCTATCAGAGATCTGAGAGATCTGCATCGTTGGTTGTTCTCGACACCACAAGTGTAACATACTAATCTTTTTTTTGGCGTTGGCGGTGGTACAAGCACCGCCCACCGACCGCCTAGCATGTGGTTGCGGTGTTTAAACACCGCATAAGAAACGAATATGTGAATGAAGCCACAAGAAAATGTGCGGTGTACTATATGCGGTGTCTAAAGACTCAAGTTCCGTGATTCTGCGATGTTTTGACAAAGAATAGCGGAATAAAGTATGTTATACAAAATTTAATGAATATTTTAATTACCAAAATCAATGAAAAATCATATTTTTTTTCTTACTATATTAATTTGAGTCATTATGAAGTTATCGTTTTATTTTAAAGTTATTATAGCCACACTTCGTGAAGCTATCGTTTTGTTTAAAATTTATAATTATATTATTATTACGTGTTTAAGAAATTTGATTGAAGATTTCTTATTATTATCAACAGAAATAACATGTGAAACAAATAAAAGAAAAAGCACAATTATAAAATGCGTTTTTCACTCGAGTAGTTGCGATGGATTGCTGCAGATCTTTGAACTCTATTTATAAAGCGACTAATTCTACAAAATAAAAAAAGAAACCTCTCTAATTTTCGAGTATTATCAAAAAAGCGTGCCTTTTGATCGATCTCACAATCAGCAACTTTAAAAGCTAGAGCTTGCAATGTTTAACTTAAATATCACAATGCAATAATTGTAATTTTACAATTATTTACAGGGTATCAGATAATTAAAACACAAACGCAGTTGTAATTCTGATCTATATATATATTGATCTAAAAGATTGTCCAAACTAACTATAGGGTATCTGTTAGTTGGTACATACACTTTATCTTTGTGCTTTTGACAAACACTTGCAATTGATTTTGGTTTTTGCGAGAATCGCCTGTTCCCAACTGGATGTAAATTTGAATTCTAGACACGACTGGAAAGTAGATTACATTTCAGTTTATTAAACTTAATTTCATTTTTAAATTCTTTTCTCATGTTTCTAAAAATGTGATGTTGTTGTTCTTCTTATTTTCATTTAATATTATTATCAATTATCAATAGAATTTTTTTATATCTGTGTTGACTCAACTGTTTTGACTGGTAACAGTTGCTAAATTTTGGGTTTTCCTATTTTTGTTTATTGTGGGGATGAAATTTTGGGGAATATTTGGGAATAACTGTCAAATAAATCAAACTGTTCGTAGCTCGAAAATATAGTGTATAAAATACAAAAAGAACAATTACAAACCTTTGCATTTATTGCCATTTTGGTCGTCATATTTGCAAGAGTTGAGAAATTAATTAAAATGCGTTTGCGCGCCCAAAAAAAAATAACAGGAAAAGCTACTGAAAGGAAAAGCGTTTAGCACTTTTCCGGCACACTCACACAAACACACACAGATACGCGCGGTTCAACAAACGACGAGAATTGTTTATTGTTTATGCTGTTGCGACCGAGCAACAAATGAAAACAACTATACAAAATGTATGTGTATAGAAAAAAAATTATATTGTATTTACATATAATTATATATATTTTCACGTTTTGTTTTTGCACTTTTCACCAAAAGTTTTCAAGTTAGTTTTGAACCAAAAAACGGTTCAGGGAGCATAGAATTTAAAAAAAATATATGATATGATATGCTCTTGTATTTGTGGGGTCTTTGGGTTCTGGTTTTAATTTCGATTTCGATTGCTTGTTTAGCTTTTAGTCTTTTCTAGTCGCGCGTACGTCTGGACAGCACAGAGTCTCTGCAAGAACTGAGCTCCTGCCGCAATGTACGAACCTATGTATAGCCTGAGAGAAGCGCTCATTATGACGCGACGCGTCGCGACGTCAACGTTAACAGCAACGTCAACGTCAACGACGACGACGACGATCGGAAACACGGGAGATGCGGAGACGAAGGCAAAGACGACGTCGACTCGTTCGTTTACCGTTTCAATGCGGTCGGTGGGCAGCCATTTTAAGAGCGACAAAGACAATCGATTGGCCAAGGGAGACAACTTAACTTTGTCAATATGCTGGAAAACGGGATACAGAGTGGGTGGAGGGGAGAGAGATTTGGAGAGGTGATGGCGTTGGTTAAGCGTGCCTATCCACATACTTATTTGGAGGCAGCACAGCTTTTCGGCTGACACGACGAAACAACGAAACGACGAACTGATGTGAGAGACGAGACACAACACATACAATTCTTCTTGCCGTCAAAGATCTTTCTATACCCTGTACTCTTCATATGCTTTATGAGTTATTTAAACAGTTGTAAATAGTCTATTCTATAAGTATATAGAATGCTTCGATAAAAGAAATATTATAATTTATAAATGCATTTAGGAAACAATAATAGATGATCTTAAATGAACTGACAGCTGATACAAAACGTTAAGAAATAAATCTGTGGTCTTGTATATAAATGATTAATTTAAGAAAGCAAGTTTTAAAATAATCGTTTGAGAGGTTTAAGTAAAAGTGTCAAAGATAAATCTGTACCAGATACATGCCCAAATATGTATATATATTTTAACAGACTTTTCTTGTCTTATAAAGAAAGAAGATTAAATCTTTGATTTAAATATAATACAATTTTAATACATTCTACAAATTATGATACAGAATTTTCAAGTGCAAGTAAAGCTCACTAAATTTAGACTACAGCGTATCAGCTAGTCGAGAACTTTTTTGTTATTCGTCTTTATTTTTTTATTTGTTTGAATTTTTTCTCTTTCTTCGATTAGTTTGCAAAAAAAAGCCGAAAACAATTTCAGGCAATTATTTGCTTCGAATCGTTGAATTTTTTTTTTGCTCTCTGCTTTATTCCTTTTTAAAATATAGCTTTACGAGTCGAGTTGAGATTCTATATATATATATATACATATATATATTGTGCACTTATTTTTTTACTTTAAGCGTAAAATTCTGGTTCTTTGTTTGGGTGTCTTCGTGTGTACTTTTCCATTAGGGAGCAAGTGTTAGTGTGTGTAGGCCTAGAGTGCAAACACAACGCTTCTTTATAGATAGATATTTTGGCAATATCATTGTCCAAAATCAATAAATAAATAGAAAAATAACGTATATGTACGTATATACTAAACAAATGCAAAACTTGTGACTCTTTGGTGGGATTTATAAAGATCGATGAATCATTTGCTTAAATAATGGATCCTACAAGTCTACCTTTTGACAATAAGATCTAACATACTAACAAATATCGAATTTATTTCAGAATATCAAGCAAACTTGCTCAAATTTATAATTTTTTTTATGTTTGTTTCAAAAACTTTGGGGTAAAAAATATAAGAATTAATTATGAATTTAAGCCTAACTTGATCCATATGTATAGGAAGAAAGGCAACAACTGACTGCTGACCGGTATTTGAACCGGCTGAAGAGTTTTAAATTACTTTAAAAGTTTTTTAAACTAAACCCGGAAGACTTTAAGATATCCAGGAATATTTGAACCGGCTCAAGAGTTTCAAATTACTTTAAAAGTGTTTCAAATTAAACTTGGAAGACTTTAAGACATTCAGGAATATTTGAACCGGTTCAAGAGTTTCAAGACTTTAAGACCCGCAGGAATATGCTAAACTATTTAAAATAAAAAAGCATTGCCTAGTATTTAGTATTTGTCTTCTGAAAAGCTAAACAAGTAAATTAGATGTCATTATTAAGAATTGTTTGTATTGAAATGTTGCCATATGTTGACACACGCATTTGTGGAAAAACTGACACTGACGCACACGTGTTTGTTTTTTGTTCTTCTTATTTTTTTGCGCAACTGGCCAAGTTGCTACCTGGCCGGAACTGCAGGAGGGGAACGGGGAATGGGTACTTGAATGTTTGTTTTTTATTTGTGGTATTTTTCAAATACATATATTTCTTTTTGTCTGTTTATCACATTTTAAATGGGAAATGAAAGAAGGAGAAAAACAGTTCTTCGTTTTTTTTTTTTTTTTTACTTAGTTTTTGCTTATCTGTCACCTGGACAACATGATGCACACATTTTGTTGTTTTTTCCCTAGTGGTAATTTGAGTATTTTGTTTTGGTTTTTTAGTTATATGTTTATATGTACTACCCACTGATAAGTCAAGGCACTATATTCGCATGTGTCAAGCCAACAACATATAGGCTGTAATTCCCTATTATATTTCACTAGAATTTATAGGGAAGTACTTGCGCAAATGCATGTACTTTTAATTATGTCGTAAAACAGAAGAACTTTATGAACTTTTCATCATCTGATGAAATTCAACATCATCCTAATTGACAACAGGCAAACATATAACAAGTTAATTAGTTTTCTTCATGGGAAACTTTCATATTTTCCAATTAATGGGAAATTTTTTTATTTATGTCGTAAAACGACCTATAAACCTTTAGAAGGCTGATGCAAGGAATCGTCATCCGAATTGTCAACAGAGGATGATGAAAAACTTCTAATATAGTATATAGTTTTAATGCATTTGAAGAACTTCACATTTTTAAATCTACTATTCTAATTGTTTTTCTTTTTGAGAAAAATGCGTTTTCCACATGTTGTAAACTAAGAGATGTTTCTCTTACAAGACTCTCTTGCGCTCTTTACACAGTTTTTGGTGTATTTTTTGTGGTCTCTTTTTTTTATGAAACTAGTTGATAAACAAACATTTCAACGATTTCCACCTCCTTCTAGTCTCTAGCCTGCTTATCGCGATCACGCGATGCGACAACACACACACACATACACACACACACAGTCACTCTATATGTAGGTATGAGTATTTCCAATGTCAATGTACTGGATGAGTGAGTCAATGAATGGATGCGCCCCAAACATGGTGTAATACATACACATACACACACATTTGGCACACACTTTAGTGGGTCAGTGATCTGTGTATGTGTGTGTGTGTGTGTGTGTGACCTTCGTTACGGGGAGCATGTCAAGGATTAAGGCAATGTGCTTAGGCATCTAAAACAACAAGTTATAAATCTCTCAACATGATTGCCACAAGCCCTTTAGGACCCAATGATAACGATAATCGCTTGCTTGTTAATTCTATATTTACTTTTACATTATTTATATACATAAAAGACAATAAAGGTGTGCTCCTAATCAAAAACTAACCAACTATCTCATTCTAATCACAAATAAACAAACTCGTGCAAATCTCATCTCATGTCAAGTTCAAAATCTCAATTTTACTCGTTTTTCCCCCTTTTTGTTGTTGAATTAGAAAAGTTAAATAATAAAATATGTAACTATATTTGTTCAGTTTTGCACGTACTTTAATTTATTTGTTTGTTAGTTTAGGTAAGTATTTAGTAATATTATGGAATTTAAAAATTACATTTCAAATTTGCTGCTGAATATTATTTTTCAAGTTTAGTTTATCTGTATCTAATAGTACTTTTGTGCATAAACAGTACTTAAAATATTTATTTATATGTATTCAATTAATGCAAGATTCGTTAAATTCGGTATACGATTAGTACGTTTTACAGTTTCAGGGCCGTTTTCTCATCTGGCCCTTAACCTTAAAGAGAATATGAACCTGCCGATAAAAGAACAAAATCTTCAGTTTATCTTCCCTTTAAGATTAACAATGTGTTAACATTTTGTTTAATTACTTCAATACTTGACAATAGCGATCAAATATGAATAGAAAATGATTTATGCTTGCATACAATAAATGAGGTAATTTGTATATATTGTCAGTCATTATCTATATCATGGACTATAGGGCTTCCAAAGGGGTTATACTTCCTAGATTTATTCCACAAAAATTCTCAAGAAACCAATTAATGGTGCACTTGTTTAGAAGCATTAAAAGATTAAAAGCTGTGTTGATAAATAATTTAAAAGCTGTTCATTGGAAGCAGTTGAATATCGATAACATATCAATTTAATACCTAGGAAACTAGTAATTATATTGTTCGTTTTTTAAATAATTTACAACACGAGTGAGCCCCCCCCCTACCCCTCTCTCCAAATACCAAGAAGACTGAGGCAAGTAATTCAATTAAATCAAATCAAGGTTGAAACCAAATAAGTAAACACAACAATCAACAGGCTGGAAAAAAAGATGTAAATATGTTAACAAAAAAAAAAAAAAAAAGATAGAAAGGAAAGGAAAAGGAATTGCAATAGGTAAACAAAAAGATGTTTAGTATATACTAAAATTAGTATAAATGCGTATGTGTCTGCAAGTATTTCTTGATTTCTTTTATGCGTTGGCACTTCAAGTGCAAAGCACCGAAATAAACGAGCTACTTGAATTGGATATATAGTATAAGATACTGTCCGATGTATGTACATACATATATATACGCTATATGTTTGCGCTCATACACGAGCCTGTTATTGTTGTTGACATGAGCAATTGTTGTTGTTGTTGTTGTTGTTCTTGTTGTGGTCGTTTGTCATATGACAAAAACAAGTTGATAAATGACTGTCATATACCAAAGTAACTCGGCTCTATCTCTATCGAGTGTGTCTGCATGGGTGTGTGTGTCTGTGTATGGACTGGCATATCAAATTACACTATTGTAGGCGCCTGCAAGAGATCATATGCACATGTATTTCATCATTAGGTCTTTTACTTTAATGCAATTCTGAGCTGTGGTTTAGCACTAAATTCAATCATGCGCTCAACTAATAAATAACAACAAGTGTGTGTAAGGGTGTGTGTGGGAGTGTGTGTGACAGTGTGTGTGTGTGTACTTTTGGAGGCGCGTTTTCTAGCAACGAGCCCACTTTTTTTCATTTTTCTTTTTAATTTTATTATGTGCGTCGCAGCACACGCGTCGTATGCGCAATATGAGAATATTTCTAGCCCCCCCAGGCCGCGTTGTTATTATTATTTATGTTGTTATTGTATTTTGTTTTGCTTGTCTTCACCTTGATAACTGTAGCGCGTCATCAAGCTGTCAGGCATTGTTAATACCAAGCCCCCCAGCCAACTATATAACCCCATCATCATCATCATCATCATCATCATCATCATCAACCATTGCGACTCATCCTTATAATAATAACTATTTGTGTTTTTTATATTCTTGTTATTTCAATGTTCTTGTTGTGCAAATACTATTGTAAACTTTATCATGTTGTTGTTTTGCTTACACGTTACAGTTACAGATGTGATCTACGATATCACATCCGGGTTCCGGGTGATCCTTACTTTCAGCTAACAATGAGATTCACAAATCATATGGGGAAAATCCCTCAATGACGTAAGCATGCCGTATAAAAGAAATTATAAACGAATGATCGAGTCGAGTCAATCGATCGATCGATCGATCGTTTGTTGATCAACATGCGTTATTGGAAACGGAATAGCATTCGGAATGAAGTCTATATACGCACTTACGTATTTTCCAACTATGTCGAGGTAATTACTAGAATGTTGAAGCCCCTTGTCTTGCTTGCTTGGGGATGCAAATGCATTTAAATGAGGCCAAAGGGTTCGAGCGATACAATCAAAGTCTTTTCTTTATGTATAAATATTGTTGCCTGCTGGAATTAACAGATATTATATTATTCCAATTAGATAATACTTTGATTGAATTGTAAAATGAAGAGCTCTGCAGGACAAATAAGTAAGCAATAAATATTTAAGTACATTCTCCGAATTATATTTTTATCTTTTAAAAACAGATATTTGCTATTATAAGTACTAAGTGCTGCTTAAGTCTAAGAAGTCACTCAGTCATTTACTTAATACCCTTTTAGCTCTCTGACTATAGCTATACCTATTGATATAGAATATACTTTCCAATGATTTAAGACACTGCAACTGTTGTTTCTTAGCGATGGTCACATTCACAAACTATCGCCATACAAATTTAAGATGAAAAAAGATAAATCAATAAGAATATTGCAACTACCTGATTTTAGTTTGGATTGAAAGTTTATATACCATCATATTGGACATGGACATTTCGTGCATATGAATAACCTAGAATTATTTCCGAACCAAAGCATGTTGGAGCAAAAAAAAACTGATGGTAAGCTAAGTATATTCTTAAATACTAGAGTTTAGGATGATAATTAATTCTTAATTCCTTTTCCTTATTGATTTGAATTTGCTATACCATTATTTAGTATAAGATCACGGGGTTTCACATACGACTCGGATATCTTTCAGATCCGATTATTGTACAGATCTTTGGCAACAACTTTTGCTTTCTTTTGCTGCTGCTGTTTCACTTTTTTTTGCCTTTCTGCCGTTCAGACAGCATTTACGTCAAACAGGGTCCAAAAAAAAAGATAAAAAGAATAAAAAACAACGCAAGCAGCACACACCCCCAACATAAGTAAATGTGTCCGTGTGTACACGTATTTCAGAATCTTTAGCCACGTTTGTTTGCGCATTCTTTTAGCATTTATTCGCTGGCCCCGAACCTCGCCTGACGCTACCAAAATTAAAGAGGAATAATACTTAATAATAATAAAAAGAACAGAAAATAAATAATAATGATATATCAATATGGCATGGGTACTCATGTTGGTACTTAGAAGTTTCCGGGCTTAGGTAAACCGATATTTATTGTGCAAATAGATGTGGCCGTTCATCAAGTGCAGATAAAGCAGGCAACAGATAAAAAAACAACAACAACAAAACAAAAAGTAAAAAAGGGAAACACGCGCAAAAGGAAATATAAATAGAGAAATGATAAGTAAATAACTTTCGACGACTGACACTGAGCACATGATCGCGATCGGATTGTAATTTTTTATCAGAGACAACATTCGGTACCGCCTGACAATGACTATGACAATATGGTCAGACATAAGGTTAGAAAGATCATTCCCAAAGCGATAACCATTCTTGCAAGTCACTTTACCTGATTCAACAAGACTAAACATAAGTAATACTATATACATACAACATATAAATAATAAACTCAACTCGAATTGCGATTCATTTTTGCATTAGCAATTTAATGTCTAATGGCTTTTACATTATCCAATCAAGACTTCTTTAAATAGTTTTTGGATCAGAGAAAAATAAAAATAACTTTTTTGTGAAACCTTTTGCATAGAAATTAAATATAACATAAGACTAAACTAACTAAATAATATTTAACATTTCGCATAATTATCACATTGTAAATTGTGACTAATGACTTAAAATCGAGCATTGATCAGAGATGCATGAATCAATCAGTTACATAGATTAACATACTGTGGTTTCTGACGAAAGCAGACTAGTTTGCTGGGCTACTGTTTATAAAATTCGAAAAAAAAATGTATATATATCGAATATTCCATAAAATAATTATCAGATTTAATACAGTATGAAGTACTTCTATGCCTCTCCAACTAACTCCCATTATGTATATGTTCATATGTATACATTGATATATTCCTAATGCTACAAGTACAGCAACTTATGAATTAATATAGTCTAACATATTTATACATATGTATCCTAACTAAAAATCGTGGGCGCTGTGTGATTTATTTGCTTACGCGCTACTACGTAAATTTTCATTTTTTTTCCTTTGGTTTCTCTCAATCGTTCGATGGATATTTCATGCTGCTTTTTTGCTGTTGCTGTTGCTGAATCTGTATTTCTTTTTATTTTCTAAAAAGTGCTCATGTTCTCAAGGCCGCGTAGCCCTGGTCATTTTTTTTCATGTTCATGTTCACTGTCGAGCTTTGGCTTTGGCATTCAAAAATAGATCATAAGATAAAGAAGCAACTCTGCCCGTTCTGTTTACCAGCTGTCCCGACTATCTTTCTAATTGATATTTTCTTCACATTCCCAAAAACTACTCGATGTTATTTAGCTTTTGCTTTCGAAGAAATTCCTTCTTTTTTTTATTTATTCAAGGTTAATGACAACGAGAACATTAGCCAATTCATTAACCCTGGACCTGGGAAAGGGGTGCGGGAGTATTTTGATAATGTCTCATAGTCTTTAAATATGTCTGCTGTCTCTCACACTTTTATCTGAACAACCGGTTTTTACGATCCTCTTTAAAGAATTTAATGATCTTTTAATGCGAATTTTTATGGACTCACGTTTAAATCACGTGTAGAACAATAAATACAACCGGGAAATGCTGAATATATGGGTTACATAAGCTAAGATCACTTCTAAGTTCCACGCACAACCACAATTGGTTCAAGAGGGTACTCATATGTAAATGCATATGTATGTAAGTAATACTATGAACTCTTTGCTTGCAAAAAACTTAACGACACGTGTGGCTCTCGGTGAGCTTTGAATTTCTGTTGTTTGTTTATTTATTTAGACAAGCTTTTACTTGATATACCGCATCGCCACGTGAAAAGTACAAGCAAAGTGGGTATATTTGTGAGTCCAACTTACCAATCTAATTGTGCTAAGTTGCATACTCAGCACTATTAAGTGGCACTTAAGTGGAACTTAATTATGTTGACTTCCCTCGTTAACACGTAGAATCCTTTCAAATTAATGATCAATTCACAATTGTAGACTAAATATAAATATTCTTTTTTCCACAAATAAGCGCTGCACATAAAATAACTGTTTCTCTCAGCAGTGCCTTGTAAAAATATCGATACCTGTCCATGTTAGTTCATATTTTAAGCGCTAGGACACCATCAAGTGAGCGGGGATTTGCTGTAATCGATTGTTGAATTCTATTTTCAATTATGCTTGATCGTGTATGCATATCGAAACATTGTTAAAGCTAAGCTTTCGATATCGTATGCAGTGTACATAGTGCAGGTATATTATAGTTGAGTTCTGTAATGTTTGGGACTTGTTTTGCTCGGTTTCATAATATATGGAGACACACACATACACTGTCACCCTACCACTGCGCGTGGCACCACAGCCCTAGAAACAGTTCCACACAAAAAATCTGCTCAGCCAACAAATCAGTCACAAACAAGTGGAGTGTGCATGTGGCATACATATATATCTACGTACATACGGACAAGTGTCCAATTTAAATGCTGCTCATATTCATACACACATGAATACATATGTGTATGTGTATCGATACCTGTTTTCTTCTGTAAATTGTTTAGCTCTTTTGCTCTTTACAAAAGTATTTTTTATCGCGTGTTGCGCTCTTTGAATACTGCTCTCCCACACTTCCCCGCACTTGCCTAACGATCTGCTCTCTTTTTTGCTTAACGCGTTTTCTTTATTCTGATATATTATATGTATGTATAAACGTACATATGTATGTATGTATTTTTATCATATAGCGAGAGGCACAACAGACGAGCCCAGAAAATTGGCCAATCCGCGCGCACTTTAGACGAGCGCGCCCTCGTTTTACGTTGTACCATGATTTGGCTAAGGGGTGTGTAGTGGGGGGGAGGGCTTCTGGCATCTTGTAAATAATAGCGTTTTTTTAAAAGTAGGTATGCATGTATTTTTATTTTTATTTATTTGTTGTTTTTGCTCTGTACGATCGGTCGGTCAATGGCGAAGCCAACAACAAGCCGCACGTCATTTGCAATGTGTTCGAAAACAAGTCGGAATTTTTTTTAGGTTAGAATTACAGCATTGGCAACAACCTTGTTTGAATTTAGCTGAATATTCGATATTGTTATCGCATTACGTATACGTGTGGTTGACCCATTTTACATCGATCATTGTACAGACTTTAATTCTTTAAGATCTATTTATGTATGTATTTAAAGAATGTTTGTATATAATGTTTGTATGTATCTATGGTTAATTGATTTGTTTCGTTTTCACTAAAAATAAACTATAATCTCAACTATAAATGCATTAACTGAAAACTAGAATGGTTATGGTTAATGCAATCAGTTGTGTTTCGGTAATGCAAACCGAAAGATTTCGATTTTGGTTAAACTATGTATATGTACCCCAATCAAGAGAAACTCTTCTAATTAAAATCGAATTTCGTTTAGAATTCGTTATATTTGTTACCTTTTTTTTATCTGTCTGGCTGCTTCAAACAATCAAGTTTGGATACTAGCGAATTTCGGGTTATCTTCCTCTTCCAGCTGCCCCGAAAATAACTTAAGAAAAGGAAATTAATCTTACGAAAACCGGTTCCAAATTGCCAAGCCCGCTGAATTGATTCGGTCCTGCTTTAGTATGCAAAAAAACAAAAGAAAAAACCCAAAAATCCAATCAAAATGCGCAACTCATCGGCAGCAGATTCAAAATATAGTATATACAGCAAGTCAAGTAATTATTCTGACAAAATAATATTGTTTCTTGTTCTCTTCATTTTAGTTCTGTTCTTTTTATAGTTATGATTCTTTAAAAAAAGGTCAAATTAAAAGTAAGTTGAAGATCCATTGGGAATACAAATATAATTTTCTGTCAAAACAATTATTGAACTAACTGTGTAAATATATTGAAATTGACTACGAAAATGTAAATACTTAAGATGTATTTATAAATCTGTGAAACGTCTTGGGGCACCTGTTGCTGGGCTAGCAATTTTCGTTTGAGATACCGAAACAATTCCAGAGACTTGGGCTCGAATATATTCGTTATCTCAGTTGCTATCAAGGTCGTCATAATGTGAACGTATCATTAAATGCTGCATTACTTTTTTGTGATTTTTATTTATTTAAAAATTCTTTCATTTCTATCGGAAATTTCATTATCAATGTCAAGCACAAAGTGGCGAATGCGATAAGAGTTCCTTTTTAGTCATACCCCCCACAGGTACTGATAGTTAATTCATTAATGGATATGGAATGTTCTCTCACATACAATATTATACATATATGTATTATCTAGCTAGTATATGGGAGTATATATTTCTGATTTATGCCCGTGTTTTGTGCCCATTATCAGTTTGTTTGGTCGCTTATCAACGCTGGATGGGTTTTCTGATTTATAATTAACTGTATGAAAAAAAAAATATTGTAAAGTCAATTATTTGTAGGTAGCAACCATTGGGCGTTGGGCGTTGGGCGTTGGGCGTGGCATGATATGGCGTGTTGCCTGCCTAACTTATTATCTCCTATCTCTTAACATCACTGGCTGTTGCTACAGGAGAGACACCAAACGGTCGTCGTTATCAGTAGCTACGTTAACGGGAATGGGAACGGGAAAACCTTATCTCTGGAAGTGGAAACGTAAGCGTGCGCATTCATCTGCGTCATTCCCGTCATTGTCATTCATAGTATGTGCAAACACACCGACGTATGTACATATGTATGTATGTATATGGTAGATGGATCCGTCGTGTTTAAACCACGCATGTATTTCCGTTACCTTACAACTCACATACATTGCACACGGCCAACAACAAGCTTAAAGCTCTGACAGACTAAGTGGAGCATAAAACGAACTTCTGAAGTAAAAAGTTCACTAACACTATTGCAGCAGTTCCTTCTTTGGCCATAATCAAAGACAGATCCGTCAACAAGAACAAAATTGCACAAGTCCAAAATTGGGCAGCGTTTTATGTACATACATATCTGTGTTGTGTTGAGTTGTCAGCGGTCGTTGGACTCGAAAATCCTTCATTCTCCATTCGGGGAGGTGTGTCGAACCGGTTCCCAATTGTAACTGTTGCTCCCAGCATCGTAATAAACTCCAAAAATTGCATCAGACGCACCTCTCTTAATTACACATAATTACAGACAGTTAGTCAAGTAATTGTTTTGACTAAATCAAAAATATCAGGTCCGATAAATATTATTGAAAAAAAGTTAATAAATTAATATAAAATTAAACTAGAAATGAATAACATAAGATAAAACCAAGAAGTGTTTCTTTGCAAAATAAAATGTGTAGATTTTTTATTTGGTCAAAATAATTGCTGGTTTAACTGTAGATGTTTATTTTTTTTAGTTTTTCCAACCAGTTTGCAGTTGTTATTACAAATAATTCGTATAAATTTTGATCGATTGCCGTCGTATTCTTTCGGCCCATTTATTTAGTAAGTTGCAATAGCATCAAGTCAAGGTACATCTTTGGTTCGATTCATAAAATAGAATCGACGCGTATTGACAGCAATTAATATTTACAACAAAGTATTTACAGCATTAAAAAAAAATAATAATAAATTAAGTCTGTGTTGTTTTTAGCTTTGTGGCAGCAGCAGCAAGTGGAAGATGAGACGATGCATGCTTTACCTTTGAGGTAAATACATCGTAGCCCAGACTTATCACATTATCGTAAAATATGCGATAATGGGTGGGCACCCAATAGAAATTGATGAATTGTGCCACTGGCCAGACGGTCCATTCTGCCGCATAGAGTTTCCATGCCTTCTCCTTGATCTCTTCCCACACTTCTTGTGCGTCCTTCTCCTCGAGTATGCCCAGCGTGATGAAGAATGCCGAAATGTAGACCGGTGAACAGATAATTTGATCGAGAACAATCTTCTTGGCCACCACACGCATACTGCGACCAGGCAGATGCTTGTCCAGCAACAGATACCAATAGTGACAAATGATGCCCACAGTAACACCACTGGTTGCCATGTGGCTAGTTCGAATACTAGAATATTCCTCAATTTCACCATTGTACAGTTCCAGTTGTTGCTCCAGAATATCACCTACGGAGCTGAGCGTCAATGAGATGCCCACGTTCGTAATTAGCAGGAATTTGTTGCTGAATGCATTACCATGCCATTCACGTAGCTTGTGCATCGTCAAAGCTCCAGCTCCCATTTTAGTTCCGGCACTAGCACCTGCTCCACTTCCAGTACACGTGGAGGAGCCATTGGACGCTTCTCGCCGTAGGCTGGAACTGCCCAGAGACAGTAGACTTCGTAGTTTGTGTCGCAGGAAATGCATCTTTGGTTGTTGCTTCGGATGCCAATGAGGTATATAATTTAGTTTTAATATAAATTCAATGGATATCTATTAAAAATGGAAATCAGCATCATCTCCTCGTCAAACTCTTAGTCTTTAGCTTTCATTTTAAGTTAGCCAAAGAAGCTTAATATATCTATTTTTTCGTTTGAATTTTAAAATGTTATGCACATGATTTTTTAATTAAAAACCTAAAGTTGCCGGAAAAATCTCAACACGCAACAACTGCAGGTTTTCGCAAGCAACAACAACAAAATCACGTGTATCTACAGCTGATGACCAGGGCTGCAGCATTGCTGTCTAATCGAATGCGACATTTATTCGATATTAAATGATTTGGTAGACTAGAAATTTCATTACTTTTTAAACTGTCATAAGTAAAAAATATATACCCTAATTATATACGTATATTTTTTCTTGTTATTAAAAGTTAATACTTTCTTTCGCTATGAAAGTATCGAAACTAACACAAGATCGTTTGCGATACAGCATCGATAACTATTCGACAGCCCTAGAAAGCGTTGCGTTGTTATTGCAGTTGCAGTGTTATTTTATTTTTGTGTTTTGTATTGTCGATGGCGTCGTAATTAACGAGTTGCATTCTAAATTCAAAGTTAGTGATTTGTTCTTGTGCTGTTTGCATGCATCATTTTAACTGTATTTGTGGACAATATTGTTGCATCTCCAGAACAGCTGTATATTTGTGTTGCGTTGTTGCAATTAAGCAAAAAAGCACTCTAGATAAGCTTTACAGCACAATATGTATACGCAATTTTCATTGCGTGCTATTACTAATAACGCTTTTATTACACATTTTTTCTACAGCATCTGCAAACAAAGAAACTCCAAACTCACGCACACTCGTCCAAGCAGACACACACACACACACTGCAAATAAAGGCAGGTAAACAGTTGCACAGACAAACAAACGCAAAGGAAAATAGAAGACAAGGAAGGTATTCTAATTCTAAAACATAAATATGGGACGCATCTTTCTGGAGCATCTCGGCGGTTTAAAGCTGTTTAATTGTGCCCAATGTCACACTAATTTGACGAATCGCAGTCAATTGATCAGCACTCGCTTTACAGGCGCTACGGGTGAGCATTAAAAATGTTGTAAATGTCAGAAATCAAATATCATATGATAATTTTTGTACGCAGGACGCGCTTATCTGTTCAAACGTGTGGTTAACTTGACCTTCAGTGCAATTCAGGAGCGTGTGATGCTCACAGGTCGTCACATGGTCCGTGATGTCATGTGCAAGAGCTGTGGCGCCAAACTTGGCTGGATGTATGAGTTTGCCACAGAAGAGACACAAAAGTATGTATCATTCATGGATAACAGCTTCCATAGTAGAATTATCATTAGGGTTACTTACATGGTAGAACTACTGTCAGATGAAGTATTCCGATGTGGTGAGGTACTTTAAATGATTTCATCATTCGTGTACTACAGCTTCCATGGTAGAATGATTAACAAGGTGGCGTATTTAGATTTCGTGATTTCACCATTCGTAGCCAACAACTTCCTATCCTTTAAGAGAGCAGCTATGGAAAATACATTACTTTGTTAGCAGATTCACCTTGGTGACGTATTCACTCTAATTCAAGTAATTATTTCTTTCACCACGATAAGAAAAATAGACAACTCTTCTGTCCATGAATTTTCTCTGCCTCCTAAACAAAATAAATACTAGAAACATGAAATACGCCATATGTACATACACCTTTGCACAATTGTGGGGAATATGCCACCTTGTAAATAGTAGATTCACATTGATTCACGTTATTGCCCTCTTGCTCACACCACACATAATTGATATTTTTCTTCTCATTATAGATATAAGGAAGGTCGTGTCATCTTGGAATATGCGTTGATCAATGAAGCAGAAGGGTTTCCATCAGAAGCTGGCGGCACAAGTCACTGAACGGAAGAAGTGCTTCAGCTGCAGGCCAACAATAAAGCGTGTGTAGCTTTAAGTATTGAATGGAAAGCCGCAGGCGATGGCTTCTATAGGTTAACACAACAATATTGTAATGATTATTGCCATAATTATTGCAAATTGTGGCTTCGACAACTGGCTAAGATCGCTTGCAAATGTTCTAGCTAGCTACTAGATTATCGTTATTCGTTAACTAACGTATAATTACAGGCCACTGTCAACGTTACTTAAACGTAGTTTTAGACATTATTACATAAGCAACTGCAATTGCAACAGTGCGGCGCCCCAAATTCTACAAATTATTTTAAATGAGGCTGAGCTGCTTAACCCGCTGTTGCTATGTGTGGCACAATGGAACCAACGAACGCTACCCGTTTTGTCATCTTTTAATTTCCAATATCATTATGACCACATGTCGTCTCTTTATATTATTTAACCAAAATTCACAAATGAACAATAAAAATAAAAACCGATCTCTAGTTATCTATAAAATACTGATAAACGTGGTTCATGGTATAGAAAGATTCCTGGTATACAAGTTTGGGAACTTGTTAATTAAACATGGATTGTAAAGGTACAACCATAACTTTTTTTTTGGTATTTATTTAATTTCTAGTTAAAGACAATACAAATGCAACAAAAATGCATTGTTTGCTCGGTATCGTGTGTATCGTTGCTAACTAAACTACAATGTTGGAAGAGCTTATAGCCCTATATTTTGCCGGTCTTTTGGGCCATAGCCAATGCATTCTCGTTGGCAATCATTTGGAATTCCTGGAAGCGCTGTGAGACGCGTTGGTTCATCTTCAGGTACTTTTCCATGCAATTTAACGAGCACTTTTCCTGTAAATCAATTTAACATTAGTCTTTCTAAAACTGACAAACTTTTGAATAGATATGATTGAAGGCTAACCTCAGAGTCCTTAACATCACGAGAGGTAAAGTCACGTACACAGTCCGTGAAGCACATTTCGGATAGTTTGTTGTATGACATGAGGAAATCTGAAAACTATACACGTTGTTTAATACATTGTCGTAGTAGGTATAGTACATATGTATTTCCAGGCGGTTGATATTCGATTGCACATTGCATCATTTGTGGTGGTAATTTGTTAATCAAGTTGGCCACATTACTCACGGTTTTCATTTGATCCTTGTCCAACTGGTCTAAAGAAACAGTTTCCGAGCTTTTGGCCATCTTGATTTGTGTTGTTTTATTGAAGTTTTATGATAAAATCAGCAAAATTTTGTGCGATTAAATAATAGGAGAGCTCAGCTGTGCGTGTTGGTGCCGCACTGTCAAACACCAGGGTTGCTATTTGCTATCGATAAGCGCAGTAGTATGTGCTGCTTATCGATAAAATGCTGCCATCTTTTTTTCACTATATCGATAGTACACAATCACAAATTAATTTTTCTCTACGTAAGCGTGGTTGTGTCCGCCTGCTGCTTGTGAAAATTTTTTGTGTGTACCTAGCGACGCAATTAATACATAAGTTGAAGAAAAAAACTCAAATAAAAGTTAGCAACTGCTATTAAAGTAGGGATATATATATATATACAAATACATCATGCCACGGTATCGTGAATGGGACTTGGCCTGCAAAGTCTACGTTGGCAATTTGGGCTCATCAGCCTCCAAATATGAGATTGAGAACGCCTTCAGCAAATACGGACCCCTAAGAAATGTGTGGGTTGCACGCAATCCCCCTGGCTTTGCATTTGTTGAGTTTGAGGATCGTCGCGATGCAGAGGATGCAACCCGTGGACTTGATGGCACACGCTGCTGTGGTACACGCATCCGTGTTGAAATGTCCTCCGGCCGTTCACGGGAAGGTCGTGGAGGCGGCGGCGGTGGTGGCGGCGGAGGTGGAGGAGGCGGCCGTCGTGGAGGTCGCAGTGGCAGCGGGGGTGGAGGCGGGGCCGCTGCTCGTGCTGGTGATGCTGGCGGACGTTATAGGTGAGTGTCATAAATTTATGTTGTTCACCTGACACGGTGTTCATTTGTGCATCTGTCCTTTTTTTCTCTTCACATATACACATATGCATATGTTAGTATAAAAAATATTTAATATGTACATGCAGACATATGCACATATGTATGTATGTGTGTACATGTATGTGGCATCAAAAACGTTGCGCACTGTATATGAGCTGGCCAAAAAGAAAAATTAATTTTGAAAAAATACACACAAAAAAGATGAGAAATCGATTTGAGCCAAAACACAAAAAAAAAACAAAGAAGAAACAAGAAAAATAAGAAACACTTTGGGCCCACCAATGTGCGTATACATACAAGAAAGAAAGAGAAATATTGCAGTACCGGTTGTAAAAGTGAGCACAGCACACACATACATATGCACGCACACACATTTACAGTGTCGTGTGCGCATCAATTGTGTGCACAAATATCCAAAGTCCAAATATCGATTATCGATAATCAAGGGCTGCACACTCTACTTTAATTCAATACAATACGGCGCTATGCTCAAAACAGTCGATAGCTCTTTTTTGTTGTATTAACACTCGTACATACATATATATTTGTTTATGTACATCATTTGTTTCACACACAATATAATAATCCCCAGCCCTCGAATCGAAATAAAACTTCCCCACGTTCCCCTCTTTTTGACCAACGCTTGTTACTCCTAAAAAGGCGGCTTTTGGCCGTTGTATAAATTTGTTGTGTTTTAGTAAACAGAAAATACTAGTACAATAATCAAATTTAGAAAGAACAAAAAATCTTTTAAACAAAATAAATCGAATCATCGAATGGGGCCCGTTTTTAATGTGGTTTCACAATCATTTTGCAGGATAAAGTCTACTTCTACTACAAGCACAACAAGAACAACAACAACAGCTACTACTACTACTAGAACTTCTACTACTCCTCCTCTTCCTTCAACAAGTACAACTACTACAACAAGAACAACTTCACGTCTCATAACTACTACAACAACAACAAGAACAACAGCTCCTGCTCCTCCTATTACACACATTTCACCACCACCACAACCACCACCAACAAAAACAACAATAAGAACAACAACACTACCAACAACAAGAACCACAACAAAATTCTGCGGCTTTATGATAATTGTCAATTTCAACAAATACGATATATTTCGCTGACTGCAACACAACAACAACAATCACAGCTCTCAATCAGCAGAGAGCAGAGCTCAAGTCAATCAGCATCAATCAGCAACACAGCACAACACAACACATACATTATCTATCTCTCTCTCTCTCTCACTCTCTTTCTATCTCATATTCACTCTTGCACACACATAAACACAAAAAACTTACACAATCACAATCATCAAATGCGACGGGCCGTATGAGCAGTCAATCAGTCAGTCAAACAATCAATCAACACCCGACCAACAGCTTTTGTCTGCAGCCTTACGTCGCAACTCTTCACCAACAACAACAACAAACAGCAACCACAACAACAATCTTCATATTTCATCATAAGCTTCTACTTTTCGTACAACAACCAACAACAACCATATCACATATTAACAAAACAACACTATCAACACCAAACAAACAACAACATCAACAGCCAACAACAAACCAACCAACAACAACAACAACAACAGCCAACAACAAACCAACCAACAACAACAACAAGCAAGCAAGTGCAACTACTACTGACCCAGCAAAAAAATGCAAGCAATCAAATCTAACTCCAATTACACCAACCAACCAAGCAACCAATCAATCAATCAGCCAACCAACCAATCAATCAGCCAATCAACCAATCAACGCTTCCTACAACAGCCTACTACAACTTTAGACTCAACTTTAAGACAATCTTCAAATCTTCAACGCCCCTCAGCGTCCTCAGCACGGGTTTATTTCAGCCTCAACTCAGCTCAGCTCAGCTCTCCAACTGCTTCTTCTGTCCCTCAAATATATATCTATGTATATCTGTATATAAACATCATCTTCTCATCTTCAAGCAGCCTACCACCACCAACAACTACAACTACAACTTTAACAACAACAACAACTACAGCTACATGCATCCACCAAATGCAACAAATCAAATGAAGGGGTTTTGTTTTGTTTTATTATACCCTTGCAGAGGGTATTCTAAGTGGTAGATTCCACAAAGTATGTACAAAATGTTGATCAGGACAACGAGTTAAGATGATATAGCCAAGTCCCTCTGTTTTTTTAAGCAAACTAGTCTCTCACTTTTAAAGCTATCTTGGTACAAATCAGTTCATTTTGCTGTAGATAATACAGAACTCGTTTCCTGTATCATATAGCTGCCATAGGAACAATTGGTTAAAAATCATATTAGTTGTCAACAGTGAAAAGTTATATATGGGTCTCTGCAAGGGTATATAATCTTTGGCATGCCAAAGACAGCCTTTTTGTACTTTTTTTTAAACTTTTGTTGTTGCTCTAGCTCTAGATATATCATATCAACACCACAACAACAACCACCATTACCACCAACCACCACCTCTCTTCTCCCCGGTTGTGGCCTCTTGCCCCAAATAACAAAAAAAAAAAAGATAAGCATCTCAAAGTTCATCACAAAAAAAAAGAAAAAAGAAAAGAAAGTATGCAATTTGAATCTTCAAATTCAGCTGAGCTGCGCTTCATTCTTCACCTTCAATACAACAATACTTCAACTAGTGCTACTACTCCTGCTACTGCAATGCGTTTAAGCGAACTGAACAACAACAACAACAACCACCACCACCACCACCAACAATATCACCAAACCACCACCAACAACAACAACAACCACCTTCGAATCTATCACGTAAAGCAACTGCCCAAAAAAAGAAGCGTATGTAAAATTGCATAAGACAAAAAGAAAAAAAAAGAAAAAATTTTTTGTTTGTAATTAATTTTGTATAATTTTGTTTGTTCTTGTTAACATGCATATATTTTCTTATTGTTTGTTTGTTAGTTCGTTTTGTGTTTTTCTACGTTGTTGTTGTTCTTCTCTATACACAAACACACATATATATATATACACACACACACACACACACACACACGCTAATTGTCTGCTCTCTTACCGACAAAGCCATCGACAACAGTCACCATCAAAAATAAGATACTTTTGTATCTATTTGCAACTGCAACGCGGATGCAACAGGCAGTGGCAACAGCAGCAACAACAAGAACAACGACAACCGTGAGGAGAGTGCATCCCCGACCCCCAGCCCCCCCCCAAACCCCCTACCAACCATTCAGCTCTTCTTCAGTTTCCCGCACTTTGATACCTCTTCTGCAGCTTCTACAGCTCCATCATCATCTGTGTGTGTGCGTGTGTGTGTGTGTGTGTGAATGGGTGTGTGTATGGCAGCAGCTTTAAACAGCATCAAACAACAACCATCACCAACAACAACACACAAATAAAACACCACCACAACAACAACCACTTAATATTCCACAGAATATTATTAGATTCTCAACTGAACAACCTGAACAACCTGAACAACTACAACTACAACAACAGTCTTCTCAGTCTGCTCTGCTCATCAAAGAAATTAATAATAATGCCACCAACCACCAACCACGTCCACCACCAAGCTACTACTTTAAGTATGCCACACCAAACGCTTTCGTAAATGGGGCCCAAAAATCTATAAAAAAAAACAAACAAAAAAAATCCACTGAAAACTGAAAGAATTTAAATATATCGAAGCCAGCTCAGCCTTATAGTTCAGCTCAGCTCAGCTCTTCTCAACCACCACAACCACAACAAGCACAACAAATTGAAATTGAAAGCCAAACCACCTTTCAACTCTCAACTCTCCTCCATATATATATATATATATATATACATATGTATTTATATATATGTACATATGTATGTATATCAACTAAAGAATGAGGAGATGATGAGCTAGCTCCTGATGAGTCGACAGCGCTCACAGTTGTTGTTAACAGCACTTGTTTAAATCGTTATTTAATATGTTCAACGCAAGTTTAAAATTCTATTTAATTTTTTGTATTTCTCTTCTCTCTCTCTCTTCTTTCTCTTTCTTTCTCATTCTCTTGTGACCTGTTTTCTCCTGTTAATTGCCCCAACCCTGCACCCAACCACTTTAATTACAGATCACGTTCACCAAGACGTTCTCGGACACGCAGTCGCAGTTTCTCACGTGATCGCCGCAGCCGCTCGGACTCGAGGGATCGGCATTAGATGACTCCCAAACACACAGGACGCAGTTCAACACACACACACACACCCGCCACTATCCCTAGACACACACACAAACACATACACATACACAATTACATGTATAAAGCTACAAATTGTGGCCTAAATCAAATTTCCTAACTAAATCCTGTTGCAGCCCGGTTTTTTTTTCTTTGGACAAGAATTGTGAGATCCGGAATAATAATAAACAACAACAACAGCCAATCACAAGATAATTAAAAACTAATTATATTATGTTATTAAACAAAAAATAAATAAAAGAAAAACGCAGAATATCCAACGGCTAACTGTAACGCAAGCACAGAAAGTTGGATGTGTATTTAGAATGTAAGTAAGTGCATAGTTCGTAAAACAGCAAAACCAACAAGAAACCAACAGCCACATCATCAACAACAACAGCAAAACAACACTCAAATTACAACTACTAACAACAAGCAACAGCAACAAAAAGAACAACTTACAACCGGAGCGCGAGACAAGCGGAAGGTACAAGTATTTGTGAATGATTCTCTTTTTTTTAAATTATTTTTTTTTAAATCTTTCAACACAAATTGTAAAAAATGAGTTAAGATGAACGTAAATAAAAATTATGAAAATCAAAAAAAAAAGTGGTGTATTTAATACTAAAGGAGAAACGATTGTTAGAAATGCAAGGCCCATTTTTTACATTTTTATATAAGGTCTCAATTAACTATCCAAATGATAAACTGAGGTAACAAGCATAGAAACTAATGTCAAAGATATGTATCAAATAAAGCTTATACGGACATGGAAGAAATTCATTACAAACGCAAATTCATTACATACATACAAATATCTCCTGGGAGAGAGAAGTAAATGTAAAATCTTAATCGTTCCACCAGATTAAAAATACTTATTCTATGACAGAAAAGTGCTGATCTACTTCTTAAATATTTTTTTTAATTTGAATTAGCAGACTAATTTGGTCAATCTCAAAGTACGTTCAGAATCTGGATATATTACGATTCCTTGACATTCTCCTCAGCCCATACTCAATCAAAGCTTACTTCTTTCTCCACAAATTCGGCATAAAATCTTTACTTACCATTGATCATTTTGTAGTTTCAATTCAATAACAGTCACAATTTTTTAGTTTGAGTTTTGATATTTGGTACACGTACATTTGGTTTTTTTAAAATTGCACAAAAATTATGTATTGATAAACGGTCGAGTTACGCATGGTTATAATGTGAGTGCGGGGAAAGTCTCATTACATCAAATGATGATACATATATGTATGAAGTATGCTATAGTTTAGTCGAACACACTCCATATATAGTATTTTATTCAGGGTAGCGACGCATACTTTTAGGTGCCACTGTTTCATGGTTCTCTTCAACCCACTCTGAATTTTGTAAAAAATGTTGATTTTAAATGCCAATTAAAGGTGTATTTGATATATATATATATATATTTTCAACAACAATACAATACATATTTGTATATTAATATAACATCGAGTAATGCCTTCTCGTAAGCACATAAAAGTACACAGGTATGTTAGATAATGTACGATGCTGGGATACATCAATATGTGGAGTTTATGTTTATAAATTGTTTTCGTTTTTTGTTTTCTTTTTCAATCTATAATTAACAAATATCAATGTGTATATAACTGTTTGCAACAAAGCAATAAACAACTTTCTTTTTGCTCAAAAAACAATATTATTGTCAATTTAGTTATTTGCCACCTTCAAATTCATTTCGAGAAACCAATAATACAAATAACAATACATAATGCTACACAATGAATTAAAAATTGGGTAGAAAAATTACACTTTAAAGTTTCTTTTTTACACTTTAATTAGGAAAAGAAAAGTCTTTAACAAAAAAAATAATAATTATGAATTTCAAGTGAATTTGGGGACGTTCACATCAAAGTTGTTTTTGGGCTAAGGAGCGAGGGAAGAGTTTACAGTGAGACATTCTACTTGTATTTATTGACAAATTCAACATGGAATTTGCGGAACTTCTCCAACATCAGCTTCAGCTTGTCCGTCTGCGGCAAGATGGTGCTGCGGAAGTGATAGGTGTTGGGCAATTGGCCAAATCCACTGCCGGGCACAATGCAGATGCCTAGAGGACATCGGGAAATAGTTAAACAAAAATAAGTTAGTTGCATTGAACAAATTCTTATAATTAGGCTTCTTACCCGTTGACTCAAGCAGTTCAAATGCATAGAAGACATCCGCTGCCATATTCTTGGCCTTGGCCGCTGCCACAGCCTTTGGTGGTATTTCGATCTTTGGGAATACATACATGGCACCCTGGACGGGATTAACAGTATAGCCATCAAAGCTGCTAAAGGTTTTGTATACCAATTCAGCACGTTCCTTTAACGCATTTAACACAGCACTCTTTTCCTTATTGTAGAGCTCATATGATGGCTCACCGGGACGTGGTGGATTAACCAATGCACTGACAGCCACCTGACCAGCGGTGGTGCTGCACAGTGATGCAGTTATTGACTTGGTTAACATGGCCTTCACTTGGGGGCACATATTGATGACCTCCATGTAACCGCCACGAATGCCGCATTCGCCGAGAAAACCCTTTGAGACGGACAAAAAGCTAACCAACTCCTGGCTACGATATGGTTCACCCATCTCATGCATGACCTTCTTAAATGAATGGAATTTCGAGTCCTTATCATAGACATTCGCTTGGTACACTTCATCGGCCAATATCAATAGATTATTTTTGTGAGCAAATCGAATAATCTCCTCAATGTTCTGACGTGATAGCACCTGTCCAGTGGGATTACCAGGATTGATGATGACCAGAGCACGGGGATTACAATCATTCTTTGACTCATCGTAGGCACGCTGCAACTCCAAATGATTAAGACCCCACTTATTTGCTTCATCCAAATAATAATCGATTTTCTTCATGCCATATTCGGATATAGTTGCCGAGTACAGTGGATACTGTGGTATCGGCACCATAATGCCAGGTGTCTTCTCATCCACTTCACAACTAAAAAGAAATTAACTAATTGAAATTTTTACCTCAAAAGGGGATTAAGAATATATGTACTTACTGAACCAGCGAGAGAATGCTCTTGATGCCAGGCGATGCTCCACCAGTTAGATAAATGTTCTGCCATTCACATGGTACACCGCCATCGCGTTCCTCAATGAAAGTGGATACCTGACGACGCACATACTCCAGGCCAGCGGAGTCTGTATATGATCCCATCGAGCCGCCACTGCAACTGGCCAAAAGAGCGCGTGCTCGTTCCTTAACATCCTCGGGATAATCCGGAGATTTCAACAGACGAGGCTCAACTGTCAGTGCCAACAGCTGCGATTTGGACAATTTATAATTTACATTTATGTATTAAATATAAAAACTCAAAATTTTACATTAAAAAGAATGATATTTCGCTCGAAAATCGGGTTTGATTTGACAAAGTTATGCAAGTTTAAAATCTGTTGACCCTTGAGCCAACAAAAATACGATTTTTTGAAATGTAGAATCAGTTTATAGGTCAAATTATGATCTAAATGACTTTCCGCACAAAAATCGGGTTTGATTTGACAAAGTTATGCAAGTTTGAAGTCTGTTGACCCTATGGTCTGGCAACTTTGTTATAATCCTATAATAATACAGTTATGTTGAATATTTCCCGCCTAGGGAAATTTTATTTAATTCAATGTCTGTCGAATTTCTTAGACCATCTATAAGTAAACCCAATTCTTAGACCATTTACTCACCTGACGCAAAAAGGTCAAAGGTTGTTGTCCCATCGCATGGCAATCACCAATGTTGGCCCGAATGACCTGGTCAAATGGCTTCTTCACGCCCTGTTGAATAAGTAAAAGAAAATTGAAATTGAAATTAGCCAAATTATATGTTGGCTCAATTGGCCAAATTGCGACCAGACTAATGCGGTTTTAATCTAACCGTAAATTGATTTGGACCTCAAACAAATCAAATATGTTAATGCTTCGCCTATTTTGTGTGCTCTGTTATTAGCTGATTGGGAGACCTATTAAACAAGTGCAAACATCCATATAATCATATACAATTATTTCAAATTAGACAAGGTAAATAAATCTTTAATCTGCCAAAACCGCTTTACGATCCACTTCAACTTTGTAGAGTTTTATTCAAAAATATATGTTGAGCTGAAAATTTACTAAATTGTGTGTTTTTTTTTATTAATTTTTAGATTAAACTTTTCGAACGCTGTATCGTTTTACGAACCATCCTATTTAAATTAAGCCACATCTTTACTATTAAATTTGCTTATTCGAAATAGTTTTCTTTGATTCAACAACCAAATCAAACCTTAATCAAAAGTTTGGAGGTTTGCAGCTTTAATGTATGTATGTTCTATATATGTACATAACTATCTGATCAACTGTCATCGGTAATAGGTTCTACACCTTATTCTGAGGTCTTTTACTTGCTTAAGTAAACAAGCTGGAAAGCAAACTATACACACAGTTACACATACAGACACACTAGGTAGCAGTTGTTGGGGACAATATAGGGAAGCAGTCTGGTAATTGACAGCACGTACCAATTTAGTTGTAAGCCCCCTTCGGACTATTCCCATGTACATACATACATATATGTAAATAAATAATAAAATGCAATTTGGGCCATTGTATGGCCTGCATTCACTATAAGGGGGGCCCTGGACGAGACAGAAGGAAAGGGGTGTAAAATGCACATATGAGTAATTTATCGTTTGAATAAACAGAATGCATTGAAAATCACGAAGCGCACGAAAGTCGGAGGAAGCTACAAATGTGAGAAATTCAGTCATGCAATGAAAACAACCACAAAAATAATAGCAACAACAAGGAGAATAATAGCTGAAAGTAGCGCCTAGATTTAAGTTCGATAATCAGCTGCTAATTCGGCACTCACAACTTTCGGATAAACAAGCTAATTGCTTTTCCAAAATCTACATAAAAAGTTGGAAAGAACTTCTTTGAGTTTTATTCAAAATCTATACAAAAGTATGCAAATAGAAAAAGCTTTCAAGCTTGTAAATTGAGACTTAAATGCTCGAATAGTTAATGCCCTGTACTTATAATAGTTTAAAATGTAGTTACACATATATGTGTTTATTGTTTAATAGTATACATGGTATATTTTAAGTTTTTTAACCGATTTAAATGCAATTTTCAGATTAGATGAAGGTTATATTAACATATTTTTGTATAATATGTCTTCAAAAGTAAAGATAAAGTAAAACACTTTTAAGAAAAATACTTTGAACTTTTCACTCTCATTATATCAAACCGGCTTCTGCTATTGAATTTCAGTCTTTATACCATACGCTTCTTAAGAATGGATATTTGTCTAAAATTCTACTAAATGTATATATATATATTTTTACCTAGTGCCTAGTTGTCTAGTCGATTTGACAGCTACTTGTGAACTTCCCGCCAAAGCACCTTCTATGTATAAGTAATTGAATAAATGCATATATATGTAACAGAGTATAAATATGTACATACAGTATAGTATAGTATATCTGTACAGCAGGAGGCACTTGAAACTGTAAACAAACCTTTTAAGTTTGCTATTTTATAGTCAATCAACCGCAAGCTGAAATTGTGTGCAAATATAAATACTATATCTATCTATACGTCTGTATATCTGTATAAGCATACTTGAATATATCAGGTATTGCCTACGTGGTTTCCTAATGAACAAATGTGTCATAATCGGGGCATTTATCGCGTATATGAGCAAAACAACAATAATAATAAAACTTATAAACAATTTACAAAGCCGAAAGTCAATTCAATGGCAATAAACTATACTCAAAAAATATTCCAAAGTATTCGCTGATGGTTTAAACTTTAGCTTATATTAATATTTATGATTCTAAACGATTTCGATTTTAACAGACCGTTAAATCTATCAGGTTCTATCAGATGAATCTACTGTTAAAAGTAAAAGAGCAGCTTAACAGAGGCTTTAACATAAGAGTATAACAGCAGTGTGCAGACATGTTAAGTCAAGTCCCTTAGAATTCCTGCTGGAAGGGATCAAAGATTTATGTTTTATCTACAGTTTCAGCAATTTTCGATTGACAGCTATGAAATTTGGCAATGATCCAAAAAAGGGGGAAAGAAACGACACAAATTTCTCATAAGCAACATGAAAGCACTTGATAAAGTAAGAAAAAAATAGCATAAAAAAAAAGTGACAAATGCGAACGAGGAAGTAAGCGGAGAGGGAAGAAATAAATGTAAAGCGCACAAATATGTAAAGTGAAAGGAAAGCAAACAATGGAGAAAAAGAGTAGAGATGAACGGAAGAAGAAGATGTGATACAAAGACAAATATTGCAGTTCAATTGTGGGTTGAGGGGTAAATGGACTAACGCGAAATTCGAAGAGAATCTTTTGCGTTGTACGAGAACAAAACAAAAAAAATTCTATACTGGAAAATGTCAGATGCAAGAGCGATAGGAAAAACAACAAAGAAACATCGTATAAGTAGCAATAGAGGGAGAGCGTAAGAGTGAGATTGTGAAAAGTTTCCAAAGCTCATGCGCATGTTTGTTATGATTGTTGTGTTGTGCTGTGTTTGTTTGATAACAACGCCTCTCACAAATTCCTACAGCATCCTCGCAATCCCTTCCTATTCAGCCACTTTCCATCTCCTCCATCCATCATGCTCCTCTTATATAATCACAGCGAAATTGAAAAGAAAATCTCTAGGGAGCACCTGCTGCCGGCATTTTGAAGGACGTTCACTGAACTTGACTCCATTTTTTTTGGCATTGAGCCAAAAACTACAATTACACACATATACGTATTTATTACCAGCACACATATACAATCTATTAAAAGTATGGCTCTAAAGCAATGTATTTATAGACTCAAATTCAGCTTAAGCTCTAATATAATTGAAAGTCTACAAGACAAAAGGAAATAAAATAAACTTCTATTGCTGAAGATTGTATACTCTATCTAAAAAAGATACCATAAGTGCACATATCAAAATATATTAAATTAATTAATAGATGTTTCAAATTATTCAAAATACTACTTTTATGACAGCTATAAGAAATAGTTATCCCACTGAACTCGAAATAGGAAAGTAGCTCTAGACAGTCCCATAAAAGTCACAGAAAGAAGTATAGCTATTTCGAGCTCAGCTCGTAAACCTGAATTAATAATACTCGTATACAAACATTATTTATAGGATAAGGGACTGTGATGAGAATTCATGACGAAATTTATAGTGTATTAAGAAAGATAATTGAAAAACGTGACCCCAATAATTGAGAGTAATTAAAATCATGCGTTTTACATTTGAAGCTATACAAAAAATGAGCAAAGATAAACAATATAATTACGAGCTGAGCCCATTTGATCGTATTATAATAGAAAAAGAGTAACATTTTGCCTTGCTGAAATTTGTAGACTAATTTGAAGTCAATTTGAGGCAACCAGCTTTAAAGTTTAACTGATTATAATTAGAAACGAGATAAAAGTTAATATAATTAAAGATTTGATTTATCTATATCAATTAAACATGTATTGTATTAATTTTTAAGCAAGAAATTCGTTCAAATTAAAACGACACATTGAAAAGTTAATCTCCAAAATAAAAGTTAATTAAGAAAACAATTGTTTATTAAAGTTCTGTTGAAATTACCTGGTTTTAAACAATAAATATATTTCTATGACTGTAGAAAATTGGTTATTACTCCATATCTCTGGAGTTTTCTAAATTGAATTCAATTTAAAAACATTTGTATAAACATATGTGTAAACTGCAATTCAACTGTATTTTAAACAGCTTTCGGTAAACTAATATTAATAAATTTTCCTAACCAATTCGATTTCGACAGTAATGTTAACAGGTTTTCCTACGTAATTGAATTCGGAACACCCCCAAGGGATTCCACTTGGAACGAATGTCGTGTAAGAAGGATTAACAGGTGCGCAGAACGTAAATAATTGCCGAGCAAAAACAAATGACGCTCCATAGATGGCGTATTTTGGGTAATTAAACTTTGTTTGACAGGTTATGGTTTCCTTTTTATGTGTTCCTTTTACCACTTACCTTTTCCAGTTCCTTTTCTATTTCGCCGGCACGTATAACGAGAGGACCACGCACCGCATACTCCATGACAATGAAGTTGGGATTAATATTATCCACACTTAGGCACTTCATGGTGTTTTTCTTTTCTGTGGACATACAGCTGTAAAAACAACAAACGATAAAAGAAATAAGCAAAGAAGGTAACACAATAACACGCAGTTTAAAATAAAGGAAACACACGCACAAAATTTCCAAATCTTATGTTCAATGTTAATGCAAATTTGTTGCTTGCTTATCGTTATTTGTTTTTGTTTTGAACACGAGAACAATAACAGAAAAGAACAACAAAAAAAGCACAGTATTTGTATTTGTTGGAAATAATACTAACCGAGAAGGAACGGTGAACGGTGAATTGCTACCACGCGCGTTCAATGCTTCAGCTTGACTGTCCGTAGTAGCCGCTGTTAACAGCCGCTGGCTTTGAACACTGTTATTGTCATGTTGGGACGTGGATTTCCAGCGACGTATGACAGCACTTGACGTTAGTTTACATTGTTGCTTGTAACTTCTGTTAAAAGTTAAAGCAACAACATTGGCAGCAGCACGTTGCATTGTTGTTGGATTTCTAAGCAGCTGACGACTCATCTTAACAGTTAATTTTGTTACGCTTTTGTATTTCAAATTTTACTCTCAGACGTTCCTATGTATATTTTGCCACACTGCAAACAAGATGAGAAAACAGAAATTAGTATAAAAAAAATGTGCAAAAATCGACGCAGCTGCGTCGTCGTCGTCGTCGTCATCAGAGCATCGGGAGCAGATGCCGAGCCACAAAAAACACACATACAAACAGTGTTGCCAACTCTTCACAGCCTAAAAAAGCTAGATAATTTTGAAAAGAGCCAGATAAAAGCTTTTGTATTTCTAGGAAGAGGGATCTTTAACCCTATAATCCTTTATAAATGCGTTCTAAAAGAACAGTTTAGTTTTTAGAATAAGCATTGCATTGTGCTTTGGGTATTTTTTAAAAAGATGAGTTTCGCGAATCAAAATTTCGGAAAACCTTCGCAAGCATGTATTGCATAGACTGGAGTTTCTATAGATTAAAACTGATATGCAATGATATTTAAGTATGTTGAACAATTAAATAGCTGAAGTTCCTTTTAAAAACGTTCCCTTATTTGGCATTTGAAAGCGTGGTATCTGTCGGGAAAATGGCTGAGTTGGCAACACTGCATACAAACTTTCGATTTGAATGTAGTATAAGAGCCAACGTCTGTGTGTGCGCCTAAGCTTGATTTATAAGAGTTGGGGTGTTGTTGTTGCTATTGGGTATTGTTATTGGAGGGTGTTTGTTGGTATTTGGTGTATTGTGTGAAGAGGGAGAAGAAGGATGAAATGTCTCTTATCGCAAGCGATAAGATTATTGAAATCATTTTATGACTTTTGCCATGTCGATATACATATTTATTGTTCTACACCCGTGAGCAACAATATCAAATCAATTATATAAATAAGCAATTAACCGGTTTTGTCACCCCATACTCTTACGTATTATATGTGGATAAGTATGGATGTGTGCTAGTTAAGACGCAATATCTGCCATTAAATTATTCTGTTGTTTACCAAATAAAGAAAGTTGCATTAGCTAATTATTTAAAGCTTTTTAACGGGCACGAGTCCTCATGCAAGGATGTATTTTAGTCTTTATAGTATGTGGTCACACTGCATCTCAAATTGCACGTTCGATATATTGCCAATATCGATAATAATCGATCAATCACTTTTTGCAACGGTTATTCAAATGAAAACAACAACAAATATGCTATTTAAAGCAATTTGACAGAGTTTCTGAGCGTTCTTATGCATAGATAACTGTTATCAGTTGCTGTCTTATCATTATGGAAGGTTTTTTTTATACAATTAGGCGGTGGCTTTTGTTGGAAAATGGATTATGTATACGATTTAATGAATTATTTGCTTAAAAAGAAAACACTACACGAATGGATGCAAATTTGAGTTGCTGTCAAAAGCCGTGTACTTTTGACATTCAGCTACCACACGTGTATTCCCTTATCAGTGACGTCCTCAGTCTAAGCTTATGCTATAGATTTATAATATACTATATAGTCAGAATATGAACATATGTATGTACACACCCATAAAAACAAACAACAAGGTCTAGCTGGCAATTATTGTACTTTGAAACGCTAATTGCGTAATGAAATTCGAGAGAGTCTGTGCCAAAATAAAAATGTATACTGAAAAACATGACAATAATAGGAAAAAATTACGTTCAAACACTTTGTATATTCTATACAATAAGTAAAAGAAACCAAAAAGAATTGCAGAGTTTTAGGAAATACACTGAACTGAATTTGAAATTAATATTTTTACATATTACGGCAGAATAACAAGACATTGAAAAAATTGGACTTAAATATGCGTAAGATTGTAAAGTTTTCAGTAGTGAAAAGTCTAAATATCTTAGCATAGGATAAGAGTTTTTCTTACAGTGTACTTTTGCTGCACTAAATTGACGTACACAAACAGATTCAAAGGCTTAATTTGTATCTATTATATATTTTTCAAAGAGATAAACAAATATATTAACTCGATTTGCCGTAGATGATAAAGGTGCTAAAAAGATGCGTCAATAAATCAATAGTAAGATACAGATGAGAATGATCTAATATACATATGTACATATATAAATAGATAAGGATTAACATGTGGAAATTAATATAGTATATGTATATATATATTTTTTGTTGTTTGTTGATTTCTCGGCGCTTATGTAACGGGATCGGTATGCAAATGTCCAATCAGATAAGATAAAACTGACATGAAAACTGATATGAGGGATTTAATTAATTAAGCAGACGCCAGAATTGCAGATGCTAAATAAATATGAATAATATTAATATCGAATATCCGTCACAAAATCACAGTCAAAGCGGACAGGCTACAATTTCAATTGACACATCAGCAAATCCAATCAGGCAGAAAGTAATCCATACTAATTGGGATATGGAGTGGTGCGTAGAGGCGCTGTCAAATTGCTAATTAGCATGCTAAACAGCTGTTGCACACACACGTACACAAACACACACGCACACGCACCCGCACTTTGAGTGTTGGGAATAATTATTTGCGGCATTTTGCACGCAATTCAATTGAATTGTGACACGCACAAGTAAACAAAATCTGAAGTAACAATTTATCACCATTTAACGCACATAACTTTTATTGTTTTCTTATTTGTTTGTTTCGCACTTGAGGTTAAGTATTTCTTTTTTCTTATTGGGAATGGGGGTAACACTTTGCCAACTCGGATGCAATACATGCAACGCTTCATATACATATGGATATGAATGTTTGTATGTAATTAGTTCAAGAGCAGGAGGTAAGAAGATGATTGCAGGATTGATCGATTTTTATTTTGGGTGCACCGCAAATTTGCAAGTTTGCAATTTCTTTCGGACAATTTTTTACGCACCTTGTCAACTTGGAAGTGGACACAACCGGCACGGGGGAGGGGTTTAGCGTACTGCACTCGATTATCTAACGTGGTAATAAAAACACTATGACTGTTTCTGTTGCTGTGTGGAATTCAACTGTCTGCCTCTTTTAATCCGAACTGTTTGTTGTGATTTTAGTGTGGGCAACGAGAAATCAAAAGCTATTACACGCTTTTGTATATTTCAGATATATACATACATATATATACATAAAAAATTATTAATAAACTTATCTGCACATACCCTACTATACACATAAATAAATTCTTAAATAAATTCGCCAATGTATGTGCTTGTGTGTGGTGGGGGTACCTGAGTGTTCGTGTGTGTGTGATGTTCACCTCTGGCAAACAAAATAGCGCCAGTGTGTTCCAATGTTTTGAAAATATGGAGGCTGCTTATGAACAGCTGTGGTATATCGATAAAGAGTGCTGCCACACTCACTGCATATATGGCAACGTTATCAGTGTTAGTAAACGTTGGTGGCGCCATCTCTTGTTTGTTAGCGCCGCGACCTGTCTTGTTGCTAGATTTTGGAACTAGATTTCTTATTCAAGTCTGGCAATTTCAGCTCTAGCTCATATTTGTTGTTGTTTCACCGGAGTTCGGACGTGTTTTTTTTTTAACGCGGGTGTGCAACGTATAAGACACAATCGTTCCAAGTCCAACTTTTAATGAACCAAACTGTTGTTAATTGTTGATCAGTTGCACTGCAAAAGGCATAATACTTGGGCACTTTCACAGTATCTCTCTGACACAAACAACAACAGCAACGAAGTGTAATTGCTAGGCAGAGCGATGCACAATATTTAATTTCTATGTAAATAATAGTGCAACGTTAGATACTGCAGAAAGTTTACAATTTCCGACAAAAACAAACACACACACACGCACATACATATAGTCGCAAAATAAACACTGAGGTAAAAACAGTTTCCAGGAGTTGGAGACAGGGCTGTTACGCAGTAGCAGGAGCAGACCAAAGGGCAGGGCTGTAACGCAGGATAAATAACAAGATTCACTAAGTGCAAAATCTTTGATACATATATATATTTTTTTAAAACCAGTGCACACGTTAGTGTGAGTGTATCTTAGTGTGTGTGTGAGTGTGTGTACTTTCGCAAAAAATGGCACCCTCTCTAAGTAAATTGGCCCACAACCAAAGCGCCATCGTTGGCGTGGCGGGAATGTCGGCAGCTCTATGGATAATCGCATACGGCAAACTGTCTAACAAGAAAAGGTAAGTGCAAAGATCAGTTACATTTTGCATAGGAATATATAAAATATTGAGAAAGGTCTCGGTTTGCAGTCTTGAAATGTATTGACATTGAAATTTCGTGTGGAATTTGTTGGATGTGTGAGTGTGGATCGTATGATGCGTTGCCAACTGGTTTTATTATTGCCCCATTTTGAAACGCCTACATCTGATCCAAGGACAGCGATCACTGCCAACGATAACAATAACGATAACAATTGCCCTTCAGCTGATCAAAGTGATGGTGCAATTAATTTGATGTTCCTCTTAGTGAGTGGTCTGCCTTCTTGCAGCTAGAGATGGACTTGTCTTCGTGTCCACACTTATCCCATCTTAAATTTTCCATTATGTCATATTTATTGATATGTGTGTTTAGAAATATGTAACACCTTTTTGAACTTTGCCCTCGTCTTGCAGAAGTGCCTAGAAAATACTTTTTAATAGATTTCACGTGGCAATAAGCCAAAAGGGCGTTTCATTGTTGTTATGGGCATTTCATTTCGTTAATGTAATAAACTCAATATCTAATCATTGCTTGCGAAATCTCAATTTAACAAGTACTTCGTACCTGAATTCATAAATTGTTGTTACGCGTGCACACACACGTGTGTGTGTGTAGGGTATATAAATATATTAACCTTTTGATCTAATTAATTGAAATTGTGCTCAAACGCTTGTTTGCATGACAGTCACAATTAGACAAAGTATGTATTTGGTTGGGAATGTGTGCAAAAACAATATTTACAACAAAGAAGTGGGGCAAAGTCAACGATGCGTGGTATTTGTTGAAATATTTGCTACAACATTTAAGCTTATCGCAAAATGACCATAACATTCCATTAACAATAACAACAGTAAAAGTATGAAATTCATCATACTTAAGGACTTATCTGATTGCTTAATAACTGCTCATTTTTTCAACTCATTAAGCTAAAACATTTGGATCTCTTAACGATTGCTGTTAAGTAATTCCTTCAGTTCTAGTTTATAGAACGTTTATTGTAACCAAAAGCTAAATGACACTGAACTAAATAAAATGTAAAGAAAAAGTAATTTAATTCCTCTAGATGTTAATTTACAATGACAACAACCTGTTGCCTGTTGTAGAGTAAACAAATTTTATTGCGAATCGTTTTCAGCTCCTCAGCTCCACCTCCTGCACCGCCCCCACCCCCACCTATAGATTGACAAATCGATTTGCATTGTCAATTTTGTTCAGTCAATTGCCTAAGGAAGGTGCTAAAAAGCTTTATGCAAATCAAAGAGCAAAAGTGCTACAACTTTGACATGCAGCAACTAAAAATGCAATCAATGCAAATGCATATGCACTACACAACAGTGTTGTCAATATAGCCTTTATCCGGATAGATCTGTCATTTAGAGAACAACATTCAGGTGGACAAAAGCTCAGATATTCCCTATTCTTATTTCAATTCAATCAAATTCAGACATATTTTGGCACAAAAAAGCAAACACAGAATGTAAATTCAAATTAAAGTAATTTTTAGCCTCGTTTTGCAAATGAAATGGGTTTAATATTTAGGCCTAGTACTTTTAATTTCTGTTAGGAAATGTTTGAAAATGTTGGCACAATTTCATCATACACCAACAATAAAGTCATGTTATAAGCATATAGTCTCCTAAAAATATTTACCAAAAGTAAACACTTTTAATACAAACTTATTTCTCCTATTATTGTCCTATATTTTAAACTTTTAACCGTTTCTTTCTGGTCGCGAATAGTTGGCAACACTGACACACACACACATGCAAAATGCCGGCTTAATATTTGTTTATATGTATGTAATTGTAGAAGAGTTGCCGGCAGGCGTGTGTCATAATTTAATGACATACGTATGTGTAATCTTACATACGTATACGTAATAAACATAACTGTTAATATTGCCAGTGATTTCTATTTACTGTCCTCAATAGAGTATTGGTAATTTGTTTGTTCTTGCAAACAAGTATCTAAATTTCAATAGCTTATTTGATTTCTTTCCGACAACTACAGTGAAAACTCTCTTGGACAGACACTCATTGTCAGGCAATATTGATCTGAAAACTCTACTAAAGTCATGGAATGGAAAAAGCATCCGCCCAAGAGGAGTTAGTGTCCGCTAAGGAAGTTTCACTGTATCTGAGATAGACGCGTTGCCAACTCGATCTATATCCACTGATTATTGTAGCGATCATTTAGCAATAAATGTGAATGTCTTCTTCCAATCTCTATTTCAGAAACACAATTAAACATTCATTTGTATACACATACGTACATATGTATGTATGTAGACAAATGTACATTTGTATGTGCTTTTGAAATGTTTTGTTTTTGTTTTACGTTCGTCTGCCGTGTTCCGCCTTTTGGAGTTACTTCACACACTTGCCCGAATGAATGCTAATTTTTGTTTACTTTTGGCTCGCCAATTTCTGCAGGTACATTTTTATAGTGATGTGAAATACATCGATGTATCGATTGTTGGAAAGGCGATTTCTTCGATTTTTCGATTTGCAAACATGGGTTTCTTTCAAATGTAGCGGAAATCCAACAAAACACAGTCGGCGTAAAAGTGGTGGTCTTTTTTTGAATAGGAACTCAGGGCTTTATTCTTTGGTTATTATAACATCTAATGTTTAAATTGATGCTCTACTTTTTTCATCACAACAATCTCAGTATACTTTCTTTTATTATTAATGGCATTTAAAAACTTTTTGGATTTGTAAAACAAATACCAAAAATTAAATAAAAAGCGATAAGTTCTGTAGAAGTTCTGCAGTTGTATTTTTCGTGAATGGATTCTATTATTTCCACAATCTCCTAACATTAGCTTATTTATCACATTAATAAACATACATACATACATATGTACATATGTAACAGTTGTGATCGCTCAGTTAACGGCGCATTAATATAACTTATCTTATTGTTAGTATAACTTAGGAGCGCTGTTAAAATATTCATGATCTGAAGCAAATGCAACAACATTGCATTTTATTTTAATTTATTTGTTTTTAATTTCCCAATTTACTATAGATTCAGATTCAGATTCTCCAGATATCGGTGTTTAAATGTAGACGATATGTATGCAAACTGTTCAGCCACGAAAACCGTAAAATCCTCCAACATTTTGAATACTTTTGAATTGTATTTATGTTTTGGTTGCTTTAATTGTACCCTTTTTAATTCTATATTCTTATTTTATAATACATTTAGGTCCAATTGTTCAATTTCTATATGTATAAGGTCTCAAATAACTATCCGAATGATAAACTGACGAAAAATGTATAGAAACAAATGTCAAATTCAAAGAAATCTATCAAATAAAACATATATAGACATTGCAAAAGTTGGCCTTAGGAGCGTTTTTCAATGTCTATAGAAGGTCTTTCTATATATAACTATGTGAATGATATTTTAAAGCAAAATACACGGAAATTAATGTCAAATACATAGATATCTATCAAATCAAATTTGTTTGGACTAGGATTTGTCCTATTTTTTCAAATCTGACTTTGTAACGGTCAAATTCGGACAACTGTGGAATGCAAGTACAGAATGCAAGTACATACATACATACAAGTGTGTATTTGTGTGTGTGTGTGTGTTTAGTTGCATTAATAATGAGCAATTTAAATAGGTTTGCAACAACAAAAATGTGCATAACTAAAAGCGCTTGACACATGCACCTGTTTATACTGAATTCAAAAAAATAAAAAAAAATAGAGAAGATAAATGTGTACTTTATATAGGACTTGGGCGTGTAATTGCCAACACATTTGAAAACCACAAAACTTTAAGCTAAAAACACATACACACACATACGGAAACGAAAAATGCAGACAGGAAAAAACAAATAGCAAAAGGGGAATAAATAATAATAGATAAAAAAAGTGTGTAAAGATAAGAAGAGAAAAAAAGCTATTTATCATATCAGTGATATAGTTAGCTACACGTGTATATTTATTTATGTTAATATAAGCATACATATGTGTGTACATATGTGTGTATATGTATGTATGAGGATGAGCAATAAAAGAAAAAACCAAAAAAAAGACGCGCAATATTGAACTTTGCACCCAGGTTTAAATTGCCGTTACACATCTGTCGATCTTTGACAGACACACTCACACACATACAAACATATGTACATACATACATGCAAAATGTCTAATCAGTTTTTTTCTTTCCTGCTTTTGGGTTGAGTGTATTTGTGTGTGTGTGTTAACTTGTCTGTCTCTTTGCTTGCAAACAACAATCATAAAATACCGGCAATCATAGACACACACACACACATATATATATATATATATATATATATATATATACTCATGAATTTCTGACGTAGTCTTCTTTTTACTGCTGTTATATTTGTGATTTTCTGTTGTTGCTGTTGCTGTTGCTGCCTTTTTTTTGTGTTAATCAACGAATTTGCTTGACCACAGAGACTGACCAAACTTCAAGAGGCAAAATAGGCGAAAGCACAAACAAGAAACGCGATTTGCGCGTGTTTAAAAAAGTACAACAACAACAACAACAACAAAAAGTGTTTGCAAGCATATACAACACTGTTTTTTCAACATGGCTAATGATCAGAAAACCAGAAGAAATCAACCAACAATTGAACTTTTGGCTACGCATTTAATTGCTTTGCGCACCTGCAAAAAGTTAAAGAAATGTTGGTTGCTGTGGCTGCCTTTTCAACTGGTTAAATAGTTTAATCACAACGATTAACAACAATAACTGATAGCAACAGCAGCAAATATTTTCAATCAGTCTTGTCAACACACAAACACACACTCACACACATTCACATACACATGTCGGCTCGCACGAGCATTTGAGTATCGATTAGGGATGGTTGTCGGTCAAAGTTTGTATCTAGCTTATCGATAAGCATGCGATAAGCATTGTCTACAACCAACTTTTGAAACTTGTACTTACATTTAGTCAGTTTCAGCAAAGATAATGTTTTTTTTTTTCAGAATTCAACACTTGAAAACCTGTCTGACTTTTGCTTAATTCGATTTAAATATCATTGCCAAAAATTTCAACAGAAAATTAAAAATATATTTTGCAAAACGTTAAAGAATACATAATTGTTAAAGTTCGATAGAAACCTTAAGCAGAGCTTACTATATTGAATGCAGAAAATGAGATCACGCTTAAGGATATTATAACCAGATAGCATATTTGGTTCATCTCAGGGTCTTGTTTTTATCACCACACTTAGAAAAAGGTGTGCCTATTTTTAAAATTTGTTTTCGACACTCTTTTATACTCTTTCGATTCGTTTCGTTCTTCCTAACTAGACTACAGTCGAATTAAACGACGGAGGTCCCAAAGTTGACCGAAATCTCCAACAATTTCGTGACATTATGAACACAGATCACAATATCTAATTTTTAATTTTTTAAATACAAAGTTATTTGACAGACAAAATTATGGTAAAGAAAAGAAAAGACCTGAAAATAAGAAAGTAGAAAGTGGAATACGCCACCTTGTTATACTAATTGCATCATCGAATCACGCACATCTCTAGTATCGGTTAACTATCAAATCGACAGAGGGCGACACACTGTCGTTGATCATCAAATGCGATTGACCGACCTACGGACCCGAACACGTGTTGTACGTCACCCCCCACCATCCAACACACACACACACACAAGCGATCCACAAGTGGATTTTAATATAAACACAATGTGTATGTGTGTGTGTGTGTAATGTGTTGGAATTGATAGAAATGTTCAACTAGCAACAACAAAAGCTCAACTGCCCACAAAAAATATAAATAAATTAAGAAAAGAGAGAAAGAGAAAAAAATAGACAGAAAGACCATAAAAAACAAGAATTGTTAAAGATGATGAGGAATGGGAAGAGGAAGAGAAATAGTATAATATGCTAAATATTGCAAGTCATCGCGAATCATCAACTTTTCTTTGGTCTGGTCTGGTCTGGTCTGATCAGAGGCATACGACACCTCAGCGAATGTTTTTTTTTTGCTTGTCCGATAAGGAAACGCAATCTTTTGCACTTTGTTTAGTCTAGTACCTACATACCACCACCCACATGCTACAATCCACAATCCATGATCCAGAATCCACAGTCCATGACCCGCTGATAAGCCCCTAGAACAGAAGTGATCGCCCTTTGCCCGTCGGCATATTTCATCCACATCCACATTGACCATTCACAAATTCAAAGTCCAAAATGTTTTTTTCCTTGTATTATGACTTGGCAATGACTTGGTTATGTCATTACCAGACTATTAAATGAACACCTTCTCACAGCTATAGATTATTCATATCTATAAGTCCCAATGTCCCCAGTCAGATAGTACTATAAAATTCCGGTTTATTTACCGGTAAATACGACAATTAACATTTTCAACCTTTTTTTTTTCTGTCTGAGTCATAAATAAACTTTATTAGCATTTGTTCTATTCCGAGTTGATAAACCGTTCCACAAAGATTGTTGGCACAAAGGTGGTTCACATTGATTGTTGCAATCACGTTCAATATCTAATTATTATCAATAGGTCAAAAGGTCTGGCGTAATTAGTTTCAAATTTTTGGTATAAATACGTTTTTAAAACTGGTTCAAAAGTGATATCATATCTTGGGAATTTGAATTGTTACGATGATAAAATGAAAGGCTTGCAATTAAAAATTGGTTTAAATTGAAGTCGATTTTATTTTGAGGATAGTTCTCGATAGTAAGATATTTCGAAATGATAATGTCATCATACATACATATTCTCCATGGAATCGTGTATATTTATCGTTTTTGTAGAAAATAAACTTCCCTCAATATATTTAGTAATATATATTATCGAAAGGAACGATGACAATTAATCGGATCAGGGAAATCTTCCTCTGAATATTGCATAAATTTAAGAAAGTTTGACCACAGCTTCTACGAAATATTAGCTTGTTATTTGTTGGTTTGATAAAGTTTGAGCAAAATCATATGTAGAGAATTTAAAGAATATTTTTTTATATATAATAAATGAACAATAAAATATTGTTTGAATGCATCTAAAAATCGAAATCCCCAAAGAAATCGATGCTGCAAGATTTTTCTTGAGCTCTAACGAATCTTCCTTACTTAACACTGGAAATGTCCTTATACCTATAATCTAAACCATATAGTAAACATATGATAGTTATACATATACCATAACATACTGATGAGTTTCTTTCATTTAATTTACAGGAAATCTGGCTATGAGGACAAAATTCAATATACCATCTCGGAAAAGAAGGAGAAAAAGGCAAATAAGGCGCATGTGAATTCAGTATTCTTTAAACAGCTGCGACAGCTGCTGCGTAAGTAGAAGATCCCCTAATACCTAAACCCTAAATGTTCTTAACTATCAGGTTCTCTCATTTATAGCCATACTTGTGCCCAGATTCTGGAGTATTGAGATGGGCCTGCTGATGTTGATTGCCGCCACATTAATTGGACGATCCGTGAGTGACATTTGGATGATTCAAAATGCTACTGTTGTCGAGAGCACGATTATACATATGAATCGGGCCAAGTTTAAGACGGCACTACTCAAATATCTGGCTGCCCTGCCAGCGGTAAGTTTCTATAAACTATCTGTAACAATTTATAGACTTCTTATTCCTTCTCTTTCTTAATCTTGCACAGATTTCCGTTGTCACCAATGTGCTGAAGTGGGCTTTGGGCGAACTGAAGTTGCGTTTTCGCACAAATCTGACGCATCATCTGTACAATGAGTACCTCAAGTGAGTAGTCCAAGAAGTAATATCCATTAAGGGAGTAAATTATGAGGGAGAACCAACTATATTAAATTTTAACTACATATCTTAAAGATGAGCCAAGTTGAGACAGTTGGGATTTATTCAAACCGGGATACCTCATCTCGGAGATACTTTCACATACTTTGAATGTATACTAATAACTTTTACAATATATATTTCAATTTAAAGTGGTTACACGTACTACAAAATGTCAAATCTGGATAACAGAATAGCCAACGCCGATCAGCTGCTGACCACGGACATTGATAAGTTCTGTGAGAGCGCTACGGATCTCTATTCGAACATTAGTAAACCGGTGCTGGACATCTTTATCTATGTTTACCGACTGACGGTTAATCTGGGTGGCAAGACACCGTCTATATTGATGCTGTATCTGCTCTTTGCGGGCGTCTTCCTAACACGATTGCGTCGACCCACTGGACGTTTGACTGTCGAGGAGCAGAAACTGGAGGGTGAATTCCGATATGTGAACAGCAGACTTATCACCAACTCTGAGGAGGTTGCCTTCTATCAGGGCAATGTCCGTGAGAAGCTAACACTTTTGGCCAGCTATTCGAAACTGCGCTCCCATTTGCGCAAGTTTCTTGAATTCCGTGTCAGCATGGGCATCATCGATAATATTGTTGGCAAATGTAAGTAACCGATTTATAGGAGTGTGTGTTAGTTATATGGATACGTTAATGAAATGTATTTTCGTTGTAGACTTTGCATCGATTGTCGGCTTCTATGCGGTGTCGATACCCTTCTTCTCCGAGAATCATCCATTGCTCTCCGGCGAGCACAGCGGTCAACGTCTTCAGGCTTATTATACATATGGACGCATGTTGGTCAAGTTGGCAGAGGCAATTGGACGTTTGGTTTTGGCCGGACGTGAAATGTCCCGTTTGGCTGGCTTCACGTCACGCATGACGGAGCTCATCAAGGTGCTCAGCGATCTCAATAAGGGCACCTACGAGCGTACCATGGTCAATGGCAATAGCATGGCCCAAAATGGCGGTGATGCTGCCTCCGCCGGCAGCTTTGGTCCCAACAAGGGCATCATGTGCTTTGAGGATAATATAATACGTTTCGAGAAGGTGCCTCTGGTCACTCCCAATGGCGATGTGCTCCTCAAGGAGCTCACCTTTGAAGTGAAGTGAGTTTTTCCATACTCCAATCTGTCCCCTCTCTCTTATGTTGCACTGTTCCTTATAGGTCTGGCACCAATGTGCTGGTCTGTGGACCAAACGGCTGTGGTAAATCCTCATTATTCCGCATTTTGGGTGAACTCTGGCCCACGTGGGGTGGCAAGGTGACCAAACCATCTCGTGGCAAGCTCTTCTACATTCCACAACGGCCTTATATGACGCTGGGCAGCTTGCGCGATCAGGTAATGCTTCAAATACCGAATTCTTTATAAACACTATAAATATGGCATTAATGAACTTGGAAGATAATTGATTTCTGTCTTTTTTATATATAAAGCGGGAGCTAGCTTTAAGCTGACTCTATCCATCTCTTTCATACATGAAATCATAAACTTTAAAGCTCCTGAAAGTTCTTTAAACTCGTTTTTCTGTTTTCCCTCTCTTTCGTTCGCTTTTTCGAATCAGTTTTTACTCTTAGTTGGCATTTATTGCTGTTCCCTTTTAACGGATTGATCCAAAATTATGTGTTTAAACTGCTTTTCTCACTCTCCTAAATCCAAAGCAGAAAAACAATCGGAATTTACAAAGGTTTAATTCCTTTTTGTTTGTTCCCTCTCTCTCTCTCTCTCTCCCTCTCTCTCTCTCTCTGTCCCTCTCTACCTCTCTTTTGCATGCTATATGCTAGTAGTGCTATAATCTTCCAACACATTAATCCAATATTTAAGTGATCTTGTTTTTGTATCGCTCACTCTCTCACTCACTGTTGCCATCTCATTCTACAGATTATTTATCCACACACACGCGACGATATGCGTCGCTTGGGCAGATCAGATGAGGATCTTCTGCACTTTTTGGACATTGTACAGCTTACGTATCTGGAGCAGCGTGAGAATGGCTTGGATGCGATCGAGGATTGGATCGATGTGCTATCGGGTGGAGAAAAGCAACGTATTGCGATGGCCCGTCTGTTCTATCATAAGCCACAATTTGCGATCCTCGATGAATGCACAAGTGCCGTATCCGTGGATGTTGAGGGCAAGATGTATAGTTATTGCCGTGAAGTGGGCATAACGCTCTTTACTGTCTCGCATCGTAAATCGCTTTGGGTGCATCACGATTATTATCTGCAGTTCGATGGGCGTGGCAACTATGAGTTTGAGACCATCGATCAGGATAAGGAACACTTTGGATCGTAAAAAAACAAAACACAAACAAAATAAAAATATAAAGGATGAACATTTTGTTATGTACCAGGCAATCAGTCAAAGTTCAAGAGCCTTAATCAATCAATCAATCTGTCAATCAATGAACTTCACACAACAACAACAACAACAACAATCACACAACAAAAGGTGTACCTTATATCTAGGGAGATATAACTATATCTATATAATATAATAGCGCTTTAGATCTTAGTTATATATATAGCTGTCATTTTGTTGGTGCTGGCAATTTTGTTGCTGTTCCTGTTCCATCCGAAACTTCCTTTTCTTCTCTTCCTCTCGCTCTGACGTGCTGTACAAACAATATTGATGATGATTATGATAATGCTAATGATAATGATGAACACGATGATCATAAGGTATACAGCCTATATATGTATATTTAAAAAAAAATGCCCGCAGCCATTCCAAGTCTCTATTTTCGTTTTGTGATTATTATTTTTTGTTCTGCTCTGTTTCCCTTTTGTAATATTTTCTTAACGTGCTGCGCTTTAGATCCTTATTCTAGACTCTCCGTTTCATTATTGTGAGAAGAAGCTGGTGTTAGTTATTTAAGAGCTTAAAGTAAATGACAAATGATAATCGTTATCAATTTATCAGTTATCTAGCAAACATTTTAGTAAATTAACAAACACACACACCACATACACACACAGACACACACACATGCATACGTGTACACCACCCATGTATATGCAATATTTTGTAATTTATATTTAATATACATAATTCTTTATTCTTCTTTATTTTTTTTATTATTATTATTTGAATTTTTGTACTTTTTTCGGTTAAATTGGAATTTATAATGGAATTTTTTGTACAACTTTGCACAACACTAAATAAATTTTGTATTGTATTTGTAAATGCTCTGTGCAAATTGCATTAAATTGTATATATACAATAGAAAAATAAACGAAAAACAATGATTTTTATTTAACGTTCTTTGAATTTAAGCACAGCAAACTTTAAACTTGAAACTCTGAAGAAATTTAGCTACTTGCAATAACTGGTACTGTGAGGCAAATCAAGAAAGGTTGACTACAGGGTATCTGCTGGATGCACCACTCTCGACAAGAGCACTTTCTCCCTCTCTCTCTCTCTCTCTCTTGGTGTTAGAGCAAAAAACAATTAACAATTCTTTTAAGAAGTACAAATTAAATGTACGATTTCAAAATTGTATTTTTTCTCATCATCTGATTTGTAAACGAGTTAAAGAACATTTTTCCTTTCCGCAAAAAAGAAATTCAAATATATTTAAATTGTATATTTTAAATTATAATAATTATAAGTCTCAAGATATTTTGTAACTCTATATAGAAAATGTCATCAATTCTAGATTTGTAAATTATATACCTTGTTTTCTCCACATTAAAAACCCTAAAAGAATATGTAAAACTGACATGTTTTATATATTTAAGTAAAATAGTTAAATTTAATATTATTATTAATTATTTCTAACTAAAAACAACTTCAACTTTGAGTCAATTAAATGCAGCCCTTATTATTATTATTTCCGTTTGGGCTTTTTGCTCTCCATTAGACTCATGATGGTCTTTCGCAGATCTTCCGTTTCCTTTTGCTCCATTTCGAGATTCTCGATCTGCTCCTTCTTCTGCTGCAGCTGCGTTTCGAGTACGCTTACCAAATCTTCGGATTTCTTTCGTGCCTCACGCTGCTCCTCAAGGGCCTTATTTGTTTTAGCCAATTCCGTGGTGCGTTCCTCAGTAATGCGTATTTTTTCCTTGATTTCTGTCTCATAGGCAATAGCCGATTGTTTGAGCTTCTCGATGCGTATACACTGTCAAAATAGCAAATAAATAAATGGCATTTAGTTGAAATTGGAATTGAAATTGTGATTAGATTCGATTTGATTACATCTTTTTTACTGAGTGCCTCCAGCTTAGATAGCTCCTCGCTTTTAGCACTGAGATTGTTGCGCAATTCCTCGCAATCTTTTTGCAGCCCGGCGATCTCCGATTGCTTCACAGAGAGACGTCGCTCGTTGGCTTGTAACTGCTCGGAGGTTTCCGACCAACGTTTAAGCAAATCACTGAGATTTGCCTTTAACTGTGCTGCCTGAGCCTTGAGATCCTTGCATTGTGTTTGTAAACTGTAAATATTACATTAAGGATACGATTATAACGGGTCTCAAAATTCATGCTACTTCCATTTCTACTTACCGCTCCTGGCTGATGAGCAATTCAAAGTTTTTGGTCTGAAATTGTTCTAGCTCCGCATTTTGCACGTTTGTCAGTTGTGTGCTTTTGATCAACTGAATACTCGCTTGGTCCAGACGCTGTTGCATGTTATGTGTGGCACACTTGAGGCTATCAATGCGATGCGAATACAATTCAATCACCTGCGATACAGGTGCCGACTGCAGCTCATTTCGACGCAATGTCTCTCCAATGCTCTCGATAAGTGTATTCACACGCTGTCCCAGCTCCTTGTCAATTAAGGTGCGATGACTTTTAGAATGGCACTCAGATTGCGCCACTGTTCCGACTCCTCATGGCTGGATGTGGGCGTGGCATTGCCAACAACATTGTTGTTGCTGCTGCTGCTAATATTCGAAACGTACTGCAATAAACAGATGGAAATTTATTTAATTTCACTTAGAGGAAATCATTTCAATTTTCGAATATTATAGTTTGTTTTGAATTTATAAAATTTAATTTTACATTGATATTAAAAAAGAAAACTCACCCTTGCCACCGCCGCCTTGGGGAAATGCTCAAATTGTGCAATTTGTAGAGCAGCCGTTACAAGCTGCTCATTGCCACTGAGCATGGCACGAGCTAAGGCATATTGAAGCTGTGGCAATTCGAGGAGAGCACAACATTTGTCAAAGTACGCCTTCTTGGCAATGCTGGCAAAGTTAATTAACAGCAAGAGGCCAAAGATGGCCTTTTCCACCTCCGTTTCGGCCAGAGTCTGTGAGCTGAGCATTTGTGGCAATAGCGAGAGTGGTGCGGCCAAAATCTTATCAAAATATGAATTCGAGATTTTCGAAAGTACCAACTTTTCGGTCTTTGAATCTCCCAACAATGTCAAGAGGAGACGTAAGATGGCAGTGACATGGGCAGACTTGGTATCATTGCGTTCGGCATTGTTGATCAGCTTGACAACATTGGCGGGCTCCCGAGCAATTAGCTGCGACACGGCAGCACGTTTTCCTAGACGCAACAGGGATGTTAGTAGCTCAATAGCCGATACGCCACAGAGTTCGGACTCAAGCCAATTACAAGTCAATTCATAAAGACGCGGCGTAATGGAATCCAGGCTAATAACTTCATTGTTTTGCGACAGCTCGAGCACATAGCTAATGAGTTGAAAGATCAGTTGCATGCAACATTGCTGATGCTTGCGTGTATCCTCATTGCCATCCTCCATGTGTTGACGTTCCTCAAGTTGCTGAAAATTTAATAAAGATTTAGTATAAGTACTGGGAACAAATGGAAGTGGTCTCACATTTAGCAAACGCTCAATGTCATCACAAAAATGTGTGTGATTCAGCATGGCACGGTGCAATCCCGCATGGGATTGGGAGTCCAACAGGAAGTCGGTAATGTGCCGCAGCTGTGGCACATGCCACTGCTTTAGGCAATCCTTCATGCCGGCAAAAGCGGTACGCAGGAAAGTCTGTAATTCACGCTGCTCCAGAACATGAACATCCTCGGAGATTATGATGAGCATTTTGTAGGCCAATAGACCATAATTCTGGATGCGACGACTGAAGCTGGAGATGTTGACACTACGCAGAAAGAGGAATAACACCACAAAGTTCTTGTAGCAGAGATTAACCAAAATGGATAATGCCAACAGGGCATGAGAGTTATCCACATCCGTTGTATTGGCATCACACTCCTCCACACTTTGCACCACATCCACAAGATGCTCTAGCAACATTACCAAATACGGTTCCTCCCATTTGATCCTTATGCCATAAGTTAAATCCTGTAGCAGCAACAATAAACGTTGCACACGCTCTGGACGTGTTGTCCGCTTCAATAGATAGCTTAACAGTGGAACAAAACAATATTTGTGTACAATATCACTGCGTGCCTCCAAATTGCGACTGCAGTGTTGCAAGAGTGTAACACAGGCCCAGAGTGCATCGTCATCATGGCTACCAACGCCATCCAAGGCACTCATCAATGCGTGCAATTCCACAAAGAATTTGGCCAACTCTAAATTACCGGGTCCAGCTGCATAACAATGCGGTGGCACTTTAGTTCCCAACAATGCAATGCTTCGTTGTAGGTGCACCAAAGACTCCTCCGACTTGAGCTGATGATAAACTGCTGCCTGGCTGTTAAATTCACGCACATATCCAATTAATTGCGCAAGTGCAGCGTCCTGTTGTGGCAGCATTGTTTTCAATGGGGAATCGCCATTCTGGTGGTTGTTGTTGTTGTTGGTACTGTTGCTGTTTGTAGTATGATTACCACTGTGATTCCTTTGCACACTCATTATTTTACACGTATCTTTTACCTAATGTACTTTAATGATCTCTCTCTTTTTTTATGCAACAAAATAATCTATTTTATTCTATACAAAGCAGTTTTTTTTCGAAAGTTGTTTTCGCTTGGCGCTAGTCGGCAATCGGCAAATGTTGTTGGGCTGTTGAAAAAATGTTAATATATCGATATATCGATAGCGATTTTCGTGTTATTTATTTATGAACGATATGTTAGTACTATTCCTGCAACTGGATTGATTTTGACGCACTTTTAATTCTTTTCGTTCTGAATAAGTTCAAATGAACGGGTAATCGAAATGAACGAATTAACTTAGTAAGTATTTCATTAACTATATCGTTTATTTTGTTAAGTTGGTCGATTGTTCGTCTACGAAATTTTTTTACCTCGTTCAGCACTGAAGTCGCTCAACAGTTTCCTTCAAACTATTTGAATTAATTAATTTGTTGAAGTTTAAATGAGAATCTATCGATATCGATATGTCAATATGGTTTTAACACCTTTTTGGCATGGGTGGCGTTTTATGTTGAAAATTGAGCGACCGTTAAATTTAAATTGACGTCAATTTAAATCTCTCTCTCAGCTGTTCCAACCAATCTCTGCTTAGAGAAGTGCTGATCCTCTCCGAAGCTCACTCTGGCCATGCACACATACATACAAATGCATGCTGCTAAATTTATTTATGTACTGTTCCCCACCACTGCCAATAAAAAACGCATTATAATTTTAAATTATCAACATGTTTTATTCTTAAAATCCTATCCTTATAAAGAAACATTGGGTTTATGCTAATTTTTAGCTAAATTTACAGTAGATCAATAAATTAATAAACAAATAAAATTGATAATGGGAATCTAACTTAAAATTAAGATTTGATTTTGAATAAAATAAAATTAACTTTTCGAATATTAATCTGTTATAGTTCTACCTTTTTTGCAGCTACTTTGACACGTTCCTGCTGGATGATAGCGTTTGTTTATAATTGGCCGAGTTCAAACCCAAGCTGAAGTCAACAATCGCCTCGATGAGGTGTCTCAAGAACAAGGTTATCCGTTGGAAGCGTGGTCTGATTACCAAGTTGATCACTCTTGGATCATTGGAAGAATGTACCTAACTGTAAGTACAACATTGATTTAAATTATCATATCTGATATATAAAATATAATTTGATTGAATAAATTCATTTTTTCTTGCAGTTCTGCTCGAGGAACATCGGAATCTAATCTACGATGTTGGACTAGCGAACTGACGTCATTCTGGCCTCCAATCAAAGTTGCCACAACTGAAGAGTAATTTGTAATCCTTAATGCAAATAGTTTTATGTATAATAATAATTATTATATACGTATAATTAAGAAAATGTTAAAATTGTAATACATTTTTTGTTACATTAAGCTAAAAGAAATGTATGTATTAGATTAAAGGATATTAACTAGATTTTAGCTTATATTTCAATGTTATTGTAAGGATAGGATTTTAAGAATAAAAGAGACTGAAATACTGAAATTAAAACGTGTTTTTTTATTGGTTGGTTAACGAAATCAGAGTCAGGAAGAATATGGAAGCTAGGCTGGAGAATCAAGAAATTGGTCCACAATTACCAGGCAATCACAATTTAAAGTACTTGGTTTAAGTAGTAAATGTACTCAATTCAAGAACAAACGAACTTGGTTTAAGTCAAAATGTACTTAATTCAATAACAAACGCACTTGATTTAAGTCAAACTGAACCTAATTCAAGAACAAACGCACTTGGTTTAAGTCAAACTGAACTGCTGACGCCTCCATCAACTGTTAACGATTGATTTAGACCTTGCTAGAGTCGCGCCGAAATCGCGTTGAAATCGCGTTGAAATCGCGTTGAAATTGCGTTGAAAACGCGTTCAATTCGCGTTGAAATCGCGTTCAAATCGCATTGAAATCGCATTCAACTCGCGCCGAAATCGCGTTGAAATCGCGATTGAAATCGCGTTGAAATCGCGTTCAATTCGCGTTTAAATCGCGTTCAAATCGCGATGAAATCGCGTTCAAATCGCGTTCAAATCGCGTTCAATTCGCGTTGAAATCGCGTTCAATTCGCGTTCAAATCGCGTTCAATTCGCGATTGAAATCGCGTTGAAATCGCATTGAAATCGCGTTGAAATTGCGTTGAAAACGCGTTCAATTCGCGATTGAAATCGCGATTCAAATCGCATTGAAATCGCATTCAACTCGCGTCGAAATCGCGTTGAAATCGCGTTCAAATCGCGATTGAAATCGCATTCAATTCGCGATTGAAATCGCGTTCAAATCGCGTTGAAATCGCGTTCAAATCGCGTTCAAATCGCGTTCAATTCGCGTTGAAATCGCGTTCAATTCGCGTTCAAATCGCATTCGAATTCGCGTTCAATTCGCGTTGAAATCGCATTCAATTCGCGTTGAAATCGCGTTAAAAATCGCGTTCAATTCGCGTTGAAAACGCGTTCAATTCGCGTTGAAATCGCGTTCAATTCGCGTTGAAATCGCGTTGAAATCGCGTTGAAATCGCGTTCAATTCGCGTTGAAATCGCGTTCAATTCGCGTTGAAATCGCGTTCAATTCGCGTTGAAATCGCGTTGAAATCGCGATTGAAAACGCGTTCAATTCGCGTTCAATTCGCGTTGAAATCGCGTTCAATTCGCGTTGAAATCGCGTTCAATTCGCGTTGAAATCGCGTTGAAATCGCGTTCAATTCGCGTTGAAATCGCGTTCAATTCGCGTTGAAATCGCGTTCAATTCGCGTTGAAATCGCGTTCAAATCGCTTTCAATTCGCGTTGAAATTGCGTTCAATTCGCGTTGAAATCGCGTTGAAAACGCGTTGAAATCGCGTTCAATTCGCGTTGAAATCGCGTTCAATTCGCGTTGAAATCGCGTTCAAATCGCGTTAAAATCGCGTTGAAATCGCGTTGAAAACGCGTTGAAATCGCGTTGAAAACGCGTTGAAATCGCGTTCAATTCGCGTTGAAATCGCGTTCAAATCGCGTTCAATTCGCGTTGAAAACGCGTTCAATTCGCGTTCAATTCGCGTTGAAATCGCGTTGAAATCGCGTTCAATTCGCGTTGAAATCGCGTTCAATTCGCGTTGAAATCGCGTTCAATTCGCGTTGAAATCGCGTTCAAAGTAGCTGCAAAAAAGGTAGAACTATAACAGATTAATATTCGAAAAGTTAATTTTATTCTTTGATTAAATAAAATAAATTATAATATGTTATTCAAAATCAAATCTTAATTTTAAGTTAGATTCTCATAATCAATTTTATTTATTTATTAATTTATTGATCAACTGTAAATTTAGCTGAAAATTAGCATAAACCCAATGTTTCTTTATAAGGATAGGATTTTAAGAATAAAACATGTTGATAATTTAAAATTATAATGAGTTTTTTATTGGCAGTGGTGGGGAACAGCATATTTTCAGTTTTCAGCGTACATAAATAAATTTAGCAGCATGCATTTGTATGTATGTATGTGTGCATGGCCAAAATGAGCTTCGGAGAGGATCAGCACTTCTCTAAGCAGATCGGAGCAGATTGGTTGGAACAGCTGAGAGAGAGATTTAAATTGAACGGTCGCTCAATTTTCAACGTAAAACACCACCCATAGCAAAAAGGTGTTAAAACCATATTGATATATCGATATCGATAGATTCTCATTTAAACTTTAACAAATTAATTAATTCAAATAGTTTGAAGGAAACTGTTGAGCGACTTCAGTGCTGAACAAGGTAAAAAAAATTTCGTAGACGAACAATCGACCAACTGAACAAAATAAACGATATAGTTAATGAAATACTTACTAAGTTAATTCGTTCATTTCGATTACCCGTTCATTTGAACTTATTTAGAACGAAACGACCGAATAGTGCGTTTATTTATAATTAAATATTTTAGTTTTTTGTATTAGCCATATGCTTATTGACATGGAAAATAAAGAAAGATGTGCATCCCTGTATTCCTATTATCAATTAAGTTGGCAACGCTTGTCTATTGACCTGGCAACTTGTGTCCACAGAGCTGGCAGCTCTCGATTAAAGAGTTGGCAGCTTTTTTTACAGAGGCTGGCAACGTTTGTCGAATGAGGTGGCAGCTCTGGTGTAAAGAGTTGGCGACACTGACATCGTTAAGCACTACAGATAGCGCCAAATTTAAAAAACCTATTTGTATGATGAGTTGTGGTCATTTCTGAAACCATAACTTAAAACCAACCCTTTCTTGTCAAGACTAACAAACGACACCCAGCGGTGTCAAAGGCAAACGTGTCGACTGTTTGCTATGCGCTAAACGATTAATTACCAAACTTGTAAGCACACACACACACACGCACTTGATATTTATGGTTTATCTTGTTAACTGCTTTTGTTGTTCTTGTTATTGTGGAAATGCCCATGTGCATAAGGCTAATAAGTTTACAATTATTTATTACTGCCTTTTCTTAACTCATGCATTTAAAACTTAGTTAGGTTCAGCTACAATCTTTAAATTTATGTAAATCAAAATCAGCTCCACATACATGGACACATGCGTTACATTTCAAATAATGTATAAACTTTGAGGGAAAAAGAGAAATAGAAAGCCCATATGCAAAATCAAAACGAAATTCGTAGCTGGACAGCTTAGCCAGAGGGCTGATGCCTCTTAAAATGTGGCCAGGGCACGTTATGGGCACATGTGTACGTTTCTCTCTACCCCCTTCACAATACACGCAAACACACACGCACACATGCACATAGAAGAGTCAACAAACAACCCCCTCCAACCTCTTTTTTTGATTCTGGCCAAAAATTACGCATGCTTTGCACTAGACGTTCCTTATGCTCATGTAGTGTCCGCTCTTTGGTGGGCGTTACCGTTACAATCGGTGGGGGTAGTGGGTTGGAAAAGGCATGAGGAGGAAGTGGGAGGTTCAGCTGGAGTGAGGCTTAAAATGTGCGAAAGCATAAGCCTAAGCTTTTTTATCGTCTCGACCAGGAGGCCAGGCCAAGCTTCAGCTGTGCGCAGTGTTGCCTTTTTAGCAAGTTTATAGCTAGACTTGACTTTTTTCTAATTACAAAAGCTGGAAAATGTTAGGAAAACCGGATTGTCAAATAACATCAATACATATATCGACTTATATCCGCGAAGTAGTCGGCAAAATTGGAATTTGTATTTCAAAATAAATTAAAACTCAAAATATAAATTAACAATTAGCAATTGAAATAATATAAATTTCAGAAAATAATATTTATGAAACGTTAAAAGATTAATTTCTAGCTATTTTTGTTCCCTTACAAAATTAGCTATTTAAGTCCTGCAAATTCTGACAACACAGTTTGTGGGTGAAAAGTGAAAGTGGTCCACACACAAATTTCACAATCTATCTGTGAGTGCGTGTGTATGTGTATGTGTATAGTTGAAAGTTTCAATATTGGCATAGGGTTGGAAGGGGGAGTTGGTGGAAAGGGGTGGTTGGGGTCGGCTTTAGGGGCGTTTGAAGCCCTGAGGCAGCTTTGAGCCTCCTTGTAGTCGGTCTGTTTGCCAACTGGCCAAAAACGCCCACAGCGACAGCATATAGCACACACACACACACACGTGGATATATGTAAATTGTATTTGTGTATGTTTGTACATATATATGTATGTGTACATTATTCATGCACACACATTGGCATTTTTAGCTTCAGCTTTTGAAAAATGCGTTTTATTTAAACGGAAGCAGAGCTTCTGGACGTTGTAACAGGAACTTGACAGTAATGTGTGTGCGTGTGTATCGTAAGGGTGGTGGTGTTGGTGGTGGGGGGGGCGGGGGAAGGAAAACACAGAGCGCTTTTCAAGGTCCTGTGTATGAGTGTAGATATGTATATTTATATATATTTAATCTATGGAAAATTTACATATACTATTGTATTGGATCGATATACGATTTCTGTTGTTGTTGTTGTTGTTGTGCGGTACAAAGCAAGTTGAGCATAAATCATATTTCAATCTTGGTCATTTGTGTGGTCAATTGGTCAAGAGAAACGCTGCGTCAATCGAGGAGTAAAGGATTAAGTATCGAATACGAATGTTCTTTGAAAGGAATGCGCTACAGACTGGAGAAATTAAAGTGTATATTAATAAAGATTTAGTTTAAGTCTTCTATGTATAACTAATTCAGTTTTAGAATTAAGTTATGTGTTATAATGTTTAGGCAGTGTACAGTTTTGAACACTGATAGAGTCAAAAACTTTGGTTCTGATTCGAGGAGTGGAGAGTTGTTAAATTGTCATTTGTTTAAAATTAACACTAAAACACTTTTGAGTTAAAGCTGAAATAATCACATCTTAAAAGGTAGCGCATTTGCATTGCCTGCTATGCCGCAATGTCCAATGTCAAATTCAATCCTTACAAAATCATCGCCTTTTGTAATCTAGTTCTAGTAGTTTTCACACCCACCCACACACATACATACCAATCGTCACACACACACACGCACACGAATTACTTGCACAATGAAAAGTTATGTGATTATGTGTCGAATAGTGGGCGGTGGGGGGGGGGGGGTCGTTGCTTGATATGTATAGAGGGGGTGGGAGGTTGGAAGGAACTGTTTTTTGCTTCGGGTTAAATGGGCGTGGACGTGGGCGTGAATGGGGCCAGGCTCTTGGTCTTATTGAAGACAGCATCGCAATCGTGCAAAAAAGAACTTCTCTCTGGGGCATCTTCTGCTTCTTCTTGTAAGTTGTGCCTCTTATACGAATATGCAAAAATATTTCATTCCTTGTTTGCGCAAGTGTGTATCCGTGTGTGTGTGGGTGTGTGTGTGTGTGCGTGAGTGCGTGGACAAGTGTAAGTGTAAGCTGCTTTTAGGGGCTGCTTACAGCGTAAAGCGCTTTAAAAGGTTTTCCAATTCAGTAGTGGGAGCAGTAGAAGGGGGGAGATAAACATATGCCCACAACAACAACAGCAACAACAACAACAACAATGATACATAAGTAGCTCCCAGCAAGCAGTTCAATTAGCTTAGGTTCTAATCCAAAGAGAGAGCGTAAGTTTGGAAGAGAGAACATAAAGCACTAACTATAAACTTTTTTTTAGACACTTGACTACCATTCTGTTTCACTCACTCTTCGATCTTGACCAACCTCAACTTTTATTAGCTTTCCATTTCGACAGAGAATGCAATCAACAACAACAACAACAACATTTTTCAATCAAGACACACACTCACACTCACTCGCACACACATTGATTGCTGAAAGAAAAAAAGGCAATCAAAGAACATGCACATTGAACAGTTTTTCCATTTTTCTTTATTCTTCTTCTTGTTTCCTTTCTTCTATTTCGTTTTTTTTACCTGCCCGTCCCTTGACGCATTATTTTTCTTGATTTTCCACTGGATTAAATGCAGGAAGGTGTGCACTGAAATATATTTTGAACAACAATTTTCGATTTTCATTGTTCGTTTGTGTGTGTGTGTGAGAGAGTGAGTGAGATGGTAAGAGAGAGACACAGGACTCATTAACTTGGCATGCAATAATAAATTACAACAATTTGACATACAGATTGGGAAGGGGGAACAGTTGGTACAGAAAAGAAATGGAATGCATAGGCGATCGTTGTGCTGCTCTGCTTGCACTGCTTGCCCTCTCACTCGCTCCCTCACTAGTTGTCCCTCAGAGTTGTCACTTTAACTAGATCTACCAATTTATTTTCAGATTTTAAAATCTATTTAACTTCAACTTGTTGCCAAAAATAAAAATATGCCCTGCAAATATTTTTGTTGGTAAACCAATAATGTTTGAAATAAAATAGGAATACTTTTTAAATATTTGAATATGGGATATATTTAGAAAATCATAATTAATCAAAAACTGAAAGCTTTTTCAGGCTTTCTTATTTGCTAAATATCTACATAGCTACTTTTTTATTAAAAAATTAGCTGTTTTAACCCACGAAACCAATAATGTTTATAAGTAGTAAAAAGAATACTATTGAAATCTTTTAATTAGGGAAATATTTGGAGCGGAATTGTTTATATAAAACTGTTGGCATTTTCTTTTTAGCTAAATAAAAAGAATAGAATTCGTGGCTTTCTTATTTGTCAAGTAATCATTTCATCTACATATCTAGTTTTGATTAACAAATTAGCTATTTTAGCCAACGAAATTCGGACAACACTGATCAATCTCTGTGCATGTGTGTGTGTGTGTGTGTGTGTGTGTGTGTGAGTGCAACCTGTTTAGATGCCGTCTGTTTCAACAATTTTCACTGCGTTTCGCTTTTGTCCCTATCTTTTTTGTCCTGTCTTCCTTGGCAGATAGCCGCCTACTTTTTTTTTTTTTTTTGGTTTTCCTTTCCAACTTTAGTCTCTGTTTTCATTTTCCTTATGCCGTGCAGGAAACTCAAATCTGAGAAATCGCCGCCGCCGTCGCCGTCGCCAGCGTCGCTGTCGCTGTCGCCACCACCTGTAGATTTTTCCATTTTGCTGTTGCTGCATTCGAAATGATGTACGGCGCCTTTTAATTGGACACGGTCTGCGTGATTGCGCCTCGGCTCAGCATAGCTCGGCCTTTTCTTTTTTTTTTTTTGGCTCTGCCTTTTGCCCTTGCCCTTGTCTTTTATTCTTTGCCCCCTCCCGAGTGACACACAAGTGCCTGGGGAGTGAGTGCTTTTGAGTGTCGAATATATGAATGACAGTCATGCACTTGTATTGCATCATTGTAATCAAAACTTCAAGTTCAACATCATCATCATCATCATTATTGCAACACTTTTATCATTACCTTTTACATTAATATTCCCATTTACCTAAATTTGATTCCTATTATGAGATTATCAATGGACGTAGAGCTTAAAGATTGCGTCTACGGTTCACTAACAATATAGTAAGTCTATTTTTAATACAGTTTATCAACTGTCTTCATTAGAATTACATTAATTAGAACTTACATGCCATTAATACATAATAAAGCAATCATCAAAATGAATAAATTAATTCCTAAAAATGTGATTCTCCCCAAGAATTACTCTAATTCTGCTTAATGTTCTTGGATTCTCAATTAAAGTATTCAAAAGGTGTACGAATGTTAACTAAATTAAACATTTGCAAACTCCTCAATTTATTATTTGTTCATCACGAAATATTCCGATAAAATTCTTCTTTGTTCATCCAAATCTGAAAACAGAACCCTAGAACTTTCCCAAATAAATACGACAGTTTTATTTTTTGTAGTTTACATTGTTTTATTTCGGCTCAAAAAAAATCGGTTCTCTTTTTTTGTGTTTTTATATATATATTTTTTATTTTTAATATTTTTTTTTTCAGTTTCATTTTTTGGTATTGTTTAATTTTAAGTTATGACATTTGGGTTGTTGCTTTCTATGTCTTTCGCTTGCTGTTAATCGTTTTCTTGATTCTCATTGTGCATTGTATTATATCATATAATATATTATGTATATATGTACTTGTTGTACTTGAATGTACTTTCTTATCGGGCTGTCGTTTTATGTTGTTTTTCATTTTAATTAATATGCATTTATGTACATATAATAATTCGATATAGAACTGATTGATTGGATTGTTATAAATTCAAGGTATTGTTGAGAATTTGTTGTTTTGCTTACTACACATTACTTGAAATACTTGAAAATACATTTATATAGTTTTGGAAGAAAATTGTAATACATATGAAAAATGGCAATTGAAATAATTGATGCCAATGTTTTCCGTTTCTTTTTCTTTTCATTTTCTATCTCTTCTTTTTCCAATTTCTAAAAAAAAACTCTGTTTGAATTTTAGTTCTTAATTCTGTGTTTATGTTTTTTGCATTTGGCATTTCGATATTGTAAAAATGTACAAACACATATACAGTCTCACACACACACACTCACTGACACATACACACACATTCACACACACACACACACACACATACATTACGCCGACTAGAAGCTGAAATCGGAATCTAAATTCGAATTGCCCTTAGCCAGGTGATTTTTGAGAGGTACACGGTTCCTTGTTCATTGTTATTGTATTTATTGTAATTATTGTTAATTGTTCTTAGTCCTTCTTGTAGTTGTAGTTGTAATTGTATTTGTAATTGTTGTTGTTGTTGCTGCTCTTATTTAAATGATGCTCTTTAATCTATGTTGAAAATTCTTACGATTTTTGTTTGCGTTTAATTGAGTTTTATCTTACTTGCTGATAGATATCCACACTTTCTATCTGATCTCATATTATATAATGCTTGTCGATCTTCAAGGGTTAAATATATATAGCTTCGGTTAATCCGAAGATACTTTCAATTTCTTCTTCTTCATAATTCTTAATTTCACTTGGTGCTTTGAAAATTGATTTAGGTTTTGTTTTCTTTTTCTGTGTTCTTTTATTTTACTTCAATTAATCTTTTCCGTTTGAAATTAATTCATGTATACATATAATTATGCGCATAATTATGCATTAAAATACGCGTTGTGTTTTGATAATAATTAATGGCTAAAATTTAACATGTAGTTGCTACATTATTTAAATATGTTTCGCATTTCAATTCGGAAAATAATCTTAACAAAATTCGCCTGCTTTGAGTATTGCTTCTTCGAATTCTAAAAAGAAAAACACGACAAAAGTAAAATGTAGTATGTTCCAGTCGAGTGTGCCCGACTAGCAGATACCCTGTAGTCAGTTTGAATATGTTTGTGTCTTATGTATGTATATATTTAAGACAGATTAAAAGAATCCCTTCATCTCTCTGTTCGACTAAAAAGAGGAAGTGATTAGAGACAGAGATCGGACAGCTTAATCGCATACACGACATTTAAATTACCCAATTAATATTGCTACAGGGTATACGAAGAAGTCCAAAATAAAAATCTCGCTTAAAACATTTGCAATTTGTTTATTCGAAATTTATTAATAATTTTTAATTAGTTTTCGTTGTTGAAATAGATGCACAACTAGAACTTCTACATTTAAGAATTGATAAACATTTTATTCTTTATTCCTTTTCATTTTAGGGTAAAGGGGAGAGAGGGAGGGACCACGCCCAGTGTCACGCCCCACGTTGTCATATGTGTGCAACAATTTGTGTTTGGCCAAAATGTGTGTTTTTTTTGTTTTTTGTATATTTTTTATGTTTAATAAATAATCAAATTTAAACCGATGACAACTTATGGGCGGGGCGGGGCGGGGCGGTCGCTAAGTAAATTGTTAATATATATGTATATAATATATATATATATATATAATGTTTATATATATGTATGTGTATTTGTTGTATATATATAAACAATTAAATTTAATGTACATTTAATTTATCCTTTTTTTGTTTGCAATTCGTATAAATTGTTATTTGTTTTAGTTTTACGTATAATTAGTTGCCATTCGTGAGAGATATATGTATATGTATATATATACTATATAGTTGATATATGTATATGCTTGACATTTGTTAATTTGCTTCATTTGTTTCCATTGGTTTTCAGTTTCAAGTTTTCTTTTTGTTAGTTATCAGTTTTTCATTATTGTTAACGAGGTAGTTGCTTGAGCTGCAGTTGATTTTCTGTTACTTTCTTTCTTTCTTTCCCCTTTGCTCTCTCTTTCTTTCTCTCCTACTTCTTCTTCTTCTTTTATCTTTGCTGAGGTAATTTTTGCTTACATTAACATATATAGTTTCTATACATACATAATAAAAAAAAAGTTATTGTATATATCATTTAATTGTTATTTATATGTATATTTTTTGGTTTCTCTTCCGTTTTCCATATCCATTTTCATGTTCTCTCTTTCATGTTCTTTGTATTGCACAATTGAAAAACATTTTGAAATGAAATTGAACTAAAATTATTGCCATTTCTGTTGTTGTTTTATTCGTAGTTAACCTTTGCTATTTACGCTTAATTATTGTATTTACTTGCCCAAAAAATGATATGCACTATGTTGATATAGGTCTTTTTATAGTTTGCTTGTTTCGATAATACACCAAAAAAAAACCATAAGTTAATTAATTAGTTAATAAAACAAATTAAACATATACACATACACATTTCATATGTACATTGCATTTCTAGCTATTATTTTCTTATGTATGTGACAATTTTTGTTAGTTATGTTGTTAGTTTAGCACAGTTTTAGTACATCCTACGGTTGGTACATTCATAGTTATTCCTGATATTGCTGTTGTACTCAGTATTTATATTGGTTTTCATACATGTACTAAATTTAGTTATAGTTTTAGAACATACATATGTACATATGTATATTTATAGTACATCAATAGAAAAACCTGATATTGCTGTTGTACTCAGTATTTATATTGGTTTTCATACATGTACTAAATTTAGTTATCATTTTAGTACATCAATGGTAAAACATGATATTGCTGTTGTGCTGCACTACATGCACATTGTTTTTTGAATATTTTTAGAACATTAACTAAATTTAGTACACATTTAAACAAATCTACATTTAGTACACTCATGATAATACCTGATATTGCTATGGTACTTGGCTGTCAATACAATTTTGTTCTCTTTACGTTTTAAGCATGTACTAAATAAAGCACACATTTTGGTTTGTGTACTAAATTGAAAATTGATTGATCTGATATTCCCTGTTGCACATTTTGCAGAATTCTACAATGCGTACTAAATGTGTTCATTTTTCTTTAAGTACTAAGTATAATACATTGCTCTTTTTTGCTCGGTTACAGCAATAAATAAACAGAAATATCGTGAATATTGCGAATGTACTAAATTTAGTACATGTACTAATTGTGCTGCTTATACATAAAATTGATTGCAACTTAAGAACGAAAAACATTGATGCCAAATTGATTTATGTTAACTTCCTTGGCACATTTAACACACATACTATATTTAAGGTATAGCTTTTGGGAGAGAGGGGACATTAAGGGGTAAGTGGTGGTGGGGTAGGGGATAATGATTGCTTAGTTAAAACTATTCGATAAATACTCGTACATACATACGTTAATTAGATATAATTATAATAGAATCGCCAACGGTTCTTGTCCGAAATATTCAATTCAATTTAAATTTTGAGCCGTTTTTGGGCATTGTAATTCCTCTTTTGGTTGTTAATATGGTTATGGTTTTGATATTGGTATTGACGCTTCGTTGTTGTTGTTGTTGTTGTTGTTGTTGTTGTTGTTGCTGTTGTTGACCAGGCGGCTGCTGCAATATGGTAGAGAATGAGAGAGAGAGAGAGGGGAAGAGAAGAGATGAAAGAAGAACGAGATTAATGCAAATGTTTTGCCAGTAATTATCAAACATTGCCCAGAGATGCCCGCTAATTAGTCAATGTCCAAATGGGAGGGGAGGATCTCAAATCTCCAGTCGATGTCGTTCGTTGTCGTTGTCATTGTCGATGTCGTTTCTCAGAGTTTCTCAGAGTCTCAGTTCGAAGTTCTCCGTTCTCAGTTCTCAGTTCAGGGCGCAGCTGGCGCAGGCGAATGTACAAATTGTTGTTGTTAACGGCCATAAGAAATACAATAAATAAATCTTTAATCCAATTATAGCTCATTATGCTCATATGACACACATACACACACACGCACAGACTATTATTGTGTGTGTGTGTGTGTGTGTGTGTGTGTGTGTGTGTGTGTGTGTGTGTGTGTGTGTATTAGAATTATTAGCTTAGGCTAAGGCAAACGCTATAATCTGATATCTATAAGATGTCTTTCTCTACAGTTTCAGCGTAATTCTTATAATTCCTATAATTCTCATCTTCGTTGTGGTTGTTGCTCTTGTAGTTGTTGTTGCTGTTGCTGTTGCTGTTCCTTGTCTCGTTCTTTACTCGATACGCTGATGATGGCCCACAATCTAAGCTACAACAACAATATCAAATGAGCCAACAAACATGGGCGATACGCCTTTTTTTCTTCATTTTTCTAATTTCGGTTAGCCGCGTCTTCGGTGGCTATCCAGCGTGTGTAAGTGTGTGTGTGACATGCTATACACTGCTCAAAAAATCATAGAATGTTTAGCTCAGAAATTAGCTGACAGGTATTAACTTATAATAACATACATATATCTCTTATTTTTTTTATATAGTTAATCATTATATTTTTTACTTTATTTAAAATGTAAGTTTTTTAAAATGCCATTTTTCTTTTACTTCCAACCAATTTCTAAAAAACCTAATCAGAAGTTTTTCATTTCCTTTTTGATTTTTATACTGAAATCTAACAGTTATCACAGTTGAGCCAATTAAATTATTAGTTTATACGAAACTTGTCCCTTACTTTCTCAAAGTGTACTTTTTGGTTAATAAATAAAGTATATAAAGTGATTTAATTACTTCTTATTACTATAAAGAAATGTAAAATATATAACTGTTATAAGTTGGAAACTAGCACTTGCTTTCTCACAGTGTACTCACGATCACTTAGAAGCACAATCAAAGCCATGGGCAAGGGTTTCACTTGGCCTCTCAACGACTTGACGCATGCGCTACGCCTACAGTGAGCACTTGTTACAGCAGCCACTGATATACCCTATTCACTGTATTGTAGGGTATACAACTGTCAATAGGCCTAACAATGAGTGACAAGCACGCCACGCTTCAATGCAGTTGACTCGCCTCATCATCATCATCATCATCATTATCATCCTGGCAGACTGTAATATGTTCCCCCCTTTTCCCCTTTCCAACTTTCCCCTCTCAAATCAGCTTGACAACGCCTCGCATAGCGTGTGATATTTTGAAATTATTAAAGATATATTTCTTTTTCTCTACTTGTGTTCTATTATAATAAAACATATTATTCCATTTAGACGAAATTCTACGAAAATTATAACGAAATCTGTTGCCAACTTTTAATTTTCTAATTTGACTTGAAAATTTGATTTTTTTAATGTCGTTTTTTGGCTTCATTCGTGTTACATTTCGCGTCTTGTAGCCCTGGGGTCGCTCCCCATTTGTACGCAGCTGCTGCTGTTGTTGTTGGTGTCGTTGGTGTTGTTGTTGTTGCTGCTGTTGCTGTCGCTGCTTCATTTAATCTGCAGCGCATCAGCAATTAGCGGAAACTCGTCATAAAAAACAAGCAGCGCACAGCACAAAATCGGATAAAGCGCCGACAGCAACAACAGCAACAACAGCAACTACAAAACTTTAGCCTAAACTTTTTTTTCTTATTTTGTTTTTTTTTTAAGTTTTTTATACTCATTTTCAACTCGTTTCGCTCGCCTCACGGCTCTAAGATTTATTTCGCTTTACTTTATTTTTTTTGTACTTTTTGTTGTTGTTGATTTTCTTGTGATTGTGAGACAAAAATTTCTGTTGAATTGGAATTAGGACACACATGAAATAATAACAACAAAAAACAAGCAAAATGTAGCAACAATTTCTGGGCAGCAACAATATTTGTTGCTGCTGTTGTTGTTGTTTTAGTTGGTGTGGCGCAGCTGTGCGCCATTTGACGCTCCTTCTTCTTTGTCTATATATATACACATATTTTTATAGTGATATATACTATATATGTATATGCATAAAGCCACAAGCCTTGCAGCCTTTATGCTTATTTCTTTTCATACATGTATATTTGTTATTTTCATTATTTTTGTGCTTCACATTTTGAGAGGAAGTGACTGAGGCCAAGTTCGTTGCCTAAGTCTTTTGTTTTTGGCCAGCTGTGCAGCGTGTGCAACAGAGACAACGATAGCGGCAGGCAATTGGATTTGCATTTTTTGTGGGTGGCAAATATAATTAATAATTTAATACACACACACACTCACACACGCACACACACACACCACACACAGCTGTGTGCTTACGTAACAAGGGGCAGGGAAAATGATTGCAGTTGGTTTTTCTTTGATTCTTTTTGGTATTCTCAGCCACGCCTTAACAAATTCTACTTCAAAAGTTGCGTCTTCTAATGATATGACACGCTAATCTAACCTCACTTAATCTGAAGTATCAATAGCTATTTTCTATATTTCTGGGACCATCAAGCTGTATTATTAATTTACTTATTTAAAGTTTACTATTTATTTATTTTTTAAGTAAAATTTAAAATTAAAGATTTTACATTAATAAAATACAAATTCAATATTCAACTAACAAAATAATTTTGCTTTTGAGGATTTGTAATAAAATCTATTAAATTTGATAAACATTCAATTACCAAATAAATAGTTTATGCATTTTTAAAAGGATTTTTCAGATTTGTTTTATTTACCTACAAGTATAAAACGAGTCTAGTAATTTAATCTATCAAATTAAATAGTGTTTTTGATAAGCATATTCAAACTTTAGATCATAATATTTTCAAGTTCTTATTTTCTGACTATGTTATTATTATTATTTCTTTTATTATATTTAAATTTAACAAGAGATAAATTCAGATTATAAAACAAACTATTTGGACTAAAACTATATATAGTTTTTAAGACGAATATTTCTATGCTCATTTTTCTATTCAAATTCAGGAAGAAATAAGATACTGGGATAAAACTATACATATATAGTGTGTATATAGTATCTAACTATTTCACAGTTAAGAACTGTCATTTCATATACATATAATATATTACTCATATCAAGATACACAAGATATCTCAGTGTGTTATCTATAACTAACTGTAAAACATACAATACAATACCGATCAGTAAAAATAGAATTCTATACTCCTCGTAATGAATGCAAGCTGTATTCAGAAATCAAATAAAAGATTCATGCTTATAACTAAAATTATTTTGCAATCGTCGTCACAATTAGGGAATACAGAAAAAGGAATGAGAACAGAGATTCAAGTGAGAGAGAAAGGAGGGAGGGAGGGATAGAGAGATGGGTAAAGAGAGGAAGAGGAGACAACTTGAACAGGCGTTGGCAGATGCTCAAGATACAAAACTTAAGATGATGTTCATCTTGTTGTTGTTGTTACTGATGATGATGATGATGATGAGGAGGATGAGGATGATGATAATAATAATGATGATGCAGCATGGCGGCCATGCTACTGCGGTTGTTATAGCTCTTACAGTTGTTGTTCTTGTTGTTGTTGTTGCTGGCATTGAAATTGGGAATGAAGAAAAAAACAAAATCAAAAATATCTAACGCTATTTCGGGGGTTGATTTTTCTAGCGCGGCAAACATAAGCGAGATTTTCTTAAAAAGCCAACCTCAAAAAAGGTTAAGACTATATAAGAGTGTAAGTGTGTATCCGTGAGTGTGTGTGTATGTGTGTGTGTGTATCTACATTTAATAGACAACACAATATCAGGCATCAGGATGCTGTCAAATGTTTGGTAATTAAAAGACAAAAAAAAAAACGAATAAACGAAAAATCCAAAGTCGAAACGTAAAAGAAAATGAACAGTTTTCCGTGGAAAATGTTGACTAAGAGTTGACAGCAAAAGGGGGAGGAGTTGAAAAGGGAGTAGAACAATTTGAAAATGGGCCACATTACCAAAAATTTCCCAGCCTTATTTGATTGAGTTTTTGTGTTAAATGTCAAATGTCAAATGAGTTGCAAGTAAAAAAGAGATTTACAGCTTTTCATCCTGTTGTTGCTGTTGTTGCTCAATTATTTTTCAAAGCTAATTTAGCATAATGTGTGGCACAACATGGGTTCATCAAATAGACAGTTGCCTGTCAAGCAGTTGGCCCCAAAAATGTTTGCAAAATTTTTTAAAATTTTATATTTTTAGTTAAAGAAAGGGCAGGGAATTGAATCTCTGTCTCTATATAGCTTTCTCTGTGGCTGAGAATGGCAAACAAAAAAACAGTTAGGTCAGTTTAAAAAAATGGGGGTGGTTCATGGCTCTAAAAAATACAAAACAAAAACAAAAACAAACAAAAGCAGAGCCATAAAACATTTAAAAAGAAGCAAACACATGTGGCACAAGCCGCAGAGATTGTCTTAAGCAGAAGGGAAAGGATGGGTAAAGGGGTGATAGAGGGGAGTGTGTGGAGGGGCGGGTGTTGGCTATTGAGAGAAATTGGGAGAAACTGATTTGAGATAAACTGGCAACTGGGGCAGCCGATCCTGCCAAAAATCATTTGCACATTCATCATCAAATGAAGAAACTGCCAAAAAAGAAAAAAAAAAAACAGAAAAAAACGAATATGAGTGCATAGAAATACAAGTAAAGAAGCGAGAAAAGAGGGAGAAAACAAAACTGAAAGACAGATGAGGCGGCTGTTCTATGAGAGAGAATGTATGCCACAGATATATTTGCACACACATACATACACAGCCTTAGATACAGATACAAAGATACAAGATACCAGATACCAGAAGACAAAAGCCTGACACACAGGGAATAAACACACAAATTCTCAAGCGCTTTTATTTTATTTTACTTTTTTTTCTTGCTGTCTCTTCTTCTTTTTCCATTTGTATTCCTCAGTTTCTCCTGGTGGTTCTCTACATTTTCTCTCTCCTTTTTAGACTGCGTTTTTGAGTATGGAAGGAAGGAGCAGCAGATACATATATCTTTGGATAATTTTTTTTTTTTGTGGTATATAAGAAACCAGGCGGCAGCAACACAACTATGAATCATGGTAACTCGGCTAATGTTGTTGTTGCAACACACACACTCGCACACACACACACACAGCTGGAAGAAGCAGCATGAACAGAGAAAAGACATGAAAAAGGCAGCAAGGATTACGCACACACAGACACACATGAGCCTGAAAGAAAGAGAGCAATGTGTGTATGTGTGTGTGTTTGTGTGTCTACTGTCTTCAAGGTATCTACAAGATACACACACACACACACACACACACACACACACACGAGAGAGTAAGCAAACAATACAAAGGTACATAATTTCTACCTGGGCAGCGACGTCGTCGTCGTCGATCGAAATCTCTGCTTTTGCCGAAAAATTAAAATTACAGATGGTTGTTGTTGCTAGTGTTGTTGTTGTTGCTGTTGCTAGTGTTGTTCGTGTTGCCGTTGTTGTTGTTGCTGGATGAGCATATGTACAGGAAACCAGTTTTATGTTCAACAAACAAACCGCGTAAGAAAAACGCACAGCGAGAACAAACGCGGCAGCAACAACAGCAGCAACAACAACAACAGCAACAGCAACAACATCAGCAACAACAACAACATTCAGCCAAAGGGCAGAAGCAGCGTCAGCAGCAAGTAGAAATTCACAGATACCGCTACACTGAGCGAAAAACAATCTAAACAGCGACTGAACTAAGCTAAAACTAACCACACAATTTGACAAAACAGAAAGCTACATATAGTTTTTAGCTCTTAACTAATAAACCAAAGATTAAAATGAGCAACATAATTAAAAATTTCAACCATATATCCCTTAACTATTAATGTACATAAAAGCATTTGGGATTATGTTGAATTACTTCCATTTGATGGAGTTAAAACCAAAGTAGAAAATAAAATTGGTAGTATTACGTACATATTGGTTGTAGTAGCTCCCTCTCTCTCTCTCTCTCTCTCCCTCTCTCTCTCCAACTATTCCTAACTCAGAATCATAATCATAAAGATTTCACATTTCAAGAAACCAAACCAATTTACTTTTCAAATGGGATAACTTTAAGAGTAAGTTCAAGTTCAATGTAAAGAAGTCTCAATGTTGTTCAAATAGAGCTAATGCTTTTCTCGCAGTGTACAAATGACAAAGACAACAACGACAAAGACGTTGTATGTTATGATGACATAGCCAAGAGACGCGACGTTGCTGTTGTTACTGCTGTTGTTGCTGTTGCTGTGGCAGTTGTTGCTGCTGCTATCTCTGCTGCTGTTGCCGCTGCTGTTGTTGTTGTTTCTGTTGCTGCTGCGTCGTCTGCGCATGCGCGCAACTTCAACGTCTTTTTATTTTCTTTGTTTTTTGGGCTGTTTGCGTTTGCGTATCTTTGAGATACATTCGCTGCGACTGCGGCTGTCTCTGCTTTTGCTTCTGCCTCTTGCTGTGGCGCGCACTTTTCGTTCGTTTCGTGTACAATTTTGTTAGCTTCTTCTTCTTTCACATTGTCTTTGTGTGTATATCTTTTTTGGCTATTTACTGCTGTTCCTGCAAACACACACACACACAGATACATATGGATCGAGAAGAAGAACATGTGTGCGTGTTATGCTGTTGTCTTTGGCATTTGCCAGATACTTCCACACGCACAGATACAAAGATATTTTGCTTATGATTTGGTTGTTGTTGTTGCTGTTGCTGGGCATTCAATTGTCGCCATAATATGTGCTGAGGCAACAACAGCAGATACACTCTTCATATCTATATCTTTAACTAATGTACATCAGGCCAACCAACAAAAGGCTAAAGCTACAAAAGTATCTCTAAAGATAAACAATAACTATAACTGCAAATTTAATCTTGAAATTCTCCTGTTGTTAGTAGCTAACTGCTGTTGAAGAGAATCTAAAAAACTAACTATTATCAAAATCAATCAATCTATCAGTCTCTTTCAGCAACAGCTTGTGTTAATAGCTGCATTTTAAGGTAAATCATATCATTAACAATTACAGATACATAAGTATCTCAACCTCATAGCTACAAAGAGAATCCTCTCACTATTGTAAATGTTAAATGTATATTGCTAGCTACAGATACGAATCTATCTTAAATCTAACTCAAGTATCTCAAGCTGCTTAGTTTCCTGATCATAATATCCTGTGAGTCAAAAGAAAAGAAAAGAAAACCAAATGTGTCTTTTTTCTATGCGAAATTGGCGCTGAAAACGGAACCGCAACAGAACTTGCTATTGCTTATGTAGAGATCCATAGATACATACATACTTATATGCACATACGTGTATGCATGTATGTGGCAGATGTACATAATGTAGCTGTCTTTCTTTGCTTTGCTAAAATTCGCCTTCGTTTGCGGCCTCTCAACTTCTCAAGAGTTGCGCTTAAGACAACAACAACAACACAAAAAGAAGAAAAGACAAAACGAAAAGAGAAATATATGTATATTTAAACACACGCACGTAATTTCTCCGGAACTATCAACAACAACAACAACAGCGACAACAACTTTAAACATAAATTTCAACAAAAATAATTAACAAAATTAACGAGAAATCAACACGATTGCAAAAGTAAAACGAACTTTTGAATGCGCTTTAGACAGAACTCTAGTTTTGATTCAAGAAATCCAAACACATTTTGATTGTATCTTTAAGATACAAATATCATATTACAAACTGTCGGAAACAATTGGAGTGCAGTCTTTCAAGTCTAAGATTGAGTTACCACAAATCTTAGCTAGTTTTTTTAGAAACTTTAACAATAATCAAGTTGATGGAGAATAATAAACAACTCCACTTTGTAGGGTATCTTCACTGTTTTGTAACTACACGAATTTGCAGCAAATACTTTTAGAAACTGTAAAAAATAATAATAAATCAAATCAAATAATAATATAAAATAAAAAAAAACAAAACGTGTATATGTTTTTTTTTGGTTTGAAACATTTTCAATAATTTATTTTTGCCTTTTTTTAATAGTTGTGTTTCCCTGCTATTTTTCTCTTTTGTTTCTTCTTCGTCTTTCTTTTTGTATTTTGTGGATTGTTCGATTCACGTTTAAATATATAGCTAAATATATATATAGTTAAAAATTTGTTGCGCTAGTTACACAAAAAAATAATGAGCAATAAAAATTATCAATACTATATATATATATTATATGGGAAACTATAGCTATATCCTTAGATATATATATATCTTCGGATGGGGAGACAAAAAAATAGTTTAACAAATTAAAGTACAAAATAGTAAAAACATAAAGCTAATGGCGAATTATAGCGAAAAGTTGTCGAATTTGTTGTTTTTGATTTGAGTATTTCGAAAGTGTTGATTATAATTTGTAAATGTTTAAAATTATAAATCTTTTATTGTATATTTAAAAAAACAAAAAAAAAAGGTAGCATACAAATTAAAGGAAATTAAAGTTAAATAATTACAGTTGGTTTAATTGTTTATTAATAGTTTCTCGCATAAATTAAAAATTAAACATAATAAATATATTTATAAAATCATAATCATGTATATTTATATATATAATAAACTGATTTTTGCATATATATATATAGATATACATAGTATAATTGTAATTGTAAAATATCCCTGATTTTTGCATTCGTTTTGTGTTTTGTTGCTGGACAATTTGGCGTTTTGTAGGCTAGTGTAACATATGTTATCTAAATATATATATAAACTATATATCAATTGGCATTGCGTTGCTGTGTTTTTTTTGTTTTGTTTGTTTAGTTATTTAAGTTAGTTTACATAATTAATTATATGGCATTTGTTTACATGGTTTTTTTTTTGTTTTTTGATAGAAACAACAACAACAAACAAAGTTAAGTTAAACAAATCATACAATGAAATTACAATTTAAAATTACAACAAAAATCAACTAAAAATGTGCTATTTGATTTTCTTTTTTCCATTTTGTGATTTGCCTGATTATATATGTATATGTGTGTGTGTGTGTATGTGTGTCTGTGTGTGTTTTTTAAGCGTTTCCTTTTTTCTTCTTTTGCTTTATCATTATTTCTCTTTGCTTTTCTTACTTTCTTTCAGTTTGCTTTGTGCTGAGGTATGCGCGGCCCTTACAAAAATTACAATTATTAAAATTAAAAAAAAAAAAACAATAAAAAAAAATGTATTTAAAAATAAATTTCATTACAAATTACAAATAATACAAAAATATTTACGACTAATATTAAAATTATATGTTTATAATTACAATTAAATTACATTTAATTTAAATTAAATTTGCTGCTACAACAATTAGGAATTTCGAACAAAAATAAATCTGTATATATTACTTTTCAAATAATTCGCATGTTCTTTTTGTTAATTATGGCAAAAATGTGGGTTTTTTTTTATTGTTAATTACAGCTGAGCTGAGTGGGCGTGTCTTCAAAGGCGGCACGCTTTGTGTCTCAAATTATCAAAAAAAAAATAGTTACTTAAATTACGCAAAAAAAATACATTTTTTAAAACAACAATTTATTGCATGCAGCGCAATAAAGGTGCGTTTTTTGGCTTTCAATGAGTAAAAATTTATCAAGTTGGGAACAAACAACAAAAAAAGGCGCAAGATGCAACTGAGGATCTTTGGGCCCTTTTTTTTGTGTGAGGGAAAGTGAGGGGAAAACAAAGCGTTGCACCTTTGGAAACACACACCGCACATCGCATCTCTAGTTTCTAGTTCCTAGTTCCTAGTCCCTATCCCCTAAATCCCTATCCCTATCACCTATTCCCCATGTGCCCCCATTTTGTGTGTTGTGGAACCTCTTCTCTTTCAATACATTTCAATGTCCTTTTCAATAATATGAAAATCTTCTGTAAATTCTTCCTCATATTCATGCTTAATCTCAACAAATTCGTTTTTAATTAAATGATGATCACTGCTGAGCAACAGTTGCTGCCGTTGGGGTTGCTGCTGCTGCTGCTGTTGCTGATGCTGTTCTTCATCATCTTCGTCATCATCGTCTAGCAAACTATCATCGTCAGCTGCAACCGTGTCATGTTTGAGTGAATTCAAAAGTCTAGCGGCTTTTTCATCCGCCAAACGAAAAGCTGTCTTAATGCCAGCAGCAGCAGCAGCAGCAGTTGCTGTTGTTGCTGCTACTGCTGCTGCATTGGCAGCGGCAGCGGCTGTTGCAGCTGCAGCTGCTGCTGCTGCCGCCGCCTTTTTGCCAACAACACGTGGACGATTATGCGTCTCGAGATGTTTTCGCAAATGATCCTTGCGACAGAAACCCTTTTCACAAATATCGCACATATGTTGCTTCAATCCCGTGTGAATTGCTTCAACGTGTCGTCGCAAATCCGTTTTATGATGGAATTGCTTGGGGCAGAGTTCACATTTATGGGGCTTGTCCTGTGTGCGATGTCGCCCCAAATGTGTGGTATAAACGTCCTCGCTCTGGAAACGCTTGCCACACTTTTGGCAACGGTATGGATACTCACCCGAATGGAAGCTCTTGTTGTGCTGCGTCAAATAACAATTTTTGGTGAATTCCTTGTCACATTCCAAGCATTTGATTCGACCCGATGGCAATGTTGTTGAATGTGGCGATGTCGAACCAACACTGCTGTAGCGACGACGTTTGCTTGGTGGTGCGATTGCAGTTGTTGATGATGTTGCTGCTGTTGCATTGCGTCGTTTTTTAGGCAACACGGCAACAGTTTGTTGTTGCAACTCGAGCTGTTGTTGCTGTTGCTGCTGTTGCTGCTGCAACTCGAGCTGTTGTTGCTGCTGCTGTTGCATTTGGTATTGCTCCAGTTCATACTCCTGTTGTTGCTGCTGCTGTTGTTGTTGCTGCTGTGCGATGAGTGTTGCCATGTCCATTTCCAGGGCTGGCGTTGCACGTGAACTGCTCACTGTGGGCGAATATGGTGTGGGCGTGGCAAGCAGAGTTAATGTTGTTGTCGCCGGCAACGTATGTTGTTGGTGCTGCTGCAACTGCTGCAGCTGTTGCTGTTGCTGTGTTGCCTCCTGCGCATGCTGTTGAGCATGCAATGCTGTTGTCAACGTATGCACTGGCGGCAAGTCACCCTCTTGCGGGGAACGTTGTGCTGCCACCGAATATGGCGACAATGGTGCATATGGGGCAAACAATGAGGCTGGCATCAGTTGCAAGATCTGTCCATCGCTGGTGTAGGCCGTATCATAGCCCGACTCGTTACCAATAATAGTGTGATAACTCATTGTGTGCTCCAGCACCGGCGGCAGTTGCTGGTAGCATGGCAGGGTGTTGATGTTGCTGATGTTGTTGCTGTTGCTGCTGCTGCTGGTGGTGATGGAGTTGTTGCTGTTGGTGCTGCTGGTGATGATGTTGCTGGTGCTGCTGCTGCTGTTGTTGCTGCTGCTGCTGGTGATGATGTGCGGCGGCAGCGGCAGCTGCTGCAGCTGCAGCGGCAGCAGCTGCTGCGCTGTGGTGGTGGTGATGTTGTTGGTGGTGATGTGCTGCTGCTGCTGCGGCGGCGGTGTTGGCGTGCGTGAGTTGCTGCGCGTGTTGTTGCTGCTGCTGCTGCTGGTGATGTTGGCCGTATTGCTGCTGTTGTTGCTGGCTATACTGTGATTGCTGCTGTTGTCCACTGCCGCCGGCGCCGACGGCAGCAGCAGTTGCTGCTGCGGTGACAGCTGCTGCTCCAGATAATGTTGCACCTGCACCGGCAACTGCTGCTGCTGCTGCTGCATAGTGGTGCATTCCATGTCCATATTGGTGGTGTGCGTGTGCAAGGTGTGGTGGTGGTGGTGGGGGATGGGAATGGGGATGGGGGTGTGCGGTTGCTGCTGATTGGTGGTGGTGGTGGTGGTAATAACCAGCTGCTGCTGCTGCGTGCTGATGTTGCTGCACTGCAGCATATTGCTGTGCTGCTGCTGCTGTTGCTGCATATCCAAAGCCAGCATGTTGTAATCCATTGCCATAGGCGGCAGCAGCGCTGCCATAGGCGGCGGCGGCAGCAGCGGCGGAGGGGTGCGTGAGAAATCCATTGCTTGTTGCAATGGCTGCAACAGCTGTTGCTGCTGCTGCTGCTGGTGGTGGTGGTAAATAGTAAGGGGCGAGTTGCTGTTGCTGTGCGTGCTGTTGCTGCTGCTGCTGTGATATGGGCGTGACGGCAGCAGATAACTGACCTGTTGCTGCTGGTGATGTGCTGCCAACAAGTCGTGCTGCTGCTGCTGCTCCTCCTCCTGGAGTTGCTGCTGCTGCTGTCGTTGTTCCTCCAATTGCTGCAATTCCTGCTCCTCCTGCTCCAGCTCCAACTGTTGACGCTGCTGCTGTTGCTGCTGCTGTTCCATTGCTGAGTTGTTGCTGTCCTCCATTTGTTCGCTCTTTATAGCTATGACTGTGACTTGTTGTTGTGTTGCTGTGGCTGTTGTTGTTGTGAGTGTGGGTGTTGTTGTTCGTATGTGATTGTTGTTGTTGTTGTTGTTGGTTGTTGTTGTTTTGTTCAGCAGGCCCCTCATTTGGGAGGACGGCATTTGTGTGATGTTGTTGTTGTTGTTGATGTTGTTGTTGATTGGGGCGGAGGGACCTGCTAGCCCGTTTGGGTGACCGTTTAAAACGGTTGTTGTTGTTGTTGATGTGGAGTTGTTGCTACTGTTACTGCTGCTGTTGTTGTTGTTGTTGTTGTTAGCATGCTGTGGCGAAGCGTTTGTCGTGGATTGCACTTGTTGCTGCTGCATGTTGTAGCTGTGATAATGATGACCATTGGTGCCATAACCATTGGCAAGCAAATGTTGCTGTTGCTGTGCTGTTGTGGGTGATGGCGATGCCGAATATTGCGACATGGCGGCTCCCACCTGCACACCCGTCGCACCACCACAACCACCACCACCGCCATAATCCGGCGGACTTCTTGGCGGTTCCGGTGGCGCCACTGGCGTTGACTCTTGCTGCTGTTGTGCGGCAGCAGCTGTGGCTGCTGCTGCTGCAGCGGCGGCGGCGGCAGCAGCTGCTGCTGCATTGCCACGACGCGATGTCTTCGTCACTGGATCCCTTGAGGGATGATGATGTGCCGATATTGGTAATGTGGCAGGATCAGGTTGTCCACTCGATTTCACAGCATTCTTATGCAACGTCGTGTTGTAGTGTCGCTTCAAATGCCCCGAACTCGTGAACCACTTGTTGCAAGCGGTACAATTGTAGGTTTTTGGCCGTCGAGCCTCATTTGATTTCCATGTTGCCGCCTTGGCGGTTAAACTATTTGCTGGCAACACTGAACTCGAACTTGGTGGCTCAAATCCACGATATGGGGCAGCCCCACCACCACCAACGCCATTATCCTGTGCTGTCGGTCCCGTTGTCGTACTGGGAAACTCGGCTGGACTTGTGGCCATTTGTGCACCACTTACAACCACCTCAGCGGCTGTAGGATCAAACGATTTATCCACATAATGTTGCGAGTCGGCATATTCCGATTTAATCATAGCATATTCCTGTTTAATACTCGCCTGGTGGTAAGGTGATTGCTTCGGGGAATGCGACAGAGAATGGGAGTGAGAGTGGGAATGCGAGTGGGAATATGAGTATGGGGATTTATCGACCAATGCATGTTGCATGTACGGTGGCAAGCCCTCAGTGGATGACAATTGTTGCTGCGGCTGTTGCTGATGCTCCCAGCTGTGCAATGCACGTTGTTGCATCGTCTGCATCGAGTGCAATGGATCGGGTGGCAACGCTAGTGGCAGACCGGCAACAACAACATCATGTTGCTGCTGCGCGTGTTGTTGCTGCTGCTGCTGTTGTTGCTGTTGCAACATTTGCTGATGATAGACCATCTTTTGTGAATCCAAATCAAGCAATTCACCACTGGCTGCTGCTGCTGCAACAGCAATAGCTGTTGGCGTCGGCATTGGCATCTCCTCCTTGATGTACGGAGAGCTCGCATAACCGCTGCTGCCATAAGGCGATTCTCCATGCACATTGGCAATATGTTCTTGCAACTCGGACTCGTTGGTCGTCAGAATGCCACATTTTTTGCATTGCAACTTGCAACCGTTGGCGCCAGCGTTGCCACCTGGTGAGCTAGGCGTTTGTTGCAAATGCGATGAAGTTGAGGTTGGACTGCTGCTGCTTACCACACGTGGACTCATTGCTGCCGCTGCTGTCGATGTGCTTACTGCCGCTGCAACAGTTGCTGCTGTCGATTCTTCGACGGCGGCAACAGCTGCTGCGGCGGCGGCTGCTGCTGCTGCCGATGGGGGCAACACTGATGTTGGCTGTTGCAAATATGGATGATAGCGCACACCCGAGGCTTTACTGTAGTCACCATAGGCACTGCCATAGTCTGGGGCACTCTGTTGTTGTTGCTGCTGTTGCTGCTGATAGAATTGCTCGTAGCTGTTGATATAACTGCTAGCTGCATAGCTTTGTTGTTGCATATCGCTGGCATAGATGCTGCCATAAAGTTGCTGCTGCTGTGGTTGTTGTTGCTGCTGCTGCTGCTGCTGTTGTTGCTGCTGTGCATTTGTGGCATACATGTGATGTGTTGCATACGGTTGATGCGTAATGCCAGCAACCTGTTGTTGCTGTTGTGCATCCACCGACATTAGCGATTGTTGTTGTTGTGTTTGCTGTTGCTGCTGTTGTTGTGTTGCTGGTTGCGGTGTTCCTGGCTGATTATCACTCGAGTCGGCAGCAGCACTTATTGTTGCATTGGCATTTGGTGTTGCTGGTGAAGAGTTCGAGCCTGAACCGGCAGCAGCCACTGTTGTTGCAGTCGCTGTTGTTGCATCTGTTGCATCGGCAGCATCAGCAACACCGCCACCACCACCTCCCCCAGCTCCAGATCCTCCACCTCCAACTCCTCCCCCGCCGCTATCAGTGGCACTGCTGCTTGTGGCAAGCGCCTCTGCCGCATGCAGTGGCGGCATTTCACTTTTTATGCTCGCCATATGACGTCACATAAGTCGTCGACGTTTTGCGTCTGCTTCGGCGTCGGCGTCTGCGTCACGCTGCTGCTCATGTGTGCTGTTTGCTCTTAATTGTTTTTCGTGCTTGCTCTTCTCTCTCTCTTTAGTTTTTGCTGTTGCAGCTGTTGCTTCCTTGAACTACCACTGATTTGTCTCAACTGCTTGATTCTTTTAGTGTATTTGTTGTTTTAGTTTTTTAATTGTTGTTATTCGTTGGCTGCTTTTGCCCTCTCGTTTTGTTGTTGTTGTTGTTGTATTGTATTTGGTTTTTCTTTGTTTTTTGTTTTATTCGTATTTGTACTGCAAATATATTAAATTAAGTTTGAGATTATTTTCAATTATTTATATTTCAAAAATATAATATTAACTTCTGGTCTTTAATTACAATTTCAGTTTATAGTTCTTTATATTCTTTATAATGCATATATATTAATTTGTTGTCTTTAATTTTAATTTATAGTTTATACATTAACACACACACACACATACACTGATTGCTTGTTCTTTGCATAACGGTGCATTCTTTTTGATTTCATTGTTTTTAGCATGCGTTGTTTCGCGCTCTCTCTCTCTCTCTTCTGAGCCAAAAAAAAACGTGCTGATCAAAGAGCAATTCGCAGTTGCAACTTTTGCTCTCTCTCCTCTTTTTAGTTACACTGATCGTTGTTGTAAAATAAATGTAGAGAGAGCGAGCAGGAAAAAAAAAACAAATGCAGCTGCATGCATTGTTACTGCTTTGTGCACTGCTTGCTTTGGTTATAATTTGTGCATATTTATAGTTTTGCATTCACACACACACGCAGAAAAAAAAACAAGATCATTTACTACACAGCATAATTATGACGATGGTGATGATCATAATAATAATAAAATTAATGATGATCTATTAATGTTTTATTCGATCGCCATCGTCATTTCAATTGCTGTTGTTTCTTTTGCTTACTTCTCTGCGCCTTCGCTTTGTGCAGTTTTAAACTCTCCTCTGCTTCTTCTTCTTCACCGAACACAAAACAACTGAAGAATAATAACATAAAAAAATACCGAAACGAGGAACTTTGAAGAACTGTTGATTTTCTTTTTTTTATTTTGTTTTAACTTTTTCTTTTTTTTTTTGTGTTGAATTTCGAATTTTGATTTTGCGAGAGCGAAATAATTTCGTTTCGCTTTCGCCTGCTGTTCGCCGGTAAGTTTTTTGACCGTTTCCTTTTCTCTCTTTCTTCTTTTTGGTTACAATTACATTTTTGTTTAACACCACGATCACTTTTTTTTATCTTTAGTCGGTTTTGGGGTTTAATAACAGAAAAAAAATATATATGTTTACGAACACAATAGAAAACAATACAAAACGCTTTAATTATAGTTAAAAAAAAACTTTAAATGTTTTTTTCTTTTTTCTTTCTTTTTGTTTTTATTTTGTTTTAGTCCGAAAAATAGTTTTTTTTGCCGAAATTTGTTGCCAAAAATTGTTGTTGATTTTTGCCGTATGTTTGATTTGTTTTTTTTATATTATTTATTTTTATACAAAGAAAATTAAACAAAAAAGGGCGCTAAAAGCTAAAATAGCCGCTCCACTCCGTTCGCACGCTTCGTCGCTTATTCGCTCGTGTCCTTCTTTCTGCTACGGCGTTCCAAATACAAATGACGGAACGGAATTGTGTTTCCAAATACAAATGACCGACGTGCATGCGGCATTCTTGGCAGCGGCAGCGACAGCGACGACGACAGCAAGCAGCAGCAGCGTCAAACACACGCACACGCTCACGCACACATGTGTGAGCATGGCAGCAGCAGCAGCAGCGCAGTGGTTGCTGTTGGCGTCGCTGTCGCTGCTATTGTGCTTACGTGTGTGTGTGTGCGTGTGTGTGTGTTGTATATACAGAGGCGACAGAGTTTATGTGTTTTCGCTGACATCGCTGTCGCCGTCGCTGCCGCCTTAGCTATCTCTTTCTATTACTGCATTTGTTTTTGCTTTGCGCTGTTTTTGCATTGTTTTTACTTTTTATTTTTTGCATTTGATTTGCTTTTGCTTTTGATTATTTATTTATTTCGTTATTTTATATATTAAAATTGAGAGTTTAAAGAAAAAAACTCATGAGATGATTTTTATCAGTCTGCAAGTCAAACTTGATAATGACAAACTATAGTAACTCGGCTCGTAGAACAGCTAGGGATCTAAAACAAACTGTTTTACGTTTGTCAAGAAACTCTTTATTGTTGTGGAATAATTTAGATCATGGGTTCCTACTGTAAAAATAAAGAAACGCTTAAAATGCAGATAAACTATTGCAACTCGGCTAGTAGAGCTGCTAGGCAATTGAAACAAACTGTTGATGGTTTGTTTTAAAGCTCCTTATAATTATAGAATGGTTAAATACACGGATATTTTCTGTATAAATGAAGAAACGCTAAAACACAGCTCATTGGACCAACAGCTGTTGCACTGCAAGTCGAGTAGTTTAGAATTACCCGAACTTGGGTGGTAAAACAGATAGGGACAGCAAATTTGTCTTATCTTTGATTTAAATGTGTTTGTGCAATAGTTGTAAAATAATTCAATGCATGGCCTAAAGAAATACAAAGTAAAACCAACAGCTGTTTCGTTGTAAAATCTTTGGCATGATTAAGTTGGCTTGATTGGTCCCCATTATTAGGCCCACATTCCTGCTCCATTAGCCAACTTGACTCACAAACATCGCAGACTCATATCACAGACTGAGAATCACACTACTAGCCTACTTTTAGTTGTAGTTTTAGTTTAGTTGTTGTTATTGCTCTGCCGTTCTTCTTGTTTTTATAATTTTTTTACGGGCGTCACTGGTCTCGTAAAACTTGTCAACGCTTTAAAATTAATAAACTCAACTTTTATGCACAGCTTAATAAAAAATGACAACAAAAGAGACAAACTAAAAATAGCTGTATGAAGGGGTCGGGGTTCGAGGCTCGGGATTGGACTCGAGCACGAGATTTGGGTTGGAGTTAAAGTTTTGGGCTGGAACGAATGAAAATGCCCAAAAGTATTTAAAAATCTCGTAAGCCAAATGCGAGCTAATGGCGCTCAGATACAGATACAACTACAACTACAGATAGAGATACATACATATGTACATATAGATCCACATGGACACACAACGTTTCGTATATACGTTATGTTATGCGGGGGCCTTGAGGAAGAGTTGAAAGCGAAAGAGACAGAGAATCAGGGAGCGAGAGCGAGAGAGAGGGAGAAAGAAAAAGGCACGCCGAAAATTTACATACATGATTGTCATAAAAAATCAGCAAGCAAATTGTCAAATCCCTAAACTGACAATAAAACAATAAAGAAGACGATGCCGAAGACGACGAAAGAGGCGAAAAAAGACCAAAGTATGGGCACAAAACGGTTTGAAGCTTGAAAACCTCTCTCCTCGCCTCACCCCCTCATAAAGTGATGGCGAGTGTGAGTACAGTGGGTTGAGGCTAAGAGCTACCGGCTGTGTGCCTCAAAGGATGCCAATTTGTTATACAATGCAAACACACATTTGACTTAATGGAGCTGAAATGTAACTTCGGAGATTATTGTTTTATAATATTTAAATATATATTTTAAATTAAATATTTTATATTTAAATATTTAATAAAAATATAGGTACCAATTTAGAGTTTCAAAATTGTTAAGTATCTGAAGCAGTAGAATTTCTATAAAAACAAAAAAATTCAACAAACAATGATAATGTAATCAAAAATTAAAAACGTTAACATATTCCCAGACTTTTTAACTTTCTAGCTCCTAAGATTAAAATTTAAATTACATATATGTATTTTTTGTAATTTTCAAATTACTTTTGGTCGACTGTAGTTTATAACATTATTCATTACAATTTTAAATAGTCAAATTAAGTTCCGATCTTTTTAAGGGGAGCTCACTGTATGTACGTACTTAAGTTCGTGCATGTGGACATCTTGCAAGACAAGGCCAAGGAGCAGCAAGCTGAAGAAGAACAAGCACAAAGAATAGAAGAATGAATTAAAGAAGAATAACATCCAGATGCAAAAGCAACAACAATAACACTAGCAGAGAAGGCGAGAGAGAGACTAAAAGCTGCCTGCTGTGGTAGTGTTGTTGTCGTGGATGAAGAGAGGGGAGGGGAGTGGATTGGCTTTAGTTTTGATCTTGAGACAGCTGATGCTGCAGTCGACAGTCGGCTCAAGTGTGCAGCGGGATTAAGCAGTTTTATGGCGCATTTATGACACGCAACAGTTGCGAGTGCGCAGTCGCAATCACAGGTAGAACCTCTGCCGACGTCGCCTAACTCAACTCTAATTATAAGGTGTGCGTGCGTTTGTATGTCCATATATGAGTGTGTGTGTGTTTGCGTGTTAGCGTCAATCACAGCGTACGATTGCAAGTCCTTAATGCGTGTCCACTGTTTCAACTATCTTTACAATTACTCTCTCTCTCTTACGATTTGTGCGTGTGTATCTGTATGTGTGTCAGTTAATGACTTTTTAATTGAGCGCATACAGCTGTCATAGTCAGCGCCGTTACTTTTTAATTACGTGAGAGTGCACGCAGAGACGAGATGAGAGAGTGTGTCAGAGAGAAAGAGAGAGAGTGAGGGAGAGCGCCCGAGGGAGTGAGAACAAATAAAAGTTTAAGCCGATCCCGCGTGGTTGCTATCTCTGTCTGAACTTTAACTTTAGTTTTGAAACTTCGTACTATACGCATTCGGCTTCGGCGGCGACTTCGGCTGTGACTTAAAGTTCGGCTTATGTAATGCGAGCGCCACTCTCATACATGCCGTTGGCGCCGCCACTGGCGTTGTTGTCCCAGCATATTGGCCCCATCCCTCGACTATGACTCACACCTCGCATGGCTCAGGGCCAAGCTCCTCTCCTCTCCCTTTCCCACCTCCTCATCTTTGCTTTGCGGCGACGCGACAGCTCCGTTTGTTGTGGTTTCTCTACGCCTGCGCCTGTGTTTGTTGTTGTTTTTTTTTTGCGTTTTGTTAAAGCCGGCTTGAAGTTGGCGCTGCCTGTATGTATGTGTTATTAGACCCAGTACTTTAAAAAAGTACAAATGGGTCTATTACGTTTGTGCAAAAAAAAAATGTGCGTAACAGGCAGAAGGAGGCGTGGCAGACCCCATAAAGTATATATATTCTTGATCAGCATCAACAGCCGAGTCGATATAGCCATGTCCGCCTGTCTGTCCGTCTGTCCCTTTTTTGAACACCTATATCTCAGAGACTATAAGAGCTAGAGCTACCAAATTTGGCATGTACGTTCATCTGCATCTTGCATTAAACGAGTTTGTTTTAGATTTTTGCCACGCCCCCTCCGCCCACGTAAATTTGAAACAAAATTTCAAAGTCGAATAACGAAAGCACCTTTAATGCTAGCGATATGATTTTTGGCATACATGATAAAATCTATAGTCCAATCCAGTCCTGAAAGTTTTATCCGGATCGGATAATAAACGGATAGTATACGGCTGATCGAAATTTCGAAAATATGAACACCTAGATCTCAGAGACTATAACAGCTAGAGACATCAAGTTTGGTATGTAGGTTCATATATATCTCCCATTGATCAAGTTTGTTTTAGATTTTTGCCACGCCCCCTCCGCCCCCGGAAATTGAAATACAAAATTTCGAAGTCGAACTGAAGGAGCCCCTTTAATGTTAGCGACTTCATTATTGGTATATATAATATACACTATGGTCCAAACCTGTCCAGAAAATTTCATTCCAATCGGATGATAAACACGGGAAGTTATTCAACTAACAATGTTAAAGGCAAAAGGAAGAAGAAGAGACGTTAGCAACTTCTGTGTTTATTTACTTCGTAGTGGCGCCATCTATTGTTTGGTACGCATTATTGAAGAACAATCAATAGTGAACGGTTTGCACTCAAAAAGTACTGGGTCTCCTACTGTCGAGCTTGCTCCACTGTAGCTTACTGTATTTTTTTCTTTTTTTATATTTTTATTATTATTGTTGGTGTTGGCATTTTGATGTTGACTTTTCGGCATATATACATACATACATTTATATGTACATACATATGTATATGTAAATATGTACATAAGTATGTACATTATGAATAACCGCTGTTTTGCGGTTCGTCATGTTGTTGTGTCGCTCTGTTGCTTTGTGGCTTCGTTACTGATATTAGGTCAAAAGGCTTAATGCCGATTACACTAATTAATATAAGAGAGTTTTTGCGAAGATTTTTTTAATGTTCTCTTATGTACATATATGATCTCAGCTTTAATGTTAAAATATCAAAGCTCTGTTGTGCTACTTCTAAATGCAAGACTTTGTTGTCTTTACTCCTCTACCCAAATGGTACAAATGTACCAAAGCTCTAAGCTGTACTATGCACATACTTCCTGTATGTCCATATATCCCGTCTCTTAATGCCCATGGACCAGACCAGAGAGTGATTAATTTGCACAAGTGAAACTTTGTTTTTTGTTCAAATATGTATATGTATGTATGTACATAGTATATTTATGTTTACTTACATATGCATGTGAATATGTGTGTTTTCTATCTCATGTAAGATCTATTTGCTCTTCACACGACGACAATTGTCAATTACACAGCGAGAATTCTAGCATGCAAACGTAAGTCTTAAAGAAACAAGAAACGAAGTATCATGCTAAAGCTTAAGTTGGAAAAAAATAGTAAAAGTAATTAACTTTAAATACTATTTATGTGTGTTAATTAAGGTACATATGTATGTCTGTATGAAAATGTACAGATAGTAGATTCATTTTTAATTTTATTAATGATTTATTATATAAAATATTTTAAAAAATATTAATTAATATTAATAAATATAAGGCACATTTGTGCCGGACTTTACCCACAATACAGTATAGCTTTTCTTATTTTTATTTTGGAGGCAAAGTTTATTGAGATTAGGGCATACATATATCCTTTGATAAACGGTAAAATATGTAAGCACATATTTACTTTATGTTTCGCTCAGTGTATAGCTTTGTATCTTCGTTTGCACAATCTCGCCTTGGTTTCTGAATATCTTTCTTCTTGTTTTCTGTGCGTTTGTTTTTTTAACACTTCTTCGGGCTCTGGGGACTCTGTCTGATTCTCATTTGCATATAGTATTTCTAGAGATTTGCTACGAATTAAATTTTGTGGGTTATTGGTGATCTTTTTCGACATCGCTATGAGATCGGTTAGAGTAGTGGGAACAGTTTTCTACTTGGCCCATAAGAACAGTTAGAGCAGTAAAAATAAATATACATAAATACTAAAAATATTTTTATTTGAATTTTCCCCAGTGTACGTAGTATAATATTTAGTTTTAGAAATCTCTTTTAGCCCAAAAGATTTGAGCAACTTTAAAACTTATTGAATTAATTAAAACTTTTTTATATTATCAGAAAAATATAACATTTTAAATTGGAATTACTATTTTTCTTTTGGAATAAGTAAATACATATTGTTTTAAATTTTTTACAATTTAATTTAAATTTAATATATGTAAGTTTATTTGTTTATGTAACTTTCTACTTTATAATTGTTTTTTGAAATTTTGATTAATTTTTTGTCGACTGCTTTCAGTTGACCTTAAATAAATAAAATAAAAATAACAAACCGCACAGAAGCCAAATTTCAAAAGGAGAGATATACAAGCAAAAGAACAAGAATGGGTGAAAATTGAGAAAAATTCTCATACAATAAACAAACACAAGCACACCTTTATATGTATATACATACATATAAATATGTACATATGTGTGTGTATTCATTTGAACATACAAAAGAACTAAGCCAAACCAAAACAACAAAACGAACGACAAATGCTGCTCAATCATAATTGAAAAATGCACGTTGGCAGCAAGAACAACAACAACAATAACAAGAACAACAGCACGCAAAAGCAATGGGAAAAATAACAAAAACAGAGAGACAGACAGACAGACAGAAAAAACAGCAGATGCACAACGCACAAAAATGCCAACACACGCATGCAAACACACACAGATACACAAACACACATACAGAGAGAGGGCAGGAATTGAATTTTAAAGGAATTCAATTTGAAATGCAAACAATGCAACAGCCACACATGAGCACACACACAATTACACTTATACTCACATTTACACTTAGTCTCACTCACACTCCCATAGATGATTGTTAAACATGCCAACGCATTGCGCGCCAACTGCAACAAAATGGCAATGAAACAACAACAATGTTTAGCGTGAGCAACAGACGTCGACTGCGACTGCGACAGTGACAGCGACAATGGCTGTGACTGCTAAATGAGCAATGCAAGCAGTAGTAGTAGAGAGACAGAGAGAGAGAGAGAGAATGTGTCGAGCTAAGCAGTGTTGACAGAACTTTAAGAGCTAAGATCAACGGTAGTAACTGATACAAGTTTTAAAATAAGGATTGCAAAATAATAATTAAACTGCAATTTCTATTTTAAAAGTTACCAAATAACACTTAACACTTTCTGGAAACTTGTTGCTACAAAATAGCTTACAATTTATAAATTCGCAAAATAAAAATGCCATTTTTCTTGGATTATACTTATAATAATAAAACTTTTGTGTGATTTAATCAAGTATATGTATATTGTTTCTTCATTTGTTAAATGTTTTAAATTCTAGCTAGCACGATATCAATGATCTGAACATAATCTGTATATTTGTCGGATTTAATGTAACACAATCCACTTATTTCAGACTGTAAGTTCACAAAACTTTTTGATGCCTGTTACTTGTAATAATAAAATTAAATGCCTAATTATTCTTAGTATGTACATACATATGTTGAAGCTATCTGACAATTTAAAAAAAAGTCTGGAATTATTTAAAATAGCCAGAATTTATAGCTATACGCAAGGAATCCGAGATTTTCGAGACGGTCTCAAAAGTTATATATGTATGTAGCTTGCTTCGGACTATTTTTGAACTTAGTACAAAATACTTATTATTTTTATCTGTATATTCATTAATGTTTTTATGCAAACTATTTAGTAGCTAAAATTACAACACTAGAGTTGAGGAGGGATGTAAAATTGCTTGCATATAAATTGTGCAGTCGCAGTCGCAGTCGCAGTTGGCGTCGCAGTCGTTGTTCGTCGTCAACTGCTTGCTGCCCGTTGTGCGTGTCTAATCTGCAGTACTTACATTGTTATTCTCTTCTTCTTTCTCTTTTACTTCTTCTTATATTGTTGCTGTTGTTGTTGCTATTGCTGCGCATATTGCAAAATGAAAATGCATGTGCAACACGTGTGTTAAATACACACACAGAAACACACTCATACAATGTGTTTAGTTTTTCTGCTCTTTCCCCCCACTGTGCTCTAATTTTACCGTAATAGCGCGTCTGTATGTTGGCCAGCTTGGCTTTTATTTTTCTCATGTTTTCCTTTTTTCATGTTTCCTTTTTATTTTATTCTTTTTTTTGGGTCAGCGCGTTGTGCAAATGTAAACAAACCCAAAGAACATCAAGGCGTATAATAAAGGCGAGTGTTGTTGCTCTTGTTGTTGTTGTAATCAACATGTTGCTGCAGTCGTGCGGGCAACAAGTGCATTTGTTTTTGCATTTGCATTTGCTTTGTTGCCGTCGCGTCGCTGCTTTCGCTTTGACTTTAGCTCTGCTTGCGCTAAGCTTTGCTGCTGTCGCCATTTTTATAAGTTTTGCACTGCTTGCAGTTTTGTTATTGCTCTGCCAGCAATTAGCGAAGCGTCGCCATTTTTACATTTGCTCTCTTGACATGAGACTAAGAGCTTTAACTTTTTCTGCTCCCTCTTGAGAAAATAAGATTGAAACTAAAATAAAATCCATTTACATAAATATGAGCTTAAGCAACAATTATTAGTTCGCAGTGACTACCGCCTTAATTTATAAGCTTTGTCTTGTTGGGCTGGGAATCAAATCATAAGTAAACAAAACTAACAACTTTACAAGGGATTCAATTTAAATAAAAAAGACAGCTCATCATTAAAACAAAGTTTTCTATAATTCAAATAATAAGTATGTACTTTCATTAAGTACTTTTATAGAATTTGAAAAATCAAATTAAATTTAAAATTTTGATATATAAAAAAGAAAGAAAGAAAAAGAAAGAGTCTTATTAAATTCGTTTACAGTGTTTTAAATACGTGCATTTGTTGTTCTCTCTCCCTTTCTCTTTGATTAGCTTCAACTCTTTTGTATTCGATACCTTAGTCAAAAAGTAGGCAAATTAAAGCAGAAACAAGAAAATGCCAACTGTGGTTGTGGGTGGTAGAGGGAGGGTGTGGGGAGAAGAGAGACTCATTGGCCATCACTTGTCAAAACTTGACTGGCATTTGTCTAACTGTACTTTTGCTAAGCTCTCACAAACACACACACACACACTCGCTGTCAAGAGAGATTTCTCACACGCACACACATGCGCCAACTTTTAATCATTAAAAATTGTAACTGTTATTAATATTTAAGGCTTTACATAAACACACACACATACGCAAATGGGCAACTAACCATGTTCATGTAATGTTACATACACACACGCACACACTCAAACTCACACACACACATGCAGGACACATAAAGCTTAATTGCAAGGCATCGTGACCGTTGTGCTTCCTCCTTCTCTTCTTTTCTGCCTCTCTCTTACTATAGCTCTCCCATTCCCCTCTTCAATGCTGACTCTAAAATATCCAAGCGCCAATTTAAATTTAATATCGAAGCGCACAAACACACATGAGAGATACGCGAATGTGTGTGTGTAAGCCACCACCACACACGCATAGACTTCAATAGAAAGGGAGAGTGGGAACTACACTAATAAAAATATTATTTATAATTCATATTTTGATCTACAAACTAAGAGTTTTGGTAGTAAATGAGTCAAGAGCCAGGATCAAACTCTCGTTTTTTCTTATCCTTTCCAGAAATCACAAATCTAAAAATAAGATTAAGACCTTTTGATATTTTCTGAAAAAATTATTCTTATTTTCAGAACAAAAATATGTTGTCTATATTACTCATATTAATTCCATTTATTACGAGTAATGTATGTACACATTTTTTGGGAATGTTGTCCTTAAAAAAATAGGATTATACTTTCAACGTCTTACAAAGAAATATTTTAATTTGTAAAACAAAATGAACTAGAACTTTAAGATTTGTATTATTATATTTATTAGGAATATGTATTAGATTTTTTAGATAAGTTTATGATAGTAATTAGTAATTATTTCTTATAATGGACTCATTTTGGCAACAACATTTTTGAAATAAATATTCTCCTTTTTATTTGCAGTGTAAGAGAGTGGACCAGGGCCAGAGTCAGGGCTGCTGTTTTCTCGTTTCTCGTAAATCTATTTGGCACATTCATGCATAAAGCATTTAGTATCTTTGAGATACCTTTTTAACCGCATGCCAACTACACACACGACGCCCACACACACACACCACACACACACACCACACACATACACACAAGTACACATGCTGAATGACAGCGTAAAGTTCAGTCGGCAGCCAACCAAAAGCGCGGACATTCGAGGTTCGAGGCAAAAGGCACAAAGATGAGCGCCAAACGTCGACGTTGACGACGCTGCGACAGCGACGCTTTCAAACGTCCAACACTTTCACTTTGCCAATGGCCAATCGAGACTGTGTGTGTGTGTGTGCGTGGGTGTGTGTGCATGTGTGTGTGCTTGTCGCGCTTTGCCAAAATAAATTAATTTTAAACGTAAAGCTGCTGCGAGTATGCAAAGTGCCTGAGCACACAGTAAATACAATTTGAACTACTCAACTCAACGCAACACACACACACACACAAACGCGTACACACACATACGCTGACAATGGCCAATACAATAACAGCAGTAATAGGAGAGCGGGGAGACGGAAGAGCGAACAATCAACCACAAGAAGTTGGGGCAGCCATAGAGAGATATAAGTCTATAGAAGGAAATGCTTAAGAATCCCTAAAAGAAGACGATTTCAAACTAAGCTTAAAGCTGAGCTTAATAAAAGTTTGAATTTCTGATCGAAATTAAGTTGAAACTGTAGACAGGAATACTTAAGAATTCCTAAACGGAATGTGAGTTAAAATAAAAGCTTAAGCTTAAACGGAAGCTAAAATAACTGATTAAAAAGAAGCTTATACTATATTTGGGATTTCTTCGTAATATTTAAAAGAAATCTTAAATTTCGATTTAAAATTTAAGATTCGGCTCAATTTAGGTTCGGATCGAGACCCGGACTCTATAAAACCTCTTTTCACAACTGATTGAAATGAAGCTAAAACTAAAGATTGCAAAAAAACCTAGTTAGTCAAGTAACCTGTTGATCAGAGAGTACTTAACACAGAAATTAAGCTATTTGAATATTCGTATATATGTGTTATGGGAGCTGAAAACAGGGTAACTGCTAGTCGAGCACTTGTCTCTTTTTACATTATCAACGTTCTTAACGTTATTTAAACTTAATTTCCTAGAGATTGATTCAGTGATAAATATGAAAGAGATTTTAAATCAGAATTCAAAGGGTAGATTTGATAGGATTGAATATCAATATAATCGCTGACATTTACTAAATGCATTTTACATCACGCATACGCAGCGTATGTCACAAAATGTTGCACTTTTCACTTTGACGCCCAAAAAGTATGCAATGGAAATGTTCATTGTACAACAAACTTTGTACTTTCCTTTTTACCTGAATAAGAACGGAAAATTACGCAGGCTCAATTGATGGGTAGTGTTGGAGGGGGACTTTATAATGGGGTTGAGGGGTGGAAAGGGGAGGAGGAGGGGCAGCACAGCATAAGAAATACAGAAGCCAGAAATTCGTGACTCGTGCATATTTAGTTTGTTGGCCAATGGACGCATCGATAACCAAATGCTGCGATGTACAACAAGAGAAAATACACACACCCCACACACACACTCCCCCCCACACACACACACTCCCCCCCAACACACACACACACACATACACACGTCACACATACTCACTTTTAGGCCGCACGGCAACTCGCAAAGGGATAATTTACGAAATTTGAATCTTAGAAAATGTTAAAAGCATTTCGCATATGTGTGAGTGTGTGTGTGTGTGTTTGTAAAGTAAATGTATGTGTGTGCGTGGAGTGAGTGTGTGTGTGTGACTGCGCATGTATTTCAAAATTGCAAAATGTCTACATGGACATTCAAAGTCAGCATCGTCCGTCCGTCCTTCCCCTTCCCAGCCTGTTTCCCGTTCCCCCTGCCTAGCGCTGCCTTCTCTTTTCCCCCTTCTCTCTCTCTCACACTCTCTCTGCTCACTCCACTTTGCTGGCCATCGTCTACGTTTCATTTCTGGCTCACACACATGGCTCGAATACAGACGTATGCGTAATAATAAGAACAACTTATTTTAAACCATTTTATTTATAATACTATATACCATATATATATTTATTTTTTATGGAATGTGATTTATATGTACATATATTATTTCATTTCTAATGCTCTTCTTTTTGCACATTTAGGAGACACTTTTAATTATTATGTTGATATTTCCGAGTTCTAGATTTATATAAACATATTCAGGTCAGTTTTTTCAATGTCTATATAAAGTGTTAAGTAACTATCCGAATGATAATTTGATTAATTTAATTTGATTTGACATTAAAAAAATGGGTCTTAAAATATCCCTGATAATTTTGACACATCTGGACTTTATATAATCTATTTAAATGCGGCATTTCAAAATAACAATATCAATTAATGTCTGTCGATTAATTCGATCGTTATATAAAATTAAAATTGTGAACTCTGCTCTTATTATTTTGCACATGTGTGTACATACATCTTGCGTCCTTGCTAAAGCTCATTTGTACGTCGCGTCGTCCTCCCCAACCACCTCCCTTACCCCCTGCCACCATCTCAGTATCCATACTGCTCCAGCTACTGTTTCTCTTCCTCTGCCTCTTCCTCTTGCTGTTGTCGTCTGGTCTGACATGTTAGCCCCCCTCCCTCTCCACTTCTCAGTTCAAACTTCCCACTTCCCAAACTAGCAAAATATGCATACGTAACGGGCAGCTGAGAGAAACAGGATAAGGAGGGGGAGAAGCACATAGAGCAGATGAAAAATACAGGGGTAGGGGGGGGGGCGGGCAAGGGGTGCGGACTGTTGTTGGCCAACAGACGACGCACAGTGGCATAATTTATAATAATGAAGTATAATTAAAATTCTATTTAAAATAACATATTTTTGTTACAAATAACAAAGTATCTTTATTTTTTTTGATTTTAAAGTGGTTGGATAGTTTTAAAAGGTGGATATTAAAATGGAACAATTGTTTTAGAGACTTATATGCACATGGCTTGTAATCTAATAAACAATAATAATTTAAAGTTTTAATTTTTGTGATTTAAATAGTTTTACTCTGAGCAAGTTGAAACATTTCGCTCTTTGGTGCGTTATAAATTTGCATTTAATCATTAGCTATGATTTTTGTTAACTGTTTTTGACGAATTGACCCACTGTGCTTCCTGTATGCTGCTGCTGTCTTGTTTTCCCTTTCCCCCCCTTCAATTCACAGCCCCCTTTTCTCCCCTTACGACTTTCACAAGTTGCTTTGAGGCTGTTTTGAATGTGTGACAGCCGCCCACTGCCCACTTGCCACGCCTACAAACGACAACGACAACGACAACGACTTTCAACTATGAGAGATGTGTGCAAGTTGAGGGCGATTTTCTTTTGTTGTTGTGGTTGTTGTTGTTGTTGCTGTTGTTGTTGTTGCTGTTGTTGTTGCAGGCTTTGGCAAGTTTCCTTGCCCAATTTTCATTTTCATGTCTCGCTTTTCCAAAATGTAAACTCATCATAAGTGGACCAAAGTGTGTGTGTGTCTGTAAGTGTGTGTGTGTGTAATAGGAGAGTGGGGTGGGGGGGGGGGGGGTGGGGTAACAAGTGTTGTGAATGGACACACGATGCTGGGCGCTGTCAAAATTTGTTTGATGGCATGAGGAGAAAGAAGAAATGATAGAAATTTAGGGAGGTGGAGGTGGCTCTGTACGGAACGGATTTTACAATGTGCTCCATACGAATATGTATGTATGTATTGTATGTATGTATGTATGTATGCATGTATGCATGTATGCATGTGTGTGTGTGTGTGACATTAGCGAGGGTTGCTTTATTTAAATTGTATTGTTTAGAATTGTTAAATACGCGTTCTAAGCCCAATATGACAATTGAATAGCTGAAGTATTTACGTTTAATAGAAATTATATATATAATAACATAATTAATACATTAAATACTAATCAGAGCATACCGTGTCTAAAAAAATGTTTGGCAAAGCTTTAAATGGCGACAGTTGTAAATCAAACTATCCAGTCAATTTAATAAGTTCCTTGTTGACTTTTTTTTATAGGGTATCATTAAATTGGAAAATCATGTACTTTTAATTTTTATAGTAAGCTGATTAGTAAAAGTTCATGTCAAAGGCCACAAAATGTTGTAAAGTTGACAGTTCCAAGGGTCAACAGATCTAAAACTTGCATAACTCTGTCAAAACTCTACAGATTTTTCTGCGGAATGCCTTTATGATCATAATTTCAACAATTAATTGATTCTACATTTAAAAATAGTTCGTTCCAGAACAACGTTTTCAAAAACATTTTGACAAAAGGGGGACCCCAAGTTTTCCAAATTTTACCAATTTTATGCGCAACAAGATTTTGATTGTTAAATTTATTCATTATATGATAAATAATAATAAACTTTTCAAAATATTTTGTTTTTTTTTAAAGTGGTTGTAGAGAAATTGCAAAAGTTGGACAAAGTTTTAATAGTCAACTATTAAAACGGCTCCATTCAGATGTTACTCTGTCTTCTAGTTCTTCTTCTGGTGGTTGCTAGTTTAAGCTATGGCCAAGAGTTGAAATCGAATCTCTGTGTGTGTGTGTGTATGTGGGTGTAAGTGTGAGCTTAAGTGTGCGTATGACCAGTATGTGTGTGGTGTATGGTCCACGTGGTGCGTTGTCGTCGTCTGGCAACCACCGAGGATAGACACGACAACCACACGATAGGACATCCGACTTGATTCGACTCGACTCGACTTTGACTTCGGCTTCGGTATTTGGTCGTTTTGCTTCCTGTGCAGCATATTGTGCACAGTGATGCCAACTTTTTGCTACAAAAACAGGACAAGCTAATCAGAAAAAACTGAGAATAGTCGACAGAAAGTAGGACAAATAGTTTTAGTAAAACCGTTGTCTTTAAGTCAATATTATTATTCGGAAACTATTTATCCGGGACATTCCAATAATCTCTAGCGATTGTGTTGAGAATTGCTTTTGAACAGAACTGAACAAAATGTATCTTTAAATGTGAACGATTTAATTTGTCAGAGTCAAATTTTGAAATATTAATCCAAATTTGAATTAGTTTTTTATGATTTACAAATAATAAATTTATTCTTTCTGCTTTTTACTTTGTTAAAAAAAAATATAGTTTTGATAATAATAAATGAGTCAATTAACCAAGGTGCAACCATATTATATTTTATATATTGTTAAATTTTAAACAATAAATAAATTGATTCAAAATGTTTATAATGTGTGCCCTGAAAATCTCAAATACTTTATTTTCTCTAATTTCATTTGTTAAAATATACTACAAATTTTAAGAATTTACTTTTTTACTTTATAAGCCAGCTTAGTTTGTTAATTTTTTTTTCGGCTAAAGTAGTTTTAAAAAAAAGCAGATTTGCATGAAGCTAATAGTTTTTAGACCTTATAAGCCAGCATTGTTTGTTTTATTTCTTTCGGATAAAGTAAAAAAATTACAAAAAGGACAGATCCCTCTGTAAAAAAGCTAGATTGGCAGCACTGCAGCACAGGCTGTGTCTTCCTGGCGGCGTGTTTCCTTTTTTGCGTAATTTACGAGATTATTTCGCACACACACCTACACACACTCTCTCACACACACACACACACACACACACATGTGGACACACAGCTACGCATAATGATGTTGGCTTGTCTTGGACAGCAGCAAAGGCGTATGGCCAAGGGATAGTAGAGAGAGAGAGGGGGGAGGGGAGGGGGTGGGAAGTGGGAGTACGAGTGGGATTGTGGGTGGTGCTGGGTAGTTGGGTGAGTGGGTGAGTGGTTGGGGTAGTTGGGTGGTTTGGCTTGTCGTAGTTATTGCTTGCGGGCATTCATTTTAATTTTAAAACAACAGCAAACGAGAAACGGCCTAAAACATACAACGCTTACAAATGGCAAACAATTTGAGACACACATACAAAGAGATAAACATACATACATATATATGAGTATGTGCATACGGTTTAAGGGTTGCCAGGCATATCTAATGACAGCCAACTATTCGCATCCTCTAAATTTATCTATAGTTGGTCCATGAAGTCCACTGAATTGATGCGTCAAGCGGCGGTCAAGTGAACAAATCTACAATTTCATAAAATCTACTGAATGGGCAAAAAAATTAGAGTAGAAACTAAAAGAAAACCGAAAAGAAAGTAAACTTAATTTGAATGGAAACATTAAGTAAGAGTATTATTAATAATGGCAAATAGATAACAAGTCTGTTAACAAGTCTGATCTACTTATTTCCCATTATTAGTTACTACTCTTACTAAAAGTTTTAATTCAAATATTGTTTACTTTCACTTTCCTTACTCTAATAATATTGAAAATAAATATAAATGAAATATAAATATATGTAAATAGAAGACTCCTCGATAAGAAGAGATATCTCTTATACAGGTTGTAATAATGTAATATTCTAGAAGTAAATCAACAATAAATTGCAGTGAATATGCATAATGGGAAAAGTAGAACAATCTAGAAATCAAAATAGCGAAAAGAATACAAATTTAAAAAGTATAAAAATCCAAAATTAAATGTTTATTGAATAGAGTAGCATTAAATATATTAGACAAAAGTTTTGAAGAATGGTGAATATTAATGAGCTGAATTGAATCTATTAAATGAGAGAAGAAAGAAAAGAAAGAGAATAAATAATAGTAATTAAATAATTAATAAATTAATAATAACAACATAAGTAATTAACTAATAAATAACACTATAAGGGAATTTGATAGATTGTATCGGATGTAAATAATTAATTAATTAATAATTTCAACATAAGTAATTAACTAATAAATAACAATATAAGGGAATTTGATAGATTGTATGGGATGTAAAAGAATTACAAGCAATTAAGTGGAATAAAATAAGTTTAATTTGAAGTAACAGTTAAGGAATATAATAGATTAGTTTAGAATTAAATGTAGAATATTGCATTAAAAAAATAAAATAAATAACTAATAAAAAACAATTGAAATGGATGTAATGAAATAAATCAAAATGATAGCGAATAACAGAGTTTGAAATTAAAAGAAATGTATGCTATTAATACTAAAATACAACAGATGAAATTTGAATTTTTAATGAATTTTTATGAATTGAAAATTGAATTTTTATGATGAAACTCGTTTACTTATTTAAATTGATTTCAAGTCATAGTTTTTGATAAAGAAACTTGATACTTTGTTAGCCTCTGAGTTTGCTGGAATGCTTAATTTAAGATTTGTTGACTTCTCTGATGCTTGTTCATCTAAAGGGTTGCAGATAATTACTGGGTATGCAAATACCAATTTCTTGTGCTCTTCAATTATCTAAACAATCTGAGGGTAATCTTAAATATCATTTAATTATTAATGTTGAGAATTCATAGAAATTGTTGTTAGTTTCATTTGGGAGAAGTTTTTGGGTTCTGTTGATAAGTATCTTGTTGCAAGGTTGCCATGGCATCAGGTCTCAAAAAGAATTGCAACTGGAGAGTTAAATGGGATGTCCTTGGCATATCCTGGACTGTCCTCTGTCTGTCTTTCTCTCTACTCTCACCTGAAGAAACAATAACAATGGCACAAAGTGTTGTCCAAGCCTTTTCATGTGGCATTCAATCCTTTTTTCGACTGCCCTTGCCACACCCCCTCCACCCCCCCTTCCCCAACCCACTGGGTGGCATGCAACAAAAGGCGGCAGCAGGCGGCGACGTGGACACTTTCAGTGTCATTAGTTTTGAATAAGCCATAAATTAAAGATTAAAATGTATGCAGCATGCGGTGGTTTCTTTTTTGTCCTTGTTGTTGGTGTTCTTAATGGACATTGGCAATAGATGGCAGGAGGGTGGGGTTTGGAGGGGGGGGGGGTGTGATTCCAGTGGAAGGGGGCAAACACATACAGTGAAAAGTGAAAGGGGAAACATAAGTCCAACAATGGCCAAAAGGCAGCCTAACGACTTTGAGAATGGCGAGCATTGCGATAGGGAAAGGGGAAGGGGAAGTGGAAGGGAAAGGAAGAAGTAAAAGAGAAGTAGGAGAAGCAGGAAGAGAAACAGGAGAAAGGAAGTGGGCGGAAGAGAAGGCAGATGAGAAGCACAAAAAGAGGGGAGAATGAGAAGCAGGAGAAGTACAATGACGAGGCGGCTTTGGTTAGCAGACCACCACGCCTACTACGCTCCCCCCCCCCCCTGTCCACACACACGCACACACATGTGTGTGTGGCCAACCCTCAAAATAAAGCATTGCAAAATTTGCATATATGTATATGTGTGTACCAAAAACTGCTGGCGTAGGTAAATTAGTTTGCATGTGTATGCGTGTGTGAGCATTATGCGTGAGTGTTTCTGTGTGTGTGTGTGTGTGTAGTGTGTGTGTGAAGGTGGTGCGCACTTTCCGGCTGCCTTTAAAACTCTAAGTTTGTATCTGTGGTGTGTGTGTGTGTGTGTGTGTGTGGGTGTAACATGTTGTGGGGTGGCCAGCTTGGGCAGTTGTTGGACACACACTAACACACACACACACACACACACACGCACACTCAACACACACTCACACGCACTTGGTATCTCGCTTTGACGCATGCTCGAGAAAGTATGCAACACAATTGTGCTAACTATGTTGGACGCCTCATAGGGGCAGGGGGTCTACAACAGGGCGGTGAAAGGGGGCGGGGAGGAGTACTGATGGGGTTAGGGCCAAGAGTTGAGAATTGTACACTAAAAGAAACTATATATAGCTATAATATTGATCTTTAACATACTGTTCTTCAACTAAGAACATTTTAAAACCAAATTCGTAAAGCACTTAATGTTTAATTAAAAGCTCTATAATTATTCTGTTATAACTAAAAAGTATACCATATTATATAAAAACTACACAGTTTATTAATAACATTTATTTTTAAATTAAGTTTAGCCAGCGTATTCATTTATAAGACTATCGCTAGAATTGAAATCTCAATGAGCAGACAGTATTCATTTTTTAATACTTGGCAATTCTTTCAACTCTCATGTAAAGACTCTACAAGAAATTAAAATGAAATGCAGATCAGCCAGATATAAAGATTTCAGAATCATTAACTTTTTGTGGTACGACAGTCTAAACTTTAAAATAATTCTTAAGATGTTGGGCAGTTTAATAACATATAATTTTAAGAATTGTTCTCGAGAATATTATTGTTACCATAAAATGATATTTTTCCATTTCTACATTTCTAAGAGAGTTTTAGTTGAAAGCCATAATTGTATACACTTTTTTTAACGGTGTACAGGCGTGTTTGTGTGTGTGTGTGTTAAATATGTGTGTGTATGCTTTTGGCAATGTAAAATGCAAAACGTCTACAACAATGGACAGTAACAACCCTTACAAAACCAGCAGGCTCCCCTTTCCCCCCACCCCTCCCTCTGACGACTGCTGCTAACTAACTACAACTACATATAAACTACAAATGAATGCCCATGTTTTGCCTAGAAGCCCCTCACTTCTCCCCTCCCTCCCCACAAACAATTCGGGAAACCTTCCCCCTCTCCCTGCTGTGTTGTCTAACAGAAACATTCGCTTTTCAGTTTTGATTATCAAAATAACTTAATTTATGTTGTAGCTGCAAGTGTGTGTGTCCGTGTGTGGTTGTGTGGGTGTGTGCTGGTATGTGTGTATTAGTGAGTGTGTGTGTGTGTTATTGTTGTTGTGTAAGCTGCCACTAAACGTGCAGCTTAAGTGACGTAAATGTGGCATTTCTACATAGTTTTAGCTATTTGTTGGCCATCATTGTTGTCGTTGTTTCTCTTGTTGTTGTTGTTGCTACTACTGCTGTCGTTGTTAGACTCCTTGTTGTTGTTGTGCTTTTATTTGAGCCATCAAAAAGTTTTGTCGAAACATTTTTGCACTTTGATTGTCATTGTCTTAGTTGTTAGTTGTTAGTTGTTATAGTTATTTCACTTTGTTCTAGTCATTTTATTTAAATACCCAACACAATTTGTATTCCTTAATTTGAATGCTTAAACCGAAATGAGCCAAATGAGAGTTGTAATTCAAAAATTCAAAAATTACAAAATTACCCAAAACGATTTGTTAACTAAAAAAAAAACTGAGCTTAGTTTATATGCAATCGTTGAATACTAAGATATTTACTGTCGATTCTACCCATCTATTACTTACTTAATATTAAATACGTTAATTGCTATTTTAATAATACTGATAGTACTATAGCTAATTTAAGTTTAGAGCACTAGCGTACAGGCCTTTTTGACTTCCTTCCCGATTAATAGTTAAAACAATTTTTCTATTGTTCCTCTGGATCATTTTATAATAGTTTTTTTAAGTTTATGCTAAGTTTCCAGATCTTAGTTCCTATAGTAGAAGATTTATAAAGAGAATTTTACGATTTATAGTTGAAACAATTTATTCATTGTTCCTACGGATCATCTGCTAATAGTTTTCTTAAGTTTATGCTAAGATTCCGGATCTAAGTTGCTATATTTGGAGAGCTATAGCTTGGAAGTTATGCCCGATTCTTTGCTAAAAAGAATTTTACGATTTAAAATTGAAATAATTTATTGATTATTCCTAAGAATTGTCTTCTAATAGTTTTCTTTAAGTTTGTGCTAAGAATCCGGATCTAAGTTGCTATAGTTGGAGAGTTATAACTTGAAAGCTATGGTCGATTTTTTTCTGAAGTGACATTTCTCTTCTTCTACAATTCTTACTTCTTTGCATCTATATGTACATCTACCTACTCATGCATCCATAAATTAATCAATCAATCTATGTATCTACCTATTTATCAGTTCATTCTAAATTACTACCACAACCAACGCTAGTTATTCGTATTATAACGTAACCTTTTGGGAAATCATATAATATAAAATTTGACTAGAATAGAATATCAAAGTTGAGACATCATTAAGTGAATTTCAATTGTTATTTCTGTTTCCCCTTTCCAACCCTTTTCTTAACGTTTCCATCGCATTTTCATCATTCCGAAGCCTCTTATAAGTACTCTATATATTTCTTAAAAAAAAAACATCTAAGCTCTGCTTTCAAGTCCCCAGGAAAAGTAATACAAAAAACGAGAAAGAAAAAAAAAACAAAAGACAGGGCCCACAAGGTCCAATTAAACATAATTGCGTGGCCGCCCTTTCTACAGCCCCGCCCATCATCCAAAGTCCATACGGCAAGCGGCTCTGGAAAAAAAATAAAGTTGCGCAAAAGTTATTGCCCTTCCTAAAAAAAAGAAGAAGCAAAGTTGAATGTGATTAATGTAATGCTCGACTTGGCGATGCTCTCCGAAAGAGAAAAAGAGCATAAAGTTGTCTTTGCAAAAAATCAAATCCATAAAGTATGCTATGAATTGTTTATTTATAAAGAGACGAGGGGTATGTTCATCTTGTATATAACACGGATAATATGATAATGATTATGGGGTTCTGTATAATATACTCGTTTTTTAAGAAAAGTATTTGGAGTAAAAGCTCGTACTCCATAATAAATAAATAGTTAGAGATCAGATAAACAGAGAGAGATGGATGGATATAAAAGAAGATCGTAGTTGAAGATACATATTGTAGGTTCTATTTTTGAAGAAAAGTACCGGGAGTACAAGCTAGCACGCCATAATAAAAAAATATATAGAGATCGAGCATAGACGATTATAGAAGATTTATAAATAAACAGAGATAGATAGATATTAAAGAAGATCGTAGTTAAAGATGCATATTGTATTCATTAGTAATAATCGGTCAGCTTCAAAATGTAACCAATTATGCTTGATCTCCATATGAAATTTTCTACCATAGTTAAAAGCGATTCAAGTCCAAACGACTCCCTTGACCTAACTTAATCTGCAGGGTATTAAAGGGCAATGATGCCCAGTAAATAAGTAAGCTTCGACGATGGACATAATGAGCTGGCACCCTGCCCCTTAACTCCTAGATCCCCATTCTTACATCCCCTCTTCCCTCTTCCATATCCCCTCATTTACATTCTCATTCACAATTGCAAATCGCGTAAGGGTTGCAAATCGACATTTATATACTTGCATTAAAAAATAAGATGTTGTTAAGAAGAAAAAAAAAGGGAAGAGAAAAACAGCGAAACTCGAATTTATACATACTAAGCAAAAGCAACAGAAAAGGAAGATGATAAATAAATATATATATATGTATGTATATATATATGTATGTATGTGTTTAACGCTAAGCACATTAATTAATAAAAGGGCATGGCCAAGTCTCGTCATTGGCCAATTGCCCCGCTCAAGGTTAAAATAGAAACAAAGTTGCCACCTAAAATGCCTGGACCAAGAATGTGTTCTAGGGGAATGAGGAAAGATGTTTCTAGGAAAGGATAAGAAAGAAATTAGAAAGAAGAACTACGTTTTAGCTTATAGAAAGTCTATCAACAACTTTATTCTCTTTTCCTTAATATTTCCATATATATATTTTCTACTTAAGTCTACATTGTACTATTGTAGCTTGAGTTCTACATGAAAGAATAACTGGGTTTTAAGTTAGGCTCGACGCTTCTTTGAAATAGTTACCTTCATTGTATAATCATAAATTTAACTATATCTGACATTCGTAAGCATTTTCATACTCTATGCATATTTACTTAATTTCTACTCTCTTTGCAGTGAAGTTTGACTTTCAGAACTTTGGTTAATGTTTTTCGATCTCATTTCGTACTGTATATTAGGATATAGTGTGAAAATGAAGACTGACTACAGAAATGGTCCTGTGAGGTATAGTCTCTGGGCTCAGAAAACATATTGAGGTTACTATATGCTTCGAAAAGGATGTCTTACTTTCAACTCTTAAGGATCCTTGGACGACCAACTGTTCATAACAACACTCCATTTCCATGCATTCGTAAACGTTATACTTGCAGTTATATGTATATGTTTTCTTCTTTTCACTATCTTTCTCTTTCTCTCTTTAAATATATATTGCCTTTATCCTGTTTTTTTTTTCAAACTTCTACTCTTTTCGCCTTCATCCTTCAACTAACACAATTTTCGCAGTTCGCTTTTGTGCTGCATTCTTAAACATTTTACTGACTGCAGTTGAAACTAGTTAATTAATTATATGTTTAGACTATAGGGAAGCTTTTAGTCGATCACCAGCGCCTATTGCTTTTCTCGCTCAAATATTTTCCTTGGCATTTTTTGTTGTAGTTGTTTCTTGACGCTTTTTACGCAGTTTTTTTTCTGTGCTATATATTCGCAAAAAAAACTTGCGATTGCCACCCCTTTACTTTACTTTACTTTCTTTTTGTGTGGGTGTGTGTGTGTGTGTGTGTGTGTTAGTGTGTGTTGGGTGTGTGTGTTCGTTGTCCGCAGCGTGCCCAAAGGAGATGTGAGGCCCAGAAGGAAGGACTCCGGACGCAGGGCGTTGTGTCCGGGACTTGGGCTTTAGCTTTCTTGTGCCTCGTCTTCTTCATCATCTTCTTCTTCTTCTTCTTCTTATGCTGCTTCTTCCACTTCTTTTTTTTTATTTACTCGCCTGGCCTTCCATGCACTTTATGTCCAATTTTTTCGACAGCGTGCTTTTTTCTTTATTTTTTCTTTTTTTTTTTGCTTTCTTTTCGGTGTTTAAATTAGAACTTTGTTCGTGCTTTGAATTTTTAAGTTATAAACTCAAGGGGGTATTTTCTCTTTTTTTGCCGTTTCCTCTTTCATTTATTTTTTTTTGTCGCTTTTCCTTGGGCTCTTTGTAGGCGTTGCTGTGGCCTAAAGTGAAAAAAGGGGAAAATGAGTTTCACTTTTGCTGGCGAGCGGGAGGTGAGTTTTTCTCCTTTCTTTTTTTTTTTGGCGCTCAAAATGAAAGTAAAAGCGAAAGTGAAAGTGAAAGTGCGTGCAGTAGCAAAAGAAGACATCAGGGTTAGGCTAAAGAAGAGAGGGAGGAGTGCGAAGAGCGGGAGAAGGAGAATTGCCAGAAGGAGGAGAAAGAGCAGCCGTTGATACATTGCGTCCACTCTAAATGCTCCACTGTGGCCGCCCTAACAGCTGCTGCTTCTTCCCCTCCCCCCAGAAAACACACACCCACACACACGCACTCAGTCATATAGTACACTGAGCAAGTCCACAAGGACCTTAAGTCCTGCGAGAGCCGCGCACACTTGGATTATTATCAAATTGAATAGAAATAAATGCGACTGCATGTGAGTTTAAATTGTGCAAAGACTTCAAATAGATGGGGGAGAGACGTATGATTTCTGGTACAAAATAGGGGGAGAAAAAGAGAAAGGCGAAGGGATGGCAGTAAGGGTGAGCAAGGGAAAGTAGGCTAATTTAAGCACTACCCGAAACTTGTTGCTGGCTAATCTCAAGCCTCTAACGAGATCTATTAATGGGGGAGACTAAAGGAACTCAAAGTTCCAATAAAAACTTAACTATGCAAACTAAAGATGCAAACTTAAGATACAAACTAAAGATACAAAGTAAAGATACAAACTAAAGGTGTAAAATTAAGATATAAACCAAAGATACAAACTAAGAATGCAAACTAAAGATACAAACTAAAGCTGAAAGCAAAAGATGCAAACTAAAGATACAAAATAAAGATACCAACTAAAGATACAAACTAAAGATAACTAAAGATACAAGCTAAAGATACAAACTAAAATTACAAAGTAAAGATACAAACTAAAGGTGTAAAATTAAGATATAAACCAAAGATACAAACTAAGAATGCAAACTAAAGATACAAACTAAAGCTGAAAGCTAAAGATGCAAACTAAAGATACAAAATAAAGATACCAACTAAAGATACAAACTAAAGGTACAAACTAAAGATACAAGCTAAAGATACAAACTAAAGATACAAACTAAAGATACAAACTAAAGAAACCAACTAAAGATACTAAATAAAGATACAAACTAAAGATGCAAACTCAAAGATTTAAACTAAATATACAAACTAAAGATGCAAACTAAAGATACAACTAAAGACCAAATTTTGTGTCTTTAGATCTTGGAGATTCTAAATTACGAAATGCTGTGAGAGACAATCTTTGGTATTAGGTCCATCTTATTTATGATCTATAGATCATTTCTTTACCTTAAATTTGGTTATTATTGTTATGTATTACTTATTTTAATTATTATACATAAGTTACCTATAATATAATAACTAAAGACTAGAGTACTAGCTACTAGGCCATCTACTCGACAGTTAATTAAGTATATTCAAGTTTATATTTTACTTAGTAGGTTGCATTGAATGGTGGGATTGGGTTGAAGAGATCCTATCTGATTTTATGAAGGAGTGTGAACTAGTCGAGAATGTATCTCGTTGTTAGATCTCCCCCGCATCCCAAGCAATATGGCTTTTTTTCTTCTTTATGGATGTGTTTGTGGATGAGATCCGTATGTCCTGTTCCAAGTCGGGCTAGGACGCTGTCGTCCCTCCGATTGCATGAGGCAGGGTACCTGAAGTCCGTATTTGTAAGCATTGCAGAACTTGTACCATTTTGTAGTAAGTCTGCCAATCGTTTTCTTCACCCACTGTTTTAGCTCTTTGATAGAAAATGCATTTAAGTTCTAACTTAATTACTTAAAATAGTTGAAATGTTTATGGTACAAAGAATTATCTTAAGTTTCAACTGGCAATGCTCACTTTTCATTTCGAATTGTCCAAGTTTTGCAGTTGGCTTCAAAGTGAAATTAATGTAATGAAACATTTATACAATTTCCATTTGCTGTCCAGTAAGTTAAGTCAAAGGAAAGACCCCTTCCCCTTCCCCTCCCCCACCCCTCCCTCCTCCCTCAAAGTGAAAATCGGACAACTGAGACGTGAAGATAAACACATGCCGAAATGAAAGGCAAGCCAAAAGTATGAAGAAAAAGGCATTTAAAAAAATATATAAAGCAAAGGCTGAAAAGAAAGAAGAACGAAGAACGAAGGGAAATACAAATACAACGAAAGACAAACTGGACAGAGGAAAGGGCTGACTGTTGGGACACAAAACAGCTCCAATTCCAGCTTCTTCTCCATCTCTAGCTTCATCTCCTTCTCCTTTTCCATCTCTAGCTACGTCTAGATTCTCTAAAGAGAAAAATGAAACGCTGCAGAAAAATTACATTAATGTGTTTTTTTTTCAATACCCTGTACTCATTAAAAATTAAGATAGAGGGTATATATGCTAACTTAGTATGTACGCTTCAAATTCTAATAATTTCAGACAGATTGAATAATATATAATAATATACTTTCTATAAAGAATATTGTGAGTACAACTATTTCTTTTACTAGACCTACTTAACGATAAGATTATTGTGTATATTTGTCGATTAGATGGGATAATAAATCCAAAAGTTATATCAGAAACTATCTACAAAGAAAGGCCAAAACTGAGAGTCTACTCTCTACTAAAGTCATTCTTATTATTTTCACTTGAACTACATTTCAAAAAGGTTTCCTCCTCAAAATTATAAATGAAAATTACTCCAGAAAAAACAAGTAGTTCTCAGCTGGAACCAAGTACAGGGAGTCTGACATTTCCTAACTCTATGTTAGGACTTAAAAGGTAGTTTTTGATCAGCATTAGGCAATGATCATATATAAGAGTTATGCCAAAAACTTTGTCTTGACTTTGACTGATTACAGGATATTTTTAAATCGAGAGTATATATAGTTTTCGTTGTTGTTGTTATATTCGTTGTGTGCGACTAACCCCAAGACGATACAAGGACGAGGACGAGGACGAGGACGAGGACGTGGGACATCGGACAAGTCCGATGAGTAGGATAGGTGGATGAGGTAATGAGGCCGAGTCCAACCCTATCTTTGTTATTAAAATTTTCCTTTTAAAAATAAATGAAAACTAAATAGAAAACTGAAAACGCGGCCCGAACTGAGGGCAAAAATTTTGATTTTAACCCCGTTTCTCTCGCTGCCCATCTCACTCCCTCCATCTCTCTCTCTCTCTCCTCCTTGCAGTCGCATTGATGCGACGCTGCTGGAAAACTTTTTAACCCTTTTGTTTAATTAAAAAACACAAAAAAAAAGAGACGAAAATGAATATATATATCTAGAAATATATATATAGAGGATATATATGTATAGAAGAGGACAGCTGGCGCTGAATTTTAAAATGCTTTTCGATACCAAAAAGCAAAAAAAAAAATAAAATAAAGAAAATAAAAATAAAATACAAGTAAAAAAAAACGCAGAAAATGTGAAAAGAAGAAATAGAAAAGACGAAGGAAAAGTACATAAATTTCGACAGCCGCTGCCCCGAAAGGGTTATTACAATAACGGAAAAGGGGTGTGGGAACCGGCGAGGAGGGGCGGGGGTAACGGAAAACCAAAGAAAAGTAAAGTAATTATTTTGCATTTGCGTAGATAAAATTAACGATGATGGTAGAAACAAAAAAAAGAGTGGGAAAAAAAGAAAAGAAAAGAAAAGCAAAGAAATTGTAAACGCCAAGAACCAAAGCAAAGCTTGGTGGAGGATTTCGGACCAGTGACAATGGCTGTCCATCCCACTTTGAAGACCCCATCCAATCCCAACCCCATCCCACACCCACACCCACATTTCCACACCCCACACCCCACACCCAAGATCTCCTCCTTCTGCTTAGAGCGTCACTAACCCCATCATTATGCCAATTCAGCTGTCAAAACTTTGTGCGTATTTTAATTTTTCTTCTCTCTTCTTTTTTTTTGTCGCGTTTTATGGCCTGGAAAAGGAATGGGGATGGTATGAAGAGGCGAAGGGCCAAAGGACCAAGTGCTCTGATTGGGGCGTCCACGTTTCTTTTTTTTTCTTTTTTTGGTGGCACTTAAGTGCGTGAGCTTGATTTTCGTTTGCTGTGATTTCCACTCCTCCAACTCCAACTCCAACTCTCTGCGAGAAACAATTTGAATATGCATGGAACGTTTTCACAACGCTTTGTTGCATGCCACGTGCGTAGGACACTGACCAAATATGATAAGCATAGGGAGGAGTGGAGTGGGTGGAGATGGGTTAAAGAAAATAAAAGGGTTAAATTCTTCATCATTTAGAAATCAAATTCAATTGATTTCCAAGCAATTACAAAATAATCTTATGTGATTTCTATAATATTTTTTTGGATTTATAAGATAATAGATTAGTTGAGGTATCTAGTAGATACTATCTACAAGTTAGTCAAGGACTATTGCTGATAGATCAGTTAACGTATCTACACGTTAGTCAAGGACTATTGCAATGTCATTTATTACATATTTGTCAGTCAATGATATCAAAGAATTGAATCCCAACTATATTTAACTATATTCTTCAAGAACAATAATAATAATTACAGGGTAGATAAGCCTGCCGATAAAAAAACATAATTTATCTACTTAAGTTTATCTACCCTGTAAGGTTATGGACAAGATGCGAAAATGGCTCTTAATTATCTTTTATTTCTTTAAATACGTGTACTGATTATAACTTGAAGAAGTTATTGCGATTGCTTAAATTGATGTAATGCTAAACTTAAGATCTTATCTAAATCAGAAATTTATTTCTATATCATAGACTCAAATCAGTTTATAATCTTAGATTGGATGTTAGTTTTTGAATCAATGTGCACTAAATACATCCAAGTAATTTGGTCATGTGGCCCTTAAGCTGATGGATAATTTTGTAGAGATCTAACGTTCTACCTATAATACAATATATGACCTATAATATTAAATAAGCAGGATAGGTAATATCTATTTATTTATCAATTGATAGTATAGTATCTTGGTTTTCTGCAAATGAACTTTGTTTTGACCAGAGAGCTGAAGTTTTGATTCCCAAGTAAACAGGTTGTAACGCTTTGGAAAATCCAGTTGTAAATTTTCTTTATATGGGTTCAGAATTAGGTGACAAGTTAATGTAAGTATATAACGATCCTTATAATGATTGAGTTAGTGTTCATCCCCTTCTACTACCCACGCCTCTCCCTTCTTTGGCCTGTACAGCTGTACTTGGCACTCGTTATTCCTGCTACTTACCTACTTTTCTTAACTTCTTCTTACTTCTCCCTATCTCTCAATCTTCTGCTTGTCCCTTTCCCCCGTCTGACATCCATCAGCAATCGCCTTACGCACTTTTTTTTTTTGCATACCAACAACAAAAAATCAAGAAAAATAAAAAGGGGTTGATTATGGTCACTAGCAAATTGGTAGTACGAAAAGATGAGGCTGCCTCCCTCCCTCCCCTTTCAGTACCTCCCACTCGGTGTATGCTGGGTCCAGTTGGAACAGGAGGAAATTGGGGGACGGGGAGAAGGACCAACCGTCGACAACGACACGACAAGGACGAAAACAAAAAGTGGAAAAGTGGATGTTTTTTTTTCTTTTCGCTGCTGTTGATTTTCCTCTTTATTTATATACAAATTTTTTTCTCTTTATTTTCTTCATTTTTTTATTCGCGCGCAATTTTCGGTGTTAAGAATTTTTACTCCTTCTCCGTCTATATAAGTGGAGTCTATATAAGATATTTATGTATGGACTGCGAGAAAAAGAGAGTCAGAGTCAGAGACAGAGACAGAGAGAGTGAGAGTGGGAGGGTGAGATGGGGTATCAAGTGTATCAAGGGGCGGGGAAGAAGCTTTCTTGTCTGTTTATAATGGTTTTTAAATTTTTGTAATATTTCAATGTCATTTCGCTAATGCGACGCTGCGAGGCGAGAGCTAAAGAAAAACAGTTGGTTTTCCATAAAGTACAGTTGGTCACAAAAGGCCAACAAAGGGTTAAGCGTTTGGTCTTAATTGCGTCGCCATCTGTTGGCCAGCAATTGAACCAAGTTTGACTTGAAGTTTTAAGCCTAATTTCAATTTAGGCAACAGCAACACGCCAAATAGAATTGAATGAAAAATTCAAATGCTCACAGACTTGACGCATAAATAACAAACACACACACACTTACACACACACACACACTCACACACATACAGAAAATACACATGTGCTCTAAAATGTTGTCAAATAAACAAATAGACAGGCGGGAGAGACAAACGCATTTCGCTTTCAGTTTTCAGCTTTCAGCTTTTGGCCAACGGGCAAAGGGAAATGATAGAGAAATAAGTGATCGGGGAAGGAGGGGCAGAAGGGAAGTGAAAAGAGAAGGAGGCTTAGACGTCCAGACGTATGTGAAAGTCAAATGGGGGTAGCAAGGCAATAACAAACACACACACACAAACTCAACACACACAAAGCACACACATGTACAATCTAAAGAACGTAATCGCACGTAAGTCGTGGCGTCCAGTAAAAAATGCAAAAAGAATTAGTCGCAAAAAGTAAAACGACTACAACATACCCTGGAGAAAAAGCAATGAGCAAAAATTTGACCGATTAACAATAATAATGCTATTTTTTCAATGTTTATTTAAGGTCTCAAATAACAATCCGAATGATAAACTGACGTAAAATGTATTGAAAAAAGTCAAGCTCAAAGATTTCTAACAATTAATAATTATATGGACATTGAAGTCCTCAACTTATCTTATCTATACTTCATGTGAATAAACACATAATATTTATTTGATATCTTAAATGAAATGCAAGCCAAGTTTTCCAAGTATGTATTAGCCCCATATAGTAACTTAACAACTTAATGGAAATCTAAGCCGTTTCTTATCGTATCGTAAATCTTTTAAAAACTATTTTGTTATCGCAAGAAAACTCGCAGATCTAAAGAAAAGTGAATCAAATTTAGATCTGATCAAATTATATCTGTTATTAAAGCATTATCATTTGTCTTATAGTCTTATCTATATCAACCTTGAAAACATGAAGGTGTACTTTAAAGATTTGGAAAAATAGCTTTACGTGTATATTAGAAGGATATACCCTTTAGGCAAATTGTTAACAGGATATTTAAACTGTAAACCAAATCGAAAACAGGAAGCTGCCAGTAACTGTCCTGATGTTGGCATTGCCTTCTGATGCTGCCCTCGTCTCCTTATCCTTCTCCGATTCCGTCTCCATCTCCATCTCCGTCCCATCTCCATATCCATCTCAGGCTGTGCTGCGGCTGTTTCTAGTCCTGTAAAAAATTCATGCGTGTTTTGTGCGTCCTGACGCAACGGCTCAACAAACGCGCCACACGGTCGAAAGCACGCATTGCCACAGAGACTCACAGTGGCAAGTGGCAAGTGGGAAGTGGCAAGTGGCACAGACAGCGACAGAGACTCAGGCAATCCCAGAATTAGTGATGTGAAAAACACATCAAAACATCGATATATCAATTTTTGACTAACCGCTTTTTTCCCACCCAATGTTAACTGGAACTTTGATTTCTCTTCAAAGTCCAATTACAAGACAACTTGAAAAACACTTTGGCTTTTGGTTCCTATAATAAACAATATAATCCGAATCTGTCCTGAAAAATTCATTTTAATCGGACTGCGTCGGACAAAAGGACGAAGAATTGACGCTGCTTTTCATTACTATGGCCTTCTACCACTATTCGTTTTTCTTTTACCACTATTTGCTTTTCACCACAATTTGCTTTTCCCATAAGTACAGGGTCTAATACTGTCGAGCTTATTTTACTGTAGCTTAATGAATTTTTACTATGTTAAAGTAATAAATTAAAAAGTCTTAACAATAATATTTTCTAATCAATATTATAAAGTTATGTGGAATTAGCACATTTTTTCCTATTTTAGGTAGTTGTTTAATGTTTAATGTTTCGATCAGGGTAATTTTCCTATCTTGCCGATAACTTTACAGATCTAATAAGCCTGTCGATAAAAAAACAAAATCTTATTTATATCTACCCTGTAAGGTTATCGGTAAGTTGAGAAAACAGACCTCAGAGTATTACTTATTAATTAGTATGTCAAAGTTATCTTCCAGTTGTTGACCTAGGGACTCGAAATCTTTAATAAAATTTATTTTATGGATGACTTTAGTGAGGTTAAAAACATCAATCTATCGATTTCAACATGGAGTATTTACATGTTTTTGGATCTTATAATTCATAGATCTTTTTGTCGTGTTCTTTGTTGATTTACATCACTAGTCAGAATCAAGCTCCTTCTGTTTCAAGTCGGAAAATTCTCCACATGTGTGTGTGTGTGTGTGTGTGTGTGCATTTGATTTCTTTCCTTTTATTTTCTCTGAAATTTTTTTGCCAGCTTTTCCTGGACAGCTGCTGGCAATTCCTGCCACGATTTTGGCGACAACAAAAATGCTTAACTAACTGATTTTCATTGCCTAAAAATTCAACTTCAAATTGGATTCGATTATGCCAACGAATTGAATAACAAACAGTTGACTCTGAACAGAAGAGAATAAAACTGTAGACCCCTAAACTAAATAGGTTCAAATTGTAAACGAATCGAATTGAGTTAATTATAATAAACAAAAACGAAAGATTAAATGTGTTAACAAGAGTTTAACAACCAGAAAGATCAAAGAAGATGTAATAATTGATAGATTTCCCCATTATCCGATTCCACAACATTTCACAGACAACATTTATTGTTAGGCTCTTAAAATGGTTAACATTAAAGCTTATTATAAATAAATGTATCTATAATTATAATATAATTAATCATCAAAAGCTGTAGAGATTTGTGGAACATACCTGATTATAAAGAATACATGCAATATTATTTTCAGATATTTTTTAACATATACTCAGAGCCGTATTCTTAACTGACCGATAAACTTACAATATAGATAAACATAAGAATTCGTTTTCTTATCGACAGGTTTATCTGCCGTGTAAAACAAGAATTTAGTAAGAGCTATAGTAAAGTTTAACTGGAATATCTCTCCTTTTCTTCAAACACACTTGTAGCTATAACTAAGTATGTAGGTACATATGTCATACTCACACACACACACACATGTCTATTGTGTTCTGTATATATGCATATGTGTGTGTGAGCGTGAGTATGTAGAACAATCCCCCGCTTGGTAACGGTCCGAAAAACTCCCCAATGCCCAAGACAAGGTCCAAACGCTAATTTCGATGCTGTAGCCGACGGCGCTTATGAGCTTTACCAAAAGCGCCATGAAGTTGGCATTACGTATGTAAAATAGTGCGTCCAATCACACACACACACACACACTCAGACTCCACACACACAACCCCTAACCCCAAGTGTGGCACAACTTACGCACTTTACACAACAACAACAACAAGAAGAGGGAAATGACTAGGAGGGAGAAGGCAGGCGACGCTGGCAATGGCTTTTATTGTAAGTTAAGTTAAGGCTAGGTGTATGTGTGTCTGTGTGTGTGTGGGAGGGGTATGTGTGTGTGAATGTGTGTGTTAGGGGTTGGAGTACGCTTTAGGCCAGGTCTTCAATTTGGCATTCGCAAATCTTAGTCCTGCGTCCTACGTCCTGCGTCCTGAGTCCTAATGCGTGTGTCGGAAATTTAAAATTTTTGTGTGTGGAAATTGGTTTAGCATTGCTCGCTTGCTCTCTCTCTCTCACTCTCACTATTATTCTATTTCCGTCTCTGTCTTTTCTATTTGTGTGTGTGTGTGTGAGTGTGGGGCAGGTGTATGTCATGCTGATCAGCCTGGGCGGACAAATAATATATAGCATAGACCCAATACATGGGGCATGAGACATGAGGCATGAGGCAGCATGCGTTGTTGACGCCTGTTTCTATGCTACACTTAACACAACTTTAAACTATGTGACTCTGTATGAGTGTGTCTGTGTGGGTGTGTATTTTGGTAGGGGTTGGCCAAAAACTAATGCACAAGTTTGGAATATTCATCATGGACAAGTTCGTCCTCAGTTGTCCTTCGTTTGTGCCACAGTGGAACTTTTTAACTTTTATAATAAAATTAAAAGAAATAGTCTTAAGAAGCATAGATCTATGCATATGCAATATATAAGTTTAAAGTATAATTATTAAATGAAATAAGCTTTACCCTCATAGAAAATATTACAAAAACTATATTTATTGTTATTAGAGTATTAAGTGTTATAATTGAAACAGAGCTAAAAGAGATTGTGCACAAATTTAAACAAATTTTAATACATAGTTTTTACCTTTAAATTATCATTATAATAAAAATTCAATTAAATTAAATTATTATAAATTAAAGAAATATTATGAATATATTAGACACATAACTATATTACGTACATTATATTCATACTTAATATAAACATTACCATGTATGTTTCAGATTATTTATTTTATTTAAATTTAGACAGGCGCTCTTTGTCTTTAGTGAATATTAACACAGTTTACATAAGCACAGGTTTATCAACTAAGATTTGGACTTAAACAAAACAACTTTTTGAGATTTCATAGAAAAACAAATAAATTTTAATTATTTTAACAAAATGTATACATGTATTAAATAATCAAATTGTTTAGTGAACATTCTGAATATGTATATATTTTAAATATAATATTTTACTTTATTTTACTTTATAAACATTTTAAAAGTGTCTGTTGCTTAATAAGTTGCGTTCCACTGTGCAGACGTTTTGTGTTTGTATTGCGATAGTTATGTTAGCCATAAATTAGTGCACACACTCAGACAAAGACTTATGCTGATACAAATACGCATTAGCATATACACACACTCACACACACACACACATACACACATTCATACACATTTATCTATGTGTGTGCGACACAGTTTGAAAGGATTAAATTCTGTTTATGTAATTAAGTTGAAATTTATAATCAAGGCAGTTTTTGGGGCTATCTCTGCTTTGTTAGTTGGCTTGTACAATGTACAAACTTATATAAAGCAGCCCAACTGGCCAACAACAAACACACACACACACCTATACACATATACATATACACAAACACATACATTTACAATGAGCAATTGGCATGTTGTTGTCTTACGCAAACTAGTTTTCAAGTTCTGCGACCGCATAGTTTTGTCTACACACACATAGGTGGGCAATGGACAACACAGAGAAAGAGACGGAGAGTGAGAGAGAAAAAAAGTGGGAGAGAGAAAGAGTATGTGTGTGTGTGTGTGATAGCAGTGTTGCAAACTCGGCCCTCTCTCTCTTCTCTTCTCGTCTACTCTTAATTTATCAACAATTAAAATTATTCGGAAAAAGCTAGAAAATGTTCAAGAAAATCAGAAAGCTATTCCAGTTTTTAGATTGTTTTTATAATTAATCAATCCTGAATTATTGATGGTCAAGCTGAACGAAACTTTTCCTCCACTTAGCTCTGTACAATTAATTGGTATATACCAATTTATTTAAGCTTCTTTGAAGGTACTTCGTGACAGGAATAAGAGTCTGAGCACAATAGTTTATTAAGTTTCTAGAATTTACAATCTGCAAAATAGCAAAAAACACTCCAAAAGATCTGAATTTTCTTACTTATAGACATATTTCAAAAAGTATTGAACAATTAATATGTATATTTAATAGATTTCGAAAAACGTAAGTCCTTTTTTGATTATAAGTTATAATTTTAAAGTATTTTCGCTCTTCTGATTAGCGCCTTAATTTAATGGCCTCGTCTTGTAGCGCTAGAAATCAAATCATAATAATAAATAATAAATGCCTACTTTATAATTGATCTCTGATTAATGTTTTGACGATTGCTTTAAGTTGAATAAAAACACCAAATCTGGCGAGAAAATAGCTAAAGCGGAAACACTGATTATACATATGTATATGTGTGGGGATAGCGAAAGTTTTTGATTGCGTGGCATTTGCACGGTTCGTCGCATCGGTGTAGCATACTTTTGAGCGTCGACTGAAACTGAAAGCTGCATGTTTAATTTATAGCCGCAACAACAACAAAAACTACACACACACACACTCAGGCACTCAGACACACAGACACAGATACAGTTTTGTGTGTTAGTTTTTGCTACCGACAGCAGACACACTGACTTAGTTCCCACAGTCTCTGCAAAAATTTGGGTTAAACTGACGCCTTTTAAATCGGCCAAAAAAGCAACGTAAAAACATGAAAAACGAAAGCAAAACCAAATGCAAAATCACGTTAAAAAACAAAAACAAAAAAACAAAAAAAAACGGGCGAGGAAAACAAGTGAAAAAAAAAACAAAAACATTTTCGAAACATTTTCAGCAATGCGAATGACAAGCGTATGCGACATTAGCATTAGTCCAATACCTCCCCCTTGTCTTCTGTCCCCCGTTTCAGCCCTCCTCCCTCCTAAAGAAGAAGAACTTAAAAGGGTTGTCTGTTGTCCTGTCTGTTCCGTCCGTCCGTCTTTCTGTCTGTCTGTCCGTTTGTTGTGTCCTTCTGTTTCGCCTTGACGGGCAGCAAGTTTACAAAAGAAAATCATTTGATACACAGAGAGAAAAAACCCGGAATTTCCGTAATAAAATTAATTTATACATTGGCAAAAGTTGGATGATCTCGCCTTTTTTTAAATTCAATTTGAAATACTAAATTTAAGTACAGTATTCATTTGAATCTCTGGCTTGTCGGGTTTCTTTTAGTAACTTGGTAATTGAATTAAAATTTGTATCTTATGGGTCTATTTTTATTACTGATCGATCCGCATATAGTCTGAATTTAATAAATATTATATATGCTTAAATTTCCAGTTGGTTTTAAAAACTTGAATTAATCTTATGGCTGATTTTATATCCTGCTGATAGCCTTATAGTCTAGATAAATTTCAAATGTTGTTCTCTTATTTAAGGTTGTCGGTAAGATGAGAAAACGTCCCTTAATTTATAAATATATTCGGAATACATATTTAAAGAAGCGTATATAGAGAATTTTAATTAAAAAACTTCTTGTTTAATACTTTAATTAGTCGTACTTTAACAGATACTTATATCCTGAATACGTGCTTAAAAGATTATGGCTAAAATCGGGAATTTAAAACTATTTTGATTTTTTGGATGTATGATTTTTTGCTCTGTGTAACTACGCGTGAAAGAGCGAGAGTGTGGAAAGGAGAGGCAGAGAAGAAAGGAAAGAGTGAAAGTGAGAGATCGAGAGCGAAAGAGATAAAAATAACGAAAACAACAACGATGAGCAGCTCGGACACAATTTCCTACTTAAAAACAGCAACAACAACAATTGGCAAAAGGGGGCGGACAGTTGGTAGGGGTGGGACAGGGGCAGGGGCAGGGGTAGGCGTAGGGGGAGGGGCAGCTGAAACGGTAGGAGTGCGTCTGACTGTCAACTACACAACATCGAAATGAAAAGTTAAGGGAAGATTTTTCTCCGTTTGCTTTTCTTTTTTTTTTTTTTACTTTTTTCACTTTTTTGTTGTTGTTGTGTTTTGTATTTTTTGTGCATATGCACATGCATACGTGTGTGTGTGTGTGTGTGTGTGTGTGTGTGCGTATATAAATTTGGTTTTTTATGTAATTTTTCATTTGCCGCTGCCGCTGCTGCTGTCGACGTTAACAGCGACGCGTCGTCTCTGCTGGCGTCGCTGCCTGCCTGCTTTTTGGTCAGCAAGCGTCAGTGTGTGTGTTACTTCTTCTTCTTCTGCTTCTTTCGCTTCAAATTTTTTTTTGCCTACATTTCTTTTTTTTTAGCATACTTTGGCGCGCAAAGTAAAAGGCAACGAGTGTGTGTGTGTGTGTGTGTGTGTTTGTGTCTGAAAGCGGGTGGAGTGGGTAACGGTAGTTGAGTCCGAGTGATGACTGCGTTTATTTGCCGTATTTGCTTGACCAACATGCGTGTGTGTGCGTATGTGTGTGTGTGTGTGAGGGTTGTTGTTGTTGTTGTTGTTGTTGTTGTCTGTACCACATTTTATAATGTGTATATGCATATGCATGACCATGTGCGACTTCTGCTTCTTTCCTCTCTACCCCCCGCATCCGTTCTCTGTGCTGCCAGAATTACTTCAACTGAAATTGTTAATTTCATAATAAAATATAACACAAGTTATCTTTATCTTTGGCGCTCCAAAGATTGTCACCTGCATTCAAATTTCGACATATGACTGGTTTACGATATATTTGACCGATTTTATTCAAATTTGATTCAGTTTCTATATAACAATACCAGACACACAATCCGTGAGTTTGCTTAAGATATCTTAAGGAACAAAAAAGTTTTCTTACTAAATGTTGATTTATAACCGATCGAATGTAAATTGTCTAAAATTGCAACAACTATTTTTAAATGTAGAATCAATAAATAGATCAAAACATGATCATAAACACATTCCGCATAAAAATCGATTGAGTTTTGATCAGTTATGCAAATTTGAAATCTGTTGACCCTTGGGACTGGCAACTTTACAATTCAAATTTAGATGGAATATGGTAATTAGTATTGTTGAATATCAGAAATCGAAGTATATACAAATCAGGCGATGACATATTATAATGATAATGAACATCTATAGCTAGTTATCAATGATGGTCAGTCTAATTAATAATTAATAAAATCGTTCAATCAGCAAATTCTATTCAGTTGCAATTGAAAAGTGAAAATACAAACCCCTTTTTTTCGTATTACTTTAATCTATTAGTCGAAATAGTTTTCGTTCTTATCGCTAGAAAGATGTTGCTATAAAGCCAACGACAACAACAACTAGAAGAAGAAGAAGAAGCGGAAGCGGAAGAAGAGGAAGTGAAAGTAGAAAGTAGAAAGAAGCAGCAGCAGTTAACATAAACTTGCAACTTACACAACTCATTTCCGGAACTCTGATAAGCCCACGGCTGGCCAAAAGTAACTGTCCCCATACTCCCACCCCTTCGTCCTGTGTCCTGTGTCCTGTGGACACCCTCACCTTATCGCGGTAATAACAGTAAGCATGTAAGCCTGGCCAAAGGGGGTGATTTTGTAATTTTCTTTACATTTCTTTACTTGAACGTCGACGTCGACGTCGTTGACGTTTACGCCGATGCCAACGCTGACGTTGACGTCGACGTCAACGTAATTTCGTAACCCTTTTTTTACCACGACTTTTTTTTTGTGTTTCTTTCGATTTTGTTGCTCAGAGATTTTTTCTGCTTTCTTCCTCTTTTCACTATACCCTTACAGTGGGTGTTATAATTTTCTAACGAAGTGTGTAACGCTTTAAATGACACCTCATAAAGTTTATATGTATATTTTCTTGGACAGGACGATTAGCTGAATGGATATAGCCTATCTGTTTTGAAGCTACCTCAATGAAACTTGACACAGGTCTGTCTCTTTGTTACAGACAGTGTATATTTGTTTATGTCGGAGCCGACCAGATCGGACTACTATATCACATAGCTGCCATACCAACGATCGGTCAAAAAAATGCTTTAGTTGGAAAAATTCTGTTGTTTCTTGAAATATCTCAACCAAACTCACTGCTTGTTTGTTTGGTGTAGCTTCAGACAACCTGACTATATTTGTTTAGGATCGGGCTACTATATCATATAGCTGCCATAGGAATGATCGGTCAGAAATCAACCTTTAGTATGAAAAACTTTTTTGTTTCTTCAAAAACATCTCACAGCTTGTATGTTTGGTATTGATTAAAGCATCCTCACCAAATAAATATATAATAACGGACAACTATATTATAAATATAACTATGACTGTCAGAGTAAAAATCGGTCAATATTAAACCTTTAGTAAAAAAATTGGTTTTGTTTCTTTTGATATCAACCAAATTCATACATACAGAGGTGGTCAAAAGTATTTATGCAAAGTACATTTACTTTGCCTTGCACATTGTGTAAATACTTTTGTCCACCTCTGTAAATTATGTTTAGTAGTTAGTTCATATTGTTTTTTATACAACGTGCCCCAAAATTTAGTTATTATATTAATAAAAATATAGTTGTTAAAACATAGTTGTCATCAGTGACAAGATGAATACATGTCTCGGCAAGGGTATGAAATCTTTGGCGAACCAACGAGATAATGTTTCTATATTATTTGTTGTTGTTGTTGTTGTACTCTCTTTCTTTTTTATGTGCAATCTTGTTGTTGTTCTTGTTGTTGTTGTACATTTTCTATGTAATTTGGTGCGTTTGCTTTTGCTTTTTTGTGCTGGTCAGCTTTTCTGCACGCTTGGCAAACAGCAACTCTGAAAAAAGGGTAAACAGGGGAAGGAAGCAGGATTTTGGCAAAAAAAGAAGAAGAAAGAAATGAAAGCCATGGCCAATTGTCCAAACGAGCGTACATGTGCGCGTGTGTGTGTGTGTAGCATTTTCCATTTTTTTTTTTTTTGGGTTTTTTCTTTTTGTTGCGGCACAAGAAGCAACCCATTCTTTAACTCTTACCTAACAACCAACCCTCCCACCACTTCTTACCCCCTTGGAACACCCACACAGCATCAGCTTTTGTTACAATTTTTGGGTTCGCATATTATACCCTGTAAACAGACAGTGAGTTGATAAGACTGGTCATCAGCTTATCAATTAGAAAAAGCTGCTCTATTGATAGATTTGTAGGGTCTGTTTTACATCTTACCTTTAATTCGATTTGTTATATATATTATACATCATCATATATACTTCTTTATAGAGAATCCTTTACTTCTATTGATGTTAACCCTTTGTACAGGGAAACTGCCCGTTGAGCAGACCCTACTAGAGCACTTTTACTCGTTTTTTATATACATATATTCCACCTTTTTTTGGGGAGTTGGCTTCAGGTGGTTGGGGAGGCCTTGCGCGGGCAAAAGGATTCGTGCGAAACAAAAAAGCCTGTCCAGTTGACCACCCTACCCACCCACTCCCACCCTTTCCTTTACACCCACCCCACCCCACCCCCCACTCTAGAGCAGACTGGCACACGCCACGCACAATTTTCTCTGACTTTATCATGGCCAGCTTGGACCAAAGCAGCTGAGGAAGCCAAGAACTCAACCCTCAACTTGAGAACAGAACGTTGTCCAGTTGTTCGTTTTTTAGCATTTTCCATTTTCTTTTAATTCGGGCAGAGTCTCCCTCGCACACACACACACACACACACTTACGTACACGCACTTTCTTTTGTGCAAAAAAAAGTTGTAGGATGGGCTACCATTGAGGGAAATTGACTGTAAGGTACCCTGTACTTAATCAATAAGAAACACACACACACTTTATACGATCGTGATTCAATTTTCAGGACAAATTCAGAATATATAAGTAGTAAATATCATACACTCTAGTGTTCAAATTAGAATTGTTAATGAAATAGGCAATTTCAATTACGAAATTCTTAAAAGAATATCGGTTATCAAAATATATGCGAGCGTGAAATGAAAGCCGTACTTAAATCAAGTAATTCGTACTTGGTTTCGGACAGTCCGAGATCACCTAACTTTTGGTCCTATTTGGTCTGATTTTTGTGCCGGAAATCCTGGAATCTCTATTTGCTTTATACAGTCAGAGGGACAGTTTTCATATTGATGCTGATCAAATATTTCTACACTTTTTATGCTGTGTGCCACGCCTTCTACTGCCTGGTAGACCCATTGTGCTTTTTACAGGTACAGGGTCTAAAAAGAGTAGAAGAAGCAACGCGAGCGAAAGTAAAAGCAAAATTGTAAATTGAGTTACGCATTCTGACAGTTTGCATTACGATCTCTCCCTCTCTTTCGTCCTGTCACTCTCTCTCTCTCTCTCTCTCTCTCTCTCTCACTCTGTCTCTCATACACACACACACACACTCTCTGCCCCGTCCATCGAATGGTCACACATGCTGGCTATCTATCGATCTACTTTTTACTCTTCATTGGCATTATTCTGGCATCGTTTCTCCATCCTTCTTCCCTCTGTGGACTCGTCGTCCTCAATCTCGTCCTTGTCGTCGTCATCTCAATTGAATTCGTTTCATTTCGTTTCGTTTGAATGAATTTCACTTGCCCTTTTGCTGATGCTTCTTTCCACTACTATATCAGCATATATCTAACACACACCCGCACACACACACACACGCATATGCTGTGTCCGGCGCGTGTGTGTTTTGTTTCAGCTTTTCTCTTTATATTTATTTTTTGTGCTTTTTTTTTTGAGTCCTTTTAGCCCCGGCTCGCTTCAAAGGATTCGCATATTTAAACATATTAAATATCAAAGACATTTTCCTTTCATTTGCCATTTTCAATTTGATTTCGAATTCTCGTTTATCAATCATTTTATTGATGATGTTTCGCGTCGCATTGCCAATTAAATTTGCATCATTTGCCATGGAAACTCATTTGTTATTTGATACCAGTTCCGGTCGCACTTTTCTTTTTTCACTACAATTCTCCCCAAAATTTATCTGCTTATTAAATTTCCCAATTTCCAAATTCGTTGATCGAATAACTATGAATAACTTATCTGCTTAACTTGGTAAACATTAACTCAAGAGCGTTTTAGCTTCATTTGATTTGACTTCATTTGTCTTCATTTTTATTTTCTCTATATTCATATACATAAGTCGACAAACTTTAAATTCTATCGATTTTGAATTTCATTTCTAGTCTTAATTATGCAATTGTAAATAAATTAATCTATAAAAACTCTCTGTTAAAAAAATTATGTATAACGTAGGCTATCTTTGGCGCGTCAAAGATTATAAACTCTTGCAAAGACCTGTATTCAAATTTCAACATAACTATGGCAGGCCTATGATAAAATAGTACGATTCAGTCCAAACATCTAAATTGTAATATGATATAGTGATCCGATCCTGTCGGTTCCGATATATGTACTGTGTGCAGCAAAAAGACCTGTGCCAAGTTTGATCAAAATAACTTTAAAACTGAGAGACTAGTTTGCATAGAAACTAACAGACAGATGGACAGACGGATAGATGGACGGACATGGCTGTATCAACTCAGTCCTGATTAAGAATATATGTATAAACTTTATGGGGTCTGCCACGACTCCTTCAATGTGTTACACATTTCGTTACACAAGGGTAAAAAATGTCTATTACTTATAAAATTAAATGAAAATAATTATAATTGTTTTTATTGTAGGCATTCATTCGATAGTTCCCTTTTTTATAAAGAGCTTTAATTGTATTGTATTGGCATCAGCTGTCAATATTTTGTTAATTTAGGATTGATTTTTAACATAAAGAAGGCATTAATTCGGTAATGACATGAAATCGTTTATTAACTTACATTGAATTGTAATTTTTAAACTATTCTTTCAAACAATTTACTGTTAAATTAGTTGGTTTTTTAAGCGAAAAGACTTTTTACTTGCATATTTTGGACAATGTTATGAAAATCATTGCAAATTTTGGGAAACAGTTTAACGAAATTAATCCGTTCATATGTAGTACCGGATACAAAACAGAATTGAATTCTTTTTTAAAAACTAACACATTATTTCGCAAAAAAATTACTTTCACTTGCTGACATAAGAAGAGTGCTTTCATTAAAACAGTCTCTGCAATTAATGTAAAGTAATCAACTTCAGTTTCAATTAAATGTGTTTTTTCTACCCTTTTTCTTTTCGAATATTTTATAATTGCGAACCTTTATGAATATTGCTTTATATAACGTTGTTTTTTCAACTTAACAATAAGTTAAGTGTTGTCCAACGTCTTTATTTATTTTAAATGTTATTGCATGCGCTGAAAAGTAGGCAACAGTTTTTTGTATACAATTAAAATTGCTTGTTATTGTTGTTCTTAGCTGTAAGCTTTGTGTGTGTGTGTGTGTAAGATTTTGTTGTGCATAACAAATGCAAATATTTTTGGCCAATACAAAGTTACCCTTTCCCCCCTCTACAACTCGACACCTTTTGCCCAGAAGCCTGCGGCTTGAAGAAAGAAACGAAATAAATGGATTTGTATTTTTGTTAAAAATTCAATTAAAATTGTTTAGCTTAGGCAAAAAAAAAGAAAGTTGTCGACTCGTACAATAAACAAAAAAAAAAGAAAAAAAAACACATAAAATACATTATATATCAAATTGTATAGAACAACAACAATAAAAAGCAGAGCAAAAGAGGAAGAAAAGTATAAAAAAAAGAGTTACAGCAGCGTTGACGTCGACTGCGACGCAGCGTCACTGCAGCAGCGGTCATTTCAAACAACAGACAACATAACGAGATTCACACACACACACACACACACATAGTCCAGTCGAAAAAAAAACCACCCCTAATATATATATATTTATATGTATATGTACCAAGCGAAATCAAATAAAAAACACGAAACGAAAAGCATGTAAAAACGTAAAAAAAAATGAACGCAAAATTGAGAAAAAATAAAACCCGCTTAAATTAAGCCCACCGGCTGCCCACCACCAACAGCACCACCCACTCGACAATCCACCAACCACTGGACAACGCACGCACGAAGCATTCAGCGCAACGCACGAACGGGTTAAGGTCCAGATCGGGTTAAGTCGCATCCCAACCTCTCTCTCTCTCTCTCTTTCACTCTATCCTCCTCCTCCCCTCTCTACCCTCTCTACAGTGTACCCTGTTGATGAGCTCTGGCACCACCATCGTCCAGTCAGTACTGCTGCCACTGCTTCTGCTGGTGATGGTGATGCTGATGGTGGTGGTAATGTTGGCTAATGGACGGGGTGGTGTTGCGTTTTGATGGCTGCTGAGCTGCCCGCTGGCGCTTGCCAATTTAAAAAGCACAACAAAAGCAAAAAAAAATACAACAACAAAAAATAGAGAAGAACATAATCATTGACTAACACTATGCCGAATTTCGAATACACTTGTTGAGCATCAAATAGGTCAATTTTAAATGTAGTTTGTAAAAAACAAACTGGTTTAAAATATGAAATCATTTCTTGAGACTCAACAAGTAATAGGCTAGCTATTATATATGCTCACATAAGTTATCTGTTTTAGCTAATATACCCCATTGCTGCAGTAGGGTATTAAAGCAACGAAAACGTAGCGATTGGCAACGAAACGACCACGCAGCATAAATAAAATGCCAAGCTAAATAAAAAGCAAACACAAGCAACCCTTTTGGCCAGCTGGAGTCCTTCTCCTCCTCCCCATTCTCATCTCCATTCGCATTCGCATTCTCATTCGCATCCTCAGCCTCATCGTTGTCCTTGTCGTCGTGTCCACCTAGAAAAAGAAATTCAAAATTATGGAGTCGCCTTCGTTGTAGTCCATGTTGTCATTGTTGTTGTTGTTGTTGTTGTTGTTGGCTGCTTTGCTGCCTCGTTCGCGCCATTTGGGCAGTTGTCCTTGTCGTCCTCTGCTTCTCCGTTAACCTCATCCTGCTTCACCATCTTCTCATCTGCTGCTGCTGTTCGTGGGGCTTCGGATTTTGTCTGCGCCTGGTTGCTGGTCAGTGCGTGGACATTAAAATGCGTAAATTTGCAAGGCTTCTCTGTGTGTGTGTGCTGGTGTGATTGTGTGTGTGTGTAGGCAGGCAGAAGTGTGCGCTTTGCTATCTTCTTTGACAGCATAGTCAACAGCATCGCACAGTGGGCAAAGCAAGGAAGCTTGTCAAGGAAAAAGCACATAACAACAAATGCAAGGATAAGAAAGGATTTCGACGAGTTATAGCTAATTTTCTGTATATAGAAAAGTGCAAGTAATTTAACTGTTCTGTTTATATATTCTGACTTGGCAGAATAAGTACTTTCTGTGCGTAAAACAATATTTGGATAGTCCTTAAATTGACCGAGTTACAGGCGATTTTGTGTGTTTTTGAGCAATTTTTCTGAGCTTTCCCTTGTAACAATTTAAGCAACATTTTAAAGAGATCCTGAATATTATCGAATTTCCATCGATAGTCTTGTTTAGTGAGAATATAGAAATGTATGTGCTTTGGAAATCCTTAAGGATTTAGCCGAGTTATGACAATAATGACATTATCCTTCTTTGCAAAAATAGCTCATACTCGAATTGCTAGTTCTGTTTAACATTTGACGGTGCAGCTTAATTTTCTATTCACATTTTATGCTCAGTATTTTTCGTTTTCATGCCATTGTCCAAGTGAAAGTGAAAGTGAAAGTGAAAACGAGGCCAGGGGACATCTCAAGCAACGGGGCAAATGATTGGTGGCATTGCGTGCGTTGCATGTACGAGTATATACGAGTATTGTGTACATGTGTAATGCCACATTTCGATTTGGTTGCATATGTTGTAAGTCCCCCATCCTCCACCCTTCACCCCCAACCCCCCTTCAATCCCACACCCAACAAAAAAATGTTCCCTTTTTCACTTCTTTAGTACCTTTGATTGCGGGGGATGCGCTTGACTGGATTTGCGTCCTGGTTACTCATGTTTCCTCCTCCTGCTCCTCCTTCTTCAATCCTCTTTCTGCAGTAATATGATTTACTGGTCTGTCTATCTGTCTGGATTGTTATGGGCTAGCTGATTGCTGGTTGCTCCTTTTGAATTTGCCTAATTCGATGCAGGTGCTAAAGGGCTTCTTCATATGCTTGGCAAAACTCTTAAACTCTCTCTCTCTCTCTCTTAATATGGTGTTTCTTGGACACACAAAAAGGTCTTGAGATTACAGCAGTCCAGAATATTAACATTGTGTTAGCTAACTGATTAATCAACTTATATCAAAGCTTACGTAACGGATCCTCTAGATTTTGAGTAAAATAAATAGGGACAGGTAATAACAACTAAGTAGGCCTTGGATTCTGGTCGTTCACTTGGCTTCTAATTATTAAGATATGTATAGTTCATAATAAAGTACAAAAACATATATAAATACTGGGCTATTACTGGAAGTTTTTTCATTAAAAAAAAAAGGATTCGAATCTTGTTCTCTAATTTGTACCTTATTAATATTTCCATACTAATTACATTCCATATTCAAGTGATTATGTTGTAACTAGGGATTTAAACCGTAAGCGTTAGCCGATATTAACCGCTTGAAGTTTTTAACCGTAACTGAAACTGTAACTGAAAAAAATCTTTTAAATTATTCCGAAACCGACAAACCGATATAACCGTTTAGAAACCGGTTCATGAATAACGGTTTGTATCGGTTTTCTCCTACGACTAAAGTTCAATGTGTTTTTATACCCTTGCAGAGGGTATTATATTTTTGTCACGAAATGTGTAACGCATTGAAGGAGGCGTGTCAGACCCCATAAAGTATATAATTCTTGATCAGCGCGACGAGCTGAGTCGATATAGCCATGTCCGTCTGTCTGTCCGTCTGTCCGTCTGTCTGTCCGTGTGTCCGTCTGTTTCTATGCAAACTAGTCTCTCAGTTTTGAAGCTATCTTAATGAAACTTGGTACAGGTCCGTCTTTTTACTGCACGCAGTACATATGTCGAAACCGGCCGGATCGGATAACTATATCATATAGCTGTCATAGGAACGATCGGTTGGAAATAAACATTTAGTATGAAAAACTTTTTTACTTCTTAAGATATCGCAACCAAATATACACATTGTGTGTTTGAATAAGTTTTAAACAGGCTGACCAAATTTGGTGTAAATCGGACTACTATATCATATAGCTGCCATAGGAACGATCGGTTAAAAATCAACATTTAACAAATTTTGTAAAAAATCTGTCGGCTTACACAGGGCACTGCAGGTATCCAAACTTTGGCGCGCCAAAGTTAGCTTGCGCTATATTTTAATTTGGAATAGATTTTAAACATTTACTTGAGTGTAATTTTGCATGAGTACCATGCGTATGCTTTCGTATGCTTTTTTCTAAGTGATCATAGAATTAAATTACAAAAAAATATAGCGCAACTAACTTGGCGCGCCAAAGTTTGGATACCCTGCAGTGCCCTGTGTAAGCCGACAGATTTTTCAAAATTTGTTAAATGTTGATTTTTAACCGATCGTTCCTATGGCAGCTATATGATATAGTAGTCCGATTTACACCAAATTTGGTCAGCCTGTTTAAAACTTATTCAAACACACAATTTGTATATTTGGTTGCGATATCTTGAGAAACAAAAAGTTTTTCATACTAAATGTTTATTTCCAACCGATCGTTCCTATGGCAGCTATATGATATAGTTATCCGATCCGGCCGGTTTCGACATATGTACTGCGTGCAGCAAAAAGACGGACCTGTACCAAGTTTCATCAAGATAGCTTCAAAACTGAGAGACTAGTTTGCATAGACAACAGACGGACAGACGGACATGGCTATATCGACTCAGCTCGTCGCGCTGATCAAGAATATATATACTTTATGGGGTCTGTGAGGCTTCCTTCAATGCGTTACACATTTCGTGACAAAATATAATACCCTCTGCAAGGGTATAAAAATTTGGAGTAAAAATAATACGTACTGTAAACCTTTTTTGAATGAAGGATTAGGATGTGTAGGACTGGGAATAACAACTAACAATAAGTAGGCCATGGATTCTGGTCGTACACTTGACTTTTTGAATATATAAATATATATGCATATAAATACTGGGTTATTTCAAGATGTTTTCTCACGAAGGATTCGAAACTTGTACTCTAATTTGTATCTTTTTAATACTTTCATACTTATTAGATACTAATAATTTGTAATACTTTTACATACCTTTAAAACGAGCAGTTCCGACAGATAAAAGTAGTATAAGAGAATAGGTTTGGATATAAGTAGTTAAAACAGTTGAATTTCAACAGTCACCACTGAAAATATGTTCCATAAATGAAAATAAATAGATTTCATATTGTTGTTGAATTTTAGGCATTTTTTGCATTTATTTCTCATTGGTTTTTCTCTCCTTCTGTTTTAATTTTTTAACACATTTTCTTTAGCAGTTTTTTTACCTTGTTTGTGTGTTTTTTTCTTTTATTTTTGTTATCTTTTTTTTATATGTTTTTAATGTTTCTATCAAAATTACAAAATTCCATTTTAATCGGAATATAAGGTATATATGTATGTATATATATCAAATGTCTTGTTGGAAAAAAATCGTATCAAATGGCAACATTGTTCACTATATAATAGACCTGCAAAAAATTTCATGTATTTGCTTTCTTTCCTCTTTTTTGTTTTTCTTTACTTTTTGTTACTTTTAATTAGTTATAGTAGTTGTAGTTGTTTTTTTGTTCTTCTTGTTATTGTTGATTTTGTTGTGTTTTGTTTTGTTTTGGTGTTTTTTTTTTTGTAAATTTGTAGTTATAGCATACATTATTTTTATAATAATATTTTCTTAGTTTTTAGATATTAATATAATGAAGTTGTTGATTTTTCCATTCTTGTTGTTAAAGTCTCTTCTTTGTTGTCTGTGGCTGCTTTTTTTATTTATTGTTTATCTTTTATTTTTTATTTTACTTTTATTAATAAGTATATTGTTTTTGACCTTATTTCACTTAGGATTTGCTGCGTTTTGCATTTTGTTTGATTTGCTTTGAGGTTGACAATATCAAAAAATTCCATTTGGTACAAAATCGTAAAAAAAAAATATTAAAAGGAAAAAAAGTTTACTTTGGCTTTGGCCAAAGATGTAATACCCTTGCAGATTGGTAACTGCTTCAAGTTTCGAATATTTTCTATGGCAGCTATAGAATATAGTTTGCTGATTCCGCGGATTTCGACAGGATAGTTACATACATAGTAGAGTGGGATAGTTAGTTAGGATAGTTAAATACGGATATAAGGATAACATACTGTGACTTCATTTTGTCAAACTTTTAATTACTTTTAGAAACCCAAGTCTTCAAGAGTATGTATACCACAAAATTGTAAGAAAAATTCAAAAGAAAACAATAAAAAAATAAATTACAATTTTACATATAATCGTAACTGTTTCAAATTCCAAACTTAAACGAAATGTTAAGTAAACTTTTGCGTCGAACTCGAAACAGTTTCGATAATACATAAGTGTGTTTTTAATAATAATAATAAAAAACCGTTCAGTTAGCACATACTTAAAGTATTTGAAATATCTTTGTTGCTTTAGTTTTAGTTACGTTCTCATTTTGTTCAGTATTATGCTATAAAATTGTTGTTGATTTGTTTGTTTTTGTTTTTGTTTTTTTGATTCAATTAGTATAACTTATGCTAGTAATTATTTTAATTTTTAGTACATTGATTTAGCATACTCGCAAAGGTTTCCATCATCATAATTCTCTTTTGCTGGCGCCTATGGCACATTTCTTATCAAGCATAGCATTTAATTTATTTATATTTTTACTGTAGCTACATACATATATGTATAATAGTAATAATAATAATAATAATAGTATCTAAAAAATAGCTTCATGTATTTATATAAATTCAATAATTGTTGATTTTTCTTTTGTTGATGCAAGCTTTAAAATTGGCATTTCCATTAGTTTATTTATGTGAACACATACACTTACACATACACATACACTTACACATACACATTACACTTACTTATAGTTTGTAATGGTGGTAATGGGCACAAAAAAAGAATAAAACTAAAAAGATGATCATAAATAGCATTTATTTATACATATATATTCATAGTATATATATTATTTTCGATAATAGCAAACAAATCTGAACACGAATGCAAATAATACAAAAGTCAACTCTATATAGTAGCTATAGGCAGTTCATCCACTTTATTTCAGATATCTTATAGGACAGACTTTCCCTATATTTTGATTTGGCCTAAAGGGTAGCTAACAATATCCACAGTAAATCAATTACGACCGCCTTGTTCATGCACTGAGGGAGTACTGTATTTAAATGAGTTGAAATTCCTAGGGATACTGATCAGTTTATCATATTTATTCTATCTGAACTAGGTTCTCACTTGAGCTGTGTGGCTGGAACTTGGTACAGTTTATTCATTTTATAGTAGTTGCTAATATCGAACGGATCGGATCGGATCACTATATATGCCATAGACAACTATATTGTCTATGAGAACAATTTTTAACATGATAATTTGTATGAAAAACTTTTTTGATTTTAATTTTCACAAATTCGGACTACTTTCTCACATAGATCCCATAGGGATCGCTAGAAAAATCGTTTATAATATCGATTGTATCAAAAAGTTGGCATAGTTTTTTATAGATTCCCAAAGACTCTCAATTGATTCGCAAACAGCACTCCCAAAGTGAATACCAGGCATTGTTATCGAATATCGAATATAGAATATCGAATTGTTAGCCAACAAATAATAGAAAATTGATAGGAATAAGAACAAATATATGAATCTACATAGATAAATATTATATATTCGATTCGACTGTACATCCATTTTGTGGGTCAATTTATGCAGTGTCTTAAACATAACATGATAACGTATATGTATTTGTATTTTATAGTATACTTCATATATCCATATGTAGGTGTTATCTTCATCGATTTATGGCGCTCTATGTATGGTCTGTTATATATAGTTTTTGATCTGATATTTTGTTCGAGAAATATATTTTAAAATTATACAACAAAATGAGCAAGAAATAAACATGGCAAATGAGTTACAATGACAATTATTCATTACGATTAAAAGTTAAAGTTACAATTGATTTTGGTTCTGGTTTTTTCGTATTGTGTCTGTGTGTGATCTATTCTGATTGCTGGACATTCAGATAGAACCACCCCAGGAACGCCTGCTTAGCGATATTATCAAAAATATTGAAAGACAACAAAAATTTCATTTAGCGCATATAAATTGCTATTAATGCATTGCAAATATTACTTAGATATCTAAATATATGTATACTATATGCAGAACTATAGGTAGTCTATATATAGTTATCGGCTGCTGTTTCTGTATTGATTTCCAGTAAGTACAATTACAATTACAATTCCAAAACATAAAGGCAGCGGTATTATTCAAAGCGAAAGCAAATTTAATGACATTCACTATGTATGTATATATGCACTTAGTTTACATAGTTGTATATTGACTTAATTATAGTTATTATTATTATTATTAATATTATGTAAGATGCATTAATTGATTAATAGTTGTATAAGGCTTGCTTGCAACGTAGTTTTTTTTTCTCCTCCTCATTTCTTTGTTTTTCTTTGCTGGCGCATTACATGCGCCACTTTAAAAATATTATTACATTATGAAAAAAAAAACAAAAAATATATGGTTAATAAATTGCAAACTATAAACAAATACTAGTTTCAAAAAATAGTGGTTGTATTTATATATATGTATATAGGCATATGTATTTTTATAATACAAAAAATTAAACAAAACATTGTGGCTTGTTCTTACAATCTACAATTTAGCTTAATTTCTATAAATTTGATTAATTTTTTTTTGAAATTTGTGATTGCAATTAATTGGAAATTATTCGATTTTGTGTGCCTCAAACGTTGCAATTTGTAACATTTAAAATATTTATAACAAATTAAAGGAAATATACATAACTATATATCTATTCAAATGTATGAATGAAACACACTACTGTGCATTTCAATAGATGCATTTGTTTATAAACATTTTCTTCGATAATTTTATCTGTTTTATACATACAGTATGTTAAAGAAAGCTTCAATTATTAAACTAGCTAGTTGCACTGATTTAATGGGAAATGTTTTTCAACTTAGACTCGGGAAAAGTTGTCAAATCAATTGAAAAAGCTTGCATTTTTTTAATTCAGTAAATAATTATTATTCTGTCCCAAGAGTTGATTATAAACATAAGTTAAAGAATTCATATTAATTTTTCCAAGATAATCAACTTTAATTTGCAATTAAAGACATGTTTTTATGATTATTTGAACCAGTAAGTTTGTTTGAAAGAGTTTAAACTGATTCGATTTCTTTTACAAATTTTCAACACAATTCACATCAAATCATGTGAACATGATAGTATAATAAATGAAATTGTTTTGCTTCAAAGCTACTGTACCTATTCGACTGCACAGCGGTGTTTATACATCCACATTAGGTTGGTAGTAGTATAGTTGTAGAAAATTTAAAAAATACACATTTGCCGCTTACATATTAAAGAATCGAAATTTAAAATGAAACAGAAAAAAAAACTAATAGTGGGATCAACTGAAGTGATATAATACTTGAGAAGTGGGCGTTACCACGCCTATGCCTTATAATCTAAAAATGTAGGGTTTGTTTTTGTTTGCTCTTAGATAGGAATTTCTTGTGTTTTTTCTTTTCATATTTTTGCACTTAAGTTTAGAAATGTAGAAATTGTGAATGCTGACGTCTATTCGGGCTTTCTTTCGGTTCTTTCCATTTTCAATTCCATTTCCAGCATTTCCTTTTGTATTCGTTTTCGAGACATCCAACGAAGGGAGATTAAGAGAGCGTTGTGTGTGCGCTGCAAGAGATATAAAGAGTTTGTTTAATTGATTGATTGACTGGTTGATTGATTCATTGACGGTACTTACTGCGACAAGTCTTTGACTTTAGACACGATGCGTTAGATGCGTTGAATCGCTTCGTTTGGGGGGTGGAGGCGGTGGACGCTTCTTGCGCAACGCGGCAGTTGCATCTGCCACAGCCGTTGGTGGTGGCACTGGAGGAGGACCAGCAATTGCACCACCAACACCATCAACTGTTGTAGGATTTGTTGGAGCTACTCCTCCAGCTCCAGATCCAGCTCCACCTCCACCTGCAGCTCCACTTCCATTGCTCTGGGCATGCACATTCTCATAGAGCGCATATTCATTGTGCGCATACTCGCAATGCTCCTGCACCCAATGACTGACATTTGCCGTCTCCCGATAATAATGCGATGAATTCGCACCCGAATTCAGATTGTGGGCAGCAAGTAAATCATCATTGTTGAAATCCCGAAAGCCAAGTACCTCATGCGGCGTTGTTGCCGGCTCCAATTTACATTTCTGTGCCACTTGCCACTTTTTGCGCATCACACGTTGCAGATCCTTTAAGAAATCCCTCGGCGGATTCGATGCCGATTCCTGCAGACGCTTCGGTGATGTCACATCGCTACCATTCTGACTGCAACCAGATAATCGCGATAAATCGCTACGCGGCGGCAACAATGGACCTGGTGAATAAATCGGTTGCGGTTGATAGTTGCAACTGGAGTTCGATGATGCACCACTTAGCGTGGTGCTGGGCGACCGTTGTGGCAACTGTGGCTCTGGTGAACACATTTTGCGACGCAACAACACGGGTGAATCGGCAAATGAGACTTTCTTCTGCACAGGCGCTGGCGGCGGTGGCCTCTGCTGTTGTGTTGCAACACCAACAACAACCACGCCAACTGGTGCTCCACCGGCTGCAGGTCCCACATAATCTGGCGGCGCTTTGTAGGGAGGCGCTGCTTTAAGCGATTGCTTCACCGCCGGCTTGATGGGCTTTGCGGGCACTGCCGGTGGCAATGTGCCATTGCTGTTGGACATCATGCTGATGGGATGATGTTGCAGTGGCAGTGGGAGTGACAGTGGGAGTGGCAGTGGCATGCCCATGTTCATGTTCATGCTCATGGGCGTGGGTGTTAATGGACTTGACGGCTGCTCGGCATAGGCCAGCAACGCCTCCTCGGGAGGCGGTGGTGGTGGCAACGAGGCCAACGACAGCTGTGATCCATAGACATCCTGTTCATCGGCATGCAAAGCGGGCGGCGGCGGAGGCGGTGGCAACGAGTCCAGTGACAATGTTGAGGAGCACATTAACTCGGCATCTGTGAGTCCCGGCGGCGGTTTGGCACAAATGCTCGGCGTTGGCGTCGGTGTCGAGTTGCTGGATGAGGATGAGCCACCACCACCACCATTTCCACCATTACCATTACCACCAGCATTATCAGCTGTCATCAAAGAGCAGGCAGAGGAAATGACATCCCGCTTCACTGCCGCATTCACAGCAACATTTACAGGTACAACGGGACGACGCTTGAGGGTGCCACCGCTACTACCGTTACTTTCCTGCGACTTACGACGACTGTGACGACGTGTCAAGGTGCCACTGCGTTCTGGTGAGGCAGCCGAGGAGACAGATGAGTTATCTAGACCACCTGCTGATGATCCTGTGGATGCGGCAACTGTCAAAGGACCTGTTGTTATCTCACCCACCTCCTTAAGCTGTCGTGTCATTGTGGTCAATGGGAGATTGGGTTTCATCGAGGGTTTACGCTTTATCGTACCCGTGGTAAACTCCGAATCAAAGGCATTATTCTCATCAGAGAGACAGCCACTGGAACTGGAGCTGGAGGCACGTGAGATGCGTCCACTTGAATTGGACATGCTGCTTATGGCCGATGAGACGCTGCCACATTGTGATGGCACTGCCGATGAGATGCTGCTTATGGATTCGCTGCGCATTGAGGCCGCAAAGTTGCCACCACCAACACTTCCCGATCCCGATCCTGATCCCGATCCCTCCTCCATGAGCTGCTTGTGATTGTGCCACAGCTGTTTGCCATATTTACAGATGCGTATGGCCGTCAACCAACGATGCAATGTTGCCCCATCTTCGGCACACAACATCTTCAAGGATCTACAGGATTTACCCAGAGAGGAATCAACCGCTGCCTTGAAGCCAAATGTATGATCTGTTGGTGCTTTCCATTTCTTTCGCCATCCAATGCCCGTATAGGCATTGTGTCCACTGAACAGTGTGAGACATGCCAAGTCTTTAGTGTTCTTCGTCTTCTCCTTGGGAAAATAATAGAGACCCGATGAGCGGAGTACAAAATGATGACGTTTCCAACCCTTTTTGGGATCAGCCTTCATATAGAGTGGTCCATCGAATTGCAACTGTGCGTGCGTCTCAAAGAACTCCTCGAGGAGCATGTGACGCGTCTGATCGTCATGTTGACAGCCGGGCGCCATCTGTGGACCCGGCAAATACAATTCCGGTTTGGCAAAGAGCGCCACTTTATCCGGACGTTGTTGGAACAACACACGATTGCCCGCATCCGAATTCCAGGTCATCAGATTGTCCACCAGTAGCTCATGATCCTCAAAGAGTCGTTCTACAGGAAAGATTGGAAATTAATATTGGCTTAGACACTTTTCTCTTTGATACTAAACTCACCCATTTGGAGATCTTCCAAGTGTTCGATCAGTGCCCACGTTGGATGCATCTGGACATGGTTTTTGTCCGCAAGGAGTCGTGTCACGTGACCACAGGCCATGCGTTCATCAACCAGAAGAGACTTGGAGGCACCATCTGCAGTGAAGGCCTTGACAAATAGTCGTCGAATCGGAGCACTTTCCAGTTTGTGCAATGCCAATTGAATTTTGGCTGCTTTCGAGATGCCACCTCCGGATGTGGCATGCAACTGATGATGATGATGGTTATTATGATGATGATTATGATTGTGATGATGATGATTGTTATGGTTATGGTTATGATGATGATGATGTTGCAGCAGTTTCTGTTGCAATTGCTGTTGTTGCTGCAACTGTTGTTGCTGTTGCTGTTGTGTTGAGGTGTTGGACGATGCTGATGATTCGCTGGACAACAATGAGACCGTATCACTAAATGCCGAATCATTATCGGGAGATTCAGTGCGTGGTTCACGTGGTGTCACCACGCCCAGCGTGATGCCCATGGTCATGTGGCCAGTTGGCAAGCCAGCAACCACAGAAGCACCACTCCCAACAGCAACATGTCCTTGATTCATCGACATGCCCAGTGACAGACCATTGCCATTCTCCGAGATGCCCGATGATGAGGATGCAGTGCTCACATCACCAGAGATATTGCTATTTGTGCGTGAATGTGTGCGTGATGAGGCTGCCGATATGGATGCCAATGCTGGTGGTGGCGGTGGTGGTTGCTGTTGTTGTTGCTGTTGTTGTTGTTGTTGGGCAACGACACCACCAACTGTTGCTGTCGTTGTTGCTGTTCCTGTTCCCGTTCCTGTTGCTGTGGCTGTGGCTGTTGCCACAACGCCAGGCAAAAAGCTTGCCTCGCCATATGTTATCTGTGCCTCGAGCAAGCTCAGCTCGCCGAGTATTAAATCGAGTTCGGACTCTTGGGTATCCTCCAGATTGGCCATGGAGATGCGATAGGAGGCGTGCGTTTTAGCGTCCGGCGTCGATGTCGATGTCGATGTCGATGTCTGCCTTTCGCTGTGCTTTCGCAGTTTGACGGCGCCAGCGCCGTTTAAACTATCCCCAATTCCCAGCAACTTGTGCTGTGGACTTGCACCTGTTCCACCTCCTGCTCCTCCACCTCCGATCACGCCTCCTGCTGCCTCCGATCCTTCGCTGGCAATGCCGCCAACGATGATCCCTTGGCTAGCTAGCTGGCTAATCTGTAAAGCAAAAGCAAAAGAGAATAGCAAAATTAGAAAAGTCTTCAAAACAAAAGTATAATAACTATAGTCAGAATATCTGACTAATAAACTGTTAATATAAATTTAAAAATATTTTGATATTTATTTTAAAATAATTAACTATTTTATATGTTATTTTTGTTGCTTTTTATAAATACTCAAGGTAAATCTGATTTTTGATTTGTATTATAAATATTGAAAATATTAGTTTTTCTATTTGTAATTCTATTGAAAATAACTTTTATTATTGAGCTCTATTCATTTGATATCTTACAATACTTCGATGAGAGAATCTTTAAGTATCTACTCTCTCTCTTTTTCTTTTTCCCCTTATTTTCTAATCTCTCTCATTGTTTTTCCAATCGTTTCAAGCGTGCTTCTATAGTGTTTTAACATTCAGTCAAGCAAGCGGTTTAGCAAATCATTTATTAAAATGAAAGGGAAATGCATTTTGACGCGAGTGTTGCATTAAATCAATCAAGTAGTTAACTAGCCCCCGCCTCTGCCCCCCTTACCCCTTTACCCACTACCCCTTAACCACTATCCACTGTTTCCCTATCAGCGACCGTGTTTGGTACGTGCTTAAACCTCGATCGCAGCTCAATTGCAGCTGCATTAACGGAACTTCGACACTTTGAGACTTTGAATCGAATTCGAATTCGAATAGAGTTCGAAGCTTTCAACACGTTACACATTTCCGTTTGAGCCGCAGCAACAGCAACAACAACAACAACAACAATTGCTAAATATAATCAAACGCTGTGCCGCTGAGACTTTCCACCATTCCTTTTACTTCCCTCTCCTTTCCCCTTCATCAGTACTACACAGAGGAAAAACAGTTCTTATTAAGTTGAAGTTTAAGGTTCTTCATTTCAGTTTGAATTTAAAATAAATTCTAAGAAATTTCATTTCAATTATAAAATCCTCAAGTTCTGATTTTCAAATGTAAATTGCACTTAAATCAAGTATTTCTTACTAAATAAATCCAAGATCAACCAACTTTTGATATAATTTTTGATGGACTTTATTCCGGAAATCGCCGACTTTTTCTTGCTGTGTAGCCCCTGCTAACTCCCTTCCCAGTTAGCCCCCTTGTTCCTTAGTTGATTGGCATTATTCCAGCTGTCGTCGTTGTTGTTGTTGTTGCTGATAGTTGAACGCTTTTTATCGCCTCAAAGTTGTCGTTTAAGTCACTGCAGTTGTTGTTGTTATTGTTGTTCTTGTTGTTGTTGTCAGTGTTGGCAAGTGTTAAGCAATTCTCCAATGCATAAGTCACGTACTAGCAACAACAACAACAACTGGCTGACTGCCAGCGTCTAAAGAGAGAGGAAGTCAATGTCTCGAAAAAGGAGCTACAAACAATTTTGGCTGCTTTTACGACTTTCAACACGTTCCAATAACAACAACATCATCATTGAAGATATACATAATAATATTTATGCAGTTGTGACTTTTCAGTGAACAAGGAAAAACCTAAAATACACATTAATTTATAATAACAAAACTTAACTCTATCTAAGATGGTTAAGAAGAATTGACTACACTGCAAAAAGATTTATTATCAAATAAAATAAAATAATGGCAAGTTTAACAAAATTTATCAGTTAAAATTAAGCTGGAGTTTAACTAAAGTTAAAAATTTGATGTTACAAACAGTTACAAATAAGAATAAAGATCATAATAAAAGTTAGACTGTCTCTGTAATGAGCTTTAATGTTGTAAATTTCTTTTTACTTTAAATGAATAAGAAGCTATCTGATATTCTCTAGTTACATTAGAATCAAGTTTCCATATTGCAAATCTCCAATTATAATTAGTTGCACTCAAGTCTAGAAACAAATGATGCCTTTAAAAGTGGGCCAACTGATTGTGAGTCTATAACTGTACCAGCTTTAACGCTTTACAACACACATAAAGAGTGTTAAAAGTGCCCTTTAAATCTTTCCCTTTACGATTGTCTATAAACATGGGTTTTTAAGCAACAACAATAACTATATAGTCAGGGTTAAGACGGATTCCTCAAGCAGCTATTTCGCTTGAACTTCAACTTTGTCTAATTGATGGGTTACACACACTACTCTACACTACACTACACTACACTACACTACACACACATAAAGAAAGAAAGACAGACTGCAGTCAATGTTATTGCTGTTTACGGCGGCTTTTCGAGCTTGATTGGTTTAACAGGTAACGACAGGTAACAACAACTGCAGGTAAACTTACAGCTAAATTCACTGTCGAGAGTTACTTGGCGGCTTTCAACGCTCGAATGAGTCACAAACGTTTTTTTTTTTTTTTTTTGGAGGCTTAACGGTAATTGGCACTTGCTGACGATGTCATCTCTCTCTCTCTTTCTCTCTCTGTCTCTTCCTCTCTCACAGTCTCTACTTATTTCTATTCCTCTCGTCTGTCACATCACTCATCTCTGTGACAACAAAGTGCGCATTGCACCACGAAGGGCAGCGACCAGTGTTGTCATTTTAGCTATTCAATAGCTAGATTTAGCCACATTTGTAACTGAAATAGCTAGAACACTTTAAGAAATGCCAAATAGTAGCTTATAATCTGTCAATTATTAACAAGTAAAAGAGTTGACAACATTTTCAGATTGTCCGACAACTTCTCTTAAGAAAATCTACTTTTAAATAAGTATTATTAAAGGAATTATAATTATTGAGCAAGTAACATTGTGATACGAAAAGAATGAACTTAAGGTATTTAATGTAAATATTATATAGAATTTCGATAAATGTGAAGATCATAAAATATTAGACAGTAAGCACATGGTATTATAGTCCTTAGTTAGTGCCAACTATCATCATTTAAGTATCATTAAGGGCCACTTTTTCAGAGTCTATATAAGGTGTCAATTAAGTGTCCCAATGATAAACTGACGTAAAATGTATAGAAACTAATGTCAAATGTCAAAGATACCTCTCTAATAAAGCTTATACGGACATTGAACAAATGGGCCTGAGTATAGTATTGTTTAATTTGTTCAAATAAATTAAATAAATAAAATATTTTAATTATTCATCTAAAATTTAGTACATGTAATAATATGTTAGCTACTATTTCTAACTGTTTTTTTTTTTAAATTAGCTTTTTTGTCCCTTTGGAATAGGGGCAACACTGGTCGCGGCAGCTGATAACTGTGAGGGACGCATGGAAACGCAATGGAAAATAATATGGGGATAAGCGTATAAGTGGGGCGATGAGAATAGGGGAAGAGATGAAGGGCAGGGGTTAGATGATGAGGTCGCACAACCACACAATGCATCAGTTGGTTGGTCGACTGCGTTGATTTATGGGTTCAAGTGCTACACTCTCTACATGTGTGTGTGAGTGTGAGTGTAAGTGTGTGTGTGTGTTTGTGTGTATTTTAGTGGCCTTTACTTTGACTATTGCCATTATCCAACTTAAATTTCGAATGGGTTCTACCCTGAACAACCTAAATGACGACCCTGCCGTTTCTCCAAAGTTCAATGACAGCTGCTAGTTACAACAACAAATACAACACTGTGACAACAACAACAACTAGCAGCAATTCTAATTGAGTTGCATTGTCAAATAGAATACCATTAACAAGGCTACATTTAAGGCTTCGACTTTGAGATACTCTTTAATATGTTTATCTAACCATTTCGTATTATTTTTCAGAAATATAACATAAATAAAAATTAAAACATTCAGTTTAAATTTGTTAAAGAACTCGGAAAATTCTTTTTCTGTTTTTTTCTGTTCTTTATTTTTTGTCAAATTTGTAAATTGCTAACAAAAGTGGATATTATAAAATAAGTGAAGAAAGAAGATTATTTTTAAACTTTAACTAAAGTAAATTTGTAAACTTTAATTAAAGTAACTAAATGTAGTTACAAGTCGAGTACGCATACTTTTGATATTTGAAATCACTTTGTTTGGGAATAAAAGATATTCAAAATATTTTTAAAATGTAAGAGAAACTTTAGACAAAAGACTCCTTATTAACTCTGCCTTAACTTTTAGAGATGAACAGGAATAGAATAAATTCATGGACCAATAGTTTTACCATCTTTGGCATAAGTATACCCAATTTGTAAGCAATTCAAATGCACAGGGTACAACTGTCCTAGCATGCCACACACATTGATATATTGAGGTTGTTTCGTAGTACCAGAGTTGTTGTTGTTGTTTCTTTTTTCTACACAGATCTCATGTTAGTTTACGACCTGTTATTTGCATAGTTTGTTGTTAAGATCATGGATCGTGAGTTGTTTGTTGTTCGTTTACTCTTTCCGATTCTTTTAAAGTCTCGCAGCTAAGTGCCAACAACAACAACAGGAGTTACAACAACAACAACAACAACAACAATGATAATAATAATAGTAATGCACTTTGGTACATTGGAATAGCATAAAGACTCTCTAAGACTTGTCTTGTCTCACAGAGAAAGTCAAAGATCTTTAAGCCTATAAATCGTTGTAAGTTTATATATTTCTCACTTTTGCAAATCTCTTGCTCATTTATTAAGTTTATTATTGTTCCATGTAAGTCTGTAGTTAATGATCATTACATTCAGTTCTTCGATTTGGTTCATTTGAAACCGTTTTTCACCTTCGTCGTGATCTCGTTCAATGTCAAAAGCTACATTTTCTATGCCAGTTGATAATGAATTGCTCACAATACGTATAAGTAAATGTGCTTAGTTTAGTTTTCTTAATATTATCACCATTGAGAATGAGAAGAGGTAGAGAGAGAGAGAGAGAAACGCAACCTTCGCTTATCACAACTGATTAATCTCTTGTACTTCCTTACTACTACTTAAAAAGTCACTATGTTAAAGTGTTCCGAGGCACGTTTGCAGAGTCATTGTCTTGACACTTCAAGCAGGAATCTAACAATAAGCTCCCATTCAAAACTGACCCCATTTGTGGCATAATTAGCTGGGATAGGTTTACCTTGCACCCTTCTCTATGCCATACTCCTCTATCCTCTCACCTTTCCAACTTAAACTCTTTCTCTGCTCTGCTCTCCCTGGCAATCCTGACCCTTTCAATTGTTTAGTTGTTGCATGTTCCAAGATCATCGCATTGTCATGGTTTGAGCGCACCCAAGTGACCAAGTGACCTCCAAATGTGGCAAGTGTGTGTGTCTCTCTCTCTCTCTCTCTCTCTGTGTGTGTATAGCAGCTAGTGGCAGCTAGTTTTTACTTTTAGCTAATTGGCAGCATGTTGCAAGTAAGTGACAGTAACAGCAGCAACTGCCACATCGTAATGTTAACTGTAATTACTTTTACTTTTAGTTCACTTTTAGTTGACCGTATAAATAATAATCATCAACTAAGTAAAAGCTGTCATTAACTAACCAAGCAAACTAACAACAACAACAACAACAACTACACTTAACTAACGAGCGTGCAAAGCTGTTTATCCAAATGACGTCATGTACATATAATGATTGAGCTTAAGTTGAAGGCATTAGACCAGAGGGAATAAGTTGAGGCAGGGCCAAAAGGGGATCAGAGGGGTGTGGATGTGGATGTGGATGTGGGTGTGGGAGGGACTAACTCTACAACTTGTTAAGGGACCGTCAAACAGAACGGCTCCATTTCCTTAGCATATCAAATATTATAATAAAAAGCATATAAATATTTTCATGTTTGTCGACATTTACAGCAACTTCCGTAGTCAATTAATAACAACAACAACAATAACAACACCCAAATATTGTGGCTTAAAGTGCGTGTGCAAAGCGCTTGACCAAAAACAAAATATAAACGAACAAAATGAAAAAAAAAGAAACTAAATTAATACATTAAATTAAACATTGGCCTGGTCTTAATGGCGCCGCACACAACCTGCCTTATAAAGCGAATCCTCAGCTCGATAAATTCTTCATACTCTTTTTTGTTTTTAGACCCTGCACTTGAAAAGTACAAAGGGTCTAACATTCAATGAAATGAATGTTTAATGAACACTTTGGTTTTAGAAACTGCCTGAGCTTAGAGACAACAAAATTGGCATATAAATACCTCTAAATTAGATCAAAATCAAAAATATAATTACAAGTCATTTTGGAGCATAGGTACTACAATTTACATGGCTGTCGATATAGATATAGATATAGATATAGATATAGATATAGATATAGATATAGATATAGATATAGATATAGATATAGATATAGATATAGATATAGATATAGATATAGATATAGATATAGATATAGATATAGATATAGATATAGATATAGATATAGATATAGATATAGATATAGATATAGATATAGATATAGATATAGATATAGATATAGATATAGATATAGATATAGATATAGATATAGATATAGATATAGATATAGATATAGATATAGATATAGATATAGATATAGATATAGATATAGATATAGATATAGAAACAGAATCCACTATATCAGATCAAAATCAAAAGAGTCATTTTAGAGCTATATTCTGAATATGTTCTCCAATTTTCATGACAATAGGAAACTTAACTTTGAAGTTATTTAAGTTAATCGTTTGTGTGTTTTTTATAGACTATGTACAGGGTCTGTCACAGTCGTGCTCTCTCGACTGTAGCTCTATCTACTATTCTTTTTCTTTTCTTTATCTCTTGTGCAAATTTGTCGCCGAATAAAACCGACTTTATTTAAATTTCAACTTAAATTCATGTTGTGTGCTGAGTTTTGAGTTCTTGTTGCTGCTTCGTTAAGCAGCTTAATTGTCAAACAGGCCAAGTACGCTGCTTCCTAATCACCACAACGACAACAACAACAACAACACAACCATAACGACAACGACAGCGACTACAACAACCTTAAGAAACTCTCAAGAAACATTCCAAGTAATCTCAAGAATTGGAATCCGTTGACAAGCTATTCGCATACTCTTCTGTCTTCTTTGTCACGCATCGCAAAAAGCAGCTGGAAATTTATAAATACGAGAATATCATGAACAACATTCCATAAATAATCTTCTTTAACTTGTTGCAGTAACCGAGAAATCATTTACAAATATCAATTTATTATACAAATATATCATATTTTAATTAATTTCAAGAAATTGCAACATCGATTTCAGTTGACTTCATGGCAAAATCTATGGAGAGAGTTGACAGTTGAAAGTCTTTGGAAAAATAGATAAACTATTTAATAAAATAGTTAATTTGTCTATGAATTAAGTTTAAACTTTGAACTACTTAATTATCCATTTGTTAAAGTACATTAAGAATTAAAATATACATATTCTTAATCTTCAGAAAGTTTCTGTACTTTTTTATGATTGATTATATTCATAATTCTAGAAAAATCAACTGAATCAAAACAATCTGTTCTTTAGAGTTCCCAATCTTCGGCAACCTTAAATATAGTATACCTCAAATTTCGGTTTATAAAATATACAGTTTATATAAAGTACAAAAATAAGTGGAAATTTATATTAAAACTACATCAATAGATGTTTGATTTCTATGGCACAGCTGCTTGAGTGTCCGTATGTAAATGTAGCTGTTGTTGATTTTGGCAAATCCCATACCCAAAGCCGAAGTATAACATAACAATGTTGTAGGGGCACTAAGACAGACAACAGACAACGGACAGCAACAACAAGGAAACGCATTAAAGCAACACGCGACCGTCGAGACAAACGACCCTTAGGAAAAACATCTGTCGCCGCTTTAAGAACCACAACCAAACTAAACGTACAAAAAAAACGAGAGAAGGCAAAGAAAAAGGAACAAAAAAAATTGTTACCAAGAAATAAAAGAGAAAAAAATAAGCAGAAAGAAAGAAATCTGCAGCGCAATCTTTAGTTTCAACAATCGGAATCGGGTTCGGGTTCGGGTTCGAAATCGGGTTCTCGAGACAGGGGCTGTTGTTGCTTCTGTTGCACGACGCGTGCATGTGGCAAACGACGCGTGTCCAGTAACAACAACAACAACAACAGCAGCAACAGCAAAAAAAAAAAACACGGCACAAATCGGGACAAGGTTTTTAGGGTTAAAATGCATAATGTATAAGAAGTATCTTAAGGATACATACGTATCTACACACACACAGAGAGACAACAACAAGAAAAGGGGGCACCGGCTGCTTATTGCACCTGCCACTTGCTCAAACAATGCCCAGACGAGCCGATCCGAGTCGAGCCCTAAAAAGAATCAAACAGCGAGAGTCTTGCACACACACACACACACAGGCACACACACAAAGATGGTAAAATGACGCGCGTTCCCTTATTCGAGTATCTCTTCTCTTATTGCTCACTCACAACTAACTATATAGATACCCTACACGTCATTTGCCAACTCCATCTCTCCCTCCCCTCTCTTTCTCTTTCTTTCTTTCTTCCTTTTCCTCTTTCTGCCTGATTATGAGATCAAGATAAGCGTCATCCTCGTCGTCATCAGCAGCGTCATCAACGTCAGCGTGCCGGAACAGATGCATTCCAGGGACTTTTCCAGGGACAAGCTACACTTGGAGAATGTTGACACTTAAAAGGTACAGTTGAGAATAAAACACAGGATCCTCTTACATGCTAAGCGTTATACGATTTTGTTCCTTTCAAATTGAAAACGTATCAATAACCATTTCTATTGTGTAACAGTTCCCAAGTACAATCACTCTAAATTACTTTTAAACATCACTTTCTAGAATATTTTCTATACTTATACAACTTCTCAACAGTCAAAGTTCATTAATGTATTCCTATAACCTCTTTTAGTATTTTTTGCAACACTTTAATATATTATATCTTTATTTGAGTTGCATACTTATGTTTACTACCATCCTGATTCTGATTTCCAGCACATTCATCACTCTTTTTCTTTTTTTCGGTTTATGAGTGCTATTTCCCTATGATAACTCGTCTTTTCTTGCAGTGTAATCAGTCTTTTTCCCCGTACATGCATAAGTAGTCGTAAGTCGTAAGTAGCCGACCAGCAAATGTGTATTGTGTAATTTGACACTCCGTGATGTGCTCTTGTCTGAGGGGTTATTTGGTCTACATATACCTCTATATGTTCAGCTCTCACTCTCAAGAGATGATCGTTGGGTTCTGGGCGTCATCAATCACTTGTTGAATTCAAAAAGGGGGGAGACAAGGGAGCACATTTGTTATAAACATTTTCGAGCCGTTGCATTATAAATCATAAAACTAAAGGAAAAAATAAAATCATATGATTACATGCCCCAATAGGAAAATCACTCCCTCCCCTTCCCTTCTCTTTCACTCCCCTCTCCCCACTCTTTATTGCTCTGGCTGACAAATTTTTATTGCAGCTCAATCAAATTACAAGTCGCCTTTTATTATACGTTGCATGCAGCGACCGAAAAACGTGAGGGGGAAAATGTATATTTTGTGTGTCTCTAGGGAGAGAGAAAGGCGGGGAAGAGCAAATGAGCAAGTGAAACGAGCTACTGAGTCAGCAGTTCCAGCTGTGCTACGACCAAAGAACTCTAATAATTTTATTATAGGCCAGAGGGAAAAATTTGAACAACATATGTTTGTATATCGATATTAACGTGTAATCGTTTATAAGGGCATACTATATTTATGCAACTGTCCTATTTACAACTTTTGTATAAAAAATGTGAATATAGTACAAGTTAACTCTTTAATCAAATTAACAAAACAATTGAAAGTTAAGATAATAAAGTGATATCAACTATTAGTTTCTTCTATGACCAATTTCGGGATATTAGGGATCAAATCAATCCAAATTGGGTCAAATGTTAGGTGACCTCGGATTTTCCAAATACTTGAATCAAGAACGAATTTTCTTTTCGTATTTTAAAGTATGCATCAAGAATTTTCAAGATTAAATTTAGAATAATGTTTGTTCTGTGTATCCGTAAGATTTGATCTAGTTTAAATTCCACACACAGGGTTTCATATAGCACATAGTACGCGTATTAACTAATTAGGCGTGGAATGCGGAACACAAAAATGTGCTAAAAGACCATATAAATTATACATGCTATACAATATACATACAACTATATAATCATCCGACTCTGTGAGTGTATATATATGACTGTATGTATGTGTGTGTGAATGTGTCTGTGTGTATGAGTTTGTGTGTGAGAGTGTACTCAATTTGTTGATGTTTATTACTGGCTTTAGACGAAGTCAAGTGCTGCACTTAATTAGCTAAAGGCGGCCTGGGAACTCAACTGCGACAGCGAATGTGAATGTGAATGTGAATTGAAATTGAAATGGAAGTAGGAATGCGAATGAAAATGGAAATGATAATGGGAACGGAATGAAATGGGACACAGGAGCGGAAAAATGCAGAGTTCCCAAAATTTATATATGCATGTCTGAGTGTGTTTTATTTATGTGTGCATACTGCGACAAATTTGTTGTTCTTTTTGCCTGTCTTCTTTTTATACCCGTGCAGAGGGTATATCAATTTTGTCATGAAGTATGTAACGCTTTAAAGTTTAAGTATACATTCTAGATCAGGACGATGAGCCGAGTGGATATACTAGGCATGTTTGCCTGTTTCTAGCCTCTCAGTTTTGAAGATATCTTGATGAAACTTGCAATATGTGCGTTATTTGGCTATAATCAGTAAATATGTCGGAACCGACCGGATCGGATCACTATATGCCTGCCACAGGACTGATCAGTCGAAATTCAACTTTTAGTATAACAACTTTTTTATTTCCAAAGATATTCCTAACAAGTTTGACTAAAATTAGACTATGTACTGTATCCTACAGCTGTCGTGAGACGTAAGTTGAATACAGGTCTTTGCAAGGGTATAAAATCGTTATCGTCCCAAAAGATAGTCTTTTTTTCTTTGTTTATGTAACATTTGGCAGACGGGCAGGAAATGGCAAGGCACAAAATGTTTCCAATAGCTGGCAGAGATTAAAGTAGCCAGCGAGTGAGCAAAAGAGAGGCTGCCCCTTAGACCGGACAAAACCGGGCAGCGAGTTCAATGCGCTAAATAATACCCAGTGTGTGTGTGTGCGAGTCTGCGTATGCATGCGTTTGTGTAAGTGTGAGTGTGTGTAAGTTAGCTGTGGCAAAATGCAATCTATTAGAGAAATTGGGTCACTGCACGCCCACATTGGTAACAGAGCTACATCGCGTCGCAACGTTCCGATCTGATCCGATCCGATCCGATGTGAGGCGACAGCAACAACAACAACAACAACGAATCGTGTTTAAATATAATTTACAAATGCGGTGCGACCAAAAAAAAAACCACAGCTAAAAATACAAGACAAATACAAAATATTGCGCTAATTTTGTAATGCAAAGCGACAGACAGAGAAAGATAGAAAGGAGCTGAAGACAAAGAGAAGATACGCACTGAAAGATACGCACTAGTGTTGCCAATTCAGCCTTTTCTTCTTCTTAAAACTACTATTTATGCTGTTTTTTTTTTTAAATTCTTTTTTAAAAACATGCGCAAATTCCAAACTTTAATAATCTATATTTAAAGTCCCTCTTAACAAATGAAGTATTACATTTTTAACGAATGATGTGCACAAATGCATCATATGCTAATGAAAAGGATGCTCAGAGAAATTCTATTGACAAAGTCACTTACACACACATACTTTCACTAAAAGTAAACTTTTTTCAGGATTCATTTTTGTTTATCCTACTTTCTATTCTTTCTTTTTTTTCACTTTATCCTTACTTTCCGGATATTTTCTGGTTAGTTTGGCATCACTGTCACGTACAAAGTACAAGAAATCATGTATTTTTTGTTTTTTTGCCTGCCTCCCACTATCACAAATAAAATTACAAGAAGAAATGCACAGGGTCAGCCATAAAAGTGTAGAGAGACACAAAGAGAGAGAGAGAGATGAGAATTACAGTGGCTTTTTTGCTTGTTTCGCGCAGAGGTTATATGTGGACAATCATAAGTGTGATCAAACTTATTGAAGGTACAATAAAACAAGGTAATTAAGTGTTCAAAAGAATAACAGAACTATTTGCTACATAAAAGTCACAATTCGAGTATTAATGATAAATAAAAGCTGTTAAATTTCAATTTAAATTAAAAGACATAATAAATGTGGACAGAAAAACTTCATTTAATATTGTTTGATATCTTGAATAGTTTATCTATTCGATATTAAAGTGCACGAAATAATATGTGAGCCACTGTACTTACAAACATACAGATAGATAGCAGATAGCTAAATTGACAAGAGAGTGGGGTAATGGAAATGGGGAAATGTGGAACGGGGACGGGGACGGGTACAGAAGAGCGATGCGCAACGGAGCGTCGTGTGAAGCAACAAGCCAAGTACATAATTTCGAAATGAATATGGCGACAAAAGAATTTTAAATATGTATGTATGCGTATGCCTCTGTGTGTGTGTGTGTGTGTATGTGTGCGTGCGCACACATTTTTTTCCCCATTTTGGTTCCTAAACGGAAACAAGCGATAATAAAATATTTACAACAACAAGAGGCAGGCGCAAAAAACAACAACAACACATAGCGACAAAATTAAAATGAACAGCAGTAGCCGCATAAATATTCAAAAGACGAGCTCAGTCAGCGTCGCTGTCAACTAGAGTTGGGATTTTTTGGTTCAATTTGCTGAATCGGTTCAATTGTTTACTTTCGAGTCGTGAACTAAATCAGTAATTTTGTTCAATTATTTATTCAATCATTGAAAAGATCAGTAAATTTACAAAGCAAACATATTTTACTAAAATAAATAAAAACAAACTTAAATAAACGATACATTATTTTAATATGATCTGAATAAGTTCATTTGTTCCTTTTAATGAGTAGCTCATTTGAACTTATTCTGAACAAAACGACACAACTCTGCTGTCAACCAAGTGAAGTTAAGTAAAGTAAAGCAAAAGCAAAAGCAGAGCAAAGCAAAAAAAAAGCCAGCAAAGCGTGTAATAAGAATCATAAAAAGTAAAGCACTAACAACAACATTAACTTCAACAACAACAACAACAGCAGCCATGTGCAAAAGTCATATGGGTGCTGCTGCTGCTGCGTCCACTGCGACCGCGACTGCGACTGCGACTGCAATGTGCTCAAATGAGCGGATTTTACTTCTTGCTTTGGCAACCTCCACCTCCATCGCACAGTGGGCCAAGGCATGGCCTTGTGGGGACGAACTGGATGCCGCTGTGATTTCATGCTTCAGATTATGAAATTGTACTCTAATTATAAAACTGGGAAGTAACTACATACAGCCAATTGTACATTAAGACTTATGTCATAAGCATATACACATGTCTGTATCAATGAGACACAAATTATAAATCAAAACTCAAATCGAATTGTACAAAATTATTTGCTTTGTCTGCACAGAATATGTAGCCAGTGCATTAGAAGTTTAAAAATATTTTAAACATATGTTCAATTCAGTTCAGTTCAGTTCAGGGCAATACAGTATCAATTAAGTTCAGTGCAAGGCTACATGTATGAACATACAATTTGTAAACATATACATATGTATGTATTGTATATCTTGTCAACAAGCTATTAAAGAGGCGTGGATAAAAGTCTTGATCGTTTGAACATTACAATAAAATCACTCGAAAAGAGTACAAATACACACACACACACACATACAAATTGAATTAAAACTTCAAGTGGAGTTTGTTTGGTAATTGTTCTACTTGATTAGTGCAAGGCCTCTTAGTCACAAGATACATGTTAATATCTTGAACAACTAGTCATAAGGAAATCATCTAAATAAATTAATTCTACTCTTAAAAATAGTTCGTTCGAAATATGTATAAGAAAACTTCCTCAAATGAAGACCGATTTCTATGCGAAACGACATTTTCATTATGATTTGATCTATAAAATTATTCTAAATGTAAAAATAGTTGTTTTCAAAAATAATGTTTTTTCTTTCATAAGATTTTTTTGAAATTTCCAATTTTCACTTTCTTATCTAATTGCAATAATCAAAACTCATATTAGGTATTAGAATGAGATACTTCATTTTCAACAAATGGATTGTAAATCAGTGTGAAAAGTCACACTGTGCTCAGCATTTGGCATACTCACACTTACACATGATTTCCTTTTAAATGACGTGCGTGTGAAAGGGTAAAATGGCACACACACACATATGCACATACTCTCCCATATGTGCATTTGTGTGCGTAGTGGGCAATGTAATTAAAAAGAGTTGAGCAAATATTTGACGAACGTGCAGAAGCAATTAAACGGGCCACACCACTAATAAAAACAACAACAGGAACAACAAAAGATGGAGATTGGGATATAGACAGAAATACTGAGAGAGGGGGAATGAGAGAAATGCGGGTATCTTTACAGGAGTTGCGGGTGAGCCAGAGAGAGTGAGAGCAAGGATGACGCACATACTGAGGAGAGACCATATGACTTGGCCAAATAAAACCGGCAAAAACAAGAGACTAGACTTAGCGGCGTTGCCATATCGAAATCGAAAAATTTAGCTGTGGCATGCAGAAAAGTTGAATGAAACTACGCACATGTGTGTGTGTGTGTGTGTGTGTGTGTGTGTGTGAGCGTGACTGTAGTAAAGAGAGTATGGCGATGAAGATAAGGCACAAAATGAAATGAAGTAAACAATAATAAAAGCATAAGGCATGTGGCATAAGCAAACTCATCACTCCCTACTACTAAATAATGCTCCCTATCACTTGCCCACACCAACCACTCCACCTCCCTCCCCCTCCCACCCACGATTCCAAATTCGAATATAAAAGCAAATAAACTAACATCGATGTGCAGCCGCCCCCGCAAAAGACAAAAGCGAAACGCATTAACATTAACTGCCAAAAAGAAAAACAAAAACAAACCAACACACACACACACAAACATAAGCTCTCTTCATCTCGCTTATGCTCTATCTCTCTCTTTCTTTCTCACTAACTTAACTGTGCTTTTACACAGGGGAGTCAACAGGGTTGTATGCAGGAATATGTACGTATGTTTGTACATATGTATGTAAGTATTAGTGTGATGATGCTCTTACCGCGTCAATGTTAACGTCAATTTGATTTCGATTGCCAAGCAGCAGCGACGTCGACGTCGGCAGAAGCAGCAACTGCTTGCCTGCTACTCTTTTTGTTGTTGTTGTTTTTGTTTGTATTCCACCACAGCTCTTCAATTAAAAAAGGCACTTTTAATTATTGCTTCATTTGCCGCGTGTTGTTTTTGTGTTGTATAAACAAAAGCAGCTGGAGCTAATTGTTTTTGTTGCTGCTGCTCCAAAAGGAACTTAATAAACGCCAAACACACAAGCACGCACCACAAAATAAAATCCAAAAAAAATCATCAACATTAACAACAACAATTGTGACGGCAAAAGCTGCGAGTGTGAAGCGATATACACAATAAAAAATAACATATAACTTTAAATGAGTTGTCGCCTTCTTTTTTAGTTTTATTATCCGCGCGCGAGTTCACCAAAAATTTACAACTAAAATATTATTTTTTTCTACTTTTCGTTTACCCGCTGCGCTTTGCCGTCGACCTCTACGCGCATCAGTCGAAATATAAATGCGAGCAACGGCGACGACGCGCTCACTATATGGACTCAATTCCGCACTCTCTTTCTCGTTCAGGCTCTCTCAGCATGGTGACAACAGCTGCGGAAGGTAAGGCATGTCACAGCGACAGTGTGTGACGTCACATACACTTGCTAACTTTTTTGTTTTGATTACCCTCAGGCTTTTAAACATTTTTTAATTTCATTTAAGTTTTTAAATTCAATTTATATTGAATTAATTATTTAAAAATTAAGTATTTGAGTTAAAAATTTCAAATAAGACCATATAGCCCTGACCACAACTTTTGAAGTATTTATAGTTTTAATACAGTTCGTGGTCGTTGAGAAATGATGACTGCTGTATATAAGCCTTCTATAAATTCTTAAAGTGATTCTTAAATTGAAACGAATAGAAATTCAAAAATAGTTATCGATACCTGATCCATGTACATACAAAAACTAATACTAATACTACTTTCTAATAATAATATGTACTAATATTTAATGATCTGATTGGGGCTTTCTGGGTTTTCCCCAGTCCCTGCAACAAATGTTGGATAATTTAATTTTGAAATACCCAGATTTTACAGCTTATTAAATTATTTTTCGTATTCTTTCAATTTTTAGTTTAAAGTATATATAATTTTAGTTGCTTATATAAATGTCTTGCTTATAGTTGTTAATTAAATGTTGTTCACTTTTTGTCGAATGATTTTAGTTGATGTTAAATTAATAAATAAATAAACTAAATGAAAGAAAGCAACCTTCTTTATGTTCACTCAACGACAGATGCAAGTGCTGCCCATCGTTGCTCAATTGCAGTTCACTGACAACTCAAATTGGCAGCACTGGCCAATTACTCACGCACAACATCACACAAACACACACAAATACACAAACAGGACCTGGTGCGAATGTGTTTCATGCTGTGCGTAACGTATCCTTGAGGCAAAAACATTCAACAAATTCAAATATGACCCGTTGTTAGTGCGTTCTTGACCATTTCATTTCGGCTTTTACATTGGCCAACAACGCACACTGAATAACATGCGACACGTAATTGCAGTTAAATTTTATTGCAGTCACGTAGAGAACGCAGTAGGGGTAGAAGGTGGTGGTGAAGGAGGCAGAGCAAGAAGACGAGAAGAAAGATTGAAGCGGCAAAAACAAAGAACGAAAGAAGCAACAGCGTAAAGTTGTATTTGTTCTCAGTACTGTTGTTGTTGTTGTTGTCCTCGTTGTTGTTGTTCTTGTTGTTGTTTCTGTTGTATAGTATATACGTCAACGCTTTGATTTTGTGTGTATTTCTTTCTTTTTGGCTTTTATTTTTTGTTGTTATTACCTTTGTATAAACAATTTCATTTTGAACTTCTTTCGCTCATTCCAGTACGTAGTTGTTGCTGTTTTTCTTTTTTTGTGGCTTTAGAATTTATGCATGGTGAAAGTAATGGACAAAAGTTCGTACCATGTACACAACGGTAATTAAAGCATCGGTACTTCTCGATTGTTGCTGTTGTTATTTATACTGTATCCGGAACAAGCAATGGGGAGATTATTACAGCTTCTGAATTTATCTGTCTGACAAATTAAATACCCTTTAAAATCAGTATTAAACTGCGATAGCTTAACTATCCTTCACGAATGAAAAGATATATTACATACATTGAAAAGTAAAAAGGGTAAGCTACAGTCGTGTCGTTTTTATAAAGTAGAGATGCCAACTACTCGCAACAAAAACAAGGAAAAACGTCCCAAAAAAAACGGTTCAAAATTTAAAAATGAAGACAGGAAATCGGACAAATAATTTTACCTTAAAAGGATTGGATTTTTAGAAAATATTACTTGGTCAATAGGAATCTCTTTTTATGTTTAAAAATTTAGGTCTTCTTATTTTGCATTCTAGTTTTCAAATTCATCTGCTGAGTCAAACACACTTTACAGGGTATTCTCCTCGTCGATTTATTGTAATTGTATTAGTCTTACGTGTTTCTTTTCCTTTGATTTTAGCAGCTGTCCAGAGATTAATCATCAGTTGGCTAAATAGCCTTTGAGTCATTTATTTTGCGAACTTGGCCAAGTTAATAAAAAAAAAAAGCCAAAACAAAACAAAAATAAAGTGTGTGTTGCAAGAGTTTCAAGTTTGTCTGCTATGAACTTTGTACTTGGCAACCAACAACAACAAATCCACACAACTCTCCACTTCCTCCCCTTACCATAGTACCACAAAACACACACATCCAAGCTTACAATATTTTCAAACTGTCTTAAATTATTTATGCACATGGGGCTACCTGCCACGCCCCCTTCTCTGAGCAGCCCACACGCAGTCGAAGACAAAACAAAAGTACAAAAAGGAAAATCCAACAAGCGTCGCTGTCAAAGTTACTCATATGTATGAGAAATATCTAATAAGAAAACCAATAAACTGCAAGAAGAGCATCGGGTTTGTGTGGGGGCGAATATGAAGTGGAAGGAAAAGAGAAAAACATACATACAAGAAGTGTACGTACTACGTACTCATATACATATATGTATGTGGTTATGTATGGGTAGACAAACTTACATTTGTTGTTGCTATTTCCTCAAGGCGATTGAGCGTATTTTGTTGTTGGGAGTGCTGTTGTAGTTGTTGATGTTGATGATGTTGTTGTAATAATTGTTGTTGCTGCTGCTGCGCGGCAAGAGCACCACAATCCATATTACAACGGAGGAGCAATTAGAAGAGGACGGGGGAGTATTATAATACAAATCCAACAACAAAGGAACTGCAGCTGAAGCTTAAATGGACGTGATCTGATACGCTCTCTCTCTCTCTCCCTTTCTTTCCTTAGGGACTCTTTCTTTACACTCTCACTCTGCGAGTGTTTCTGTGTCTCTTCTGATCTTTTTGGCATAAATTTTGCGACTGCGTTTTGAATTTCAATGTGCGAATTGAATTGGAAACCCGTTGCACTTATTTCAATTTTCTGTTAAATTTGCATTTCTCTTGTATTTCTCGCATTTCGTGTTTCGTACTTTTGTGCATGCCCATGCATTCTTGAAACCGTTTCCTTTGGCGCTGCTGCTGCGTAGGCGAATGCTGTTACTCCAACAACAACAACACGATTCCAATCAGCCAACAACGAGCGTGCGAACAAAACGAACGACCGAACGAACGACGACGAACGAACGAACGACGATGACTGCCGAACACGAGCACGAACTTTATCCGCTGGAGCTGGGCTGCTGCTACACCCACACACACACACACACATGCAAATGTCTCTCTTTGTTTGTATAGTGTTTACGCTGTGTGTGCGTTGCTCAATATGTACTTCCAACTACACAAATGCAACTGAAGTGCCGTTCCGTTTGCTGCTGTCGCGTTTACTTCATTTTTCCTGTCGTTTTGTTATTCCTCCTGCAATTGTTTCCTCTATGCTTTTTTTTTTGGGTGTAGTCAGTCAGCTTTTTTGTTGTTGTGTGTCTTGCTGTTGTAGTTGCTGCTGCTGCGGTTTGCATCTTATATCCATTTTTAAATATAACATTTGCAATTGCCTTATTGCCTTATTGAACACAATTTTTACACTAATATTATTTTCATTTGCTTATATGTGCTTCATTTATGTTAGAACCGAAAAAAATAAACAAATAGTAAGTACTAGCTACGAAAAAACACCCGTGCGTCATGCTAAGCACAATAATAACGTTTTAACAGCTGTAAAAAGTATATTTGACAATAGACGACGCCGTCGGCCAATGAAAAAGCAATGCGGCGAAAAAAAAACATTGCTGGCCAATTCAGCCTTTTTCCGACAAATCTGTCCTGTTTTTAAGAGACAAAATAGATTTTTACACTACAAAATTTGGCTTCTTTTAACTGTCAAACATTGCCAACACTGACAAAAGAGAGAGCGGCGAGAGAAAAAATGATAGAAATCCCCAAAATTGGCGCTAAAAAACGCTGAAAAAAAGGGCCTATTTCCAAGTAAATTACAGAATATTTCACGAATTTTCTTTGGAGTTATCTCAAATTTTCCTGCATTTTCCGGATTTTCACAACAGCTATTAACGGAACTTGGCCCCCAGTGGAGCTAGCAAATTGAGAAATATTGTAAAAGAAGCCGCTTTAATTAATTCAATTTATAAATACATTGGTTCATCTATTTTTAATTTAAATTAAATCTATTGCTTAATTTATTTTGTTTTTTAACTTTAATTTGAATTTGCTCTCCAAAAATCCCAAAAAAAAGTTGAAGACAGTGAAGGTTCATTGCCAGACTTCAATAAAAATGTAGTTCCAAAAGTAAACAAATTGACACCAGGCGGCGCAAGCAAACCACCGTTTTTGACCGAAACTTGACGAAAAAAGACCTATCGAATCGTTACATATCGATAGACCATGCGCATCGACTGGAAGCACTTGCAAATTTTCAAAAATGGGTTTGCCCCATATCTTAACCAACACTGACTCCCGCTTTAATTTCACCCAATTGAAAAATAAGCGCTAAAACCTGAGAGTGTAACCGATATTTAAAAAAATTAAATTATTTTTTGTCACGTTTTGAATTATCATATCGTTTATATTTTCTTATTTACATTATGATTTCAATTTGTCAACTGCCTGTCGCTTAAAACTAAGACTTCGGGTTTTTTTTTTGTTTGTTTCTGTTTTTTTTCAATCTTATGTTATTTGTTTTCTTATCTGTATGTATGTATATAAAAAATACGCACATATCATAATTGTAGTTGTTGTTTACGTGTCGTTTTCTTAACTATATAGTGTTGATTTTGTTTACACTTCTAAATTGTTTCGGTTTCTGTATTTTTATTTGTATATATTTATTTGTTTTTGTTGTGTTGATTGTGTTATTAATATATTTTTTCTTTCTTGTAGTAGGCATTATTTGTTTCCTGTTTTATGTTCAATCCAGAGCACGAAAACGGAAGTGTATATGATTATTAACTGAATAACACAACAAAAACAACTGTGTATATTTAATGCATTTTATAGTTTACGTTTTTCCTCCACTTTCTTACTATCTTCCCTAAATAACCGTTACGAACCGTTTTCTTTTATATTTCTATATAGTCAGCACTTAAAAATTGTCTAAACAAATGATTCAATTTAATAATATAATATAATATAATATATTATGTATATGTGTGTATATGTATGTTTGTTTTTTTTCTTCTTCTCTTTTCTTGTTTCTCTTTCTGTTTTGCGCTATTCGTTCATATTCGTTCTCTTTTTAACACGTTCTTTACAAATTCACAACATAATTATCGTTTAAATTGGTTTTTGTTTATAAATACGCAATATATATTTTTATTTATGTTTTATAAAAGCGCTAGAGTTCATTATTAAAAACGAAAAACAACAAAAAATTTGTTTATAAATTTACAACATTGTTTGCTGGTGTTATGATGTTGTTAGTAGTGCTTGAATTAAACATCTGCATTCTCCATTTCATAGTACAAATATTATCGACTTTATATAGTTTTATTTATATATAGAATTAATATGCTTATTTTCAGTATTAAAAATTTTATAAATCAACAAAATTTATTTAAATTAAACAAAAAAAAAAACTATTAGAAAACCTAGAGCAAAAAGATAACTAAAAGTTTTGTTTCGACTTTTGCGCATCTTGTTTTATCATCTTGTTGTTGCAGTTCTTCTCCTTCTTCTCGTTGTCGTTTCTGTTATTATTTGTTATGCTTGGATGATGGATGTCGCGTTAAAAAAAAACAACAAAACTTATAAGTATGTATGTGTGTATATGCATGCTTTCCAATTTTTGTTACTCGCAATCCATGTAGTAGTAGTTGTTGTTGTTGTTGTTGTGGTATTTATTGTTGTTCCAGTCAAAAGCTTCACACACTCGCTCAGTGTCTTCTTCCGTGTTTTTGCGCTGCCTATCGTTGTTGTCCTCACTGCGAGCTTTTTGTAGCTTTTTGGGAGTAGTTAGTTATTTGTTCAGTCAGTTGTTGGCGCTCCTTTCTCGCACCAGCTTATAGCGACTGCGCAGCACGTTTGACGTTGTTGCTGCTGCTGCTGTTGCTGCTGATGTTGATGTCGCTGTGTTGCCTGTGTTGTCTTCTCCTTCGTTGTTGCTGCTTTTACGCAATTGCCGTTTGCCTAGAAAGCTATATGTCGACGGTCTGGCAACTCTATGCGCTGTTGTTAATGTTCTTGTAGTTACTGTTGTTGTTGCTGTTGCATTACTGCTGCTGCTACTTTTGTTGTTGTTGTTGTTGTTGTTATTATTATTGTTGTTGTTACTGCTGCTGTTGGCACGCACAAAGCGATATTTGTTGAGTCGTTGTTTTTGTTGTTTCTGTTGCTGTTGCTGCTGTCGCCGTCGCATCTGCAATTGTTGCAGCTCATTTTTCAAGTGCTGCTCTTGCAGTCGGCAACTGCGGCGCTGCAACATGACTGTTTTTGTCATCGTCCTCGTCGTCCCTGTCGAGGCTTCTTCCCGTTGCACATTCAGATCTGAATTGCGGACCAGTCCCAGTTCCAGTTCCAGTTCCTGTTCCTGTTTCTGTTCCCATTGCAACTGCTCGTTGTCTCTGTCGTTGATCAGCTTCATTTTCTGCTGCTTATCGTGTTCCGGTCTAGGTCTCGATCCAAGTCCCAGTCCCAGTTTCAGTGTTGTCCATTTTGGTCGAGTATTGTCGTCTTCAGGGGCAGCAGCAGCAGACGCAGCGTCGTCGGCCATTTGCGCTGCCATTTCTATTTCTACCGCGGCGGCAAGCGACGCATTGGGGCGCGTATCTTGCGGCGTGGATTTTGCATATTGTTGTTGCCAGCATTTGGCGGATTGAAGCTGTGGAAATATGCATATAATAATAAATTTACATTAAATATTGCACAATGCGTTCCACCTCAAAAACGAGTACAAAGAGAGCGAGAAGACACACAGAAAGAGAGAGAGAGTGGAAAATGTTATAGCATAACAATTTTAATTCAAAGGATCAAAGGATCTTCATCTATGATGGAAACTCACACACTCACACACACACACAGATAGTTGGAGAAGTGAAGAGAAGAAATTAGATTTCTCTTCATTTCTTGTATGACTTTATAAGTCGGTTGCCACTTTTGTTACATTTGGTACAATTAAAAACTGGTCAATTTCTTTTTCTCTCAAAATCACACAAAATAGACAATTAACATGTTTTAACAAACAAATAATTAGACATATCGAGCCTTATTTGCGAAAATAACGTAAGCGTATAACGTTTCCGAAATTGACTTTTTAATGCAAAATGGTTCAACTTTCCAAAACACATCATCTGTTAAAAAATTATAGCTTAAATTCTTAACTGTTTATTATGCCAATTTGTATGCAAGCCTATGCACAGATAAGCAGAAAAAGCCCTATCCTGAAAAGTTGGTTTTTGGCGCTTACGTTATTTTCGCAAATAAGGCTCGATATAAACATTTGGTACACTCTTGTTTCTCTAAATTCTGGTACAGAATACTTTCAGCAAGTGGCAACCGTGCTTAGGTACAGGTACACACACTCACACACGGGTGGGGGGCGTAATCAAAGGACACACAAACAAATGACACAAGGAGACATGAACACATGTATGTATGTATATGTGTATGGTATGTATGTGCATAAATAAAGAAAAACAAAGAAAATAAAAACACATTCATTTTGTTGTCTGTATTATTTTTAAATGAATGCTCAAACATAAACAAAAACAATAACGATGCAATTAAAATTCAAGTTTGCAATGCAAAAGTTACAAGTGGTTAAGAATTTGCTTTGTGTACGTGTGTGTGTGTTTGTGTGTGGATGTATATGTCTGCCTGTTTCAATTTAACATATTGGTCCAATTTAAACAAAAACTCTCAACTTATCTTTTCTCTCTCACTCTCTCTCTCTTTTTCTCTGTGTAGCAGCAGCACTATATCAATTTGATCATATGTTTTTGTTGCTGTTGCTCTTGCTGTTGCTATCCTTTTCACTCTACTTACGCGAATATATTGGCTGGCGCAGGCGCACCGGCATTAAATTGGAACGGAGCGGCATTCGGCGTTGACTGCAAAAGATATATTTTTGGGTTTTTGTTTTTAGTGTTTTCTTAAGTCATTTTTTGTTTGTTTTCACCTCATTTTCTTGCTGTTGGCATTTTCATTTTGGTGTGTACATAATGTATGTATATGTATTTTTATGTATGTAGATATGTATATATGTATATATGAAATGAGATGCCAGAGCGGCTTGCTAAATTGGAATGGAACGACTTTAACTACATAAGTAATGAAAATGGAATGGAATATGAAGTCAAAAATCAAAGATAGCTAAAGAGAGCTTTGTTTCAGAAATGTGTTTGTGTTTTAGTTTTAGTTGAAAGAGTTCAAGCTAAGAGAGCGGTGAGCGCATGTCAAACATGGCGACCTGGCCTAAGCTTACCATACATATGTACATGCAATACTCTTATTATATTAGAACTTTTAAATATCCTAAGGAAAAACAACAACACCATAAAGTGAATGAAAATACATACATACATCTTAAATTTATACGCATGTATGTATGTACATATATTAGTAATGCATGCTCGTAATATAAAGTTAGTTAGACTACTTCTATAAATACAAATGATTCAAAATTATTATAATACACATAGACTTTAGCTTAATTGTTGCTGTCCAATTTTGCTTTTCCTTTTTTTTTTTTTTTTTTTTTTTTTTACCTGCATTTGCTGCGTTGAACCAGTAAAATTGAACATTGGACCTGGTGCTGGGACAATCGATGAAGATAATGAGCTACTTCCAGTTCCGCCACCACCGGCCATATTACCCGATGTAGACGCAGAAGCGCCAAATTGGAAAAGACGTTTCGGTGTTGGAAATAACTTCGTTTACAGCAGCAATAGTAGTAGTAGTAGTAATAGTAGTAGCAGTAATAGTTGTAGTAGTAGTAGCAGTAGTAAAAGTATCGGTAATAGTAGTAGTTGTAATTACGTAGTAGTAGATATTGTAATCGCATTCCCAAAAGTTTACAGAGTACAGAGAGAATTGAAAGTTGCAAAATTACAGCAAAGAGTACAATAAGTATTTACGGTAGTATACAGTATAGTTTTTGTTTTGTTTTGTTTTCCAACATTTAAACAGGAAGAGAGACAGCCGGACAACAATCAACATTTTTGTGTATGATCAATGGAAAAAAGAGAAATAAAATTCAATTAAAATAAGGAAACGATTTATATACTTAAAAAAAAATGTATTAAAAGTTGTTGCTTAAGCAGTATTTACACTCGTTGTGAAACGACCTCGAAATGAAAAACTTAATTTTTCGTCCAATTGAGCATCGGTAATTCTCTTACGCCACATTTTCCCCAAATTTGTACTATTCAAAGGGCCACAATTTCCTCATTCACTGACGAAATAAGGACTGGAGGTTTATTCCATCACGTCAAAATGAAAAGACACGCTAACAGTGCTATGTTAGTCTGGGCAGTGCCATTTGAGTTTTAGCAGAGCGATATGCCATTACTTTATGGAACGTAACGGGAATTCACAAATTTTCGCTATTTTTGTATACAGTTTTTCCTTTCCACATCGTTTCACAGCGAGTATGCATACTGCTTAAAAGTTAAATATTGATCTACGGTTATGAATGTTATCGATAATCGATAGCAAACACTGAAGAACAGCACAGCCAATAGAAATAACATGCAAATTATTTAATTAAAATTAATAAAATAAATAGTAAATATATATATATTTAAAAAAAAAAACAATTATAACAATTGCTATTTTTTATTAATGTTATTTAGGCCCATTTTTTCAATGTCAATATAAAGTCTCAAATAGCTATTCGAATGATAAACTGACATGAAATGCATAGAAACTAAAGTCAAATTCAAAGATATGTATCAAATAAAGCTTATACGGACATTGAAAAAATGGGCCTTAATTCTTCTTCTTTTTTTTTTTGCTGTTATAAATCCTTTTATCTCTATAAAGAGTTTTCGGCCTCTCTCGCAAACAATATTTAAGAGCTTGCGTTTCACTTTTAGGACTTACGTCGTTGCCTCCGCTTGTTGATGGTGTTCCTGTCGTAAAGTTAAATGCCGCTGCCTGTGGCGCTGTTGCCGTTGCTGAAAAATTGAAGGCTGGCTTTGGGGCGCCAACTTGATTGGATGGTCCTGCACCAAAATTAAAAACGCCCGCTGCCGGCTGTAGAGTGAGAGTGAGGAAAAAGAGAATTAGTGTTGGAATGCCGGAAAAGTATTTCATTTAACTTTTAACAAATAAATATCAGGGATTCAAACCGAAACCGTTACCGTTAACCGACATTAACCGATTGAAATTTGTAGCTGTAACTGAAACCGTAACCGAAAAGAAGCTTTTATATTATTCCGAAACCGGTAAACCGAAATAACCGTTAAGAAACCGATTCATGAATAACGGTTTGTTTCGGTTTTTTCCAGCGACTAAAATTCAATGAATTTTGATTTTGGAATAGATTTCAAACATTTTCTTGAGTGTAATTTAATATGAGTATCATGCGTATGCTTTCGTGTCCTTTTTTCGAAGTGGTCGTAAAATTTAATATAAAAACTTTTTTTTTTTAGGTTTTTCTTTTTTGGAAACCGAAATTTGTTTTCATTTCGAAAACGAAACTTAAGAGAAACGGCTAACCATTACGAAACCAATATAACAAAATTTTACGAAACCGTTAACCGAAAACCAAAAGCAGACCATAACCATAACCGTAACCGTTTCGGTTTGAATCCCTGACATTGTATAATCATTATGTTCTTTACTTACCGTGCTCGATGCAGTAACGGAGCCAAAATTAAATACCGGTTTCGCAATGCTTGTTGTTGTGGCCGCAGCAGCAGTTGTTGCTGCTGTTGATGTGTTGCTGTTGAGGCCGCTGCTATTGAATATGTTGGCCAAAGGTGCTGCTGTTGCAGTCGTGTTGTTTCCATTGTTAAACGGATTGTTGACATTGCCAAAGATCGAGGAGAGTGCACCATTGCCACCAGCAACACCGCTTGCATTTGCATCTGCAGCAGGCTCAATGCTGAATGGTGTTGGTGCATTTGCATTTGATATTGATGTTGCTGTTGTTGCACTTGCAATACTGCCAAAGCTAGCGAATTGATTAGCTGGTGTTGTTGTTGCTGCCGATGCTGGCGTTGTTGTTGACCAATTAAAGTTGCTGCCGATGCTTGTTGTTGCTGCTGCTGTTGCTAGTTTTGAGCCAAAGCTAAACGTTGAGCTGTTGTTGGTGTTGTTGCCGCTGCCGCTGCCAAAGCTGAACATTGCTGTGCTATTGGCTGGTGTGGTAGCAATGTTGCTGCTTTTGGCCAAAGTGTTTGAGCTAAACAAATTCATGCTGTTGTTGGCTGCACTGACAAAAGGAGTTGCTGGAGCAGTAGCAGCAGCTGTTGCTGTTGTTGCAACTGCTGCTGCTGGTGGCCCAAAGAAGAAATTGCTGGTGGTGTTGCTGCTGGCAGTAGTTGTTGTTGCTGCTGCTGCTGCTGGTGCTGCAACGGTTGCTTGACTGCCAAAAACAAATGTACCTGTGGTTTTTGCCGCTGCTGCTGTATTTGTTGCCGTTGTTGCTGCGGCAAACGACGGCGTCTGTTGGCCAAATAAGGTAGATGTTGGTGATGCTGCGACCGTTGCTGCTGTTGCAGATGTTGTTGTTGTACCAGCCGGCTGTTGCTGCTGCTGTTGTGACATGGTGTTGGTGTTGCCAAAACCGAATATGGCTGCAGCAGGCTTAGAGTTGCTGCTGTTGGTGGTGCTTGTGCTGCTGCTGCTGCCACTGGAGCTGGACATTGTTGAGGTGGCTGTAAATGAGCCAAAGCTAAATAGCTTGTTGCCAGCTTCTGTTGTTGTGGTAGTAACAGCAGTTGCTGTGCTTGTTGCTGCTGCTGTTGTGTTGGCGTTGTTGTTGTTGCTGCTGATGCTGCCAAATGTAAATGGTGCTATTGGTGTTGCAGCGGCAACAACTGGTTTTGTTGTTGTTGCTGCTGCTGCTGCTGCTGCTGTAAAGAGGCCAAGTCCAAGGCTGGATGTCGCCGTTGTCGGCGCAGTCGTGTCCGCTGCCTCGGCTGGCTGCTGTGTTGTTGTTGCTGCTGCTGCTACTGCTGTTGTTGCTGCTGCTTGCTGTGGTTCACTCAACTTAAAGGCAACCGTTTTGTTGCCGGTCGGTATTGTTGTTTCAGCACCAAATTTAAAGCCAGTTGTTGCTGCTGTTGCTGATGTGTTTAATGTTGTTGCTGTTGTTGTCTCTGGCTTATCGGCCACATCCTTGCCTGTAGCTGCCGCAAAGCCAAACTTAAACTGCGTTGCAGAAGGAGCTGGTGCAACAGTTGTTGTAGCAACAGTTGCTGCTTTTGTAGCAACAGTTGGAGTGTTGGTAAAACCAAACATAAACTTTGGCACTGCCTTTGTTGTTGTAGTTGTTGTTGACTCTTCTGCATTGTCACCACCTGGTTTCATTTCTTCACAGCAAATGCATTTGCTGCGTGCAACATTATTCTGTGCGGTGCATGCCAAACAAGTCCAACTGCTTGCCTTCTGTGCTGCAATCAATTGCTGAAAGACAGCATCTGGTTTAGGAGCTGCTGCTGCTACTGTTGTTGCTGCTGTTGTGGCATTGGCAAAACCAAACTTAAAGTTGCTTGTTGCTGCAGCAGTTGTTGCTGCTGCTGCAGTTGTTGTGCTGCTGCTGTTGGCCTTGGGATTTGGCGTCTGACATGCAATGCATGCATTGTCCTTGCTTTGATTTGTTATCATGCACGTATCGCATTGCCACGTATTTGATTTGGGCTTAAACGCATCTCCAAAGCCGCTAGTTGTTGTCGCCGGCAACAAGCTGTTGTTGCTCGATGATGTTGTTGTTGTTGTTTCTGCTGCCGCTGATGTTGTACTTTTGCGTGGTGTTTCACAGGCTATGCATTTAGTTGCTTCCGTTTTATTTGACAACATGCAGGCATCACATTCCCAATTACCCGCTGGCTTTTTAAACCGATCAAAGCCAGCAAAAGTTGATGTTGCTGTGAATGCTGTTGCTGTGGCTGCAACAGTTGTTGTTGCTGCTGCTGCTGCTGGTGTGGCACTTTTCGCTGCTGGTTTTGGCGTCTCGCAGGCAATACATTTTGTGGCTTCTGTTTTGTTTGACAACATGCAGGCATCACATTCCCAATTGCCTGCAGGTTTCTTAAAGCGATCAGAAAAGCCAGCTAAAGTTGTTGTTGTTGCGCCTGCTGTTGTTGTAGTTGTTGCTGCTGCTGTGGTGAGGGTGGCAACAACAGCAACAGTTGTTGCTACTGCTACTGTTGTTGATGGCAACAATATATCGAGCACACTGCCGCTGGTCTTTAAGCTTCTATCGCCATTCAATTGCAACTCTTGATCTGATTGTTGTTGCTTGTGCTGCTGTTGCTGCTGCGGCTGCTGATGCTCTTGTTGCTGCACATTCAATGGTGTTGGTGGCGTAAATTGAAAATTGTACTTGACACGCTTTTGTGGCAAGCTCATTTCGCTACTTTCTTGGCAATTTAAAGGCGACGGTGCATCAAATTTAAAATTATGCTTTGTTTTGTTGTTGCTACTGCAAACGACACTATTGAGATTTGTTGTTGTTGCTGTTGTTGTTGCTGCTGCAGCGTTTTTACTGCCAACAATGGTTGTTGCAGCAGCAGGTGCAGGTGCAGGTGCTGCTACTGCTGTTGTTGTTGTTGGCTTTGGCGGTGGCACAAATGCCAAATCAAATTTCGGCTCACTTGCCATATTAGGAAAACGTATATCGGGTAAATCAATTGGCGGTGGAGGAAGTTCTTCATCCATGGTGCGTACATCTTTGCGCGTCTGATGTGATAAACGTGAACGCATTTTATTTGTGTGGCTGCCCAATGAGGCGGTGGAGGCGTAGCTAAATGAGGAGCCGGCTGTGGCACGATCTGAACTAACAACAGCAGCTGTTGTTGTCGTTGCTGATGTTGTGGCTGCTGCTGCTGCTGCTGCTGCTGTTCTTGTTGTCGTTGCACGCTGCTGATGTTTTTGTTGTAGTTGTTGGGATTGTTGTTGCTTGGCATCAATTAATTGCTGTCGTGTTGTTACCGTCACACGCTGCAAACGTCGACGTTCAAGCAATTGCAACATTGTTGGCACCAACAATCTGGAACTATTACCTGACATTGAATCCTGTTCAGCCGAATTAATATTGTTGTTGTTGTTGCTGCTGCTGTTGTTGTTACTAATTGAATGATTTAAGCCACCATATGCCGTTGGATAGGAATATGGCTTTGCGGCATGTCGATTTGAACGCTGTTGTTGATGTTCCCGCAATGTGCTGCCCATTTTCTTGGCATCCATCAGCGGTGTCGAATGATTCTCCAGCAGATTGAGTATACGCTGTGCTGTCTGTGATACGCCACCAATACCATCAGCCAATATATTATTATTATTTGCATTATTCAATGCGGATTTCGGACGCATCTCAGTTGGTTTCATGCTGTAATTGTTACTACTACAAATCCGTCCACTACTACTAATGCTGTCACTCATGTTCGATGGGGCTGGGGAGCTGCCACCAGAATGTATGGTGGCCAAATTGCCTTGACTAAAGTAACGATTGTTTGCCGAATTGCCGCCAAATGTGGTGGGTCCCCGATAGAATGGTGATTCTCCTCCAGTTGATGATGATAAACTGCTGCTTAAAAGACGACTATCACTCAATGCCGATGTGCTGCCATAGATGGAGGCATTGAAACGACGACGATTATTCAATGAGTTCAATGATAATGTCGAATTATGATGCGGTGGTGCGTTACCAATTTTTTGAAACACCGATTTACGACTTTGTAGATTGCCATAAAATAATAAATTGCTATTATTATTATTATTGTTGTTGTTGTTGTTGTTGTTGTGCGTGCGTAATCCCAAGCCAGCATTACTTTCATTACTTTCACATTCAGAATGTGAATCTGTGCCACGTTTTGTATTGATAGTGTTGTTATTGTTGGTCTCCTGACTTATGATTGTTGTCTGTTGCTGCTGTTGTTGTTGTTGTTGCTGGTGCTGTGGCAATTTTAAGCTCAAAGGTTCCATGGGCAAACAATCGCCGCAGTCCAACTGTTGCTGTTGTCCAGACAACGATTGTCGCTTATAACTGGGCAACATTGTCATTGTCTCATTGCGACGTTCACTTATTGGCGGTATATTCAACACACGTCTCGAACTGTTGACATGTAATTGTAATCAATTAAAAAACAATTTTATGTACATAATAATAATAATGATAAACTTACCTCATTGGCAGATCACCGCTGGTGGCAACAGCTGCCTCGCTGCTTGATCCTCCGGCTGTAAATTTAAAGGCGGGCTCACGCTGACGCAAATGTCCGTAGAGGTTCATGTACGCTAAACGATTCGGTGGCGCATGACTGCGCGGTGCAGCATCACTTGCCGCAGGCGTTGAGGCATGCAACTGTGGACGACGACGACCCTGAGCGTTCAACTGAGGACTAAATGTTATTTCCGACCGCTAAAAAACAATCAATTTCAATTGTCAAAAGGAGTTTTCAAGTAATATTTATAAAAACATGACATGGTCACCCTATTTTGACACTAAATATGACAAACAAACAAAATTGGCTTAAATGATCGAAAAACAATTACGTACAATTGTTAATAATGAAAACAATGAGGATTTTGTAACTTTTAAAGAGTTTTAGGATGACCATATATCGATAAATTTTATAACTTACCTCAAATCGGGTGCGCTTTGGTGGTGGCTGTTGTTGTGTTGCCGCATTGTTGTTGATGTTGTTGTTGGGCTTTGCCACTTTAAGGCCAAGGGCAGTACTACGATTTGGATGATAGTTATGTATTTGAACATCTGTATCATCCTGCTCATCGTCATCCTCCTCCTCTTCGACATCATCATCATCGTCGTCGTCCTCATCATTATCATTATTGTTATGTTCACGTGCCACAGCCAATGCTTGTTGACGCTTGCGTAACAAGCTCACGTTATATTCATTGCGACGCGTCTGTTCATCTTCAGCAGCCAGATCATGTTCAGCAATATTATCAGCGAGCTGAACTTCCTCATCATTTAGTTCCTGTGCATCGATACCATCATCCATAATATCAGGCTCATCAGCCTCCACTTCCAACTCAATGCGACGTCGACTGCGTTTACGTTTAACGGCTAAAGCACTTCCATTCTGTTGCTGTTGTTGCGGCGACTGGTCGGCATTATCGGCATTGTCGGCTTGGCGGGTGGAGCTCCCTCCTTCCGTTGTGGGTGAAAACCATTTGCTAATCGAATCCGGAAATATGGAGGATACGCGTGATTTTACCTTGCCCATAATCGACTGCAAAAGCGAAAATAGACCAAAAGAAAAGAAAAGGATAAGAGAAGAGAAGAAAAAAAGAAAAGAAAAAGAGGATGCTCTCATGTATAAATTGATGACAGCTGTACTCACGTTGCGTCTGTTGCCGGACGCCGCCTCATTGCCGTGCGGCTGTGGTGTGGATGGCGTTTCTTCTTGTTGATGTCCATCCTCATTTGTGGACATATTTTTACCGGTTAAAAACGCTTAAACGCACAAAATGCAACAATGCACGCACGCACGCACTCACACACGCACACGCACTCTCCAAATAACGAACGGCCACACTGTTGCAATAGTGCAGAGCGCGAATTTCTTTCTCTCTCTCTCTCTTTCTGTGTGTGTGTGTGTGTGTAAGACAACGAGATTCCAACACACGCGGCGCTCTTTATTTTTTGTCTTCTCCTGCTGTTCAACACCAATTTGCACTTTGGCGCCACGATCGTAGAGTTGTTAAATCGTTGATTTTATTTAACACTAAAATTGTTTGTGGCCTTGCTCCGAGACACCGAAAATTACATTTATTTTTTGATGTTCACTTGTTACGAAATATGACTGATTTGGTATATCACTTTACAAGGAAAAAAAAAAGCAATGTAAACTTTGTCGAATCATTTGGAAAATACTTAGCAATTTTATATTATTGTACATATGTATTGTATATATATGTACATGAGTATGTAACAGAGCCGCTTGCACACACACTCAAACTCGCACACACACACACACTTACCCCTCCCTCCACTTGGTGGGCTGTTATTGCTTTTTTAGCGCATTGCACGCCGCGCGCGCGTCTTTTGCCTTTTTCTAAACACACAAACACACACACACTGTGGCTGTGCCTGCCTGTTTGATTTGCTGCTGACCGAATGTAGTTTTTCTTTTTATTTTTCGCCTTTTTGTCTCTTGTCTTTTTGCTCTTTCGCAATTCGCTTTTTTTGTATTACACACACACACACATTGACATCAATGTCGCGTCGCCATCGTACTTTGCATTCGGCACTTAAAACTCACACACTCACTTTGTTATGTGCATTGATTAATTGTCTTGGCCAGTTGTTTAGCACTTAATTTCATGTATGCTTTATTGTTTGAACTAATTAACGTGTTTAATTCACACATTAAAAAATAAACTGAGGGCGAAAAAGCACGATTTGGGAAAACGCGTGTATGCCAGGTGCGACGAGTAGCGGATAGCCTTGTAGCGAGTGACGAGCGACGAGAAAAAAAATGGCGCCGATATCTCTGTGTGCGGCAATGGTATTTGATGGCATTGAATTTTGGTCCTAAAATCTCTTGGCAACTATCGCGTTTTAAGAATTTAAATAATATTTAAATTTAATTTAAATGCATATTTTTTTTTTTATTTAAGTCGACTTCTTTTAACTGATTTATAATTCTAAAAACTCAATGACGCTTGTAGCCGAATTGTTTCAGTTGTTGGGTTTGCGTTTCAATATTAAAGTAGCGATAAATATGCAGAAATAAATGTATTTGGCAGTTTGGTATTTTAATGACATCGATAATTAATGCAACGCATCGATATATTATCAACACCAATAAATTGTCTTGCTTTATCGATAGGTCAATTTCTCAATATCAACAATCTCCAAAATGCGCCAAATCAAACCAAATTTTAAAAACAAATAAACTAAAACATTTCGATTAATTTTAGATAAGCCAAACTTACTATAAATTAAATAAAGGGTGTGGTGCTCGTATCTTCAACTTGACCAATGAATTCTATATAAAAAATCAAGAATATGTTCAATTTTAGTAAATTGTCAGGAACCATAAAAAAAAAAGTTCCTAGCTTATCGGAAAAATGGAAATAAAAATCGTTGTTTTTGGTCCTATCTTTTTTGAAATCCAGCACTGGACGCTGTGCGAAACATAAACCACCCCCAACTTTTGGCAGCCTTGCGAAACAGAAATACGCCATCTTCTGTTAGCTTTTGCAAAGCATTAATAGGCCACATTTGGGCAGCTTGGCGAAACAGCTAGTTTTTTTTTGTAGGGCCGTCGAAACTGCTTGGGCTACCGCTTGTTTTTATAATTGTCTCGCACAAATTACACTTGGCTGTGCCATTATGTAGATCGCTGTAGCTAGATTTCACATTCATCTAACTCTTGCTCTAATTGCGGTTCGCACTCGCTACACAAATTAGCAATTTGTATAATTTGAAATTACAGAGTTACCAACGCACAAATATCATAAAATATCCCAAAAAATATATCGCATATTCGATATTAGGCAATTGAAAAATATCCCGATAAATATATATAATTTTTTTTTTTTTAAATATCGATATATTGATATTTTGATATATTTTGAACAACCCTACTTTTGTGTGTCAAAAGATTTATTTTTGACATTAAACATTGCGCGCGTCGTCAATTCAGTCGTGTCTCTCCTCTGCATATTCTAAAGAACAAGCAAGATGTCGAAGCCTGCATACAAAGTTGGTAAGTTATAAATAAATTGGCTCCGTTGTCATACAATTTCAATTGTGCCGGCAATAAGAGGCGCATATTGTAGTAAACACTCACACATGCACATACATACATTGTATACATATATTTGGCGCACATGTTTCCCTCAGGTTAAAAGGCACGTTGTTGCCGTGCAATGGGGAAAATGAAAATGCTTGCTAATCGTTGTTTATACATTCTCTGCCATTTCCAATCTTATCACTTTATTTAGCCGATATCAGTCTCGCCGAATGGGGACGCAAGGCGATCATCATTGCGGAGAATGAGATGCCCGGTCTGATGGCGTGCCGCAAGAAGTACGGACCCTTAAAGATCCTTAAGGGAGCACGTATAACAGGTTGCCTGCATATGACCGTACAGACGGCGGTGCTGATTGAGACCCTCGTCGAACTAGGCGCTCAGGTAAGCATCCATCTATACATGATTTATTAGACCCGTTAGTCCCAGAGTAAGAGTATATTTAAACAGGAAGAAGGAGGCATAATAGACCCAATAAATCGTTCACTAAAACACTTTTATAACTCAAAAACCTAAAATTTGGCCCACTTTGAACAACAAAAACCACAACTACAACAACAATTTTTCAGCTAGAACATTCTTTTTAAAACTTGAACATTTCCTTTGATAATTATCAATCATCCGATTTGGTCCCATCAAAATCGTTTATACATACATATATAATTATAGCTATGGCTGTTTTTAAATTGGAGTTTAAAATTCATTTACGTTCTTATTTGTTTTCCTTATCTCCATGTGAGCCTCGATTATCTCAATTGTGTCGCCAAAGAAATCTGTTTGTTTCTATTTTCCCCGCTTTGGGGGTCGTGTGCGAGTTCAAGGCATAATGTTAATCTCTTGGGGTCGCTGGGGCCATCAGAAGAACCCATTGATATGCTAAGTTGTTTACTTCCTATGCAAATGATTTGAAATCCCTTGGCAACTGTGCTTGCTCATCTCGTACTTTCAAACAGGTCCAATGGTCCAGTTGCAACATATTCAGCACACAGGATAATGCCGCAGCAGCAATTGCAGCAACCGGAGTTCCTGTTTACGCCTGGAAGGGTGAAACCGATGAGGAATATATGTGGTGCATTGAACAGACCTTAGTCTTTCCCGATGGCCAGCCTTTGAATATGATTCTGGATGATGGAGGCGATTTGACCAACTTGGTGCATGATAAGTTCCCCCAATATCTGAAGGGCATCAAGGGTCTCAGTGAGGAGACAACCACAGGTGTGCATAATCTCTACAAAATGTTCAAAGCTGGTCGCCTGGGTGTGCCTGCCATCAATGTGAATGATTCCGTGACCAAGGTATGTTCTCCTCTTATACCCATTTCTACACATTCTATATTTCATTACATTTTGTAGAGCAAATTCGATAATTTGTATGGATGCCGTGAGTCCCTTATCGATGGTATTAAGCGTGCCACTGATGTGATGATTGCTGGCAAGGTCTGCTGTGTCGCTGGCTATGGAGATGTGGGCAAAGGTTGTGCCCAGGCCCTCAAAGGTTTTGGCGGTCGTGTGATCATCACCGAAATTGATCCCATCAATGCCCTGCAGGCGGCAATGGAAGGTTACGAGGTAACCACCATGGAAGAGGCCAGCAAGGAGGCTTCCATCTATGTGACCACCACCGGTTGCCGGGATATTATTACCTCGGAGCACCTGCTTAACATGCCCGATGATTCCATTGTCTGTAACATTGGACATTTCGATTGTGAGATCGATGTCGACTGGATGAATACCAATGCCAAGGAGAAAGTGAATGTTAAGCCCCAGGTTGATCGTTATACCCTGCCAAATGGACGACACATCATCCTGTTGGCGGAAGGACGTCTGGTTAACTTGGGCTGTGCCCATGGTCATCCCAGTTTTGTCATGTCCAATTCCTTCACAAACCAAGTGCTTGCCCAGATTGAATTGTGGACCAAAGCATCGGAATATGGTGTCGGTGTTCATGTCCTGCCCAAACTGCTTGACGAGGAGGTTGCCAGTCTTCATTTGGATAAACTGGGAGTTAAACTCACCAAATTGTCGGAAAAACAGGCCAACTATCTGGGTGTACCAAAAACGGGGCCCTTCAAGCCCGATCACTACAGATACTAACTATTATCGAGTACAATTCTTATAACTTTTTGATGCTAACGAATATGGGCTTTTTGTACAAACGAATGAAATTAATGATTTGCATTTTTCCTAAGCTTTAATAAAAACAAAACTTGAAGAATGTATCCAAACATATTTTCAGTTTCATATTTTCCAAAACAATATTTTACAACAAAATATTTTAATTAAATTGAATTCTTTTTTATCTCCTATTACATTAACATCGGCTGTTAAGTTAACATAGTGCTGTAAATATATTGAGCAGCTGCTGTTAAAACTCTGTGCATTTTGAAGTGCTCTGCTGCAGGAGAGAGAATGATCAAGGGAAAAGAGCTAATATTTGATACACGCCATATTGTTTTTGTCTCTCTCTCTCTTTACACAATTAACATGTGCAAGTAAATACGCACAGACAGTCTTACAAACGTAACGTATGTATGTTAATTGACAACCTGTGCGAATGTAACTCTTATCTGTGCTTTGGCCAATGGCGTAGGCAGGGAAAGGCGAGGGGTTTCATTTAAAATAAAAGTATGAACCCCCTTTGCACAAAACTGACCACAGCCTTGGTTTTAACTCTCTTTGACACGCTCGCTCAGCAGCTACGCTCGCAATGTGCGAGAGAGCAGCAGCAAAAGCAACAGTAGCTGTCACGTTGTTATAGCTATCTCACTTGCATGCACTAACATTGTTCACACTGTAATTGCAATAGAAAATTTCATGAATTTTTGTTTTTGTTTCAACGCTCTCTTCTGTCTTGTTGTGTTTGTGTTTCTAATGCGCCAACAACTTGTTAAATTGCGGCGAAAGAGATAACAACAGAAAGGAAATAAAGTAATAAAGATCAAAGTAGTTGTATTTCAACAGTCATCTCGCAACAAGTGTCGCCAAAAATATTAAGAAATGGTATTAAAATTGAATTGGATTTTGTGGCTATTGATGCTGGGCAATGGAATCATGTCCAGCATTTGTTGGCAAGCACACTTTAAGCCCGCTCAGCTCCAATTGCAGATGAAAACAAGCGATGAGGTGGAACTTACACTCTCTGGCATTAAAGATGTCACAGATCGCTATAGTTTCCAATTAATTAGCAACAATCCTCATCTTGCCACTGTGGCACCGGAGAATGCCACAATTCCCATGACAGTGGTGACAAAAAGTGAATGGACAGGTCGCATTCGGTTGGATGGACATTTTCTTGGTGAAGCACGAATAAATGTGAAATTACATGATGCTCTATTAAACACAAGCACGGACCCTGAGAATTCTGCCGATAACGATAGCACACTGTTGGTGAGAATTGTGCGTCCGGAACGTGTCATTGATCATGTGTTTGTCGGTTCCATAATCCTTCTAATGTCATTGCTGTACATTAATTTTGGTGCCGCCCTCAATGTGGAAGTGCTACAGGGTCTTATAACCCGTCCAATTGGACCGTGTATTGGTTTTGTTACCCAAACTGTGGGCATGCCACTGCTTAGCTATGCCTTGGGTGTCTTCATCTTTCCGGATTCTCCGGCCATGCAATTGGGATTATTCTTCACGGGCATTGCACCCAGTGGTGGTGCCTCCAATACCTGGTCAGCGGTACTCAATGCCAACATCAATCTATCGGTTTTAATGACAACGGTCAGTAATTTTGCCGCCTTTGCATCGATGCCAATTTGGATATTTACCCTGGGTCAACTCATCTTTGAGCGTGCTGGAATGCAGGTTCCCTATGGCAAGATTGCCACCTATTGTGCCAGCTTGATTATACCACTATTCATTGGTCTGGCCATACAACGTTGGCTGCCACGCTTGGCCCAGATACTTGTCCGTCTCCTCAAGCCAATTTCAGCATGCCTTATAATCTTCATCGTTATCTTTGCAATTATCACCAACTTTTATCTCTTTGAACTCTTCTCGTGGCAGGTAAGTTCTTCCAGATGAATCGCTAACTAAGTATACCAAAATTGAGTTAATCAAACTTACAAAATTAGGAACATTTCCACTAAGAAATAAAACTTAGGAAAACAATATATTTATTTTTATTTAAGGACCCAAGACATATAATTAATGTGAATAAACTAACTAAAGCAATGGCTAATGGCCTTCAGCTAGATTAGGTGTTATATTATGACTAGTTAATGTGTTATTAATTCTCCCAGTTGATATACAAATATAGACAGTCCGTTATAATAAAGTCCGTTTAAAGCTGTAATTGATTTTGGCTTTTGCACAAGAAAATTTAAACTTAGGAAACAAATTTAGTATAGAAAAATAATTTATTTATTTACTTTTTAGTTTTACTCTTTATTAAACAAAAATATTTTATTAAAAGTCCTGAGAACGTATGAAAAACATTTTTTTTGTTAAAAGTCCTGCGCTTTTTGATACTAAAAATATATTTGTTATCGGCTTTGCACTTTTTCCTACAACTGTTTAATATTTTAAGCTTAAGCTTCAGAAATTCAGTAAACAAAAAAAAAAGGACAGTTAAATAAAAAAGATTTGTGTCATGCCATTAATTAAAAGCATTTAGAATCGAGTTTGTATTGTATGTGTATTGAAAATGAAAAGCGACAAATGAAATATAACATGTGATTTTATTAATTATTAATGAAAAAGAAAATTTAAGCAGAGTCTGAGGAATTAATGTAATTGTTTCTCAATAGTTAATATTCGATTTCTCCTAATTTTCGTACTCTCAATAATTAATAAGTATACGATTTTTCCTAATTTTCGTACTTTGTTTTTTTTTTTAATGAGATTTTGTTGTTTTTTCCCATTTGAATTTTGGTTTCCTTAAATTTGTATACTTAGCTGAGCCTTTTTGTTTGTTAGAAAAATATTCAAAAATACTTGATTTCGAACATCTTCAGATTGCTGTGGCGGGATTGACGCTGCCTGGACTGGGGTATGTATTTGCCTGGCTGGCGGCCAAGTTGCTTCATCAAAGTGCCGTCGATGCATTGACCATTGCCATTGAGACGGGTATACAGAATACGGGTATTGCCATATTCTTTCTGCGTACAACATTGCCACAACCGCAGGCGGATCTGACCACCGTTGTGCCAGTATCGGTGGCTATAATGACGCCTCTACCACTGCTTGGCATTTATTTGTATCAACGCTGTCATGGCATCAAAATGGGAGAGACAAGCTCTGCTGAGCATCAGCGAATTGTTTAAAACAAATACAACGGGGGAATACCCTCCCCATCGAATTAATCGATCAAGCAGGCGTCCACTAAATTTATTATTATTTTTTATATCAATTTGTTTGTATGTTACTATGTATTTTTATATATAAATTATATACTATACATATATTTATAATCGAAAACAATTGAAATTGTAAATATCAGATTTGTGCTCAGTTCTCAGGATCTACGATCTGGGATTGGTATAAAGCAGTACCTTGTAGTCCAAAAGAATGGAAAGATCATCTTTTTTTATACGAATGTTAATAAGACTATTGGTTTTTAGTTTAAGGTAACTCAATTTTTGTTTAATTTTTCTAAATTTGTAATTTTTTTTTTACTTTTAATTTAAAGTGCTTCAACATTCATCTTTAAATTTGACAATTTGTTTTTCGATAATATAAACGTTATATATATATATATATGTACATATATCTAAGTTGAAAACAAGTTAAATGCTAGTGCAATAAAAGAACTCAAAGTGTCGACAATACGTAGACCTAAAATCGCTTTGGATAACACATTGTATCAATATCAAGTACAACTTGAAGCCGTTATCGATGACGAACAAACTATTCTATTCCAAATTGAATGCACATCTTAGCGATTGGAATATTTTGAGCAAACCAAAAATAGTTTTTGAACTTAAATTGAGTTGCTGGAATTCGTACATGATGCGTAAATAGTTAATAGGTCCATTGCTCATATCGACACCATTTAAAAGATCCGGTAGAAGATTGTAATAGTTAATCACACAATAGACGCGCTGCAAATCCTGGGCACTAATGCATGCCACATAGCTCGGCTCGAGACGCTTCTGGCAGAGAAATTCGCGTAGCGGAACGCAAAGATCACGTGTAGATACCTCCAACTGAACCTTGAACAGCTCCTGCATCATTTCGATCAGTTCCACAGAGATGAGCGTATGCTCACCAGGACTTTTACCCAAATACGCATCAATCAGTTTCACCTGCCACACATCGTTGTTGTTGGCCATCTGTCTGGTAACATGCTACAAAACAGGAATAGGAAAAATATGATTTACATTAAAAACATCAATTTAATAAACAAAATATTGCATAAGACAAGAATAAATATGAATATGAATATGAATATGAATATGAATAGAAAGGAGAAAGAAAACTTACATCGTAAAGTGTTAGATACACTGGCAGCAGATGCATACGATCCTTGACGACAGCATTATAAAAGAGGAGCATTAATTGATGACGCTTTGTTAGCTCCGAGAAACTGAGTGTTGTGCCCTTGGTCTGCAGGAAACGGCTAAGGAATGGCTTGACCAAACGTTCGCTGGCAAATTGTTGCAAATCATTGACATCCACTTGCCAACAGATGCTCTGCTCCGTTGTTAAAGTCTGGGCGAGCATGCTCTTTAAACGATCCGGATCCTCCAAGTGAGAGAGACGTCCCGTCCGCTTTTTAATGTCAATGGGAGCGCACAGCTCCAATGCCTTCTCAAGTTGATGCCAATTCCGTGAACGTTCAAAGCAAACTGGCCAATAATTCTCATCCTCAACAATCACCTGCTGCAGTGTACTCAACTCGGGCAGAATACAGGGGGCAATGGGTAAACGACGCAGCTGATTGGAGCCCACCTCGAGCACGGAAATGTTGCAAAGACACAACTGATGGGTATCAATATCACGGGGCAGAAACAGACGCGGTTCCACTGCAAGCACATAAAGATGACGCAGAGCCTGCAAATGATAACTACAGATGGATTCGATTAGATGGATAAATGTGTAATGGATGGATTCTTTTCTTTTCTTTTGTTTTTTTCTCTATCTCAATTAAGGAATTCTAGAGCTGAAACCTACCGATTGTCATTGCTGTGTATCGGGAACTTGGGAAAGAATGCACAAACGAGAGCCGCTATTGATTCCGGCGTTTTGGCGATTGTAAATCTACCGGCACCAAGGAATAGCAAACCCAACGACATATGGATGGCCATATGGGAGCCATATGTGATGTGTGGATATTGTGGTCCAACTCGTGATCTCAAATATCGAATGATGCGAAGTATCTCACAATTGCCAGAACCGGCAAACACCAGCGATATCGAAATGAGCAGCACCATCAAACAGCTCTCGATTGTCGTACGACCAGCACATTCTCCCATCGGTGTGCCGGGGAATCCCAAAAATTCTTTGATAACAGCACGCAGTGTGGTAAACGCTACAGGATTCTCCGTGCCAGCATATTTAAGGCCAATGCAGAAAGCGGCGCCAGCCAAAATATTGCAATACGCTTGTCTGTTGAATGCAAAAATGTATATATCAAATTTAATTCAATTCATTTCAAGTTGTTTTTTTTATAAATTAACAAAGTATTAAATGTTGTGGATAAACTAAAGAAATGACAGAAAACTAAATAAAATGTTTACGTGAAGAGCTCTAATTAGCAATTCATAGGAACATACCCAATTAAACTGTAAACATGATTAGATGAAGCACTTGTGTTTTCCTTCTCGACTTTAATCGGGTACGGAAACATCGGGATCGGGATCGGGGTCTGGGTCGGGAATGAAGTCGGGGTCGTGGTTGGGATCGGGCTAGGGCTCCGCAACGGCACGGGCATTTGCATCGTTTATATCTTTTCTCGCACTCTTCAAACTAAGTTATTAGATGCTCGCAATCGAGATTGTACATCGGCACCCATTGGTTGTGAAACGCCACGAACCCCTCCCATTCTACTAGGTATTGAATTTCCCCTTCCACAATTCTCTTGTCTAAAAGACATCGTACCGCCCATTCATCCATCATCATCATGGCGATGGTAACACTATAACTTTTGACTGGTATAACAGTTGTTATTTGATCTGTTATTGAAAGCATTGAAAGCGTCACCACGTGCTTTGCGTGTTGTAAGGAGCAAAAAATAATGAAAAGTGCTCCAGTTTAGACCACAATTAAGTCTTCATATGCAAAATTTGTGAAATGAAATATTGAATTCAATATTCCGATGAAATTATTAAAGCCATAAGAGCCAGTATTGTGGAGACATGGAGTTATCGCCGCTTTTAGGAATTAGGCATCGCTCGGACCTCACTCCGACGCATAACACGTAGCCCATTATTTGTGAAAAGTACATGGATAACTACTGACCACCGCGATCACCAGATTCGACGCCACCGCTACTTTTGTTTGTGGGGTTATTGAAAGAAAGGTGTACGCAAATAAGCCAAAGCCCTTAGCTCAACTGAAAAACCATATTCGACTTGAAATAGTCGGCATATCGTCCGAAACTTTGGTCAAAGTCATGGAAAATGCCGCAAAAAAAATGGCGGCAATGGCCGGTATTTACTGTATTAACCAGGGAATGAAACCGAAACGAAATTCGTTTCCGGCTCCGGCTTTATTCCCTGGTATTAATCTCTCGCAATTTGTTTCCATTTTCTCTATTTTGATTACCTAATCCTGGTTTCTTCTCAAAATACTCTTTAGTGTAAAAACATGATGTAATACCGTGAACAGTCCAATGAAAGCGTCACTTTAACAGAGCTATTAAGGCTGTTGGACCAGAAACTTACGTGATAGCCTCGTAGTCCACATCGCTGTCGTCTGGCTGCTCATCGTCGCGTGTGGGCAGACGAAGATGGATGCGAAGGGTTTGCGGAAATTGAGCCTGGAACCAATCGTTATCCGGTTGCACATCCTGCCACAAGATCAGACCGCGTGCAATTGTGCGTAATAGAAGAAAATCGGGACGTACCATGTCCAGTAAATATCTTGAATCCGGTGCTTGCATCCACTCAGCAATTGCCGCATTTCCCGAATCAAAGAACATGAGACCCAACGCTAATGTGGCACCTGGTGCGGTCACATCAATGTTGACACTATCACCTTCACGCACTTGGAACGAGGCCAAGCGATATTTCTCCTTTTGGGAGCCACCAATTGGACGCTTGACACCGCCAACCATATAATAATGTAATGTATCCGGTAGCTGAAGATCACGTAGTCCAGCTGGAGATTCACCCTGACCGAGGGTAACCAAACCAAGTGCCAAGCCCGCTGTCATTGCATACGATTCTCTTTCGACACTATTCTCCATTTCAGGACCAGGTGGTCGACCAATCTCCTGGAGAAGCACCTCGGCAATATGCCGTTTGGCGGAACCCTGATAAAGCAATCCAATGCCCATGAGTGCAGCGACCTGTGTACTCTGCGGTATATCCAATTCCATGGCCGTGGCCGGCAACAATGCCTCCAGATGAACACTCAACAACTTGGTTGTCTTGGTGTCCATGCTGCCACGATGTGCTGCCGAAATGCCAAGGAGAAGACCGACACTCGTCATCTCATCACACTTGACCAAATACTTGTAGACACTCATAAAGGAGAGCGACTTCAGATGTCCATTGAGACCAAGAGCCATTAGGAATCCTGCATGCTCCAAGGCATTGTTTGCCTGCGTCTTTGGCTTGTTGTACACAATCCATGTCGAATCAATGTCCAAGGCATGTGGTGAGATTTTCAATCCAGTGGCGACACCATTATGAAACGATGGCCACATATGCATATTGGCTGGAAACTCAATCTGTTGCATCTCAATGGTGGTGCCCTTGATGGGTTCCCTGCCCACCAGACACAGCTTTGGCATTGGCATATTATCACTTGGTCGTGGCAACAACGTTCGCAACGTGAACATACCTCTGCCCAGGGGGAGGGTCATGGTCCGAGCACAAAGAGCAAACAATTGTTTCTCCTGTTCCTCGATAAACTCGTGATCACTCGTTCCCGGCGATTGTTGCACCTCAATGGCCACGGGATCGGCGCTGTTTAACAGACGACGCACCTCCTCCACACGCATGTCATCGGGGAAACGTAGACGTAACAATTTCGTATCCATATTATCCATGCCATCGTGACGCAGTTGATCTGGCTCCGGTTCAGGCATGGGACATTCTCCGCTACTTGGAGCACAGCGTGGTGAGAGGGAATCCTCTTTGTAGACACGACCACAATGCGGTTGTCCCAGTGTCGCCTCAAGGAATGGCAACTGAGCATGTGCCGCCAATTCGGGACGCAGTATTAGCTCATAGGTGGCCTGACTGCAGCCCATGGGAGGTGATAAACGTGCCTGTTCCAAGGCCTCGGCTACAGTCAGATGCACTGCAGCTGGCAGTCGTTCAATATCCCGTCGTGTCAGTTGCATACAAAGCAACAGCTCCAACAATTGATGACAACGTGGCACATCTGCTGAAATGCTACGTTTGGGACGCTTTGGATAATTCGATTGGACGGCACTATAAATCTCAAGAAGTTGCCACCAATGCTTGAGCTTGGTGTGTCCATGCATCACAAGCGAGACAAGTTGGATCAGATTTCGGCTACGTTCGTTAATGCACTCCACATAGCTGAAGGGCACAACCTCCTCCCTGCCCAGCAGCACATGCTCCAACTGTGCATAAATACTTGGTGCCGGCATTCGCAAGAGTTCCTGGTAGAGCATCAATGCTCCGTGGTCCGAGCTCAGCATTGTCAGCTTTGTTGTCTTGTGCGTCAGCTCTGGGAAATCCAAATGATAATGGAATATATAACTATCCAGTTGCATGTCAATTGCCAGTTGATGCAGAAACTGCAAAAGAAACAAAGCAACTTTAATTTAATCATTCCCAAGTTTCATTATAAAAGTTACAAAATACAAATAAAAATAATTATTATTTAAGATTCGAATCTCAAGATTGTTGAAAAGACTTTTGTGTCTTACCGTGCCCAAATATATAAGTCCGCTGTTGAAGACCGAGTCCAATTTGAGATCCTCGTAGAGCATGTGTAATCCATAGAATACGGCCGGAAGCATTCGGAACAACGGAGCCGTAACATCAACGCTATAGGCATGGCAACCATCTCCGCCGCAAGGAGCCAATGTGGTGTGCATAAGCAGAAATTCCCAATCATCATCGGTATACGCCTCACAATCATTGTATTTGCGACGCTTCTTGGGCTCATCCTGTGCCGCACCAGAGAACATAGCTGGCGATTGATACGGTGGCGTGGCACAACGAGCATACGATTCATCCGCATCCGGATGCTCACTGGAGGCGGCCATGCAACCCATCAAATTAAGGAGTGTACTCCGAAATAGTTGCCACTCCTGCTCAATGCTGTAATCTCTTGAGCCGGGAGGATTACGTGCGCTATACCAGCGTATGATAAAGTGTAGAAACTGCGATGGACTCAACACCTGACGCAGTGCAGCCACACAGCGTGTGATCAGTCGTGTATCATTGAGCAGCGGCAATGCAATCCGCAACATTCTGCCAGTGGCATAAACTAATGTTAAACGATTGCCGGCAGGATCACGCAACGCTTTGCATATATTATGCGCCTGTCTCTGTGTATATGACATGGGTTGTGGTTGTATTGGGGAGAGCATATGCAGCTCCAACTCCTCATCGAAGGCATTAAGATCAGCAGCTGCCTTTGTGGGCAACAAACTGCTTCGACGTACCTCCACAAACGAACTGCTCGTCATTTTCAATTGTGATTGAAGTGTTCCTTGCAGTGGCGTATGTGGAGCTGAACCAGGACCAGTACCAGGATAACAAGTTGCCGGCGTAGGAGTTCCCGTTGTTGCTGTCGTTGTTGGTGCTGTGAGCAGCGGTGTTATATGCACTTTGGAAATAAGTACGGTGCCAGTGTAGAGTATCAGATTACCACCTGGATCCAACACGGCAATCATATGCATACGTTGCAGACCCACTGCATCCTTGGCAGGCAGTGTCGAGGCCAGCGTGGATAACTGCAATTCACTTGTGTTGTAGCCATTGAGGAGCACCAATTGCAGGCGACAGGAACGGGCCAGCAAATAACATAAATACGTCTGACCCACCAGATCTGTGTGGATAAAGGCACGTGTGGCCATCTCACAGAATTCGCGTTGTCTTTTTAATAGAATAAAGCAGTTTATTATTATTCTGATTATTATTGTATTTAATTATACTTCTACTTACGTGCCATAGGTATTCTCTGTCCAAATGTGTTCCAGACACATCTCCGGCTCAATTGGCTTGGCCGGCTTCACATGTGTCATCTTGCGCATATCCTTGATGGACACGGATTGCTGACTTATGCTATTCTGCAGCTGACTTAACGGAGATCCCAAAGAGGCGCGACTGTGCAAGGAATGCAATGCAATTAGAGACAAGAGATGACATCTTCATAAGAACTACTTACTTTGATTGTCCTAGAACACCGCTAAAGGATTGAGATTGACTAAGGCCGAACTTGGAGAAATTATGAGGGGTTGGCATTGCAAAGGATGTGGTGTTCCGTTTGGGTGTGGCTGAAAGAATAATAAAGGACAATTACTGTAAGGAACCTTTTCAAATGGAACTACAAACTAAATAAATAAAATAACTCAATTTAATGAAATAGTTGAGGCAACATGTGGAAATGGTATCAGCAATTAAACTAATCGGGTTTTGTTAAATTCAAAATTTGTAAAGTTTAATATAATTTGAGTTCTTGGAACTGTTGGAAGTGGGATTCTGTAAGTATGAAACAAGTGGACATGAGATCATGAAAATCACTAAAATAAAAGTTCCATTTTAATTGGACTATTAAGCTTGGAAATATGCGGAACAAGTGGAAATTAGATTAGCCATTAAAAAAACTGTTTCCCGTTCTTTTTCCAGCATTCCTTTACCTCCTGTATTTTTGATGGAACTGAAGCTATGGATGCTGCTAGTACCACCGAGTGTACCACGATGTCCCTGCAAGGTATGAGTGAGGAAATCCTGTTGCTGTTGCTGGCTAACATTGTTGACCTCCTCGGGCGTCACTTTGCGGAGACGTGCAACAAAATGTTTAAAAAACTTGGCATCATAGAGGAGCACCAAATCCGAATCCTCCGCGGTGAATACGACACTGTATTCGGGTTCAGTCATATAACCCGTTGAATTCGTTGATGTCTTCAGTACCACAGGACATGCCTCGTGCAATGGATGTGACATGGAAAAGAGGCGTGGCATTGGAATTGACAAATGTGAGATGAGGGCATTGCTAGAGTCCTTCTCCAGCAGTAAACCGTGTACGGTTTGCCACATTTGTGAGATGGGAAAATCAAGATTGGCAAGAAAATCATCGCCATCATCACAGTACACACGTAATGCATCCTGATCCACCACACAAATGGCAGTTAAATTATCATCCTCTGGCTGAACGGAGGCACGTAGCTGGGCCAAGCGTCCACGGACAAAGCGACGATTAAGGAAACAAGCAAACTTAACAGGTGTGTCGCAGGTGAAACACATGCGTTTGTGGACACCATCGTCATCATCATCGTTGAGACCTTGTGTCCAAATCACCGTATTCTTATTGACATACAATTCCTCCTCGTTGTTCACAATATAATCACACATGGGCTCTTCGCGACGCAGCTGCACAGGATTCAACAGGTGCTGGGGCAGTGACGTCAATTGAGTTGCAGCCGCTGCATTGGGACCACACTTTTTGGTCTGTTCAATTAATTGTTGACGACGCTGGGCACGCTCATAGCTGGCCTCATAGTCATCATAGATTTCGCGGATGCACCAGAACTCTTGGGGCTCCTCGGTGGCAGCCGAAATGTTTACATTCTGCAAACGTTGCAGTAACAAATGCTCGGCGGGTATATATTTGGGAAGCGGCGGTTCTGATGGACCAGGATGATCCTCTGCCGCCTGACGACCGCGAGGAATGAATTCCAGTGGCGGCTCTGCGACGGCAATCATCTCATTGCATGCATCCAGATTTGCGAGATTATTTGTTACACAATTAGTCGCGCACTTAACAAAAAATTGTTTCAGTCAAAACCACACACAATTAAAATATTTAACTAAAAATGCCGGCTTAATCGTCGTCGTCGTCGCGCCGGCAAAAACAAATTCGTATTCGCTTTGCAATCGGTTATCGCATATGCAGTTTTGCAGCAGATAGCAAAACTATATCGATACATCGATAAGATACAAACATTCCAATCAACAAGGAATTAAATATCGCTCAATATTATTAACTGAAAATATCGATATTGATACTTGCGCCAGCAATTATATCGTGCAAAAATATATCGTCACATAAAAATATACATCGATATATCGATACGATATCAACAATCCTATAATCGACTTGGCTTTTGCATAAGCGTAAGTTTATAATAACAACAATCAATTTTGTCAAAATTGTCGCATTAATCATTGAAAGCTACTGCAAATTAACACACAATTAACTTGTGTGCATACAGAGTAAGCAATTGTTGGCAATGCACATGGTTAAATATCATTTACCTTGCTGTTTCGTGTATTTTCATTACGTAACACAAAAAAACAAAACATCCTGTTTGCATATTGAAATTGTCAATTGTCATTCATTTCTTGTTTGTTTGTTTGTTTACAGTTCATTCACACATACATATGGGCAGTAGCATCATCTCGCAGTTGGCGCGAAAGTACGGTGCAGTGATATTCTTTCCAACTGTTACAGTCGGCTCCATCTACGCAGATTGGTCCCATACACGTGAGTGGAAGCGCCAACAGCAAAGAGAAGCACAAAGCGTAGCGCTAAAAAGCCATAGTTAATACAAACAACATACAAAATGGTGCTCGGTCTGGATAAACGTGCAATGTGGGCGGCGCTGCCACTCCTTGGTTTTGCACTAGGCCATTTTCTGGATAAGAAGGAAACGGAACGCATGTCCATGTTCCGGGACAAGAGCGCACTGTACGGTCGTCCAGCTGGAAGCGAGGATAAGCCACCATCTTGGTGATTAGCATTAAGTTGCATACATGATTCTTCACGACTTTGTTTCTTCTCACTGTCATTAAAATAAACTGTAAAATGGCTATGTGAAAAGGTTGATACCTGTATTTCTTATTTGTAGGCTCATAAACCTCAGCATTACAAACCAATTTTGCTGACCCAACATCTTGCGGTTGCCTACACAAACAATGGATCGAAACTGGAGGAAAGTCGAACTTGATTTATTTATGAAGGATTACGTCGTTGTCTGCTTCTTCTTCCATTGTTTGTTCTACACATGAAAACCCATAAAACCATCAACACACGGGCCAACGATAAGCCGAAGATAACTCGTTTTTGGGCTTCTATTACCTGGATGAGATTTCCCAAAAAAAAAAACAAGCAAAACAAACAGACACACACTCACACCTACACAAAGATATATAAATGTATTTGTGCACATAAAATCGCAGTTGGCATCTTTTTGCACCTTGTGCGTGTGAGTGAGATGGCATTAGCAGTGTTTTGAATGCGCAAAAGCCGTTAAGATTTCAAGTAGTGCGTGCTTTACTGAATGAAATACCGAAAAAAAGATGAAATATCAGATGTTAAATTCATAATAACTAACCATGAAATGCATATGAAACTGAAATTTGATTTCTATATGTGTGTGTAACATAATCTGCATCAACGGCACAAACTCACAGCCAAATGAAAAGAACAGAGAGGGACTCACAACACAAATTGAAATGCCAATGCAACAAAACTAATTTATTTTTATGGTCACTGTGGCAACAAGCGTACACAATTGTTTCCAAATTGAGGGCGTGCTGCGCCAAAGGACGTTAGGTATTTGTGTCCTTACATCCAATGGTTTTTATTTTGTACACAGGCTCAAGGCGATGGCGGGATCCTGCTGCGTTTAAGATTTTGCAAAGTGCGTGGGTATCTCTCTCTCTTGTGTGTGTGTGAGTGCGACGGCGACCACATTCTAGGAACGTAACAAGATATGCAGTTAGAGATGAGTAACCGCTACTGTGACTAGATCACTGTAGACTCACAGTCATAGATTTTACAATCACAGTTACGAAAAGTAGGTACACTTTTATGGTAAACGGTACCCTGGCACCCTTTTTTAAAGTAGTTTCTCGCTCTCAATCACTACTGCAGTTTGAATGCATGTTCGAATGAGAGAGAGCACTTCCAGCGCTTTTGTTTCGCTCTCGTATGCGTTCGCATGTGCATATATTCGCTCACTTACAGTCACTATTGGTTGCGCATCTCTAATGTGCAGCCACCAACACTTGTTTGTATGTGTGCGCGCTGTGTTGATGTTTTCGCAGGTAAAACTGTGTGTGTGGGTGCGCATGCGTTTACCTCTCTCTCTTTCTGTGTGTATGTGTGTGTTTCGAGTTTTTGCCGAAAACTCGTTTGCAGGAGCGATACCATGGATCAGTTAGTTTTCGGCACTCAAAGCAAACAGAGCAAGAGCGCGTATGTAAAATACCAGAAACTAAGATAGAAACAAAAATAAAAGAGAATCCACAGCCTCAGCATGAGTGCAGAAAAAAGAAGCAAAGACACAACAACAACAACAACAAAAATGTCGACAGAATTTGCAAATAAAACTTTGCAGGATTACGAAGTGCTGGCCGTAATGGGAAATGGAGCTTTTGGCACCTGTTACAAGGTGAAGGATAAAACCACTGGAGAATTGTATGCCTGGAAGGGTATGAACTACGATGAATTGGATGATGAGAAATGTGATTCCCTCATTTCGGAAATAAGTGTTTTACGCCAACTGCAGCATCCGAATATAGTGCAATATTATCATCATCTGGTAAACCGTGAGGCAAAATCCATTTACATTGTAATGGAATGCTGTGATGGCGGTGATCTTGCCCAGCTTATACAACAGGCTCGAATGCAGCGACAACGTTTCGAGGAGCAGTATATTTGGCGTGTACTCTTTCAGCTTTGCCGTGCCTTGCAGGTGTGTCACAACAAGATACCCTCAGGAACCATACTCCATCGGGATATCAAGCCGGCAAATGTCTTTCTCGATGCCAGTGGTAATGTTAAACTGGGTGATTTTGGTCTGGCACGTGTCCTGCGACGGGATCAATGCTTTGCCGCATCCTTTGTGGGCACACCGCACTACATGAGTCCGGAACTGGTGAAGGGAAGACAATATGATCGCAAAAGTGATGTCTGGGCTGTCGGTTGTCTCATTTACGAACTGTGTGCTTTACGTCCGCCTTTCCGTGGCCGTGCCTTTGCCCAGTTATCGGATAATATTGCCCATGGCCAGTTCAGTTGTATTCCCGGAGTCTACAGCAGTGATCTACAGTCAATAATCGGCTTTATGCTTGCCGTGGATCATGAACAGCGTCCTGGAATTGAGGTGATTACACGTCATCCATTGCTGGTGCGGAATATTTGCCAGCTGGATGGTGAATTTCCCCGTCTCATCGATGCTGGCGATGATTTCCAATTGCCCGGTGGCGGTAAATTATTTCCTGAATCACCAGAATTATCCAGCACCATGTTTACGGAACAGTATAGCTTCAATGAGGGCTATGGGCAACGACGCTTGAGTGTCACAGGTGTTTTTACACCCGATCTACGTAGTGAACTCTTTTACTCCGCTAAACGTCGCATCTTTGCTGGCAAACAACTGCAAAAATCGGATCCCTCACTTTACGAGAGCATACGCCGAGAACCGGAGAGGGAGCATAAGGAGGAGGAGGAGGAGGTGGAAATGGAGCAAAGTCCACGTCGCATTACACAACACATATTTAATGATGCACTGCAGCAACGTTTACATGCCATACGTGCTCAGGAATCGCTGCTTGAGCAACGTGCCAATGAATTGCAGGTGGCCGAGCAACGTGTACAGGCTTTGGAGCGTGAATTGCTGCAGAAACTGGAGCAGGCGGACAAGCAAAAAGCGCTGAAAGAATGTCCATGTCAATGTCGACAGCAGGTGCCTCAGGTACCTTCAGTACCTCCAGTGCCACCACGTGCCAAGCCATCGACCACTCGACATGATGACACTTATTGCAGCATTGAGCTGAATGAGACTTCGCCAACGGTAGCCAAAATGAATCTGGCCATGCTTACGGCACCAAAGCAGCTGCACAGCTTGAACTCCAATACGTTGAGAAAGGTCACATTTCAATCCCCACCACCCAAGTTGATTAATCCAGCTCCAGCTTCTTCAATAACTGCTCCTGCTTCTTTGCCTATGCAAACAAGCGTTTCGAGCAATGAATCCGCCGATAGTCAAGCATCCAGCACACGACGTAAATCCATTTTGGCGCTCTTTGGACTTGGCAGTCGTGGCAGCAAAGCTTCAACAAAGCCCACAGTGACTGCAACTCCAGCTGTGTCTGCAACTGCTCCTGTGTCTCTTGTGCCTGCTCTTAAGCCACGTGCCCCTCTTGCCGTAAAGTTGCCGGCAACACAGCAACAACAACAGCCCATGACCAACATGTGGACCAAGGAGCAGAAACGTGCCGCCTTTGATTTGTTGGCAGCCATGAATGCTGCTGAAAAGGATGCGGCAAGCGTTGTAGCAGGACGACGCCAACAGATGCGTCAATCGGTCAGAGAGCGTAATTCCAGCATGCAACGCAATCGAATGAGACGTTCCTTGGTCCTAGCTGGAGGTGCACAACCGAAACCATTGTTACTAGCATCGCGAGAGCAAATGTTAATTTAATTTACAAATACATATATTTCATAGCAGGATGGGCTGAAGGGGGACACTCAAAGTGACCCGCCTTGTGATGTGGAATAAGTTCCGAAAACTACATATATTTTTTTTACTCTTCTTTTTTTTTTATTCTAAAAGCCATTGTCTTGTTCCTAATATATATAGTAAATACATTTGTAGTGTATTATAATTTGTAAGCAAACATTTATTTGTGGAAATATTTTATGCGTTTTTGTGCAATCTACACATCAATAAAAATAGTGTTAACAAATTAAGTAACAGCGACAATATTATTTATAGAGAGGAGGTACAAATTGCTCGAAAGGTTTAGACCCCCATAACTTTGAAAAAAGAAACTAAACTGATTTCTAAGAATGTTGTGTTCTCCATCATGATTTGCCCTCTCAATTTCAGCAAAGCTCAATTTTTGAAATAATCTTATCTTAAAAAGGATTCTTCCTTTGATATTGTAAAATCTCTGGCATGATTCAAAATGGTGGCAGCGCCATCTTCTGTTTGTTAGCGCCGCCACTTGGCATGTCTACTTTTAGAACTAGATTCTCATTGAAGTCTGGCAATTTTCTCAAATTCGAGATCGGCGCTTTGCTATTTTCACGTTTTTTGTTTACCTTTTCTTTTTATTTATTTTTTTTGACATGTTGCCGCACATTGAGGAGGATGTGCCGGAATTTCTTATACAGCGCGGCACAGTTGCCTACTGCAGTCAGTTGCATGTGAAGAAAACGAAATCCAGCTTGTTGCTTAGTCGCAATTTAAGATTCTATGAGTTTCGGAAGAAGGAGCTGGTGCATCACATTGATTTGAGGGACACGAGCCTCCAACAGTTGACAACACAATTGGAATCATACGATGGACCCATAAGCAGTTTCCTCATACGCGACGATGTGGCTGATGTTAGTGGTGAATCCACAAGTTACAGCATGTTGCATGCTGCCGAGGAGTTGCCCTTAAACATTGGCAAATATATTTGGCTAAGAGATAACATTTACATACTTCTACGGTGCTGGCAAAAGTTGCTGGTGCTGCAGCGTCCCAGTGAGCATGGAGCAAGCTTTAAGCTGATTGCGCAGCATGATAATGTGGAGGGATACAAACTGGTTAAAGGTCCCATCCAATATCAGGCTTATGTGGAACTTCACTTTAACAATGGTAAAAAACTCCGAACGAATTTTCAAACAGCTGAAAGTGAAGAAACTACTCCGGGCACTGAAACTGAAATTTGTAGCGAAACAGGCTTTCAGCGGTTAATGCAACGTGTCAATAGCGCACGCGCCGAGTTGCATACACAGCGCGCCTTGACGCAACAGGATTTTGCTCGAGCAAGGGAACACAATACATTTGGAGTGCCTGGACAGCGTTCACCTTTGCTGGAGGAGAAGCAGCTGTTGCGTCGTTGTGGCGATGTCTGGACAAGGATATGTGGTAATTCCTTGGTGCTGGGCACTCTGATCTCCAACAGTGCGACTAGCAATCGTCCAAGCATCTTGCATGAACTACGTCCATTGATATATCTGCCCAGTGGCAGTGGTTTGAGTTTTACACATCGTCTGTATGAGTTGCCGTTGCAGGCGGACGGTCAGCCGCCGGAGGAATACGATGACTTGGCACAGTTCTGGGCGTGTCAGGAGCAGCAGCAGAGCACAAGCCTCAGCTGGCGTCTTGTCATTAATGAGGCACAGTTGCCACCGGAACGTAGTGCTGTGATGTTGGTGTGCCTACAGCTGATGGATTTGATAGAACTGGAGCAGATTCATCTCTTGGCAATCTACGAATTGCATGGAGCATCCTCGCATCCTCAACAATTACAACTGCAGCTGGCCACCATTAATGTGGCATCATTGTTAGAGCAGCCAGAGTTGCATGCTCCCAGCTTTGCTGCAAAGACAATGCATCAGGATTTTCTGGCTGTCATCATGACACAGACGTCACACTGTCCATTGCGGTTAAAGTTTCAATCTGTGGAGGAGCAGCAACAATTCGAGCAGCTGCTACAGACCAAACTTGGCTTAAAGTGTACAACAGTGAAGCAGGAGTCGCAGCAAGGTGAGCATTTGAATTTTATTTAAACTCGGACCGGAAAGAATTAGAAAAAAGAGAGGATAAATCTATGGTTAAGAAAAGTCTAAAAGAAAAGCAAAAACCAGGAAATTTAAATAACATGTAGATTCCTTTTTCTACAAAGTCCAGTTAAATTTGATCTTAAAACTATATTATAATAGTATTTCACGTTATTCTTACATTTTAGCCAAGTATCTTTCAGTTTATAAACTGTGATCTTTATGATTTCAATATTTTATAATAGTATTTTACATCATACCTTTTTTTACAGCTGTCCAACTGCTGGATGAGGACTTTTCCTTTGATAAAAAATGTGATAGCAGCAAGGACAACTCTAAGTCTACTCTTCAGCGCATATTTTACAATCCACAAACACATCTGTTGCTGCTCCACAATGATCCGGACCAGCATTGGCATATTTATGCCCAGAATGAGACGGAACTCTGTTTGCTACTCCGTCGCCTGCTACGCGATCTTCTCCAGCTGCACTGTAATGTCTCGTTGCTGGAAGTGGACAAGGATGCCTGCTGTGTGCCTGAAAATGCAGCCTTGCTGTTTGAATCTGCAATGCGTGATGAGTTACAGGCCAGGATGGAGTTATTGCAACTGGAACCAATAAAGGAACAATATACAGCCAAGGCTTTGGAACGTGTCCATAAACTGGAAATGGCCACCGATCTGCTGTACTCTGTGATAAAGAGTCAACACCAGCCGGAAACTCTCTAGCTGTCAATGCGAGAAGTGCTTTTCATAGTCGGCTTTAATTAATCCACTCTCTGTATAATTAGATTTTTATATATTGTGTACACAACTCGCTTTATGCTAATAGTAATCTATTTTGTACGAACTGCGGAAATTGTTTATAATTAATTTATTCAAACATTTGGACATCTTCTGAACAATCTTGTACTCTTGTTGTTCTTGAACCATTTTGTATATTTGAATTATATCCTTTTTGAAAGTTAAGACAAACATTTAAACGTTTTTTATTTAAAATAATGTTTTTATTGAGCCAAATTTGTTTAGGCTTGGTAATAGCAGTACAGTAAAGCTTTGTTGAGACGTACTTTTGATGCGAATCAATATAAAATGGACTTTTTCTTAAGACAACTTTCTCGAACTTTGTGACAAATAATGCGCAACTTAACAAAGTTCAATTGTCCTTAGACTTTCTTTAAGTTAGACATGTTTAACATAATATAAAAAAATAAGGACGGATATACAACTGTTATTCCTAGAGAGGTATAGCCATATACCTCACAGGATGTATACAGCAATGGAAGAACTGCGTCTTTAACAACTTGTCATATGTGTCAAATTGTTAAGAAACATTATATAAAATTCGAGGTTTTAAATAATCATATTTACAAATACATTTATGTAACTGCACTTGGTTTTAAAGCATTTCAAGTTTAACATTTGCAACGGTTTTAGTTTTGTCATAATAGTATAACAATATTGTTGTTATTGTCATTGTCGTTGTGGATTAAATGGAATTCTTAGGCTGTTGTCCTCGCTGTGAGCTTGTGGCACTACTGATGCTACGTCTTTGTTGCTCCTCGGTTTTAATGATGTTATCCAGCACATTTTCCAGATTCTGTGTGGCAGCTGAAAGTTCAGCATTGTCACTGTACGAGTCCTCAACAATCTCCTTGACTTTGTTTAGCAACAATTTGAAATTAGCCATTTCCGTATCGCGCATATCCACGTTAATTGATTGCTCCAAGAGTGCCCCAAGTGGCATGGGCAACGACAATGGTGCCCCCCCTTGTGTGCCAGGTGCTTGCAACACACTGGAACGACGTTGATCGAACCACAAACTGATGTCGCTCAACGAATAATCCGACTTATTTGCCTCCAAATAGCTGCGATTCAAGTCAGCGCCATTAACTGCAAAGTGAATGTAAAAGAGATGGCATGAGAGCACACGAAAAGGAAAAGAGATAGACTAGCTAATAAAAAAGGTGATCTTTGAATTGACAAGGATTTGCATATAAATACATACAATACAATGACAACTTACTGGAGTGTGTTAAATTAGCGCCCACAGGAGCATACATATCATAGACCGCTTGCCCAATTGGCACCGACAACCTTTGTGGTGTGCTGGCATTCAGAAATGTGGAGCTGATCAATGGAGCAGCAGAAGAAGCACGCTAAAAACAATAAAACAGATGAAATGTTGCTTTTAGACGTCAAATTTCTTCGGCACTTACCGATAGTTGTCGCATATCCTCAATGATTTGTAGCAAGAAACGCTGATGTGCGCTTAGGAATTCCGAGATTTCTGCGCTGGAAGTAGTCGACAGCAGCTGCAGCTGTGTTTCCAGCTTGCTGTTGAAATACAATTGTGTGAAAATGTGTTAAGATAACTTGCGGCAAATTAAACTCACGCATTTTGTAGCAGCACGCGATCAATTATGGATTGTAGACGCTCCGAGGCGTTGCTGGCGAGGCCAGTCAAGGAGCCTGCAAAGAGATATAATGGGAAAGTTAAATATCAATCAAGTAATGCTTAATTTAATTATACCCCTTCTGTAAGCACCGGATTACTATTTCATATATTTAGGGATATCTTGAAAAAACTCACAGATTGTGAAGTTGGCATCGTTAAACACATTCGGATTTAATTTAATTGCAATCGGACTGCTAAACTTTCTTTCTTCTTAATTAATTTGTTGTACATACATAGCTCTTGTTGTGGTTGTTGTTGTTGCTGTTGTTGTTGGGCTACCGCTGTCGCTGGCTTCTCATTTGTTGATCCCTTCATTCGAATTGCAGAATTGCTGCGAATGCTTCGTGTTTCAGCTGGAATAGGCGCCAGTTCAGTTGCATTGTTAGCTTGTCCCACACCGGCGACACTCTCTTGTGCATTACAAAAGCCACGGCGTTCCTCTTCCTCGGCCTCGGCACGTTGTGTCTTCTGTGCATATGGAAACCATCCACAAAGTTTGGCTAAATAGTGTGTCCAACGTTTTGGTGTCGGTTGATCCTCAACAAACACTTCGCACATGCGATGCGACGCCTCATGCTTGCCACTGACGGGCGTGGCAGCCGCAAAGCAGGGCAGACACAAGGATACATCACGGCACACCTGACACTTGAAGCGTATGCCAATAATGTGCTCCATGCGACAACCACCACATTGATTGCTATGTATCAAATGCTCTGTATCCTCAATGCGTTTCACCAGCGACAACAGATTCCCATAGATAAGAAACCGTGTCTGTGTGTGCGTCCAAAGATTATGGAACTGTTGCTCATTGAGACCAGCAACACCATGATGACAACGTGCAAAACATTGTTCCATCATGGCTGGCAAATTGTGGGATCCATAGGCCTTACCCTCGCCCAAGTAACTCAATAGCTTGCTGATCGTTAGCAGCAGCTGTTCAAAGGCGTAGCGAGAGACACACTGAGATTTGGCATCCGCCAGCAGGGAAAAGAAGTCTCCAACCATGTGATCGCTGCTGTAGAGCTTACAGAGCAACAGAAATGTTACTTTAATCTCGAGCAACGATATGGAATGACGACGATGTCTACAAGGAGAGAGAAATTAACTTGTGGAGAGAGTTATAATTGTGATGAGCATTCCTTACGGATCATAGATGTTCCAAAAGAAATTGGCCAAAAGTCCGGTGGCATTTTCCAGTTGATAACTTTGGGTTTTTGTAAAGTGTCCCAGTTTCTCGCATGCAAAATAAATATCATGTAACAATGAAGTGAGTTGAAAAGGCGGCACCATTAGATTTAAATTACAATTGCCACTACTAGCGGGCATTCCGTGTCGTTCCAATATGGCCAAGACCAATTTATAGGGTATTTTACTAGCTAGATATTGGACAATACAATTAGTAATACATAATTTATTAGATTTCTTTAGTGTGTTTATTTACTGTGAAAGATTTTCTGTAGTGCCACAAATTTGCTGGCACAGCGATAGACTGTATATTTGTAATTGCCATAATCCAATTGCAGTTTCGCCATAATCTCCGTTAAACTCAAGGTCACTTGTTGTTGCGGCTGCAGCAACACTTGTTGCTTCTGCTTCTGCTTCTCCTTCTCCATCACCACTGCCGCCTGTTGTTGTCCTTTGTTGTTTGCCAAGGCCGCAACGGCAGCGGCACTACTGCGCATTGTTGTCATTTGTGTGTTCACAGCGCTTCCCACCATAATGCTCTATCTTTCAATTATACTTTGCACTTTAATTATTTGTTTAATTTCAATATCTCTTCGTTTTAATTTGTGCAGCGTCGGTTTTTGCGTGTTCTTTGGGTATTCCACGGCGTTCGTTAGCGCAAAAGTCAAATTTGAAATGATTGTGTGGCAACGCTGTTGCGCGTGCGCATGGCAACACTGCAGTGCTGCCAGTCAGTTCTTACATTTGGCCGTTGAATTTAAATTTGTTATTTGCATGGGCTGCTTTAGTAAGATTTGAATGAATGCACACACCAATTGCATTAAAACTGCTGTATATACACTAAATACTTTGGTAGTTATCGTTTATTTGATATATTATAAGCTTAATTAAGTATTTACTGTGCGTCAATATCGATATCGATTAATGCATCGATTTGTTTAATTATCGGTGATCAGCATACCATGCATCAAATTAATTTAGTTTGCGCGCAATTTAGACAATGTTCTGCTTATCAAATATATCAGTTAAAACTAATTAAAAGTAATATAAGTTGTGTTTTGTCAAAGCTGTATTGAAGTAAGTTGAACTTTTGATTTAGCTATTATGTCCGTTAGTCCGCTATTTTAAAAAGATTCCCGTCTTTGGTTGAACAACACCTGCATGTATGCAGCTGATTAAAATCCGTCACAACGGAAGAAAAATGAAAAGAGAATTGTATAGCAGAGTACAATAAACAAAGTTAGTATATAGAGCCCAGCCAAGCTACTGATTGACTAGCTGACAAATGGTTTGCAGCCGGCCATGTGTTGTTGGCCCATCCCAGGTTTCCACCTGCGCGAAAATAGCTCAAATGTCATAACAAGATGGAGCACACATGTCATGCAAGCGGGCACACACACACATTCGTATGTACATATACATACAAACACATTTGCATTTACATGGCGGGAATTCAGAATAATGGCGAACAGGGCAGGGAACAATGACAAGCAGTTTGGGCGTCGTTGGCATCGTCCAACTGCCTGCGCCAGGCAATAATAACTCGCCGGTGCCAGTCATTGACAATGTCGGTGCCATAATGGCTCTCCACTGGCGCGGCAGCAACAGAAGCAGCAGCAGCAGCAGCAGTTGCATTGTTGTTGTTGCTGTTGCTATTGCTGTTGTTGTTGTTGTTGTTGTTGTTGCTGTTGTTGTTGTTGTTGCTGTTGCTCTGGTGCACTGCGTCGCGTGGTAACAACGAAATGACAGAGAGCGCGACACCTACAATTGTCAGAGTCGTCTAAATGAATGAATTAAGTCAGCCATGTGACATAACTGCAATGACCGCCCTGCTCCTTCTGCTCCTTGAGCTCCTGCTGCTTTTGCTCTTGCTGTTGTTTCTGCTCTTGCCCAAAGTTCCCAACGCCAATGCCAGTTCTATTCTCAGTCTCAGCTCTATCCACAGTTCCAACGGCTCACGTTGCACATTTGCCACATTGTTTTGTTGCTGTCATTCCTGACGCCTTCTGCTGTTGTTGTGATTACATATTTTGCGCAGTCTCTCTCTTCCTCTCCATCACTCTCTTAGGGAACAATAGGCTCTGAGGATGCCCCATTGCCAAAGTTATTTAACACACAGTGGTCCAAGCAGCTGGACTAGCGGAGTTCAATTCAATTCGCAAAGTCTTTAAGACCCTTACAAGATACAAGACTACAAGACTATAAAATGAGCCGATTTTCCAGCGGAAAGGGTCCCTCCTTTGTTATTTGAAATATAAATTTTATATATATTTTTTTAAATTTAAAATCTGTTGTTTTACATGTTACACAACTTTTTATGTCATAAATAATAATATTGTTAAACTGGTTCATCAAAATATTAATTTTAGTTGTTTGCTGACTTTACTTTAAAGTTGATTCTGTTTCATTTTTTTGTGTGTGGAAAATTCCTGCCAAATGTGACCAAAAATTTGGATTGTAAAGTTGCCTGTCCCAAGGGTCAACAGATTTCAAACTTGCATAACTTTGTCAAATTTAACCCGATTACACTGTGTTACAAATTGGAATGAAGTTGAAAACCCTGGGAAATGACAGTGATTTTCTGGTAGGGCTTATCGAGTATAGCAATACTGCATACTTTTAATTTTGGGGACACCCCCAAAATCTGCATTTACCGCTAAAAAACCGAGTTTTGCTATGTATGGCTACTTAACAGCTTGTAACTTAGTAAACTTTACATCAATTTTGAATATCGTAACCGATTTTAGTAGAAGAAGAATAGACCTTTCGATTTGTGTATATATTGTTTGACCAAACTTGAGACATCTATCGTAATTGCCTCCCAAACCCATTTGCTTTTCACTTTTTTCAACATTTTTCAACTTTGACAATGGTTTTATGCACTAATTTCTATAAACACTATACTACTTATGGAATGTTTTGAAAATACTGTTTAATTCTGAGTATGACTTAGGTTTAATTTTAAAAATCGGATAGTAATTGACCAAGATATTACACTTTTTATGACAACAAAAGGAACGTTTTCAACAAAAAATGGCTGAAATTGAAAAATTTTTCTAAAAAAAAGGCCGACTATAAATGAGTTCAGAATATTGTTGGTAAGTTCAACAGAAAACTGATATGCCAACTAAAAAAAAATATGTTAAACAAATTTTTATTTTTTTTAAGTGGTTAAAAATTGTATTTTTGAACAAATTTGTAACATAAAAAGTGTAATATCTTGGTCAGTTACTATCCGATGTTTAAAAGTAAACCTGAGTTATACTCAGAACTAAACAGTATTTCTAAAACATTCCATAAGTAGTATGGTGTTTATAGAAAATAGTGCATAGAAGCATCGTCAAAGTTGGAAAATGTTGAAAAAAGTGAAAAACAAATGTGTTTGGGGGCAATTTCGCATAGATGTCTCAAGCTTGGTCAAACAATATATACACCAATCGAAAGGTCCAATCTTCTTCTTTCTAACTAAATCGGCTAAGAAGTTTATTATTGGTATAAAATTTACTAAGCTACAAGCTGTTAAGTACCCATACATAGCAAAACTCGGTTATTTAGCGGTAAATGGAGATTTTGGGGGTGTCCCCAAAATTCCAAGTATGCAGTATTGCTATACTCGATAAGCCCTACCAGAAAATCACTATCATTTCCCAGGGTTTTTTTTGCTGTAACACTGTGTTATCATGCGGAATGTCATTTTAAATTAAATTGATTCTACATTTAAAAATAGTCATTTTTTCAAAAATCTATTTATTTTTTATTTGTTTGAATTTTATATAAGGGTCCCTTTACATTTTCCGAATAAAAAAATTTAAAAACTTTAATTGTTGATTTTTTATTTTTAATCAACTCCTGGTGCCCAAATTAATACAGGAGATTACTCTAAGTTTTAAGTATTAATTTGTTAAGTATTAAATTACAGTGAACAATTAACAAAAATATTGACTTGTAAGAGTTGTCAGACCCCTACAAAGTATACAAAGAGTTCAGATCATCTCCATAACTGAGCTGAAGGAATACTTTTTTCTTTATGATCTAAATTCCAACTGAACTCAAATTTCTTTAATATTGAAATAAACAAATATTTTTACATATTTATTTAAATGTTTAAATTTAAATGGTTTAGCTGACTCGAGGTCGAAAGTTTAAGTTTACCATTTAAATTTAAACATTTAAATCAATATAAACAATTAAAAAGGTCGCTAAAACTCACAAATTTAACTCAAATGTTTTTACGCTAGATCAGTTGTTTGGGCCACTGTGCAGCGTCGACGTCGACGTCGACGTCAACAATGCCGCCTGTTGGCACAGGACAAAAGGCAATGCCGGAATGCAAATGGCTGTGAGGCTGCTAACGCCGTGTAAAATGTTGTTGTTGCTTCCCCCCCCCCCCCCATCTTCATTAAACATATGCAAGTAACGTTATCTGTCGCAGCTGTCACATTTGCACATCTCCACAACTCCAATTTCTGTCAGTGTACAAACATATATATATGGTACCTCGAACGTCCAGCGCGCCAATTAAGCAACAAAAGGTCAGTCGCTTGGGTTTCCGTTGCTTGACGACTTGGTTGCTGCCATTAAAATGAAGCGACGTTGCGAAATGTTTTGATGAAGCCAATGGCAGCCAGTTCGGTCAGCTGACTTTATCGCCCACACTTTCCTTTCACTTGTCTTCCCCCCTCCCTCCTCCTCCTCATCACTTTCTCACCATTGAACTCAATCCACAAAACGATTTGTTTTTTGCGCAACTTTAAAAGCATTTCCCTTTCTTCTTGTTGATTTTCTTTATTCTTTTTCCATTTTTTTTTGTTTTTTGTTGTTGCACATTTTGCAACAAACTTGGCTTCCCACGTTGCAGCCTCCGATACGTTTGGCAAAGTCTCAAGCTCTATGTATATACTATATATGTATATAGTATAGCATAGCTGTAGCGTCCAGTTTCCAGTTTCCCCAGGCATACAATTTCTCCTTGCATTTCTTATTGTTTAAATAAAAAGGAAATGAAAATAGTACTGGAGGACACAACTTGAAGCTTTTTGCAAATGTCTGCTCTGCGCACAACAAATGAACAAGAGAAACAGGGATGTCTGTTTGTCCGTCCACCTGTCCATCTGTCTGTCTGTCCGCGTGTTACTCGTTAACGTTAATGGGAGCACTGCCTCGGACATGGTCGGGTCTAATTTGGAGTCTTGCCGTCTGTACAATTATCACTTCATAAAGTATGAATCTGGGTGATGTTACGAGTAGTGTTGACTAATTTCATATTCATACATATATTTTTAATGTGAAAAAATTCACCATACGACATGTATGACAAATTTCTTCCATAAATAGTAATATCACAATTACTTTTGCTTGCAGTAAAAATATCACTGTTACTTACTAAGATACATTTCATTTTAAATATTATTTTTCGGTATCCAACAACAGAACTCAGCAATTGGACACTCTTTTATTTGTACATATGCAAATATTGTGTCATTTAAATTTATGAAGGTCAGAAAATATAGCCCAATGTAAAATGTTTATTGTTATCGCTGCATATTCAGAATTAACGATGATCCATATATGTAAATATTACATCCAGTTCGACACGAAGTCCTTAAAGCCTGTTATCGACAGGTGATCGGCAACTTTGCCACCATTATGAACAATATGGCGGTACGGTCGTCAAGGGTCATTTTTATACTCTTGCAAAGGGTATTATAATTTTGTCACGAAATGTGTAACGCACTGATGTAGACGTAGCAGACCCCATAAAGTATACATATTCTTAATTAGTACGACAATATCCGTCTGTCCGTATGTTTCTCTAGGTTTTTAAGCTATTTTAATGAAACTTGGTACAGATCCGTCTTCTTGCTGCACGCAGTTCATATAGTATTTCGAAAACAGCTAGATCGGATTAGTATATCATCTAGCTGCCATAGGAACGATCGGTTAGAAATCAACCTTTAGTATAAAAAACTTTTTTGTTTCTTAAGATATATAATTTAAACTCACAAATGATATGTTTGGTGCAGTTTCATACATCCTGACCCAATTTGGGTCAAATCGGACAGCTATATCATATAGCTGCCATTGGAACGATCGGTTCGAGATCAATCTTTAGTATAAACAACTTTTTTGTTTCTTAAGATATATCCACCAAATTGACAGATTAGATGTGTTTGATAGAGTTTTATACAGCCTGATCGAATTTGATTAGATCGGACTACTCCTATCATACACCTGTCATATGTCTAAATTTTAATGCAAGTCTCTGCAAGGGTATGCAATCTTTCATAGGTACCCAAATATAGCTTGCGTTATCTTGAATTGTACATTGGCTTTTAATTTTTGCGCATTTCAATTTATCATGGCGTACATACAAACAACACGACAAACAAGTGAGAGAGCACACATTAAAACACGCCTGGCGATTGCTGTTCATTCCTGAATGACCGCTGCCAATCCAATTAGTTGTGGACGGTGCAAACAAGCCAGCGTCCAGCAGCTTCGTCTACTCTTCCTTCCTTCGCATGTGGCAGCTGCCGGGCAATAAAAATGAAAACAACAGCAACAAGAACAGCAACAAATAATAATGGCAGCAGCTACAACGGTAACAGCAATAACAACACCGAGAGGTTGAGGTGGAAATGGGAATGGAAATGGATAAAGAGAAGAAGATGTAGAAGGAGGAGCTGAATGTAAAGCCGTTGCGACTGGGACACATTCGCACGCGTTGGCACGTGGACAGTGGACAGTGGGCAGTTGGCAGTTGTTGTTGTTGTTACTGTGCGTTGTTAAATTGATGTGAGTGACGAATGCATTTTATACTCTTCACTTAAGCTAGCCTAGTACTAAAGAGTATGCCAAGCTTACACTCTGCTTAATTGGCAGTAGTTATATTTAATATACAGTCGGCCAAGCATGAGTTTACATATTCAATACCCAGACACTTTAGAAACACTCACCATTAATCTTTTGTTTTTTAAATTGTTTAATTAATAAGAAATATTAAAATAGTGGAAAATTTAATGAATGTTTCTATATTTATTTTACTAGCTGACAAACTGTATATTTTTGTTTTCTTGAGACGGTTTGAACGGTTCATAACCGTTTATAAACGGTTTACCGCTTGCTTATCACGTATGCGCAGCGTTTGCTTAAGCTATCTTCAGACGGTACGTTTTTGTGTGTCACTTTTTGCTTAAATGCCAACGCTGCTGTGTGAACAAACAAAATTATAGAGCTTCCTTTAAAAAGCGAAGCTGATCGATGTAAATTGAACACCTTCTATTGCCAGTTGTCGTCTACTAGATTCACTCATTTCTTTATGAAGTTGTAAAGAGTGTGACCAGCTTCTGTGAAAATAAAAAGCTATGGGATTTCGGTGCAAGCATAGAGTGAATATTGTGAATGGCAAAATTTTCCTTAGCTCAGAAAGTGGCACACAAAATCGGACCGTCTGAAGAGAGTTTAAATTTTATTATTGGTACATTGCAGTCGAGCATATAAATTTTCATGGAGTTATTTATTATTCTCTGTGTGTATGCATATAATGCTTATAGGGTATTCAAAATATAAGGCAATATAAATTACAATCAGCCTTTTTAAGTTATTCTTCGATATTTGTTAAAGACAAGTCTACTGTAAAGGATAGAGTTCCATGCTGTTAATGTTATTCTAAATATTTTCACTTAAATACCCGGTATATTTCAGTCGAATACATTTTATAGACCATGTAATAGTGGCTATCGCAATTGGCCCAGTTCTTACAAAGTTACGGTAGTTACAATTTTGCTAAGCCGCTTACCAAAGTAAGTATCTCTGAGTTGATTACAGAGTATTTCTTTGTTGGGTAACCTCATTTGAAGCGTTCTCCTTTATGTTCTTTTGCAGCATGTTTTTATTTTTCAACTATTTATGAGTTTGAGTTGTTTGTGTAGTTTGATTATATTGCATGACGACTCTCGACTTGACTTAAATAGTTTTTGAATTTAAGAATGACTAAATTTATAGTTAATTGAATTGAAGCGGGAAAAATTCAAACTACAAAGGAATAATAAAAGATATACCTATTTTTTCTAATTGGTATAGAAGTATTTCAACTATTTAGACAACTATTTTATTTTTTAAATGTGGCACTTTATTGGCTTTATTTTTTTTGGAAAATGGCAGACGAAAATGGACCAAAATGACCGATTAATTGACATTATGCATATTTAGCTGTCCCCAAATTGTCAATGTCATACGATAAGAGCTTTGTGTGCCATTTAAATGGCATTTATTTGCTTTCCATTTGTACATTTGAGAATACTGCATATTTCAGTTAAAAATATCAGCATGCAACAACAAAATGTCAGAGAATTTGAGATTGTTTGAATTTGTTGTGCATTTAGAATTGAAATAAAATAATATAATATGAGTATGGCAATAACATAATCGAGCCACAAAAACCGCACTAAGGAAAGCTAAAGTGAAAAGTCCAAGGCAGAATGTTGTTGATTCTCTGGCGTGTTGTTCCAGTTGTTGTTGTAGTTGTTGTTGTTGTTGTTGCTGTTGTTGTCGCAAAGAGCAGAAGCTTGTCTCAGCTGGAATCAGCTTTAATTAAAAAGTTACCTGCAAAAATGCTTAGCTATTTTGCCTGGCAGCCATTGCAAATGTTTGCCCGGACCCCGCTATTCCCTATCCAGAACGTAGTTCTACTCAAAACCCAAACCCAAACTTAGACTCCGGGTGAGAGCAACCAACGAACGAACCGAGCAACTAACCAAGCAATGTTCCTGCCAGTCAATGGAATTTTACTGGTTTGCGGTGCTTGCTAAACTTTCTATTAGATTTCCTTGCACTCTTATGGCCTTGCAATTGATTTGGCTTGCTTCGTCAGTGGGCCAACTGTAGTTGTAGTTGTAGTTCTAGTTGTTGTTGTAGTTGTTACCGTATCCGTGTCCGTGTCCATATCCCGGTTAACTTCGATAGACAGCCCGCAGCGTATTTGCTTTTGCTGATGTGCCGGGGGAAGGTCGGGGTTGAAGGTGTGGCATGCGGGTGGCGGGTGCCAACCTTTTTCCAACCTTTTGCCACATATTTCTATATCAATTTGAGTTTACATATTGCATTTTAATGAATTTTCCGACAGCCAAGTGCTACCATTTTAGTTGAGTTAAGCCTTTGGGGTGCAATTTCACGTTCCTCCAAGTCCAACTAAGTCCAACAACACAACCAACAAAACTTGCTGCTATCTTTTATTGTATATCCTTGAGTTTGGTTTTGGCAAACCCAGAGGAAGCTACTCCGTGGTTCAACGTTAACGTTTCAAACCAATGTGTTAAGTTTGTGTGGTTTGGTTCACAGCTCGAAGCAGTCTGTTCTTTCCCGGTTCAATTTGTTAACTCGAGATTTATTGTTAAATTTAAAAAGAATGATTTTCAGTGGTTTAGATTATTAACAATTTCAAACAGCTTGGATCCATTAACAAATGGTTCGATTCAAATCATAAAAAGTGTTGTTATACGTTTTCCAAATCGGTTCGACTTAAAAACTACAGATAACAGTATATCTATATTGTAGATATTTCTTTATTTAGACCATACCTGTTAAGTAATAATAATAATTTAATTGATTATTAATTTTAGCCGAAATTCAACAGGTATGATTTAGACATCTTTAATATGCCCTTTTTCTCCATTTGTTTGAAACAATGTGTACAAATCAGTCCATTGTACAGAAGCTGAAGAAAACTCGAAAGTTATTTGTCTGTTGTTCCTAAAAAAAAATAAGTAGCATGAATGTATGGCACTTTGTAGTTATGGCAGTGTACTATGGAATTCTTTGAAAGTGAACTCTATTTGAATACAAATCGCTGCATATTTATTTGATAGTCATTGCATACTTTTGCGTAAACGGGCCAACAAAATGCTCCAAAAGTGGCGTCATCTTCATCTTCAACTTCATCTTCATCTTCATCTGTAACGTTGTCGTGCCCGTCATTGTTGACGTTGTCGTTGTTGCTTGATGTATTTCATGAATTTTTTATCAACTCGGTTGCCAGTTGGTGGAAAGTTTTGTGAAAGTGAAATGCGAGACTCGTAGCGCGTTGCATGTTGCACATTGCACGTTGCTCGTTGCACGTTGCACGTTGGAGCGTTACTCTCGAGACGCTTGTCTCCAGTTTGCAAGTGCAACTGTGTTACATTATGACAGCTCGAACTTATTTTACGGCGTATGTGAAATGCACAAACATCAGGCGGCAAAGGAGTAGAGCAAAGGAAAGAGAAGAAGGGATGAAGCACGGTCAAAACAATTGCCAAGCAAAGACAACAGCAACAATGACAATGCCAAAAATAACAATGTATCTGTGGCATCAACCCAAAACGTGCAGGAGAACTTTGTCTGCCATGCAAAACACGCGAGTTGCAAGTGCAAACATTGCACAGATACTTTCAACATGAGCAGCATGTGCAGCATATATGTGGCATGTGGCATGTCGCTTGTCGATGCTGCTGATGCTGATGTGGCTGAACATGATGCCAAAATTTGGCAGCGGCTGCCGCGCGATGCGGGTTAACATAAACACAGATCAATCTCAATCACACTCATCTATGCATGAGAGTGTGTGTGTTTGTATGTGTGTGTGCGGGTGTCTGGGCGTGTGTGCGTTTTCGAGCTCGCAAATTGGTTAGATTGCATCGATGATTGAGTAGCAGGCAACTGCTGCAGTTGCTGTGGCAGCCTCTTGCATAATTTAATATACTAGTCGACGTCCATAGTGCATTTCGATTTATCTTTTATCGGTTATCGCTTTAAGTTTAAAGTTCAAGAGGGCTTTGTAATTATTGAATTGCAATTTTACATCAATTTCGCTCGTTCAAGTAATGCTACAATCTTTTCAAAGATTACTTCAATCAGTGTTTGTGCCCTTGATTGCCACAAGAATCCCATTTTATATTTAGTCTAGTCATTTTATATTTAGTCTATTCATTTTATATCGTATTTTTAGTAGTTAAGGCAATTTAAAATATAATCCAAATGATTATTCTATTGAACATTTTAGTCCATCATAAAGATGGGAACTTCATATCGAGATGCAAATATTGTTTAAGAATTAATTAGACGACATACTTAATTAACTAACGTTTCTTAAATCTTGTTGCATTTCTTAATTTTCATATACAATTTTCCAAAAAATAAACTTAAAATAACTAGACTATTAAAAAATCACTTAAACACATCTTATTAATTATATTATTTACTTTTACCCACTATTGTCTATTGGCTAAATTGCCATAAAAGCAACACTGAAGACCAACAACTCAACTTCAACTCATAACCAACAAAATTATAAGAATTACTTTATCATAAACATACACTTTTAATCAATTGCAATGTAACTCGTTTTCTTTGTACTTTGTAATTCAACGGAACTTTGTAACAAATGTCAACTTCATTTCAAGGATTGTTTTCGCTTTGTGCTGAAAAACAAATGAAAAGTTGCATGGAAACTCATTTCGCTTCCATAAAACATCTATAAACATTTGTTGTCATTTCAAGGAAATATTATATAACCCCATGCTAATATTAATTGTATAAAAGAATTTCTGAGTGCTGTTACTCTACAGAACAGAAACTTAATTCCGTTAAATATTCAACCATTTTACACAGTTGAAGAAATCGATTTCTATTGGCTATTACAATTATTTGCCCCAAAAGGTATGCTATATTTGTTAAAGCTGCAATATGCAATTTAAAATAGTACATCAATTAATTTTACAATCTGTTTCTGAAATGTTAATAACTATGTATAACGACTCTACTATTTAAAGAACATAATAATGTTATTTTTGTAGTCATTTCAAGGAAATAGTATGTATATAACCCTATGCTAATATTAATTGTATAAAAGAATTGTTGAGTGCTGTTACTCAACAAAACAGAAACTTAATTCCGTTAAATATTCAACCATTTTACTCAGTTAAAGAAATCTTTGGGCTACCATAATTGTTTCCCCCAAAAAGTATGCTATTTTTTTAAAGCTGGAAAATATGAAATTTAAAATAGCATATAAATTTATTTCACAGTATGTTTGTGAAATGTTAATTACTATAACGAATCTACTATTTAAAGACAATATAATAATGGTATTTTTGTCATGCCGGAAGGACATCATTTGCTAGCTGCTCATTTTGTATTGTCTCAATGTCTCTGCATGTGTAAATAATTGACGCATTTTTTATAATTTCATTTACCTGACACACACAGGCAAACGCACTCAATCACACACGCACACTATCATGTAAGACACACATAATTGACAAGGCAAACTTGCAGGTTAAATAATATTAAGCTTATGCAATTGCAATTGCAAATGCAATTGCATTCAACGTAATTGCCAGAATAATTGTAATTGTGCGTATGCACTATGTACTATGGGAACTTTGCCCGATTTTTTGTTTGGATAATAAAGTCTATTTTGAGAGTTATGCTGATTAACAAACTTTTGATGGCAAAACATAGAAAACATTTCAAATATTAATGTTATGTAAACAGAGGCACATTCTGTTAAGTTAACAGCTCTACAACAGAGCTGCTTCAAACGAGCAGCACCTGTTAATGTTAAACACATTTTTTTAGGCTATGTTATTAATTCAAAAGCTGAAAAATACAAATTTATAATGGATTATATTCAGAGGGGTTTTTACCATGTGTTAATATATCTGTGTTGTTGATATGTATTGTTTAATATGTCTTTTTGATTATTTAAAAAGTTGCCTCAAAAATAAAATATGCAAGTAAATTTGAACTTTGAGAAGGCTTAACTACTTATGACAGCAAATGACAGCGAAGTGACTATAATGCACAATACATATGTATTTTCACCAAAAGTTTGTTGATCAGCATACCTTTTAAAATAGACTTTATTCAAAAAAAAAAATCGGTCAAAGTTCCCATAGTGGTATCTGAGGTAAAACACACGCACTTACACTGTGAGAACTGAGAGTGAGTTCAGCTTTTCAGATAGTTAATTGAGCTGTAGCTGGCTTACAATTGTTCTTGTTGCTGTTATTTGTAATTGCTGTTGTCCATTGTTGTTTGTACTTGTTGTCATTAATGCGAGTGTTGGCACTTTCGCACGCAGCAACCGTCTCTCCTTGTCCCTGTCCCTGTCCCCCCTTTCCTTCACTGGGACCCTCTCGCACCCTAACGCAATTGTGTAAAAGTTTGCTGGTAAACACATTCATAAAGCAAATATGCAGGCACACAAGCGACAGCATCAATGGCAGCGATGCCAGCAGCGACGCCAACGTTGCACTGTGGGGTTAAAACAATAAAAGGATACAAGAAAAAAACAGTTTAACCCTTTCTTTATCTTAAAATGCTAGAAAAAAACACAATTGCTCATTTTTACGTTTCTTAAAATCAATTGTACGATTTAATATAAACAATGGGAAATATGTCAAGTTAATTTAACCAAAAAAAATGAAGAATTTATTACAAAGTTTCGAATTTAAGTTGCAATTCAGTATTATATTATACTATTATAGAACTAAAATTGATTAGCTTTCGATTCACATGGCTTTCGTAGCATATGATGTCAGTTAGTTTTAAAGTTTGATACTACTATCTCAAAATGTACCATTTAAATGAACAAAAAATTTTCTAGTAATAATAATAGTTAGTTAAGTCTCTTACATATCAAGTTTATCAGGCATGTTCTACAAAAACTCTAGCAACTCCAAATAAATTTTTCAATCTTTCAAATGTCAAAAAAATTTAAATTTATTGAATTTAATCGAAATAATTAGTAAATACATTTGAAATTAATTTTTAAATTTTATAAAATACAGAAATAATAAATAATTTTGTAGAATCTCGAACTAAATAGCAGCTGATTTTATATCTTCGAAAAACTGTCCGAAAAAATAAAATTTCTGTCATTTAAGGAACATCAACATTTCAAACAGTTGTTGGCAAAAGATCTAGAGCTTTGTGGAACACCCCTATATAACAATGATTAACTGATTTATTGTCTTTTATTAAATAATTTAATTAAAATAGAAGCTTTGTTAATAAATAATGTTGAGTACAGAATTAGTTTATAAGACTGGTCTTGTAGTGCTAGGATTGAAATCCCAATAAATTAATGAAATAAAAATCGTGTATCTTTCGAAACTTGGTATTGACATGTATTTGAAAATGTAATTAAGAATTCTTTAACTACTATGTATAATTGTGAGTTTTTACTCACTGTGCGGCCATTGCCGATGTCGTTGTCGATTGTCGATGTCGCTGCCAACACGGACATATGCTAAACGCCAAACGAACAAGTGGAAAGTCAAGCAAAGCCATGTCTAGCCGAATGACGTGGGCCGAACGTTGAAAGCCGAAGCCGAGGCGAGGCGAGCCGTGCCGAGCTAAGCCGAATATGTCGCTGATTTCATAACGAACGATGGCCAATGGGACACCGCCGATTGGTATAAAAGCCGTTGTCACCGTCAACATTGTTCAGCATTCTGCGTGCGGCAGGCGTCGAGCGCACAACTCACCGGAGAGAAAGAAAAGAGAGAGAGATTAAGAGAGAAAGAGAGAAATCTGTTGTTTAAAGTGTAAGAAGTTGTTTGAAGAAGCACAAGCAGACGGTAAAGCCAAATAGGCAGACGCGTTGATAAAAGCGCGCGCAAAAGCAAAGCGAACGTTGTTACGTTGTAACGGTTAAAAACAAAAGGCAACGGTAAAAACGGCACAAGAGTCGCGCGCGAATTGAGCGCTGTTTACTTTGCCATTATAAATCCGGCAAGCGCTTTGTTTGTGTTTGTGTTGATGTTGGTAACAATTGCTGCTGTTGTTGTTCCTGCTGTTGTTCTTAATTTTTTTTTTCGTGCTATTCTCCAGCTCCTTAGCGTCTTTGCTAGTTACTGTTTCCTTTTTTTTGTTTTTTGTTTTTGTTGTTTAGTGTGTAAAGTGCATAAACAAAGAAATAACAGGCCAAAAATTGCAAACGGAAAGAGGAAAACGGAAAGTGTTGCATTTCCGAATCGTTGCCTTTTGTGCTGCGATTTTTTTCTTGTTGTGCTTCAAATTGTTGTTGTTGTTGGTGTTGTGGCTACTGCATCAACGGTTTAGTCAAAAAAAAAAAAGAAGCGAAAAATAAAAAAAATTTAGAAGAGAAAAATCGAGGGAAAGACAGAAACGGTTATTTTTTGGCATCTTTTGACGCCAAAATAAAGTGGCCGCAGGTGTTGCCGACAAGTCGTCGCATCGTTGTTCACAATTGGCCATAAACAAATTCACGCCAATATCCGTTGACCTTACAAAATTGTAAATTGCATCATAAAACCATTTAATTGATGATTTACCGCTTGTTCGTGATGTTATCAATACCCAAATTTTATTTATAATATATATCTATGTACTTAAAAAGAAAATTGTACACACAGAGAAATTTTTTTTGTGAATTTGAAATATTTACACTTTGATACAACTATTTTGATATTTAATACACTTTAAATAAAAATTAATTACGAATATATTTAATTTCAATAGATTTCATTTTAAAATTTACCTTACAAACTTAAGAGTTTCCCAACCAGAAAAGAAATTTTCGAAAATATTCGTATGACAGTTTTCTGAACTCTTAAAGGACATTTGAAGTTTCTTTAGAATCAATAAAGAAAAAAAAAATAGACTAAAATCATTAAATTTCATTCAGCTATTGGTTTTTGGCGATTGGTTTTAAATATTCTTAACATAGGAATTTAATAATTATAATTTACTGAAAATTTCAAATTTTAAAGAACATATTTTGCTCCATTAAAAAAAATAAGCTATAGATTACAAAATATAGCTTATTTTCTTAAGATGTTAAGTAAAAGTCTAAGACTTTTAATTTTTGGAAAGTACAAAAACAAAAAACAAAAAACGATTTGCAGATGAATGAGATTTAAAAAAAAAAACAAATTTGAAGTTATTTAAGTCCCCGCTTCCCCAGTGTGCAGTGTTGAATTTTTTGGAATCTGTTATTTCCACAAGAAAATCACCCGCTTTTTCTCAGTTGTGTGAAATGTAGATATCAAAATGGAAATTGCATTCTCAGCAACACTCAGAGAAAGTTGCCAAGTTTTGCTTCAAATTTAAGTACTTTCGAAAGTATTTTCGTTTACCATCGCCTCAGCAGCGTCTCAAAAACACACAAAAGTTTGGCCAAAAAGCGTTAGAAATTGCATTTTAATTTGCTTTCAATGTCTACAAAAAGCTACACCCATATTATGCCAGATGTTTCGAATTTAATTGGATAGATTAAACAATGCCAAATAAATGGGGCAAAAGTCAACTTGTTGAATGAAATATTTAAATATCAATTTTAGTTTCGGGTTGCATTTCTTTTATGTAGGTTAAACAGACTATTGGACCCAAAAGTCGTGTCTGAATTGAGGGTCTATCTGTTTAAGTTGTTAAGTAGCATGTTTAAAGACTTTGTCAGAGTTGTAAAGTGATAGCTTTCATTCTATCATTCTCAAGAAATTGATGTTTGCAGTACTTGTTGCTTAATTACATTTTATTATTGCGATATAGTTATGTATGTTTATATTATTGAGTGTAGCATCAATCAATTTACACTTTAGAACTTTCGATAGTTCTGTGATTTATGTTCAACTAGAAAATGTGAACTTCACTTTGTTGAGTTGACCCCAAAAAACTAGATTTATTTTACTCTACTTAAATAGAAAAATATAAATTTTCTAGTATTTGTATTGATTAATTAACAAATGAACCACATTTCATTTTCTAATCGAATAGCATGCAAAAAACATAGCATACTTTTTTGGTTGTTTAATAATTGAAATACAAATTTGTGCAGCAATGTGAAATGAATTGAAATTACAATAGAAGTTGTAATTGGAAGCCATGGCTTTGTTTATAAATTAATAAATAATACTCGCAGGATAACGATTAAAATTGGCAGAATTTAGTTTAGATGTTAATTGAATTGAATACAGTTGATTGATTATGCTATAAATTAGAATTGAGAAGGGCGGAGATTAAAGAGAGATGCAACAAATTGAAAGCCAATTGATTAAATTTGTGTATAAGTACTCACCCCACAATTGAAATGTGCTCGTCTAACACTCACACTCACATACATATATATGTATGTACATACACTTACCAACTTATACATAGCCGCAATTGATTAGCACAATTTAGACATGATAAATGTACCGTTATACATTTACAATTTACCCGTCAAACTTTTCGGGACCATTCATACAGTAAAATGCACCGCAGAGGGACCTGTCAGAAATTCCGTTAGCCGTCCAACAAAAGGTAAACGGAGAGAGAGAGAGAGAGAGAGAGAAAAGGATCGATACATAGACAAACGTAAAAGGTGTAAAAGAGATAGCTAGACAATATGGTTGGTCATTAAATGAGTTTTTGGCAGGCGCACACGTAGCACGGGGCACGTTGAAAACTTTTTAAATAAGTTAAAGAAACTGTGAGGAGTTAAACACACCGACAAACAAGGCACACAAGTCGTAAAATCGCAAGGTGCGCTGCAAAGTATGCTACACAAAATGCTCATGCAACGTTTGCCAATTGCGCGTGGATCGACGAACGTCGCGGCGACGTCAAACCAATAAAATACATTCGCACTCACACACACACACACACTCAGATAGATAAACATACATGGCAAATGACTATCTCAAAGTTTTTTATAATTTCTATATCCTGTAAACCAAAATATAGCTGCAATGGGTAGCATAAAAAATATGGAAACTCGCCTTAACTTTTTTTAAATATCCTCAATAGCTGAGTTGAGCTATGTTTTTGGCTAGACTGTTTTTCTGAAAGCTCTAAAATATGTGGCCTTGACCGTTATTATAACTTTTTCTTGGTCTTTGTTATATTTAGTTTCAAAAAGATTGATAATGATCGGCTAATAAAATTAGAAAATATATAATGCAATTCAATAGTGTGGAATGGAGAGCTTTCTAAAGTTCGGAGTATCTCCAACTAGAGCACAACTGCATAAAATACAACTAAAAATCTTTATTTAATAAAGAGATTTCAAATTGAAAGTCTACAGAAAGTCTTGCAAGTCATAATAATGTGAGCGCTTATCACAGGGTATTTTCTAGTCATGTTTTGATTATGTATTGTAGGTATGCATTTTTAATGCTTTAAAAGCTTACATTTTGCATTACAAACAATCAATAATGCAATAGTTGTAACAACAATAACAACAATTGAAACAACAAGAACCAATTTACAATTTACAGCAACAGCAAATCAAAGTCAACGATAACAACAAAGGGATAAAGGATAAGCGATAAGCGATAAACCGATAAGCAGTAAACGATAATCGCTGCTGTCAAAAATGTTGCTCCATCAAAGCACTCAACCAGGCAAGTGCCAAACGGATGTTAACAAGCGACAGCAACAACAACAACAGGAGAGGCAACAACAAAACCAGCAGCCGCTTACACAACAACAGCAACAGGAGCAGCAGGAACAGGAGCAGCAGCAGAGGCAGAGGCAGAGACAGTCAACGCAGCTGCTGCCCGTAATGTTAATGCTCCTGATGTTGACGCTGCTGACCCGACCATTGAGCGCCTACTCCAACCGTAAGTAAAGTTACACCCACAACTGTTATCTGAATAATGTTATATAATCTTATCTGCTATATTTAAAAAGAAAAAAAATCGCAACATTTTCGTAGTAATTTTTCTGTGGAACATAAAGTTGATTTTAAAATCCTTTAATCTTATTAAAACTCAATCGATTCTCGTGATGAGTGTCAAACTTATAAAGGTTTGACCTCTTAATTGATTTTACATTTAAATTATATTCATTTCATTTTTTGTTGAACATTTTCAATTATTATAAACAATTCAATGTGTATTTGCATTGTCTTAACAGAACCCATTTCAAGCATTATATCAATTTGATCACGGTTTAACTTCCAAATATAAATTGGCATTTTAAACTCTGTTCATTTGTTAGAACTAAACAAACTTCTTTCGAAATGTCTATATGATCATGATTTAATCTTTAAATAGATTATACACTTTAAATTGATTCAATTTGATCATCTTTTGACATATATTTACCTTGATTCTGCATTTAGATTCGATTTTATTGGGAAATAAATCTAAAATTGTTTTTCGGCCTGCTTCTATTTTTTATGTGATCATTTGAGCAATACTCAAGCTTCCTACTCTTTCGCTCTCTCTTTATCTCTCTCCCTCTAGCGCTCTCTCCGTTTATCTCTCTCGCTGTCTTTCTTCCTAGCAGCTATCTGTGACCTAATCGTGTTTATAGCAGTTGCTGCTTAATGGCAGCTGCAAAAGTAACGTATACGCCGTGTTGTACAATCTTGTATGCAAAAGCATGCGTATGGCATTAAGTTATCACAAGGATGTCGAGCCGCATGAGCACGACTTTCATTGCCTCACGCGTGTTCGTGTGTGTGTGTGTGTGTGTTTGCGTGTGCTTGTGACACGTTTGTTTGTTTGCATCTTTACTTTTTTTTTTTTCCTTTTAACAAGCATTAAAATGCAAACCCACTCCCACACAAAGTAAATGAGAGAGTGAGAGCAAAAAGGACTCACCTTCGCGACAGCATCCTTGTTGGTTGGAAAGTTCAAAGTAGTTGGCTCCGGGTTGTCCAATGGCTGCCAACAAGACGCGCATTAAAAATCAATAGAACCTACAAATGTATCCTTCATTGGGACAACAAAATGTACAAAACATTTGTGGCGCCGTCGCTGCCACAAAACGAATTGTAGATGCTGTGCCAGGTGCCTCACTCTATGTGCGTGTGTGTGTGTCTGTGTGTTGTCTGACATTGATCGATAACAATTAAATGGCAATAGATTTTGCATAGCTGAATAACATTTGCTTATCAATGGCTGAACGATTATTTATTGCCTCGAGATGGGCAATGTTATCGATCAGTGTGATCGATTCATATTTTGTTGTAATCAATAATTGGGCACATTTCCAACTCCTTAATACTTACGATTAAGATTTTCGTTGTGTAGCAAAGTTGGAGCTTATTCTTCTTAATAGGTGTGACGTAACTGGATGATCGATTAGTTATCAGATCGAAATTTGTTTTAAACACTGTTATACATACACTATATTGGGATCGATTACAATATTTTTGCTTCAACTCTTTGAATCTCTGTGGGTGTTTTTTCGAGCTACATTTATTGCCATTTTCTATGGTCTCAGAAATGTGTGCAACAAGTGCGATTGCTCTGTTAGTTCACACGCAGTTAAATGAGCCATCAACATCGAATGAAATACGCATGCTTTGTTGACCGATTGATGGATTGTTGGCATTCCCCATGCTACACATTCTTATACTTAATTTGTAATTCTAAGTCGCATATTCTTAGATGCTTTTAATAAGTGACGATGAATTCTTGCGCATTAATGCAAATCAAATCTATATATATAAAATTCTTTGTCTTGATTCACTGACGAGACATCACGCTGTAGCCCAAACGGGTTAAGATATCAAACTGAAATATTCACTCAACATAGCTGAGATTTAATTATCGTACAACAAGACGGCGTTTTTCGATATTCCAATTAGAAGGGGTCAATATGGTGTCAAAGGTCAATCTAATTATTATGTCTGTGTATCTTGAGCTATCGTAACCAAAGTCACAGGTTAATTATATAGTACCATACGAAACATCCTTAAAAAATTTTGTCAAGATCGGATTACTATATCATATAGCTTCATTACACACACATTTGTATACATTACACATACATTTGTATGCAAAACACATACATATATACATATACATAACAAATACATATTTACAAAAGCAAGGTGACACAATTTAAGATGCAACAAAGAATCAACTGACGTCGTACGGGTTTTAAAAGGGTTTATAATTGCAATGAAATTAGAGATAATACTTTGACCTGCTTAAGAATCCCGTAAATATCCATTGCAATCTTATGTTTAATACTTGCAGAACGACAATGTGGGCATGAGTGGTCCACTTGTTGATTTTGAAGGATTTCCCCGCAACGACATCGATATTTACCAAAAGCGTCAGGCTCGTCAGACGATTATTTGTTTACAAAATGACTACAAGACACTGATGGATCAGATAGAAACCCTTCTAAACAAATACGACTCAGAAATATCTACCACAGATCCAGAGTTGGTAAAACGCGCCTCCGTCTTGGAGTTAAACAATGAGAGAGGAACTGGTGACGCAGTAATAAGATGTGCTTAAATAAGATTTTTAGTGCCTGATGACCTTACATACTCATCGCCAAAGCCTGATAGTTAAGAGCGTCTGATTAGTGTTGACTAAAGGGCATCACGCGAGTGTTTGTCAGCCAAAGTGCTTCATAAACACAATAACAAGACCCTCCTCAAGTCTCCTTTTTGGCCAAAACTAAAACAAAATCACAGGATTCTCTTCTCCATATGACGTGGCGTGTCTTCGTCCTATTTTCAGTTTCCAAGTTTTTCAAGTTCTATATCCATTTTATTCGCTGGCTTTTCCTGCTACATATACCCTGTATTACAGCAAATGGAGTAGTTGCAAATTTAAATAGCCAAGTGTTACAATAAGTTTGTGAGACACATTTTTTGACAAGTTGTAAAATCTTTGAATAATATGGGATTTTAACCCTTATATATATACATATATATATTTTTGAAATTCCTCTTACACGCTTCCCGATAAGTTGATATAGGGTATCGGCTAGACAAGTAAGCAACTTTCAATTGGGGCGACCTTCAGCTTGCTATATTTATTGTTACCCTCTTTGAATAGATGTATGTATATCAAACTTAATAGAAGACATTTTCTATACCCTATTAAGTAAATAATTACAATAGATCAGCATCAATAGGAGAGTCAATCCAGCCTTTTTGTTTATCAGCATTACAGGATATATACATACATGGTATACAATTCTAAAATTTGAAAATTAAACAGAAAGTACAGTAGTTTAACGGAGTAATATTAGAGTTTAGTATACATTTTTCTACAGTAATGTATTTGGAATACTTTTGTAATTGGTACAGCGTATCTGCTAGTCGTGATTACTCGCCTAGAGCAAAGTTGTTTGCTTGCGGGTTTTTATTTTAATGGTTTATTGAGTTGCTTCTTGTTGTCTGCGATTTCTCGCTGCGTGTATCTAAGAAGGCAGCCTCGTCGATTGCCCTGGCTTAACTTGGCTTTGTTTTTCTGGCTTACAATCTCGACTATAGACCTTGTGTTCCCACTCCATTCGCAGTCTCATTCCCATTCCCAATCCCAGTCCCATCCCTACTCACACTATACAGTGTCTGCCATACTCGCTGTTGGGTTTTTGTTGTTTAATGGTTGGGGTCATATTGTGCCGAACAATTCAATTTATTTAATCCAGTCGCTGGGCATGTTAATATACCCTACAAGAACAACACACAAAGAGAGAGTATATACATGTGTATGTATATAAATATACATATATAGACATACATATGGTTGTGTATTTAGTATATGTTTGCCTATATATTATGGTCTGACATTGGCTTGTTATAAGCGATAAGCTAACCCATTGCCTTATTGCCATTCTGTCGATTTCCGCTAACCGGAACCCGGACGCGTATTACACACATTTCCATTTGCTCGACAAATGCGTTCTTCGCTCCGTGCGCACACCTTTGCCATTTTCTGCTTGTTTTTTGTGTGTGTGTGTTTATTTTTGTAGACCCAGTACCTAAAAATTCTAAAGGGTCAATTTAGTTTTTTAACAAAGGAGGTTTGATAGACCCCATTAGGAATCAGAATTAACATCCGTCCTTCCGTCTGTCTATATGAGTAACTAGTTCATAGACCTTTTTTGACTTCGAAGAGCTAGAGACACCAAACTTGGTATGTAGGTGCCTTTATACATATAAGGGCCGTTTTTTCATCTGGCTGGTTATCTTATTCGGTAGAAAAACTTAGGAGTTTGTTCTCTTATCAGCAGGTTTATTAACCTTGTAAGGTTATCGGAATGATGAAGATGAAAGTGTTGGTTAACATTTGCCCGCGGGCAAGATAGATATTTCACTTATCGAATTTCAAATCCAATTCTGTTCATATGATATATACTAAAGTCCAGATCCATAGTTTTGGGCCAGAGGAAAACGAAGGATCACTGGGTCTACTAAGTAGGTTTTTGTTCGTGTTGGGGTCTCTTACATTCGAGTCCACTCGACTAGCATTTTTTTCTTTGCTTGCTGTGTTTATTTAATTCGCGTAAATTTTTATTAATTTTAATTGAAAGCTTTACGGGCGCACGTTTAGTTTCCCAAAGCGTTGCTGCGCCTTTGTGTATGCTTTAGTTTTTCTCCATTTCTTCTTTCACTTTTGTTGTTTTCTGTTTTGCGTTTCGTGTAGTGTGCCCAGCTGCAGTTCTTTTATTTTTATTTTTTATGTTTTTTGTGTGCATGGCACTTTTAGTACGCTTCTTCTGCTTCTTCTTCTTTTTCTTCAACTTGTCCGCTCAGTTGCTGTTGTTGTTTGCAAAGTGTTTTTGTTTGGACTGACGCTAAGCTGGCTTGGCGCAAATCCCCGTTAAAGTTCGTTGCTACCGACCTCAGGGGTACGACTATAGCTTTTCTCAATCCCTCTCTCTCTCTCTCTCTCTCTCTCAGTTTGTACCTCAAGTGACAGCTGAGGCTGCTCAACTTGCTGCCAAGATTTACGGTTGATTGAACTGTCCCTACTAAATAGTATATGTATGCGTATGTGCACTGGTCACTGAGCACAGTGGCTAACTCTATTAAAACTTTCATTGGCTTACGATAAGAGGATATTCTCAAATTTGAATAGGTTTCCAGAGATTTGAATTCATATGCTATTATGACTAATAGAAGGCAAATCAGCGACAGGAAATTTATTGGCATGGAAAATACAATTTATGGCGGTTAAAAATAAAGTCAGATCTATATTTTTTGAATTATTAACAAAAAGAATTATTAACAAACTATATTTTTCTTTGTTATCTTTCTTTTATTAATAGTTTCAAATGTGTGGAATTTGAAAGACTGAATTAAGCTTTTAATACCATTCCAGCTAATCTAGCTAGAGAGTTTGGACTGGTTTAGGCTAACTTTAAATCATCGATGAAAGCTTCTTTGTCAATTTCTGTTTTGAATATTCATTATTGAATTCGCAGGCTCAATTGTTTCACTTTCATTGTTGTAATAAATGCTTCAAATCAATCGTTTTTAGCTGCAAGCTTAAAGTTAATTGAAAAATGCTGCATTGTTTTATTTCTATTGTGACACGACTCCTTTTCTAACTGTTGTTACCTATAAATTGGGTTTTGATTTAAATTTCAGCGTTTCCAGCTGTTAAATACAAATTTAGCTAAACAATGACTTTTAGCTGCATTGTTTCACTTGCATTGTTAGAAAGTATTGCTTCAATTCCATCGTTTTCAGCTGCTAAATACAAATGAAGTAGCAAAATCATGGCACTATCGTTAATCATCTACATATGAGCAACAAGAGGTATGATTGTATTCATGTGTCATATGGCTTATCATTTCATGACCTTCTTTTTTCTGATTTTGTATTTTTTCTTTGGTCGACTTTTACTGCGTAAATATAGGTATAAAGGTATAGGCTTAAGGGGGGCAGTGACTAATGTAAGACAACCATAATGGCAAATGATTTCAAAAAAAAAAAAAAACACACACACAAATTATACACCCAAAGAGAAAGACAGACACCTAAAGCTTGCCCGCATACAAGCAACTTGTTGTTGTTGTAGTGCCTCTTCATGTTCTTGATGTTGTTGGTGTTGTTGTTGTTGTTATTGGTATGGGCTGCCCGCAGCGACTTTTAAAGTTATTGCCATTCTTATCGTTCGTATCGCCTGTTCGCTTGTCAAAGCCAAATCCCTCGACAGCAGCCCTAAAAGAAAAAAAAAGGAAGAGAAAAGAGAAATTTTTGCCTGCTCATCGCATGGCATTAAAGAGGAGAGAGGATGGGAGTCAACTTCACGTGACATCGGTAAATGCTGTCTAATAATCGTGGCCCCATAATCTTTGGGGAGCGAGACCCCAAAAAGTATGCAAAAGTATTTTGCGGTTTGCAATCAGCCGACAATCAAGCGAATTACACGCAAAATGAGCCCCAGCGTTTTTGGCTAATGAGGCGTCCAGACCATGTCAAAAGATGCCAACAATCAATAGGCCAGCAAAAAGACCACCCACACACCTAATACACTGAATATGTGTGTGTGTGTGTGTCTGCGTGTGTGTGTGTGTGTGTGTATGTTGTGGCAGCAAAGTGAAAACTTGACTGAATAAATAATAAACTTAAACATGTGTCCGCTCGCTGGGCGCAAAGCAACAAAACTTGACAACATTTTCGTTTTTATTTGGGCCAAAAGTTTTGTGGAGCTCGTGTCGACAAGCAGCATTTTGATTTGCGAGGATAGCTTAAGTAGTTTCTAATCTACCAACTTCAGAAAATCTCTGAGAAATATACATAAATGCCAGTTGAAATAAATGGAAAATATTTGATTTCTCATAAACATAAACTAGAATTTTACATTAAATATGTATACATTTATAGTAAAGTCAATGTGAGACACTCGTAAAAATAAAAATATCCTAAAATTAAATAGAACATAATTAAAATTTTGTTCAAATTAAGCATGTTTACATGCTTCGATCTGTAAAAGAATTTTCCGAACATAAACTGCGTTTTTATTTGTATTATTTTTTTAATTTTTATTGAAACAATCATCCTAACGTTACAAGTACAAAAATACTTATTAATTATTGCGCTAGTCACAAGTAATAATATTAATAGTAATAGGTTAATTAAAAATTCAAATTTTAAATTTAATTTTAACTTATTTTGATACGATTGGATAGTAATAGCTATGACATTTTGATAATTAGAACATTTATATTTATCTTACATGATTGTTATTATAAATTTATGCGATTATGCTTTCTTTACTTAGCAATTAAAGTCAAAGCTCTATTTATAATATTTATAGATTGCTTAAATTTATAAAATTATATAAGCTACTACCATTTAATATATGTAAGGATAACTTTGCATTGATTGGCTTATGTTCTGATACAATCTCACATACTTTTTGAGCAAATTAAGTATACGCTCTGAACACTTTAGCGGCATATTCATGGACTATCTCATTAGCTATCTTTTCAAAACATCCCCTTTATCTGTTACTGTTTGAACTACCCTCGTCCTATTTAGAACCGATTTCCAAGTGTATTTCGTGCTCCAGTTTCAGCATGAAACGTGTGTTTGGTTCCATCGGATGTGCATGTTGAACGTGGCGCAGCAAAATCACCAAATCACCAAACAAAAAATAGAATAAAATAAAATAAAATAAAGGGCCAATAATGTCCATTTTGCGACGTTTGCCAATTTCGAGACGATTTATTTAGTGGAAACCAATAAATAACCAATGGTATACGAGTATGCATGTATGTACATACATATGTATGTACGAGGTATGTACATAATCGCATCTCGTTCGCCACCTTGCATCATCTATTTGTCTACTATCTATCTCTCTATATCTATCGCACTTTAGTCTCGCACACTTTTTCAACTGTGTGGCATCCACGTTCATTCGGGGATTCCCCAGAGTGCAACGCTGCTTGCAGCCATACCACAATCTCCCGGTTGCCCATTCCATTCCCTTCCATTCCATTCCCTTCCATTCCAATTCATTTCATTCTTATATTCATTTTGCGAAATTTTATACCCTGTAGCTAGACAAATTGTTAGTTTACTGTCGTGTTGGGTACTTAAGTCTTTATATTATAAAAGTGTCAAGTAATATTACAGTGTATCTGTTGGGCGAGCAATTTTCAATAGTCTGTAGGGAATGCAGTAAGAAATATTCATAGAGTATCTAATAGACAGCTTTCTTAAGCTCTTTTGTCCAACTTAAATGATGTGTGGTTTCCTAGAAACTGTTGTATGGATTTTGTGTGCAAGCCAGTTTTAACTATTTACAGGGTATCTAGCTAGTCGTGAACTTACAAGTACTATTGCATATTTGCTTGACTAGCAGAAAAGTAGCAAGTGTATTTATATTTGGTTGCTTAAAAGTTGCTGTCTTTATTGCGAAGCAGAGAGCTATTTACAGGGTATCTGGCTAGTCGAGAACTTTCTAACTCAGCAAACCAACAAAAGTAAGTAAGCAAAGCAACAAAACAATACTTTGGTGAGTTTCAAGTTTTGCGCTTTATGAAGAAGATTTCCAAATTGTACAGGGTATCTAGCTTGTCACGCATTCAGGACTGTGACACGTTCTACGTGTTGTCATCTTTTTTTTTCGCATCCTCTTATTTTTGCTGTAACGAGACAAGCGCGCGCAAAAGCTTGCAACACAATTTAACACTTTACTGTTGCTCTGGGGGATCCTGAAATAAGCCAAGCCAATTCCAAATTCGCTTCCCTTTTTCCGCTTCCCAATGTACCTATACATATATATATAGATATAGATATACATATATGGGGGTATGTCTGAGTGTATACATATTGGAAACTGCAACGCGTTGCAGCGTGTAAAATGTGCGACGATTTTCGTTAGTTTTTGGCAAGATGGCGTCATTCAACGCATTTCCGTTAACATTACATGCTCATTTCCGCTTCGTGTGGCTTTATTAAGCGACACATCACATTCTGTTTTTCCCCTTCCCCTTCCACACACACACACACCCACACACAGACACACACACACGTGGGCGTGACTGTCACTTAAAGTGCGCTCAAGCAAAATGCTGTCCAAAAAGATGTTTTTCTTCTCGACATTTTTGTGCACAGTGTTAGAAATCGATGCAAAGCGCGTGCCCATTTTATCAGCTTGACTTTAATCAAGGCTTTGGGCAACCACTTAGCTGGTAACATAAGTAGCACACACAGGTGACAGTTAGTTAGTTTTGTTGGTTTAACTTTACCCATCATATATTTTCTACTTTAACTAAGAGCTACTTTACGAGTATTCAGATCATGTTTAATGTAGTAATGCATCCGATACGATGTGTGTGGGAACGCTACTCAACACTGGTCGCAGCCCAAAAGCTTTGTCGGCTTTAGGATCTTGATTTGTTGGATTTTGATTCTTAGCTTAAGTAATCTCACAAAAATTACGCAAAGAAAAGCAGCCAAAATGAAAGTGTAATGTCTTTTAATGGCTTTCGTTGTCCTTGAATCAATGTTATTCCAACCAAGAAGTTGCATTTTTTTTAGAAACTTGTTTTTGTATTTATTTGGTAGATTAATATTTACAAATTTATAGCGTTCTAAAACATTTTTTTTTAAACTATTTTCGGAGACTACAAACAACTGTGCTTGGATTTAATTAAAGTTAAAAAATTGGGCTTGGAATTTGAAAGACGTTTTGTAAACTTTAAAAAATGCTACCTAAAATTCATTCATAATATTGTCCCTTAGCTTAGTTATTTCTTAAAATAAATTTTGTTAAAACACATTTTTTAACAACTTATACAGTTAATGAAGTAGCCAAATGTGTGGAAAGTGAATTTTTTTTTTACTTTGACTGCAAATTTGATTCCTTGGTTCCGTTTGTTTGTTGACAAAGATGAAAGCTTTAGCTATGTAGTTGTTATAGTCGGATAATCAAATCTTATTGAATATATATATTTTCTTTCTTACTTTTTTTTTTACTTATATTCTTTTAGCACTTGAAAGTGCTTACAATGTTGAAACCCTTTACGTATTCAACCTTTTTATGTTCATTTGCTTTTCCTTTGGCCTTTATCATCGCCTATCTTTGCCTGCACTCGAATTGTACGAATGCTGAAGTAAACAACTTGGGCTTGCTTTAGTTGAGTGAGCTGGACTTGGAGATAACCTGTAGGTAATTTTCGCTTCTGTAACTTGTCTTTTAACTGTGATATCATTAAAAATGCTACTCTAGCAAATTGACTGAAGTATATATTATAATTTGCCATATAGTATTAACTTGTATCTTGATAGCCTTTAAAAGTGCCCTGTACGTAGATTTAAATTATAATTTGATTAATAAATGAAAAACGTCTAGCTTAAAATACATTTTGTTATGCTAGTTAGAGTTATTCAAATAAAAGTCGACAATTGAATTTATCTTCTTGAAGTAAACTGTTATCGTATTTCAATTAGTTTGGGTACTCTACTTAATTTTTGGTATTACAGGGCATTCAACAAAAAAGGGAAATAAATGTATTCAAATGTTGCAGGCTTTTAATAAATATTTATTGTATATACATATATTTTGCCACCAAAAGCTGTCAATTTGTATTTAAAATTAAATTTCAATTTGTTGTTCGCCTTTTGTTGTTGGTTGTTGGTGTTGTTGGTGTTGTTGCTGCTATTAAGTAGTTGCTGTTAACTCGTTAGAGCCACGCCCACATTTAAAAGAGACGCCCAAAACAAAAGAAGCCAGAAGGCAAAGTGTCAAAATGCCATTTCCAAGTAATTTACTCATGTCTCACAAATGCCGCAATTTTACCAGCTGGGAGCTGGGAGCAGTTGCCTAGCGTTTAAGCCTCAGTTTTAGCCGGGTTCTTATGATGCGAAAAGTGTTTAATTAGCTGCCTGGTTGGCTGGCTGAATGGCTGGATGACTGGCTGCTGTTGCCTGTTAGCTGTTGGTTGTTGTTGGCTGTTGGCAAATATTTGTTAATTTGCTGGCGGCACATCAATTAGCGAGCTGAGTGAATCTATTTTAAATTGATTTTTGCTTGATTAAATTTGCGGCGCCTTCACGCGGCAGCCAACGAGACACCCTCACACACACACACACACAGATACATACTTATCTGGTTGCCACATTTTGTGGCATAATTTAATTTGTGCTCCGCCATTCACTTTCATTTTCATTTTATCATGCAACCAATTAGAAAAGTATGCTGTGGGGCTTTTTCTATGAGTTTCTTAATATGACAACGTCCAAATTCTCAATTCATTAGCCAAAGTCTTGTTGGCATTACACAGTTGCTAGGTTTTCGGCTCAGTCTCCCTTTTTTTGAACTTTCTAGTTTGCTATCTTTGCTTATTAATGAGATTAGTAATGCATTACTTCTATATTTTAAACTGTTTCAGTTACTTACTTTCCATATCTATTTGGCCACTTAATTGTTCCATGTGAACTGATCTATAAATCTGGCTATTTTAATGGAAATTTGCTAGATAATTTTAAATTAATTGAAGAGACTATTTTAGTCAAAAAATAGAATAATAAAGCTTTATAATATAATGAATTTATCGAAATATTTGGTAAATATAGCAATAGGTTAGGTTATCATCAACTTTTAATATGATTAGCCAAGTATTTACCACAAGTGTAAAAACAGAGATTTAAAAATTAGACATTTCAGTAAAGACTCTCAAAGCAATAACTAATTAATGAAATTTAAATATCCCAAGGAGCTAAAAAGAATTTCTAATATTTCTAATAATTCTTAACTGTTCTTAGTTTCACTTTTGCAGCAATCTTTAACACAAATTTTTTAAAGCATACTTTTAAGATGAAAGAACACTTGACAGGCAGTTGAATAAAGAAAGAAAGTTTCCAATCGATATACATATGTATATGTAACGTACATTTATAGCGAATGGGGAATAGATAAAAGAGCTGACCCAATTTCAACTGTCGAGCACAAGTTTAGGGTATTCAATATTCACCATGTCAAATAACACTTATCCCAACTACTTACTTTGATTTTGCTTTATTTTGCGACGACATACGAGAACGTTTTAATGTCGATGGCGTTTGATTATAACCAAAAAAATTCAGCGAATTGGGTCAACGATGCGCTGCATTAAAAAAAAAGAGAAAATCAAATGGAAAATAGAGAGAGAGAGAGAGAGAGAGAGAGTGAGAGAGAGAGGAGGAAGATGAGGGAAAATAAGTGAAAAACCCTTTGGAAAGCAGCGTTGAAGAGCAATGCATCAAGTGCCAAGTGGAAAAGCCTCAAGAGCGGCGAAAGCGACGAGTGGTTTTAACATTTGAAACTCATTAGTACAAGCTGACTGGATCTATGTGTGAGTGAGTGTGAGTGTGTGTAGAGAGGTACAGGTGTGTGTGAGTGAGTGAGTGTGTGTGTGCCATCTTCTTCTGCGTCCCAACTGCCCTATGTGCGATAAAAACTTGAACCAAATTGAATCAAAGTGCTGCATATGCGATTCCTATTTGCATACAACACCTACAGGTGTGTGTGTATATGTGTGTGTATATCTCACTATGTGTGCTTGTGTGTGTGTGTGTGTGTGTAAACGGATATAATCTATGCAAATGTTAAGCCATTATTAAGGCACTAAAGCGCACTTGGACCAGCGCAATGCACACATCAGCGACACAACAACAATGTTGTCCTTTTATATTAGTTATACTATGCATGTTATTATAACATTAGCTGAAAATTGTGTAGCTTAAATTTAGCAGCTCTAATTAGCGTGTGCTATTTAAATTAAATTAGCCAGCTAATGCAAGTAATTTGTAAAAGATATGTGTGAAAGGATATATTAGTTTTAAGTGCACTTAAACACTTTGACATTTTATATATTTAATAACGCTATGTTTGTGTGCTAAAGTACTCATCTTTGAAGTTGATTGATGTTTAAAGTAAGCTTGGCTGAACTTTAAGATAACAGTTATTGATAAGTTGTATTTTATACTGCAAAATGTAACTAAATAACTATTTTTAAAGCATATTTACTACAGAGACATGAAATGTACAGAACTAACTATTTTCGTCGTTATTATAATTAATATTTGATAATTTAATTAATTTTAAATTTGAATTTAAACTGCAATTTACCTTAAAAGAGTTTAAGGTAACACTTAGTTATCAGTTTGGAATGTTGACTAATTGTTGTCCAAAATTGCATCAATTTATATAGATTTAACTAAATCGGACAACTCTGCAAAAATTTTTCTTCAAGCTGTAGCTTTTTAGCTGTAATTTGCTTTTAAATAATAGCTTTAATCGAAATGGAAAGCTTTATGAAAGGAACTATTCAGAAGCAAATTATGCGATGAATGGCAAGGGAAAGAGAACTTGGCAATTTAAAATATTTCATCAAATTTCTGCTGCAAATAGTTTCAATTTGTCATGCAAATTTTAAAGAGACATTTTTTATGACCGCCACTGTATGTAAAAATGCAAAATAAAAGAAGAGTGTCGCAGATACAATATAAACAACACACAAATGCAGACAAAAGCCACAGACAAACACAGACACACAGAAACACACACACACACGCAGACACACACTCACATTCAGATGGGTAACTACATTTAATTTTATTTAATTTAGTTACATTTCTACATATCTCATATTTTTTTATTTTAATTTTTCAAATTTATATTCCATTTTCATTTTCATTTTTGCACCATGTTTTGCTCTGCAGTTTTCCCAAGTGGTTAGCAAATGCCCCTCCATTTGGTATCCATGTGTTGTCAGTTGTAGGGGGAAGGGAAGGAGGAGGCTTTGCTGCATTAGCACAAAAAGCTGCTGTTGCCTGAAATAATTCAAGCAAAACGAGCGATGGGGCAGCTGAAACCGGCCTCTGATGCCGCCTGAATGCAAAGTGTCGCTGACTTTCATATGCACAAAGAACAACAACTATTCAGCGAGTTGAAAGGGTTGCAGCTACACTCAGAGAAAACTCCTACAACGATATGCAGAGACTTTACGCTTAGTACGTTCACATTCACACTTTCTTTGGTACACAATAATCTTATCAAATTGTATTTGTATCTTTATATTCTAAATTAACTTTTTAAGGAACTTGTGCTAAAAACATCGTACAACTATCGTGCAACTATCGCAAAAGTGTCTCTAAGCAATCAGCTTTTAAAGATTCCTTAAACAGTAGCTAATATGGTATATGACTTTTAAGAAAATAGTTAAATCACTTATAAAAAAAGAATGTCAGCTGTCTTTTGTCACTAATCAAATTGAGGTTTTATATTCTATAGCTTTTTTTTTTTTTAACAATTTTATAAATTCTAATTAGCGTCTTACTAATATTAATTGTAAGAATCTAATTTTTCTTTATATATAAGTATTTCCTATTCACATTATTGCTAAATTTGCTTTTCTAATTTGTATGTGAAAACTACATGCTATCTTGTTTTCTTTTCGGAAGTTTTTACTTCCAAATTAAAGTACTCTCAGACCCATTATATTAATAAACATATAACTTTTTTTTAATGGATATCTTTGAATTTGACATTATTGTCTATACTTATAACTTAAGTTTATCATTCGAATAGTTATAATATTATATTATATTACATTTTGCCATTCATATAGTGAATACTTCTTTAATAGAAATGAAATATTGTGAAAATGACAATCAACACATATTTTCGTTGAGTGTATAGACAGCTTGCTGCTGTCTCTCTGTCACTTGTCAGCCTGTAGCCAGTGCCAAGTTTATGGGCCTGTTGGTTGAAAAGCATCTTTGAGTTACTTTCCAGCCTATGCCACTGCTTAGCTCTTTCATCCACATACACACAGATACTCTTTGTCTGTGTGTGTGTGTGTGTGTGTGTGTGTGTGTGTGTGTGAGGTTGTGTGTATTTTGTTGTGTGTGTTAGTTTTGCCGCAGCAGCCACCACACAATGTCATTAACCAAATGAATGGCTGACACTGCAGATTTGGTTGCTAGGTAAGTGGGCAGCATAAGGTATATGAAAAGGGGGAGGTTTTAGGAGGGGAGGAGAAGAAGGAGAAGAAGGAGGAGGAGGCGTCGTTTACTTGTGATTAAGTCGGTTGCCCGCAAAGCTATACTGGACCCTCAAAAGACTCCCCCTCTCTCTCTCTGTCCCCCTCTCTCTCCATCCGACTGTTGAGCCGTAGATTACCTAGCGGCTTGTGTCCTGTGACCTTAGCCAGAATTTCGACAAGTGTCTGGGCTCTGGGTCGAGGCGAGATGAGACTCAAAGGAATGTCAGAGTGATGACAACAACTTAATGGAAATAACTACACATTTATAAGTGACAACTTTGTTGTTGTTGGATCTCAGTGAGGGTGTGTGTGTGTGTGCGTGTGTGTGTGTGTGGGTGTATTGGGTCTATGCCTTGGCCAAGAACGTATAATTTATGGTCGAGGCGTGGCAGACAAATGGCCGGCATATGCAGGCTCAAGATGAGCAAAAGAAGTGGATACTAAATTGTAGGTGAAGTGGTGGGAAGCGTGAGAGAAACACATGCTGGTATACACTCTTGTATATGGGCTAGATATGCACTATGGGATATTAGCAGACTTTTTTTTGTTGTTTTGATTTTTGCAATAAAGTCTACTTATGCTTAAAGTGTTTCAAATTAACACACTTTTAATTTCAGCAATGTGACCATGTGCAAGTTGTAGACTAAACAATTTCTGCATAGTTAAAGTGTGTAAAAAAATCAATTCAATACCATTTTCAACACCTTTGTGTGTGCAAATCTAAAGGAGCCCATTTAATTTAGAAGACGACATTTTACGGCCCATTTTTCCATGTCTATATAAGGTCTCAAATAACTATCCTAAGGATAGACTTACGTAAAGGATAGAAACGAATGTCGAATTCAAAGATATCGCTCAAATAAAGCTTATATGGACATTGAAAAAATATTCCTAATCCATTTAGTTGCTCGCAACAATAAAAAGGAATAAATTCCAATTTGTTACAATCAAAAAAATAAACAAATACACTTTTTAATCATTCAAAAATAACTGTATGCTATAAAAGTCCCAAATGCCAACAGAAGGTATATAATATATGAGTTATGTCCGCATATATTGAAAACCAAAATGATTGTTCCAATGATAGCTAACTGATAGACATAATTGTTAATTTTTGATTCTTTTTTGACCAAGTATTAATAATAATAATAATTTGTGGAAAACATGAATTGATATATGCTTAAATTAAGAAAAAGTTTCCAACTTCTATAGATATTCAAAGTGTAATACAAAAAATGAGACTAAAAACTTATTGTCTTGTTTCGTTCTTGGGATATTAATTAATTCTATAAAATTAGGCAAATACCCCATAGTCATATGGAGATACACACACTCACACTCACACTCAAATACACACGCACACCATAGCAATAACTAACGGTAAATTAGTTTGCAAACAGAGTGAAAAAGGCAACTGGCAGATGAAACCTAATTTGGCCACGATACACACACAACACGCACACATGAAAAGGTTTCCAAAAGGTGGAGAAGTTGTCGGTGAAACAAGGGCGTGAAGAGGGGGTTTCTTGTTTTTTTTTTTTTTGGAAAGGGCAACAGACTGAAACAAAACCGAACCAAGCTAAACCAAACCAAACCAAACTAAACCAACCGACGAACCGCCGAACAGATCTGAACAAACGGACCGCATCAGCATCAGCAAACAATTTAAGTTACCCCAAAATGTATTTGCACAGCCGACAAAAATGTCCAAGGCGTTATGCTTACACTTAACACTAAATACTTTGAATATAAGTGTGGGATCAAAAGTAGCTATTGTCAAAGTTCAAGTTTTAACAATTACAAATATATTTGGTAGATTTTTTTGGTGGATTCAATATGTTGGGCCAGAAATTTTATTCACAGAATCACTTTCGAATCATTATCCAGAATTTTGAGCCAAAATTTATATTATTTATGGGTCAATCCATAATCAAAATGACAGTCCGTTTAAAATTCGGTCTGATTTTGATGTATGTTAGTTATGCAAGTTTGAAATTTATTGGAGCCTTGGGACTTCCAAAGAATCAACTTTGAAAACGAACCATTCTTTAATGCAGAAACAATTTATAGATCAATCCATAATTAAAACGACATTCAGCATGAAAATACATTCAGTTTTAACAGATTTATACAGATTCTTCTTCTCCTTCATTTCAAAATATGATGTTTAACCACTTGAAAAGCAATTCAAGAATATTTAAAACAGCTTCCGACAATTTGGTTAGGTGCACAAATTAGTTTATCAATTTTTAAACTATTCCTTTGAGCATTCAATGCAGATTTCAATAGCTCAGCTTGCATCTTTTGGGTAGTAAAACGTTGAGCCACTTAAAATATTATCTATAAACATTTTGTTGATGAGAAAACAAAGCAAACAAAACAAATCTCAATCGTTATTTAAATTAAATTACATTTCACTAGTAAATGGGCCTTAGAATGTAACTCACTAAATGTTCTTTTATGCTCGTATGATATGATTGTTAGACACTGAACCAAGTTAAGTATTTAGTTAAAATAGCAACTTAAAGATAAGAGCTCAGAAAAACTTAGCGGAGAGTTCAGTATCAGATCAAATTGGCAAAGATATATTGTTCAAGAAGATAAAAACGAATTTATACAACTGACAATGAGAATCCCTATTTCTAGCAACGTGAGGTAGAATATATGATTAGATCTGGAACAAAGGAATATTAAAAGAATCCATATTTTGTATACATATTTAATATGTATGAATGCTCAGATTTAACATATATTACACATTTTAAGATTTAACAAATGCCAGTTACCATTCGCTAATTTCTAAATTCCATAACATTTGGTTGACAGTCTGGCAGACATTGGGATCATTTTGGCCACTCATTTTTTTCTCTACGCCATCTTTATTTATAATGCCAAGGTAAACCACACCTCCGGAATGGCAATCATGCTTAATGGCAAGTATAACGGCTTCTTTAGCAAGTTCTACGGCCTCATCTACTCCCATATTTGGTTGATATTTCGATGTGACAAATCCTAATATAAATTCTGATCCAGACCCTTCAACTGCCCAGGGTTTGCGTGTTATCATTCCAGTTTCGTCTACACTATAGACTTGTCCGCCCTTTACCTTATCCCAACCAGCTACAATTACGCTGCTCATATAAGTATCACGAGCCTTATAGATGTGTTTACGGAATGTCAGTGCCACATCATTGACAAGCGGACGTTCGACCATAACAACCTCGAAGAGTCTCATTTTGTCGGTAACTTTCTTGGCCAACTCCTGTGTTTCCGATGCCGAACCACTCCGACAACAATATATACGATCGGTGATCGGTGTCAACTTATCCGTCATTTGATTACATACAAAGTCCCCTAAACTCGTCCTCGAATCGGCGGCAATAACAACTCCGCCCTCATACTCAAGCGCTATAAGTGTGGTCTATGGATAAAAGAGTTGCTTTTAAAGTTCGCCATGCCAATCATGCTGTTAGTTACAACTTACCCCAGAGCTTACACCATTAACCTTATATTTGCCTTCCATTGTAAATGCTATATAAAATAATATTTGTATTTTACAATTTAATGTTTACAGGTCTACGATAAAACTTAGACTAAATTTTATCTATAGCCACATTTGAAACGGTCACTGAGTTTACAGCTTTTTCTATGCAACATTGTAATTTGACAACAGCTCGATAGCATTATCGATTCTTATCGATACTATGTACAAACTTTACACATCTCTATGTTTTGAAAGTTTTATGATTTATTTGACTTCTCCCGTGCCTTATATGAGGCTTGTTAGCATCGGTATCAAATTTCAAAACAAAAGCACGGTACACATTTCATCGAGTTCTTGGCATAGCATACCCAACACCCCTCAGAGCAACTCTCTGTCCCCCTTTTCCCCTAACTTCTGCTGTTGCCATGGAAACAAAACACCCGCTGTGAACTTGTTTTTTATCAATTTGGTTTTGGGGCTGCGGTTTTTCCAGCCTACGTTTCGCCGTCTATCCACATTTTTGGGCCCCAACGTGGCCACAAGCCGCTGGTTTTTTGTTTTTTTTTCCTTTGTTGTTGTTGTTTTCCAACACTACACACATGTGTTCGTCGGTTGGCCACTGCCACCACATGCCGTCTCCCGTCGCTGCGTGGTCAGCTTTATTAGGTTGGATTCAGCTCTGGGCAGTTTTTGGGTTTCCTGCCGTTTCGCGTGCGCCTTTTAATTTATTTATCAGTGGTACCATAGCCACAACTGTCGGCCATTTGGCAGCATTGGCCATGGCCCTGGACTATGACGGGGACCAAGACCAGGACCAGGACCTGGATTTAGACCAGAGACTGGCCCTGGCTCCACGTTATGCGTTCTTGTTTTTTTTGGCAATTTGGTGGCTCTTGTTTATGCAGGACACTGCGACATTTAGTCGTGGCATGGAGTCACGTTAACCTGCGTTTCGCATGGGATGCAAATACTCACTTTTATGGCTATACGCACAACAGTATCCTCCCTCCTTTCCGTCCACTCCTTTGTGTGATTGGTTGGTGGCATTCATCGCGTATTTCACATTGGGTGTCCACATATGGCCTTTTAGTTGCATCGCAGAACGCATTTTGAGAACCGTAAATCCAGCTTGGCCATCGATTGAGCTTTTGGGAAGGAAGCAGATTCAGTTCCCTTGCCACCATGAAGCTATTGAATGCTTACAAAGCATTCAAGGTGATAATGACTCAATCATGTAGTCAATTTGAATGAGCTGGTCACACTTTTGCGTTACACAAGTGCTGATGCGGAAAGGTGTTTAAGCTGGTTTATTGCTCACCAGTAATCACTTCCCGCTTCTCGCTTCTGGCTTCTCGCTTTGCTTCTCATTTCATTTTCAGCCATGTTGTTTCCTTTGTGTTGCACTTTTCCTTTCGATTCTCACTTCCCTTTCTAATATGGCACTTTTTGCTTGGTTTTTCTTTAATCTGCATATTATGCTATTTTTTTTAACTTCTCCCTTTGGTTTTTTGCTGCCCTTTTGCATAAATTGTTGCTTTGGTTCGCTTTAACAAGTTACAGCTTTGTGGTAGGTGCTATAATAACTTCTTTTTACCTTCTGCTTTCTGCTACTTTGTACACACTTTGACAGCTTGTAGTTTACGCTTATCTGATGATAATACAACTTGACCAACAGCTTAGACAATTTGTAACTTGAGCTCATATTTGTTGATTAATCATAATACGCTTTGTGTAAGAACTTGTAATTCACTGTTATGTGATGATGATATTAACTTCTTGCTTTGTTTGTCTATACTTCTTTTTCAGTTTCTCCTTTTGTAAGCCTTGTTTTCTTATTGCCAATTATTGAACTTTAAATTTGCATCGTTTCTAGAATTTTTTTTCTCATTTTAATTCTTGAGTTACGTCTTTTGATTGCTTCTAGTTTGTTTTGTCCATTACCTTGTCCATTTTTGACGTTTGCATTCTTATTTAGTATTGATGGTAACTTGAAACTTGCACAACTTGAATTCTCGTTAAATTTCTCTATTCACTCTTTATTCGTTTCACTTTTACCTTGTCCATTTTATTCAGTTTTGTGACTCACTTTGATAACTTAAAAACTCATGTCTCAAGATAATATAAAATAACTTGTCGTTTAGCTTCTAACTTTGATGCTTTGCAATCTGTCCATTGAGTAGGCATTCAAAATGCATTGACTGACATTTACTGGCATATTATTTGCTACTCGTTATTTATAGACTTTTATTCACAAATGTCAACGTGAAGTGGATGAAGTGGATTATTGGATGGAAAGATGCGAAAGCACTTTGCATTGCAATTACATTAACCTGGTCAACAATAAGTGCCATAATAAATAATGCAAAACGTGAGCTCATTTCGAGCACAGTTCATCAAAGTTTCAACAGATTTCCAATAAAAAGAGCTATATATTAAATAGATATCTGGATATTAAGGTATATATAGAGCTTGATTTATGTGCGAGTTGCACACAATAAATCCTACCTAAAATTTATGAAGCTAAGGGAAAAGGGAAAACCACAACGTTGACCCGCTACGAAAGCGAGCAAATTTGTACAAATATTTGTCTCAATCAAAGAGCGGTTGGCCAGGGGAGGGGAAGAGTGTTAGTGTGTTTGTGTGTGTGTGTATGGGAAATTGTCGTAATGGGCGGACACGCCCTCCATTTCATAACTCAATGTGACAAGAAGCGGACAACAGGGCAGTCAATTTCTATTAAAGTGACTGACCAAAAAAATGGACCAAACTCCAACTCCAACTCCAAACTGCGGACATGGCAATCGAAACGAAACGAAACTAAACAGGGAATTCAATAAGAAGAAGGACGTACAGAGAGTGAAGCAATAGACTGTAAAGAGACATGGGAGACAAGCAATTGTAGATTTTGTGCAACTAGCAGTTACAATAATGACATCAGTTGGACCAACAGCAATGTTCGAGCTATATTAAAAATATTCTTTTTTTTTTTAAGGCCAAATGGAAGTACGACACGTTGTTCGCATGCATCTTAAGTACCATATAAGATGAAAAATTCCTGTGCGCCATGGTATGCCTGAGATGAGTGCTCATCTCATCATCATCGTCATCGTCATCATCATCATCATCAACCAAAATTGAACCAAGTTGTCGTTTCAAAAAAAAAAAAAAAAAGGGAAAACGTTCAACTATGCGCTGGTTTATACCAAGACAGGACAAGCCATGCACGTATCAAGCTTACATTCCCTTCTGCACCCGCAGCCCTCCTCCCACCAATCCCGTCTACAAAGCCAAAGCTGAGCCGTCAAAATGCCATTTCAAGTTCAACAAAAAAAAAAACAGACACGAAAAACTTTTTTTTCTCCTGCTTTTTTTTTGTATTGGGAACACACAACATTGAGGCGCAGTCAAGTAAATGCAATAAACTCCGGACAAGTTTATTAAATTTACAGTTATGTGTGCAATGTATTGTTGTTGTGTGTGTAGTTGTTGTTGTTGTGTTGGTTTTGTTGCTGGGCTCTGCTTAAATTGCCCGACGGGATAAAAGCTGTTAAGTGTGAATGAAAATGCAATTGAAAAGTTGAGACAAAGCAATCGAGCAATGAAGCAATTGAATAGCGATGCTAGAAGTTGAAAATGTCTATATATATACTATTCTAGCTAGATGAGGTTGAGGTGGTTTTTTTTTTTAGTTGGGGTTGTGGTGGTTTCGATGCCAATTTGCTGGGCGCATAGTTTTTGGGTTAGGCTCTTTTTATGCAGCGGCGCTGAAAAGTAGGCAACACAAATCGAATTTCAACAAAATTAAAACTTTCTCGATGTGTCTTGAATGTTGAATGCTGTCTATCTGTCTGTCTGTCTATCTGTGTGTAAATAGAATATACACACACATATATCTATGTCAAGCTAAGATTAAACTACTCAAGTGCTTAGATTTCATTTAAAAGATAGATTCATGCAAACTGTCAACGTCAGCTCAAAAATGAAACTCAATTTCCAGCTGTAATTTGAATCATAAACATGAAGAAGCATCAAATAACTTTGAATAACTTAAGCTTATTCTAAGAGTTGATTTATCAAGCAGTTTTCTATTATAGCTATACCTCTTTGTTAGTTTTATTTCTTTTCCTAAAATTAAGATTTTATTTTTGGAAAGTAGAAGTTTTTCAGCTATAGGTTTTATAAGTATATTTGGAAGCTGACTGCCTGAATTCATCCAAATATTATAGTTATATACCTCTTAAACTCTGAAAAATATTTGTAATATTTAAATAACATAAATATTGTTAGTTCCCACAACTTACATGTAGAGATAGTCTGTTTTAACTTGGAAACTATTACTACCTAGAGTATGTAAATTTAAAATGTGGTTTTAATTATTTACAAAGACATCAAAATTAATTACAGATCTTTAGAGCTCGGCATATTAATAAGTTTGATATGTTAATCTAGATACTTATCATTGACATTTGATTATGGAAATTATGGAAATATACTGAACGAGTTTTGCGGTTTTAGTTTACGTGTAAAAACAGTAGCTAATTCCAAATGAGATTGACAGCATAAAATATGGAATATGGCTGAATTGTGAATACACACTCGCAATTATTCATTTATTCATACAAATGTACGTTAAGCGAATTTGTTACCATTTTAACAAATGGTAAACGACGAAACTGAACAATGAGTGCAATTTGTTGTTTATTACCGCTGTCGTTGCTATTTCCACTTGAGAGGACGACAACGTGAACGCAGTCATTGTATGGAAATGGGAAAAAAAGTGGAAAAATGAGAAATTCTCGTCCGCTCCTCTTTTATTTTTTGTGGATTGCAGAACAAATAGAAACGAGAGATGGCGCGGACAACGTTTGGCAATGATATATGTGAGTGCTTGTGAATGAAGGGCGGGTGTGTGTAGAGTGTGTGTAAAGTGTGTGTGTTTGTGTGTGTGTAAAGTGTGTGTGGTGTGTATGCTTGCTGTTAGACATATGTAGGATAACAAATCAATTTTAGTATCGACACAAGTGAAGCTCTCCGTGGAGTTGGCTTACCTTAACCGTTAGAGCAACTCTTTGGGGCATATTACTTCCGCTGTAGCAGGTCTAGGAACTTGCCACGCCAAAAATTCATCAACGCAATAGAAAAACCATGAACAACAGTGCTTTACTTCTCCATTCCCTCCTCTCTCTCTCTCTCTCTTTCACTCATTCTATCTCCTTCGCTCTGGATATCTCAACCAAAATTCAGTGCTCTGCTCAATGAAAAACCCACGAATCGCTGTCACTTTTGATTGTAATCGAGTGTTTCTACTATAGCTTTTTGTTCGACATCTAATTCCCAATCTGTCGGTACACTGGCAGAAATCAAAAGATGTATTAACATCTAAATTTCAAATTTCATTGAATTATAATATGTTTTTTAAAGTGCAAATGTTTGGCCAACAGATGGAAGTGCAACAGAATTTAGTATGTTGAATTAAAGTATTATAATGGCATATAATTGGTATAAGTTGACTTTTTTTTGTCTGTAGTTAGTTGGTATCTGTTTGGTATATGTATATTTGGTGTAGTAAGTATTATTGAAATATTTTTGATGACAGTTGGTTTTTATTTAGTGTTAATTTGGTATATATTAAATGTGGTATCCAAGCAATATTTGAAAAGTTCATGTATATTTCTTTATTGATTGTGCCTTTATTTTTTTTTAAATTGTATTATTATTGTCTGTACATTGATCAGAAGTTTTTAATTTTAAATTTATATGTATAAGGTATGTATATATTAATCTTAGTTTTCAATGAGAAAATATTCTTTATATAGTACTAGGGGGCTTGCCCCCTGCTCGCTTCGCCCGCTAACCCCCGGCTCCCTTCATGCTAAGTAGTTTTGACCTTTGATCCCCCATTTTAACCCCTTCCAGTGGGAATATCAAAAAACGCCGTGTTGTTGCACGATAATTATGTTTCAGCTATATTGTGTGAAAATTTTAGCTCGATATCTGAAGCCGTTTGGGGCTGTAGCGTGATATCTCAGTTAGTCAGGACAAAGAGTTTTATATGTATAGATATACTATACATATATACTAAACATAACTTTCGGTATTTGATGCTTCCAAAATACTTAGAAGAAGAGATAAGTTTTGTTTGAGTGTCGCAATGCTTGGCATATTTTCGCTCAGTGCAGCTACTTCTACTCTGTCAAACAGTTTGATATACTTTTGCAAACTCTGGTACGTTCACACGATATCCCTGTAAGTGTGTACGTGTGTGTGTGTTGTGTGTGTGTGTCTTGGTGTATGTTTGCCAATTGGATTTGACATTTTATTGGGTTTTCTTTCTCGTTACTGCCGCTCCACTGACTGTCTGTTACCTTTCTCCTCTTTCTCTCTCACTCTCTATCCCTTTTTTCTTTACTCTGTCTCTCTTTCTCTCTCTCTTTCTAACTCGTTCAGCACGTTCTTGGCTAGTCAAGCGCTTGTTGTAGTTGTAATTGATGTTCTGCTGCCTGGCAAAAGCCTTTGGTAACATAAATCTAATGACCTGGTCCTTGTACTATTGGCGACTGCTGCTGCTCCTGCTGCACTGGACATTTGGACAATCGGGGACAACAACAACAAGCACACTGTGGTTCCAAGAGTCAAAGAGAATGAGAGAGAGGAGAGAAAAAAGAAAGATAACATAGCTGAAAGATTGAATTCATTTCATTTTGCTTCTATTTTGGTAATTAGTCCGAAGGCAACTTGATTATCGCGTCATGTACTCGGGGAACTCGAAAGTCGGAACTTGGAACTCGGAACTCGGAACTCGTAACTTGTAATTCGTAACTGTAGACGTGCTTTAATTGCAATCATTAATTTGGAGCATGTCATAAAATGCCAGCTAAAAGACATAGTCAAATAATAAGAGCTGAAAGACCAGAGAAACAAATACTCTATGTCGAAAATCACTGAACTGAGATAACGAAAACTTTTTTATGATGGAGATGTAAAGCTACAGTAACTGCTCTCAGCTGAACTCGACTAAAACTAAGCAAATTCCTGGCATAAAAGAGCTTGTAGAAGTCAATTTTGACATTGACAAGTTTTTTTATTGTTAGAAATGTTGGGAAACCTCTAAAGAAGACGACTGTTTGATTGAAACGTAGAATGCTTTATGGTGTAAAGAAGAAAAGGTGATGAAAGTCTCTTAGCCTCTTAGGTTTTCAGTATTTTATAAGTTAATCTAAGAAATAATAGGATGTTTGATTTTATATATTATCGCGGAACTGAAAATTTTTCTTCACCCTTAGACCTTTTATGAGCTAATCTATAAGTTCGTAATATTCATAGTTAAAGAAACAAAGAATGTGATTATCTTAAACTCCCCAAAACGTCTGGTTCCCAAAGGCCGTAAGGACTTATGCAAAGACCTATTTTAAAACCCTTCCGTCTTTATATAAATGCTTCCTCTCTTAAATCATAGACCTTTTAGATCTCTTCTTTAGATCATTGAACTAAACTTACCTTTCTATAACTAGACAATATCTCTCTCTCTCTTTTTCTCCCCTTCCTTACTGCAGGTCTTTCGGATACAAAACTACATGAGATCTATCTGGATGATAAGGAGATCAAGCTCAGCTGGATGGTCGATTGGTATAAACAGGAGGTGCTCTTCCATTTGCAGAACGCCTTCAATGAGCAGCATCGTTGGTTCTATTTAGGATTCTCGAAGCGAGGAGGACTTGCTGATGCAGATATTTGTTTCTTTGAGAATCAGAATGGATTCTTCAATGTTGTCACCGACACCTATACCAGTCCCGATGGCCATTGGGTACGCAAGGATTATCAGCAGGACTGTGAGGTCTTCAAAATGGATGAGTTTACGTTGGCCTTCAAACGCAAGTTCGATACCTGTGATCCACTCGATCTGCGACTCCATGTAAGAAATAGTTCTCGAAGATGAATCATTAACGATAACGATGATGATCATTAATGCATCTATGATTGCTTTTTAGGAGGGCACCATGTATGTGGTGTGGGCACGCGGTGAATCGGAGCTATCCCTCGAGGATCATCAGTTTGCTTTGCCAAATGTGAGTGCACCACATGAGGCAGGTGTCAAGATGTTGCAGCTGCTGCGTGCCGACAAGATTCTCATACCCGAAACGTAAGTGGACTTTTTATATACTGTTGCAATAATCGAAATTTTAACATTTACATCCTTGATTGTGTCTTGATTTATCATCTCCCACAGCGATTTGGATCAAATTGAAATTACGCTGGAACAGGCTCCGATACCGAATGTTGAGACCACCTATTGGTGTCATGTGCAACGTCTGGATGATATTGTAAAACATCGACTGCATATTGTTCAATTCGAGCCGATTATTAAATCTCCCAGCGTTATCCATCACATGGAGGTCTTTCACTGTGAGACAGATCCACATGTCGATATTCCACTCTATAACGGGGATTGCGAAAAGTTGCCACAGGAGGCCAAAGTCTGCTCCAAGGTTATGGCACTCTGGGCCATGGGTGCGAGCACTTTTACATATCCACCTGAGGCTGGTTTGCCAATTGGTGGTCCTGCCTATAATCCCTATGTGCGACTCGAAGTGCATTTCCATAATCCGGAACTACAATCAGGTAGGCAATTATTTGAATACCCATACCACCATAACTCATAGCACCATGACCATAATTCATAAATGAGTTGATTCCCAAGCAAGATGTCTTTTTCATCTTTTCTTTTTATGTAAAGGAGGAACACTTTTTTAAAATTACAACAAATTCGATAAATCGATTTTAAAAAAAATAAATATGCATATTTTTAAATGCTGAATCAATTTACAGATCAAATCATAACTATAATTAAATTCCTCACAAAAGTTGGGTTAGATTTGACAAAGTTATGCATGTTTAAAGTTCGAAAATTAGGATTTTTTTCTAACATTCTTAATACTTGGGTTTTAACATTTCTGATGCAAAATAAGTATAAAGAGCTCTTTAAATTTGCTTCTGCCAAAATCGAAAAATCTTTGACGTTCAAAATTGTCAGAAAAGTAAATTTTGTAAGAATTTTAGGATATATGTATATGTTATGGCTGAGTATATATTTTTGGTTACTTTTTTAAATGTAGAATCAATTTTTAGATCAAATCATGATTAAAATTAAATTCCGCTCGAAAGTTGGGTTAGATTTGACAAAGTTATGCATGTTTAAAGTTAGAAAATAAGGATTTATTTCTAACATTCTTAATACTTGGGTTTTCAGTTTAAATCATGGCAAAATTAGTTTAAAGAACTCTTTAAAATGGATTCTGCCAAAATCAAAAAAGCTTTGAAGTTCAAAAACGGTAAATTTTGTTAGAATTTTAGGATATATGCATATATTATAGCTATGTACATATAGATTTTTGATTGGTTTGCTAACACTAATAAACTGAGCTTAGCTCATTTTGATGATTTATAAACTGAGTTTTAAGCATTTGATTATTACACATGGTATGATCAAGATATTTTCTGTTAATTTACCAACACTGATAAACAGGAAACTGTAGAGAACTTGGTCACACTGACAATGTTGTAATTTGATTTTGATGATTGTTGAAGAGGCTCTTCAGAGCTGCCTTGCTTTTCCCACTTCAAATGTGTGTGCTTCAAGTGTTGAACAAATAAATGGAAGAGAATGAGGAGAATCAAAAGGGGAGCTAGCGAAATGCATAGGGGAGATTTCATTAAAACTTTTGCATAAATAACAACAAGAAGAAGAGGAAGAAGAAGGAAGAGAGCAAAGAGGGAGAACCTACCTACCTACCTACCATCGCCATTGCTATTGCTATTGCTATTACCATTGCCATTGCCAGCGACAACAGGAGCAATGTCATTATTGCTGCTTGAAGTGTCCTTGTGATGGCATCGTCGTCGCGCATTACATGGCCACAAGAGTCTGGCAAACAGAATGTTGAGTGCACCACTCAACACTGTATGTGTGTGCGAGTGTGTGTGTGTGTGCGAGTGTGAGTTTGAGTGCGAGTGTGTGCATGATAATGAAGGGAAGAGGAAAGGGGGAGAAACCGTATACATCCCAATTTGGCAGCTATTGCATTAATATTAATCATACGCCCTGCAGGTCTCGTGGATAACTCCGGCTTTCGCATCAAATTGTCAAAGACTCTACGGCAATACGATGCCGCTGTCATGGAATTGGGTCTGGAATATACCGATAAAATGGCCATACCACCTGGACAGATGGCATTTCCACTGAGCGGTTACTGTGTGGCAGACTGTACACGCTCCGCATTGCCACGGACGGGCATCATCATCTTTGGATCCCAGTTGCATACACATTTGCGTGGTGTTCGGGTCCTAACGCGACATTTTCGTGGTGAACAGGAGCTGAGGGAGGTGAATCGTGATGATTACTATTCCAATAATTTCCAGGAGATGCGCACGCTGCATTACAAGCCTCGAGTATTGCCGGTAAGTCAGACCATCTCTCGCTCTCTCTGTCTCTTTGTCTTCCATCTTTATTAAGCCCTTGCAAAGGGTATTTTAATTTTGTCATATGAAATGTAACGCAAAGTGTATATAGTCGTTCTGATCAGGACTTATATAATGCATATAGACTTGTCCGTCTATCGGTCTATTTCTAAGCACTTGCACAGCTACTTTTTACAGACTTGATCCGTTTTTTCTGCAGGCAGTATTAGTAAATTATATCCAGCCGGAACGGATTCGAATTTTACCTATAGTCTAAAAAACTTTGGCTTTTTGCTTGAGATATATTAACTAAACTCACAAATTATATAGTTGGTGTTGTCTTATACACTTTAAACCAGAGATTCAAACTGTAACCGAAGCCGTAACCGTTAACCGATTTTGACTAATTGAAATTTGAAACTGTAACTGAAATCATAACCGAAACAAAACTTTTCTTTTATTCCAAACTCGATAAACCGAAATAACCGCTAGAAACCGATTCACGAATAACGGTATGTTTCGGTTTTTTCCAGCGACAAAAAGTTCAACGTATATATTCAATTTGGAGTAGATTTCAAATATTTACTTTATATAAGATAATGTTACGATACCGTTAACCGAAAACCAAAATTCGATTATAACCGTAACCGTTACTGAAACCTTTATTCGTTTCGGTTAAATCCCAGCTTTAAACATTTTAAATTGTATTTACATAAGACTATATCATACTTAAGTCAACTATAGAATGTTTTTAAGCAAGTCTATTTGATTTTTAAGGTATTTCAATATAATTAAAAATAAAACTAGTATTTTTTCAAGTTATTCCGAATTCTTTTGAGATCTGCAAGGGGATTAAGTCGTCGGCGTGTAAAAACCAACTGACTTTTAATTATTCTGTTGTATGTCTTACCTTTTTTGTGCATCCGTTCCTTAATTAATCCATCTTTTGCCAGGGCGATGCATTGGTCACCACCTGCTATTATAATACGCTTGCGGACACAAATGCCACATTGGGTGGTTTCTCCATTAGCGATGAGATGTGCGTCAACTATATACACTACTATCCGGCCACCAAGTTGGAGGTGTGCAAGAGTTCTGTTTCGGAGGAGACGCTTGAGAATTATTTTATCTATATGAAACGGTAAGCGGATCTTTGTCTTTGGTTTTTGTGGGTGGCAAGGGTTTGACTCAAGGGCTCTGAACAGTGTGACGAATACAGCAATTTCGCAGTCAAAAGAAAATTTAATAAACCTTACGGAGGGGCTATTTGTTATTAATATATATATTTTATTTTTTATTTGTATAAATTTATTTTAAATTAATTAATTCAGTGTCTAAATAGTTTCTTCTAATAATATAAAATACCCTTTGCAATTTTAAATACTTATGATTACAATATTTTCCAATAAAAACTTCATACTATCGATCACAGTAACAACTATTTGTTTATAATTTTTACTCTTTATTCCAATAATATTATACTATATATATATGTTATTAATAATATATACATAATATTATTAATATATATGTATCTATTACTATTATATATATATGTATGAGTATATATTTATTTATTTTCTAAATTTATTTCTTTTTTAATTATATTATTAATATTTATCTATTATTATTATATATATATATATATGTATAAGTATGTATTTATTTATTTTCTAGATTTATTTATTTTTTTTAATTATTTTGTTTTTATGCGTAAAATATGATTGGAAAGAATGTTCAAGCAACGGCAACGATAGATAGGAATTTGTTCACTTTGCCCCACTGTGCTCTGTCGTTTTGCGTCGTTTCTTTTTTGTGCCATCAAAGGCAAAACTTTGGCATTCCGGCGTTTGTTGTGGCTCCGGTTGTTTCCCCTTCCTCCCTCTCTTGATTTCTTCCTCTATCTCTTGCCTACTTTTTGGGCCTCTCTGTGTTTACGCAGTATTCATAACGGAAATGTCTTCAACTTCCTGCCTGTCCCAAAAGCGAACGACGCCAAGGTGCACGCTAATTGCCAACGTTAATGGGCATGGCCAAAACCAGAACCAGAACCAGAACCAGAACGACACTAGAAAACTCCCGAGTTCGTGTTGAGACCAGACCTTACAGTCATTCTGTCTGGGCTTGGTCCCTCCAACAACAACAACAACAAAAACGATATATAAAAGAAACAACAAAAAAAAAGTTTACATTAGATTAGAGACTTGCAAGTTTTGGCTTTGAATTTTGTGCGGCATTTTGGGTGAGAATTGCGGTAAATTTACAAAAGCCTAAAATGGTTTAAAGGCTTCTAGACAAAAGGCAGCTGATTCAATAAGCAGCTGCGCGGCCAGCCGACCAAGTTATGAAGATTTACGAGGTGTTAAGCATAGCAAAAGGAGCAATAAAAGGTATGCCACCCTCTAGAACCCTCTAAACTACAAAAGTGTATTGTACCATTTGACACTTTAAAGAGTTGCCCAATGGATAAGAGTTGAGACAAAAGGAAAGATAACTGTGGCTCAGATCTCTGAAAAGTTTCCAAGACTTTTCAACTATAGTTTAAAATCGTACAGAGTAAGTACAGAATTTAAAGCGCAATATTTACTTGGTCTACTTCAAAACTAGTTGGCTTTAAAAAAAAAATAAATCCCAAATAACCGACAATTATTGTCTTGATTCCAATCAAATGAATCCAAGTACTGTTCAGCTTCCACTTAAATGTGATTAATTTGAATATCTTCCGAATGATGTCAACTTTTTATTTGTCAGGTCTTAGTAAACCTTTAATAATTTTCGCATAATGCCATAATTTTCAACTCACAAAGGTAATTTTTTGGAAATAAGTTGCACTTTAAAAGTGCAACTTAATTAATTACTGAAATTGACAAGAAAATAACTCAAATGTAAACACATGATTTTTGGATTAACAAAGCGTTGCAAATGAGCCTAAATATGCGTATAAATGTTGCCATTTAAAGTCATTTACATAGTGTAACATACAAAAAGATGCCACATTAAAGGAAAAGGAAAAGTCAAAAGGAAAATGCGAGTAATTTCTAATTGAAAATGCCACCTAATGTGGCGACATTCAGCTGCCTGCGTGGCAATCTCATGACTTTATCTGCTACTTTATCTCTATCGTTTGCTCTCTCTCTCTTTCTCTCTCTCTCTCTCACTCTGTCTTTCTCTATCTATCTATCTATTGTATATAGGAAGGAGCATCAGCATGGTATTCATTTGAACGGTGCACGTTCTGTGAATTTTCACAGCATCGAATGGACACAGCCCCGAGTTGACCAGCTATATACGATGTATATCCAGGAGCCGCTTAGCATGCAATGCAATAGATCGGATGGACAGCGGTTTGGGGGTCACAATTGGGAGGGTGTTACACCGACGCCAGTGCAAATCAAAATGCCCATCCATCGTAAATTGTGCCCCAACTACAATCCACTCTGGTTGAAGCCATTGGAAAAGGGTGAATGCGATTTACTCGGCGAATGCATCTACTAGAATGGAATACGAATACGCATACGAATGCGAATACGAGTGCAAATACGAACGACGCATTCGAATTGCAATTGTAATGGATTAGATTACATTTTTTGGTTTGGGGGCGGGAATGGGATTTTAAGGGGGACAACAACAAAAAAGAAAACTATGGATTACACACACTGTTTGTTGATTCTGAATTTCGCTTTCGAAACAAGGGTAAACCCTTTTTTTTTTGATGAAAACTTTGATGTGAAATTGTTGCGAAAGTGGAATGCAGAACTTTATAAGAATCCGGTTTTTCTTTTCTTAATTTTGCTTTTTTCGTCTCTTTTTTGTTCTTGTGAAATTGTCATCAGCAGCAACATTATCGTGAAATGAAATCGACAAAAAGACAAAAGGAGAGAGCGAGCGAATGTGAAAACTTTCTCTAAATAACTAATGAATTTTGTTGTTTGTGGAGCCGCCTTTGAAATGTTTGCAGAAAAATCGTAGCATACTTTTCAGCGTCAGCTTAAAGCAATCACAAAGAAATGAAAACCCAAAGAAAACGGGCAAGAAAGAAAGCAAAAAGAAAAGTCAAGATGAAAAGAGAAGGGTAGTGTGGAGGGGGAGGTAAAGGGAAAGATGCTCGGGGGCAGGCCGCAGCTGGAACAGTTCAGTTTTCAATGAGCTAACGGCCCTGTTTATACAATATAAATGAGCCAACTTTTCAGTCAGTCGGCATGAGTGGCAAGATAAAAGGATGCAACTGCAATTGCAACTGCAACAGAAACAGCAACAGCAAGTCTAATTACCAAGGCCCACAAGGAGTCCTCATGTCGGCACGGACGGAAAAAACGAGACAAAATGAATGTACAGAAAATTTCATTTCTTCGGAAGGGGAAGGATATGGGGAAGGGGAAGGGGAAGGGGAAGGGGAAGGGGAAGAACAATGCCAACAGCCAGGCTAAATTCCCGATTCGATTGAATGCATTCACAACATTCCCATTCCCATTCACATTCACAATTCACATATTGAGCAGCTAATCAGGCAGAGAAAATTGTAACAGCCTATGTTGAATACATTCATTTTACAAGCCAATCATGCATTGAAAGCTCATGTTTGCATTTTAAATGTATTCACTATCTAATGGGTCAATCACAGGCTCATCAAGCACTCAGCTTAAAAGTTAAACGAATGTACTGGCTTACAGCTTGTGAATATGTACCCATTCATATATATTCAATTCACATACTCACTTACTCATTCGTCACTATTCACGGTCTTGAGAGACTTTTTAAAACGATTCAAACGAATATTTGCATGGCTATAATTTACACACAGTTTAAACAATAAGCTTAAATAAACGCACACATTCACACAATCAATCACACATATTCAAAGTTATTCACGCACTCATTTGAAATAGTATATGTTATGTAAGCTGCAAATGAAACTGACATTCTTATTGCTGTTGCTGCTGGTGACCAGCTGAGAAGGGGAAAACTAAGGATATCCACAAAGTTTTACAAGGATTTATATACAAAAACAAATAATGCAAAGGAAAATTAAAACAAAGATGACAGAAGAGAAATACATATGCACAAACATTTAATGGATACGTTTAAGTGTAGCTACATATATGTAAGATGTGATAATTGTTCTACGGCTAAAACAAAAACAAAAACAAAATGAATATAAAGAAACCCCAAAAACTATATATATACATATATATGTATGTAGATGAAAATTTATATAAAAGAAAAACTATAACACAAAAAAAAGGAAAGCATAAAATAAAATACTATATACAAAAGCCTTTCTGCTAAAACAAAAATCTATTATCTAATAAAAAAAAAATGACCACCATACCAGTATGAAAAAAACCAAATAACTATTGTTTTAATTGCTTTGGGAAATGAAATCAAAGGGTTGCTTACTTCAATTAGAGATTAAATTAAGCTTATAGAAGGCTTTCCAAACTGGGATCCGAAAAATGGCAGCTGTTGAGCATTTAGTTGGCAAAAGACCAACATGAGATGGAAAGTAAACTGTTTATGTTTAAAGTGTAAACAAATATTGTTGTAAGCGAATTATTTTCCAGAAATATTTAAGTACATTGTTTTTATTAACATTATTTAACAAGACTTTTCCCATGCAAATGTTTGAGCTTACACAAACTTATGCTTTTGTTAATTAATATTCCAATCCTTAATTCTTGTCAGCAAATTTGACACGAAATTTAAGTATTTTAGCTGAAAATTGGAAAAATAAGGTAAAGAACTATTTTAAATTAATTACAAACATAATTCTTTATGCTTATTCAAAAAAAAAAAAAACCAAAAACTTTTTCTAACAACACTAAATCGAATACTTTTTCTTGTGGTATATTTAATCATTTATTGCAAAATGAGTGCATGTATTCAATTTGAAATAATCGATTTGCTATTAAAATCTCAAGTTTATTTATTTTAAAAATTGTATTCCTTATGCACATTCTAAAAATAAAACAACAAACCATTCCAGTCACTAATAAAACTATCGCTCTTTTCCATATTATTGCACCTTAAAGCATTTCTAATGTTTAGATTTAATTATTTAATGTAAAATTTACAAATCCATTTAATTTGAAGTAATCAATTTGCTATTAATATCAGAACTTTATTTATTTTAAAAATTGTAATCCTTATGCACATAAAACAACAAACCATTTCAGTCACTAATAAAACTATCACTATTTTCCATATTATTGCACCTTAAAGCATTTCTAATGTTTAGATTTGATTATTTAATGTAAAATTTACAAATCCATTTAATTTGAAGTAATCGATTTGCTATTAATATCAGAACTTTATTTATTTTAAAAATTGTATTCCTTATGCACATTCTAAAAACAAAACAATAAACCATTTCAGTCACTAATTAAACTATCACTGTTTTCCATATTATTGCACCTTAAAGCATTTCTAATGTTTAGATTTAATTATTTAATGTAAAATGTACAAATCCATTTAATTTTAGGTAATCAATTTGCTTTTAATATCAGAACTTTATTTATTTTAAAAATTCTATTCCTTATGCACATTCTAAAAATAAAACAATAAACCATTTCAGTCACTAATAAAACTATCACTGTTTTCCATATTATAGCACCTTAAAGCATTTCTAATGTTTAGATTTGATTATTTAATGTAAAATTTACAAATCCATTTAATTTGAACTAATCGATTTGCTATTAATATCAGAACTTTATTTATTTTAAAAATTGTATTCCTTATGCACATTCTAAAAATAAAACAATAAACCATTTCAGTCACTAATTAAACTATCACTGTTTTCCATATTATTGCACCTTAAAGCATTTCTAATGTTTAGATTTAATTATTTAATGTAAAATGTACAAATCCATTTAATTTTAGGTAATCAATTTGCTTTTAATATCAGAACTTTATTTATTTTAAAAATTCTATTCCTTATGCACATTCTAAAAATAAAACAATAAACCATTTCAGTCACTAATAAAACTATCACTGTTTTCCATATTATAGCACCTTAAAGCATTTCTAATTTTTAGATTTGATTACTTAATGTTAATTTTACAAATCCATTTAAATTGAAGTAATCAATTTGCTATTAATATCAGAACTTTATTTAATTTAAAAATTGTATTCCTTATGCACATTCTAAAAATAAAACAACAAACCATTTCAGTCACTAATAAAACTATAACTATTTTCCATATTATTGCACCTTAAAGCATTTCTAATGTTTAGATTGAATTATTTAATGTAAAAATATAGCGCAAGCTAACTTTGGCGCGCCAAAGTTTGGATACCCTTGCAGTGCCCTGTGTAAGCCGTCAGATTTTTTACAAAATTTGTTGATTTTGAACCGATCGATCCTATGGCAGCTATATGATATAGTAGTCCGATTTACACCAAATTTGGTCAGCCTGTTTAAAACTTAGTCAAACACAGAATGTGTATATTTGGTTGAGATATTTTGAGAAACAAAAAAGTTTTTCATACTAAATGTTGTTTTCGAACCGATCGTTCCTATGGCAGCTATATGATATAGTAGTCCGATTTACACCAAATTTGGTCAGCCTATTTAAAACTTAATCAAACACACAATGTGTATATTTGGTTGAGATATTTTGAAAAACAAAAAAGTTTTTCATACTAAATGTTGTTTTCGAACCGATCGTTCCTATGGCAGCTATATGATATAGTAGTCCGATTCACACCAAATTTGGTCAGCCTGTTTAAAACTTAATCAAACACACAATGTGTATATTTGGTTAAGATATCTTGAGAAACAAAAAAGTTTTTCATACTAAATGTTTATTTCCAACCGATCGTTCCTATGGCAGCTATATGATATAGTTATCCGATCCGGCCGGCTCCGACATATGTGCTGCGTGCAGCAAAAAGACGGATCTGTACCAAATTTCATCGAGATAGCTTCAAAACTGAGAGACTAGTTTGCATAGAAACAGACGGACAGACGGACAGACAGACGGACAGACGGACATGGCTATATCGACTCAGCTCGTCGCCCTGATCAAGAATATATATACTTTATGGGGTCTGTGAGGCTTCCTTCAATGCGTTACACATTTCGTGACAAAATTATAATACCCTCTGCAAGGGTATAAAAATGCAGTAAGCTACAGTGGAGCAAGCTCGACAGTAGGAGACCCAGTACTTTTTGAGAGCAAAGCGTTCACTATAGATTGTTCTTCAATGTTCCCTACCATTCAATAGATGGCGCCACTAAAATAAACACAGGGGTCGCTAGCGTCTCTTCTTCCTTTTGCCCGTAACATTGATAGTTGAATAACTTTCGCGTTTATCATCCGATTGGAATGAAATTTTCTGGACAGGTTTGGATTGTAGTGTATATTATATGTACAAAAAATCAAGGGGCTAGCATTCAAGGAGCTCTTGTAATTCGACTTCGAAATTTTGTATTTCTATTTCCAAGGGCGGAGGGGGGCGTGGCAAAAATCTAAAACAAACTTGATCAATGGGAGATATAGATGAACCTACATGCCAAATTTGGTGTCTCTAGCTCTCATAGTCTCTGAGATCTAGGCGACACAAAAAGGGACAGACGGACAGACAGACAGACAGACAGACAGACGGACATGGCTATATCGACTCGGCTGTTGATGCTGATCAAGAATATATATACTTTATGGGGTCTGCCACGCCTCCTTCTGCCTGTTACGCACATTTTTTTTTGGACAAACTTAATAGACCCATTTGTACTTTTTCAAAGTACTGGGTCTAATGAATGCATACCATACATTTAATTTGGCGTAATCGATTTGCTATTAAAATCTCAAGTTTATTTATTTTTGCTGCTGCCTCATTCGGATGGATAGATAGTTAGTTGTTGAACTCTGTCGGGCCAATACTTTGTGGTTACAAATCGATTTGGCTGGCCACTTGACTGCCAGATGATGGCTTATAGCCCTCTGTCTGTGTGAGTGGGAGGTCTTTTTGACTGGTCGCTGATTTTAGCCTTCAACGCGTTGACTGAGCGGCATTTTAATTGATTTTCAGTTTTTTTTTTTTGCGACGAAAAGGAAGCGCGTTTGGCGTTATGAAAGTATTAAAACGGTTGCAATCCAATTAAAAGTTTTTAACAAAATCATATAAAAAGCAAACAACATAAAAAAAACACTGACAAAAAATAAAAAGATAAAAGAAGTAAGGCCGACTAGCAGATACCCTACAAGTAGGTGAGCTCATGCGTGATAAAATATATATTGCCGTTAGTTAAATAATTTGACAGGTTTTCTAATCGTAATTTAGAGAATGTGCCAAAGATTAGATTTATTGTGGAAAGAGGTTATTATACTCATATACATATTTGAAAACTTTCACGTTTTGCAATAAGTGCAGGGTAATCACAAAAATACACACACACACACACACATATATATACTCTTGTTTTAATATTCATTGCCGCAGTGCGAACACAGATTCACATCCACATAAAGTGAATGATATGAGACTCTCTGCATGTCGTTGTGTTTTTTCTCCCTCTTTTCCAACTAAATTCGAATCAGCGAACGGTCATTACAAACGCCACATGTGAAACCTTTTTATTTTAAATTGTATTTATGTATGTATGTATGTATATATGTATGTACATATGTACATATAAATAAATCGCTGTTTTTTATGCACATTGTAATCATTGTCCACGCATTTTAAGTGGCCCTTGTCCTGTTATTAAAGTGCAAGTACCTCTTTAGTATTTATTTATGTGTACAATTTGTTAACATCTATCTCAGACTGTTTGGGATTATAAAATACAAGTAAACAGTTTTAGGGATTTCTCCTGATTAGGAAATGATTAATTTGATTTAAACGACAAAGTTAAAGTTGAATTAATTTATGTAATTATTAACAAACAAACTTGCATATGTACCCACAAAAAAAGAAAACATTTCAAAAGAGCTCTCTTGAAATGTTTGTGAATAAACTTATATTGTTATTAGGCGCCTTTAATTCAATTTTCAAACATTGTTGCCCATATTAAACGGGTTTAGGTATAATAAAAAGAAACACTGTATTAGAATAATAACAAAAAGTGCTCGTATAGTAATCTTCATCCCAATTACATTTTAATTATTATTTACGAAAACTCCAGTAGTTGTGACGTCAGTGTGCTTAGCTTTTAGCCGTAGATCTCAAGATTCACAGCTTAATGCTTTTAGCTTGTATTGAATTTAAAGAAATAGACAAAAGCTTAGTTTCTTATCTACATACATACATATGTATATTTATTTCATAGACGCAAAGAATAAGGAAATAGAAAAGAATAAGAAAGAAAGATAAAGAGTGCGTCATAATATTATAGTTTTAAGCGCGCAGCATTATAAATTAATGAGCGGTGGCAGCGCAGTTGGCGCCTCTCTCGACGTTGGTTTAACACTATCTTCTGCTGCTGCTGCTGAGTACAACTGTTGCTGTTGTTGTTCTTGCTCTTGGTTGCCAAATGGAAAGTCCGTTAGCTTATCAATTTGATCCATACGACAGCAGTGAACGACTCCGTAGAGAGGCAACAAATGCAGCTCACCAAAGAGACTGTTGTTCAGCCAAGGGATCTCACCACAAATGTCATCACAGAATGTACTCAGTTCCAACACATTGACCTGGTAGCAGAAAGAAGGACGAGAGAGCGAGAAATCGAAAGAGAGAGTGAGTGCAGTTACATGCTGTTGTTGTTGAGTGAGCTTACGTAAGGTGAATTGTGTGCGACAAGGACAAACTCATCGGCTGCATTGCCTACTGGCTGCAGAGAGCGAACATGTGCCCATACATAGGCAGGTACTGTGAGAGCGACCCCCTCGCTGCCCTCCAACTGTAAGGTACGACTGACATTGCAACGGTGGGCAAGTGGCAGAGTTGCCACACCTGAAACTCCCATACGCAACTCAAACTTGTTATCATTTTCTTCGTTGGCATCACGTAAGGCTTCCAGAAAATGCTTCCAGTTTCCTTGTCGCAGTGATCTCAGCCACACAATGTTCAGTAGATATTTATAGTCGGCAAGATCCTTTAACTGCTTTTGATCCTGCAGCAGACTGGAATATTCAAACAGATTCGCATCGTAGAGTTCACCCAATTTTTTTTGATTTGTTATCAGTTGTTGGAATGCCGAATCGCTTGTATAGGGAAAATACTCAGAAAGACTGCCAATATATGTGTCCAGATGAAGTTCATTCAATATCTGATTTGTGTTTGACATGTCCAACAATGTATTCTGCGGTGGATAGGCCAAGAACTTGGCGAAACGTAAACGTGATGCACTCAAATCATAACACATGGCCAATATCTTCACTTCCGATAATCCTTGCAGCTTATAGCCAATGATCAGGGTCATGGCATCCACATCGCATCCCGACAAGATATTATTGCTCTCATAAAGAGTTTGACTGATGGGAGAATTGCACTTAATATAATTATCGCGCAACGATTGTGCGACCTGTTGGGCATCCGAATATATACCATCTTCACCACAAATCAGTTCCACCGTTGACCGATTAATTTTCCTCGGTGAATTGCCATAATTGTTGCTTCTGATTTGTAGGCCTTGAGGGCAATAGAAGGTTACCGTCTCATTGATCGATAGATTCAATCTAGATGTTCTTTTCAGGATCGCTGTCTTGCTGCCAATTCCTTTGGCCACAATTGGAAAGGGCTGCTCAAGGTTTAGATCACAAAGCGCCGAAGCGCTAGCCACAAACACGATCAACACAAAAAACGTCCGCATCGTTCTAGCTCTCGACTTGTACTGATTCGTCTTGGTCGTTTCATATTGATTCGATCGTCTTGATTCGAACTAAGAGAGCATTCATGCTGGTTGTGTGTGTGTGAGTCGCAAGCATTGTAGCTAAGCTTATCTTCCACAGCACTAAAGCTCTCTCAGTTTAGAACAAGGAGACAGTGCAAATCAAATTTGCAAATTTAATGTTATTAACATATATAGTAAATATGTATATCTGGCTGCACACATACCAACGTATAATGTACTCAAGAGCTTCATATTTTTGAAGCAAAGCGAACATCACAGACAGTGGTGCCAATTTGGACTTTTTCTGGTTATACCTGTTTTATTTTACGAAACATTAAAGATTTTTAATTTAAATGAAAAAACGTAACCCCAAAAACTGTTCTTGTATTTCGGGTACATATGGGGTAGTGATGTAAATCCAAAGTGAACATCGATTTAAAAATCGGATTCTTAAAATCTACCATGCAAATATCGACTGATCGAAACATCGGAAATTTCGACATCGCTTGATCGATTTTTCAAATGCATATAAATACACAAAAAAGTACACTTAAACACATAACACATTTTAACTTAGATCGCGATCAGAAACAATATCTAATTATATTATTTATATACAGATACGTTAATTAAATTATAGCTCGCACTTACTATCGCATATTTGTTAACTTTTTCCTTTCTATGAAATGAAATTTTAACACTGCGTGTGTATTTTGTAGCGTTTGGCAAGGATTTGCAAAAAGGACGATTTTTTATGAAAATCGCGAAAGCAAAAATCAATCAATCGATGTTTCGATGTTTTTTTACGTCACTAATATAGGGTTACATTTTTAAAGCAATATTTGATTTTTTTTTCTACCTCTTCTCTTTATATTACTTTTAAATAATTGTTTTCAAATCTGTCCTGTTTTTGACGGTCAAATATTGGCATCAGTGTCACAGAGTGAGTAGAACAAAGGTACATATATATTTGTTTATTTTTTATTCGATATCGGTAAAATCAACGCTCTATGTATGAAAACTAAATCGGTTATTAGTTGACTGGTTAATATAATTTTCTTAAGTGTATGTTTTTTAAGACGCAGTACTTTAAAAAAGCACAAATATGTCTATTAAATTAAAATTAAAAATTAAAATACAAAATTTCAAAGTCGAATTACAAGAGCATCTGTCCTGAAAATTTCATTCCAAACGGAAAGGAAGAAGAAAAGACGCTAGCGACCTCTGTGCCTATCAACTTATATCTTCGTAGTAGCGCCATCTATTAAAATTTTGTGTACGCAACATATAGTGAACGCTTTGCACTCAAAAAGTACAGGGTCTTCTACTGTCGAGCTTGCTCCACTTTGTTTAATCTCAGAAAGTGCAAAACTCTAACAGATCAAGCTGATCAGGTATTGTACAAAAGAGTGGGTTTCAAAAATGTTGACTATTAATATTATAATACATTTTATTGAACATTTATAATATTTCTTTCTTGATGTTTGCATGCGCACATCTCTGGAAAGCTCAGATATTTCTATAAACATGTTTGTAATCCTACATGTATGAACATACATACATATTTTATAATTAAATCAAGTGTAGAACAATTTTATTGTAAAATCCCCCTTTTTAAAAAATTTGCTAAATATATGTATGTACAGCATGTACAAAAGAAGATAAGAACACTGAGAATGTAAATTGAGTACATACATATATACATATGTATGTTTGTATACTAAAAACAAATGACTCTTATAAAGCAAATCAGCAAAACTCAATCTGACAAAAAGAACAAAGAACGATCATCAGTTCAATATTTATACTGACGACTGTTGGCATAAGAGAACTTGATCTTCTGATCGAGCATAACGATGTATGTATGTATGTATGTATGTACATATTAATGACATATAAATTATATATGTATGTCTGTATGTACATTGGAGTTTCTCTGAAGAAAACAAACAGAATTCCATTGTCAGATATAATAGAATCAAACAATTTTTACGCAGCTTTTCAAAACTTTTTAAGAATCTTAAACTTTTTTTAATCGAAGTTAGTGAAACAGTCATTATTCTACAAGATTTATTAGACAAACTTTTTGTTCCAACATTGATAATGATGTGTAAACATTTCCCAAATATAGTATATAAAAAGGAATAAAAGAAAATAGGCATTTTGCCTGTTTGGGAAATGATTGATTTGATTTATTAATTATGTAATTAATTTATCTAAATAACAATTAGTAAAAATTATCTTTCTTTTTTTAGTCCACAAGGGATGTGAATGACCATTCCGAAAAAAATTTCAATTAATATTCACGAAAACTTTTTAAGTTGTGACGTCATCGTGTTAAGCTTTCAGCCGTAGATCTCAAGATTGACAGCTTAAAGCTTACAGCTAGTATTGAATTTAAAGAAATAGACAAAAGCTTAGTTTCTTATTTACATACATACATGCGGATGTATATTTATTTCATAGACGCAAAGAATAAGGAAAAAGAATAAAAAAGAAAGATAAAGAGTGCGTCATAATATTATAGCTTTAAGCGCGCAGCATTATAAATTAATGAGCGGTGGCAGCGCAGTTGGCGTCGCTCTTGACGTTGGTTTAACACTAGCTTCTGCTGCTGCTGCTGAGTACAACTGCTGTTGTTGTTGTTCTTGCTCTTGATGGTTGCCAAATGGAAAGTCCGTTAGCTTATCAATTTGATCCATACGACAGCAGTGAACGACTCCGTAAAGAGGCAACAAATGAAGCTCACCAAAGAGACTGTTGTTCAGCCAAGGGATCTCACCACAAATGTCATCACAGAATGTACTCAGTTCCAACACATTGACCTGGAAGTAGAAAAGAGAAAGAGAGAGTGAGTGCAGTTTACATGTTGTTGTTGTTGTTGAGTGAGCTTACGTAAGGTGAATTGTGTGCGACAAGGACAAACTCATCGGCTGCATTGCCTACTGGCTGCAGAGAGCGAACATGTGCCCATACATAGGCAGGTACTGTGAGAGCGACCCCCTCGCTGCCCTCCAACTGTAAGGTACGACTGACATTGCAACGGTGGGCAAGTGGCAGAGTTGCCACACCTGAAACTCCCATACGCAACTCAAACTTTTTATCATTTTCTTCGTTGGCATCACGTAAGGCTTCCAGAAAATGCTTCCAGTTTCCTTGTCGCAGTGATCTCACCCACACAATGTTCAGTAGATATTTATAGTCGGCAAGATCCTTTAACTGCTTTTGATCCTGCAGCAGACTGGAATATTCAAACAGATTCGGATCGTAGAGTTCACCCAATTTTTTTTGATTTGTTATCAGTTGTTCGAATGTCGAATCGCTTGTATAGGGAAAATACTCAGAAAGACTGCCAATATATGTGTCCAGATGAAGTTCATTCAATATCTGATTTGTGTTTGACATGTCCAACAATGTATTCTGCGGTGGATAGGCCAAGAACTTGGCGAAACGTAAACGTGATGCACTCAAATCATAACACATGGCCAATATCTTCACTTCCGATAATCCTTGCAGCTTATAGCCAATGATCAGGGTCATGGCATCCACATCGCATCCCGACAAGGTAGTATTGCTCTCATAAAGAGTTTGACTCATGGGAGTGTTGCATCGTAAAAAGTTAATGTTCGAAGAATAGACGGGTTCAACAACATCTGCATATACTTTATAACTTTCATCACATTTCAATTCCGCTGTTTCACTATTAATATGTCTGTCACTGCCATCATGTGTAATGATCATTAATCCTTTTGGACAATATAAGGTTACCGTTTCACCGTCCAATAGAACCAAGGGCGAAAATCTCTCTAGGATCGCCGTTTTGCTACCAATTTGTTTGGCCACAATTGGAAACGGATCCTGAAAAGGCAGATTACAAAGCGACAAAGCGCCAGCCACAAAGGCTTAAAAAATTAATAACGTCCGCATCGTTTTAGCTCTCGACTTGCACTGATTCCTATCGATCGATTCAAATTTACTCGTAAGCAATGAATTCTACCTTTTTCTACATCTGTTAAAAACAAAAATGACAAAGAAACAGATAAGAATATTAAGAACGTAGATTTAGTATATAACATATAAGTGTAAGTTCAATAATATGCATATATTTATATTTACACATATACTTATACTATTCTTTTATTACAGATGTGTATAAAGCAAATCAGCAAAAATTAATGTGGCAATCTTCTGTGCACACAGTGAAATATCTTTAAAAATAACAGAATTTGAAAACCTGAGACTAGCGAAACTTTCTTGATCTACGGGAAAATTGACATATTTAAAATACAGAACCTAACAGAGGAAACTCAATTTCCATAAAGTTCGTTGGCAAAGAACTCACTGTAGAATGTCATCGCAATCAAACTACTTACATATATATGATCTATAGGACATACATTGTTGCTTTCTTTGATAACAATAATATTATAGTCGAAGTCATAGATCAAAGACCATAGGAATAAAGCATTTACAGTGGCGGACAAAACTCTACGTACGACCCCTCTTTCTTATATTTAACCAGTTCTTAAGAATTTGAGAGAAAAGTTAGGATGCAGGTTTGTTTTAGATCTCCAATATTAACTAGAGTATTCACTTAAAACTCTGGTATGTGCCGATAACGGTTTTCCGGTTTTCCATTTTAATTGAAGGTGGAATGTTACAAAATCTCGTTACCTTTTTACATTCAATATATTAGAAATGGGTTTTTAAATGAACGTAAAGAGAGAGAGAGTGAGAGAGTTATGTTCCATATTTGAGGCTAGATAAAGTGAATATTTAAATAAGAGCATTGTCATTCCACTTTTGTCATTTTATGAACCACACGGAGACACCTGACAGATCCTTGACAGGCGTTTTTGCTGCAGAAGAGCAACAACTAAAACAATAAACCAAGTGAATCGTGACCAGGACATAGGTATGTCAGGATTATGTGCATATATTGTAAGACACCCTGTAAACCAGTCATTGACTTTAAAAGATGGAACGGGTTTGTAGTGTATATTGTATAAACTTTTGATAGAAAAACGTATCTAAAGGTCAATTTAAAAAAGAGTATCAGCTGATTCCATATCAATATATTAATACAAACTACTTATTGTTAGTTGGGCATACTAGGGTATTTGCTGGTAGGGCAAGACAACTTACAGTTTGCTTAATATTAAAGTTATGCATTTGAGATTAAAATGTTGTGAATTCCAAAACAAATACTTAGTAGACACAATTGTTGGGCATGCTGGGATATAGTCAAGCATGCTTGCTTATTAGAGAACTGCAAGTAGCCAAGTTTCTATAGCGCAATCTGTTAGCGAATCAAAAATGTCGAGGCAGAAAGTCAAGTGGCAACGTGCGTAACGCAACGTTAACGCAATACGTGATCCGTCACTGTGTGTGTGTGTGTGTGTGTGTGTACCAGGGATGCCAACTAGTCGCGTTAAAATCAGGACAATACGACCATAAAAAATGGGGAAAATAATGATAAAAATGTTGGAAAAAAAGAGGCTTGAAAAAGGAACTAAATATAATTGTAAGTTAAAATATTCAATTTTAGTAGTAATGTAAATCCAAACTAAACATCCATTTAAAAAGCGGATTCTAAAAATCGCTCATGAAAATATCGATTGATCGAAACATCGAAAATTTTCACATCGATTGATCGGTTTTTCATATACAAATGTACGTATAAATACACAGAAATGTACAGGAACATTTCAACACATAACACATTATAGCTTAGATCGCGATCAGTAACTTAGTATTCATATATACTTTAACAAAAATTATAGCTGAAACTTACTTTGGCATATTTGTAAGATTAGCTTTTCTATGAAAGATATTTTGACACCGTGCGTATATTTTGCAGTGTTGGCTAATGATGTGCGAGGAGTCCGAATTTCCATGAAAATAGATTTATTTAAATCGATTAATCGGATGAAAATAGATCGAGTTAAGAAACTCGAAAATCGCGTTAGTAAAAATCGATCAATCGATGTTTCGATGTTTATCTACATCGCTTAATTTTAGTAAATATAAGTAATTATACGGAAAATATTTATACTAAACTAAATCTTTATTCTGGTTAACTTTATCGTTAGCTTAAGAAGCATTTGTGCTTTCATTCTCAAATATTTTCTTATAACAGGTTAAAAATTACCTTTTTTCTAATGAGCATAAATTTTAAAATTTAATTTATACAAATTTGTGGATTGGGCATGTTTGACATTTTTTTCGTCTTGAAAAAGGACAGATCTATCTGAAAAATGGCGGTATTGGCAATACTGCTGTATGGGTGTGTGTGCGGGTGTGTGTGTGGGTGTGTGTGTGGGTGTGTGTTTGCCTGTAATAGTCATTTGGCTGCTTGTCATTGCATTTGGGCACACGCACACGCATGCAAAGCACATTTAATCAGGCTCTACTAACTTCCTATTTTCTCTCCTCACACTCCCCCTGCCCCCTTTGGTCAACACTTTGCAGTTGTTGTTATATTTATGTGTGTGTGTGTGTGTGTGTGTGTGTGCAAACGTGAAGCATCATTACAGTCTCATCATCAGCTTCATCTTCATTTTGCTAAAACATTTATCTGTGTGCACACACAATCGCACGTGAAAAATTTAATGTCGCAAACTTTTGATGTACTCTAATTTATATACAAACAGTCTGAAAGTCTGACAGTGTGACAGTGTGACAGTCTGACAAGCAGACAAGCTGACAGTCTAAGCAGTCTAAGCAGTCTAAGCAGTCTGGCACTCTTTCAGCTGTTTCAACAGTCTGGCAACTCTCTCTATCTCTCTCTTATGTCCTATGTCTATGGCGCCTTTTGCCCTCGTTAAAGTAAATTTGTTTTTACGCTTGATGGCAAATTGCGCGACTCGCCCCCTTTTTGCCACGCCCCCATGCACTTGACTTTTGTATGATGTGCGTTGGACCCGTTAATATTTCATATGTCAACGCAAGAGATGAACCCATCATACCCTATACACACACACACGCACACGCACACACACACATGTTTCTTTTGGGGTACTTTCCCTTCTTTTTTTCGTTTCCTTTTTTTTTTTGTTGGAGTGTGGCCTTTAAATCGCTTGCATTTAAAAAATTTGATTATGTGAAATTCTCGTGTGGGGAAATTAAATTTATACACAGATTCACAATTTTTGTGCCTGATTGTTGTTGTTTTTGTTGTTGTTGTTTTTGTTGGCGCTGTCTCGTATTTTCATTTTTTATGACGGCTTTTCCGCATTTTCGGCATCAAGCGGAAAATCAGCGGAAAACAAAACAAAAAAAAATAATATAAGAAAAACAAGTATGATTTAATGCTCATGCCGCAGCTAGAAGATACCCTGTAATTGGCTTAAGCTAACATTACACAGTTAGTTAGCCTTTTTAGCAAACCTAAATTATTATTTAGTACTTGTTACTATCATTTAGAATTTTTGAGAAATGTATGTATTTAAAATCGTACACTCCCTTTTAAAAAAGGTATTCTTACGGGGTATGAAAAAGACGAGTCCGAAGAAGGCAACAACATGCGACTTGTCACATTCAGTCATTCACTTAAATGGGGCTACATCAGCTTTAGTTACATTGTAAGTTGTTGAAAGGTTTTCAAAATTTATAATGATAAATCTTAAGACAATAAACGAGAGATTAAGGATTAGAAAAGAATTAGTTTAGTTTTAAAAAGAACTAATAATACCATATATTGAAAGTTTGGTATAGGAATATTTGAGGTTTGGATAAGAAAAAAATATAATATATAAGCTTACAATTGATTCTTTAGGTTCGGTTAAAATTAGGTATTTGAGAAGAGGTTAGATTAAACATGTCCAGTTTTTAAGTTTACTCAAAGTTTTTAAAATTTAACCAAGAAAATGTCTGTCAATTATTGACAATTCACAGGGTATGCGAAAGTTGTTGTTTGATTCAATTTAATTGCTTTATTTACAGTGTGTGTTAAGCGACTTAAAACAGCTTAAATGCTGTGTTTGGAGCCCGTAAAGAATGAGGTTGAAGTTGGTTTGGAATGTGCGTGGCGGCAAAAAAAAAAACATGGGACTCGGGACTCGGGGCTCGGAAACAAGGACAAGGACACATTGCGACACATTGGCATTCGGTGACGTGGAATTCGGGCTTTAAAAGGAGAGAAAGGACAACGGACAAAGGACAACGACGGATGGCAAATGCTTGCGATTTATGCATAATTTATGCAAAAAGGCGAAACGCAACAACAATTTGACATTAATCAGTATGCTTTATTGACTTGATGCTGCCAGCTCACAATTGGCAACAAAAGAGTGAGTGAGAGCGCGATAGAGAGGGAGTGAAAGAGAGAGAGACACATACATAGAAAAGTACGGGAGCAAACACTCATGACTTTTGCGAACCCGACATTCCCATAACTTAATCAAGAAATTCTTTATGCTCCCACCTTCTACACATTCTATCACTCTCCCTTTCTATCACAGTGTCTCTCTCTCTCTCTTACTCTCTCTTGCTCCCTGTGTGTGTGTCTCCCTCTTTTTCACTGTTTCGTCATCTCATCAATGGCGTTAATGGCCATCGTTGTCGTCGTTCCTATTGTGGTTTCCGTGCCTTTTGTTTTTCATAATGAAAGTGACTTTGACATTCCGCTGCCTCGTTGCGGTTCACATTTCTTTCGCTCTGCTTAAAAAAGGAATTTTAATAAATTCCTATAAATGCCACGTGCGATTTTTACTGTTCGCTTTAGCCATCGGTATTACCTGCTCTCTGGTATGTCTATTAAAGGCATTGCTTAACTTTGGCCATTCACTTTTACCACTTTAAAAAATTGGTAGCACTGTATACACATTGGTGATCATAATTGGAAGACAGAGAAGCATTATAAAATAAAAACCTGTTTTAAAGATCTTTCGAAGCTTTTATTTCAAATCTTTTTTATTGATCTGATTTGATATTTCTATGTATAAACGGTATACATTTGCTTATTGTTATAGCTTGGGTTAAAGAAGTACGGGTAACATTTAAACATTCTCTTGAGATCTTACAAGACCGCTGACTTTACCCAGTTGGACTATGCCTTCTTCAGCAAGCACAGCAGAGAGAGCTATTAAGATATACAACTTTAAACAACTTCAATTTCGCTATGTCAGGTTCACGGTAGCTATAATTTACAGAATGAAGTCAGTTTTGAAATAAAAGTCGATTAAGTGACAGTATTAATACTTCTAGTAGTATTACAACTAGCAATTATGGAGTTGAAAATAGTAGTAGTAAAATTAGTAGTGGAAGTGTAGCATTAGAATAAGTAGTAGCTTAAGTCGAGTTAATAGTAGTACCAGAGTTAGTAGTAATCGAACTAGTAACAGTAGTAGCAGTTGAAGCGGTAGTTAAATTAATAGTAGAAGACTTAACTTAGTAAAATGAGTACTGGTAGTAGTAGTACTATAACTCGTAGAAGTTGTAGTCGAGTAAGTAGTAGTACCAGTAATCGATTTGGTAACAGTAGTAGTACTTGTGTAATATAATACTTGGTAATATAATTGACTTAAAGTAGTAGTAAAACAAGTACTGGTAGTAGTAGTACTAGAATTAGTAGTAGTTGTAGTCAAATTAGTAGTAGTATCGATTTGATAACAGAAGTAGTACTTGTGTAATATAATACTTGGTAATAAATTTGACTTAAAGAAGTAGTAAAATGAGTACTGGTAGTAGTATTACTAGAACTAGTAGAAGTTGTAGTCGAGCTAGTAGTAGTACCAGTAATCGATTTGATGACAGTAGTAGTACTTGTGTAATATAATACTTGGTAATATAATTAGCAGTATTACTTATAGTAGTAGTATTGGAACAAGTAGAAGTTGTAGTCGAGCTAGAAGTTGTACCAGAGCTAGTAGTAATCGAACTAGTAACAGTAGTATTAGTTGAAGAGGTAGTTAAATTAATAGTAGAAGACTTAAATGTAGTGGTATAACTAGTGCTGGTAGTAGTAGTATTAGAAGTAGTAGTAGTACCAGCAAGCGATTCGCTAACAGTAGTAGTTCTTGTAGTGGTAGTATAATTAGCACTATTACTGATAGTAGTAGTATTACAATAAGTAGAAGTTGTAGTCTAATTAAAATTAGTACTAGAGCTTGTAGTGGTTAATAATAATACAATCAATTCGATTTTTCCATAATTGTTAACGTCTTCTTTCAACTTAAAAATGGTCCCAAAAACCGCTTAAATTAAAATTATTTGGATAATTTAACGACGTTTAGTTAAGCGACAGTCGACGACATGAACAAACACGTAGCGTTGCCCAAAAAAAAGTATATATAAAAATATAAACATTAGAAACAAAGCGTCCGGGGAATGTGCAATATGGAAGTGTGTGTGTTGGTAATTAATAAACAAATTTCATTAATAACTGAATTGTTTGATTGTTGGCCAAGACTGAGCAATGAATGTTTGGGGCATGTTAGTTGCTTTTCTGTTGGCCAAGCGAACGGAGCTCCAATAGAAATCGGTTAAGACGACGACGACAACAACAACAACAAGAGGGTTATATTAAAGTCTGAGTTGCCTATAAAGCACCGCATTATCGGAAGCAACAACAACGATAACAACTGGCAACTGTTAACAAGACAACAAAACAACAACAAGAGTGATGCACTTGTACGTGGCACTGTGGGTGTGTGGCACGCTGCTGACGCTGCTGCTTGGTTGGCAGCAGCGCAAATGTTGGCGCCTCATTTGGCAGTTGAACGGCTGGAGGGGCGTGGCACAACAACCGTTGCTCTGGTTTCTGCTCTGCATTAATTTACATCCAAACAGTTGAGTTATTATTCCAAAAAAAAACAATCTCTTTCTAGTACAAAAGATATTCAATTTTTTCAATGTTTCCCTTATTAGGAAAAGTTTAATTGTTTTCTTGAAAGTTTCCAATAACTTTACATTTTTGTATATGTAAAAAAAAAGTGGTGGAAATGTAGTGAAAAGTGCATATGTTTGGTAGTAAAAAGAACGTATTCAAATTACAATAAGAGAAGACTTGCAAAATGCTTTTCCCTCTTTTACACCTTTTGAATTTTTTTTTAATATAAGAAAGTAAATTTGTAGTCTGATTAATTTTAAACAAATGTATATTATTATGTATGCAGCAAAATATGTAGAAATGTATGCCAAAGTGCATATTTTTTAGTGGTTTGTGAAAGAGGCTATAAAACTTGCCAAAAGAAGAGACTTTCAAAACACATTTATCTATTATTTTCCTTTCCATAATTTTTTTTTTATTTTATACAAAATTAATTTGTTTTCTTATAAAATCATCAACAAATGTACAAAATACTCTAACCTTTCTTAAACATTTTATGTAATTTTCCTATTGTAATAGGATAATATAATAATATTTATTAAAAAGAGTAAATTTGTCATGTTTTAAACATGAAAGAAATCTGTAAAAATATAGCGCACATATTTTTTTAGTGGAAAGAAGAAGTCTTGTAAGAGGACTATTGTAGGAAACTTGTAGGAGACTCTCCCCCTTCTTAAACAATTTTTTTCCATCATTAAAATATGTAAACTTGTAATGTTATTTGAGGTAAAAGTGAAAATGTAGGTAAAAGTGCATGATTTGTTGTAGTAAAAAGAAGACTTGCTAAATACCCTTTCCTCTCTTTTCTCTTCTTATCAGGCATTTTGGATAAGGTAACACGTTTGCGGGTTTTATTTAACCGTCCATTGGCCATATTGATTGGCACTCGAGCGTTGCTCTATATAGATGATCCCGCTGGAATGGAATGCATATTGAATGCAGCCGAGTGTCTGGACAAGACCTTCATGCAGGAGGGTTTCTTTGCACGGAAGGGATTGTTGCATGCACGTGGTAAGTGAATGTGGCAAGTGGCATCATTCAATTTGTTGAAACTTTTTATAATTTTGATTAGGCCAAAAATGGAAACTGCGTCGCAAGCAACTGAATCCCGCCTTCAATCATAATATTGTGATCAGTTTCTTTGATGTCTTCAACTCGGTTGGCAATCAGCTTGTCGAACAATTTGCCACACAATCCCAGTTGCATGGTGATGCCGTTAAGTTCAAGGATGCCGAGGATATGCTGAGTCGTGCCGTACTGGAAGTATCCTGTCGTGAGTAATCCGTAATTCCAAAATCCCATCTAGAAAGTCATGTCTAAATCGTTGGTCAGTCGTTGTCATTGTTGTTGTTGTTGTTGTTTTTGCTCTCACATTGCCCTTCACGTCACGACGACACGTTTGTCCAGTTTCCATGCGACTCACGTACGCGGAACCCAACAACAACAACAACAACAACAACAACAACAACAACAACAACAACGACAACTGAAACAACAAACATTGGGACATTGAGACAAAGAGACAGAGTGACATTCAGTCAGTTAGTAGACCTCCCAAAGCGGAAGGGGGGAAGGGGTCTAATGTTAACTACTTAGTCTTCTCTGCTTAGCTGTAAATTATGACATTCGCTTCGATAATAATCGATAGATGTCTTGAAAATCTTATAGAAAATTGAAATGTCAGACAAACTTTAACAAATAATCTATTGAAGCTAAAAGAAACTGTCAATATATGTGTAAATATGTTAAATCAAGGGTATTTAGCTGACTCGAGGTCTTCTTACAAAAAGAACTAACAAAAAAGAAAAGTAAATATGTTTACTTAAACCACAAAAAAACGAAGAGGAAAACGAAAAGGGAAAACTATTTTCTGAAAGGAAAATAATACAATCTATTAAGATATATTGAGTTAGAAACAAATAATAAATATAAAGTATAGTTGGTAATTACTAGACAAGTATTTATATAATAATACAATCTATTAAGATATATTGAGTTGGAAACAAATAATAAATATAAAGTATAGTTGGTAATCACTAGACAATCAATAATGCAAGTAATAACAAATAATAAATTTAAAGTATAGTTAGTAATCACTAGACAAGTAACTATATAATAATACAATCTATTAAGATATATTGAGTTAGAAACGATTAATAAATTTAAAGTATAGTTGGTAATCACTAGACAAGTAACTATATAATAATACAATCTATTAAGATATATTGAGTTAGAAACAAATAATAAATAAAAAGTATAGTTGGTAATCACTAGACAAAAAAGATGAACAGGGAATAAATATATCAAGAATATATAGAAACTAAAACTATGATCTATAAACTTTAGCTAAGTATCTATACCAATACATGTTAGGTTATCTTACAATTAGTCGAGCCCTCTAGATTCCGTTATAATCGTAATCAAAATACGTAAACGTAAAAAGCTTCCGTCAAATCGATAACAATCTGTAAACTTATTTAACTGTTTCCTTATTATTAATTTAATTCAGTAATATTCATAATCGACTTACGTACATTTTCATTAAATCGTGAAAAACGATTTTACAGATTTCAGTCCAAAGACTCAACTAAAAAAACACTTTAAACAAATTATAGTGCTTAGCTGATAATAACTAATAGCTTTAATAGTTTAATAAGTGGACGGAGAGATGGAGGGAAATTTGAGTGAATGACATGCAACAGAGTAAAGTGCAGAGGAGGAAAGTGCTTAAGAGTTGATGTCCCATCAGGGATTAAAAACCTCAAAGAAAACAAGCTACATAGTACATGTTCCAGTTGACAATGCTCGACTAACGAGATGCCCTATAAACAATGTTTTCCGATTGAAGAAAATTACCAATCGGTTTAGGGGGAAAATAAGTGTTATCTCAAATTTAATAGAAATTATCTCCAAGTTTGACTTGTTGTTCATACTTTGAGACAAAGTTAATACACCCTATTCGTAACCCATTTACAAATGGTACAGAGCATAAAAATAATAAATGCTGAAAACATTCGTCTCAGGGGGGTTTTCCTCAGCTTTTCAAATTGTTAGGCACAAAGAAAATGAATATTTTATTAAAGCATTATTATTTAAATCTTTTTAGTTATGTTTTACGAAAGAAGCATGAACAGAGTGAGGTTATGAAATCGTATCATTTAATAAATTTGTTATATCTAATATGTTTCATTTGCAACCGGAAGAGACATGAGCTGAATGGGTCTAACTTCAATTTGGGACTAAATTTAATTAGATGTCATAGAAAATTGGCTAGACATTGGCAGCTGGAAGCTAGAGGCAATCAGTCTGTGCTCCAAATCTGAGGTTATGTGACCTCACTGAGAAGAAGAAGAAGAAGCTGTGGAAATTGTAGGGAAAATCTCGATGAGAAAGCAGGCGAATTATGTTGTCGTCAGTTGATGTTAAGGCCTTTGCCTGCCTGTCAACTGACATTTCTTAGCTGTTAGACATGTGTCGTCTCTGTCTTTCTTTATTTCTCCCTCTCCATCTCTCTCTCTCTCTCTTTGTTATCTTGTCTCTTTCTTAACGCGTCGTTACTTTACATTGCAGTCACCATTATGGGAACACCAACAAATTTTACGCAAGCTGATGACGCGCACATTGCCACCACCTACAAAAGGTGAGTATGTTGCCCCAAAGGGAAGCTGATTGCCCCTCCTGCCACATTCAAGTGTCTCCTAATCGTGTGTATGTATTTTTAATAGGCTGCTCGAAATCTCAGCTATTAAGACTGTCAAGCCTTGGCTGCAAATCGATTTGCTGCATCGCCTATTGGAGCCCCAATTGTATGCCGAAGCTGAGGCATGCAACCAGCTGCTTGTCGATTTTGTGGCACAGATTGTGCAGCGCAAACATCGCAATTGGCAGCTACGCAATGCCATCGATGATTCTGGGGATGTCACCTGGCAGCGTCGCATATTCATTGAGCAAATGTTCCAATTGGCGGCCAATGGGGAACTGACTCTTCAGGACATTGAGGATGAGGCACAATCCATGGTGTTGGTGGTAAGTAGGAGCATTAATTCAGAATTAGCATTACCATTTGTATTAGCATTGGCATTAGTATAGGATTTAAAGAGTGAATAAGAATTCAAATTGGAATTATAATTAGAATTGAAATGCATGATTATTTATTATCATTTCCATTAGTCATTAATCATTAACCATTGATCATTAATTATTAATCATTAATCATTTCAAGATCATAATCATAATCATAATCATAATCATAATCATAATCATAATCATTAATCATTAATGATCATAATCTTAATCATATTCATTAACAATTAACATTAACATTAACATCATCATTAACATTAAATTAACATTCAAATTATCATTATCATTTTCATTATCGTTATCATTATCATTATCATTATCATTATCATTATCATTATCATTATCATTATCATTATCATTATCATTATCATTATCATTATCATTATCATTATCATTATCATTATCATTATCATTATCATTATAATTATAATTATAATTATCATTATCATTATCATTATCATTATCATTATCATTATCATTATCATTATCATTATCATTATCATTATCATTATCATTATCATTATCATTATCATTATCATTATCATTATCATTATCATTATCATTATCATTATCATTATCATTATCATTATCATTATCATTGACATTATAATAATAATTATCATTAATGGTTTGCATTCCACAGTCTTTCGAAACGGTCTCCAATAGTATAATGATTGCTCTGCTCTGCTTGGCCACCCACAAGGGCGATTGCCAGGAGCGGTTACGTGCAGAAATTGCTACCGTGTTGCCGCATGGCAACGATGCCAGCTATGTGGGCGTTGAGCAGCTGCAGCAGCTGCGCTATCTGGATGCCTTTGTGAATGAGGCGTTGCGATTGCTGGCGACGGTGCCGATGAATTTGCGGCATGTAAGCCGTGACTTTCAGTTGGCAGGACGTGAGGCAATCGTGCCACAGAATACGATTATTGTCTTGGATACGTTCAATATGCAACGTGATGCTGCCTGGTGGGGCGAAAGAGCCAAACAGTTTGAGCCGCAACGTTTCCTGCAACATCAACAGGATCTGGAACAGGAGCAGGAACAATGTGAGCAGACAGAAGGACACAATTCTCAGCGTCGACACTCCTATAGTTTTTTACCGTTCTCCAAGGGATTGCGTACCTGTATTGGTGAGTCTTCTTTAATAAACTGACTGTATATTTACTAATCAACTGTCTTTTAGGTCGTCGCTATAGTTTCTTTATCATGAAGGTGTTTCTGGTCAAACTCTTGACTAACTTTGAATTCCACAGCGATCTGCAATTGGATCAGTTGCAGTTTGTCGAGGGCATCTCGCTGAAGTTTCGGAACGCCGATGATATACTCTTTCAGATCCATCCGCATAATCAGACATAACCTTATTACTATATTTAAAAATACTCTAGCAGAGTGAGATTAGAAAATGTGAACCTCAATCAGCTTTAAAGCCGATCGACTGTTAATACTCTAGCATATAGCTATCATAGGAACAATCGGTTGTTATATAAATATTTTTGTAAACTAAACTTGGCGTTTGACTTTGGTTGCCTTAAACCCTATAATACAGTTCTTGTCTAATTATTACTAATAAATGTATTGATAGTATCTTAAGATTAACAGAACTTTTTTTTCGACTTTTTCTTAATATTTATGTATAAGACATCGACTAGGAGATACACTGATGAAATTTAAGCATTCAATTGCGATTGGGAAAGGGTAGTTTAGTGGCTTGAGTTAATATGCGTTTCTAGTTTGCGGAGTACGCAGAGCCAGAGCTTCTCAATATCCTTTTCTAGGTTTTCGTACTTCTTTTGGAACTGCTCGATTTGCAATTCAGCTTGGTTGGCCCGACGTTCGCTCTCGAGAAGACGCAGCTCGAATTGTGCGATCCTGCCATCTGCAATGAGAACCTGTCGGGAAGATCTCTCAAAGGCACGTTCTACACAGCGAAGATTCTGGGCGTCTGCTCTTAGTTCCCCTTCGAGTTGAACATTCTTGATGCGACTTTCCTCCAACTGTTTTTCACTGAATGTTAATCTTTCTGTCAACTGATTAACACGCTTGACACTCTGCTGAGCATTACGATCGGCATCTTTGACTTGGTGTTTAAGATTGATTAGTTGCATTTCGAGTAATTCGATTTTTTCCGCTTGAAGTTGAAGTTGTTGTTCGAGGGCGTTGCGTTTGCTTTCATTTTCACGGATTGTGTCACGTGCCTCATGCACCTCATGCTGTCCTTCCTTTAGTTTACATTCCAAATTCGCGTTGTATCTATTCAAATGATCAATAATCGCCTCCGCATTAGAGTGCAGATGTATCTCTTTGTTTAGCCACATCTCACAATGAGAAATATGTACCTGATTAACTTCAAGATCATTCTTGAGTTGCTCTACCTTTTCCTTTATTAAATCAATTATTTTATCCTTTTTCTCGTCTATAGTAGTTGCCATCATATGCATTTATTTATCTTTTGTTTGTCTCCAATTTCCTCGTTTGTTTTTGTTTAAAGAAATTACCCTCTGTATAAAGAGCTAAGCCTACTACAATTTGTGTATAACTTAAGTCTATTCAAATATTTACTGCCATTAAATTTCCCTGCTATTTGAATTTGTTGGGCTTTTGAGCAAAAGCTTTCGCTTAGCACAGATTTCAACCGCTTGTAAGCTTACAGCCAGAGGGCGCCATGTTTAAGCAAAGCTAAAAGTGGCAAAGCCCACAGCAAGCTTTGAAAGCTTTACAAAAATTGGATGCAATCAAAATATGTGACAGCTTCTTTTAAATATTATTTGCAAACAAGCTTAATAGACCCTTTGTATTTTTTTTAGATTTTAAACTAAAATCTTTTAATTTTTTTACCTGGCTAATTATACAAAAATTGCCATATACAATTAATTGAAAATATGATATTATTCCTAAATTAATTTGTTATATATTTTACTTTAGACGTTCTTAAAAGCTTAACTAATAATTCAAGATGAAATCGTATTACAAATACTACTATAGGATTTAATTTTGGAGTTCCTAAAAGGAGGAAAACTGAGAGATTAAATACTAAGATGGAAATCTTAAAGCCATAACTATAAATAAAGTTTGGGAAAATAGAAAGTTACTCATAATATCCATAATCTAGAAACGATTGGAGCTTGGCAACTGTTAAAACGAAAGTAAGATTATGACTGACTCAATTTTTGATACTCACTAACAATAATGTAATTATGTTATATATTTATTTTACAATGTGAAATGTACTTTGAAGTCTCACTTCAATCACTTTTAGTTCGGTTGAGGTATACAGTATAAGGAAACTAATGTCTTTTATGTATACGATACGATTTGATAGACCAAGGCATGTATAGTCAGCCAACGATTGGCATAACAATTACAGTGATAATTCTTTATAACGACTATGCTTTATATTGTTGACTGGGCTGGAAATGGGGAAAGTTGTACGAGTACACTTCACTTTCGAATGCTCGAGTTCCTCTTTAATGCCAGGCGACAAATGTTGAGCAATTATGGAGCACGCGCCTGGGACACCGTTGTATGATAATATGCCACAACTGTCAACAATATTTCCGGTGCAAAGCGTTTCACCTGGAACCCCTAAACCTCTTCCCTCTCTTTCCCATCTACTTGTCCTTTTCGCCTTGCTTGACAAGAAGCGCAACAACTGTGTGTGCGTGTGGCCTTGACAGCATATGCATAGGTGTGTGTGTGTGTGTGTGTGTGTCTAGTGTGTAGGATGTGTGTGTGTGAGAGTGTCTAGTGTGTGTAGATGTGTGTAGAACTCTCACCTCGGGCACATATCATTGTCAGTGCACGCCCGTGACTCAACTTCAGTTCGCTTGACTTGTCTAAAGACTCAGGTCCAACTGTCGGCATCGTCTTAGCAACTAAACGACAGTTACAGCAGCAACAGCAACAGCAACAACAGCAGCAACAACTACAGCAACAACAACAGCAACAAACAACATGAGCATCATTATAGACTAGGCATACACTTTGAAAAATATGCCATTGAAAACTATTTAAACATCTAACTATTTATTTTTGCTGAATTACTCCAGTGATAAACTTTCTATCCTGAATAATGAAACATTTAACCTTCTCGATAAGTTGGCAGCACTGCATTGACAAGTTGGCAGCGCATTGTCAACCAGTTGACAGTCCTGCATCAAAAATGTTCTTGACTCACTCAGAAGACTGTTGTAACAGTTCGGCAACTCCACGTTTGAAGGCATTTAGCAAACAGTTTGACCGTATGTTAAGTTGTGTTAATCATTTAAGGCTAACATTAACATTAGAAATTTTATAGTTACAGAGAATAGACTTAAAAAACTGTTAAACTTCGTATATTGAGAGTATCGAAGGATCAGTTGAGAGCAGGAATTTTAAAGTATGGTCAAACTTTGTTTGAAAAAACTTTTATAGTATCCTAACTAAGAATTTCTTTAGCAATCAGTTTTGATTTCAATAAAGGTGAGCATTCCTAAACAATAATGTAATCAGTGATATCTTTACAAAGTTCGTCCTACCATAAATATGTAGTAATGAAAAGGAAACTAGAAACCAGGAAATTAGTTGAAAACATTGATGTAGAGTTTCAATATTATCTGAAAATATCGAAATAAGCCTTTTCTATAGGACTCTGGGACTAGCCGTAATCTCAAAACTTTTTACCTATATCTCTTTTGGAATATGATCATAACTTATTCTCCAAGTGCAATGTCCTTCCTCTCTCTCTCTCGCACTTTCCCTCTCTTGCTATCTCTCCCTTTTATGTTTTTTTTTGTGAAGCAAATGGGGACGTCAACGCAGTCATTAGATGGCTGGTAAGGTGGCTTGATGCCATGCCCAGTCGCAAGGAGGATAGTAAGGGTGGGGAGGGGTGAGGGTGAGGGAGAAGGAAGTGGGGCAGCAAGATACGTCTGCCTGCAACGATGTTGATGTTGTTGTTGGCATTAACTTGACACTTTCCCCATTGCCGTGTGGCATGCCTCGAGTGTATCCTATACACTGCGACTGAGCAGCTCAAGAGTGTGTCTCTATGTGTCTGCCCCTCTATGTGGCAAGGTGTGCGTGTGTGTGTGTGCAACTTGTGTGTGCAAAAATTTATAACTGTAAAAGGCTCTCGAAACACATTCGCATGGAAATTTGCCTGCATTTTTGCTTTGATTAATGTGCCGGCTAAAATCGCTCCTGATAAAATATGTGAAGCTCGAGTCCTTCGTCCTGCGACCTGTCTGCTTTAAAGCCCTCAACTCAACTCGAACTCAAGCTGTAGCACAAGACATCTTCTTCTTCTTTAAGGCGCCACTTAATTATTTACCAAAGAAACGCAATTGTCTGTGCCACGGCATGTGGCAAGCAGGCCCCTCAAGGGGGACCGAGGCGTCAAGAGATTAGGTGGGCTACATTTGAAAATACTTTACTCTTTTAACTGTATTTTTGTCAGTGAGTGAGTTATTCTTTATGAAAACTAGGAGAATGATTATAAATAAGAACTTTAATATATAGATTTTATCATATAGAATCATTTAAAAGATCAAACAAAGGTCAGTTAGCCAATCTCAAGGGTCAGCAGATTTCAAACTTGCATAACTTCGACAAAATCAGACCGATTATTATGCAGAATGTCGTTTTGTTTAAGGTTTGATTTATATATTGATTCTACATTTAAAAGTAGTTAGTTTCTAAAAATATTTTCCTCGATTTGTGGAAGGGATTTTTTGATTTTAATTGCTATCTGTTAACGTGAAGTTATAAATTTTGCAATGTTTTCTGTCTGGAAAGCACAACCTACAAGTGTGCTCTACTGTTCTATTCATGTTATTCTTACGGCACCCTGTTTTTTATATGAAGTTGACAACTAGCAGAACGGATTCTGTTGTGTATAACCATAAAAACAGATACACTCTAACTAAATCAAGGGATTGTGAACAGAAAGTATTACCGATTATGAATAAGTATTTAGTTTGATAAACTTCAACATAGATTTCGCCATTAATCACTTAAATCAAGTTTATCGAAGTGAAAGAGAGCTTAGAGCCTTGCCACATGCGACAATTTGATGCCACCGCTCTCCACTCGGCACGCGTCATGCTGAAGTGACCGAAGTAAGGGGGGTGGAAGGGGGGAGGAGAGCATCCATGGGTTCTATGGATCCTACTGTGTCCATGGACAAGCAGTGGACCCAAAATGCAAATCGTGCTGAATTGCATTTTTCGTAGCGGGCGCAAAAATTCACAAAACTGCACATTTTTATATAGGCAGAGGTCGCTTGAATAGTTGCAGCAGCATTGGCGCCACCAATGATGACCCTGCCCCCACCACCACCACCACCACCACCAACAACAACAACAAGTCATTGTTGTTGGCAAAACGAGGCGTTGATAAATGTGGCAGACGCCAACGCCAACGCCAGTTACCAAGGACTAGTCGAGACCAGAAGCAGAAGCAGAAACAGAAACAGAAAAGAGAAGCATGGCCAGGGCCAGTGTCACTGCCACTGCCACAGTTAGTGGCAGCCACTGCTGCTGCTGTTGCTGTTAAGTGTTGCAAATCCACTGAGCGGCATAAAATGTTGCGTCATCCGGCGTGAAAATGCCAAGACTGCAGCCAATAGAGGAGCAACCTTTATTGCCTCGAGGTTTTGTCCCTTTTTCGGTCAGCTCAACACTACACCCTATCCTACACCTTATCCTACACCCTACCATACACCCTACACCCTGCTCTTAATTTTTTTTTGTGTTGCCCTTGTTTCCCCTCGCTTTGGTTTCTTCATGGTAAACGCTGTGGCAACGTTGTTGACAATTTGTCGACGTGTCACAAGAGTCAACGTGAATGTGACAACTGACGACGGCGTCGACGCTGTCGTCGATGCCAACGCCTACGTCGACGTTGACGTCGCCGTCGCCTTCCCCAGTCAAGGGGTCAACGCGGATGTTGACGAGACGAACGCCGAGTTGTTGGTTTTCCCGGTCTATTGGACACTGGACTAACGGACAACGGACAACAGGCAACAGACAACAGACAACAGCCAAGTTGGACCTTTTGTTTCAAGCCATTGTTTCCGTCATCATTTTCGCTTAAATATTGGTACATGCTCTACTCCACAGACTGGTTAGGCATTTTGAATAAAGGAAACTATATGTGAATGCATTCACAAATGCTACATGATTACTTCATGATCTGAATTTTGATTGTGAAAATTGAATTCGCTTGCTAAGTTTTAAATACTTAACTTAAATAATCATATGCAATACACGCTTAGGCATAATAATTGCTTCAAATGATTCCAGTAAATTTACAAATGCCGATTGATTCCAATGCATTAACAGATGCATTGAAAACAAATTAATTAAAACAACAGGATGAAGTAACGGTCGCTTCTTGGATGGATATCAATCTATGCAAGTTTTAAAATGAACTGTAAACGCAGTACATGATTTGATCGTATTTCATTTGTTTAAACAATTGAAATAAGCTCAACTCTAAAATACACTTGTTATTGTTTTAAAGTTACAAATTTCAACAGATATCATTTTCCTTAAAATATTGACTACACTTCTTCATTCTTTTCGTAAAGACATCAATCATTTGGTAAGTTTTAAACACTTTACAACTTTTAAAAGCTGCTTTAATTGCCATTTTAATTTTAATTGTTGAATTGAAACATTTTACTTTGGCCAAATAATGTTTTGTCTATTTTCAAAATATCTTTACTAAACAGTCGTTGCATTTTTCTACAGTAAAGTTATTCGTTGAAAGATTTTTGATATTGAAATCTTGGAATGAGTTAATTTTATTTGGCTACAGAATGTTGAAAATAAACATTTTCTTTATTCTCATTTGTTTAAGCTATTTTCTCTTTTTATGTATCGTTGCTGTTTTTGCTTTCTGTAGATCATTTAAAGTTCGTTATGTGTCTGATAAATGTTGTCATTATTGTTGTTGCTGTTGCATTTGTGTCTGTGTTGTTGCGTAACCGAAAATTAATTTTTATCCACACGTAAAGTCAGAGGCGACTTTCCATGTCGACGTCATAAACGGCATAATTGATATATGTCAGCTTATCTATGTGGGTATGTGTTTGTATGTGTGTGTGTGTGCGTGTGTGCTTGTGTGCGTGTGTGTGTGTGGAGGTCATCAAGCAAACGGCAGTCAGTCGTCAGTTGGGCAGTGGTCGATGTCCTTATGTCACTAATTACATGCATGTCAATTTTTCGCTCATCATTGGATCGGGTGGCAACGCCATGCCCGCACTTCCGTTTCATTTCATTTCGTTTCGTTTCGTTTCGCGTTGTTTCAAGCGTGTCCTGGCAACGTTTCACTCAACAGCCAAAGGACACACACAGAGGCAACAAAACCAAACATATTTGGACAGTTTGTGGACAGTTCGGGACGTATGACTGTGGTCATCATCAGCAGTATCCCAGTATCCCAGTATCCTTGCATCCTTGCAACCATGTACCGTTATCCTTTGCCCACGACTCACTACATATGTATGTGCATGTGTGTGTGTGCGTATATTTTTATTAAATTTTTCATTATTTGCTGACAGCTGTCGGTAAATGGAATTGTTTATTACCTGGCTTCAACTTCAGCTCCCGTTGCACCACCAATTTGCTCTGCTCCTAGACAACTTGCCACATCGTTGCTGGTGATTATCATAACGTTTTCAATGGACATGCCGTGTCTGCAAATGTTGACAATTTTTGGTATTGGGGGGATGGGAACGGATGACAAAACAAACACAAAACACAATTGCGGGTTTTAGCGGCTGAAAGATTTGGGTTTATTTTTCGGCACAACTAGAAATTTTAGTTGTTTCCAGGATATTTTCGGATATTTTCGAATGGTTTTTTGGGATATTTACGAGTACATTGAGCGTATCAAGTGCTCAGTCGTGCTGCTTCAATTGGAAAGCAAAGCAAAAAGCTTTCATTTCATTTTATCAATGCATTTCGAGCACAAAACACCACAAAAGCCACAAAACAGAAACGACTAACAAATCCGTGTGTGTGTGTGTGTCTGTGTGTGTGTGAATGTGAATGTGTGCTTGTGTGTCAAATATATTTGACTACTAATAGTGACTAGAGTTTCTCACTTCAATTGCGTCTTGTATTAGGCATTGTTGTGGTATTAATTTTAATAGATTCACCCTGTTGCGCTAGAAACTAATAAGAAATAAAATAATAGATAAATAAAAGTCTTTTGACGAACGGTAACCTTTTTACCCGTAAAAAGTAAACTCAACAACACTACATATAATATTTTATTCTAAAGACATCATTTATTAAAGTATTATAATTTTATTATATTATTATTCAACACTTTATACTATCCCTTAAATTCTGGAGTATCAACAATTTCGCAAAAGATTTCTTTAAAAGTCTCTTTAAATGTATATTAATATTGTAATCGGTCAAAAACACTTAAACGTTACACAACACTATTAATATTACTAATATAGTATACCAGCGCCTAAGACTCGTCATCCTTGAGTTTAACAAGCTCTTCAATCGCATAATTCTCAATAGCATGTAAAACAGAAATAAATGAAAACAGAATTTGTTTATAATTCCCAAACGATTCAAGCTTTACAAGGGTGATGATCATTGTAAGCAATAAAAGCCAGTTTCAGTTATTGCTTTACGCAACATTTGCTTTAAGTAACATGTTTGCTTGTGTATTTGGTAACAAACTGACTGCAACACATTTGAGGGCAAGTACTTGCCGCTCGGTTGAGAGGGGAGGGGGGGATTGGGACTTTAAATTGCGGCTGCTTTTGCTAACAATGGCAAATCAAATAAGTTGCATGCAGTTTGCACTTAATTGCCAGTGCCAAAGTGGCAGCAAAAAAACGAGAAAAAAAAGGGAGAAAAAGTCGGCGCGGAGGCAGTTGCAACACTTGCCAAGTGGCAAGACCAAAGTGGCAGCAGCTGGCAACTAGAAGGAAGCCGGGAAAAAGGGCGTAAGGACTAAAACAGGGGGGGGATGGCAATTGGGGCTGGCGATGTGCAACATGAGAACCAATTAAAGACATCGTTGCCAGCGTCGCTGTCGTCGTCCAGCGTTGTTGGCAAACGTCAACGTCGAAAACTAATTAGCATAACAAGCAACAAAGCGAGTTGGGAGATGGTACTGAGAGGGGGGGGGGGGGTAAAGAGATGGAGCTAAAGATGGTGATGGAAGGATGCAGTTGCAGTTGGAGTCCAAGTGGTTGCCAAGTGGTGCAGTCAACCTAGTTCCATGTGAGTCTGTGAGTGTTTGACGCTTCCGCTTGTGCACAGAGTGAACCGAGTCCTTTTCCCTCTCCAAATTGTGGGCGCAAATCAAAAGTTGCGGCATTGAAATGAGCCACCCAACCACATACAGAGAGCATAACACCACCCACATAGCCATAAACAAATACAATTACAAGTCAACCAGGCCCTGGCCCTGAGAATGAGACTGCGACTGCGACTGAGACTGCGACTGAAACCGAGCCTCAGTCCAAGAACTGAAGGCTGAAAATAGAGATGGCTTTGGAGTCAGAGATGAGGGAGTCAACGATGGAGTCGATGCTGGCGCCTGGAGCTGGGCATCCTCTTACGCTCGGGCGATGACATTAATAAACTGTCGGCATAAATAAAACGCAACGAGAAGCAGCTAAAATGGAGCTGAAGCTGGTCACACTGGCAACCAAATGCTGGCAAATGAAAATAGCAAAAGCGCGGGCGAAAGCGTTATGATTTATGCCAGAGCTGAGGCCAAGCCAAAGGGGAGTAGGAGATCCAGCAGGAGGAGAAAGAGTTGATCTAGGCAAAACAGGACTAGGAATAGAGAGAATTAGGACCAGGACAAGTGCAGTTGCAACAATGATAGTGTACACAGAAAAATTCAACCATTTTAAAAATCAAGTTTAAAATATGTACTTGGATCTTTCTAGTATAAAATTGTTAATTTGACTAAACACTAAAATCGGCTAATAGGCCTAAGATATTCGCTTCGAGTGCAAAAAACTTAATGTAAAATCGTAATTGAATCAAGTATTTCATATTTGGATGAGGAAATCAGAGATTACCGAGCCTCTGACATACTTTTGAATTCATTTCAGGCTGTATGTCCTGGATTCTTTTTTTTGTTTAGTGGTAATACAAATAATGGACGGAACACGATCAGGAGATGAAAAAGTAGAAGGAATAAAAGAATGAGCTGGAATGGAAGAGCGAGTAGAAGAAGAAAAGGAAGCGGGAGCAGAATAAGGAGGAGGAGTTTAGTAGGAGCAAAAGCAGGACCCCAAGTAGGAGAAGAAGCAGGGGTCGAACGAACAGTTTGAGAAACTAAAGCAACAGCAGGAGACATAGAGAGAGTGGGTGGAGGTCTTGGTTATTTGGAGGTTTTACCCCCATCAATGCAATGTCATAGTCGCGTTCTGGGGGTTCGGGTGCAAATACAATTTTTGGCCATGGCGGTCGGCGCATGTTTCTGATGGCGACGAGACAGCAGCTAGACAAGCTCAAAGGGATTAAATTAAAATGTCCTTTTGAGTTGTGTTTTAATTACTTCCTTTCCCCCGCTCTCCACCCACTGCATCACAGCTCAAGTCGCTGTGGCCATGGAAGCGTCGTCTGTCTCCGCATCCTTAAGCCACCATCACCACCATCACCACAAGCAACCACAGCCGGAGACAGTGTCACAATCAGAGCACTTCTCTGACTCAACAGAGAGAGAGAGAGAAAGACAGTAATAGAAAAATATAGAAAGAGACAGTTGCTAAAAACTTACAAGAGTCGCACATTTCAGTGCTGTTCTGGCCACAAGCCCAAAAGTTACCAAAGTTTTTTTCACTCCAGCAAATTGAGTCGAAATTGTCGAACAGACCGAAGACAAACCCAACGCTATCTATTTGGGTACCCTATAGAGCACAGAACTGGGAACTTGCTACTAAGTATATTAAGTATATACTTTTAAAAATCTGTTGTCTGTTTGAATTTGTTTGAACTTATTGTCAAAAGTAATTTTTTAGGGTTTTGAATGCGAAGTTTTTTTAGGCACATTCATTTGTGAAATACAGAAATAAATTTTGAATTAAAAAATATCTATTAAACTATATGAAGTTATAACCAACTACTGTCTCTCTCTCTCTCTCTCTCTCTCTCTCTCTCTGTCTCTCTCTCTACCTCTCTCTCTTTCTATTTAATGTATAATGATCTAATTTAGTAATGTTAAATGTGCCATGCAAAACTATCTTATTTAAAAATATTTGATATCGATCAAATAGTCAAATGTGTTTTTTTTTTTAAAGAAATGTCAGTTTTCGAGAGTTATAGTTAGACCTGATAACTGATCTGATAAGTTACTATATAAACAAATGAAGTGTTACTTGGTTTGTTAAAGTTATAGTGAGCAAAGTATTCATTTGGTAATTCAAACATTAAGAGTGTTTCACTTAACCAGATAACTATGATATAGTTGTAATAATATGATATGGACTAAAAATATCTTTTAAACAGCAAAAAAACATTTACCAAAAAGTGCATATAAATAACTGTAAATTTGCTTAATAATTTGCCTATTATCTTTTGTAATTTTTTTCTGCTGATGAGAATGCAAGCACACCTCGAATTTTGCAGTGGCATAAGTATTTTGACAAACTTTCTAGTTTAAAATTTTTAAGTAATTGATCGATCTGGTTTTTGGTATAATTTTTTTTTAAAGTAATTTTGGGTCGTAGATTCCAAAAATATACCTCTTTTTTTGTCCGAGCAATAGTTTTCGAGATAAAAATGGCAAGTTTTACAGGTAAAAAGCTTAATTTTTCTTCTTTTAATTTAATAAAATTATAAAAAAATATTTTTTGTCATAGCGTTTAAGGCTTTTTGGTCTACGATCATTTTAAAAGTAGTTTGAACCAAATCGGACAACAATTACAGAAGTTTCGACTATAAACAATTGGTCCCCATACTCCGCGTTGCATTGCGTATTAACAATTATATCTTTGCATTGTTTATAGTCGATAATACCGTCAATATACAAACTAGTGTAAACTAGCATCTATTAACATAAGCATATTTCTAAGAACAATTGAACTTACTACATAAATAAAGAAATTGCAGACAATTGTCGACTGTAAATTATTGTTTAACTTTTGGGTTTATTATCAAGTCGAATTTATGTGAGTGAGACAGTATGAGGAGGTTGCCAATCAGGGATATAAAAGAAAAGTTTTAGAAGAAATCTTGAATAACAACTTTAAAATAAATATATACAATGTATTATTAAAACTAAACATTTCTCTACGTATGTTGTCTTTTTCCCTGTTTTTACGCATATCAAAACAGCAGCATTAATCAGGATGCGCAGTATTCAAATACCATACATACACATACATGCATTCGAATTAAATCGGATACAGCCGACCACTCTCACTAATTCAATTCATATCCCTTCGTTTAAATATTGTGCGACGGAGACCCACACGAGCGCACTCATCCACTCAAATATTTTCGGCTTCGAAATCTATTTCACTCAATTTATTTTGAGCTGAATTAATTGAACACATTTTTTTCGGCATTCATGCAGACCTCTAGTACACAGGCGGAAACAAAGTTGCAATGATAAGGTCGTATAAAATATGTTAGTAATTCGCATTTTATTATCTCTAGGAGCTTAGAATAAGCATTGACATCATACAAGACTAATCGATTCGAATAAAAAACTATCTCTCTGTTTCTTGTCTCTTTAGAATTTTAAATGATTTTTAGCAAATAATCAATTCCCTTGCTCAGCTAGTGACTTGAAAGTACATATGTATGCATATCCCAAACTAATTGGCATGTAAGTTCAACAATATTTAAAGTTGCTAAAGAGTATCAAATAATAGTCATAGCTTATGCATATAATATATTAACTTAATATAGTATATGTATATATATATATATATATATATATATATATATATATATATATATATATAAACAATTTATGCTTCGGATTCATTAATCTAGAAGAGAGAGAGAGACAATGTTAATCGCAATATGATTATTCTCTCGGATTCTGCTATAAAAAGGGCTCTGATCAACCCAATACTATTCAGTCGAATTCTTAAACTCGTCGCGATGAAACCGGTGACCGCTATAATCATAGCTTTAGGCATCCTATCTCTAAAAACAGATAGTGCAAATGCCAATTGTACCATTTTAATTGCAGAACCTTCACTGATAGTGATATCAATTATTGAAGGGTATAATTTGATACTTAAGTCTGAACAAGTTCTAACTCGAGAATTGCCGAGCAAACTTGAGTTTGAATGTGCCAATGAATTTAGAGGGTAGGTTTCCATAAAAGTAGTATGAAATTTAGTACCTTTTATTATATATACTGTCTTATAAGCGTCGGTACTTCTTAAAAGATCACCAATAAAATAGGTCGTGCTTCAATTCCATCGGTTTTTTATTTTAGCCAAACACTAACTATGTAGATTAAAAAATCTTAAATAAATTTGGGGTTTTATCTAAAACTTTAAAATCCGCTGTTAATATTGTGAAATAATTTAATACCTTTTTTGTTTTTAAATCAGGATTTTTAATAACTCTGCTTACTTTAAATGTGAGAGCCACAACTATTTGGGGATTTTGCGCATTGACGATGATTCTCAACGTTTGGAAGGGGCTCTGAAATGTCCGGAATCTCAAACTCTGGCGATGTATGAAAGCAATACGGCTTTGCCCGATTGTGAGAATTTCATGACTCTAGTAGTTGGATTAAAATTCGACAACCTGGGATCTTTTAAGAATATTGCCATATGCTATGATATAGCTAAACAACAGATGAAGTATATAAGTTATACGGCGTATCCTTCAAAAATGATTGAAAAGGTAAAAAGATTAATTGTGATTACAAATTTGTTTATTTAAACATGAATTTTACTCAGACTCAGGATGGTCAGCTGAATCCATTGGGTCTCGACATTCGCATTACTGATACAAGCAGTATCTTCAAGCAGATCAGGTAACGTTCAAAAGTTTTCTTTCGAAAACGCTTCTGTAACACTCGTGTACAATTCCTACAGTACGCAAGATATCAGCAGAGCATTGACAAAGGATAAAAAATTGTTCCAACTATTTGGAGGGGAGACCTTCGAGTATAAGAATCTCATACAGGATGATGCCTTCAAAAGTGATCTATCTGCCGTTGAGAATATGATTGGCATTGTCTGGCTGCGTGCCCTTCGTATTGGAAATTGGAGACATTTACTTAACGCTTTAAAAAAGGCCCGGCAAAATGGCAAATATGATGTTCGCGTGGGAGTTTCTGGTATTGTCAATCTTCCAATTCATCAGCATTGCAATGAGAATCGCACATTGACAATCGATTTGGAGAATGACAATATTCTCTCAGTACCCGCTCATATTTGGGCCCACATTCGTGCCCTGCAACCATCAGTAAATGCCACAGATGAGTTTGTTGTGGTTGCTCACAACTCGCCCTTTGTAAGTGTAACGTCTTGATTTTTGATTAATTATAATTATAACACTTCCAACTTATAACAGATAACAAATAGTGAGCGAAACGGCTTATGTCGCAGCATGTGCAATGAGGTTGATTGGCTTAAGGACACCCTCTTTAGCAAGCTACAAAGCTATCCTGTCTATGGTCTCGTCCAATGTTGTCGCCTCTCGGATGTCGCCGACAAACTGGATAATTTTCCCAAGTCCGTTAATGTTCCTGCCGATCTAAATTTGCCAACGGACTCTATTCAAAGTGTGCATTCGGATTCCCAAGATTTTTCAGCACAGCATTAGAATCCCTTTTAAACCTTGCTTTAATTTTTACTTATGTATACTTAAACATTATAGTTATATTATATGTATAAGCATACACAAGTATAATACAATATATTCAAACATTTTATTGCACAAATATCATATTGTATCGATATTTTGAATCCCACAAATCAGGTTGCCTTTGTTTAAACACTGCTTAATTGTTAAGCTTTAAAATGTTTATATATATTATGTTTCATTGATGTGTACTTAAACATATATAATTATATTATATGTATAAGCATACACAAGTATGATATAATTTAAACATTTTAGTGCACAAATATCGCATTGTATTGATATTTTGAAAAAAATTCTGTGTAGACGAGATTTCACGCTTTACAGATTTCACAATGTGAAATTTTCTCTTCTACACAGACTTTTTTGTCCAAATATCAATACATTATGATAAAATCTTATTTTTGTTTAAAATGTACAATTTTCCACTAATAATAAAATTATATATTCTGCAGCATATCAAGTATAATATCGTTATAATATCTAATCTTGGATTTTAACAAAGTTATGATCGGAGATTCAATTAAAAAATATAGCGCAAGCTAACTTTGTCGCGCCAAAGTTTGGATACCCTTGCAGTCCCCTGCGTAAGCCGTCAGATATTTTAAAAAATTTGTTTAATGTTGATTTTGAACCGATCGTTCCTATGCCAGCTATATGATATAGTTGTCCGACTTACACCAAATTTGGTCAGCCTGTTTAAAACTAAATCAAACACACAATGTGTATATTTGGTTGAGATATTTTGAGAAACAAAAAAGTTTTTCATACTAAATGTTGTTTTCGAACCGATCGTTCCTATGGCAGCTATAAGATATAGTAATCCGATTTACACCAAATTTGGTCAGCCTGTTTAAAACTAAATCAAACACACAATGTGTATATTTGGTTGAGATATCTTGAGAAACAAAAAAGTATTTCATACTAAATGCTGTTTTCGAACCGATCGTTCCTATGGCAGCTATATGATATAGTTATCCGATCCGGCCGGTTCCGACATATAAACTGCGTGCAGCAAAAAGACGGACCTGTACCAAGTTTCATCAAGATAGCTTCAAAACTGAGAGACTAGTTTGCATAGAAACAGACGGACAGACGGACATGGCTATATCGACTCAGCTCGTCGCCCTGATCAAGAATATATATACTTTATGGGGTCTGACACGCCTCCTTCAATGCGTTACAAGCTTCGTGACAAAATTATAATACCCTCTGCAAGGGTATAAATATAGCTTAACAGAGGGACATATAAAGCTCTGTTTCAGTAAAATGAACACATGAAATGCTATAGCTCTTTTTTAAAGTTCGACTTGTTTTTCAATTTCCAAGGGCGGAGGGGGGCGTGGCAAAAATCTGAAACAAACTCGTTCAATGCAATATATAGATGAACGTACATGCCAAATTTTGGTGTCTCTAGCTCTTATAGTCTCTGAGATCTAGGAATTAAAAAAAGGGACAGACGTACCGACATAAAATGAAAATTATGCCAGCTCGAATTTAATAAGAGCTCTATTGAGACCGCTCTAATCTAATATTCTCAGATGTCAAATACCATGGACCCCGTTCCGAGATAAACTAGCATCTATTAACGTAAGCATATTTCTAAGTACAATTGAACTTACTACATAAATAAAGAAATTGCAGACAATTGTCGACAGTAATTTATTGTATAACTTTTGGGTTTATTATTCGATCGTATTGAATATATTGGAATATCATCCAAATTTTGAAACACACCACTTATAAAGTATGCAGCCTCAATTTTTCCCTGCAATTTGAATTAAAATAGTAGGACTTTACATTAGCAGGTAGCAAGCCCCCTATTGCTCGTATCGCTCGCACACCCCCGGCTCGCTACGCTCGCTGAAATCTCGGGGAGAAATGTGGATTGAAATAGGGAACACTTCTCACAGCTATAGCTGGACCTTATGTCATTTCTAATAAGAAAGCGGAAAATGTATATTCAATTTTTTCCTGCAATTGTATTTAAAGTAATAGTACTTTATAGTATATAGAGTTTTAAATTCGCAGCAATTGGATTATATCAGCAAGAGCGAGTAACAGTGCCATATACTGCATATACACTCTATTCTATTGATTGTTCATTAATAGCATCAAAAGCAACTGTTCCTATGGCAGCTATATGATATAGTCATCCGATCTTGACCAAATTTTCTCAGGATGTAGCAGTGAGTAAGAAATACATAATCTGTGAGTTTGGTTGAGATAGCTCCAAAAACCAGGGAATGAAACCGGAACCGGAACCGTTAACCGAAATTAACCGTTTCAAATCTCGTACCGGAACAGGAACCGAAATAAATTATTTTTCAAGAACCGAAATCCGAAACGTTCGCACCGGTACGGTTTCGGTACATTTAAAGTTTTTTTGTTGTTATTTTTCGTACGAACATAGTTTTGCACTATAAACAAATCTCTCGAATTATATGTAAGACTTACCATGCTAAAATTCATGAATTTGTACGTTTATACATATACATTTATTTGTTGAAAAGGGTTGATTTTTTTTACATTTAAAAATTTTTAAAAATTACTTTGCTGTACCGGTATGGACCGATACAATAACTGGAACCGAATGAACAAAAGCGAAAAAGAACCTTTTACCGAAATACTCGTTTCGGTACTTACCGGAACCGGAACCGAAATTCGTTTCGGCTTCATTCCCTGCAAAAAACAAAAAAAAATGCATACTTTGACCCCCTATTTTAGCCCCTTTCAGTGGGGTTATCAAAAAATCCCGCTACATTGTGTGATAAATTCAGCTCGATATCTTCAGTCGTTTGGCCTACAGCGTGATGACTCAGTGAATCAATTAGGACAAAGAGTTTTATATATATAGATGTATTGGAATATAATATAATTGAGTGAGTTTGAAGAACTCAACAAGTCGCATTTATGTGAGTGAGAGAGTATGAGGAGGTTGCCACTCAGGGATATTCTCGTGTTTCGGGATCGAATAAATTGGTTCGTAAAGCAAAATGTAACTTTTTGCATCGCCGAAAGCATCCGAACGTTCGTTGACACACAATATGCACTCGCTCAATTCGTTTGGTATTTTTTTTGTGATATTTGTATTTTATTAGATATTAATAATTTGGTTTTGATATCTAGGCTTTGACTGTCTCAACTGACATAAAAGAAAAGTTTCAGAAGAAATCTTGAATAATAATTTTAAAATATATATATACAATTTAATATTAAAACTAAACATTGCTCTACGTATGTTGTCTTTTTCCCTGTTTTTATGCATATCAAAACAGCAGCAGTAATCAGGATGCGCAGTATTCAAATACCAAACATACACATACACATGCATTCAGGGAGAAAATTAATGCATTCGAATTTAATCGAATACAGCCGACCACTCTCACTAATTCAATTCATATCCCTTCGTTTAAATATTGTGCGACGGAGACCCACACGAGCGCACTCATCCACTCAAATATTTTCGGCTTCGAAATCTATTTCACTCAATTTATTTTGAGCTGAATTAATTGAACACATTTTTTTCGGCATTCATGCAGACCTCTAGTACACAGGCGGAAACAAAGTTGCAATGATAAGGTCGTATAAAATATGTTAGTAATTCGCATTTTATTATCTCTAGGAGCTTAGAATAAGCATTGACATCATACAAGACTAATCGATTCGAATAAAAAACTATCTCTCTGTTTCTTGTCTCTTTAGAATTTTAAATGATTTTTAGCAAATAATCAATTCCCTTGCTCAGCTAGTGACTTGAAAGTACATATGCATATCCTTAACTAATTGGCAAGTAAGTTCAACAATATTTAAAGTTGCTAAAGAGTATCAAATAATAGTCATAGCTTATGTATATAATATATTAACTTAATATAGTATATGTATATATATATATATATATATATATATATATAAACAATTTATGCTTCGGATTCATTAATCTAGAAGAGAGAGAGAGACAACTGTTAATCGCAATATGATTATTCTCTCGGATTCTGCTATAAAAAGGGCTCTGATCAACCCAATACTATTCAGTCGAATTCTTAAACTCGTCGCGATGAAACCGGTGATCGTTTTAATCATAGCTTTAGGCATCCTATCTCTAAAAACAGATAGTGCAAATGCCACTTGTTCCGTTGATATTGGAGAATTTCCTCCGATAGTGGTATCACAATTGGGATTGAAGAATTTGATACTTGAGCTTAACTCAGTTCTAACTCGAGAATCGCATAGCAAACTTGATCTTTACTGTGCCAATGGATTTAGACAAGAAACTGATGAAAATAATGAAAATAATAGAGAAAATTCTGATGAAAGCAATGAAAATTATCGATATAGACGAAATTATAGATATAGAGAAAATACTGATGAAAGTGATGAAAATAATGGATCTACAGAAAGCACTTCTGGAGAGAATGAGTAATAATATCAAATATTTGTATATTAACTTTCAAATTCCCAAAATTCGTTATTAGGCTTAGACTATACGAAAAGCATGTTAGCAAATTGAAGTTTATATGAGAAATATTTTAGCGAGTGTGAAAATCAATTGATTTAAATATTGACATTTTTATTTATTTTTTAAGTTTGCACCTTAGATTTCCCAAACGGTTCTAACAGTTGACGAATGACCTTCGGCTTAGATCAGTGAATAATTATGCAAAATGGTTCTGATGATAGAGACTAACGTTTCTTGAAACATGGTTAAATTTGGAGCATATTTAAACTAAATATAATTAATTATGAAACATATTTGGTTTCGAATCAAAAATGGTTTTAATTTGATACTAATAAGTGCACATTAAACCAGCAATCTAAGTGCACACATTTCGGATTAACAAATATCGGCTATGGTGCAAAATCAAACGAAAATTAGTTGAATCAAAGTGTAAATAGTGAAATTTACAACGTTTTTTTTTATCAGTGTAGGTTTTCATGAAGGTAGTATGAAATTTAGTACCTTTTATTATATATACTGTCTTATAAGCGTCGGTACTTCTTAAAAGATCACCAATAAAATAGGACGTGCTTCAATTCCATCGGTTTTTTATTTTAGCCAAACACTAACTATGTAGATAAAAAAGTCTTAAATAAATTTAGGGGAAAATCTAAAATTTTAAAATCCGCTGCTAATATTGTGAAATAATTTTATCCCTTTTTTTTTGTTTTTAAATCAGGTTTTTGAATGGCGGTAATCCACACCTACAACTTCATTGTACCGACGACAGTTTTAATTATTTAACCATTGACGGTGATTATCAAAGTTTGAATGGGATTCTGACATGTGCGGACAATATAACTGTGGAGATGTATGAAAGCAATACGGCTTTGCCCGATTGTGAGAATTTCATGACTCTAGTAGTTGGATTTAAATTCGAAGCCCTGGGATCTTTTAAGAATTTTGCCATATGCTATGATATAGCTAAACAACAGATGAAGTATATAAGTTATACGGCGTATCCTTCAAAAATGATTGAAAAGGTAAAAAGATTAATTGTGATTACAAATTTGTTTATTTAAACATGAATTTTACTCAGACTCAGGATGGTCAGCTGAATCCATTGGGTCTCGACATTCGCATTACTGATACAAGCAGTATCTTCAAGCAGATCAGGTAACGTTCAAAAGTTTTCTTTCGAAAACGCTTCTGTAACACTCGTGTACAATTCCTACAGTACGCAAGATATCAGCAGAGCATTGACAAAGGATAAAAAATTGTTCCAACTATTTGGAGGGGAGACCTTCGAGTATAAGAATCTCATACAGGATGATGCCTTCAAAAGTGATCTATCTGCCGTTGAGAATATGATTGGCATTGTCTGGCTGCGTGCCCTTCGTATTGGAAATTGGAGACATTTACTTAACGCTTTAAAAAAGGCCCGGCAAAATGGCAAATATGATGTTCGCGTGGGAGTTTCTGGTATTGTCAATCTTCCAATTCATCAGCATTGCAATGAGAATCGCACATTGACAATCGATTTGGAGAATGACAATATTCTCTCAGTACCCGCTCATATTTGGGCCCACATTCGTGCCCTGCAACCATCAGTAAATGCCACAGATGAGTTTGTTGTGGTTGCTCACAACTCGCCCTTTGTAAGTGTAACGTCTTGATTTTTGATTAATTATAATTATAACACTTCCAACTTATAACAGATAACAAATAGTGAGCGAAACGGCTTATGTCGCAGCATGTGCAATGAGGTTGATTGGCTTAAGGACACCCTCTTTAGCAAGCTACAAAGCTATCCTGTCTATGGTCTCGTCCAATGTTGTCGCCTCTCGGATGTCGCCGACAAACTGGATAATTTTCCCAAGTCCGTTAATGTTCCTGCCGATCTAAATTTGCCAACGGACTCTATTCAAAGTGTGCATTCGGATTCCCAAGATTTTTCAGCACAGCATTAGAATCCCTTTTAAACCTTGCTTTAATTTTTACTTATGTATACTTAAACATTATAGTTATATTATATGTATAAGCATACACAAGTATAATACAATATATTCAAACATTTTATTGCACAAATATCATATTGTATCGATATTTTGAATCCCACAAATCAGGTTGCCTTTGTTTAAACACTGCTTAATTGTTAAGCTTTAAAATGTTTATATATATTATGTTTCATTGATGTGTACTTAAACATATATAATTATATTATATGTATAAGCATACACAAGTATGATATAATTTAAACATTTTAGTGCACAAATATCGCATTGTATTGATATTTTGAAAAAAATTCTGTGTAGACGAGATTTCACGCTTTACAGATTTCACAATGTGAAATTTTCTCTTCTACACAGACTTTTTTGTCCAAATATCAATACATTATGATAAAATCTTATTTTTGTTTAAAATGTACAATTTTCCACTAATAATAAAATTATATATTCTGCAGCATATCAAGTATAATATCGTTATAATATCTAATCTTGGATTTTAACAAAGTTATGATCGGAGATTCAATTAAAAAATATAGCGCAAGCTAACTTTGTCGCGCCAAAGTTTGGATACCCTTGCAGTCCCCTGCGTAAGCCGTCAGATATTTTAAAAAATTTGTTTAATGTTGATTTTGAACCGATCGTTCCTATGCCAGCTATATGATATAGTTGTCCGACTTACACCAAATTTGGTCAGCCTGTTTAAAACTAAATCAAACACACAATGTGTATATTTGGTTGAGATATTTTGAGAAACAAAAAAGTTTTTCATACTAAATGTTGTTTTCGAACCGATCGTTCCTATGGCAGCTATAAGATATAGTAATCCGATTTACACCAAATTTGGTCAGCCTGTTTAAAACTAAATCAAACACACAATGTGTATATTTGGTTGAGATATCTTGAGAAACAAAAAAGTATTTCATACTAAATGCTGTTTTCGAACCGATCGTTCCTATGGCAGCTATATGATATAGTTATCCGATCCGGCCGGTTCCGACATATAAACTGCGTGCAGCAAAAAGACGGACCTGTACCAAGTTTCATCAAGATAGCTTCAAAACTGAGAGACTAGTTTGCATAGAAACAGACGGACAGACGGACATGGCTATATCGACTCAGCTCGTCGCCCTGATCAAGAATATATATACTTTATGGGGTCTGACACGCCTCCTTCAATGCGTTACAAGCTTCGTGACAAAATTATAATACCCTCTGCAAGGGTATAAATATAGCTTAACAGAGGGACATATAAAGCTCTGTTTCAGTAAAATGAACACATGAAATGCTATAGCTCTTTTTTAAAGTTCGACTTGTTTTTCAATTTCCAAGGGCGGAGGGGGGCGTGGCAAAAATCTGAAACAAACTCGTTCAATGCAATATATAGATGAACGTACATGCCAAATTTTGGTGTCTCTAGCTCTTATAGTCTCTGAGATCTAGGAATTAAAAAAAGGGACAGACGTACCGACATAAAATGAAAATTATGCCAGCTCGAATTTAATAAGAGCTCTATTGAGACCGCTCTAATCTAATATTCTCAGATGTCAAATACCATGGACCCCGTTCCGAGATAAACTAGCATCTATTAACGTAAGCATATTTCTAAGTACAATTGAACTTACTACATAAATAAAGAAATTGCAGACAATTGTCGACAGTAATTTATTGTATAACTTTTGGGTTTATTATTCGATCGTATTGAATATATTGGAATATCATCCAAATTTTGAAACACACCACTTATAAAGTATGCAGCCTCAATTTTTCCCTGCAATTTGAATTAAAATAGTAGGACTTTACATTAGCAGGTAGCAAGCCCCCTATTGCTCGTATCGCTCGCACACCCCCGGCTCGCTACGCTCGCTGAAATCTCGGGGAGAAATGTGGATTGAAATAGGGAACACTTCTCACAGCTATAGCTGGACCTTATGTCATTTCTAATAAGAAAGCGGAAAATGTATATTCAATTTTTTCCTGCAATTGTATTTAAAGTAATAGTACTTTATAGTATATAGAGTTTTAAATTCGCAGCAATTGGATTATATCAGCAAGAGCGAGTAACAGTGCCATATACTGCATATACACTCTATTCTATTGATTGTTCATTAATAGCATCAAAAGCAACTGTTCCTATGGCAGCTATATGATATAGTCATCCGATCTTGACCAAATTTTCTCAGGATGTAGCAGTGAGTAAGAAATACATAATCTGTGAGTTTGGTTGAGATAGCTCCAAAAACCAGGGAATGAAACCGGAACCGGAACCGTTAACCGAAATTAACCGTTTCAAATCTCGTACCGGAACAGGAACCGAAATAAATTATTTTTCAAGAACCGAAATCCGAAACGTTCGCACCGGTACGGTTTCGGTACATTTAAAGTTTTTTTGTTGTTATTTTTCGTACGAACATAGTTTTGCACTATAAACAAATCTCTCGAATTATATGTAAGACTTACCATGCTAAAATTCATGAATTTGTACGTTTATACATATACATTTATTTGTTGAAAAGGGTTGATTTTTTTTACATTTAAAAATTTTTAAAAATTACTTTGCTGTACCGGTATGGACCGATACAATAACTGGAACCGAATGAACAAAAGCGAAAAAGAACCTTTTACCGAAATACTCGTTTCGGTACTTACCGGAACCGGAACCGAAATTCGTTTCGGCTTCATTCCCTGCAAAAAACAAAAAAAAATGCATACTTTGACCCCCTATTTTAGCCCCTTTCAGTGGGGTTATCAAAAAATCCCGCTACATTGTGTGATAAATTCAGCTCGATATCTTCAGTCGTTTGGCCTACAGCGTGATGACTCAGTGAATCAATTAGGACAAAGAGTTTTATATATATAGATGTATTGGAATATAATATAATTGAGTGAGTTTGAAGAACTCAACAAGTCGCATTTATGTGAGTGAGAGAGTATGAGGAGGTTGCCACTCAGGGATATTCTCGTGTTTCGGGATCGAATAAATTGGTTCGTAAAGCAAAATGTAACTTTTTGCATCGCCGAAAGCATCCGAACGTTCGTTGACACACAATATGCACTCGCTCAATTCGTTTGGTATTTTTTTTGTGATATTTGTATTTTATTAGATATTAATAATTTGGTTTTGATATCTAGGCTTTGACTGTCTCAACTGACATAAAAGAAAAGTTTCAGAAGAAATCTTGAATAATAATTTTAAAATATATATATACAATTTAATATTAAAACTAAACATTGCTCTACGTATGTTGTCTTTTTCCCTGTTTTTATGCATATCAAAACAGCAGCAGTAATCAGGATGCGCAGTATTCAAATACCAAACATACACATACACATGCATTCAGGGAGAAAATTAATGCATTCGAATTTAATCGAATACAGCCGACCACTCTCACTAATTCAATTCATATCCCTTCGTTTAAATATTGTGCGACGGAGACCCACACGAGCGCACTCATCCACTCAAATATTTTCGGCTTCGAAATCTATTTCACTCAATTTATTTTGAGCTGAATTAATTGAACACATTTTTTTCGGCATTCATGCAGACCTCTAGTACACAGGCGGAAACAAAGTTGCAATGATAAGGTCGTATAAAATATGTTAGTAATTCGCATTTTATTATCTCTAGGAGCTTAGAATAAGCATTGACATCATACAAGACTAATCGATTCGAATAAAAAACTATCTCTCTGTTTCTTGTCTCTTTAGAATTTTAAATGATTTTTAGCAAATAATCAATTCCCTTGCTCAGCTAGTGACTTGAAAGTACATATGCATATCCTTAACTAATTGGCAAGTAAGTTCAACAATATTTAAAGTTGCTAAAGAGTATCAAATAATAGTCATAGCTTATGTATATAATATATTAACTTAATATAGTATATGTATATATATATATATATATATATATATATATAAACAATTTATGCTTCGGATTCATTAATCTAGAAGAGAGAGAGAGACAACTGTTAATCGCAATATGATTATTCTCTCGGATTCTGCTATAAAAAGGGCTCTGATCAACCCAATACTATTCAGTCGAATTCTTAAACTCGTCGCGATGAAACCGGTGATCGTTTTAATCATAGCTTTAGGCATCCTATCTCTAAAAACAGATAGTGCAAATGCCACTTGTTCCGTTGATATTGGAGAATTTCCTCCGATAGTGGTATCACAATTGGGATTGAAGAATTTGATACTTGAGCTTAACTCAGTTCTAACTCGAGAATCGCATAGCAAACTTGATCTTTACTGTGCCAATGGATTTAGACAAGAAACTGATGAAAATAATGAAAATAATAGAGAAAATTCTGATGAAAGCAATGAAAATTATCGATATAGACGAAATTATAGATATAGAGAAAATACTGATGAAAGTGATGAAAATAATGGATCTACAGAAAGCACTTCTGGAGAGAATGAGTAATAATATCAAATATTTGTATATTAACTTTCAAATTCCCAAAATTCGTTATTAGGCTTAGACTATACGAAAAGCATGTTAGCAAATTGAAGTTTATATGAGAAATATTTTAGCGAGTGTGAAAATCAATTGATTTAAATATTGACATTTTTATTTATTTTTTAAGTTTGCACCTTAGATTTCCCAAACGGTTCTAACAGTTGACGAATGACCTTCGGCTTAGATCAGTGAATAATTATGCAAAATGGTTCTGATGATAGAGACTAACGTTTCTTGAAACATGGTTAAATTTGGAGCATATTTAAACTAAATATAATTAATTATGAAACATATTTGGTTTCGAATCAAAAATGGTTTTAATTTGATACTAATAAGTGCACATTAAACCAGCAATCTAAGTGCACACATTTCGGATTAACAAATATCGGCTATGGTGCAAAATCAAACGAAAATTAGTTGAATCAAAGTGTAAATAGTGAAATTTACAACGTTTTTTTTTATCAGTGTAGGTTTTCATGAAGGTAGTATGAAATTTAGTACCTTTTATTATATATACTGTCTTATAAGCGTCGGTACTTCTTAAAAGATCACCAATAAAATAGGACGTGCTTCAATTCCATCGGTTTTTTATTTTAGCCAAACACTAACTATGTAGATAAAAAAGTCTTAAATAAATTTAGGGGAAAATCTAAAATTTTAAAATCCGCTGCTAATATTGTGAAATAATTTTATCCCTTTTTTTTTGTTTTTAAATCAGGTTTTTGAATGGCGGTAATCCACACCTACAACTTCATTGTACCGACGACAGTTTTAATTATTTAACCATTGACGGTGATTATCAAAGTTTGAATGGGATTCTGACATGTGCGGACAATATAACTGTGGAGATGTATGAAAGCAATACGGCTTTGCCCGATTGTGAGAATTTCATGACTCTAGTAGTTGGATTTAAATTCGAAGCCCTGGGATCTTTTAAGAATTTTGCCATATGCTATGATATAGCTAAACAACAGATGAAGTATATAAGTTATACGGCGTATCCTTCAAAAATGATTGAAAAGGTAAAAAGATTAATTGTGATTACAAATTTGTTTATTTAAACATGAATTTTACTCAGACTCAGGATGGTCAGCTGAATCCATTGGGTCTCGACATTCGCATTACTGATACAAGCAGTATCTTCAAGCAGATCAGGTAACGTTCAAAAGTTTTCTTTCGAAAACGCTTCTGTAACACTCGTGTACAATTCCTACAGTACGCAAGATATCAGCAGAGCATTGACAAAGGATAAAAAATTGTTCCAACTATTTGGAGGGGAGACCTTCGAGTATAAGAATCTCATACAGGATGATGCCTTCAAAAGTGATCTATCTGCCGTTGAGAATATGATTGGCATTGTCTGGCTGCGTGCCCTTCGTATTGGAAATTGGAGACATTTACTTAACGCTTTAAAAAAGGCCCGGCAAAATGGCAAATATGATGTTCGCGTGGGAGTTTCTGGTATTGTCAATCTTCCAATTCATCAGCATTGCAATGAGAATCGCACATTGACAATCGATTTGGAGAATGACAATATTCTCTCAGTACCCGCTCATATTTGGGCCCACATTCGTGCCCTGCAACCATCAGTAAATGCCACAGATGAGTTTGTTGTGGTTGCTCACAACTCGCCCTTTGTAAGTGTAACGTCTTGATTTTTGATTAATTATAATTATAACACTTCCAACTTATAACAGATAACAAATAGTGAGCGAAACGGCTTATGTCGCAGCATGTGCAATGAGGTTGATTGGCTTAAGGACACCCTCTTTAGCAAGCTACAAAGCTATCCTGTCTATGGTCTCGTCCAATGTTGTCGCCTCTCGGATGTCGCCGACAAACTGGATAATTTTCCCAAGTCCGTTAATGTTCCTGCCGATCTAAATTTGCCAACGGACTCTATTCAAAGTGTGCATTCGGATTCCCAAGATTTTTCAGCACAGCATTAGAATCCCTTTTAAACCTTGCTTTAATTTTTACTTATGTATACTTAAACATTATAGTTATATTATATGTATAAGCATACACAAGTATAATACAATATATTCAAACATTTTATTGCACAAATATCATATTGTATCGATATTTTGAATCCCACAAATCAGGTTGCCTTTGTTTAAACACTGCTTAATTGTTAAGCTTTAAAATGTTTATATATATTATGTTTCATTGATGTGTACTTAAACATATATAATTATATTATATGTATAAGCATACACAAGTATGAATTAATATATTTAAACATTTTATTGCACAAATATCGCATTGTATTGATATTTTGAAAAAAATTCTGTGTAGACGAGATTTCACGCTTTACAGATTTCACAATGTGAAATTTTCTCTTCTACACAGACTTTTTTGTCCAAATATCAATACATTATGATAAAATCTTATTTTTGTTTAAAATGTACAATTTTCCACTAATAATAAAATTATATATTCTGCAGCATATCAAGTATAATATCGTTATAATATCTAATCTTGGATTTTAACAAAGTTATGATCGGAGATTCAATTAAAAAATATAGCGCAAGCTAACTTTGGCGCGCCAAAGTTTGTATACCCTTGAAGTCCCCTGTGTAAGCCGTCAGATATTTTAAAAAATTTTTTAATGTTGATTTTGAACCGATCGTTCCTATGCCAGCTATATGATATAGTTGTCCGATTTACACCAAATTTGGTCAGCCTGTTTAAAACTTAATCAAACACACAATGTGTATATTTGGTTGAGATATGTTGAGAAACAAAAAAGTATTTCATACTAAATGTTGTTTTCGAACCGATTGTTCCTATGGCAGCTATATGATATAGTAATCCGATTTACACCAAATTTGGTCAGCCTATTTAAAACTTAATCAAACACACAATGTGTATATTTGGTCGCGATATCTTGAGAAACAAAAAGTTTTTCATACTAAATGTTTATTTCCAACCGATCGTTCCTATGACAGCTATATGATATAGTCATCCGATCTGGCCGGTTCTGACATATGTACTGCGTGCAGCAAAAAGACGGACCTGTACCAAGTTTCATCAAGATAGCTTCAAAACTGAGAGACTAGTTTGCATAGAAACAGACAGACAGACGGACAGACGGACAGACAGACGGACATGGCTATACCGACTCAGCTCGTCGCCCTGATCAAGAATATATATACTTTATGGGGTCTGTGAGGCTTCCTTCAATGCGTTACACATTTCGTGACAAAATTATAATACCCTCTGCAAGGGTATAAAAAGTATTTCATACTAAATGTTCCTATGGCAGCTATAAGATATAGTAATCTGATTTACACCAAATTTGGTCAGCCTGTTTAAAACTAAATCAAACACACAATGTGTATATTTGGTTGAGATATCTTGAGAAACAAAAAAGTATTTCATACTAAATGCTGTTTTCGAACCGATCGTTCCTATGGCAGCTATATGATATAGTTATCCGATCCGGCCGGTTCCGACATATAAACTGCGTGCAGCAAAAAGACGGACCTGTACCAAGTTTCATCAAGATAGCTTCAAAACTGAGAGACTAGTTTGCATAGAAACAGACAGACAGACGGACAGACGGACAGACAGACGGACATGGCTATACCGACTCAGCTCGTCGCCCTGATCAAGAATATATATACTTTAGGGGGTCTGACACGCCTCCTTCAATGCGTTGCAAGCTTCGTGACAAAATTATAATACCCTCTGCAAGGGTATAAATATAGCTTAACAGAGGGACATATAAAGCTCTGTTTCAGTAAAATGAACACATGAAATGCTGTAGCTCTTTTTAAAGTTCGACTTGTTTTTCAATTTCCAAGGGCGGAGGGGGCGTGGCAAAATCTGAAACAAATTCGTTCAATGCAAAATATAGATGAACGTACATGCAAATTTGGTGTCAAAAAAGAGACAGACGGACCGACATAAAAAGAAATATATACCAGCTCGAATTTAATAAGAGCTCAATTGAGTCCGCTCTAATCTAATATTCTCAGATGTCAAATACCATGGACCCCGTTCCGAGATAAACTAGCATCTATTAACGTAAGCATATTTCTAAGTACAATTGAACTTACTACATAAATAAAGAAATTGCAGACAATTGTCGACAGTAATTTATTGTATAACTTTTGGGTTTATTATTCGATCGTATTGAATATATTGGAATATCATCCAAATTTTGAAACACACCACTTATAAAGTATGCAGCCTCAATTTTTCCCTGCAATTTGAATTAAAATAGTAGGACTTTACATTAGCAGGTAGCAAGCCCCCTATTGCTCGTTTCGCTCGCACACCCCCGGCTCGCTACGCTCGCTGAAATCTCGGGGAGAAATGTGGATTGAAATAGGGAACACTTCTCACAGTTATAGCTGGACCTTATGTCATTTCTAATAAGAAAGCGGAAAATGTATATTCAATTTTTTCCTGCAGTTGTATTTAAAATAATAGTACTTTATATTATATAGAGTTTTAAATTCGCAGCAATTGGATTATATCAGCAAGAGCGAGTAACAGTGCCATATACTGCATATACACTCTATTCTATTGATTGTTCATTAATAGCATCAAAAGCAACTGTTCCTATGGCAGCTATATGATATAGTCATCCGATCTTGACCAAATTTTCTCAGGATGTAGCAGTGAGTAAGAAATACATAATCTGTGAGTTTGGTTGAGATAGCTCCAAAAACCAGGGAATGAAACCGGAACCGGAACCGTTAACCGAAATTAACCGTTTCAAATCTCGTACCGGAACAGGAACCGAAATAAATTATTTTTCAAGAACCGAAATCCGAAACGTTCGCACCGGTACTGTTTCGGTACATTTTAAAATTTTTGTCTGTTATTTTTCGTACGAACATAGTTTTGCACTATAAACAAATCTCTCGAATTATATGTAAGACTTACCATGCTAAAATTCATGCATTTGTACGTTTATACATACACATTTATTTGTTGAAAAGGGTTGATTTTCTTTACATTTTAAAATTTTTAAAAATTACTTTGCTGTACCGGTATGGACCGATACAATAACTGGAACCGAATGAACAAAAGCGAAAAAGAACCTTTTACCGAAATACTCGTTTCGGTACTTACCGGAACCGGAACCGAAATTCGTTTCGGCTTCATTCCCTGCAAAAAACAAAAAAAAAATGCATACTAAGCAATTTTGACCTTTGACCCCCTATTTTAGCCCCTTTCAGTGGGGTTATCAAAAAATCCCGCTATATTGTGTGATAAATTCAGCTCGATATCTTCAGTCGTTTGGCCTACAGCGTGATGACTCAGTGAATCAATTAGGACAAAGAGTTTTATATATATAGATGTATTGGAATATAATATAATTGAGTGAGTTTGAAGAACTCAACAAGTCGCATTTATGTGAGTGAGAGAGTATGAGAGATTGCCACTCAGGGATATTCTCGTGTTTCGGGATCGAATAAATTGGTTCGTAAAGCAAAATGTAACTTTTTGCATCGCCGAAAGCATCCGAACGTTCGTTGACACACAATATGCACTCGCTCAATTCGTTTGGTATTTTTTTTGTGATATTTGTATTTTATTAGATATTAATAATTTGGTTTTGATATCTAGGCTTTGACTGTCTCAACTGACATAAAAGAAAAGTTTCAGAAGAAATCTTGAATAATAATTTTAAAATATATATATATATACAATGTAATATTAAAACTAAACATTGCTCTACGTATGTTGTCTTTTTCCCTGTTTTTACGCATATCAAAACAGCAGCATTAATCAGGATGCGCAGTATTCAAATACCATACATACACATACACATACGTGCATTCGAATTAAATCGGATACAGCCGACCACTCTCACTAATTCAATTCATATCCCTTCGTTTAAATATTGTGCGACGGAGACCCACACGAGCGCACTCATCCACTCAAATATTTTCGGCTTCGAAATCTATTTCACTCAATTTATTTTGAGCTGAATTAATTGAACACATTTTTTTCGGCATTCATGCAGACCTCTAGTACACAGGCGGAAACAAAGTTGCAATGATAAGGTCGTATAAAATATGTTCGTAATTCGCATTTTATTATCTCTAGGAGCTAAGAATAGGCATTGACATCATATAAGACTAATCGCTTCGAATAAAAAACTATCTCTCTGTTTCTTGTCTCTTTAGAATTTTAAATGATTTAATCAAATAATCCGGTGACCGCTTTAATGATAGCTTTAGGCATCCTATCTCTAAAAACAGATAGTGCAAATGCCAACTGTACCATTTTAATTGCAGACTCTTCACTGATAGGGTATAATTTGATACTTAAGTCTGAACAAGTTCTAACTCGAGAATTGCAGAGCAAACTTGAGCTTCACTGTGCCAATGAATTTAGAGAGTAGGTTTCCATAAAAGTAGTATGAAATTCAGTACCTTTTATTATATATACTGTCGCATAAGCGTCGGTACTTCTTAAAAGATCACCAATAAAGTAAGACATGCTTAAATTCCACCGGTTTTTTGTGTTAGTCGAATACTAACTATGTAGATTAAAAAATCTTAAATAAATTTAGGATTAATCTAAAACTTCAAAATTCGCTGTTAATACTGTGATATAACACTAGCTTACAAATTAATTATCTGTGTCTGCTTTTTACACCTAAGTATTTTTCCTGTATAGATTTTGACCTCCTAAACATGAAAAAGTATCTTAAAAATTTTTCTATGGAGTAGTTTTTGAGATATTATTTTTTTAAATTTTTTCATAGGTGACTCATCTTCTTCGAGTATAAATCGTAAACGCGATTACCATTTTCAACAAAATTTGGTTTCAACGAAGGGTAATAAAATTTTCTAAAACTTTTTCATTCAAAGTTTTGAAATCAACTCGATCTTTATAAAGATTGAGCCTCTTAAAGTTGAAAAATTTAAATTTTTTGCGAAAAAAACACAAATAGGGGTACAAACAAAAATTCATAAAGTATATTTAGCGCAAAAATAAAGGTAATGAAATTTTCTAAAACTTTTTCATTCAAAGTTTTGAAATCAGCTCGATCTTTATAATGTTTGAGCCTCTTAAAGTTGAAAAATTCAAATTTTGTGCGAAAAAAACACAAATAGGGGTACAAACAAAAATTCATAAAGTATATTTAACGCAAAAATAAAAATAAAAAAAATGATGCAGACATAGAGCTTTAACTTTCCCGAGTAAAACAAGCCATCGTTCATAGAAATCGGTGGATTTCATATGTACATATGTCGGAACCGGCCGGATCGGATCACTATATCATATAGCTGCCATAGGAACGATCGGTTCGGAATCAACATTTAGTATGAAAAACTTTTTTGTGTTTTTAACACAGTTATATACATCCTTACCAAATTTGTTGTAAATCGGACTACTATATTATATAGCTGTCATAGGAACAAACGGTTCGAAATCAACATCTAACAACTTTTGCAAAAAATCGGACGGCTTATGCAGGGCTCTGTCGCAAACGACAGGGGGTTTTTCTCCTACATTAGAAATGAATCTCTGAAAAATTGCAGAAACATTTTTAAGCCCAAACGGCATTCGAAGATATTCATATTGGCCCTGAGGGGTTACGAATGATGTGAATGGAATAGAATTTTCTGACACAGAAAAGCACAACTTGTGCTCTAAATACTCAAGGCAATCTTCAATTGTCCTTTATAATTCTTTTATTCAGCCCTCGATAGTCGACACACATCCTGATATCTCCTGATTTCTTTCTTACTAAAACCAATGGGGAAACATAAGGGGACTCGCTATGACGAATAAATTTCTTTCCAAAAGGTCCTCCACGATTTCAGATACATTGTCCCTTTCATAGTACGACAAGCGTCGTGGACTACAATAAAATGGTGTCGTGTCTGTGACTCGTATACTCATTTTATGTTTCGGAGGTACCGTAAACTCACACTTCTTGAGCAAATGAGAAAATTTGAACACTTCCTCACATCTCGCTACTGTGACTTGGCCAAACTCTCGGCCAATATTAAATTCCTTATATTCTTTTAAGTCCTCAATCTCACTAACATTTTGGTAAATTATTGTCTTATCATTAGTATAATTATCCGTCTCGTTGCTATTATGATTAATAAGTTTGTCATCACTTAAATTACTATTTGATATTAGATTACAAGGATTATTTGATAACTGATTACTATTTTGATAGCTGGTGAATAAAGCTGCACAAGTTGAATTAAGAGATTCATGTTTTATTGAACCCAGCCATGAATAATACTTAGCACTTATATCTATCTTATGAACTAATTTGACTTCATTAATTTTCAGAGCGTCTCTTCCTAATAGTATAGCTAGAGGTAATATCTTAAAGTCTACAATGTTTAATGAAATTACTTATAAGTCTTCTTGACAAAAAGGGCGGTATTTTAATTTTAAGCACTTTATTAATTTGTACGTCTGTTCTTTTCGGAAATCCCAAAAAAAAGAGCTCAAACTCTCTATTTCTATATTTCTCTCTATTTCTGATATCGATACTTCATGCATATTGCTCAGTGTTGCTTACCAACTTATTAATAACATTTGGCGGCTAATTTAAACTTAAATTGCAATATTACAATTTAAACATATTATTGCACAAATATCGCATTGTATTAATATTTTGAAAAAAATTCCGTTCGACGAGATTTCACATATTACAGATTTCACGATTTCTTTTTGTTTACACCGATAAAATCTTATTTTTGATTAAAACTTACAATTTTCCAACAATTATAAAATTATATATTCTGCAGCATATCAAGTATGCATGTCGTTATAATATCTGAGCTTGGATTTTAACAAAGTTATGATCGGAGATTCAATTAAAAAATATAACTTAACAGAGGACCCTTGAAAAACTGGAATTAACATTTCTTTATTGAAAGCATTGACTTTCAGATTCAGAAAGCAGTTTTGCCTTAAAAATTGCCGTAAACTTACAAAAGCTCACTAATACATGACAACATATAAAGCTCTGTTTCAGTAAAATGAACACATGAAATGCTATAGCTCTTTTTTAAAGTTCGACTTGTTTTTCAATTTCCAAGGGCGGAGGGGGGCGTGGCAAAAATCTGAAACAAACTCGTTCAATGCAAAATATAGATGAACGTACATGCCAAATTTGGTGTCAAAAAAGAGACAGACGGACCGACATAAAAAGAAATATATACCAGCTCGAATTTAATAAGAGCTCAATTGAGTCCGCTCTAATCTAATATTCTCAGATGTCAAATACCATGGACCCCGTTCCGAGATAAACTAGCATCTATTAACGTAAGCATATTTCTAAGTACAATTGAACTTACTACATAAATAAAGAAATTGCAGACAATTGTCGACAGTAATTTATTGTATAACTTTTGGGTTTATTATTCGATCGTATTGAATATATTGGAATATCATCCAAATTTTGAAACACACCACTTATAAAGTATGCAGCCTCAAATTTTCCCTGCAATTACATAATCTGTGAGTTTGGTTGAGATAGCTCTAAAAACAATAAAGGTCATCATACTAATGTTTTATTTGCATCTGATTGTTCCTATGGCAGCTATATGATATAGTCATCCGATCTTGACAAAATTTTCTCAGGATGTAGCAGTGAGTAAGAAATACAAATTCTGTGAGTTTGGTTGACATAGCTCAAAAAACCAGGGAATGAAACCGGAACCGGAACCGTTAACCAAAATTAACCGTTTCAAATGTCGTATTAATAATAAATAATAATTTTAAAATATATATATACAATGTAATATTAAAACTAAACATTTCTCTACGTATGTTGTCTTTTTCCCTGTTTTTACGCATATCAAAACAGCAGCAGTAATCAGGATGCGCAGTATTCAAATACCATACATACACATACACATACGTGCATTCGAATTAAATCGGATACAGCCGACCACTCTCACTAATTCAATTCATATCCCTTCGTTTAAATATTGTGCGACGGAGACCCACACGAGCGCACTCATCCACTCAAATATTTTCGGCTTCGAAATCTATTTCACTCAATTTATTTTGAGCTGAATTAATTGAACACATTTTTTTCGGCATTCATGCAGACCTCTAGTATACAGGCGGAAACAAAGTTGCAATGATAAGGTCGTATAAAATATGTTAGTAATTCGCATTTTATTATCTCTAGGAGCTTAGAATAAGCATTGACATCATACAAGACTAATCGATTCGAATAAAAAACTATCTCTCTGTTTCTTGTCTCTTTAGAATTTTAAATGATTTTTAGCAAATAATTAATTCCCTTGCTCAGCTACTGACTTAAAAGTACATATGCATATCCTAAACTAATTGGCAAGTAAGTTCAACAATATTTAAAGTTGCTAAAGAGTATCAAATAGTAGTCATAGCTTATGTATATAATATATTAACTTAATATAGTATATGTATATATATATATATATATATATATATATATATATATATATATATATATATAAACAATTTATGCTTCGGATTCATTAATCTAGAAGAGAGAGAGAGAGACAACTGTTAATCGCAATATGATTATTCTCTCGGATTCTGCTATAAAAAGGGCTCTGATCAACCCAATACTATTCAGTCGAATTCTTAAACTCGTCGCGATGAAACCGGTGATCGTTTTAATCATAGCTTTAGGCATCCTATCTCTAAAAACAGATAGTGCAAATGCCACTTGTTCCGCTAAATTTGGAGAATCTCCTCCGATAGTGGTATCACATTTTGGATCGAAGAATTTGATACCTGAGTTTCAAGGAGAACTAACTCGAGAATTGCATAGCAAAGTTGATCTTTACTGTGCCCATGGATTTGTAGGGTAGGTTTCCCTAAAAGTAGTATGAAATTCAGTATCTTTTATTATTTATACTGTCGTATAAGCGTCGGTACTTCTTAAAAGATCACCAATAAAATAAGACGTGCTTCAATTCCATCGGTTTTTTGTGTAAGCCAAATACTAAATATGTAGATTAAAAAATGCAGTAAGCTACAGTGGAGCAAGCTCGACAGTAGGAGACCCGGTACTTTTTGAATGCAAAGCGTTCACTATAGATTGTTCATCAATGTTGCGTACCATTAAATAGATGGCGCCACTAGGAAGATAAGTTAACTAACACAGAGGTCGCTAGCGTGTCTTCTTCTTCCTTTTGCCCGTAACATTGTTAGTTGAATAACTTCCGCGTTTATCATCCGATTGGAATGAAATTTTCTGGACAGGTATGGTGATAAATGAACCAATAATCAAGGTTAGCTAGCATTAAAGGAGCTCTTGTAATTTGACAATTTCGAAATTTTGTATTTTAATTTCCGGGGGTGGAGGGGGCGTCGCACGATGGCAACTTTTTCGATTTTCGTGGCATTTATTCATTTTTAAGAAATATGTTATTTAACATAACTTTGATGCAATTTCATTGAGATAACATCAATCTGTAATGCTTCATTGCAGAATGATAAATTTAACAGTCGAATGCTAAAATAACAGCTGTTAAAAGTCAACTGCACGTGCTAGCATTTTGAATAATTTTTACAAGTTTTAAAACATTTGTTCAACTAAAAGTTAAACAGTTTTAATGCAATTTGAAAATGGATATCAATTATTGTGGTTTTTACTACGTGTTGGTAGTGGTTTGTTGTTGTGTTTGTACCTGTGTCGTTTATAATTTACAAAAATATCAAGTGCTCTCAGAAAAAAATTTATTAAAACAAATTTGTACTTTAGAAATACTTTTAAAAAAATGCATGTTATAGTGGTCCGAACTTGATCATTTTTGGGCAATATGTCAGGAGCGGCATATTACGCACAGCTACTGATTTTCGTACGGATATTTTTGAAAACAAAAATCTCTTCATACAAGTATTTTAACCGATTGTTTTTATGGGAGCTACATGATATAGTTGTCCGATTTGAATCGTTTTTTGACAAAGTATTATGGAGGATGATTAATGTCACGAAAATCAAAAAAAGACCCATTTGACCGTTTTAAAGTGCAGGGTCTAAAAATCTTAAATCTTAAAGGGGAAAGTCTAAAATTTTATAATTCGCTATTAATTTTGTGAAATAATTTAATCCCTTTTTTTGTTTTTAAATCAGGATTCATAATGACGGTGGCCAACACATAGAACTGAAATGTAACGAGGACAACCATTTTGAGTATTTTAGCGATGACGGTGAAAAGATTTGGTTTAGAGGCGTTCTGAACTGTAAGAACGCTCAAACTCTGGCGATGTATGAAAGCAATACGGCATTGCCCGGTTGTGAGAATTTCATGACTCTAGTACTTGGATTTAAATTCGACAACCTGGGATCTCTTAAGAATATTGCCATATGCTATGATATAGCTAAGCAACAGATGAAGTATATAAGTTATACGGCGTATCCTTCAAAAATGATTGAAAAGGTAAAAAGATTAATTGTGATTACAAATTTGTTTATTTAAACATGAATTTTATTCAGACTCAGGATGGTCAGCTGAATCGATTGGGTCTTGACATTCAACATAGCAAAATCTTCAAGTATATCAGGTAACGTTCAAAAGTTTTGTTTCGAAAACGCTTCTGTAACATTCGTGTACAATTCCTACAGTATGGAAGATATCGGCAGAGCATTGGCAGAGGATGAACAATTGTCCCAACTATTTGGAGGGGAGATCTTCGAGTATATGAATCTCATACAGGATGATGCCTTCAAAAGTGATCTATCTGCCCTTGAGCATGTGATTCGCATTGTCTGGCTGCATGCCCTTCGTATTGGAAATTGGAGACATTTACTTAACGCTTTAAAAAAGGCCCGGCAAAATGGCAAATATGATGTTCGCGTGGGAGTTTCTGGTATTGTCAATGTTCCAATTTATCAGCATTGCAATGAGACTCGCACATTGACAATCGATTTGGAGAATGACAATATTCTCTCAGTACCCGCTCATATTTGGGCCCACATTCGTGCCCTGCAACCAACAGTAAATGCCACAGATGAGTTTGTTGTGGTTGCTCACAACTCGCCCTTTGTAAGTGTAACGTCTTGATTTTTGATTAATTATAATTATAACACTTCCAACTTATAACAGATAACAAATAGTGAGCGAAACGGCTTATGTCGCAGCATGTGCAATGAGGTTGATTGGCTTAAGGACACCCTCTTTAGCAAGCTACAAAGCTATCCTGTCTATGGTCTCGTCCAATGTTGTCGCCTCTCGGATGTCGCCGACAAACTGGATAATTTTCCCAAGTCCGTTAATGTTCCTGCCGATCTAAATTTGCCAACGGACTCTATTCAAAGTGTGCATTCGGATTCCCAAGATTTTTCAGCACAGCATTAGAATCCCTTTTAAACCTTGCTTTAATTTTTACTTATGTATACTTAAACATTATAGTTATATTATATGTATAAGCATACACAAGTATAATACAATATATTCAAACATTTTATTGCACAAATATCATATTGTATCGATATTTTGAATCCCACAAATCAGGTTGCCTTTGTTTAAACACTGCTTAATTGTTAAGCTTTAAAATGTTTATATATATTATGTTTCATTGATGTGTACTTAAACATATATTATTATATTATATGTATAAGCATACACAAGTATGATATAATATATTTAAACATTTTATTGCACAAATATCGCATTGTATTGATATTTTGAAAAAAATTCTGTGTAGACGAGATTTCACGCATTACAGATTTCACAATGTGAAATTTTCTCTTCTACACAGACTTTTTTGTCCAAATATCAATACATTATGATAAAATCTTATTTTTGTTTAAAATGTACAATTTTCCACTAATAATAAAATTATATATTCTGCAGCATAATAATATCTAATCTTGGATTTTAACAAAGTTATGATCGGAGATTCAATTAAAAAATATAGATTAACAGAGGACCCTTGAAAAACTGGAATTAGCATTTCTTTATTGAAAGCATTGACTTTCAGATTCAGAAAGCAGTTTTGCCTTAAAAATTGCCGTAAACTTACAAAAGCTCACTAATACATGACAACATATAAAGCTCTGTTTCAGTAAAATGAACACATATGAAATGCTTTAGCTCTTTTTAAAGTCGGTCAATGCCAGTTGGCCAATAAATGAAAATAGTTAAGGATAAAGGGAAAGAGAGAGAGAGAGAGAGAGAGAGAGAGAGAGGGAGAGATATAGGTAGAGTGAGAGAAAGGTAGATAGATACATGTGTAACTCTGGCCGTCAGGTCATTCATTCTCATCAGCGTATTGGGGATTTGTCGCCTTTGTAACGCCTGTCAAGTGCCGTGCGTGAATGTCAGACAGTCTCGTGCGTGACACGACAGTCGAGGTGGGAACTGAAGAAACTGGGGGAGAAGGAGTTGAGCCTGGAGTTGAAACTATAGTTGAACCTGAAGCAATGACTGGGATATGGGATATGGGATATAGACAGTGGGCCAAACAAATGGCCAATTAATTGCCAATGGCATCGATGCCACTCTAGGCCAGACTTTTGCCATTCTTTCTCCTTTCTCTCTCTCTCTCTCTCTCTCTCTCTCTCTTTCTCTCTATCCCTACCCCCTGACAATGCTGTCCGCCGTCTGTTGCAATCGATTATTTATTTATTTATGCCACACTCTGTGCCGCCTTCAATTGGCTACAATTGAAGCTTATCTCTGACGCTGCTTCTGGGTTCTTCCTCTTCTCTGGGTTGGGTTCTGTTTTTGCGCCTGGATCGTTTGGCGTTACAAATGTTTTGCATATCATTGACAAGGGAGAGACAGTGTGGCCTTAGAAAAGGCGTTGGACATGGCCAACAATCGCTGCCATTCCATTACTTTCCTTCATCCTCTTCATTCCCATCTGCTGTCTTCCCTTCTGGGACTTTACATACATTTGCCACTGACTTGGCGGGGACAAATATTTTAGGCTCTCGCCTCGACGCTTCTCTGCATGGAATTTATTTGAGCAAATTTGCAAATTATTGCGTTTCGTGCTCGAGCCTGGGCCTCCTCCATGGACGAGAACGGGAACGTGGACATCTATTACGATGGCCATTTACATTTGACAATTGCCTTGTTGGCATCTTTTTAATGGGCTGCGAGCCCGCCTTACGCTTACGCCTCCAACTCTCTACCTTAGTCTTTGCTTTCTCCTTAACTTTCTCCTCCTTTCTGACAAGGCTGCAAGCTCAAGTCGATTTTGCACGCTGGTTTTTTATGGCTTTCGAGTGGATTTCGCCACGACAGCGCACAAATTGGCGACATGCATTAAGAATATGCTCGTCTTTCCACATTTTCCAACGACATCAAAAGTTGAACGGCTCAGTGAAAGTTTTCCCTTTTTTTTTTGCGAAGGATTTCCTATGAAGCAAAGCTTGCATAACTTTTAAGTTAGCTAAGCTTTCGATCTATTGCAGTGCTTCATGGCAAAAGAAAACCTATGACCCTGTGTCTCCCACTTGTCAGGCAGGTAAATCAAAAATTCGACTAAAAGATGTTGATTGTTAGGGAAAACTTTGAAAATGAACCCTAACCTATAATAATAAATAAAGAAAGCTTTTTAGAATGAATAAAAGTTTATATAAAAATATCATAAAAGATTTGAGAAAAAGGTTACGACGGTAAAAGGTCAGTTAAGCATATTTGTTTAAATATTATTTTTCTTAAACTTAAAGCTTATTCTTTTACATAAGCATTGGCTTTCTTGTAACCCAACGCATCTTAATAATTTGTTTGATATTCCAAGCTGCTTAATTAATGAAGTTGCTCCCTATACAGCTTTTTAAATTCCATTTGTAAGAGCTTTTGTGTAAGTTGATCTCTTTTAAGTATCATAAAGCTATCTCTCAAAGCTTTGCTGAACCACATTACAATGTGACTTGCAAATTTTGGCATTTTAGGTGCTTTCAGAGCTTTCAGTATAAACTTATTCATAATCCTTTGTGGCGTTGCCTTAAAGCCTATATATTGTTGCTTTCAATTAAAGCACACTCAAGCGCTGAAAGGAGTATTTTTTTTCTCTGTGCGCCGTACAAAATTGCGAGTTGAGTTTCATTCGAGAATTCATGGATTTTCTTCGATTATTTTTGGCAACTGCGCTTGCCGTTTACCGGTTACCGTTTACCGTTTACCAGCTTACCGTTTCTGCAGTCGAAATCATCTATGCATGCATGCATATGCGCAGAATTGATTACACTTTGCCCCACCCATTCCCCATAAAATATCCTTCCGAATCCATCTGTAGAGCGGGCAGAAACCTGAACTGATCCCCCCCTTGTTACAGCCGTCACCTACATCTCACAGCTCAATTGCATTTGTTCAACATCAACGAATCCCTTGGATATGGATGGAGGTGAGAGTATGAGGAGATGGTTCTTAGTCGGAAGGCAGGAAGCGCTTAAAACCAAACTAAAATCGAACAACAAACTGAATGCCGTGCGTCAGCCTCTGGACAATTCAATTGGCCGAGTGGCAATCCCGAGTTGGCAATGGCAAGGGCAATGCAACTGGCAACGCATACACTGAAAGAAATAAACCTCTTCTTAAATCAAAAACATTCATTTTAATATAAAATAAAACAAAGAATATTTATCTACAGAATCGTCAATTCTTAATATAAAAACACAAATCTTAAATTTGTAGGTAAATATTGATATGTCAATATGTTCATAATCAATTAAGATATTCAAAGGATTTACTTATCTTATTTTTAGAATTGGTGTTAAATTTATAATATTGGAAAATAAATAAGTTTTAATGCTAAACCTTTATTTGTGGGCATAAAAATATCATACTAACATGCTCTTATTTAAAGATGCGTTTTCTTATTTTAAGAATATGACATATTTTGTAGACCAATATTCGTAGTTCTGAGACCAAAATCTAAAATTTATAACCTTTTTTATCACTGTACGAACTTGGTCCAATGTCGAGTACGTAAAGACAGATGCACACACATATGTACAGAGAGATAGAGGGAGAGAGAGAGATACATCAACTAGGCGACACGTCAAGCAACCAGGCAGGCAGGCAGTCAGCATTGAGGGATCTATTTCGAGGTTATGCCATTCTAGCCAACAGCTAGAATGACGCACTGGGCCAACAATAACAATAACAACAACAAAAACAACAATAACACTAAGAGCTGGAGCAACTGCCAATTAACTCAAAAAAAAAAAAAAAAAAAAAAACACACACTGCGACGGCTACGGCCACCGAGGCATTAGAAGTGCCTCCCGGAATTCCCCGAATTCCTTCTTCACCATCCACGCACTGAGATGAAGCAGAAAAAAAAATACAGGAATAGAAAGAACAATAAGAGTGAACAAGAGACAGCGAAAGAGTGTGAGAGTGCTTTAATTTCAGTATGCCGAAGTTTCAATACGCTTACGCTAATGTAAGGTGATCTTAAAACAGATCGAAAACTATATTAAACATGGTTGTGCCAAAAAAAAGATGATGGTTTATAGCTGTCGAAAAAATTGTAGATAAACGGTTCCGAAAGTTTGGGATCAAAATCAGAGTTCACTTAGGATTTTGTTCAAATTTACATGACAAATTCTTTTAAAAGACTAAAATTTAAGTATTTAATCTCATGTAACTAAAACCAGTTTAAAATAAACTTTATTCTACAGAAGTTAAACTTTTTCTGGTGTAGCTATAGAATCTAATAAAGATTATATAGTTATACCAAGTAACAGAATCAAATTTATATTGAAAACTGAGTTCGGTTAGGCTACATTTAATAAGATCTCTGGGCAAATCATTTATTATATCATTCATCTCATTGTAATACAACATGGCAGATGGAAATCGGCTAAGAAGCCTTTATACATTACTTTGGCGTAGTAGCCCGCAGAAAGAGTATTAAAAATGAGAAAACAGAAAAAGAGAAAAATACTTAAGTAAACTTGTGTTACGATACGCTGCGTTGCGTCGCGTCGGTGGAATCAATTAAAAATTCTATGATTTTACACTTGATTGCTTGGGTTTTGGATCGTCAAGGTAACGGTTAAAGGCTTGGGCGCATCAACATTGGTAGTGACTCTATGGGGATTTGCATCTGGTATACTTCTCATCATCATCATCATCATCATCATCGTAATTTAAAAGCGGCTCAACAAAACTCCGCCTTCTTCTGGCGTACATCATCATCATCATCATCATACTTCACGTATCATGCAAAGGATGCAAAGGATATGACCAATGTGTCCAGGGAAATTCTCAAGTTGTTCAACGACCATCTCGAGTAGTGTGTCAGCCAATTAGGCAATTAGTCCCCTAGTACACTCTTGATAATAAAGTAGCTCATGAAATGTGCATACTTATTCGTACTTATGTATATTAGAATGAAAGCATACGAATTTCATAGTTCACTTTACTTTCAAGTCTCTGCTCTCATCTCAACTGATAGTTGGCTAGTTGGTTTGACTTAAGCTTAGTAAAGACACGTTTAATTAATACATTCCATTGGGACACAAGCTTAGTATATTAATAAAGTTGACAACAATTGAAAAAGCAATAAGTAAATGGAAATGAAGAGAGAGATTATCACAATTAAATAATATTACTGAGATCTTTATTAATAAATTTCATACAATTCTTATTTTATTTCTTTGAATTTATGATATCGAATTTCTCTACGCTATCTTTTAATATTCCTCATTATATTTTGTTTCGATTTTTTCTTTGCCGTATCCGTAAACGTTTTTTCACATGCAGGTGTGAAGAATGTATTTATTCTCTGTTTTTAACAACCCTATCAATATATCTTTATGATTTCGTTCCTCTATGTGCCTTATTCGTAAACGGTTTAGAATTGTATACTCATTCTCAATTTTCAATACAATATACCATACCAGCTCTTTATCCTTTTTATTTACAAATAAAGATTAATTGCCGTTGTCTGTTGAAAGTTGGTACAGTTGTGTTTGGGTTTAAATGAGTGGAAGGCTTGTTTACTGTATTTTGTTGTATTTGTATAAATTGGACACAAGTCTAGGATCAATGGATTTATCGGCTTAATAATGTTATGCACTGCATTTGGACGCATTTTTCAACAGTTCTGTTGCATCGGCTGTTGCTCATTTGTGGTAAACCCACAAAAGTGACTAACAATGTGTTAATTATTTGCACCCTACAATAAGCTACAGCAATATCAATGCTGTCGTGCACTTCGATGAGATGATATCTATATCTACTGAAAAATATGTTGACAGTAATCCAAAAATATTGATGTAGCTTTAAATAAATGTATTTCGAACAATTTTACTTAAAAATAATTGAAGTACTTTTAAGCTAGAAACGAACAAAACCTAAACCTCTTTTTTGTTGTTATTTTTTTTTTTTAAATATACAAAACAAAAAACTGATGGGAAACTTTGAAATAGTTGGTAAATCAAATAGTTATTTCAACAAAGCTATGACTAGAATGACAAAAGTATTGCGCTTTTGTTTAGTTTGTTTTGTCAGTTTTTTAATCAAAGATTTTAAGCTGTAATTAAACAAACCAAAAATTGCATGACACATGTGTTAGTCATGTCTTTGTGTGTGTGTGTGTGTGTGTATGTGTGTGTATTTGTGTATAGAATTATATGTTTATAATACCCAAAAGAATTTAACACATTTTAGTACAAATTAAATATTTAATGTAACAACAAATTGATATTTGAATTATTAAAATGGAAAATAATGCGCCGTCATGTACAGGCAACTGATGTGTGAGTGTGTATAGGTGTATGTGTGTGCGTGTGTGTGTGTGAGTGTGTGTTTCTGAAATTTTGCAAACACATTTGCGCCTGGCTGACGGCTGGCATTTTTGTTTATTTGTATGGCGGAAATATCAGCGACAAAGTTACCAAAATATTGAAAACAAATAAAATAAAATTTGCATAAATAAATGCATTTTATACCCTGTTATTATATCAAATCATAAAGAAACTATGCAAATTATAGGCCGTAGAATAAGATCTATGATTAATACCACATTAAACACCTCTAAACCTTAGCCTCAACTCTATATGAATAAAAACAATTATAATTGAATAAAATGATTTAAAAGTATGGTTTTGAGTTTCAGACCGAGTTTGTCCTTTTTGAATCTTGGAAATTTTTTAAATGTCGATTGAGAAACAATGATGTAGTAAGTAAGGAAATATCATCTCTTTCAATCGTATTACATTCAGTACAATGATAAAAAAAGCGGTCTAGAACATGAAGAAGACGAAACAAAAACCAAAAAAGACACTACTTTACAATAAACATGTGTGTCTTTATTTTAGTAATATATTTTTTTTGAGGTAATTAATATTTTTCTTATGAATTGAAGAATTGTTCTTAGTTTATGTTTTTTTGTTAAGTCTTTGGAAAAAAGTTTACAGAGTATTCACACGTCGAGCAAAGTGCAATAAAGCATTTGTATGTTTGTTGTGCTGCGTGTTTTTAATCCCTAAAGCACTGGATTCAAATAACAGCAACAACAACAAGAGCAACAATGCCAGCTGCAACAAATTAACAACATGCATGCCGCCAAGCTGCAAAAAGCCAAACAACATGCCAGTTATTTATCTACACACACACACACACACACACACACACACACACACTAATACACACCTGTCCATTCTGCCGCCTCGTCATATTGACAATTTTGTTGGTAGTCTAAAGTTCTGTTCATGGTCATGTCATGAGATTAAACACAAATCTTTGGATACGTTTTGTTGGTTTGCCCAAAACATCCTATAAACAAAAAAACAAAAACAAAAATATGTTAACGATTTAGCGATTTTGTAATCGTCTCAAAGCCTCAAAGAACTGCAACTATTTTTGACCACAACATATCGGATTATGCACATATTTTAAATATGCACAGAACTGAATATCAACAAAAATAATAAAGTGATATTCATATCAAAATAGAATCCACTATATTTTTTATCGAAAAAACATAAAGTAAGCTTATATGAGAGCTGTGAAAAGTCTATTTTTCAACTAACATTTTTTGTTATAAATCCGAAAAAAACTTATAGAATATTCTATGAATTAAATCTAGATAAAACTTGGTATACAATTCTGGTTTGACCAAGTTTTTAGAATTCTAGTTTATGAATTTCAAATTCATATAGGTTAAAATTCAAAGTTATACAGGCTATACAGATATATTATATTGGCCAAATAATGAAAGAAGAGAGTCAAAAAGGCATTCGACAATAATATTTATTGAAGATCTGGAAAATCTCTGCAGCATTTAAATATTAAAGCTATACGCAAATGTGAATATACTATATTTATATACTCATGTCTAATTTGCAACAATTTTCTTAGTACTCGTAATCGTGATATACATCTAATGATGAAATTTGTATTAAATACATAGTACATTCATACATATGTAGTATGTATTTGTATTCAACTGACCTTTATTGAAATTGGCCTTGTGGTTGCTTTATGATGATATCCTCTATAAAATACTCGATATCTATGATAGAAAATTTATGGGATGTTATTATTAAAATTATTATTTTTTGTTTGTTTTAAGTGAGTTTCCATTTTCTAACTGTGTTTGATGCATTGATTTAAATTAAAATGTATCCTGTCAGCAATCAGTGCTGAGAGCCATGGAATTCTGGCCAAATGTCGTTTAACCCGGAGGCCAAAGGGACAGTTTATGTGTGTGAGAGATAGAGATAGAGGGAGAATGAGAACAAAAGAGATGGGGAGTATTCACAGATTTGGTGTGGTATTAATTTAGTCGAAATAATTTATTTAATTAAATAAAAACAAGCAAATCAATGAAAATGAAAATGAATAAATAAATCAATTTTACAATATGCTGGCAAACAATAACAACAACGAAAACAACAACAACAACAACAACATCGGCTAGAAAACCAAAAACAATGAGAAACAAATTCAAATATGCAAAACATTTTCATATTTGGCAAGCCAAACAAGTCGTGTGTAAATAGTAAATAGAAAGTTTTGCCCACATATTGGATTTGCGGTATTTGATAGTTCATCACTTATAAATTACTTACATATTTACACAGGTAACTCACTGGTAAGATACATAAGTACATACACTTGCCAGAAAAACTATGCGTACAAGCTCAATGCACAACTTTGACTGTGAACAAAAATTACTTGTGGCTATGATATTGTCAAAGATATATTTTTTTACTGAACAACACATTAATCGTAAACAATTCGAGAAGGTTTTTTTTTTTTGGAATGAATTATATATATAAATGTTTAATTTAAGAAACTAAATAAACAACGGATTTTCACTCAGAAAAGGTAAGCGCAATTACCGTTTTCAACAAAATAAGGCTTTAACTAAAGGTAATGCAATTTTCAAAAACTTTGCCATTCAAAGTTTTGAAATCAGCTCGATCTTTATAATGTTAGAGCCTCTTAAAGTTAAAAAATTCAATTTTTTTGCGAAAAAAAAGCACAATAAGGGGTACAAACAAAAGTTAAAAAAATTGAAGGCATAGATCTTGGACTTTCCTGAATAAAACAAGCCATCGTTCATAAAAATCGTTGATGAATTATGAAGTAATACGTCTTTTAATGGCAAACAAACAAGTTCTAAAATTGTATATTTATCGATTTTCGTGCGCAACTCAAATGAACTAATCGCTGCTGATTCAGCTTTTCATTTGAACTTGATATCGATAGTAGTGTCTGGAGCAGTTTATTTGATCAGCGTAGAGATCTAGGAAACAGTTGTTGAGCGGTTTAGTGAAATAAATTTAAATTTTGTGCATTCATTTGTTTTATCGCTCTATCAACTTTATATCAAAAATGTTACCCAAACTACTGTTCCATTCAGTCACCTGGAGCTATGTAATAGAAGCAAAGCAATCGGAAGCAGCGGAAATCAACAGCAAACAAAAAGCAAACTGCCAGCAAACTGAACTCCAGCCGCTTCGCTGCATTCACATCTTTATCCACAGCCTCAAACTCTAGAATGGGTTTCTGTTTGTGTGTATATGTGTGTGTGTGTGTATATATATATGTATATTTCTCATTCCAATTGAAATTCCCATTCTCATTCTATTATCTACCGGGGGGATATTGCAACCCACTAACCCCCAAAAAAAATGCAAGAGCTCCTGCTGCTTCAGTGACAGCGTCCGCCTGTTGCTGACAGTTTTCTTTGCTTGGTTTTTGGCTTTTCTTTGGTCGCGTGCCCGCGCGAAAATTAGGAAAATATTGTTTTACTTTTATTTTGAATACCGTTTTGTTCAATGCTTCCCCTCCAGATACCAGTGTATTCAGTGTAGTTGCTCTCCATGCGTATTGGTATTTATTTATTTTTTCGAGTGCCAGAGAATAAGCGGATTCCAATTTCAATGGTGAATCAAAGTGGCGTTGTCACGCGGCGGGTAGGCGGTACCAACAACAATGAAAACATATGAAACGACTGATAAAACGGCAGATGGTGTGGGCGTGGCTGTTGGGCGTACAAGCGAATTCTTTCTTTTTGACTTTAAAGTACATAGATACAAAATGCTACGTTGCACAATCTCACTCGATATCGATAAGAGTTAAACATACACGATTATTTATCGATTCCTTTTGAAGTTGGCTGCAGTTCATTGTTGCCAACTTTTGACCCTTAAAAATAGCCACTTTTGAAAACATAAATTAAATATAATATAAAGAAGTACATATAAGAAAGTCGAAGGTTCCAGCAGTTAGTGCTTGACTTATTTTAATTTAGTTTAGTACTTGATTTAATATGCTAAATTAATAAATCAAAATTTAAAATATCGAAGCTTATATGCAACCAAAATATTTGTGGCTTACGTGTTCTTTTCATACCCAAAAAACAACCTTGAAAAATTGTAGAAATAGCCAAGTTGGCTATAAAGTAGCCAAATTGGCAGTTCATCACATATCAATAAGATCTTTGATTGGACTAAGATAATGTGGGGAATGAATGGGAAGATTATGGTACGGGTAAAGCTATATACATATATCTCGTCAGAGAATGTTAGATGTTAAATCAGTGGGCTTTGAATATAATTGAAAGTGTTGAAACATTAACAACACCTAGCTTATCTATCGAATTGCATAATCTGCTTATAAATATCATAAGTAATTGCCCACTGAAAAGATGCTTTTCAACTTCAGTTAAGTAAAACAGTCAACCACCAAAACTACGCGCCTGCCGTACACAACAGGATGTGGCTTTCAGTTTTGAGTGGCATCAGGCAATGCGCAGCAGACACGAACAAAAGGTCCAAAAACATCCATTTAGCGACCCAGCAAGTTGGTAATACACCCACAACCCTCTTTTGAGTGAGTTGTAGTTGTTGTTATTTCTGTCGGTGTTGTTGTTGTTGTTGTTGGCGTATAAAACTCAATTCTGTAGAACTCCCGCCCTGGAACTGGCCTCAGCTCTCATTTTTTATGTATTATGGTTTATTTGTATTTGATGTTGTTGTCTCTGCTGTTGTTGTTGTTGCTGCTGTTGTTGTTGTTGCTGCTGTTGTTGTTTTAAATCCATTAGGATATGACAACCCCTGCTTAAATTCAATTAAATTGTTTTCTCTTTGGGTTTACATTTCTTGGCAACTTTATAATTGTTTCATGTGTTTAAACCACCAACTACGAGCAACGTGTACGATCCTGAGAGCCTGCCGGAAACGATGTTGGTTGGCAGTGGGAATAAGGATGAGGACGACACAAAGATTGAGGATGAGGTCGCCAAGGCGCAAAGCTAAAAACCAAGCAGCATAAGAAATAACTGGCCAAGAACCAAACCAAACCAAACCAAACCGAATACAAACTGAATGGAAACGTCACAGAAACGGAGCCTGAGCTCAAGCCAGTATGAATGAAAGAAAGCACGGAGAAGTTTTCAGTAGCCTCGAGAGATTTTTTTTCCATTTGCTTTCGTCTCTCCCCCTGTCTTACACCGAGCCACCCATCACCCTCCAGCACCCTCACCATCACCCTTACCATCACCAGCACCACCTCTACCCATCACCAGCAATCTCTTTCTTGTCTTGCCAGGGCGCTGGCATTCGTTTCGGTTTGCTTCCCGTTGTTCTCGTTGTTTTGTAAAACAATCAACAAAATAAAAAGTGAAATAAATAATAAAAAAGCGAAACGACACGAACAACAACAGCAACAGCAACAACAAATATAAAAGGAAAGATTGAAGGGGAGTCAGTGAAATAAAAAAAATGTTCACAATTTTTTGCGACGTTGATATTTGAATGCGCTACAATTTGTCTGCTTGGCATATTGATTTGATCGATTCGTTTGCTATATTTGAACTTAGTTGGTTATCTATAATACTATAGTAACTAAATTTGGAGTAACTCTTGTTTAATATTAATACTAATAATGGCTAGGAAATGATTTATATCTACTCTATTCTATTATGAGATGGTGTAGATAATCTAAAGTTTAACCTGCCTTTTAACGGAACATCTGCTTGATTTGCTTTCGCTTGCACTTTCAGCTGAGCTCCAAAAATATAGCATACTTTTCAGCGTTCATTTGAAAATGTAGTATTTTGTTTATGTCATTTTTTATTTTATTTTGTACAATTTTGTAGATATGTAAATGTATTTGGCATAGCGTCAAATATTTGCTTTTCATTTTGAGTTTCTTTGTCAAACCGTTTAAAGCTACTTAAATATCGCACTGTAGTGTACTCGGTTGGCATTTGAAGACAGTTTCCGTTCTCTTTACATAAACCCAAAATAGACGACTCTTTCCATTGCCACTCACTCAACACTCCGCGACATATCTGCTGTCAGTCATGTGTATGTGTGTGTGTGTGTTTGTGTCAGTGGGTGTGGGTGTGTGTAGGTGTGGGTGTATCATACATATGAGAATTGGGTGGCATAGGCTGCTCTGCCGGCCGACGTCCTTTATATGGCGCTACCTCTGCTCCAGCCCCATCTGCACATATTTTAAACCATTTCATCTTTACCAAGAGTTCGTTTTACTTTTTATGCCCTGTACATATAAAATGTTCAAGGTAGGATATGATATACCTGTAGAATTATAAAGCATTCCAGCGATCTATATATTTGGTCATGAACATTCAACACTATATCAATATATGTGATTTGTGCTCTACAATTTTCACTATGATCAGAATATAAATGTAGAAGTAATACAAGAATGCAGCAAAGGGAAACCTTTAGGTTATCTATAGAGTATCTGATAGTGCAGCACTCTCAGTTGTTGCTGTTGCGTGTCCTTTGGCCAACGATGTTCCACTCACAATTTTACACAGTGCCACGCCTACTGTGCCCCACCTCTACATCAGATCGCGAAATCACAGCATAACTCGCGCAACAGCCCAAACCCCAGTGAAAGTATAACCCAGACCCCAAAAACCCTCCCAGACCCAGACTCAGAGGGTAGTAACCCTACCCAGACCAATTTGTGTACGGCAAGTACAGGTAAACGGAACAAGGAACACGACTAACCGGTAGCATTTTTACATGTGGTGACTGTGTGACTCTGTGACGGGGACTGTGACGGTGACTGTGATGGGGACTGTGACGTCGACGTCGACGTCGACATCAGCCGGCGGCTGACGGACCAGAAAATAAGCATTCACCTTCTCCGTTGATGTTTTTGGCGTGCGGTAAATGGCGAGGCCGAAATTGTGGACGGGGGCCAACGTCTGTGGATGTTTGCCCCACCGAATGAGTGGGTGTGTGTACGGGTGTGTGTGTGTGGACGAGTGTGTGTTTGTGTGTGGTGTAGTGTACTTTTGGTTACTTGAGTGGCGGCAGCGGCAAATGTTACAAATATTTGAAATATTTAAAATAGCACGCACACATATGCAAACACAGATACACAAGAGCGCGCACACACACACACACCTGCACTCACACAACACACACACACACACACACACACAAATGTATGTAGTGTGTGGAATGTTTGGGTGGACCTAAAAGTTTCTCACCGAGACCTTTTTGCATTATTAATGGCAAATTTCAATTAGCCTTTTGCAGTAAACGCAACAGACCAAGAATCCAAATTACAGCACGTGGGTTAATCGAACAGTTTATGAGGGAAAATTTTGTGAGCATAGAGAAAAGACAGCTTAAATTAGTGCAGTTTATTTAGAAATCAGACAAATTTGTTGGATATAAAGCCCTTTAATGGCATATATATTATTTTTGTGATTTTAGCTCTTTCAAAATGTAGAAATAACAAGAATTGACATTTTTAGTGAGTAATTAATAATTCAAAATAGACAATAGTTAGAAATTTAATGATAATTAACTTACAATGAAGAACAGACATTTTTAAAGAAAAAGCTCACTTTGCTAGTAAACAAAGATATTTTGAAATACAACTAGAAACTAGGTTGAGGGAAAACTAAAACAAAGTCTGAGAACTGGCATTTTTAGTGATCAAAATTTACGCGAAGAAACGAATTAAAATTTTCATTTTAGAAGCGCACCATTTAAATTAACTTATTGCTTATTTAACGGACAAATGAGTTAAAGTAATAAACCTTTGAATATTATACAAATTTCAGAGTATTTTTTTGTCAGTGTATTTATGCATTGACTTATCGCCAACTTTTAAAGCCACCCTCGGAAAACAGCAAATTTTGTGTGTGTTTCGTTTGGCATACAAGTCAAAAGCTGAAAGTCAATTCCAGTTTCCCCTTGCCACTTTGCCCCCTCTCTTCTACCTCTTCCATACACGAGCAGTTACAGCCTGTGCACCTGTGGACATATTTTAAAGCTCACTTTACTATGTGTATGTGTATTTGTGTGTGTGTGCGTGTGTGTGTGTGTGTGAACCATTCTACCCTCTTGCCCCTGCCACGCCCACGCCCATGAGCTACTAAAAGAGGGGGGAGGAAGCACTTGAAGGCGCAGCAAAAATTTTTTACATGCCATGTATAATAATGTATGCCTATATGTGTGAGTGTGTGTGTGTATGTGTGTGCTAAAGGTAAGCACTTCCGTTTCCGCTTTCATGCTGCACAGCCCCATCCACCCACACACACACACATACACACACACACGTGTATAGACGCTTATTGCGTTGTCCTTTGGCCAGTTAAAGTTAAAAATAAAAAAAAAAAACCTCAAAATCAACGCAAAGTTCACAAAGTTGTTATGAGCTGGCTGCCACGCCCACGCCCAACTCCTAACGCCCCCCTTTAGCCTCAGCAAAAACTAAATTATTTAAAGATAATTTGAATGGGCGCTGTTTGTAGTTGTCGTTGTTGTTGCTGTTGGTATTTACATAAATGAAATGTCAAAACAAAATGCAAACTAACGAAATGCACAAAAGAAAACAAAGCAAAAATACCCCAAAATGAATGAGACAGAAAGCTGTAATATAAAGAGAGAGAGAGAGAGAGAGAGAGAGAGAGAGAGAGAGAGAGAGAGAGAGCGAAAGAGAGAGAGGGGAACACAAAATATGCTGAGCTTGTTTGCGGTTTTGCTGTGCGTATGTATGTGTCTGTGTGTGTGTGATTCTTTCTTTTATTTAATTCGACTGATCCAATCCTTTGTTGTTACTGCAACCCGCTGGAGTCCATGTCCTCTATAAAATATCCTTGTCTGTGCTGCTTGCCCAGTGCCCATTGGCAAACTCGACCGGCGACATCGTCATCTTTCCCATCATCATCATCATCATCATCATCATCATCATCATCATCATCTTCTTCGTTGTCTGCGGCTCCTGCGGCAAATTAAAATTAGTTGTTTACTTTGCGCAACATAAACAAATAAGCACAACGATGATGACAAGGACGACAACGACAACCAGAACCAAAGCCAGAGCCAGAGCCAGAGCCAGAAACCAGTCCGATAAGAATGAGCTTGCAGCTCAGCATAGAAGTTGCGAGTGTCTATCGAAGCATTACAAGAAATTCAGTTTTAGTTGCTAAAATGCAAATTGAATTGACCCAACGATTTGCCCCAAGCATCTTGAGCCTTGAACTCACTAGCAGTTCGAATCATTCAGGCTGCAAATTAGTCTAATAAGAGAACAATATCACACAAGTTTACATTTTTGTGTGGTCTCTAATTATTGTATATTAATATTTAAAGAAAATGTGAGCGTTTTTAAATATTAGCTGAAGTTAATATTAAAGGTCAAGCTGCAGCCAACATATCTTTTTTAATCTTAAGCGAAGCGCAGCCAACTTAGCTTTGTCTTTATCGATAAGTGTGATAACAGGAAGATTTCTAAAGACCACGCGCAGCCAACTTAGCTGTATAAACCTCAAGCCAAGCGTAGCCAACTTAGCTGTATTTTCAAAGAAGCTTAAATTTTTCAAACGGCAAATCTTAATCAAGGCGAAGTCGGCTTGTTTGTTGTTGTTTTTTCAGCGAACTGATAATATATAAGCAATATATATTTATTTAAATTCTTGTGATCTTCTTATCAACAGATATGTACGACGCTTTCATACATTATTCATACAGACATTCTTCTTCTTGTAATCCTATACGAAAGAAAAAATGTTTTATCCTTTATACGCGCATATTTAACGCAGCCCCAGTTCTGTGTTAATTGCTCGCTTAAGTGTGGCCAGATTATGCAATTTGTATGTGTTGCGTATTCTCTTTTGTCAGGAGCAACTTTGAGGCAAACGCCACCTAGCGTCGACAGTGCACAGTATGCACACAGCAGGCAGTCAGGCTGGCAACAACAAACGCGTTTGATTAATTGACTGCATGATGATTCCATTTTTATGCTCACTTATGCTCACACACACACACACACACACACACACAAGCTTATATACAGATGCATTTAAAGAAACAGATACAATGGCGCAATTAACAATGCAAAGCAGTTGCAAATTTCCGCATTGGAGTGTACCCAATGTTATTGCATTCATATACAAAGTATCAAGTATGCAAAAACTTTAAAATATTGTACATTGTAATAGTTCATGTATTAGATGCAATAAAAAAAACGTAGGAAAATGCACCAAAATACGCATGAAATTTAAAACCGATTTGATATTTTTGATATGTCATAATTGCAATAAATATTTAAAATTGCAGCCTTCAAAAGTATGCTATATAAATTGCAGCAAAAGCTAAACACTGAGAAAAATTTACAATTTATAACATATTATATCAATAAAATCTACACAATATTGTTTTAATAATAAACAAAAAACATCAATGAAATATGATTTTGAAAAAGTTTGTAGTTCATAGTGGTACTCAAACCTATGCACTGGGAATACACATGCATTTTCCCAATTCCACTTGGCTTGACTAATGAGCCTCCTCCTGTGAATACTTGACCAACTTTTCGGGCACACCCTAATGCCCACACATCCAAGAGTATGTGTGTGTGTGTGTGTGTGTGAGCGAATGTGTGTGTGTTTTGTGTGTAAAATGGCGCCGCATCGCCACGGGATTAACTGGCACTGGCTGCTTGAGGGATAATAAGTGCATTGGAGCATCAAATCAATAAAACGCGCACATTGCACATGGTGGACAACACACACACACACACCATACACATACACTCACACAGACTTATTGTGCAGATAGTGGTGTAGGTTGGTGTGGTGTTGGGTGGATTGCAAGAATTCGCTGCATCAGTGGCTGCAATTGCGAAACATTGTTAATTTATGCAAATTTAGCCACCACCGCCGCCCGCTTTGTGCAACGTCAATGAGGCAAGAGGCCGCTGCAATGAAAGCCACAGCAGCCGCCGCAGCCGCGGCCGCAACGCCAACAACATTAACGCAGTTGCATCGCAACCGACACGACTTGCATAATTTTTGGGGTCGGAGGAATACTAGAAAGGCACACGGACTGCAATGGAGAGACCGCAGGGGGAAAAGCTGCCTGGCAACGCGCCTTTCACTTGATTATCATGCAACGAACGCCAGCTCCTGTTTTAACTCCTCCTTTCTCTCCTTCTCGTTAAATATATATAAATGTGTGTGTGTGTGTGTGCGTGTCCCACTGAGTCCTGGTTACAATTTTTAGCTATCAACGTCGCATCGGCTAGGGACATGGTCAGAATCTAGCTAGCCTTTGGCTCAACTGGGTGCCCAACGAATTAGCACGTCGGCTGTTTGCCTTTGGCCTGTCAAACGGGCCATTAGATGAGCCATTGGGTGTGCTCATTTTATAATGAATCAGCACAAGAAATAGCTTGCAGTAGAAGCAGACTCAGATAGTTACATTTCGGATGATCTGAATTGAGAGTAGTCTATAAAGTCTACAATATCAAATTCATACATAAAGTACCATTTATTTTGACAAATTAATGAAGTGACGATAAATTAATGATAATGCTCATTTTGAAAATAATAACAAAAATAGTGGTAATTATAATGCTTGTGATATGACTTATAATAATGATAATTATAATGCTAATGCTAATGCTAATGCTAATGATAGTGACAATAATAATAATAATCATAATGATAATGATTATGACTATTATAACGATAGTGCTACTGATAATGATAATGAAAGTGATAATAATAATGATATTGATAATGAAAATGATAATGACAATGATAATGTTATTCTTACTTTCATCTTTATGGAATTTTGCGTGCATGGGGCCTTCAATAAGTTAATGAGTTTGCTCAAAATATGTGCCTTATTTGTGCCTCATTTGTTGCACATTTCGCTGCCGATTTCGCTGCAACGATAAGCCAACAAATTGGCGCCAATTATAAAATATACGTATTTGGTGTATATAAACGACAGGAGAGTATGCAGATGATAAAGGACATGCATATGGATGTGCTCATATGATAATACAAATATATGGCTAACTGTATTTATTGTATTGTCTAGACATGAAAAACCGCAGTGCCTGCATTGCATTTGTACTTTTTTTTTTTGCCGTTGGTGTCTTTTTTTATATTTCATTTTATGGTTTAACCGCATTAAATGAAGCAACTGAATAATAATAATATAAAAAAGGAGGACGCTTAATTGTTCAATTTGATGCAATTCCCGGCTTCAAAGGGCATATGCAATGCCATAAATGGACGGGCTACCAACTCAATTGCTGTTGATTTTTGTTGTTTGATAACGCCCACCTGAAGGCCCGGTCGATGGAACCTCCTCCCCACACCTCAAATTCGTGCAACTTTTCACAGTTCCCCTCAATTGTCGTCGCTGGGAATTGGGCAGATGTTGTGCAAATTGCGGTCATTTAAGTAGCTTAATAAGTAGAAGTCACACAAAGGTCTTTGCACCTATGCTGTCATACATATGTACATATTTTCCATGTAATCTGTATAGTAATACAGAAAAGCTTCTGTTTAATTGAATGACCTTTAAGAAACTACTTTATCTTTGATAAATATTTCAAAGCTTATGTATTAAGTTTAATTATCATATCAACTTAAACCTTTTTTTGGAAGCGTCCATAAATATTTCGTGAGTCACCGACCGAAAGTTCCGAAGAGACAATAACCCACTAACTTAAATGTTAGAGATTAGTTAAGTTTGTTGATTTTTAGTCATATATTAAATGAATTTCTCGATAAGTAAATGTCTTAAAATTCATTATATGAAAAGCTTTAGCGAATCCTCACTTTAGTACACAAATTTGTGTTATACAATTCGACTGACAGCAGCTTACGTTTGTGGCTTATTCATGCTCAGAACTGGCGCTCGACTTATCTTATTATTATCTAAATGATAAGAATTACTTGGACAGCATTAGGCTGCAATCTTTAATCTGTTTGGTTGTTATCAAAGACAAATTCATGATCATGATCATGATCATTATGATATCTTGCGAAAAGACAAAAAAGAAAAAATACACAGACGCAACATTGCTGTTTGGACGGACATTGTTAACTGGTTTGTCTGCGTCATAAGCCCAGGGGTTAGCAGACTCGAAAACAAACAAAATGATATTTTTATACACTTATTAGATATATGTATAAACATAGATGTTGCTTGTGTTTAATATCTATGAGTTGCATATGATACACTTGTGAGATTAAAAAAGGCCAATTGGCCTTAGTCATGGTCTTTCCAGTGATCCACTCTGAACCACATTTCCGGCCCAAATAGTTCAACACAATTAATTCGTTTGCTTATTTTTCATCTAAATACACTGAACTCGTGCAAATAAAGCAAAAATTGTCACAGGAAATGCGCAGATCTGAAGTGTTTTCTGTCTTTATCGCATTCTTAAATATAAGATTAAGATCTACGACAATTACGTACGGTAATTAAACAGATGTGTGAAAGATCATTATTAGGCTTAAGTTAATGACCATCGGAAGCACTAACAAGATTAACATAATTTCTTTATTAACATACTAGTATTACTATTATTTTTATTTTGCACACAAGGTCTGCTTCATATCACATGTCATATCAACTAACACCTCTGATGTAGTAAAAAAATCATAAAAACATATAGAGATTTTGATGACATTTACTTTAAGCAAGAACCAACAAAAATACCATTGTTCCCGAAATGTGTAGAATTTCATATTTTGAATAGATTTGTGGAATCAGCGATCCATTTATTTCAACAGTTTTCTTAATTATAAATTTATATTATTTAATAAATAAGATAAAAATGTATTTTGTCTTGTATTCAAATGTCAAATGTTTGTACAAATAATACGACATTTGAAAGTAGATATTTAATATTTTCAGGATCCCCTAAAACTGTTTTTGTGTTTTTATGAACATGACTAATAATAACTTATTATGTAGAAATTCGTCCCGGTAATAAATTAACATAGCCTTGCTACAGTTTGCTTTACTTACTTTAGTTAATTCGCTTTAATTTGTTAAGTTACATCGAATTTCAACTAAAACCTTTATATCTTGATAAGGAATTGCCTAGAATATGCGGGTATTTATTTATGTTTGTTTTTTTTTCTCAAGTATTTTCTGCGAATGGGTTTCAAAGTGCGATAAAGCGAACGAGTTCCAAAAATTTTGTACATTAAATCTCGTTAGCAGACTTAAATCAATAAATTTATATGACTTCTAGGAGGTTTGTCTGATCACATTTCAATCATACCATTTCCAGAGTACTTAAATTATAATCTTTTAATGATAATAATCTTTAATGTACTATATATAGTAAATAAATGATAATTGTTTATATAATGAATTTAATTTACAACTCAAAAATCATGAAATACTAATTAAATACGATAGAAAATTAGTTGTTTGGACTAGCAAACTATTTTTGATCTATTGCATTACGTCAGCTGATAAGAAACTACAACTAAAACATTTTGAAAATACTATAAAAATAATATTTTGGAACAGTAGGAAAAACAGGTGGAGATTGCTCAGATTTTTAACTGCAAAACCATAAATTGGTCGCAAACTTATCTGGAGGCAAACAAAAGATAATCATTGGATGTTTAGTTAGTGTCAGTGGGATTCGTGAGATAAGTTTGGATTTTGGTGGTGAATTGAATATAAGCTGCTTGACTGCGTCTACCGAGGATAGTAACGATTTTACATTCGAACCAAACACAACGACGATGACGAAAATATCCAGATTTTTACTTATACTTGTGGTAATTGCAGAGAACTTTACTAACGCGCACAGAAAACCGAAACAAAATCGTATACAAAAAGCTTAAAACCCAACAAACCCGTTAACCCGTCTATATTCCCCTCATAAAACAAACATTGAAAAACACAAAACACAAATTTTTATTACAATTATTATTTTGTATGAACATTTTTTGGTTTTTTTAATGATGTGTTTTTTTAACTACATATTAACATTTTGTGTGGCACTTTGCGGGCTTTGGATACGCGTGACTAAACAAACACCCCTGTCCCCGAAAACAAACTAACAATAGCTGCCGGGATTCTTAATACTTTGGATATCGTTCAGATTACTCGGCGGCGACTCAGATATACCCTATGCAAGTGATAACTTAACCAGTATAACAATTGTCACCGTCCAATAATTGACTGACTTGTGATAAACAGTGTGCACCAGTGTGACCAAAAGCCAAAGTAATACTAACCTTCCTTTCTTTCTTTCTCTCTACCCGCTTCTCTCCTCTCTTTCTCGTCTTATGATCTTTACAGATAGCTGGAATGCTCGATAGACAGAAGCAACATGGAATGGAAACAAATGCCGAGATCATAAGCATCGATTGTGTTGCTAAATCAGCCTTTTGTGTTGGTCCCACGGCCTACCAGTTATGCAGTTCAGATAAAGCATTGGGAACTATCCAAAATTGTCCGGCTAATACGCGTTGCATCAATGATAGCATGACAATTTGTGTGGCAGTCAAGCCGGATGCGAGTGCATCGACAGCTGCTGTTGTCAAGATGACCACTGTCACCGATAGTCCCTTTCAGAGTGGAAGTAGTTCAGCTTCTCTAATCGAGCGTACTACGGGCATTCCAACTAGACCTACTAAGCCCTCTATTACAGAAGGTCCCACAGCACCCAGTACGCCTACCGAAGCACCCGTTACCACAGAGCAGCCTATTGAGACAACTGCTGCCGTTGAGACGACCACATCAGCCGTAGATATAAGCACAAATCTTCCTATTGAGACCACTGGTCAACCCATTGTTGACACAACAGCTTGGAATACCAATGCCCCCTTTGAGCCTGAATCAACACTGCCTAGCGAGCCAGTGGCCACCACAACTGACGCTGCAGTAGATACGACTATTGATCCCAACTGGGAAACAAATGCACCTTTGGATCCCAATAACCCAATCGACACTACGACTCTTGGTCCTGAGGAGACAACATTATCTCCTGTAGATCCTACTGCTCCTGTTGATCCAAATGCACCAGTTGATCCCAATTTACCAGTAGACCCAAACACTCCTGTTGACCCAAACACTCCTGTTGACCCCAACGCTCCTGTGGATCCGAGTGCCCCAGTTGATCCTAACGCACCCCTGGACCCTAATGCACCAGCAGAGACAACAACTACTAGTCCTGAAGATACATCTGTAGGCACGACCCTATCACCTTCCGATCCCAACGCACCAGTTGATCCAAATGCTCCAGTCGATCCTAACGCACCAGTGAATCCGAATGCGCCTGTGGATCCCAACGCGCCAGTTGACCCCAACGCTCCAGTCGATCCTAACGCACCAGTGAATCCTAATGCGCCAGTCGATCCCAACGCGCCAGTTGACCCCAACGCTCCAGTCGATCCTAACGCACCAGTGAATCCTAATGCGCCAGTCGATCCCAACACACCAGTTGATCCCAACGCACCAGTCGATCCTAACGCACCAGTGAATCCAAATGCGCCAATTGATCCCAACGCCCCAGTGGATCCTAACTCTCCTGCTGACCCTAACGCACCAGTGAATCCAAATACGCCTGTTGATCCCAACGCTCCTGTTAATCCAAATGCGCCTGTGGACCCCAACGCTCCAGTCGATCCTAACGCACCAGCGAATCCAAATGCGCCAGTTGATCCCAACGCCCCAGTGGATCCTAACTCTCCTGCTGACCCTAACGCTCCTGTAGATCCGAGTGCCCCTGTTGATCCTAACGCACCCCTGGACCCTAATGCACCAGCAGAGACTACAACTATTAATCCAGATGATACATCTGTTGGAACGACCTTATCACCTTCCGATCCTAATGCACCAGTCGATCCCAACGCTCCAGTCGATCCAAACGCACCTGTGAATCCAAATGCGCCTGTGGATCCCATCGTGCCAGTTGACCCCAACGCTCCACTCGATCCTAACGCACCTGTGAATCCAAATGCGCCTGTGGACCCCAACTCTCCAGTCGATCCTAACGCACCTGTGAATCCTAATGTGCCAGTTGATCCTAACGCCCCAGTCGATCCTAACGCACCTGTGAGTCCAAATGCGCCTGTGGACCCCAACGCTCCAGTCGATCCTAACACACCTGTGAATCCTAATGCGCCTGTCGATCCCAACGCACCAGTTTATCCCAACACTCCAGTCGATCCTAACGCACCTGTGAATCCAAATGCGCCAGTGGACCCCAACGCTCCAGTCGATCCTAACGCACCTGTGAATCCAAATGCACCTGTTGATCCCAACGCTCCTGTTAATCCAAATGCGCCAGTGGACCCCAACGCCCCAGTCGATCCTAACGCACCTGTAAATCCAAATGCACCAGTTGATCCCAACGCACCAGTGAATCCAAATGCGCCTGTTGATCCCAACGCTCCTGTTAATCCAAATGCGCCTGTGGACCCCAACGCTCCAGTCGATCCTAACACACCTGTGAATCCTAATGCGCCTGTCGATCCCAACGCACCAGTTTATCCCAGCACTCCAGTCGATCCTAACGCACCTGTGAATCCAAATGCGCCAGTGGACCCCAACGCCCCAGTCGATCCTAACGCACCTGTAAATCCAAATGCACCAGTTGATCCCAACGCACCAGTGAATCCAAATGCGCCTGTTGATCCCAACGCACCTGTTAATCCAAATGCGCCTGTGGACCCCAACGCTCCAGTCGATCCTAACGCACCTGTGAATCCAAATGCGCCAGTGGACCCCAACGCTCCAGTCGATCCTAACGCACCTGTGAATCCAAATGAACCAGTGGACCCCAACGCTCCAGTTGATCCTAACGCACCTGTAAATCCAAATGCACCAGTCGATCCTAACGCTCCAGTCGATCCTAACGCACCTGTGAATCCAAATGCGCCTGTTGATCCCAACGCTCCTGTTAATCCAAATGCGCCTGTGGATCCCAACGCTCCAGTCGATCCTAACGCACCTGTGAATCCAAGTGCGCCAGTGGACCCCAACGCTCCAGTCGATCCTAACGCACCTGTGAATCCAAATGCGCCAGTGGACCCCAACGCTCCAGTCGATCCTAACACACCTGTGAATCCTAATGCGCCTGTCGATCCCAACGCACCAGTGAATCCCAACACTCCAGTCGATCCTAACGCACCTGTGAATCCAAATGCGCCAGTGGACCCTAACGCCCCAGTCGATCCTAACGCACCTGTGAATCCAAATGCGCCTGTTGATCCTAACGCTCCTGTTAATCCAAATGCGCCAGTGGACCCCAACACTCCAGTTGATCCTAACGCACCAGTGAATCCAAATGCGCCTGTTGATCCTAACGCACCAGTGAATCCAAATGCGCCTGTTGATCCCAACGCTCCAGTCGATCCTAACGCACCTGTGAATCCTAATGCGCCAGTGGACCCCAACGCTCCAGTCGATCCTAACGCACCTGTAAATCCAAATGCACCAGTTGATCCTAACGCACCAGTGAATCCAAATGCGCCTGTTGATCCCAACGCTCCAGTCGATCCTAACGCACCTGTGAATCCTAATGCGCCAGTGGACCCCAACGCTCCAGTCGATCCTAACGCACCAGTGAATCCAAATGCGCCTGTTGATCCTAACGCACCAGTGAATCCAAATGCGCCTGTTGATCCCAACGCTCCAGTCGATCCTAACGCACCTGTGAATCCTAATGCGCCAGTGGACCCCAACGCTCCAGTCGATCCTAACGCACCTGTAAATCCAAATGCACCAGTTGATCCTAACGCACCAGTGAATCCAAATGCGCCTGTCGATCCCACGCGCTCCAGTCGATCCTAACGCACCTGTAAATCCAAATGCACCAGTTGATCCTAACGCACCAGTGAATCCAAATGCGCCTGTTGATCCCAACGCTCCTGTTAATCCAAATGCGCCAGTTGATCCCAACGCTCCAGTCGATCCTAACGCACCTGTGAATCCTAATGCGCCTGTCGATCCCAACGCTCCAGTCGATCCTAACACACCTGTGAATCCAAATGCGCCAGTCGATCCTAACGCTCCAGTCGATCCTAACGCACCTGTAAATCCAAATGCACCAGTTGATCCTAACGCACCAGTGAATCCAAATGCGCCTGTTGATCCTAACGCTCCTGTTAATCCAAATGCGCCAGTGGACCCCAACGCTCCAGTCGATCCTAACGCACCTGTGAATCCTAATGCGCCTGTCGATCCCAACGCACCAGTTTATCCCAACACTCCAGTCGATCCTAACGCACCTGTGAATCCAAATGCGCCAGTGGACCCCAACGCTCCAGTCGATCCTAACGCACCTGTGAATCCCAACGCTCCTAACTCCCCAGCGAAACCCAACATTCCCATTAGTCCACCAGCCATTCCGTCACTTCCTTCAGTTCCCATTAGTTCAACAATTCGCCCAATAACCATGGCTCCGTTCTGGCCAGGTCGCCCAATTCCGCATTATCCGTTCTGGCCAAGTCGTCCACATCAACCCGGTTACAACAATGGTAAAGGTCAAGGTCATGTTGAACCTTCTCGCCGACCCTTCTGGCCACATTGGCACGATTGGGTAAATAATTGGCGTCCATCTGGAAGACCCACTCTTCCTCCGCTTCCCACGATTGCGCCCACACCAAAGAAGCCCGAGTCGAGTCGGCCGGAGACGGCCGAGTCTGTAGAACAACCTGCTGAACCACCGTCGGGTGGTTCTATCTCCAATGAGAATGCATCGGTTGAGGAAAGCAACAAGAAGACTGAGGATCAGTCTAAGGAGCATGAACAAAGTAAGAAAAGCTCGTCAGAAAATAGCTCACCTGAAAAGAAGAAGCATGATAGCAAGTCGAAGGACTCCAAGGAGGAAAAGGACAGTGAGAAGAAAAAGAACAACAACTCTGCTGAGGATAAAAATGACAAGAAAAACGGAAATAAATCCAAGGACTCCAAGGAGGAGAAAGACAATGAGAAAAAGAAGTCCAACAACTCCGATGAAGAAAAGAAGGACGACAAGAAGTCAAAGGATTCCAAGGAGTCTAAGGAGACCAAGGACAGCGAACAGAAAAAGTCCAGTGAAGAGAATGATGATCTGAACTCCAAGGAGAAGAAAGAATACGTTAAGAACATCTTAAAGAAGCTAAGGGATGAGGATGAATGCGACGAGGATGATATTTATCCAGATGTGCGCGATTGTCGCAAATATTACCGATGCGAGATCAAGAAATCTGGCAAACATAGGTTCGTCCACTTGCGTTGCGACAACAAGGAGCGCTTCGACTACCGCAGCCTTAAGTGTATCTCCAAAGATGATGCCAAGTGTCTGCACCGTTAAGAACTTCTCAAGCTCCAAATACAATCTAATGCCAGAAACGAACCAAACGGAAACTTCGATAGCTGTAGCATTCCATATATAATCTCAAAATAAATTCAATGATATTAGCAACGATATATATATACATACGTTCATATACTTACTTAAATACTTATTTTTTTCTAATTTATTATAACAATTACATTTAGTTTGCTTGCCAAATAAAACATAATTTATATATACAAATCAATAAAGTCAATCAAATTGCATTCTTAAACATATTGATTCTCTTGTTAAAGATGTAAATGATTTCATTTGACTTGAATTAAGACTAAAGATTCTCATGTTTGACTAAGATTAACAATTCTTTGTCATTTCTTTGGTCTCATCTGTTCACATTGAATAGCAATCATTGTAATTAGTCTATTCCCTTGATATGCGTCATAAGTTCCGGTTAGATAATGAGTCCAAGAGTTCCAGTAAAGTTATCCCTGGAACTTCCTTTAAAGCGTTTCACTTACACTTGCAAAGTTTTTTAGTGTTTTTTTTTGTTTGTCCCTATGTAAATATTTAGTGTAGCATAGAAATTTGAAGTGAAACGTAAACACAAGCAGAAAGCGTTAAGGGAAAGTGCATTGCATAGATGGACAGGGCGGATAGGACGGGAGAGAGGGTGTAGGGTATAAGGGCGTGGCACCGAAGCAGAGCAATACACTTAAGTTGATTCGCTGTCATCCATTGCAGCTCATTTATCATTAGATGAAGTCATGCACACTCACACAGCCAGAGGAAAAGAGACAGGACTTTGTATATTTGTATGTGTGTGTGTGAGAGAGAGAGAGAGAGAGAGAGATGGAGGAAAACACAGACTGGGTGCAGGCAACCGGCACCAGGCTCGGCGACAGTTTCAACATCGTCTAAGTAGTGTGCTGAGACGTGGGCGTGGCTGTGGGCGCGTTAAGAGTAAGCATAACATTTTGCAGCGACAATGCAGGACAAGAACCAGGACCAGGACCAGGACCAGGACCAAGTCCTGAGCATGACCAACAAGCAAAGGCAAAGACTAGAATGCGATGCTACCACCACCACCACCAGCGCCATCTCCATATCCAGCTCCACCAACAGCAACAGCTTTAGCCAACAGCAGAAATGCCATCTTCACCGCCACCACCAACAACCGACGACTGAAGTAATTCAATTTTTATCGTGGGTAATTTTGTAACGAGAAACGAAAGAAGCCAACGGCAAATGGAGCTGACCAGGAGTGGGGTGTAAGTAATACACTCGGAGAAATTGCTAGATAAATCTAGAAAGACGAAGATTTCATTTTGCCAACACATATCGAAGTAAAATATCAGGTCGCGTAAGGACCTAAGATGTTATACTATGTTAGTTGTAAGGAGTTCAGTCCCAAGGTCAACAGACTACAAACTTCCATAACTATGTCAAAATCTGATCGATTTGAATGGGGAAAGACATTTTGATAATGGCTTGAACAACGTTTTGATTCTAGATTGAAAAATAGTTTGCTTATTCTCAAATTTTTGTTTAAACAACTTTTGTTTATTAAATTAATCAATTTTAGATGCTTATTCTTGACAGTTTCGGTCAGTGTAAGTGCAGATGCCATTTGTGTAGAGAAGTTCTGACTATATAGAACAAGTTGAGCTTTAATCCAGGATTCGCTTTGGTCACCATTGTAATTGTAGGGCGTGGCAAAGGCGGATTCTCTTTCAGTGTGTGTGTGTGAGTGTGTGTGTGCGACCATACGTTGAAAATTCAATTTGCTTGATGACTTGCTGTGGTTTAAATACAACCAAAAAGCGACATCGGCCATTAAACTCATTGCCACTGCTGATGTCCTGGCCTGGATATGCTGGCCAATGGATAAGGACATACTGTGCCGCTATACACCACAATCCAGTCCATATCTACATTATATACTTATGCATACGATAAAAATAAAAACAAAAAGTGCTGATAAAAAAATGGTTTAAAAAGTGCAAAAAAAAAAAAAAGAAAGTTGAGCGAACGCAAAAAATCGTAAACTTTGTTAACTTCATTTGACAACAGCAACAGCAGCACGAACTGAGGGTGTCACAGGCCCGCAGAGGGGGTGAAGAGTGTAAGGGATAGAGCGGGAGAAAGGCGGGGGCAGGAATGATGCCCTGATCCAGGACATAGCTTTATGTGCTCGCCACTCGTAGTATGTCCCTACTACTACTACTTGCAGCTGTTCGTTGATTGGATTTCAGGCGCTTGAAAAATCAATTTTTATTTAATTAATGTGCCTCGTTGCATGCATTACATACACACTCACACACACGCACACACACACACACACACACACACACACACACACACACACTTCCACACACACATACACACAAACAGATATTGAAACAAGCTGTGAGCAGCCTTTTTAAGCTGAAAAGAGTCTCCATACTTTCCCATATTGAGGCTTTCAATATATATATGTGTTTGAGCTCGCATGTAACCAATTTGCTTGGCCATTAATGCGCTTCTTTCTATGTATGTATGTATGTACCTTGGTTTCAGCGGGTTCAGTGGGTTATTGGAGTAAAACCCTATAATACAATATTGAAAGGCAATTAAGTCATGTAGTACATTTACTTACTATTTCCATCATTTCCACTACTACTACTACTACTACTACTATTTATCTACAACTAGTTTCATAATTTCAAGTTCTATTTCCACAATTTTTACTACGAACTACTATTTATGTCTTTTCTATTATTATTTTCATCTTTTCTACTATTATTTACTTAATTTCTACTTCTATTTCCTTAATTGCATTGCATTTCAAGTAAAATGTTAGCTTCTGTATGAAAACTTTCTCATAATTGCATTTTAATGCACTATCCGTTCGTTATATAGAGTTTTCCTGTACAGTGAATAACTCTATCCTAAAAGCTACTTTAATAACCCTTGGCTAAACTAACAATATGCTTAACCTAAGCACAACTGAAGTACGATTTCCACTTAAGTTTCCAACAGATTTGCCATCTTTGAATAGTTGCTTTGAGGTTTTAAAGATAGTGGCTTATCAAGGCCAATCTCGACATGAATCAGTTAGTCACGATATTCAGTTTAGATGGCATCAAACGGTTTATTTTGTTGCCTTTTATGCAATGTACACAATGATGCCGCAGGGAGTTGGCCAACAGACTGTGGTAACAGGGGTTGTGGGCGATACCTGCAAATACCATCACACTAGCAACAATAATAAGAAGAAGTAGAAGAAGGTGAAAAGGAAGATGATGTGGAAGATCAAGAGAACGAAGTGGAGAGGAATAAAAATCTTGTACTTGTATATTTAATATTCACATTTCAATTGTTTTTCGGCCCCAACCACTCGACCTGTGTTCATCGCATAACTTTGCCCCGCCCACTATTCACTGCCATAGTCACCCCGCCCTACAGTCTACTCCCCACCCCCTCTCCCTCCCCCTACCATTCCCGCCGTCCCCGCTGTGTATATCCCATTTTTTGCCAGTTGTGAAAGTCCTCCAATCTCCAACTTGCTACCAGCATCGCCTTCTGCTCTGCCCTTTTGCTTATTTGCTTTGACTTTTGAGCTCTCCTTTTGGCGTTGACGACGGCGTTATGTTTTTGTTATTGTTGGTATTGTTGTTGCTGTTGCTGCTGGGCGTTAGTCTTGCCTTTTATTTATAAAATTTTCATAAAGTTTTGTGTTATTAAAAATGGAATATATATTCTCGCGCGAATACGCAATGGAATATTAATAGCAAGAAATATCTTGAATTTTTACACAAATAAGAGAAATGCATTTAAAAAAAATATGTTATATACATACATATTCTTATATAGGTAGCAAGGTTTCATCTGGACAAGATAAGGACAAGATTGTAATCAAATAAAAAGCTTATTTCTGAAACTGGAAATCAGCTGTTCACAGCTGCTCCATACAAAGTGTGTAGTGTTGGCAGAACAAATTTTGAAAATTTTGCAGCATTAGAAGCTTAAACGAAATCAGCTCAGAGGCTGATTATTTTTTGCTTTTAAATTAAATTGTCTGTGTGACCGTTCTCCGCAAAGAAAATCACACCACATTTGATGTTGGTTTTTATTTGGCTAATTTTGCAATATGTAGAACGTTGTAATTACTTCGCATTTGAAACTTTGAAACAAAATCAAATCAGTGAGCAAAATTATGATTTGCTTAAAAATAATCAAATTTTTGAGCAGTTTCTTGAATAGGCTTACAATGTATTTGGATAAAGTATTTTGAATTCATCAATTGCATCAAAAATTGGTTTTTATGCATAAAATACAAACTTATATTGGAAAGTTATTCAAAATGTATGTTTTGTTTCTTTTTAAAGAATTCAATTCAAAAATAGTTTTATTTTAATTATTATTATACATATTTATACATTTTATCATAAGCTTGTCATACTTTTTTAATGTAGTTCAAGGCAGTAACTAACTACTTAAGTACTCCTAAGTCCTTATTAGTAAAGGTGTCTCTTCTATTGAGCACATCAGCTATATGAGTCTGTGCATATTAATAGGTGTCGAATGGGTCAAAACGCTTGGCCACTGGTAACACCGTTACCAACTTGAACCACGCACTTGTGTTGTCAAAGCAGCTTTTTTACCACTCAATACTTTTTAGCTTTTTTCAAAGTCCAATTGCGATAGAAATTCAAAAAACAGTAGGCTGTGTTAATTCTGACTCTTTTATAAAGGGTTTTAAGGTAGAATTGAAATTAGTAAACATGGAAGTTCTACTTATATTGGTTTGACTCCACATTTTTGTAATAAGTTTTGAGATGATATTGGATATTCAAAATGTATCAAAACATTTAAAAACCCTTAAGAAAGGCACATCAGCTTTTTCCAGATTGTTTCGATGAAAAATGTAGCTATTTCTTGAACTTTATATCACTAAAAATAGCTTTCTTTTGCTTCTCAAGAGTTGTCAGCACTGTTACACACACTTGACTCACACATGAATCATGTGGTCTGCCATGCGAGGCGTCTGTTTTCTCAGCGCGAACGTGCCAAAGAAAATAGCCGCAGCCCAACAAGAGGCAGGCTGAGAAATAGAGAGAGAGTGATAGAGAGAGAGGGAGAGAGAGAAGGAGAGACGCTTGGCATAATAAATCACTGGGACGAGACAAAGTTGACCCAGTAAGTGAACCCGATAAGACGACAACGGACCCGGCAAAAGTTCGCCTCAAGTCAAGCCAAATTGCTCGGGGTGCGTAGGTGTCGGACGTTGAATGTTCAATGGTGAATGTGGAATGTTGAATGTTGAACGTGGCACGTTGAACGGGGCAACGTGCACCTTGAGCACGGTAATTGCTTTGGACGGCCGCTGAAAGCCCAAACAAATTATAAATTGCCGCCAATGATGTTGCCCAGCTCAAAGGCTTAAAAAATATGTATATACCATGGTATAAAATAAAATAAAATAAAAAAAAAGAGTTAAAGAAAATGTTGGCACACTCACTTTCACTTTTCACTTTTTACTTTTCAACTCGCTCATTACCCCGCCCTGGTGTCTTATCTTGGCTCTGTTGATCCATCAACTGGATTGTTGCTTCATCTGCAAACTGTTAACTGGTTAACTGGTAACTGGCATCAAGAGCCTTCATGAAACATTTTCTGATTGCGTGTGCATTTTTAATGTCGCCTGGCCTTTTCTTCTATCGTCTTTCGTCTTTCGTCTTTTCGCCTTTTCAGGCAATGTACGCACTTCATTCATCAATGTGCCCGCCGTGGCCCCAAAACGGTGGCGCAAGTGGCCAAGACAAATGATGATGTCTGGGTTCTACCTGTTAGCAGGTTCTTGGCCATCTTAGCACTGGATACCATTTACCTTTTAACATTCTTCTCTTTGCCTCCCTCATTTTGTTTTCATTTGGAGCCCATCTCCATTCTCAGGCAGCATTACTTTGATTTTTATAAATTTTATATGGCACACGCCTTTCTTTGACTGCCCTCCATCTCCACTTCCAACTCCATCTCCACATTTTCCCACCCAGATTTCACCTTTCACCCCTTGAAGGCTGTGTGTTGGTTCGGTGAGTGCGCTCACTAATGAAATATGAATAATTAATATTGTGTGCTTCATTTTGTTTTACTTCATTTGGAGTTCATTATTTTTGGCTCGCTGCATTGCTGCGCCCTTTGGCGTATCCACTTCTGGAATTTTATCTTTCTCTGTTTTTTTTTTTTTTTTTGTTACAATTTGTAGCTGGCATCTCAAGACTGTAAACTCCTAACAGCATAAATTAGAAAGAACTAAAGAGGCTTATTAAAAAACAAGAAATTGACTGTTATTTATGGCAGTTGAATTCCAATTTTGAAAAAAGTGCTGCGTATCGATAATAAAATAACTATCAATTGCATTGATTGGCAATCAAAATGCAATGTTGCATCAGAAGAAATCTATCAAATATTCATCAAGTGTTGTGCTATTAAAAACGTTATTTATTCTCATACACACAAAAAACTGAAAGGTATTGAAAAAGAAGCGTGCCAATTACAACTTACAGAATATGTAAACTGTTTATAACAAGCAGAGATGTAACATTTGTTTTCAGCCAAAAAGTATGCTTTACATTATTTAAAGTGAATTAAATTATTATAAATTTACTCAAATGCAAACTTTGCTGATTTATAGGTACTTTAAACGTTCTTTATTAATTAAATATAATCTTGAATAATAAATTTGTTTGGTACTAAAGTCTAAATAGAGAATTTCCAACAAAAAAAATACTATGTAAGTATTGAAAGTATTACAGAATAAATCAAGGATGCTTACGAAACGGATCGATACAATTGCCCAAGAAGTTAATCAACACTTGCTCAAGTTTACTGTCAGGCAGTGAAAAGTCGTGTCATTGACAAAATACGTAAGCCAGAATAAGGTGCGATTTAGCCAAGTTAAAAAGAACGAGAGAAAGTTTAAGTTTTGTCGAAAAGATGCCTAAGAACAAAAACCAAAAAGCTAATGAGGCTCTGGAGGTGGAGGAGCAGTTTATTCTACGTCTCCCCGAGGTAAATTAATAATTACCAAACATTAAGTTTATCATATGCAGCGGCCATTTTGTGTTTGCGTTTTTTCACTTACAGGACATTGCAAAAGAAGTACGTGCATCGATTAAAGCTGGAAACATTCATGAAAAACTATCAATACAATTGGATAAGGACCTGCAATGTGGCAAAGTGCGTATGAATAATCAAGTTTTAAAGGCCCAATTCGTTGACTTGCCGACAATTGTCGAGAGCTATAAGACGGCTGACAATGTTGACTTATTCAAGACTGCAGATATAAGTCAAATGTTGGTTTGCTCAAAGCAGCCGTTAGTGGTGGGAAAAAAGAAACTTTTGAATGCCGACATGGATGGCGATAAAGAAAACAAATCACTGAACATAGACGGTGCTAAGAATATTCCAAAAAAGGAAGAAAAATTCCTTTGGCCCCATGGCATAACACCGCCGACGAAAAATATACGCAAACGTCGTCTAACTCAAGCTAATAAGGAGAAAAAAGCTGAGGCTACTGATAAGGATGTTCTTAAAGAGGTCCATAATCTGCTAAGAATGGACAATGAAGCTGTCCGTGTCGAGTACGAGGTGGTTAATGAAGACGGTACACCCTATGAAAAATCTGATGACGTTAAGACTGATGAACAATCAAATGATAAAGAAGACGAAGAGCTCAATGAACTTATAAAAAAATTATTTAATTCATAATTAATTTTTATTAAAGTTCACAGCTAATTTGGATTTTAATACTTTTTTTTCGAATACAAACAAAAGACTGAGACAATAAATTCAATATTCTTTAAAAAAATACTGTTATTTACAGCAGATATATTAGCTCTTGATAACTGTTAAGATATGAAATAATTATGATCGCTTTGGTAACCATTTTTGAAATAGGGAGGTGTAAAAAATAGGTAAAAAGAAGATAATCCAATGGTTGTTGTAAAGCATTTAAATGAAGTTGTGAAAGTAATTAAAGTTGCACAAAAACACAAGCAATATTGTTAATCCAATTGGCTGCTGCAGGAAAAGGGATGCACACACTTGAGAGAAAGGGAGAGGGAAATACAGATAGAGATAGAGATAGAGAGAGAAAGAAAGGGGAATTGTAAATGCAACAACAAATAAAAAGCCAGACATCTGGGCGTTAATTTGCCAAGCGATAAGACGCAGTGAATGCAAATGCTTTGGACAAATGTGAAATGAGATGCGACTGCCTGTTACTTGCCACTTGCCACTTTGCCACCTGCCACTTGCCACCTGCCACTTGCAACTTGCCACCCACCTGCTGCTGCCTGTTGACTTGCATTTAAAACCTATTCCAAGGCAAAAACGCCAGCTTAGAACTCTGGTTGAATAAGTGAGTCTGATATGTTTTTGCTAGCCAATTTTCTAATGCCACATTATTTGTGTAGCACAATTTAGCATGTAATTATGCACGAGGCATAAAAACGTTGCACAAACACATGCACACACACACACATAGACACACAGATTTTCTATGGCAAAACACAATTTGAATTACAATCCTAAAATACAGAAATCTGTATACAGCTGCTTGAATCGGTTGCCCATTCTTGCCCCACTTGTCCCGCTTGCCACACTCGCCTCACTTTCCCCACTTATCCCTCTGTCTCTCTCTGTCTGTCTGTCTGTCTGTCTGTGCGTGAGCGTGGCAAATGCATTTTGCTCTTTGAATTTTAATTGCGTTGACGCTGTTGACCTCGCTCCAAGTCCAAACACTTGAAGTTATTTTTTTCTGCCTTTGCAGAGGCTATTTTAGTTTGGCTATAAAAAATGTGACCTATTAAAGAAAGCATTGTGGACCCCATTATGTTAAATCAGGTGTGTTCTAGAGATCTGCAAAAATCGAATCATAAAGTAATTAATTTATCAGAATATCCTTGTAATATGTACTACGAAATAAATGAAATCAGTAAATAACTTATTTACTTAATCACTAAATTTAAAAATCATTGAATTGCATTGAAGAAGTTTTTAGTATTCTGAAATTTCTATGTTAGAATAGATGTTTATTTATGATTATAATTCATGAAATTTACAAATTGGTTATTACCTCTAATATTCTGTTTAAATTTGTGTAAAATCAAATTTATTTGTTTTGCAAGCTATTTTAATCGTTATTATTATTAATATTAATATTATTTATTAACTACCTATCACACATAATAGATTGCTTACAGTATTAAACTTACAACTAATTATAACTATGTTTATGATGTAATTATTTCAAGCATTTCTAAAATTTTTCAATTAAACAAGTTTGCTTTTTGTTATAAATTTTTTTTTATAAAAAAATATACAGCAAGGACATTAAATCTTCGGCGTGCCAAGAAAAAAAACCGTTTTAGCTTTTTGTTTTATTTTTTTTTATACAAAATTATTGCTAGCCCTGCTTAGCTCAAAAACCAAAGAGGGGGGGGGGACAAGGGTTGCGGTCGGTTTTTGCCCCTTCTCAGTCATAACGCTTTTAGTGTCGCCGACATCGACTAATTTGTCACTTTTGTCACTTGGGCGCTGCTCGTTTCGGCTTGGATAGAGAAGACAGAAGAGAATGAGAGGAGTGAAGTGGTGTGGAGCGGAGAAAAGTGGAAGCTGAAATTTGGAGAGGGGAAAGGGTAAAGAGAGGTGGGTCAGCATATGCTGTGGCAACCCTTTTCAAGGACATTTTGTATTCAAATAATGTTTGACGTTTTTGTTGTTGTTGTTGTCTTTGCTATCGTCCCTTGCACTTGCCACACTTGCTACGTGTACGTCGACCATTTTTTTCCCTCTTTTTTTTCACTTGCCCCTCTCTTTCAGTTCCCCCTCGGTCCTTGCTTTATTTTTGTTTTTATTATTATTATTATAATTATTATTATTTGGTGCGTTGAGTTAACAGAGTTTATTCAGAGACGTCAACATCCTCCTGTCCTCTTAAATTCTCTTCTCTTCTCTCCTGCCTGCCCCTTAGCGTGGCACGTACCATTTAAAATTCTTTGGTATTTGGCATTCGCACGTAATTAGCTGTTAATTTGGCCGCCGGTTGGCAACTGAGCCGCGAATTTTACTTTCCACTTGACTTCAGTTTCAGTCGCAAATTGGGAAAACGCGGCCAATGACAGTGAAAGGGCACAAGGGAAAGGGAAAGGAAAAGCGAAAGAAAAACAGCGACAGACATATTAACTTAAAATACTTATTGCAAGACCTTCATGTCTGATTACTCAGCTGCATGTTAAAGTCAACGGCAACTTTAACTTATGGTCTCATTTAAAATTCAAGAAAAACTCGCTCGAAATACTTGATACATATGTACATAAAGTTGTCATGTTTCCACTTTGTTGAGCGTCTTTCTGTTCTTCTGAAGAAATCAGGGATTTGATATTACAAAAGAATAATATATTATTTTATTAAAGCGTTGAAATTCCTTTCGATGTGGACTTTGTGTGTTTTTAATTATTTTAACGTAAAAATGTAACACTTAGCTTATGAGTTATAAGTATATGAATGTACTTATATTCCTATGTTCTTGTTGAGACTGTTTTTGCTAATTATGAAAGTCAAGAATAATACAACAATTTATACACTATATATAAATATCTCTGAAACTCTAAATTCAAATGAATTATAGATCAAATAAATATTGATCTAAGGCTATTGGGTTGTACTTAATAATTAAGGGGCAAATATATATTAAATCATATTTTAAAATCTTTAAGCTTACCATTTCAAATAGAAATTATTTTAGTTGTTTTCTAAACTTAAATAATCCCATAGGTTTCTCCCTCTCTCACAGACTCTTCTTTAAGTACTCACCTGAAAGAGGAATACAATAATATATTAAATATGTACATTTAATATGAACTTAATATTAAAGCTTAGCTATGTGTTGTTACAGCTTTTTATTTTGTCTCTCTCTTTCCCAATCTCTCTCTTTCTCTGTTTTTCTCTAATTAACCAACTCTTTCGCTTACACTTTCTGATTACTTCTGTCAATAAGACAACATGCATAGAAATATCAGTGTAATTATAAGCTTTTATTTACATGGCATATTTAATCTTAAAAATAAATAAAAAATATTTACCGGAGATTAAAGTTAGTTTATGCGTTATGACAGCTTTAAAGCTACCTTTCCCTTTCTATCTTACTCTCTCTTTTGCTGTATTCTCTAGTTTGCGAACTCTGTCCGTAACAATTTGTTTTTAATTCATATCAATAATAGAATTAGATATGAAAAATTTTAGTGTAAACATGCATAGAACATTCTTTGAAATTCTAAAGTTAAATAAATAATATGTACTTTAGATTAGAGCTAACTAATCTATGAATTATGACAACTCTCTCTCTCTCTCTCTCTCTTCTCTCTCTCTCTCTCTCTCTCTCTCTCTCTTTAAACTAAATATATATTATCATATATGATAATTCAAGTGTATGACAACACGCATAGTAATTTCTTTGTAATTCTCAACTTTTAATTAGCTTTTATAATATCTATATATATAAATATATAATATGTACTTTAGATTAAAGTTAATCAAAGCATAATGATAGCTTTAAAGTCTTTGTTTTACTCCTATTCGTTAACTCTTTGCGTGTTTTGATTACACTTTCTGTTTAGTTCCATCAATAATTGAGTTAACTTTAATTGCGGCTTTGTGCTATATGAGAGTTTCATGGTTCTGTAGAGAGAGAGAGAGAGAGAGAGAGAGAGAGAGAGAGAGAGAGAGAGAGATAGAGGGTGGTAGGGGGGAGGGAACTTGCCAACCTCCCCGCGTGGATGACACTAAATAACTTGACCTGGCCACACCAACCACAAGCAAAGGTATGGCAACCGTAAACTTTGCAGCTAATTATAAATGAAATCGGATATCAAAGACAACTGAAACACGCCTTTGTGCAACACCAGGCAACACACACACAAACACACACAGAGATAATGACAATTCATTTGAAGCCAATGGTGTGGCAAGAGATGAGAGAGAGAGAGATAGAAGAGAAGTGAGAAGATGTGGAGAATTGAAGGGAAAGACGAAGCTGGAGGCAGTCAACTGCGCTGCGGTTCGAGGCAAACAAACAAACAATGGACGCCGCTTGTTGTCCTGCTGTGAAAAGGGGTGTGGCAAGTAAAAGGGGGCAGATGTGGCAGCATAAAGTATACAATTGTGTGTGTGTGTGTGTGTCTCTGTGTGTGTCTGTGTGTATTTGGGGGCTTGTGCGTTGGCGTGGGGCATGCCACCAAAGGCAAGAACAAAGTGGAAAATTCATAAAATGTCATTGTCGCTTTATTAAAACGCGCCAAAAACGCAGGACAAGCCACACACACATACACTGAAAAAAATGACACGATTCTAAAAGGAACAACATTCGTCTTAAACTTGTTATTCTTCAAATAACACCGTTACTATAACTAAGAATATTAAGCTAAGAAATTTAAAGTTCTTAATATAAGTTTGAGAATCTTACATTTTTTTAGTAAAGTATAATTAGTATGTTTAACAACTAATTAATTTAGTTGTTATTTACTAATAAGAATAGTTTTTAAGACATCGTATTAAAGAAATGTTTGTTTTTAAGTAATTTGTTGGTTGTTTTTTCTAAAATTCTCAATTGTTTCTGGAGGCACAAAGGTGAAAATAAGCTTGATTTAGAAGTTGCTCAGTTATTAGACCAAAAACCTTAATTTGAAAACCATATTTTTTTATCAGTGTACATACATGGACAAATAGCTGTCTATGTGTGTGTGTGTGTGGCAAGTAGGAGTAAGCCTTCGTCCTTTTTGGGTGGTTTGTTTTGTTGGGCTGGCAAATTGGGCGGCGTCGACAACGTTGTCTGCGTTTTGCCATCGACAGCTGTTGGCGTCATTTACAAAAGCTTTTTGGCCGTTTTATGGGATTTTGCAACAGTTTCATTTTCATTTCGACCATGTTAATGTGTATGTGTTTGTGTGTGTGTGTGTGTGTGCCACACGATGTGGCATAATGTGGAGGGAGCAAGTTGGCTGCATAATGCTGCCATTAGAAGTTGGAAGTTGCCGCCAAGCACTTGCTAACGCCAAAAGATGATGAGCAACAACATAGACAAGACTCATATGCATGTATGTGTGTGTGTGTGTCTTGTGTGTGTGTGTGTGTGTGTGTGTGTGTCATGTTGCGACAACGATAATAGCTGGCAACGTTTGTTGATTCGCTTGCTGTCTATGTCTACGTTCTCATCGTCGCCATTTGCCATCACCATCACCATTCTCATTTTCCCTTCCTCCTTCCTCTTTTACTCTCTCTCTCTCCCTCTTTTTACCATCTCCTCCCTTAATAGGGACTACATCCTCATCTACACCTCAAACTCTTGTCCTTGTCAGCGTCATATTTGAACTTTTAATATTGACGCCATTTAACACGTTCTGCTGCAAATTTTATAAATGACTCTGTCTGTCGCTCTGAGGTTGTGTCTCCCTATGGGAAAAAAGAGGGTATAGTGAATAGGGAATAGGGCACAAGAAAGAGGAAAGAGTTATCGGAAATGTATCCCATTCTCTTCTTCTCCTTGGGCGCTGATTTTGTGGTTGTGTCTTACGAATAATTGAATGCAATATGAATGCATTCGTAACACTTTATTGAACTGTACGTAATTCGATATTATTCAAATACTTTGCCACTCACTGTAAAGACTTGTCAGCCAATAAGTTGATGCTTAAACCTGTGAACCGGTTCGGAAAATGCTTTCACATTGAAATTGAACAATTATTCAAAAGCTTTTCTTTTGATTTTCTTTTTTAAGTTAATTCATTTAATATAATCTACTATAATGATATAATATAATATGTAAATTGAAATAGAACTAAAAACAAAACCGGTTCAAGCTACATTAACAAATAAAACGGGTTCAGTTAACCACTGGTATTTAAGCTTTCAACTTAATATGCTTAAGATTAAAAAACATATATATATAAGTATTTCAGGACATGGCCAACTTGTTTGTTCCTTCACTGGTAACTGGTGCCCAGCTCTGTCATTGATAATCATTCATGTTGAAGCTCGAGGTGCATATAATCTATCTATGACCATGGCTGACATAAAGCGCTTGTGGCTTTTAGTTTGTGGATTGTTTGTGAATTAGCTAGAGATCAAATCACTTAAAGAGCGCACAGCTCAATCTCAGGCATGGAGAAGTCAAAGATGAGGACGAGAGAAGGACCCAGAAGCAAGAAGCTTAAAGGAGTGACACGAGACGCTATCGAATGTCAAGAGATGGTTGTGTGGCGACTTATAAATCGATATGAGTGTCTGTTGCACACACATACACACACACACACACACACACACACACACACATAGACAGGCATCATATGCCCCTGCCTCAAACAGTGTTCGATCATTACAAAGCAGACGCTGCATGTCTCGGAAAAGTGAAGCTGGCGTTGAAGCTGGAGCTGGAGACTGGAGACTCAGGAGAGACTGGAGACTGTACCCAGAACCAACGAGGCAGCGCGTCATCTTGTCAAATATTTCGCGCTAAATTAACACGACAGCGCGCCCAAATGGAGTAAGAAGATGTCAGACGAGGCAGACACTCGCTGTGGCAGTGGCAACGCCTGTGTGGCAGCCGCCCTCTCTCTCTCCATCTCCCGCTCTCTCTCTCTCTCTCTCTCTCTCTCTCTCTCTCTCTCTCTCTCTCTCTCTCTCTCTCTCTCTCTGTCTCACTCCCTCTTTCCCTATGGCTCAAAGGAACGAAAAAGTCAAGTGCCTTAACACTGCACATACATAACTCAAACAGTGCCACACTTCTGCATGTGTGTGTGCAACAGTGATGCCAATTACTAGCCATAAAAAACACGACTAAATAACCAACAACAAATTCGACAAAAAGGGATAATAAATTTAAAAAAATGAGAAAGTATTTATTTATTATTATTATTATTAATTTTTTATTATTATTTACTTGTTATTTTATTTATTTTTATTTGTATATAATTAATATTTCATTCCATAATTCTAGAAACTACTAAGCATTTGAAACTCCTTTGAGGAGCCTTTGTACAAGCTTATAAATAGTTTAATCTTCAGGGTGTTGACTTTTAAGTAATAAATATTACTACTCGGGAGCTTTTTTATGCATATACTTTAATTTTTTATTATCTATTAACTTGTGTCTATCACGTTTAAATATTGTCAATAAATTAAATATTATTGTTTAAGATTTTATAGCCTGTTTTTGTAATGCTCTAGCTGCGTTCGTTAAATATAGGTTGACATTCCTGTCCATGCTTTTTTTAGGCTCAGGGATTTGATTCACTTTAGACTCAACTCTTTTCACTAAAACTTTAACATCCCCAGATTTTATAAATTAGAATAGATTTCCATATAAGGTAACGCTTGAAACTTGTCTTTTTGCCGAGGTACTTTTAAAAAGAGACAGAAAATGGCTGAATTGACAATCCTGATGTGTAAGTGCATAATTTGTTGGCTTTGTGCTGGGCTGGTGCCATTTTCAGGAGGTGGTAAGAAGGAGAAGCAGTAGCAGGAGCAACAGACAGGCCAAAAATGAGTACGAAGCATCGCAACAGCTGCAAGAGTGAACACACACAGACACACACTCACAAAGCAAAGGCGAAAGAGAGACAGTAAATGTGTGGAAGAGGGAGAGAGGAGATGTTGAGGGCGACACGGCATATTATTAAAAATGATAGCAGCAATTTAGGCGCTGGCGTAATTAAAATTAGCCAACCTAATGATGCATCATCATCCTCATTAACACCAACTCTTACTTAGTTCTAAAGCGAGAGAGAGAGAGAGAGAGAGAGAGAAAGAGAAGGAGACAAAGAGTAAGAAAGACACTAAGTATACAGGGATGAGAAGCTTGATAAAGTAACTGAAACAATTCTACATAAGAAAGTGCCAACTAAAGATCGAAAGAAGACAATATATATAAGTGTATGTTGGAGAGAAGACTAATTAGATAAAACATATGTAGTAAGAAAATAAGATAGAGTTAGGTTAAAATGACGAAGAGAACAATTCAAAAAAAAATAGCTAGAAGAAAAGAGTGTCACAGAGAAGAAAAAGAAAGATAAAATTTGAAATAAGATATAGAGTCTCAGTTAATCACAAGAATATTTATGATAAATTGGAAAAATTGAAAAATATAACAAAAATAGTTCAATTAAGATGCCTTAACATATTGAACTTAAGTATACCCTATACAACGCTTCGAAACTAAGCTGACTGCATTTTTAAAGGTAATGATAGAACTATATAAATAACTACTCAACTGAAATAAGTTTTAAAATACTTTGTAGAATTAAATTTATTAATTGCATTTTATAAAGCTATAATTTATATATGGAACAACACTTGCCAATCAGAAAACCTTATCTTTTCCGAAACTAAGTATGTGTCATTGCGCAACTTTTATGCCAAAAGAGATAAGAAAGTGTTATAATAAGCGTAATCTGAAGAATACGACTGACACAATTATCTGTATTGCTCTACAATTGTTGTGAAATTAAAGATATATAGATAAATACCACGCCTAAATAAGAATAATAAAAGCAGCTGCAAACTTTGCTCATTATCGTTTTTTTTTTTTTTTTTTGTAAAAAATCATGCCTAAAGTGACAAAAACTTTGACTTTAAAGCTGTCAGTTCCAAGGGGAAAATTTGTTCGATTTTGGTTTGGCTTACAAAGAACTATTTCTTAATTTAGAATCAGGTTATGAATTAAATCACGATCAAAATGATATTGCGATTCCCATTGTGTAAAGTTCATATAGAATCCATCTAAACTTCATGTAAAATGTATATATAAAGTTTAATAAAAATTATGTCTAAAATGCATCTAAAATTTTTAAAATATTTTTTCCATCTCAAAATGTGCTAAAAATCGTTAATCGTAATAAAAAATCTTAAAGAGTAAATATTTTTCTAAAAAGTCAGCTTAAAAATCAATATGAATGATGTTAAATTAAAGTCTTTGCAAAACCGAAACATGTACAAAAGTGATTGATCCATCGCACTTTTTCGGTTATCCACAGAGGCACTTCATGACGTCATTATTGCCACGCATATGGCGCAAATGATTAAAGTCATCAAAGCAAAAGGAAAATGTGTAAAGGAAAACGAGGAACGATGAAAGAGGAAAGAGGAAAAAACCAATGGAAAAGGCAGAGGCAAAGGCAAGGCATAAATGCGCATTAAAAGCCAATAACAACAGCAGTGATGAGCACAAAATTAATTTACAAACATTTGATGGGTTTATTGGCACACACAGAGCTCGATGTGTATGTGTGTGTGTGTGTTTGTGTGTGTGCACACCACATGGCTGCAAATGTTTGCCCAATAAATGAAAATCGCTAAAAACGCTGTGTATGCCAATTGGAATTGACGAGCACGAGGATTATCACGAGGGGGGGAAACTCGTTCTAAGGGTGTCAAAATGCAACAATAAATGCGCACACTTATTAATTAAAAGCATACATTAAGGCGCGCTCTTCAACTGGGGCAATTTCAATGGCATTTTATGTGCGGCTAGAGCATAAACCCCGATAAATCCCATTAAATCCTGGAAGAAAAACCCTCGAAAACATTGACTTCCCTCTCCTCAACAACGCATTCAAAAAGCCTAACCAAATCTGAGACTCATCAAACTTGACTCCCAACTTGTTGTATATATGTGTGTGTGTGTGTGTGTGTGTGTGTGTGTGTGTGTGGCAAAAACTATTAAATAACTTGAAAGTTGGCATTATTTTGCTTTAATACTTCATCATAATTCGTTAAGCATTAAAACGTTTAGCAAAAATCTTATTATCCCTTCAGGGTTGCCATTTTAATAACTTAAAGAATGGCTACGAGCGCATTTAAACTTATATTGATAAAATATAGTTACGAGGCAAAGTGTAATTTGGGATACTTTAAATAATTCAAGACCTATTACTCTCAACTGTTACGAAGGTACATTCACTTTATTTGGAGTACTATATATTCAACTGTCGGCATACGAATGTTGCTCAAGTTCTTGCTGGGTTATGGCTCTGAACCGCTTTTTGAACCGGTTCATTATTGCTGAGCAGAGGTTTACAGCTGATATGGACTACAAAATATTATATATATAAGCCAAATTTCATTTTCATTTCATTTTAAAATAATAGCTGAATTAAGACGCTGAACCATTTCATGAACTGGTTCATAAGTGGTTCAATTTAGCAGCTATATTTAATGGATTTTAAATAAAGTACACATGTTATTACCGTATTCCAGTCTGCGTGTTTAATATCACTATTCTATATCAATTTAATGCTGAGTTATAAAGCTGAACCACTTTTTAAACCGGTTCATTATTGCTGAGCAGAGGTTTACAGCTGATATGGACTACAAAATCTTATATATACATATACGTCAAATTTCACAACTGTCTTTAAAATAACAGCCGAATTAAGACGCTGAACCATTTCTTGAACTGGTTCATAAGTGGTTCAATTTAGCAGCTATATTTAATGGACTTTAAATAAAGTACACATGTTGTTCCCGTATTCCAGTCTGCGTGCTTAATATCACTATTTTATTTCAATTGTTTGCTGAGCTATAAAGCTGAACCACTTTTTAAACCGGTTCACATTAAACAAAATCGCTTTTTGACGACTTTCTGTTTAATTTAAACTATTTTTCGCCATTAGTTAGAGTATACTTGGGAGCTGCAATGAGTTTTAAATAGTTCTTCTATTGATATAATGCCCAACACATATGCTCGGATTTTATTTCCCATTTAAGTTCACACTACGCAACGAAATATTTAATATTTAATTATGCAAACGCAGGTGCGTCTAACAACCAAATGCATACAAAATGTAATGCTGTTATTTGTGGTTAAACAAATTTAAATCGCGCCAAACTCGCCCATTTTGTTGGAATCGAATGGAAGTCGGAAGTTGTTCGCATATTGACATTATTCATATCGTGGTGGGTGTCAAGGGTTTTAAATGGCCAGATTGGTTTAATGGTTTAGAGCCAAGAGCTCTAAATATTAAGTTCTTACTAAGCTATTTGACAGAATCCAAGTATATTTAATTAATATTTGATGCATAAACCAGATTTATTTCTAGTTAAGAAACCTTTGAAATTAGTGATGTAAATCTGAAATAATAAGCGTAAGTGATACCCGGAAAACTAACAAAGAATATGTTTCTATATACTTGGATTTCTTTATGAATATGGATTTGTATGTAATTTTATTTTTGAATTAAGTCAGAAATTCATTTAGCCATACTCTACTCTATACTATTGATATGATGGGATAAATAGTTGACTATTCAAAATGGTTATGCATAGTCAGAGATTGAATAGTGGCCACTTGACATTAGCAGATCTCTTGAATCATCCGATTGACTTTGTGGTGCCTGCCAAGTCTTCTATGAGTATGCATATTTATTTTCTAATGATTTATTTAGCCAACTTATGGACATGGCACGTAGTGCTGGAACAACATGCGAACGAAATACAAATAAATAATTTTTGCAACAGCTGCATTTGAAAATATCTATGCCCTCTGACCATAAGGTGTGTGAATAGGGTATGCTAATGTGTTTTCAAATATTATCTAAATATTCTACATTAGGTTATACAAATACATTATTTAAATATATATTTTCATGTAAAATTTATGGAGATTGTTACCAAAATCTATTAGACAAAACTTCTTTAGACTTTGAAAAGTCGGGATTTTCTATTTGATAAACTCCCTTTGCTGCTTTTCAATTCGCTTTTATAACTTGAATTTTAAAAGTGTGAAGATTTAAAGCATTATCTAAATATTCTTAGAGCTTTATGTCGATTACCTCTTAAGCTTTAGAGTTATATCACATAATAGTTTGGGTAGGGTTAGTTTTAGATAGGTAGCACTGCTTTGCACTGCTTGTATACCACTGCTTGACTTTAAAAAGTGTGAAGATTTAAAGCATTATCTAAATATTCTAAGAGCTTCATGTCGATTACCTCTTAAGCTTTAGAGTTATATCACATAATACTTATGTAGTTTGGGTCGGGTTAATTTTAGATAGGTAGTACTGCTTTGCACTGCTTGTATACCACTGCTTGACTTTAAAAAGTGTGAAGATTTAAAGCATTATCTAAATATTCTAAGAGCTTCATGTCGATTACCTCTTAAGCTTTAGAGTTATATCACTTAATAGGGTTAGTTTTAGATAGGTAGCACTGCTTTGCACTGCTTGTTTATCACTGCTTGCATCGTTCACTTGTCTTTTTTGTGCACCTTACATTTTATTAAAGAGCTGCTCTAATTGTGCTTACAGGATATCGCCCAGTCGATCATTCTGGTCATTCTTCAATCTTACTTGTTTTGCAATAAAAATGCGCCTTTTATGCCATTGAAATGCAGCCACACACACTTACCCAAACCAAGAGAGACACTCTTGGTCATTCGGCCTACCCTACACACACTCACACACACACACATCCTGCTAATAGTTGTCTGATCCTGGAGCCCGTAACGAGTTCCTGCTGCGGTCGTTCAATTAAATTTGTTCAATGCATGCGGGTCGAATGGAATGAGTGTTTGAGTGTATGAGTAAGTGGGCAAATGAATGAACGAATGAATGAATGAATGAATGGAAAGGACGTTGTTTCGTTGTTGGGCTCGTAGTTTGAATTTCTATCACTTCATATTTCTTTCTCAATACACTTTTCTATTACAAGTCCGAAAGAGCTAAAGAGTGGGACACACACAGAGAGAGAGAGAGAGAGAGTAGCGACAGATATTAAAAGAGACAAAGAGAGAAAAAGAGAGAGTGAGAGAGGGCAGGTCAATTAATTTATTTGTTTGCCAAGTGCCCGGAGTTATTATTGTATTCCAGGCGCACAATTTAAATCATAAAAACCCCTCGCACAACGGCTCTAAATGAAGAGGAAACTTTGGATTGGGTTCGAGGGTATGACACAGAGTCATATCGTACATTATATGGCCTATTAATTACCAAATACCGTTAAGCCCATGGGCCAGCTAGCAAGTCGATCTCCCTCTATCTCTCTCTCTCTCTCACTCCGTTATTCTGACTTCTTCCCTTGCCAAGGCTAGGGCACAATGTTGTTTTCAAATTGCATTTGCACTTGTTTTTATGGGGCCAAAGCCAAAGTCAAAGCCATGGCCAGGGCCAGGAGTAAACATCCACTGCAGCTGTCGGTCTCTATAGTCTGTTGGGTGCAGCAGTGTCCAGGGGGGTAGAGGAGGGTATAACACTCCGGACTAGTCCTGGGGCTGGTCTGATTGGCTGTTGTGTCTGGCGCATTTCACATGATAAATGATGCAGCAGACTAAACGTTGAAAACTCTAAAGAGAGGGAGGCAGGAGTTACAAACAGAGAGTGTGTGTGGACTGAGACGAGCGGGGGAAGGATAGGAAGAAGCTCGAGGTTACCATATCTTGGAAACTGACACTATAGAAATTCAAGTCTCCTAATAAGTCAGGCTAAGGCGTCACAGAAAACATCAACAAATCGATAAAATATCCCATAAATAATGAGATAGAATACCATTCTAAAAGAATAAATGAAAGCATTTGTATTGAAGAAGAAATTCAATAGAAGGAAGATTCTTTCAAGGGTCAGAAAATTATAGTTCCACCAGAGACATCAGAAAATATCTAAGAAAATAAGTATAAGTATAATAAATATGATTTAGTATCTTCATGAGTACCTGACATAAAGCATATCAAATCAAAGCGCAAATATAGAGGTCATTAGATAAACAAATATTTAAAACATACGAATCGAACATACATTTATACAGTCTTATAATCCTTAAAGTCCTTATAGCGCCAGAAGTTAAGATAACGAAATTAAATTGAATTTAATATCTAATTTAAATATGTTAAATATATTTCTTGTATTATAACATTTATAGTAAATAATACACTTAATGGATAAATCTGTAGGTTACATTATTCCTAGTTTTGAGTTGAAAGAGAAATGAAAATTTTAAGATACAAATAAATCAGCTGTATCTATCAGTCCTTGCTTTACTTATCAGCTATACTTATTTTAGAGATCTTCATTTAATTTTAATAAAAATTGAAACTATTTAAATACAAGTAGTAAAAGTAGTGATAATAACTAATATATCAATTATGGTTAGGACATCAATTAATTAAGATAATTAAATTGATCCAACTTATTAAAAAACTCAAATAGAAGTTGAATTGTATGGTGACTACTGTATTAACTTACAGGACTAACTAGTCTTGTAGTGACTAGAATTTAATTCGCAATAAATAAATTAATAAGCTAATGTTATTCTTAAATATAAGTACACTTTTCAGTATTTCTTTTTTCTTGTAAGAACACGAATTTGTGCCAATTAAAAGACCAATGGAATTGCAATCCAAGACCAGCGGAATTGCAATCCACTTCCATACAGTATTCACTCTCCAATGAAGAAAATATTGTGACCAAGGATGGATAAAATACACATATGAAGAAAGATCTTGGAGCTTGACACGGCCATGTTAAGTTTGAAGCAGAGTAATCAGTGCACACAGTTTGTGGATTATGGAAGGCAAGTATGTGTTTTATGTGCTTGTAGTTAACAATAGATAAACTGGGACACAGTGAATTTCTCCCCAGGCATTGTGAGGACGAGCGTCACGCGCACTTCCTGCGGCAAAAGCCTAAAAATAGCTACGAAATTATGAAGTGAACGATGCATGTAACAAAAGAAGAGCCCAAAAAAATATTTGTTCGAACGCATATTGTTATCGACGAACGGACAGAGGGACGGACTGTGTTCAGATTGGGTTGAGTATACGAAATCGGATATGTGCACACCCATGCATACATACATACAATGTGTGTGTATGTGTGTGTGTGTATGTGTATATGCAAAATGTATAATTAACCATACACACATACAAAGAAAGAACGAGCAAGAGAGTGTGGGTGAGAGAGAGAAAGGATATGTGCAGAATGTTACGGCCGTTTACACAGTGAGCTGGCCGGCACTTCGGCCACTCTTCATCCGGAGTGGAGGACCCACAAAGCACTCACAAAATTTGGACCAAAACGTATACCCTTTATCAGCTATGGGGTAGCCTCAGAGCTCGATATGTGTTGTGTAAGCTATTGATAAATAACAGCGACAAGAAGTCGCACAAGCAGTCGAACAAATGGGTTCCGATAGCTCACGAGCAAACAAGGATCTCTCCATTATATGATAGTAAGTCCCAAAACAAAATGGAATAGGGCCTTTCTAAGTAAAACAGGTATATATGCAAATATTTTAATTATCCGGGCTTATATTAGTGTACTCTTAACTTAACATAAGCAAATCTTTAGAACTTTCATATTGATATGTAGAATCTCTTTTCATTTCTTTTTAGACCCTGTAGTTTTATCTGACTAAGAGTATCTGCAGTGCGTGTGCTTTGTTGCTATTGCTATTGCCATTGCTGCCTTTCTGCTAGGCAACAATGAAACGGAAAATGTAGCTCATTTTTTGCTGGCCTCTGTCGAGCCATGGACGATTGCTGCGGTTGCGGGTGCTGGACCGGGTGCAATAGGGTGCAAGTGTCAGGGGGGTGGTTGAATAGGGAGGGTGGTAGGCAGAGGGTGGCAAGGGGTCTGTAGGAGATTGCTATGTTTTGTCAGTGAAATGCTGCACGCTGCTCGGAATGCTGTGGTCAACTCTGGACTGGACATACACATCTAAAGAGAAAGAGACAGAGAGAGATAAAGACAGAGAAGGAGGGAGAGAGAGAGTGTGTGTGTGTGTGTGCAAAAATATGGAAACATTTGGCACTAATTGCATGTGCTCAGCAGCAGCAGCAGCAGCAGTAGAAACGGGAACAGTAGCAGGAGCCACATTCACATTCACATTCAGATTCACATTCACATGCTCTTGCTGCTCGTCCTCATACTCATCCTCATTCTCGTCCTCGTCCTTGTCCACATCGTGTGGAACAACAGAAAAGAGCGACAGTTATGACAGCAGAGCCGCAGCACCGCACAAAGCACAAAAGAAATTGCGCAAAAATCGTTGTAACAAAAGAAGAGTGCACACACGCACACACACAACACACACACACACTCACATACAGCACACGCATACACACACAACACACGCATACACACATGTGCGTTGTTAAAAGGGACAATTGCAGGACATCATAAACGTTTGCTGGCTGCCACAGCGTGAAAGTCCAAAAAACAAAAAAACGAAAAGTAAGAAAGCTTTAGGCAAGAGTTCTCGACTGGGAGATACCCTAAGCCAAGACGTTTAGATACCCTAACAATTGTGTTTGTAAGCAGTATCATTATATTTTAATTAGTAAATCAAATACAATTTTCTTAAATATAATTGAAAATTAAAAGTAACGAAAAAGGTTTGCTTAAATTTATTAAAATGTAAATTTTACTTCAGAAGCATTAATAAATTTTATATAAATTAGCAATATTAAAAAGAATTGAAATATGTAAAAAACAAAAAGTATAAAATTGAGAGTACACATCTTAGGAGTTTGCTTACCAAATTTGGTACTTCTAGCTCTTACAATCACCAGATCCACAGTCGGACAGACTCGGCAAAAATATTTACACTTTTTTTAATAATAAGAGTAAACTTATTGTATCTATATGTATGTACATATTTTATTGCTTTCAAGCGCAAAAAGACTATTTTAAAATTATTAATAAGACTAGTCGCAAGTGGAATTAATTATTTAAATTCACTCATAAACAAAAATATTATTTTGTTTATTATTTGTTTGTGCCAAATTTTGTTTTTGCCTGTTACACAAACTGAAGATACCCTTTGCTAGGGTATATAAACAGAGAAACAACAAAGCAACATGTAACAAGCTGCCCACACAAGAGGTGAGGGATGCGTAGTGTGAGAGGGTGGGTTAAGGAGCAGGAGATGGGGGGTGGGGGGTGGGGGTGGGGTTGAAACTTCAAAAGTCAGCCAAAGGACATTGGGCCGAGTAGCAACAATCCTGTTGCTCCTGTTGCGGCTGCTGTTCCCGTTGCTCTTTTCTAATAGTTGTTACACATACACATGTACATGGCCAGACGCATAAGGGCAACACACACACACGCACACACTCGTACATGAAACGACACCGAGCTTAACAACAACAACAACAACAACAACAAGAAGAACAAGCAAGGACAATAACAAGGGCAACAACAACAAGGACATCGACGCCAATGACAATACAAAAGGAAACCCGCGACATATGTACGTTGACTACGGCCTGGGCTTATTACGTTTTTCAATAAAAGCCATCTACACACACACACACACACACACACACACGCATACACCCACGCACATACACACTCACACACATAGCTATACATTTATTACGCACACACAGATACAGACACACACACTCTCATACCCTTGTACTTACACTTACATATTTTGCTACGTTTATGAAACTCGCTTTGGCAAAATGTTGGCCAGTTTGTTAAATTGGCTCATACACATACACACACACACACACTCCTACACACACTCCCACACACAGCCACACAAAAGCAGCCTCACAAGTTCCGTTAAGCTAATTAGCTATGTTAGTCAATATATAGATTTAATATAATACGAAAAACTAAATTCTTATCATTCCTTCGCCTTTGCTTTCAATTTAACTCTGAACTATTTCCTTAATATTCTTTAAAAAATATTCCCCCATATAAAATATTAAATTTTTAGTAAGGATCGGTATAAAATAACGTTGAACCCAACAATTAGATTAAGACAATCAAATATTTTCATTTGTATCGTTTTTTATCTATCTATTTAATTAAGTAATACATGTATTATATTATTTATTATTCTTTTCCAACTATATTTTCAAAATAAAGCTTATTATTTTAAAAGCTTAAATATAACTTTGATTGGTTTAAGCTAATTTCTGTCAGTGAATTTTTAAAAAACTACATTTTTCTGGAGAGCAGTTTATCTTTTTATCTGTGCATAGGGCTTGCATGCAAATTGTCATAATATACAGTTGATTTTTAGCGGATCTATAAGGATTTTAGCTATATTACTTTGCGGGATTGTGAAACAAAAGTTTTCTAACAATTTGGCATAAAAATTTCAATTTCGATAAAAAATGACAAACGATACTTTCGCGAAAATGCGACGATATATTCAATTCTCTGATGAGAGATGATCATTTGCAGCAATTCAATATTTCGATTTCTTTCTAATCTTTTTCTGCATTTCAAAGTCTCTAAAGTATTAAAAAACGTTTGGTTCGCTAAATCGAGCCATATACTATAGTGAAATGTTAGTTGGGTTAGCCACTGAACCCAAGCTTTTGGTTTGAGTTTTATTTCTATTTAATGCAACAAAATAGTTGTATTTCCCTTCACTTTCTAACATTTTAAGGACTCACTAATAAGTAGTTAAGATTTTAGTATAATTCTTTTACTTTTTGCAAGATTTAATTGACATGAAAACGCGCTAAATCGGAATGAAGGTCTAGGTATTTGAACAGGCTTAGTTCATGAACCGATGGAAAGTCTCACCTTTGAATCACATTGAATTTGATATTGCAAAAATGTCATTGAAAGGAAGATTCTAAAATAATTGTATTTCCCTTGACTTTCTAACATTTTAAGGACTCACTAATAGTTAAGATTTTAGTATAATTCTTTTACTTTTTGCAAGATTAAATTGACAAGAAAACGCTCCGATTCGGGTTGAAGACATAGATTATTTGAAAGGCTTAGTTCATGAACCGATGGGAAGTCTCACCTTTGAAGCACATTAAATTTGATATTGCAAGGAATATGTGGGAAAATTTAAATGCCAACTACGAGTTTGCGAAATAGTTTGAGAAAAGCAGTTCATGCAACGATTCTGTGCAACAGATCAGTTCATTTCACAGTCGAGCTATTTGATGGCGTCGTTTGCTTCAATTGCCGTCGGCGGGTCCATAAAGCAAATGGTTAAGTGTCGCAAACGCATACATATCCATACATATATACATACAGACATACATATAGACATATAGACATATAGACATATGGAAACGCATGCAACACTGGGTAGTAGTTATTGGGTGGATAGTTAAGGTTGCTGTTAGCGATAGAGGTGGCTATCAGGCAGGTGGTTTCATATCTTTTTCTGGAATGGAAATGCGAGTGAGAGAATGTCTGCCATTTGTGTGTCTCTGTGTGTCTCTGTTGTTGCCATTGGTTGTAAGTTGTTGCATGTTGCACGTTGCACGTTGCACGCTGTACGGTTGCACATTGCACACTGCGTTAAATTTGAGTAGCTGACAACTTCTCGACACTCGCCTAATGCCACTTTGTGCTTGGGTCCAATGCCATCTGGCTGCCTGGCTAATTGGTTTCGTGTTATATGAAACGTGTCATATGAAAAGTGCAAAGGCAAATCCCCAACTCAGTCCATTCCATCCCATCCTATCATATCCCATCTCAACTAAACTCAACTCAACTCAACTGACAAAACATATAAAGTTATTCAACAGCTTCAAATCACAGAAACTGAGACGGTATGTAGTAAAAAACAAATGGGAACTTACTTACTTTTGACTTGATGAAGTTGAAATACTCTAGATGTCATTCTCATTTCATTTTAAAATCATTTTATGAGTCAAGTTTTCAGGTAATTTGATTTTTTTCATTATATGTTAATCTGATGAAATTTGTACAACGATAGCTTTATCATATTTTAAACAGATTCTTATCTGAGTCAGCTGAATTTTATATTATAGGAAATCAGCTTCAGACTTCAAATCTTAAGCTGACAAATTTCTAATTTCAAATAAATTCAAATTCAAAAATATTGGAAGAAAATACGTATATAGGGGTGCCACAGAAAAGCAATTCATCCAAAATTCTACCAAAAAACCTCATCAAGCTGTTTTTAGGTGACACAAAAATCAAATCTCATTTCTCGAAACAATTGTAGGACGCTTTTATAAAACTCTAAGTTTATTGAATAAAATGTAATTATTGTTTTTAAATTATTAAATAGACACAATGGACATTTTGAATAAAATTATTAACTGTTTAAAATATACCGCTAATTTCGAATTTTTCGACAATGGAAATTAAGATCATAGCTGCCAAGTTCTGTTACTCCGAAACATGAAATCTCAGAGTTTTCTGTGTTACCTACGGTTTAGTTTGAGAGGTTTGAAAAGCAGCTTTAAGGAAAAATCTCTGAGATTTCTCTGACACCCCTGATATTTGTAAGCAATTATTTTAAATGCAGAATTAATTTATAAATCAAATTATGTTTAAATTGGTGTTTCGGTTAAAAGTCGTTCTGGTTTTGAACAAGTTATGAGCAAGCTTACTTTAAGAAAAGAAAGAAAGTTTCTGAAAGCAAACTATTTTTAAAAGATAAATCAATATCTTGATTAGACCAGAATCAAAGTGTCATTCGGCATAAAAATAATACTGATTGTGATAGAGTTATGCATACTTGAAGTCTTTTCATAAACAAGATGAGAGTTGAGTTCAGAAAGATATTATAGTAAGTTAAAAATGGCATTATTTATATTTAGACGCATACTATATCTAACTATATGTATATGTATGTATGCTGTTACATGCAGCTCGATAAATTGATGTAACCCTTTTGGTAAGAGCATAAAAATAAGATGTTGGCGAAAATTTATTGAAGAGCAAACTCATTTGACTATAACTTATGATTGGATTATCGGTTTAGTATGGCATTTGACAGCAGACCAGAGTGCTGTTTGTGTGTGTGTGTGTGTATGATAAGACATATGTCTATGCGCCTATATGCAGGCTATGCACAGTCTATGACACTCTGTCTGTCTTTATACCTCTCTCTCTCTCTCTCTCTCTCTGTCTCTCTTTCTAGGTCTGTCTGTGGAAGTCATAAATGCGCCGCAGACAAGCGGAAAGACATAGCCAAAGATGCTGGCTGCCAGACTGCCACACAGTCAGTCTGCCAGAGAGTCAGACAAGCTGCTCTTTTTGGACTCTAACATCGTCGTCGTCGTCGACATCGTCGTTGTCGTCTGGGCCAAAAGTCTGGGCCTGGTTCTAGTTCTGGGCTTGGTCTTTTTCGGGCTCCGTTTCGGGGTTCCTGAGCTCGGTTCGGTGGCTGTGATTGTGGCGGATTTTGGGGCTCCTTTGGTTGCTTCATTTGGCTGGCGGCATGCATTGCCATTGCCACACTGTGTGTGTGAGTCTCTGTGTGTGTGTGTGTATGTGTGTGTGTGTGTGTTGCAAGCCTGTTAGGGTCTGTTTTATTGCGCCATAAACACGCACTTAAGCGCATATACATAGATACACATAACTATATATACATATAAGCACGCCCCCTGCTCCTATACATATATCCCTCCCCGTTCACCGTCCCTCCTGGCATAAACTCATCTTCTCCATTCTTCCCTTCCCCTTTCCCGTAACTGCTTTTCCCTGTCATCCTGCCCCCGCTCGCGTTTGGCAAAACTTTGTGCAGCCTTTAGGAATGTGAAGCCGAGCGTAAAATTTTGATTTTTCCAACCACCCATACACACACACACACACACACACACACACACACACACATAAACACACACACCCACACACACACAATTCTCACCCACACATTGTGAATAAAAATCATATCTTGCATACAATTAGCTTTAATATTTTAGCACTTTTCTTAATGTACATCAATAACGCACAGGATAAAGCCAAAGATAGAGACAGTGACAGCAAAAAAGAAAGAGAAAGACAGAGGGATAGAGAGAGAGAGAGAGAGGGAGGAAGTACTTTAGTGGGAGAAAAGAAAGAACATGCAAATGAATGATTTATATGGCAACTGTTAGAAGCCAAATGTGAGCAGTTTTCGAGCACATTCTTTACAATTATTGAGCCTAATAAATCTCACATATGTTTGAAAGGAAAGAATAAAATTTCTAAAAAGAAAGAGAAAGACATATAGATATAATATACATTGCCGAAAGAATCATTGAAATTCACAGTTATGTACAGCAACTGAAACTAAAATATGTTTTGTTCAATTTAAGTATTTTGTATATTTTAAAATAAAACTATTTTTTTATTGAAATATTTCTTTATCGTATCTATTTAGTTGAAAATTATATACATATAATTAAAATACAGCTATAAAACTTTATACGACTATTTGCACATCTTTCTCTAGTTTAAAACGGAAAATTTATAATAATTGATCAAATCAAATAACATACTTAACAATAATATTACATATTAAATAATAATAAAAACACTTAATTATCAAAACAAAATTAAGTATTAAAAGGAGATAAGAAAAATTACTTTTCTATTTTAATGTCCCAATATTATAATGTTATAAATAATTATAATTTATCCCTTAAGAATACATGCCAGAATTTTAAACTCAAATTTTTGAATGGCTTAATTTTTTATGTAGTTTCAAGACTTTTTTTTTAAATGTGTACTTAAATGAAAACCGTTCCGAAACAAACTTCCTCACGTACAGAAATGCAATGCAATTTAGTGTCAAATCGAATCAAACCAACAATTGTCTCTTAATTATATTAAATAAATTAAATACTTATTACTTAAATAATTTATAATATAATTGAAAATTAAGACGCACATTATGTAAATAGTTTGTAAGCAAACCGTATTAATAAAAAAGAAAACATCGTAATTAAATCATCTTTTTAATTACACCGTTTAAATCTGGCACAGATCTAGTTAGATGTGAATTATATATGCTATAGTTATCTTGTGGTTTGCTTTGATACATTTATTTCAAATAGCAACATTTTGTTTGCAAGTGTCGCAAGGACTTTTGTGGCAAAGAGCTGCCAAGTGTTGCGCCATAAGAGACGCAAAAATCTCAGCGTAAACTAATTATGTCTGCTTTTTAGGCGCTCAGGCAGCCGAGGCAACTGCCACAAACACACGCACACACACACACACGCACACACAGACTGCACGTATAGATATTGAATTTCTAAACGAAATTTTTGGTGTGGTCTGTGGGAGGGAATAAGGAGGAGGACTTCAAACCCGCCTCACACTCGAGTTGAGCTCTCTCGACGTATTCAACAAGTTTTTGACATTAGTTTTCTTTACTTTCACTCCGATTAAGATTTTCCATTTAACTTAATTTTTTTGTTGCCTACAATTTGGCGCTAATCAGGTCGAGGCTACCAGTCTATGTGTGAGTGTGTGAGTGTGAGTGTGTGTGACTAATCGATTTTTAACGTTTGTTTCAATAAACTCTCAACGGTATTTTTGGGCAATTTAGAGAGTGGCGTCAGCACCTTGGCATTTATTGGTCTTTTATCCTTAGTCCCTTCTGTTTTTGTTGTCCAGTCTCTCAATGCGCTTACAATTATCCTGTAAGTGTTTAGCGCTGCGTATAACAGTTATGTAATTTCAGTTAGCAGTCTGGCTAACTGTTAACTATCAACAAAACAGCGTGATTTAACAGAGCTATACGTTTAAGAGCACATACAAAGAGTGTGTAGCACTCTTTACCGCTATAACTGTACATTTATTGCAATTATAGCAACTGTTATATGTATAACACTTACGAAAGGACTATAGAAGTGCAAGTATAGAAGTATATAAATTTATAACAATTTTATTTGCAATTTAAATAATTTTAGGGGTAGAGTTAAAGTTTCCTTGCAAATTCTTCCGAGAGTTAGCTTAGTTGAGACACACACCCTCTGTATAAGAGACACGACTCATCACCATCTCCATCCCTCTCAATCACAGTACTCTATACTCTCTTTTGAGAGTGTCATAAATCACAACAGTATTTGATTAGCGTCACATTTCTGTAACAGAACAATCAATTTCCATTTGTTAAACTTTACAGTACTTTGCTCTTTGTCTCTTTACCCCAATGTAGCATACTCTTTGAAGTTGACGCATGCTCATACCCTTAACAGAATTGAGAGGGTGTTTTACGGTTGTTTTTATAACACAGTTCGGCATAATTTAATGTAGTAGAGTTCTGTTGACTTTCCGAAAGTCTGTTGTTGTTATACCACTCAAACTTTATTTCTGAATTCTTTTTAATAATTTTAAAGAAACAAGTTTGAAATTTACAATTCCAATTTTTTGTCACTTTTGGCATGAAATTTGACAAAAAAAAATGAAACACATCTGACTCCCTTTAAAAAAATTCTCGAGTTTTGAAAAATAACTATTTTTAAGTGTAGAATCAATTTATAAATTTAATCATGACTAAATCGGGGTACATTTGACAAAGTTATGCAAGTTTGAAATTTGTTGAAACTTGGGACTGGCAACTTTCAAGACAAATTTTTATATTATTGAAAATCTTGGGGAAAAATATATTTAAAAGGAATTATTGTAAAAGTTGAATGAATTTATGGAAACAATTTTGTTTAAAATGACATTCCGGTTAAAAGTTGGTCTGGTTTTGATAAAGTTATGCAAGTTTACTTTGTGAAAAGAATCAGAATTTTTGAATGCAAACTATTTTTAAATGTAAAATCCATTCGTAGGTCAAACCCTAATCAAACTTACATTCCGCATGAAAATCGTTCAGGCTTTGACGAGGTTATGCAAAGTTTTCTGGACACCAGGAGGTCATTAAAACTAAACTGGTGAAAGTCGTCTAAAGCTTTGCTTTGCTTTCGCATTGGTGCAACATCACATTTTCCACTCACTGTTAATGTCAAGAATAAAGGATCTACTATTGATTGAATGTGGCAACATTTTTGGCTTCAAGGCTTTTTAAGTATGGACAATGGATATGGAATTAATGATCAATCTGTAATATTTTTGGGAAAATCGGCCTAATTTCCCTTGAAAAAGCCGATTGCACTTTCCCGACATTCGTTAAAGGAAGAGTTGTGAGAGATGAAGACACATGAAAACTGGTTGGTGGTTTTACTATGAAACGTGACCAGGGATTGTCAGAGAGTGTGTGTGTGTGTGGGTGTGTGTGTGTGTGTGTGTCTCAACAGTTGTAATTTGTATTCAAAATGGAGCCTAAAATGAAATTATCGACCACAGACGGATTTTAGACGTGGATTCAATTACAGAACACACTTTGGATAGCGGCAGTCAAGCACACACACACACACACGCACACGCACACACACACACAGCACACTCACTTACAATTGCAGAATAGGATTTTAGTTAGAGAGGAGTAAGGATTTTGGTTGCTTGGTTATCTGAGCGCTAACTTATGCAACAAACACATATGCATAATTTGCTGTCTCTAGCATTTACATAAATACACACACCCACACACAGACACAACATATGCTGTGTGTGTGTGTGTGAGTGTGTGTTATGAGATTTGCTTACGAAATGAACATCATTATCAAAAGACTCCCACACACACAGACATAGTAGCATACTTAACGGCCAGTTCTGATGTTGGTTAATTAGCTACACACACACACACACACCTGTTCTTTGTGTGTGTGTGGTTGGCACTCGCTTTGTCTCGTAACGTAATTGGCCTGTATACAATTGTAATTATAAACCACTAATAAGATTCGAACACGAAACGATTTTCAAACTGCCATCAGATGGGGTACTCCCCCCACTAACCCCTGACCGCCCACTCCCTCTTTGGCACTACCCCTCACCCGCTCACCACCCAATTATATAATTGTATTGGGCATCGTCACATCAACAAGTTAATTTTGCATATTGCAAAAGGTTGAGTTCAATGGGCGTGGCTGAGGCATAAACTGTGTGTGGTCGCAGTTACCCATGAAGTTCTCCTCTCGCGACTTTCCCTAGCTTTCGAAACATGGAGAAAGACAGCGATAGAGAAAGAGAGAGGGAGTAATGGAGGGAGAGAGGGTAAATGTGAGCATTTAATGCGATTAAAATGGCAAAGGGCAGCTTGGTTTCACTGTTGTTGGTTCCAAAATGCATTTGATAATTACAACATAAAGTGTTCAGGTGCCGACAAATGGCACTACAGAAAATTGATGAAAACTCAATTTCAATATATCATAAATTCTCTTACCCCATCCCACACACACTAACACTCCCCCCTCCCCCACAACATCTAACAACCCACCCACTGTCAACATGTTATAGTCTACAACTAATTGGTGCTCTTGTTGGCCAATTAATATTCGTATTATATTCAAATTGAGTAGAAATATTGAAATTATTTTCATTCTCGTTTATTTCGTTAAGGAAACTATCTTTAATGGAAACATTATTCTTTTTTTTGTTTTTATTCATTTAAAATAGAGTTCAGAAATTTGCAATCGAATTAAATTAATTATCAGCAGGAATCACAAATTAGAATTTTGATTAGAAGGAAATGTACATTTTTTATATAAATGGGTTATCGTGAAAACTTTAATTATAAATTCCATTCTTGTTAAATAAATATTATTTAAACTTAAAGTTTGCAAAATTAAATTAAAAAACGCTCTTAAAATATTATATTTATATTTATTTCTATTTATTATCATTTAATGTTATGAAATACTTAAATTTCTATCATAAACTTCTTTAATATGTTGTTCAATGATTTCCTTTTCTTAATTCTGTCACCATCATACTATTTAATTTGTATTAAATAATATAATTAACTAATACATACATAATTTAATTATTTTTGTTTCTTCTGCTTTTAAATTAAATGTAAATTCTTGAGTCGACTGGCCTAAGTTTATTATATCTATATGTGTAATAAATGCGAAATTTCAACTGGATGAGCTTCAAATAGATGGTCAAAGTCAAAGTCAAAGTCAAACTTACAGATTATGTAATTCGTACTATATATCACATTGTCAAGATCAGATGACTAAATAATATAGCTGCCAAAGAAATAATTGGATAAAAATGAACCTTTAGTATGAAGAGCTGTGTTGTTTTTAAAACTATCTCAACCAACCACTGGAAAATCAACTGCCTTTCCAACCTTTGTAAGCTATCTATATTATCTTTCTATCTCTCCTTATTCTCATTCCAATTAACTTCGTATTCTACCACCATTCTCTAGAACGCAGAATGTAGTATGAGTCTTCAAGGAAAATACAATCGTATTACCTTTGCTTCAACCTGAGAAATCCTGAAATTCTCAATTTCTTATAATATAGTAAGCCATGGGATCGAGATTTCCATTTTCATTCTGACTACAGAAACTGTTTCTCCGATATTCCTCAGTCGGTTGGCTGAGCTCACACGGAACACAGCTAAACTTGTAAAATTTTCAGTATTATTTTTTTCACTTTATTTTTTTTTTGGATTCCTCATAGTTTGTAAAATTTTATTTTTTCATGAACATTTTTTTGTGACGTTTTTTGTAATGTGATATCCAACAGCGAAAAATAAGCTGTCCTGACTACCTTGGTAAGTTTTCTATCTTATGTAAATTTCCTTAAACTCATACCAATTAACTTCGTATTCTATTCTTGCAGCAAGACGGAACCATCCTCTAGAATAAAGAATGTAGCTTGCGTCTTCAAGGAAAACGCTGATAAATACACTTTATAATCATTTTATATGAGCTTGAATATTGTAATTGGGTAAGTTTTATCTTCAAGGATTATTGATATCCATTTTTATTCACATTGGCTATTGTTAATATCGATTCTTGCACTTAAGGAATGTTTCATGTTTCAAGTGGTTGTATACAAGATATTTTATTACAAGATATTATTATTATATCTTATTCAGCAGACGGTACCCGCTTCTTAGTTCACCAGACTGTGGAGACTGTGGATTGCGTCGATTGAAATAAAAAAGAGTCACGTAAGCTCTTACCTCAGAAACTAAAAAATTATATTTAATTCTGTCCATTGCAGATCTGGCCTGTTTACTTTCTATACGATACAATTTAATATACGATACAATTTAATATACGACACAATTAGAGGGACGGTACCAGCCCTTTAATCAAATATAGTGAGGCTGTGGATTGCGTCAATTGAAATTATCAAAAGGAATTCAGGCAAGTTCTTACCTCACAAATTACAAAATTCTTTTTAATTCTGTCCATTGCAGATCTAAGTTAATATATATTATATACGATCCAAATTTGTGCTAACGATACCAGGCTGTGGATTGCGTTATGTTTAACTAAATAAAATTTAACTAACATTCACTACCTTATTCTTGTAAATAAATGCATAACAGATTATGTATTTCGTACATATAGTATGTTATAATAAATGTAATACTAAAATTCATGAATTAAAATGTTTTCTTTATTTTAATTATATCCGTGTCTCTTACTTTGTTTTCATGATAATAATTAATATAACATTTTATATATACATATATGTATTATTATAAATATGTAAATTATAATATATACATACATATATAAATATGTAATATAAATAACAATGCTTATACACGCACACAAAACGATTCAGAAAGCAATACTAAAGCCCAGTCGCCTGTTTGAGTTGTTCGCATCAAACGCTCAAACAGCTCATCGAACGGGTATTCGAACGAGTGTTCAACCCATTACCCGTACGAGTGTCTATACCGCAACTCCGACTCAGGTCTCGGGTGGCTGTCTGTGACGTCAGACACTCGTACTTGTACTCAACCCGAACATACATATACAGTCTCGTTCGAAGAAACGACTCATACATCATCACACCCGAATTTGAGTCAAACCTCAATACCCGAACGCAACACAGTCATACTCGACACCCGATTCGTAAGCAGAGAGACTCTGAGTTGAGTTGATTTGGTTTTTGGAAGGAGTGATCCGCTCATACTCGAACACACTGGTTGCAGCTCTCTGCTATGTACATATATATATAGTGAACAAAGAAAAAAGATGCGTCATTCTGATTTTTAGTGAACATTTTTAACAATATAATAGTCAAGTCAAACTAAAGATTGATCGCAAATCATAAATTCAATTGTATTATATTTGAAAATGGCTAACACACTCATTCTGCAACTGAATGTGTATTGTCTAATTAAAATACTAAAACATATTAAAAAAAATTGTGAATTTAATGAAATACACGACTCGGATATGATAAATAAATATGAGGATCTCATTAATTTTGCGCTATCGTGTGATGACTTTCATGACCTGGTCTATGATCGCTATCCAGATCTTTATGAAACACTTCAGATTCAAGAATTGTATTTACAGACATCAGAACAAATTTCTGTGAATTTTAATAAACTTTATGAACGGCTTCAGAAATCACCACAAAATTCTAAAGATAAGTTTTGGAAAGTTTACATAAATGCTCTTAAATTGAATATTTTATTGGAGGGGATCGAATTAATATATAGAACTGAAACACACAACAAAGATCATGGGGAAGTATTGGATATGTTTGTGGATGCGCTTCAAAACAAACAAAGTTTAAATCGATTGTATATTGATATGAAAGGTGAGTAATCTGAAAGTATCTCGATAACTAAGACCTAATATATTTAATTATCTTAAAGGATACTGTCTTGATAGACTACCTCAATTACGAAACCTGAATTGGATTTTCATAAACTCGAAAATAAATGCTAGCGATTTAGTTGATTGTTGCAAATCAAATAAATATTTAGGATTAATTAATTTAAGGTGTAATGAGTTCTATGGAAACCTCACTGATATTGTACCGCATTGTCAAGAGCTAACAGAGTTAGAATTTCTGATCAAGACGGATTTTCATGATTCTGAATACACACAGTTAGCAAAACTGCCAAATTTAAGGAACTTATATATTCGTGGTAAACATAAAGAAGGTTCCTTAAGTGCCTTAATAAAGTCATTAGTCGAAAAAGAATCGCATACTCTTGAAGCACTTTTTATAGAAACCAAAATAAATATTTCTGATTTTGTTGAAGCGATAGAAATTCCATCACTTAAGGTATTTATGTGCGGATTAACTAATGTTACGCATTTCTTATTAAAGTGGGAACATTCTATTGGGTTCTCCAAAAGCAATAAAAGTTTAATGTTATGTTTTGCACGAGAAAAAAATGCTACTGATTTGTATTTTTGATCAAATCTGCCAAGATTCCAATCGCTCGAGATTTGTGGAAAACACAAGATAGGTACATTAAAGACGCTCTTCAAGGCAATTGCCGAACAGGAATCGCCAGAATTGGAGACTTTGACAATATCACAAACTTATAATTCATATTTTTTTGATTTACATGATGATGATGATGATGAAGTTACTTTAACATTTCCTGTGGATGATGACGAAGAAAAAGAAATCAATGAAAGGAGAAAACAAATAAGAAGAGAAATAAGAAGAGAAAGAGTTGAAGAAGGAGAAAAAATGACTATGTTCAATAACCATGAAATATTAGAAATTTTGAAAATTAAATCTTTGAAATCGTTGGATTTTTGTTTTTCGGATAATCAACCAATGGAATTCCCAACGCAATTGCCTCAAATCAAATCAATGAAAATAGGATCGAATATAAAAGGATCATTGGAAAACCTTTTTAAAGCTTTTGCCGAACAGACACCTTCGAAACTAAACTACTTGAATACAAAAAAATACCGAATAAGTTTTAAGGAATCAATGGAAATTTTAAAAATTAAAACGTTAACCAAGCTTAGATGTAAATCTGACCACGGGTTGTATAAATCTTTTTTCTCCAGTTCAAAAAACTGAAATTAAATGGTCATGATTTGTTATACGACTCCTTTGAAACGCTTATAAAGTTTTTTGGGACCTTTAAAGAGACGTCTATAAATACGGATAAACATGTAAGAGCACTAACCATATACGACAAAACATCACGGAGAAGGAAACATACGGTTCTTCAACAATTTTCGATGGAAGAGAATCACATTCGACCAAAAATTGCTAATCTGTTAACATTTAAAAATATGAAGTGCTATATTTTCGATCCTCAAAGTATACAATATTTCAAACACTTGCCAAAACTTGAATCATTGAAAATAAAATCAGAGCATAAATTCGCCGATATTAGTGAAGGAATTTTGCAGGTCCTTAATGGATGCTCCAATAATATAACTATAAGACTATGTGACCGAAAGATATCATTTAACAAGAGTTTTAGAAAATTATCAATAATAAACAAATACGACCTTAACGCTGAGGAATATGATCCACTAGCTCAATTGGAACAACTGAGATCTCTGCACATAATCGGAAAGCCTAAGCTCGGTTCCTTTCAAAATCTTTTCAGTCAACTAAATAAAAATTGGCGCCTTGAAGAAATAATCATCGGAGATAATGATGACGATGCAACATTTAATTATGAAGAAGTAGCAGAATTATCAAAAATTGCGGCTTTAGAGAGACTTAAATGTGGCTTCTACGATGGAAAATGTTTTGAAGCTCTGCAAAATTTAAGAGCTCTTCAAGATCTCACAATTACCAGTTATCCAGAAGATTCTTTAAGACAGTTTCTTGAAGGTCTGGCCTCACGAAAGTATTCTAATCTACAAGCTCTGGCCTTATCAGGCAGCTCACTTTCCTTTGAAGCTATTGCTCAACTTGCCAGACTTAACTCATTGAAAAGATTAAAATGTAAGCTTGCCAATGCACAAAATATTGATCAACTGGCCAAGTTGAAACAACTAGAAGAACTTACTATAAGAGCTGATAAATGTGATTCCTTGGTCACATTACTCAACGCATTGACTTCTACAGAGTCAGAAACTCTTCAAAAATTGGAAATAACACATCGATTTATTTTATACGAGGAGATGACGATCATCGCGAAGTTTAAGAACTTATCAAAATTGTTTTGCGAATTAAAAGACGCTAAGGGTATTGAATTATTGACCCAATTAACAGAACTAATAGAACTATCTTTAAGCCTTAAAGATAACTGTGATACAGAGGGCATTGAAATCTTGGCCCAGTTAAATAAACTAACTCATTTGGAAATTGAATCTCCAGAAAGTGGCTCCCTAACAGAGCTTTTCAAACAATTATCATTGAGAGAAGTGCCAATTCTGCAAAGCTTGATCATACGAAAATATCACATAACGTCTACAGAAATCGATGCAATTGCACAATTGAAAACGCTGAAAAGACTTCAATGTGAAGTTGACTTTAATACCTGTCACAGTTTGGCAGATTTAACAAATCTTGAAGTATTAGAAAGTATATCAGGCCGTGGATATGATTATTCCTTCATTTACGATAAGATGAAGATATTTAATAATGGACGAAATTGACCTTAATGTAAATTTTAGGTAACCAAAACTCTTTTCCCAAAAAGTCTCAATTAAATTTCTTTAACATTTCCTATTTAAGGGTCCCAAAGGAGCTCATTATTGAACATATTGCGGACATAGAATGAGTGAGGGTTGTTGTTTAACTAAATATCAAAACTGTTTGCGCAGTTATACTAATACTAATATTAATAAAAATATTATACAAGAACATAAACTGGTATTTTGTTCTTTTCTTTAATTTCCTAAACAATATAGAAACGTTTTATTATATAGAATGTAACACGCCGCAACATTTAATCATCAAAAATATTCAATATTAACCTTCATGCCAAATTTGGTGACTCTAGCTCTTACAGTCTCTGAGATATAGGTGTTCAAAAAAGGGACAGACGGACAGACAGACGGACATGGCTATATCGACTCGGCTGTTGATGCTGATCAAGAATATATATAATTTATGGGGTCTGCAAGGTAAAAAGTGTATAGCAAGAATCGATGTTGGGGATCGATGTATCGATATTATTTATATCCGTGCCTCTTACTTTGTTTTCATGAATTTTGTTAACATATATGCATATATTATATTATAATAATTAATGTAACATTTTATATATACATATATGTATTATTATAAATATGTAAATTATAATATATACATACATATATAAATATGTAATATAAATACCAATGATTATACACGCACACAAAACGATTCAGAAAGCAATACTAAAGCCCAGTCGCCTGTTTGAGTTGTTCGCATCAAACGCTCAAACAGCTCATCGAACGGGTATTCGAACGAGTGTGCAACCCATTACCCGTACGAGTGTCTATACCGCAACTCCGACTCAGGTCTCGGGTGGCGGTCTGTGACGTCAGACACTCGTACTTGTACTCAACCCGAACATACATATACAGTCTCGTTCGAAGAAACGACTCATACATCATCACACCCGAATTTGAGTCAAACCTCAATACCCAAACGCAACACAGTCATACTCGACACCCGATTCGTAAGCAGAGAGACTCTGAGTTGAGTTGAATTGGTTTTTGGAAGGGGTGATCCGCTCATACTCGAACACACTCGTTGCAGCTCTCTGGTATGTACTTAGTGATGGCACGGTGAATCAAATAATTTACATCAATCGATTATTTTGTTTCAATTCACGATTTAATTGTATTGAAAAATGGGTTGCGATTATACGTGTCCTTAATCGATTATATGCTCCAATAATCGAATCACTATTTGCGTGTTAAGAAGGCGGAAAGAAGAGCAATTTGATTAGATTATGGCATCAAAATTTAGCAAGGAATGAAAATATTTTTCTTAAGCGGATGAAAAATTTGTTATTTGTTAATTGTTGCATTACATATTCACATTTAAAATACCAAATATTTCAAAATTCGGGGCACAGTAAAAAAATCATTTGATTAGTCGATTATTTTCATTAAACTTAATCATACGACTCAATAATCGATTAATGCATTTATATCATACACATCGAGCAATCATACAAAATACTTCTTTGCTGGTTTGGATAATTTGTTTGATATTAAAGGATCTTTTTTTTTTGCAAAACTAAATGGATTTATTCTCAGATAGTTGCTTTGTTTTTTAAGTCTTTAAGTTGATATTATGTTTGTTCCTTTGCTACCTTGAATCGCTTAAACTACCTTTTTCACCATGAAAGACCCTTTAATTGTGTGACGATTTCGGGGATTCTAAGGCGATTTGTCAGTGCTTAAGTGACCGGTGGAAAGCGAGAGAATTGCATTGTCCCCGCTCCCCGCATCAGTCTATTTTTGGCGCTTGCAATGGGAGGAAATGAAAATGAAAATGGAAATTGACAAGTGGACAGCGAGATGTGACGAAACGAGAAGAAACGAGACGAGACGAGACGAAGGGAGACAAGAAGTGAAGGGAAAAGCCAGCCAAGGCGAACGCATTCATATGTGAAATGGAAAAAATTATAATCCAAATAAGAGTGAATGCAAAGGGGGGACGGGGGATAAGAAGAATCGATGACGGATATGTGTTGATAGCCAGCCAAGTCGATAGAGAAAGAGACAGAGAGAGAAAGAGAGAGAGAGAGAGAGAGAGAGAGAAAGACGCATCGTCGTCGTTGTGGCTACTTCTGTAACCATTTTTTGAAAAATTTCTTAAAATTCAATAAATATTTATGAGTTGATAATGCCAAAGAGAAGTACACACACACACACATACACGCACACACACACGCATAAACATGACACACATATCGGCACACCACACATACACTCATACAGCTGACAAGCTGGTTACTTGGTTGAATTAAATAGATTAAGGATATACGAAGTAAGAGATGAAAACAAGGACCTAGCAGAGGGAAAGGAAAGCATCATGCAAACATGTTGTATGTATGTGTGTATGTGTGTATGTATGCACATCTCTAAATTATACAGTAAGCCAATGTAATGCGCATAATTCATATTTATTTATTGCATTTCTGGATAATCAGGTGAAGGACAAACAAACACTCTATTCTCTAGTACGCAACTATCTCTCTAAATATGTCACTCAATCGTATTACCTTTGCTTCAACCTGAGAAATCCCAAAATTTTCAATTTCTTATAATCTAGTAAGCCATGGGATCGAGATTTTTATTTTCATTCTGACTACAGAAACTGTTTCTCCGATATTCCCCAGTCGGTTGGCTGAGCTCACACGGAGCACAGCTAAACTTGTAAAATTTTCAGTATTTTTTTTTCACTTTTTTTTTTTGGATTCCTCATAGTTTGTAAATTTTTATTTTTTTATGAACAATTTTTTTGTGGAGTTCTTAAGAATGTGATATGCAACACCGAAAAATAAGCTGACCTGACTACCTTGGTAAGTTTCCTATCTTATACAAATTTCCTTAACCTCATCCTAATTAATTTCGTATTCTATTCTTGCAGCAAGACGGAACCATCCTCTAGAATAAAGAATGTAGCTTGCGTCTTCAAGGAAAACGCTGATAAATACACTTTATAATCATTTTATATGAGCTTGAATATTGTAATTGGGTAAGTTTTATCCTGGATTATTGATATCCATTTTTATTCACATTGACTATTGTTAATATCGATTCTTGCTCTTAAGGGATGTGCGTACCATGGCCTGTTTCTAGTTTCAAGTGTTTGTCATTAATTTGTATACAAGATATTTTTATATCTTATCCAGCAGACGGTACCCGCTTCTTAGTTCACCAGACTGTGGAGACTGTGGATTGCGTCAGTTGAAATAATAAGAAATAATAAGAAACTCAAAAATTATATTTATTTCTGTCCATTGCAGATCTGGCCTGTTTACTTTCTATACGATACAATTTAATATACGATACAATTTAATATACGACACAATTAGAGGGACGGTACCAGCCCTTTAATCAAATATAGTGAGGCTGTGGATTGCGTCAATTGAAATTATCAAAAGGAATTCAGGCAAGTTCTTACCTCAGAAATAACAAAATTCTTTTTAATTCTGTCCATTGCAGATTTATGCATATATATTTGATCCAATTTATTGCTAACGGTACCAGGCTGTGGATTGCGTTATGTTTAACTAAATGAAATTTAACTAATATTCACCAATCCTTGATCTTGTACATACATTGAAACGATTATGCTCTACTTCAAATACATACAAATATACAAATTCAACTGAATATAGTTTTTGGGAGAGGGCTTAACAATCCAGGGTAACTTCGCCAGAGGGTACTTGCTAGTCGAGGTTGCTCATCTCCCAGCATACCCATTTTTTTTTCGTGGTTCAGATAAAAAAAAGGGAATTCATCAAACGAATTATTAGAAAAGTTTTCTAGTTGGCACCGTTATTGCTAAAGACGCGCGCTGCCAACTTGGCTTATAGGAAGGAAGACTACAGAGTGATGAGTCAAAGAGGGTTTAGGATGAGAGAAAGAGAGAGAGAGAGAGGCAGGGGAGGGTTCCTCAATGAAGCCGCCAATAATGTTGAGCACGTCGAACGCGACGAAACAGATGAACAAACTTTAACAAACAACAAGCAAACAAACAAACAAATAAACAGGCTGGCAGGCTGGCAGGCTCACTGACTGGGGATGCCAACTTATTTATAAAAATAGGGACGCGTCTACAGTCGAGTAATCTAGACTATGCCAAACCCTGCTCTGTTTAAATGCCATGATATGATAAAAAAAAATAATTATTATTCATAATCTATGCAGCTATTTATTAACATAGTTTTAATAACTGTTCAGTCTTCGCTGTATAACTTTCGAGTTAATTCCATGATCGACAGCTTTCGACTTATTTGAAACCAAACTTGATCTGGTTAAGATACAGAGAAATCTATTTACCAAGCTCCTATAGCCTCTGAGATCTGGGTCTTTATACAAAAGGACAAGGCTATATCGGTGTAGATGATGATCCAGAATACATACATACTTTGTGACAAAATTATAATACACTCTGCAAGGGTGTTCAAATAAGTGGAGGAATCTTAATAGGTGTTACAAAATTTCAGCGCATTCTCATATCTAAACTTAGTATTAAATATATTTTAGCCAAAGTTGTTCGATATCCATAAATAAGGTGTCTAAGAAAACTTATATATAAGCTAATTAAAGAAGTTTTCAATTATTATATAGCTGAATTTTGAAAATGTGGATAAACAATATCAAAATATTTTACACCCTTTGTACCTTTAAAGGTACAGGGTCTAAAAACGCACGAAATGAACGGAATGCAGGCAGCGTAATGAAATTCTGTGCATATTCTGACTTACACACAAACCCACACACACACGCATACACGTACACTCACATACTTGGCCTAACTGTAAGTTGGTTTTGTGCGATTGTCTTGTTTGTGTATCTGTATTGGTGAATAGTTCGTCCTTCTCCTGGCAAAAAAAAGGAACTGAAGCGCGCGACGTCGCGTACGTGATGTTCATATTTTCATAGATTCAATAATTTATAAATTTTATGCTTACACACACACATACACACGCACACACAGACACATACATACACGTACCAGCTACAGTCTGTGTGATCTCTGCGCTGATTTGTCTGTCCGTCTGTCTGTCCGTCTGTCTGTCCGCCTGTCTGTCTGTATGTCTGTCTCGATGTGCCCTGTCGACAACTTTTATTGAAGATTCCTTGAGCACACCTACACCGCCCCTCGCACCTCTCCCTTTCGGCAACTCTCGACCTTCCTCCCACCTCTTGTGGCCAGATGCGTCCAACACTTTGGCCAATGACTTTTACTCCAACAGTATTCTTAGTCGTAAATCTCTGTATGATATTCATTTAATTATATTACGTATACGTAGCGTAAATTCTAAGGTTTTTTAAAATGTAAGAGAAGCTTCATATCGATAGTTTGAGCCTAAGGCCAAGATTTGTACAGCTTTTGAGCCTTCTATAAATTTAATACAGAAAATTTATTTATTTTCTCAATTGTTTTCAATATACTTTTTTACATAGTAACTTGAAGAGTTCACACCGCCATAACTTTTAATAAACTGAACTGATTTCCAAGCGGAATGTTCTAAATTGTATAAAAATTGTCTTCATTTTATATTAAATAAATTTGTTTTGCTATATTTTCGATTTTGAACGAAGAGGGAACCTTCTAGTCAAGCACTTGATTCCTTTATTAGGCACTTTTATGATTAATATATTTTAGTTTGACTATCAATTTACCTTATGGAGGTTAAGTCAATCCCTCCCCCCTTCCCCCCACCACACAAAAATAACCTGAGTTTGCTGTGATTTACATGCGAAGGTTGTAAAAAAAAAGAATTGTTTCCCGGCTTTTGGGGACGTGTAATGCCTACAAAATATGGAAAAACCCCAATGAAATGCATGTAACTGCATTACAGTATGTCTGTGTGTGTGCGAGTGTGTTTGAGTGTGTGACTGTGTGTGTGTGTGTGTGTGTGTGTGTGTGTGTGTGTGTGTGTGTGTGTGTGTGTGTGTGGACACACACAAAAGTAGGATGAGCAAACAGGGAACAAGCTGAATAAAATACAACACGCAGAAAACGACGTCGACTCGTCGACACTTTCAGTTTTTTAACTCAATTTTCAATAAAAACAGTGCACAAAACTTTTTTCTGTGTTGTTAACTTAATTTTCGGATAGCGCTGCTCGCTGCTCGTTGCTCGCAGCTCGTTGCTAAAAGCATTTCATTGTTGTCCAACTCGTTCTTTCTAATACCCTGTAAACTATGCGGGTAGCGGGTATAAAAAAGTCACATGCTTCTTCTATAGGAAGTAACTGAAAAATCTTGACCAAGTGATCTCATGTACATATAAAAGCAAAAGTTATAAAAATGTTGTACGTACTTTCAGATATTTCTTATCATATATAACATAACTAAATTGTTTCATTCATTCGTTCATTCGATTGCCTCTACTGTTTTTATTTGCTTTTCATATTTTTAAAAGTTATTTACTAAATTTCCTTCTCGATCCATTTAGAAACATAGATGCTATATGCAAAATAACTGCTTTAAGGGTATTCTTACGTCCATCACTTTTATTTGTAACTTTTCAGCTTGTTTTGTTGTTGCCTAGCTGGGCAAGTTTGTGGGCGTGGCATCCAAAAAGCGAAGCAACGGCATTTTACACGCACTGAAAGATTTCACTTACAGCATTGAAGGGGGATCCAACGCAAATTTGAAGAGAGAAAGTTGGAGGATGGGACATAGGGTAAAAGTCTACAAAATGCAGTTAGTGTCAAATGTGAGTTAGTATCAGCAAAAGTACACACACACACACACACACACACACACACACACACACACACACGCACACACACATACGCACATGGCAGCTGCATTCCGAAATTCCCAAGTGAAGCGCAAATGGCTTAAGAGTTTCTTTGGCAAATAACATTTGACAAACAACAAAGAAAGAGTAGACCAACGAGAAGAAAGAGATAGTTAGGGTTAGAGAGTAAACGAGTAAGATGACCAACAAAACTGTTGGTCAATTATGCAAACAGTTAATTCCATGAGTAACTTGTTCGAATTAGTTTATAAGCCATATTCAAAAAACTAATTTCATTTTTCAGATCTACAGATTTAAGGGTATGCTATCAACACTTTAGTATAATTGATAACGTAGCTTTGCGAAACAGAAAACTACTATTATTATAACTAATATTCCAATTTATTTACAAGTTTCTAGTAATATTCAGACTTTGTGATCAACAGGGCTCTGCTTCATAGAATATACCTACCCATTACTGCAATTATTCTGTATACAGGGTAGATTAAGTAAAATATTTAGGACCGTTTTCTCATCATCAAACCGATAGCCTTATAATTTGAATGTTCTTCTGGAAGAAATTTAAATGTTAATTTTCTTGTCTTTAGAGTTCTGAGAAGTATTCCCATTATTCGATTAACACATTTGCATGTCTAGATTTTCAATTGAAGCCGGAACAAACATTCAACAGCATGTTGGTGGCGACATCTATCGACGTCATTGGACTAAACCAATCAGTTTTTCCTGGAAAGATATATCTACATATGTACGTGTATGTATGTATGAGGATTGGGAGCTGCCTGCATTGAACAATAACAAATATTCGTACTTATTTGTGAATCATATCGAATATCTTGGTTGGGCCATCGCTCATGTGGCACACACACACACACATACGCACACACATACAATGCAATTATTATTGTTGTCATTTTTAGTCACTAATCACTCTCGAATAACGGGCCGCCGATGTCGATGCCGATGCCGCCGCCGGCAGCGTCATAATAAAAATAATGATGTGACATAAAAAAGTGGGCAGCGCTGCCGCAAATACAACATATATCGATATCTATAGATATATGTACATACATATATAAATTTATGTATATGTGTGTGGGTGTGTGTGTGTGTGTTGTCATAAATCTTTCATTGATTGCAAACGAAGACATCGAAGACAACGTTGACAACGACCCAAGATGAGCAGTAGCAGCTGGCTCGATAGATAGCTCGGTTTTGTCTGCTCGGTCTTCTTCTCCGGTGGTTGTAGTGGTTCATCGATAAGTTCGAGGGGGGTGGGGGGGGGGTGTAAATGGAGGAACTCAGACAGTGCCACAGTGCCACAAGGTGGCTCCTTTACCACCACCACGGTGGTTGCTGACGCTTGTGCCAAAACAACCAGCGACTGTATAAAGCGGGGCAAAAACTGAAATAGATATAAATGTTTCAGCCGTTGTCGCCACGGTAGCGATGACGCTGTTGCTCATTTCGAAATACACTACAAAATGAGGTACAACAGCTTGCACATACTGTTTCAATACTTCAATACTTCAATATTTAATTACTGCTCAAAGAAAAGCAGTACAAATCAATTTTTTTTAAGTAAATGCCATCAAATGCTGTCAAATGAAACCAACTATTGTATGATTATAAAAAGTACTAAAATATCTACTTAATGGATATGTAGTGTAGATAATGTTTCGAATTATTGGCACAACATGATCAAATGTACTTTGAATAAAATAGTTTGACGTACTACAAGTTGAAATATAATATTAAGTTAGTCTATAATATAATATACTATAAAGATAGTTTGAAAACAATGCATTCCTTATAGTTGGGAATTCAATACCAATTGAAAAGCTACTTAATTAACAAATAAATACTCGTCAGTTTCTACCAAGTGTTTCAAATGATTTCTATAATATTTAATAATTTAAACAATTCTTGGCTTTAATTTTGTTTATAATAGTGGCTTTTAGCAGCTCCAGTTTTTGCAGATAACCAAATGTAATTTAATTTAAATAACTTAAGTAATTCTTAACATAAGTTTTGTGTGAAAATTACGTATACCACAAGTAGTAAGTAAGTCAGTTTTTAGGGTATTTACTAGCCGACATATGACACTATATAGATACTATTTTATATGTTTGTGTGTGTATTGCACAGTATGTGTATGTATAAGAAATATTTTTTGTTGTCTTCGTTTATCTTGTTTATCATGGATTTCATTATGGCTGTGGTTGCGTGTCTTTTGCTTTGCGGTGGCTTATGTCGCCATTCGATTTTGAAAATGTAAATCTCTTGTACTCATCCTCCTCCATCTTATTTGCAGTCCCCCGCCCTCCCTACCCGTAATCTTCATCCTCCTCCTCCTCCTCCTCCTCCTCCCCCTCTTTCTGTTCACATTGTCGTCGATGGCGATGGCGATGTCGTTGGCGGCGTCGTTTGTCAACATGTCAGCTGCGCTGATTGGTGATTTCGATCTGAATTATTAAGTTGCTTTTAATGCGTTTGCTTTTGCTTTTTGTCATTGCCACTGCCATTGCTTTTGCTTTTGCTAACGCTTCTGCTTTCTGCTTTTGCTTTATTTTCATTTTATTCTGTCGCCGTTCGATTTTATGTGGCATACTTTTCAGCGCCCAGCGGCACAATGCGAAAACAAAAGCGTCAAACAGCCGCTAAACCAGACAACAACAACAATCTGTAGAGCCACAACAACAACAACAACAACAGCTGCAACAACAACAACAACAACAACAGCAACAACAACAAGGAGAGCATATTGAGTGCAAGTGGATCACTTAAATTCGCCTTCGCCACGTAATTGGTTCTTTACATTATTTAGTGACATTTGACGTAGATGCTAAGTATTTTTGGATTGCCCCAGAGAGAGAGAGAGAAAGAGAGAGAGTGAAAGAGAGGAGACTGAATAAGAGAAAGAGAGAGACAATCAGCTGGGGATGCTGTGGTTTTCAAGTGTAAAACATATTTAATGATGTATTGGGAAAGCTACACGATCTTTTCATATCAAACGTAGTTTTTCCAAAAAGTACAACCTTCTAACTATCTGTATATATAAAACTCTTTGTCCGGACTGACTGACTGACTGATTCACTGAGTCATCACGCTGTAGGCCAAACGGCTTAAGATATTGATCTGAAACTTTCACATAACATAGATAAGAGAAATTAGATGTAGAGAAATTAAAAATAATTTCGATATATTTTTTTATTGAAATGTGTAACTTATTGAAGGAGTCGTGGCAGTCCCATAAAAAATATATATTCTTGACCAGGACGACGAGCTGATTCTATATCCGCCTGTCTGTCTGTCTGTCTGTCTGTTTTTTAAACAAACCATTTTAAAATGTGGAACTAATTTATATATCAAATCATAATCAAAATGACCTTCCGCATGAAAATCGGTTAAGTTTTAACAAAGTTTTAAAAGTTCGAAATCTGTTGACCCTTTGGCCATATATATCTACAACATATCATATAACTGAGGGACTGTGCCTGGTAATCTTATTTCAATGCAAGAGTATAATATGAACTCTCTGGAATAGTTTTCAACTTACCGAACTGACGTGCATCATCATGGACTGTCTGCTAAGTAGTTACTTATATGATTCCTGAAATATGTAGATAAGGAAAGTGAATCAATATTTAAACATTTTAATATTATTTTTATTTTTTAATGTCGAATTCAAAGAGTACTTTATAAGTTTCTATATGTTTCCATGTGCTAAAATACTTTGGCTAACATTTAAATTGTGAGATGCCCTCACAGAAAAAGGATTACAGATAGACCACAAAATGGTAAACGACTTTGATAAACCAATGTCTTGAGTCTATGCGATTTACGAGCTGATTTCAAGAGATACAAATTCGATACACACACACACACACACACATACATAGCAAGACAGGGTTGAAGGTTAAGAAGGGATAAGGGGTTGAGGTCCTCGTCAAGTTATCTACAGCAAAACTTTCAATTGCATTTTGGCCAAGTTACTTTTAGCTTATCTTTATTATCTTCACTGTTATTAACTTGAAGGATGGGTGGAAAAGGGGGAGGGGGGAGTGTGTGTGTGGCTCGTAAACTATGTCATGTGTCATAAATGACAGATTCTTAGGCATACTTCATTGATCCCTTTTGGCCGCAACGTTTTTACGACGAGATGCCACCACATACACAGTCAACAAACACACACAAATTGTTGCAGTATCTATCGCACACACACACACACACACACACATACACACACAGACACACTCACGCAGACACTCACATACAGAGTGCGTGTTTGAAGTTTGCTTTTGATAAATGAATGGATTTTCAAAGGCGACGTTAATGAAATACGCACACAAGACACAGTATAAGGAGTAGATGAAGAGGAACCTCAGCATGTGTCCTTCTCTATGTGTGTGCGTGTGTGTGTGCTTCCATATATCCTTCAATCTATCAAACTCACGTGTCCGTCGTGTCTCAATTTACTCGCTTAGTTTATGTTCAAACTGGCGGACGTTTCCCGGTCCGAACTCCTGGCGACTATTTTGATAGAGTCCGTTTGGCATATTTATGAAGTCAACGCAGCGGGCATTGAAAGGACACACAGAGAGAGAGAGAGAGAGAGAGAGAGATAGAGGGAGAGAGAACTAGATTCTCAGACTCGGACTCAAACAAAAATAAACTCCTCCTCCAGAGAAATTGTGTTTGTTTATCTTTGCATACAAAAACATTTATTAGAACTAACTAGTTTACTTTCTCCTCTAAAAAAACTTTCAACTAGTTGGTCAAATTTGAAATAAGTTTAATTTTTAATCGGAAGTAAATTTTACTTTAGTTTATTACAATACTCAATTTCAATTTAATTTCTTTACCATTCGACTTTTCTAATTAGATTTTAATACAAAATAGTCAAATTATAACTTTTAAGAATGGTTGTTTTGGGTAGAAAATTGTATTATATGTATTAGACTATACTAAATATGATCAATTATATAATTGCTTTCATTCAATTTTTTACACTGATCATCAGAAATGATTTTTACTTTTTTTTCATTTCTGTCTTAATTGTAGCAGATATTTTGTAATGCAAATTGATTTGGAATTGTATTTCCCAAGAGACACATTTTTTAAAAGCATTTCCAATTGATGCGCTGGGAACTGTTGACCAATTCAAGGAACTTTAATATCAAATTGGAATCGGAATCGGAATCGGAAGCGAACAGATTGTCTGGGAACAGCAACAGGCCTTGTTTCATTTGTATTATGAATTAAGCACAAGGCGGTGGACCGGGCAATGGCTCAATAATTGCAAACTACTGAAGCATTTAATATTTTGAGTGCATTTCCGCGTTACGCGTGGACAGGAAAAAAACAAGGTGTGAGGTGTGAGAGAAAAGGAGAGAGGAATGGAACGGAAAGGAAAACAAAATGGGACGCACATGAAAATCGAAAGTCCAAACCGGTCAGACCCAGGTCAGTTCAGTTCATTTGAAGTTTTGGGTATCCGTTGAGATCCCAGACTCTTGGTTCGGCCGGCCGTAAAGTTAATAAAGCGCCCTGGAGGCGATAAACAATTTGCGTCCAGCGAACCACAGGATCAGGAGTGGGAAACAAATGTGGAGAAGTTTCAGATTCGGGGAGTGGACTCAGTCAGTCAGTCCATGGAGCGTTGACTGCCCCGAAGGCAGCCAGTGTAGCTACGGCTCAACGGGCTGCGAACTTGAAATTCTAATTGGCATTTTATGCCGGGCCACGCCTACAATACAATCCACCCATCCATCCATCCATCCATCCATCCCTTCTTTCCACCTACCCACTGACACAATCCGTCGGACGGGGGAACTGTCGAACAGGTGTGAAATCGTTGACGAATTCTCACGAATACGTTTAATCCGCTTTCTGATTTTTGTTGCAGCCACTGGAAACATTGTATGTGAGGGTGTGTGTGTGAGGGTGTTTGTCTGTGTGTGTGTGTGTGTGTGTGTGTGTACTGGGAGGTGAGTGCAGTTGGGGTTAAGGAAGGTTCAGGACCTGGTGACTCGGCTCTCGGAACAGTTTTGCATTTTGCGGGCGATATCATGTTGGATTAAAAGCGCGTCGTGCCCTTCGTTGCAAATTAATTTCGTGTACATGTCCTGCAGCCTTTTGCAAGTTTATACGCCTGCATCCACATGAGTGTGAGTGTGTGTGTAGGTGTGTGTGTAGGTGTGTGTGTTTTCCAGTCCGTCTGCATATCGAGTTACCCAGCTACAACCTGTCCATCACTTGGCCCCTTGTCGGAGGCACACACACACAGTCTGTGTGCCGTGTTGTCGTCGTCCTTGCGTCCTGGCATTCAGTCTTCCCAGTGTTCTGTGTTCCTGAACTCCTCCCGGCAACCGACAACCGACAACCAACAACCAACAACCGACAACCGCAAATGTTAAAGCGGCGTGACTTTATTTGATTGTCTGCCGAGTGCACTGGCATTTCGGTTTCAGTTGTTTTTAGATCCGCTTGAAATTATACAAAAACAGTAGATCCTTTTTAGCATAACAGGATTGTTGTCTAAATTGAAATTAAAACCCTTTTTTTCTCTCTTCCTCTCTCTCTCTCTTTTTTATTTTTGTCTACGCCGATGGGGCGATGGACAATTGTTATGATTTGACTGAGGCAAGTTTCAAACGGTTTTGCGTTTCATTTTGTGGGAGAAACGAATGTCAATGAATGTTATTTCCAGCTAAACTTGGAGTCTTCTTGCATTATAGACTCTATATTTTATATAGCACATTTCCACGGTTTTTAACTTATTATTAAATGATAATAATTAATATGTATGTCCTTCAAGGACATGTGACGTAGCAGAGGTTTAGAAAGGTTTTGAGCCACACATTGTAAATATTTTTAGATTTAAGTTAATATAGTTAATACAAATCTAATAATACCACTTATTTTTGATTTTTATTGTAATATATTAATTTAATTTTTATTTTAAAAATTAAAGAATTAGTTTTTGCTTTGATTATTATAATAAAAGTTAAACATATTTTGTTGTGTAATCAAAGTCTGTACTACTAAATATGAGTACATTCTGTTTTATTATTCTGCATTCCGATAATTGATTTTCCTACTTTTTTCCATCTAAATTTTCTTTTTAAACTCCTAACTCTTATTTGTGATTCCTGTTGTAGAGTTTGCAAGTGTAGTTCCTTTATTTTCTTGGAATATTTTCCTTTCTATCTCTTTCTTCAGAGAGCAACAGGATTTCTTTGTTAATGCTTCATATCAACACAGTTATTACTTAACATTTTGCATTTTCCTTTGCACTTTCCAGGTACTTGTAGTGAGTTTTTATTTTTTCAATTGCTGTAAGGTACACAGAGAGAAAAAATCAAGTATTTCGTACTTAAAACTCAACAATTCGAACTTGATATCGAATCAAGTACGGAATTACTATATTCGAGGACCACGCACTTATTTCAAGTTCGATTTTCAAGTACGATTTTTAAGTTTGTAGTCTTGAATTAAGTACACTTTATACTTGAATCAAGTACTGAAAACTCGAAAAATAAGAATTTTCGATCTCAGTTTAAGTTTTCTTGCACATGAATTAAGATCTTCTGTTTATTATTATTTTTTTTATTTGTTATTAAATTTTTGTATTGTTTTATTAATTAGTTATTAAATTTAAATTTATGTATATTACCGTTTTTATTTAATAATAACATTGTTGTTTGTTTTTTTAATAACCTGACTTACATGGGATTCGAACTCGGGACCTCAGCTTCAAAATCGGGTACTCTATCTAGCGAGCTACGATGTAAACAATTTCTTGTAGACTTAAAAACCTATATATTCTACACAGAACGACAGGCTGACACAGACAGACAAATTGACAGACAAATGACAGACAACAATTTATTTGTTAAAATGTAATTTTATCCAAGGAATATTTTAAAAAATGTCAAAACAGAAGATAAAACATTAGAAAACATTGTTTAATTAATGCCGCTGTTGGGGTTCGAACCCGGGTTCCGAACTAATATTGAGTATTTCCGTACTCAATTTAAGTATATTTCGAATTATACTTGATTCAAGTTTACTTTTACTCTAAACAAGTCTACTTATACTTGATTCAAGTATTTTCACGCTTGTTTTAAGTAATTCGTACTTAAATCAAGTATTTATTTGAAATACTAAAAATACTTATTTCAATGCATTTCGTACTTAATTTTAGTACGTGTTTTTTTTTCTCTGTGTAAGCATACGCATCTCTACTTTACTCTCTTGCACTCGAGTAAGCTTAAGTTGAAGAATCATTCGATTAAATACTCTTCTTGAAAGCTTAGTCCTTTCCAAGTGGATTCTCTTTTCAAATGATTACACATTCTAAAGGTTTGAGCCTAGATTTATTTTCTTATTTTCTTTTAAGCAGTCAGTTAAGCTGCAATATTATGATAGTTATTTCTGAAGAGCATTTTCTCAGTTAGATTTCGTTTTCTCATCTTCACGTTAGAGAGCCTTATTGTAAGTTGAGTTGTAGTTGTGTGCTCAATTTGTAATTGTATACAATTTGATATTTATAAATATGACATGTAAATTGAAAGTTACTCCAGCTGTCTCTGATTATGAGATGCAAGTGAAATTGGAATTTTGGCTAAAATTATTCTTAAGATACTTGTTTTTTGGGCTGAGAAAAGTAACTCCTAATGATAACTCCTATTCACTTTAAGTCATTCTATAATTTGCTATAGTTTCTATTTGTTGACATATTTAATTCAGTGTCACACATCCTCCACTTCAGTCGCCATGCTAATGTCCTTTTTCGTAGACAATTTTACAAAGAAAATTACATAAAGATAGCAAGTACATAAAAGTTTTCGTAATATTAGAAATATATATATCGACAGCTACAAGGTTGGACATTATTTGACTTGCTCATCCATTTAAACAGTTTCAGGGGCGGCTCTCCACTGTCCTGGGACTCCTTTGACAAGGCATAAAAATAAGAATAAAAAAAAGAGGACGACAAAAAAAAAACTGTGAAAAATACACACATAAATGCCGATTAAATCTTTATTTTCTGCCTTGAAGCACGCAAAACTGGTTGTAGATGGTGGCAGGACGTCCTGTGTCCAGGATATTTGGTTACGCATTTTTTATGTGTTGTTGTTGCTGTTGTTGTTGTTGAGGACCCGCCGTTGACTGTTGACAGACATGTGACAGCGGATGGGCGTATGGTTGATCGTGCAACCTGATGATTTAATAACTGGCTAAGCTGATTAGGAGTTGGAGAAAGTGCCCGGTAAATATAACAAAAGGAAAGGGGTTGCAAAAATGTTTAAGGGTGGCCAGCAGGCAAGAGGGGAAGATAAGTTGACGAGGCGGGAGGAAAACTTACCACCAAGCATAACGTTGCTTGTTGCTTCCCTATTGTTGTTGTTTTTGTAATACCCTTGCAGTGGCTATTATAATTTTGTTACGAGATCTGTAACGCATTAACACATAAAGTATATATATATATTCTTGATCAGCACGATGAGCTGTCCGTCTGTCTGTCTGTTCATTTCTATGCAAAGTAGTCTCTCAGTTTTAAAGCTGTCCTGATGAAACTTTGTACAGGTCTATCAGATCGGATCACTATATCATAAATCTGCCATAGGAACAATCGTCTAGAAATCAAACTTTAGCGGTGACCACTTTTTGGTTTCTTAGGATACAAAACTCACAAATTGTGTGTCTAAATTTGACCAAATTTGCTTTAAATCTGTCTACTATACCATAAACCTGTCTTATGTTAAATTTAAATAAAGGGTATTAAATCTTTGGTGTGCCATAGATAGCACAAATTTCTATTTGCTGTACGTCTTTTTGTTGTGGCTGTTGTCACCGCAGCGTAACGCGGTATGTGTGTGTGTGTGTGTACAACGTGTGTGTGATTGATGACAACTCAAATAAGCGATGATTGATGCTTATTTTACACTTTTCGTTACAACACACGGCGACACATGTTTATTTATGTGTGTGTGTGTGTGTTGCATCGGCAGCACTTTTTTTTTGGCTGGCTTATACCATATCGGGATTATTATGAGCACACGTTCGAGGCGTCTCCAGACGCCGGCAACAACAACAGCAACGACAACGACAACAACAACAATAACAATGCCAAAGCCGTCAACGAGCCGCAATCATCAATGTTACCAACAGTCTGCGCCTCTCTGTCAAAGTGGGTGGCAATCTGTGTTAGTGTATTGGTAATTTGCTAGAAAATTTCCTGCATATGCATTTGTGTGCGTGTGTGTGTGTGTGTGTTAGGTGTTCTTGTGGTTTACTTATTGCTGCGCTGCAATACATCATCAGCTGCCAGTCAAGCGGGTAGGAGTTTCTGCACAAAACCATCTCGCTTTTCCCCCTCTCTTTCTATCTCTCCCTGTCTCTCACCCTCTCTTTTCTCTCTCTCTCTCTTGCTAACCACCATCGTCCATTTGCTGTCGCGCGCACAAAGTTAGCCGCCACATGCCACATGCCACATCACATGGTTGTTGTTGTTGTTGTTGTTGTTCTTGTTCTTGTTGTTTTTCTTGTTTTTGTTGTTGGTGGCAACTTCTGTTCGTTGACACCTTTAAATTGCAGCAATGTCACGGCTGCAGTAGCTAACTATAAATGTTAGCGATAAAACGAGAAAAAAGAGTTTAATTTATTGTTTCTTATTGCTTTGCTATCAATGTCATTAGCACAACAATAATTTGAAAATTTATCGCACTGCTTATTATCGATCAAAGTTGATGTCGTTCTGCACTCAGAAAAGGTAGTTTTATTGTCGATAACACACTAGTCAATTAATATTAGCACTGACTGTAATTAATAAATTATTCATTTAAATAAATAATTAGTTGCACTTAATGTCAACGATACAGAATGAGTTTTCTCATATATTTCTTATTGTTTAATTGTCAATGTCACTAATACAACAAGAATGGAATGAAAAGTAAATTTAAATAGTAAAACGTTACAATTCAAAAATTAATCGATCAAGCTTGATATCGTTTTGCACTCAGAAAGGTAATTTCGCTGTCGATAACAGAATAATTGAGTTTATAGTTTTAGCAAATAAATTGGCAATATTAAATTCCTTAAATTAGCACTTACATCGGCAGTTTGTTACATTAATTAATTAAAGGAAATAATTAATTACGCAGTAACACTATCTTTACTATACTATTTGCATATGGAAGCACACTTGTGACGTCAGCTGCGTTAATGACCCCTAAAAGTATGCTAGACTGCAGCTCTTTTAAAAACATTACACTGCTGTCTGCTGTCTGCCAAAAAATTTAATTGAAATCCACAAGGATATCCACAAAGAACTCTTCAGGGATATCCACATGGATATCCACATGGATATGCTCAGGGATATCCACATCGAAATCCCTATGGTTATCCACAGGATATTTTGATGTTTCTAGGTCAAGTCATTTCTGAGATCTGTTTGTTCATACGGACCGTGACCGACGGACAGACAGACGGACAGACTGTCATGGCTACACCGACTCAGGTTATCGTACTGATCAGAAATTTACACACTTTAAGGGGTCTGCCTACATGCAAATACTTAGTTATTTTATATTTAATAAATATATGTGTAATAAATAGTATATAAAGAAATGATTTATTACCAAATAAATAAAAGAAGGTGCATCATATTAAACTATGTAGTTGTGTCACTTACGTATTTTATCCTTGTGATAGCTACGAGTTAACTGCAGTTTTTAATGCAGCACAAAATAAAATCACAGAAGTCACAAACAAAAAAATATGAAAGAAAAAATGAACACATTTGAATACGCCTTAGCTATGATCGCGCTCGCTCTCTCGCACACTTTCTCTTTTCCTTATGCACTTTGCAAACCCGCTCTCGTTGACGGTCGTTACAACGGTTTATGGAAAAGAAAGAGAGACAAAATAAAACGACAAAATACGCGAACGATTGAAGGATTTCAGACGTTTTCTAACGCCGACAAAAGCACAAACAAAAAAAGAACAAAATTATGCCTTTTCACTCACACACACTCTCACTTGCCAATGGCGATCTTGTTGCATATTTGCATGCAACTATATACTTTCACTTATGCTTACACAACTTATTGCCAGAGTGGCAAACACAAGAACAAAAAGAACAAAAATTAAATACATTTACATATATGTATGTAGATATACATACATATATGTAAAGATCCCGTTTAAAATTCTGCAACTTTTCACGACACGACGCGTCGTTTTCTGTTAAGGCGCGAATTAGAACTAAATTGCCGCTCAGTGACGTTCTTCTCTCTCCAATTCAAGTTGCAACAAGTTGCAACCAACAAAACTATGCTCTTTCACTCCCAATTTGAATTGCTTGCTAGGCCATTGTATTGGCGCGTGCCAAGCGACACAATATCAGAGAGCGAAAGTCAGTAAGGAGCAATAGATTTATTTATTTGTTTATATAAGCTTAGCTTAAAGTTACTAATTATAAGGTACATATGTATGTGTGTAAGTGTGGATCAACTAGCAATAGCAACTAAGGCCATTGGCTAGGTATCAAATGTGTAATAAAGAAATAAATCTATTGCTCTCAATATGCACTCGTTGTTCTTCGCTCTTTACTGACTTTCGCTCTCTCATATTGTGTCGCTTGGCACGCGCCAATACAATGGCGTAGCAAGCAATTCAAATTAGGATATTAGGATGCGTTCTCTTTTCTTTAAACTATGCGCGTACTGAGTTTATTTTTATCTCTCTCTATCTTTTTCTTAAGCCGTTGTTTCCGTCTACGAGAGCGGGTTTGCAAAGTGCATAGGGAAAGAGAGGCAAGTTACTTCTAATTGGAATATAAAGCAAACAACAACACAACTGACTGCAGCTGTTCTCTTTAGAGTTCATCTAGATTCTAGATAATTGCGCTCTCCAGCAGTATTGAATTCGCCGCTCACACAAAGGACTCCGTTGCAACTTGCAACGAAGAGAGAAGAACGTCATTAAGCGACAAATTAGTTCTAATTCGCGCCTCCACAGAAAACGACGCGTCGTGCAACAAGATCGCCATAGGCAAGTGAGTGTGTGCGTGAGTGAGAGAGCATAATTTTGTTGGCTGCAACTTGTTGCCACTTGCAACGGTGAGAGAAGAACGTGACTGAGCGACAAATTAGTTCTTATTCGCGCCTCAACAGCAAACGACGCGTCGTGTCGTGAAAAGTTGCAGAATTTTAAACGGGATCTTTACATATATGTATGTATATCTACATACATATATGTAAATGTATTTAATTTTTGTTCTTTTTGTTCTTGTGTTTGCCACTCTGGCAATAAGTTGTGTAAGCATAGGTGAAAGTACATAGTTATGTACATGCAAATATGCAACAAGATCGCCATTGGCAAGTGAGAGTGTGTGTGAGTGAAAAGGCATAATTTTTTTCTTTTTTTTGTTTGTGCTTTTGTCGGCGTTAGAAAATGTCTGAAATCGTTCAATCCTTCAATCGTTCGCGTATTTCGTTTCATTATGTCTCTCTTTCTTTTCCATAAACCGTTGTAATGTTGCACCGCGTTGTAACGAGAGCGGGTTTGAAAAGTGCTAAAGGAAAAGAGAGAAGTGTGCGAGCGCGACCATAGTGTGTGTTCATTTTTCTTTCATTTTTTTTTGTGACTTCTGTGAATTTATTTTGTGCTGCATTAAAAACTGCAGTTAACTCGTAGCTATCACTAAGATAAAATACGTAAGTGACACAAATATGTTAGTTTAATATGATGCACCTTCTTTTATTGATTTGGTTATAAATCAGTTCTTGATACATATACTTTTTATACCCTTGCAGAGGGTATTGTAATTTTGTCACGAAGTTTATAACGCATTAAAGGAGGCGTGTCAGACCCCATAAAGTATATATATTCTTGATCAGGACGACGAGCTGAGTAGATATCCGACTGTCCGTCTGTCTGTCTGTTTCTATGCAAACTAGTCACTTAGGTTTAAAGCTCCTATATTGATGAAACTTGGTACAGATCTGTATTAATGCTGCACTCAGTACATATGTACGTCGGAACCGCCCGGATCGGAGCTCTATATCATATATCGCTAATTTACTAGAAGAGTAACACGTCTCCCATATGATTAACATAGGAGATGTGTCACTCTTCTAGTAAATGAGCGATATGTACGTTAGGTGCACCGATTTGAATGAGACCAAAAAAAAATGTTACCCTATATTCATAATCTACGATCAATTCTAAGATGTTTTTACCAAGAAACCATAGTTCTAAAATCATAGCTGTACATAGGAACGATCGGTTGGAAATCAACATTTAGAACATTCAGAAGCCGAATCGATGTAACCATGTCCGTCTGTCCATCGGTCCGTCTGTCTGTCCGTATGAACAAACAGATCTCAAAGAACCTACGAACATCAAATTTGGTTTTTCCATAGATCGCAAAAGCATAAAATAATTTTGGCAATTACCAAGCTGGAGATTTGTTTGGTATGAATGATTCTTAAGGTGATAATATGTACACAGCCATGCAAATTTGATTGCAATTGGATAATAGACAGGGTATTTTACTGTCGGGCACTCCCGACTGAATGTTAAATATTTTATTTCTAAAATTAGTTACACCCAATAGAAATATCCACTTCTTCTATTTAGCTTGCTCTAAGGACCCAAAACAAATTTATAAGAATGAGAAAACGAAATAAAGAGCCAAAATAAATTTATTTTTAATAGCAACATGAGAAACGTTAGTTTTTAAATTTGGCTAAGCAATTACTTGACAAACTGTTAGTATTTACATATTGTATGTTGTGTGGGAGTATTTAAAATCTGTGTGTTGTTTGATTTGTTATTAGTAAAAAACTATCTTAAATATATTAACTGTAGTCAAAAAAAATTCATTGTTTTTGGCACATTTGCAAACGTTTGTTAACGGTAGTTCTAGGGCTTCGCTGGCCGCACAACAAAGATGGCGGCAGGTGACGTGTTTGGTCGCATTCTTGTGACGTCATCAGCCTGTGGCATTGGCCACAGCTGCATATTGGTATAGAAAAAGAAGGTTGTATATAATAGTTTTAACTAAAATAGAAAGAGTTGTGTTTACCTTTCGCTGCTGACGCCGAAAGCGCTGTCGATGCACCTGCCGCAATTTGCCGTTGGAAATCAAGGAACTTCTGCGTTGCTGCCACGACTGAGGAGGAGAAAGAGAAATTATACCTGGACTGATAATAGACTGTTAAACACTCTCTCCCACCTGTAAGTTGACATCGTATTTGACACGTCGTGCCAAGATTGGCGCTAGTTGTTGCAACTGGCGTTGCAGCCATGCCACGCCTTGCCACAGATCCTCGTGAGTTGTGTGGCAAATATGCAAGGGGCAGCCTGTGGCATGTGCCAGCTCTTCCAGTCCAAATGCATGCTCCACATCGTACAATTGAACACCATCTCGATGACGTGTGGCAACGAGAAGCACCGGCTTGCCACGCATTGTGTCATGTTGCAGGCAACGTTGCAACAGATCAAAGTTCGTCTGCAACTTTTCATTGCTCGCACTGAGATCAAAGCAATAGATCAATGCATTACAGGTGGCATAGTAATATGGCCAAATGCGTTGCATATCCATACTGCCCCCAACCTCTGTGAGCAGCAATGTGGCAAGTTTAGCTTCCGAATCGGCTTTTGCCTCAAGGCGATAACAACGCACTCCATTTGTGGGTCCCAGATCATTAGCATCTCGTTGCTTTCCGGTGATTTGAAGTGCCAACTGGGTTTTCCCGCTGCCGGTTGCCCCTAAAAGCACCACCTTGAACTCTGATGATGATGTTGCTGCTGCTGGTGGCGTCTCCTTGCAGCACGGGCAGCAGCAGCAGAAGCACCAGCTGCAGTAGCGCAACTTTGCGCATTTTAAACCCATTTAGCACATGACTAATTTGCCATTTAGTTTAGATTTCGATTCAAGAGTCAAGTCAGTTGTTGTTACTCCTTCTGTTGATTAAACACTTCTATTTGTTTGTTTACATGCAGCGGCCAGCTGCCAGCTGATTTGGCCAATTGTTGTCCCTGGCAACAACAATGGCCTTGTCTTGTTGTGGCCTTTTTTCTTGTTGTCATGGTTAAGGCCACGTATTCAATGTGACAGCTGTCAAAATCCCAAAATTAACACATTTTTTATATTTCACATATTTCTAATACAAATCCATGGTATTGGAAAACAATTAGAAAATTTAAAACAGGTAAAACCGCTAAGAAATCCGTTAAGTTCTGTCAATAAAAACCTACTTCTGAAAACAAACCCTAGGTGGTGCTTTTTGTAATGTTTCGCTAACAGACAAAAGATGGTAGTAAGAAAAAGTTCCACCAAAAAGGATCATGTTTTTAATTTTTTTCTCAGATTTGTTTAAAGTATTTTGTATAGTTTTTGGGATATGTATTTAAAACATGTTAATTGAAATTTAGTTTTTTATTTAGGGTATCTGTATTTATTTATTATATTTGTATCCTAGTGCGACAAGCAGAGCTTATTAAATTTAGCACTAGTTATTAGATACTAAATTTAAATTTAAATTTCAATTACAATTACAATGATTGATTTAATATACAGTAATATTGTAAAATTATTTAGAATTTTTATACAGCTTGGTTCACTGAAAGACTTAAATAATATTTTTATTAGTATTTTCTCTAATATATAATTTAATTGGTTTATTCAAGTTTAATCTTATTGTTTGGACAATTGTTTATTTCTTTTAAAACAGCGCTGCGCAACTAGGAAGTAACAGCGACATAACAGTGCCAACAACATTAACAGCAGCCTCTGTTAAAAGCAAAGCTCAACTCTGTTAACCGTGGAGCAACTACCACCGCTAGAGGTCGCCTTGTCCCAAAATGTGCATAAAGGTATTTATGAGCTTTTAAAACATCCCTTAAATGTCCTGCAGAATTTCCCAATGTTAACTTTCCCTATATTAAAACTGTTAATTTGCTGCAAAGTGTACCATTTGTAAAAAGAAAGGATGTACCAAAGTACAGTAAAGGAATTCAAGTTAAGGGATTAACCGAAATAATTTTAAAGAATTTACGAAATACAACAAAATTATCATAGAAAGAGTTTTCTATTATTTTCTGTCATTGCCTTTAAGAACCTGTTCCGAGAATTATGAAAATACTACACAAATACTATTCCCCAAAGGAAAACGCCTCAAGGCCTCAAGAGCAGGTGTTATGGTATAAATGTTGCATAGCTTTTTAAACAGCGAAAACTTCAAATGTGATACATTAATTGTGATTATAAATTCATGGAAAATTAATTAACATGCTGTCAAGAAGCTGAAGTACAAGCACCAAATACTGTATTAAGTAAGTATTCCAGGTATAAGATTTACCTTTGATGAGAAATTCCATCAACTTTGGCACAATTACTGGCAAAGGCTTTTGCAACTCTTTTCAATGTTTTTTTTTTGGGGAAACATACTCGCTAATCGGCATGTGGCAGATGTTTGAGCTGGGGACCAAGCTTGAAAGGACCTCTTTGTATTATTGCATTGCATAATGGCGTCATGCCCGAAACCGTTAGACACTGTTAACGCACCCTTCGACCCCATGTGAACTCCCCTCTCTCTCTCTCTCTCTCCCTTTCTCTCTCTCTCTCCTCATACCATTCTCGAATTGAAAAGTAAGCAAGCTAAACGTTCGCCGAACTTTGTCGCCTTTTGTAACCGAATGTCTGTAGCCTTGGGGCAGATGTCAGCGTCTTTTTAAATACCCTGTGCCCATTGAAATTGTATAAATAAGGGTAGTATTACTTTGTGCAGATGTGTGCTACATTTAGAAAAGTGTATATGTTATTGATTGAATCGATTTGATTTGACTCTGAATGTTTATTCGTACGTAGCTTTTAAAGTTTATTCCGAAAACTAAAACTAAAATTATATTAAAATCAAAAAATATATTCGCCAAGTGTTATCGGAATAATTTATTAATTTATTATTATCTTTCATTTGCATATGGATTCATATGCAATATTTACATATTTATCTAAGTTTAAAGACTTAAATTAAATTAAATTAAACTAAGTTATTTAAATTTATCCATTTTGTATTTTCTTTAGTATGCATGAGAGTTTCCATACCAATAATTTAAACAAAGGTTAGTCAAAAAACTAATTTTACACAGTGTAATCATCTAGATATTTAAAATCTTCTTTTATTTAAAGTCAGCTAAAGACAGTCGCTTTAAAATAGTTAATAGATACAAATAAAAAATAAGATATTGAAAATGATGCAATAGATTTTGATTAAATATTCTCTTTAATATGTTTATCGATATCGGTATTAAGAAAACCATTATTAATAGTTATGAAAAATATAATATTATTTTAATGGCTCAAATAAAATCGTATCTTTTAATTTATCTATAGCTGGCCAAAGAACATCTCGTAGTCGAGCACTCTCATCAATAATCTTACTTATTCTCCCTCCCTCTCTCTCTACATTGCTTTCTTGGCCTGCTAACTCTTTTGGGATGCTCCCCCGACCGTGGTACACATATATGAATATGATGTTGTCAGTCTTACATTAGTTCCTTGCCTCGGCAGCCATCGTGTCGTCCATTTTAATATGCGCATTAATGCGGCACAAAGCTTCGCGAAAAGTGACAACCAGGGAGTGGGAGTGGGAGTGGGAGAATTGGGAACGGGAACGGGATTCAAGTGAAGACTTTTTGCATAAAAAGTGCACGGATGAGAGAAGTATATGCAAATATATACCTGGTACTCTGCAGCAAAAGCAGTTGATTGCCTGCCTGCTGCCTGCACATGTCTCAAACATTACATTTAAAGCAATATGCATACCCCAAAAGCGAGGTGAGCTCGAGCAGTTCTCGCAGCAGAAAGAGAAGGCAAAGAAGAAGGAACAGCAAAATTCAAGTTAACCACAAGCTTGTCTCTTATTGAAAATAAGTTTAGGTGAATATTTGATCATCAATTGATTGTGCACATATTTTCAAATGCTGTAACAATTCAATTAACCCTCGCATGCATGAGTTTTCTAAAGCTTAAGTCAAATATTTGCCCAAATCTCTCTCTCTACGTCTACGTCTCCGTCTCAGCTAAATGAAGCGACACCGCGTAATCGTTTGTCCTGTGCATCCCTGCGGATGCATCCCATCTCCTTCTCTCTCTCTCTCTCTCTATCTCTTTCTTTTTTAGCTATATCGGAATTGTGAGTTTCGGACGTGGCAACCCACCTGCTTTTGGTCCAGAGTCCACACAGTTCACAGTCCACACGGCTTTATTCGATTATTTGTGCGCAGCAGCATCATTTCGTTTGCTTTCCGGTTGTTTTCCTTTATCCTGCCGTCTGGAGCCCGCGTCCGCGTCCGTGTCCTGGCTTGGACTTGACTGCTCTTTGACTATGCGACGTCATATTTCCTTTTCCCAGTGTTCACTTTTTTTTTTTTGTTGCTTTCTTCTTCATTCGTTTTGTTTCTTCACTTCTGCTCCTTCGGATTGGTGTATTTTTGCCTTGGCGGCGCACTTGTCGAGTCATTCACCGTGTGGAAAGTTTAGTGAGCTTAGCACTGGGCGCGCCAGCTTGCCTCGGATTTCATTTCCGGCATGTTGCGGTTACGTTAAGTAACGGAGATTGCATCGCTAATGATGCAATTGTGTTTGGCGGAAATGAAAGCGGTTTCGTGTGACGTCTTGCGCCCAGGCCGACCACAAAATACCCACAAGCATTCATACACATACACACACACACACACGCACACAAAGACACACACCTGACCTAGGGAAAAATGCCAAGACATGATGCTAAGCAAACTAAAGGAGAATCAAGTAGAAAGTTGAAGAAAACTGTAAATTAAGATAAAAAATAAACTATGTGCCACTTATTTAATTGCACTTCGCTTCCACTTCACTTCACGTTCGCACTTCCGTTCCCTTTCCGGAAGTGCATGTCATAGCAAAAAAGCTGCTCTTGAGGCGTAAGTTTGTATAAACTAATATTATTATCCTGCCATATTATTTCCCATGTTGGCAACTTATTGAAAACTGCTTTCTTTCGAGAAATTTATTCGAATATAAATTACAAGAAACTCAACTCAAGGCAAGTGCAAAATTGAAGCAGATTGCAATAAATGTTGAGAAAAAGTTTATTTAGAATAGGAGTATAATGGTAAGTATAGTACCATACATACTAAACTCACAAATTTCGATTTATCTTAATTTCCAGATTAAATTAACAAATTGAGTATGTATATTATAATCTCTAAAGTGTTGGTCACATGAATTTAACCTTTGGCCCCTTAAAATGTGAAACTTTCCTTTTATAAAAGGGCCACCTTCAGCAGCTTTTCAATATAGCTGAGGGAAGGGTATCGGTATGGTGATATCAATATTATATCGATAAGGAGACACGATATTTAAGTGAAAAACGATACGATATTCAATGCGATATATGTTTGATGATCATCTATATCTTGCATTGATCAAGTTTGTTTTAGATATTTGCCACGCCCCTCTCCGCCCCAAAAGAACCTTTAAAACTAGCACCTTGATTTTTGGTAAATATAATACACACTATAGGCCGAGTCTGTTCTGAAAATCAGATTCAAAACACGGAAGTTATTCAGCTAACAATGTTACGGGCAAAAGAAAAAGAAGAGACGCTAGAGACCTCTGTGTTTATTAACTTATCTTCGTAGTGGCGCCATCTGTTGAATGGTACGCATCATTGAAGAACAATCTATAGTGAACGCTTTGCACTCAAAAAGTACTGGGTCTCTTACTGTCGAGCATGCTCTACTGTAGCTTACTGCATTTTTTTTTACATATTTCGTTGTGCTTTCAATTTAAGTTTTGGCTGCTTTACTAAATTATGCCCAAGTAAGTATATTTTGAGGTCTAAGTGTATATTAACTGATTCTTTCGATGGTAACCTAAAGAATAACATTCAAGTGCATAAATGAATGAAATGCGTTATCTATTTGTTTCACTAGTAGTCTAAGTACATGAAATTGGATTTCGAAGGAAGATGAATAATTAAATAATGTAAATAATGTAAATTAAATTGTTAATTACATATACATTAAATTTCAATGGATTTTCTTAAATTAGTTTTCGAATCTTCATTAATCGATACTATCGACATTCAATTCGATATGGCCATATTTATTACGATATGATATTTTCGATAATATATTTAATGTGATATTTTTCCGATATAAATATCGACAATTTCTTGCCGATACCCATCCCTAACATAGCCATAGCATTCTCCAAGAGCTTACAATTGATAACAACGGTTTTAAACCACTTACATAAACTGGATTTCAAATAGAGTCAAGTGCCATATGAAATGTTGCCAAGAAAGAAATAAAGAAAAGAAACAGATATGGAATTGTTTAGCAGGCCTCGTTCACAATCTGGCAGCATACACACACTTCCACACACTTCCACACACTTCAACTCGGCATCTACATCGAAAATACAGTTTTTTATTTTGTCAGTTTCTATCAGGCTAAAAAAGCAATAGAGCATTAAGTGATTCCCAATCCCACACACACGATGTACAACGGATCAAATCAAACGAATCAAACCAATTGCTGTCAGTCGCCACAAAATGATATGATGAATACGCCGGAACATCTCCGGCCTGGTTTTAGTGGACAACCAATGCGTCAATATGATCCCAGGGAATTTGGTTTGACTGAGACCGAGGAATGGCAACATCCAAATGGGTTTCAAAATATAGACGGGATGGATACTCATCGCCAGGTGCAATCGAGACGCACGGAATTTTGTCCACCTTTGGCGCATAATTTAAGTAACCTGCCGGAGGAGCGTCTGGGAGATATGTCACCACCGACATTCGACATGAGCATGCCAACGGAAACGGAAACGGAATTGGAAACAGAAGCGATGCCTTTGGGTGACAACAATCGGAATAGATATGTAGAAAGAGTTTATCAAGCGGTGCTCAATCGATTTGATGAGCTTCGTGAGCGGCTTGCTCGTAGGGATAATAAACTACAGATGGAGACGAGCCGCAGCCCGTGTAATCCTAACGAAGTCTCCGAAGTTTCCACATCGCAAAATGTAAGTAAATGTGCAAAATGTTAAACAATATTTAAAATTAAATAAATTTGGATTATTAATTAGAAGAATGGCACACAGCGTACCTTAAGAAAGGTGACAACGCGTCGGGATCAGTGTGGAAATGTCACCAGTTGCGTCGAGGAGACCAGCACAGTGTCTAATGGAAGGTCGGCTTATCCATCAGATTGTACTCCTGGGAATCCTGGACGCCATCTAAACTTTTCAGAGAATCTTGATGATGTGTCGATGCCATCATTTCACGATGAGTCCATGCCTGCAATGAGTACTCGAATGTCACCCCAAGATCTTCCCAATGAGTGTCCGCCAATGTCGGAATCTACGGAGAGACGAAACCGGACTGTTAATAACATTCAAGCTCCTTCCTTCGGTACCAATGTCTGCCTGGATGATGTTAGTGCTCCATCGTTTGCACATAGCACGATTACAAGATCCACATACCCAGCTATGCGGGATATATGTGAGATTTCAGCCCCATCTCTGGCCAATTCTACTCGCGGACCCATGACAAATGAGTATCTAATTGATGATTCCAAACGACAGGCTACAATTCTGCCCAGAGAATGTTTGGATAATGTAACAATGCCTTCGTTTGGAGATGTTTCTGGAGTTTCCAATAGACAAATGCCGAGTGAGTGCTTGGAAGATGTGAGTGAACCATCCTTTGGAAGAAGCATGTCTTCCACCAGATCAGCTAACCGTCGACAGCAAAGATCACAAAATATCAGTGACATAACAGCTCCTTCATTTGAAAGCTCGAGCCGAGGAGCTACTACTACTAATCCTTGCCTAGAGGACATGAGCATGCCTTCCTTTGGAGGAGTATCTGGTGCTTCGAGAGCCAGAATTCCATCGCGACAACAACGATCAATGCCTACTCAGAATATCTGTGATATATCGGCTCCATCCTTTGGAAATAGTGAACGTGGTCAGATGACAAACGAATGTTTTGAAAACATTGGAGAAGGAAGAGCAACCAATCAATGCTTGGAGGACATGAGTATGCCTTCCTTTGGAGGAATATCTGGTGCTTCGAGAGCAAGATCTCAGAGACGTCAGCGAACTCAGAATATCTGTGATACATCAGCACCTTCTTTTCAAAGCACTGGACGTGGACCCATGACCAATGAGTGTTTGGAGAACATAACCATGCCTTCATTTGGTGATGTATCAGGTTCTTCGAGACGACAACAAACCATGCCCTCAGAATGCCTAGAAAACATCACTCAACCGTCGTCTTTTGATCATAATGGAACTGGTCTCATGACAAATGAGTGTCCGCCATCATTCGGAGGGAGAAGACAACAAAATATGCCTTCGGAATGTCTCGAAAATGTCACTCAACCAACATTTACATCAAGCATGTCACGTGGACAACAGAACATTTCGATGAGTCGCCAAAATATGTATAATAACTCAGCTTATTATGTCAGCCAGGCAAATATGCCCAGTGAGTGTTTGGAGGACGTGAGTGCTCCATCCTTTGGACGCAGCTTGTCCCGTGGAAGATCATCTCGATCCCAGCAAAGGTCTATGCCATCACAAAATATCTGTGACATAACAGCTCCTTCATTTGGAAGTTCGGGTCGGGGACAAACGACAAACAGTCAGGGCTTGGAGGACATGAGCATGCCCTCCTTTGGAGAAGTGTCTGGTGCCTCAAGAGCAAGATCTCAGAGACGTCAGGCAACTCAGAATATCTGTGATACATCAGCACCTTCTTTTCAAAGTACAGGACGTGGACCTACCACAAATGAGTGCTTGGAAAACATTAGTCAAGATTATACAAGAAGACAACCAACTATGCCTTCAGAGTGCTTGGATGATATTACTCAGCCATCGTTTGGAAGAAGCATACCTTCTCAAAATATGTATGAAATGTGTGCTCCTCACGGTAGATCAATGACCCAAGAATGCTTGAACAATGTGACCATGCCTTCATATGGAGACGTTTCCGGAGTATCAAATGGACAAATGACCTGCTTGGAGGACGTAAATGCTCCATCCTTCAAAAGCAGCATGTCTCGTGGAAGATCAACTAGACGTCAGCAAAGATCCATGCCATCACAAAACATCTGTGACATAACAGCTCCTTCATTTCAAAGTTCGGGTCGAAGACAGACTACTACCAATTCTTTCCTCGAGGACATGAGCATGCCTTCCTTTGGAGAAGTATCTGGGGCTTCTGGTGCTTCAAGAGCAAGATCTCAGAGACGTCAACAGCGATCAATGCCGACTCAGAATATCTATGATACATCAACTCCACTGTTTCAAAGTACTCGACGTGAACCCATGACAAATGAGTGTTTAGAAAACATAACCATGCCGTCATTTGGTAATGTATCAGGTTCTTCGAGACGACAACCAACTATGCCATCGGAGTGTTTGGATAATATTACTCAGCCATCGTTTGGAAGTAGCTTTCCACATGGGACCTCCCAAAATAATTATAATACAACACCTTACTATACCAATGATTGCTTAGAAAATGTGACAATGCCATCGTTTGGAGGAGTTTCTGGAGCTGCAAAGAGCCAAATGAACAATAAGCCCAGTGAATGCTTGGAAGACATAAGTGCTCCATCCTTTGGACGCAGCATGTCTCGTGGAAGATCACCTCGAGGACAGCAAATTGTACAAGCAGCTCCTTCCTTTGCAGGAAGATCAGGTGCCAGAGCTCCAAAACGGCAACAACGATCAATGCCCAGCCAGAATATCTGTGATATATCAGCTCCATCCTTTGGAAGTACTGGGCATGGTCAGATGACAAATGAATGCTTTGAGGAAATGAGCATGCCAAGCTTTGGAGGAGTATCAGGAGTCTCTAGAGGAAGGATTTCAAGAAGAGATCAAAGATCAATGCCCAGCCAGAATATCTGTGATATAACAGCTCCATCCTTCGGAAGTACTGGGCATGGTCAGAATACAAATGAATGCTTGGAGGACATGAGCATGCCAAGCTTTGGAGGAGTATCAGGAGTCTCTAGAGGAAGGATTTCAAGAAGAGATCAAAGATCAATGCCCAGCCAGAATATCTGTGATATAACAGCTCCATCCTTCGGAAGTACTGGGCATGGTCAGATGACAAATGAATGCTTGGAGGACATGAGCATGCCATCCTTTGGAGGAGTATCAGGAGTCTCTAGAGGAAGGATTTCAAGAAGAGATCAAAGATCAATGCCCAGCCAGAATATCTGTGATATAACAGCTCCATCCTTCGGAAGTACTGGGCATGGTCAGATGACAAATGAATGCTTGGAGGACAAGAGCATGCCAAGCTTTGGAGGAGTATCAGGAGTCTCTAGAGGAAGGATTTCAAGAAGAGATCAAAGATCAATGCCCAGCCAGAATATCTGTGATATAACAGCTCCATCCTTCGGAAGTACTGGGCATGGTCAGATGACAAATGAATGCTTGGAGGACATGAGCATGCCATCCTTTGGAGGAGTATCAGGAGTCTCTAGAGGAAGGATTTCAAAAAGAGATCAACGATCAATGCCCAGCCAAAATATCTGTGATATATCAGCTCCATCCTTCGGAAGTACTGGGCATGGTCAGATGACAAATGAATGCTTGGAGGAAATGAGCATGCCAAGCTTTGGAGGAGTATCAGGAGTCTCTAGAGGAAGGATTTCAAAAAGAGATCAAAGATCAATGCCCAGCCAGAATATCTCTGAAATATCAGCTCCGTCTTTCCCAAATAGTGAACGTAGAGTAATGACCAATGAATGTCTGGATAATATTACAATGCCATCAAATGCAAAGCGCAGTTTATCGCAAGGAGCACATCCAAGACGTCAACAAAGATCAATGCCTTCACAGAATATATGTGATATTTCAATGCCATCCTATTATAATTCTACCCAAGGTCCAACGACCAATGAATGTTTAGATAATATGACAATGCCATCGTTTAATGGCATATCAGGTGCTGGACAAGGTCAAACTATGCCCAGTGAATATTTGAATGTACGATCCCAAGATGTACAGCAACTCTGGGATATATCTCCACCGGATTTTGATACCTACAATAGCTATCCTTGTCGCCCACACTCGGAACCGACCTACCCCAGCGAGTGTCTAGATAATGTGACTGAGCCTGGGAATGACTTTAGTATGGGTTCGAGGAGTCCTCAATTAACTAGAGCCTATATGAACGATTCAACGATGTCATTCACTCGTCGTGTTCGCAGTTTTCCGTGTATTCCAAGTCAAGAAGAGATTGGCGATATATCAGCGCCTGCAATGAGTGGAATTTACATAAGCACCCAAGATTCGAGACGATCGGAGACATCCTATCCAAATGAGATGCTGGGAAATGTAAGTGCTCCGTCCTATATTAACAATACGAGTCGACAAGGACAGAGTCGTCCAGTCGGATTAACGTGGGCGGATAGAATTAACTATTCTAGTATGCCCAGCGAGAATCTTGATAACATAACCGAACCCACAATGTCTAACAATAACTCTACGACTTCTTCCAATCGTAGTCGAAATAACTTTGCCCGCTCGACAGCCATTGCTGATATCAATGGAAAAGGAAAAGGCCAAAATAATACAGACTCCAAGGATCTACCTTGTCAATGTTCAGCTTCAACGTTTTCTGGGAAATTATCTAATAGTTCGAGCGTGGAAAAGAATTCCAGTGGGAAACAGGATCCCGATAAAAGCAAATCACCGGCACCTAAAAAACAAACAACTTCAGCACCCTCAGAAAAACTCGGCAATGAGCGTAAAACAACCGCACTTAATAATACTTCTCAAGGACCATCCTCGGGTGCTACTGATGTAAAGGAAGTAACAATTAAAACGTCAAATAGTTCCATAAAACGCTCGAATCTAAGTAAAGATCGTATTCTTCACAATGTCAAAAACTATGAGAATCTCAATGATATCTCTAGGCCGACCTTTAATAGCACTAACAATAATATGTTTATTACAGACATCTGTGAACCGACCTGTGGACCAACACTTCAGACAATTGATGATTGTAGCTATATCAATATAACCTGTGATCCACAAACTAATGAAACCTATCACAATTGCAACACAATCAATAACTTTGAAACGGGACCCTGCAATTCGCCTAGCTTGCCAAAAAGTGTACGTGGAAATAATAAGCAAAAAGCCAAGGCATCATCCAATACTCTGAGATCAGATAATCCAACCAACACTAAGAACAGTCAAAAGAAAAAAAAGTAGCGACAAAATCGATAGGGTCAAGGGTCAAGAACGCAATGCTCTCTGCTAAAACAAACACAATACACATCAATATTCATATTTGTGGGCTTTTATTTAACTATACGCGATGCGTTAAACTCGATGTGGGAACACTTAATGATTTATTACATGTTTTTTAGCCTGAGGAAATTATCGAAATTCGAATCAACAATAAACTTTAAATTTAAAACAAAAGAGTGGTAGACTATAAAACACCCTGTCTGAGCCGGTTTTATTTGAAACTGAATTATCATGTTAGAGAATGGTAATCGTGTAAACATAGAAAGAAATAAAGGCAGCAAGCTACAGTGGTGAAAGCTCGACAGTTGGAGACCCAGTACTTTTTGAGTGCAAAGCGTTCACTAAAGATTGTTCTTCAATGTTGTGTACCATTCAATAGATGGCGCCACTCGATAAACATAGAGGTCGCTAGCTTGCCTTCTTTTTCCTTTTGCCCGTAACATTGTTAGTTGAATAACTTCCGCGTTTATCATCCGATTGGAATGAAATTTTCAGGACAGGTTCGGATTATAGTGTTTATAATATACCAAAAATCAATGCGCTAGTTTTAAAGGTTCTCTTGAAATTCGTCTTAAAATTTTTGCTTTTCTAGCTCTTATAGTCTCTGAGATCTAGGAATCCATAAATCGGACAGACAGACGGACATGGCTATATCGACTTGGCTGTTGATGCTGATCAAGAATATATATACTTTATGGGGTCTGCCACGCCTCCTTCTGCCTGTTACGCACATTTGCTCAAACGTAGTTGACACATTTGTACTTTTTTAAAGTACTGGGTCTAAAAAATTGGATATTTTATGCAGTTAATCTGGTAATCTCGCATTCTCTTAAGCTACATGTGAAATACTTGATTCCAGTACAGATTTTATTTCGTTTTTAGCAAATATTTTGTTTATCGGGGCTTTTAGAGCCTATATGCCAATTTTAATGTTTATTTATTATCATTTAATCCACATATAGTTAGTCTATAATTAACAATCTTATTCCGAATACAAACTCATAAAATTCAAGCTATTTTAAACTAGATTTGTAGTCAAGGTTTTTTTCCGCGTACCATTTAAAGTTATCATATACTATCGATGCTAATTAGTTATAACAATTTTTATCGATAAGCTAATGATTCTCAATCAAAGCTAGTCTATTGTCAAATACAGTCTGATGTCGCATCTTGTACTTATCTCAGTGTAATGTTGGTTACAATTGTCAATAACCTGGGTATATTTAGACAATTTCCGTAGCAAAGCTGTGACACTTCGATAGGGATAAGTGAATGATGGCAGGGGGGGGGGTGGGGAGGTCAGGAGTGTTTCTCCCCGGTTATCATAAGACAATTGAACAAATGCAAAATTATTCACAGCAATAGCCAGAAAGGCAATAACAACAACAGTTTAGCAAACGAAGGCAAACAAAAATGGAGTAAAAAACAAGCTAGCTAAAAGCTAGTCAAGAGCATGCCGTTTTGTATATACCCTGTAAATCTTGCATACCTGAAAAGCAAACATAATGAAAGCTTTAATCTGCTGTGATTTACTCAATAACAATTTACAATAATTGTCATATTTTTTATGAGATCCATGATTCAAAGATCCGTGTTCCGAAGATCTAGATTAAAAATCTAAAAAGACTAGTGAAATTTGTAGACTTACGAAAGATCTTGAAACAAAAGAAAGGTGACACAAATTTGCTATATTTCTTCTAAACTAAACCTCCTTTTTTTTGACTACCGTAACTACTGGAAGCAGTTTAAGACTGTTTTTATTTTCTACTTTCTGCTTAATCATTTCTAGAGAACCGATTTTAAAAAGATTTTGCAGATTCCGAGAGCTAATAAAAACATCTACTAGACATTCATACACAGCTTTTAATTTGTATCGATAGGCTAACAAATATCGATATCGATGCGAAAATAAAAAGTATAATAGGTAAATGCCAAGAAAGATACTTGATGAAGAATTTCGTATCCCAGAGAGTTGCTCAAATGAGAGCTACAAGTTATTTGTAAAAGGTTGATGCATAAAAAATTGCTGTATAAAGAATTACCATAATACTTGAAGACTTCAAGTTCTTGTTTTTCACTTTACAGGGTATAAAAAACAGTGCAAAAAAAAAAAAAGAAACAGAAGCATAATAAAATTGAAAACAAATAAGTTCAGGAACCAGGAAGGCGACAACGGAAGCGCGTTCATTGTTAGCTTTTGTTCGTTGTCGTTGTTGTTATTGTTGTTGTTGTTGTTGTTGTTGTTGTTACTGTTATATTTGTTGTCGTTGTTGGTTTTTACTGTTGCTGGCAGTAAGAAAAGACGATGAAAAAGGGAAAGGCCCCGAGGGGAGATTGTGCTGTTCGAGCGATGTGTGGAGCTATTTAAAAACAATTTATTTTTAGCCACTGCGCGAAAAGCCAGCAGCAAAATCAACCTGTCGCAGCAGCATATTGTGGGCGTGATAGGGGTCGTGGCATGTGGCCTGTATGTTGTGAGTGTGTGTGTGTGTTGGTTGGTTGCTTTGTTGTTGTTGTTGTATGTGTTTGTTCTTGATTTTAAGCTGAGAGGAAAAAAAAAGGGAGAAGGAATCAAGCTTCGCCTTGCCTCGCAACGCGTCCGTCTGTCAATCCAGTTCGACAGTTCGTCCTGCCATCAGTTCGTCAGTCAGTCAGTCAGTCAGTCAGTCAGTCCGTCAGTCAGGTATGCAAAACATGAAGTGCAGATGCTTCAGATTGGTTTTCCAATTACTCAACATTTCAATGCAAATAACATACAGAGCCACGACGACGGTTAACGCCAACGTTCAGGAATTTAAAAAGCCAACACACACACACACACAGTTTTTTCACATATGTAAGTGTGTGTGTGTGTGTATGTGATTTTTTCAGGGCAGCTGCCAAAGTCGAAGCCACATATTTTCTTCGATTTTTTGCCAAAGATAAAATTTCAATCACGTTTCTTCACTTTCGCTTAACATACCTATTTTAAAAGCTGTATGTATGCAGCTGCCGATACAACAACATGCGAGAAAGAGACATTTAGAGCGAGAAAGAGAAGAGAGAGAGAGAGAGAGAAAGAGAGAGAGAGAGAGAGAGATAGAGACCTTAGTCCTGTCCAGGCAATAGTCCTTGGTATACCAGAAAGTCATTGGACAGTCACTAACTACTGATTAGTGTGTTTCTCCGTCATGACTTCATATCAATTTTAAACCAAAAATAATGATTGAATTCAACTGCTGTAGTTTAGAACTAGTTAAATTCGAACTAGTTCGTTTAGCAACTGGTTAGAATAGTTCAAGTGATCGCAGAAAAATATAGATTCTATATAAAATAGAAAAATTTAAATATTGTGACTAGTACCTTAATTTATGTTTCACTTGACTAATTATAATGTTAATAAATAAATAATTATTTAACTATAGCTTAAGTTTATCATAAGAAAGATTTAACATTATTATTATAAATTCTGAATATAATTGGTCATTATTAGTAAGATTATTATACAGGAGTATTCCACAAAGCAATAGCAACCCAAAAGCAACTAAAAACTTTTAAACAACAACTTTCAAATGTAAAAAAATGTATTCAAAAACATTTAAATAAACTTAAAATTTATGAAAATCAATTTAAATAATTAATAAAACTAAACATTTGGAACTGTTGTTCACAAAAGCAATTGTCGTCACAGATCTAGAGCTGACTATTTGAATAGTAATGTTTACACTTTTCTGTAATTGAGTTAATATTATTATTAATATCATTAAGTAGAACTATCATAGTGTTACAATGAGCATTCTCTAGTCGAGTCTTTTAATTCAAATTGATGAGACACTTAATAGTTCAAGTCCCCCAAACTTATTTAACATCCATCTATCGTCCCCCTCGTCCCTGTCTGGACTAGATTCTATGGCTCGGATGACCTTTTGAAACACCCTGTTGTATGACGGGGTCCTGTTTGCAACTGTGGCCTGATTCATATTTGTTGTTTGTGGATTTAGCTGTAACTTTACATGAAGCGACAAACGATTGAAAGAGACAAAAAGGGAGAAAAAGAGATATAGTCGAAGGGGGAGAAAAGTGTTGTAAACTTTGTGGGTGGAGAGTTACACTTGGAGCTACACTGATAAAAAATACTAGCGTCTTAAATTAAGAATAACGATCTTAAATATGTACTTACTTTCTAAATTCTGAATTCTCAATGTAGAACATGTTAAAAAGTTTAATCTAATTTTAAGAATTGTTTTCTGAAACATTTGGTTAGTTTTGCTCCTTGGAATTCTCAACTGGTTATAGTCAGTACAATTGGTACTGATAGTATAGACTGTCACACTCTTAAAACGGGTTCGTTCTGAGCCTGGTCTATAAAAAGAATTAGTTTTTTCTTAAAATAAAAATAGTTTTCTTAGTTTTTCTAAGTTTTGTAATCCTGAAAATATATGAATTTGTTTCTTTCAGTGTACACTCTAAAGTCAGGCCAAGTGCTCTCTGCATGGCTTTAGCAATTAGAGAACTAAATATTTGTGGCGCAGATAGTCAACGCCAATTTGTTAGGGAAAGTGCTTGCTAGAGAGCGTGTTGAGAGTGAAAGAGTGGGAAGAAGGGATGGAGGGAGGGAGGAAATTAGAGAACGGAGAAAGTGTAGAGCTTTTACCTTTTATCATCTCTCCATCATGGACTGATTTACGTGGCGCATTTATTGCAAGGGCAGCCACTAAAACTTTTAAATTACAATTTACAGTTTCTGTTTTGTGCCAAGTGTGTGTGTGTGTTTATGTGTGTGGGTGTTTGTGCATATATGTATACAGTTAGTCAAGTAAGTGTTTTCACACAACACAAAAATTCACATAGTTGAGTTTTGTTTTTTAAAAGTAGTTAAACAAAATATATTCAAATTTTTGAGTTAACCGAAACGGTTCATAATCTGCAAATAAAATATTAGCCAACTCTCTAACCTGAACCGAAAACCGTACCACTTATTTGAGAAAATGGTTCAGCTCGGAATATACAAAAATAACTGAATTTGAAAATTCATGATAGAATCATAAAATTTGAGAACAAAAAATTATTTTTAAATTGAACCAAGAAAAGAACCAAAATCTTGGGTTCAGGCGCTTGAACCTGGTCTTCCCAAACCTTCTTTAGTATTTAATAGGTTTGCCTCAACGAAAAGTAAAAAAACAGAACAAAAAAGTGCAGCAAATTTATATTGTGTAACAAACCAAAGATTTGTGCATTTTTCATGTTGTCAAAACAATTACATGACAAACTGTATGTATGTTTGTATATGCATTTAGTTGCTGTGCTCATTGTTTTCAGCATTCAAGTGGCAGTTAAAATGGCTTCAGCCTCAATTGCTGCATCCGGCAACCCCCTTAACCCCTACCTACCCCTACACCAATAGCTTAACCCTAACTCCATCCCCAATCCTAACACTGCTCCCTACCCCCTTTCTTCTGCTCCCTTGTCCGCTGCATTAGGAAAGTTGACGTGACGCTGTGAGCGATTTATTGTTTTTGTGTAGAGAGCGTAAAATGGAACAAATTTTGCACAAACACACACACACACACACACACACACACACACATTTATATAGGAGTGTTTGCCTGCCACGCCCCTTAGAATGCGGTTTTAGGCGCAGCAGCCGGAGACCCCAACAAGACACAGAAACCCGAACCTAACCAAACATCAGCAGCAGCCAGCAGGAAACCAACAACGTCATAGGCCAAAAGGAAACTCATCCGCGAACTGGACAGCCTTGACAACCCTGACAACCCTACCGACTGCCGTGTGACTACCCTGTCATCCAAGAGGGCAACCCTGCTTTACCCTGGCCTAGGCAGTTAATTGTAATGCTGCAAAAATGCTGTCAAAGTTATGCGAGTGCGAAAATGTCCACGGGCTCATGGCATGCATGGCAGCTAGACAGGGTGGCAAGGAGGCAGAGGACCGAATCAGGGAGTGATGGAGGGTGGGAGAGAGGGACGGACGGAGGGAGGGAAGTATGGAAGGTAGGAAAAAATCCAAGCCACTTGACAGAGCTTCAGTTCCGAGCCCGCAGTTCTGGCCAACAATCGAGGTCTCCCCTTTCGGTTCTCCTCCGCTACCAAGTTGCTTCCCCTCCTTCCCTCCTTCACTCCTACTCCTCCTCCTTTTACCCTCCATCTCCAGCTTCAAATTGCACATTTCTGTCCCATTTTTTCGCATATTTTTCAAGCTTGCTTTTAAAGCAATTGAAATTGGAGCTATCGGCTTGCTGTTGCTTTAAGAGTTTAGTTTAGAAAAGTGTTTTTTAATTGTTCCAATAAGGTTTAAAGCTAAGCTTAAGAGTTTGAAAGGGAGAGTTTAGAAGGCTATAATTATGCTTGCTCTAGTTGTACTACACATTATACTTTTTTTCAATTCCATACTTATTGAATATCAAATTAAAGTAATTGACGGCAGAGATTGTTCTAAACAAAACAAGAAGATGATTAGTTAGATTATTAGAATTAAAATATTAAATTAAGTTGATTTTCTGTATTTATATAAATATCTACAGTCTAAACTTAAACTATAATGAAAGATAAGAGATTGTATTACGGTGGAAGAGTTTTAATACATTTACTAAAATCTTAATTGTTTTAAAGTATTACTTAAAATAGACTTAAAAAGAGTCTTTGAGGTATAACAGTAATGTTTTAAACTTTTTCTCTTTTTTGGAACTAATTTGTTCTTCCAAGGAAACTGTCAGTTATAACGTTGATAACCTGAGCAATCGAAACTGACCTTTATAAAACTTAGTCGCATATCTTTGATCAATTCAAATATATTTAAATAATTGTTTGCAGTAGAAATTCAATTGTTGCTTTCAGAATGAATCTGTCTTAAGCTATTATTTATGCTTGCTGATTAGCTTATTTGAGTCTTCACTTTACTATTTTCTTGCTCTCCTTCTTTTTTTTTATTTTTATTCTTATATCCCTTTTTATCCTTTTGTAACTCGTATGCTACGCATATGGTAAAATCAGAGTCGAAAAGTTTTTGCAGTTTTGCACAGTTTTCAAATGCTAAAAGCAATATTCGCACGCTCATAATTTACAATACGAAAGTTTTCTTACATAGGGGAAGGAAATTATTACTTACATCAAAGATTTGCATATATTGTCGCTTGCTTCCTCTTTCTGTGTGTGTGTGTGGTGGGGGAAAGGGGGGGGGGGGGCGTTTCTGGGTTGCCAAACTCGGGTATAGGCGTCCGATAAAGGCAAATTTGTCGATTGGCAAGACCAGGAACCAAACTGAGAATAAAATACAGACCAAGTGCTAGAAAGAACAAAAAAGGTGTGCACAAAAAACGTATGTTTTGATTTTAGTTGGCTAAGAGATACCCTACAAGTCCAATATACCCTGCAAAGCAGCCTAGTTTTAAGTGAAGCTTGAAACTAGAACTTCTTACTGATAAAGAGATAAAACACAATATAAAATTCTAATTGAAACATTGCCACTTTCAAACTTTAAACTTGTCAATCTAAGACGGATCTTTATGCGGAATTTCATTTAATTTATGGGCTGAATAATTAATTGATTCTACGTTTAAAAATAAATATTTATTTTTAAATTTTTTTAAATATAGACAAAGAGATTATTTTGATTTTTTGATTCAAATCGTAAAGCAGTCATCACTTGAAAGTTGAACGCAGTTCTCTATAAGCGCTTAAAACCATTTTTGTTTTTACAACAGTCTAATCTACTCTTATAGTTATATTCTTAATACAGGGTATACCAAAAAAAAGTAAATATTGTACCGCACAAAAATCCAAAGTAAAGTGAAAGAATTCGAAGGGAAAACTTTGGCTTCAATGAAATGAAATAAAATTGCATTACAACTGGCACAAAACGGGGAGCTTGAACACTTCAAGGGCGCTTGTTGCTGTCTCTTTTAGGGCTGCGAGGGCTGCGACTGGGAAGGCGGCAGTCACAGAAAGAAAGGGACAGAGAGAGAGAGAGAGGAACAGTGAGACGTGTGGCACAAAAAACTTTCACCATGATGCCCCTGTTACAGTGCTGGAAATGCTGGCTTAAGTAAAGTCAATGAACGGCATCACCCACAATTCACACACGCACACACACACATACCTTAACACACACCCACACACATACCTAAACATACACCTACAAACACACATAAAATATACGCATTTGCTAGTATAAATTTGTTTAACCCGCACATGTGTCAAAGTTTTTTAACCCAATTTCCGCAATTAAGTTATATCATTCACCCACCTCAACAGCGCTGCCAACTTGATATATGTATATATCAGTCAACTCTCTTCTCCTTTCTCTCTCTCTCGCTCTCTCTCTTTCTTCATATCTTTCTCTGTCTCTGTCTGACTCAAAAAGTGGTCTTCTACGTGTCCCTCCGTGTCGGAGGTGTCCGCTTGTCTTGGGCGTCGTCAACGACATGTAAACTTTAAACGAGTTGCAGACGAGAGTTGCCAGCTTTCGATGTGGCTTCATGCGAAAAGAATGAATGTCATGTGCCAGCTGACGTTTGACAACACTGCTTGCATTCAGAAGACAAGTTGGCAGCACTGCTCCCCTATCAAGATGTTGGACTACCGAAACGATGCTAAAAATTATGGAAATTACTGAAAAGTCTATCAAATCTTAAAGCTAAACTTAACTCAGACGAGAGTTGCCAGCTTTCGATGTGGCTTCATGCAAAAAGAATGAATGTCATGTGCCAGCTGACGTTTGACAACACTGCTTGCATTCAGAAGACAAGTTGGCAGCACTGCTCCCCTATCAAGATGTTGGACTACCGAAACGATGCTAAAAATTATGGAAATTAATGAAAAGTCTATCAGATCTTAAAGCTTAACTTAACTCAGCCTACTTGGATCCAGCTCTAAGTCTATTCAATTAGACCTCTATATGTCATGTGCCAGCTGACGTTTGACAACACTGCTTGCATTCAAGTTGGCAGCACTGCTCCCCTATCAAGATGTTGGACTACCGAAACGATGCTAAAAATTATGGAAGTTACTGAAAAGTCTATCAGATCTTAAAGCTTACCATAACTCAGCCTACTTGGATCCAGCTCTAAGTCTATTCAATAAGACCTCTATACCTTACCCAGTTAACTTTTGAAGTCGAATTACAAGCCGGATCTGACCCACAAAATTTCAACCTTAATCGGACAATAAACTCGAAAGTTATGAACATTCCATCTAACAATTTTGAGTCAAACGTTCATATTTGTTCTTATTCATGCTATTGATTGAATCTGTTGTAACGAAATTGTAAACAACACATAACCTATACATTTATTGAACAACTCAAGTGGAAAGAGCGATAGAAACATGTTAATGGTTCAAACATAAATAATTGTAATCAATATTTTGCATGCAACATTTATTGCAATAATTGAAAAATTGAAATTAAATAAAGAGGCTGAAAACAATTTGAAAACTTAAAGGCAGAGTCAGGTCAGAGACCTCGCTTGGAGTAAGATAAGGCTTAAGGAAGGAAGCACTGCGATTGTCAAAAATTGTTCAAAGGATGCGAGGAGAGTTAAGGAAGGAATGAAAGAGAGCGGGAGTGAGAGAGAGAGAGAGACAGAGAAGGATGTTTAAGGAGAACACTGAGCTGAGCTGCATTAAATCTATGCTTGTTTGTTTGCTTTTCATATGTATTTGCAAACAAGGACACACACTAGGCGAAGCGTCACATATGCAACCAAACAGGGCTCTCTAACATGTGTGTGTGTGTGTACTTTGTGTGTGTTTGTGTGTGTGTGTGTGAGTGTGCGGCGCGGCTTTACGTTAGTGGAAAAAATAATTCTAACAGCAACTCAAACAAACAGGCAAACAAACAAACCAGCCAACAACCAACAGCCAACATAAAAAGCGGCCCAAGTGCTACGTAGTACATACAACAACAATGGGAGCTTCAAATAAATTTAGTAAGCTTTAAGATACCCTGGAATATTTATACAACATTCAACTAGAATTTGGCATGGTCAACAGCTCTCCGCAGAAATATGCGTTAGACTGTATCAGGATCTAATGAACTCTTAAGTTATCTTAAGTTGTGTGTTCGTAGATACCCTATAATATCAACTAATGCTGGAAAAAATATTAAAAATACTTGACTGTTTCTTTTATGTTTGAATTTTTGAAGAATATCAGTAGAATATATCAAATTATGTTCAGACCTTTCATTTTCCAAAAGTGTTCTTAATCCACAGTCGCCTTTTAATCTCGTATCAAACTATTTCTCTTAAACCATAGCTGCTCACAATTTTCACAGTTGTGTTCCAATTCCAACCGTTCCTTATGCATAATTATCTTTCAAACCATGTTTATAGCTTAGTTACTTTTGTAAAGCTCTTCGCAGGCTTTAAAAATGTGTCGCAATTCCAATCTCTTGAGTAAGCAACTGCCTTTGAATTTATTACAGGATATCAAAAGTAACACAGGCACAAACAGTTACTATCCACTCTCTGTCTTCTTCATACATCCTAAACGAGTAAAGATAGATGGAGAGAGAGAGATGGTGTGAGTGAGAAAGACAGACAGAGGGAGAGAGAGAGAGAGAGAGGAAACAAAGGCGTGAGCTGGGCGCAGCATTTGATGTTTGTGCTGTGCAAACTTTGGCACGGAAAACTTGGGCCAAAAGACACCTGAGCGTGTTGCCCAACCATTTCGCCCAAGTTTCGCCCGACTGCAAGTTTTGTGTTTCCCCCTTTTTCTATCCCTTCCCAGCAAAACAACCCAACAGTCAGAGCTTCCAACAAGCAGAGAAGCTCTACCTCCCAACCTTACCTCTTACTCTAAATCTCTATCTGCTAACCCCATTCCATTTTTATAAATATTCCTTTATCTGCATAGCTAACTCCTTCCCCACTTTCCTTCTGATTCTCTGCTTCCCTCTGCATCTGTCTAAAGATCGATCACGTGTTTGAAATGCGCTGACAGAAGATGATAGGTGTGTGTGTGTGTGTCCTTGTCAATGTGTATGTGAGAGTGTTGGAAATTCCCTTTACCTATTTCTCATCTTTACTCTATCTGTGTACTATACAGTGTTGTCGCAGTTGACAATATTTACTTGGATATAGCTTTAAATTACAATTATCTGCAACAGAAAACTTACTTAAAACTTAATTTCAATAAACATTTATTATATTTTATTTTCAATTTTAAATATTAAAGTAATGTTATTACATATTTTAGATATTGTGTGGTTAAGCAACAGCTTCCATTATAATTATTAAGTATTTCAAATGCATTCCATTTCTTACAATGTCAATAGTAATTTCTTAATTGTTCAAATGGATTTATCCGTTATTTAAACTTTTAATTACTTTCTTAATTAAAATATATCCAAAATATTCTCTAAATACATATATTGATGTTAACTAAATAATAATAAAGACGTCGAATTATTTTTAAAAATAGACAGGTTCTCTTGCAAATAGCTTTTACTTAAATTTTAAGGTTTTTGCAATTGTGAAATTGTAAAATTGGTAAATTTAGCCACTCAAAAGCTAAACTGGCAACACTGATCCTATATGCCAATTTTGTTTGTAATTTCATTAGTAATTTCTTAATTGTTCAAATGGATTTATCCGTTATCCAATCTATTAATTACTTTCTTAATTAAAATATATCCAACACTTTATTGACACAAATATTGTTTACTGTTCTAAATACATATATTGATGTTAACTAAATAATAATAAAGACGTCGAATTATTTTTAAAAATAAATAAATAATTACTTAAATTTTATGGTTTTTGCAATTGTCAAATTGTAAAATTGGTAAATTTAGCCACTCAAAAGCTAAACTAGCAACACTGATAAATTTTGTTTGCATACTTTTCGTTCCAAATATATTTATGGCAATTTTTTCTTGTCATTGCTTTTGTGATGTGTATTGTCAGGTGTAGGTTTTGGTGTAGGTGTTTGTGTGTGTGTGAGTGTGTACCTTCATTCAATCATTTGTATGTGTGTGTGTATTTGAGTGTATTTACGACGTTTGTCTATCGTTGGAAATGAACAGAACCAAGTCCATTTTCTCAGCTGAACAGCTTCTTTTTTATACCCACATAACAACAATTTTGGCGGTCGATTTGATTAGCAAAGGGTATTTGTTGTTTGTGTGTGTGTGTGATAGTGAGTGTATAAAGAGCTTAAGATGTGTTTGTTTGTTTATATAATTTGCATTGCTTATTTTTTGGAATTTTAATAGACCTTCATTTGTTAGATAGTTTACAAAAAAGAAAGTTAAAACAATTGTTGAATAATGGAGAATTGTCAAAATTATTTTACTGGAGGTTCTTGAAGAGGCTCCACCGTGTTGTAACTCTAAATTTGCAGGCTAGTAGCTTCCTACTCCCTTAGACTAACGACTTCCCTAGTCACATAGGTTGATTACAATATCTAATAACTTTCCTAGTTTTCGTGACAGGTAACTTTCCTAGTCTAATACTCCTTTCTCTTTCTTTGCCTTTACTCCTATTTCTTTCTGTTTCTCCTACTCATTTTTTGCACCCTCTCTCGCTCTCTTTCTCTCTCTCTCTCTCTCTCTCTCGCTCACACACTTCTTCTTTCATTCAATGTATCTTTTTCTACACATAATGCACTCCTTAACTTTCTACCTCACTCTCATTATCTATTTAATTTATCCCACTCTTATAATGCCTTTTGGCTTGTTTTGTTGTTGCTTCTCTGCCTTGCTCTACTTTCCTTCTCTCACTCTCAAACTCTCTTTCTCTCCATAATTCTCTCCACATTCCCTCCTCTCACTGCTTGAAGTCAAATCAGCCATGTGAAAGTCTTTGATAGCACATTCCATCCATATTGCGCCAGGCATGCATTGCAGTTAGGGAAGGCCTGGGTTAGACCTTAATCCCACACCCCCTTCTGGTCGACACTCCCCCTCTTCATCATCTTCTGTAGATCCCCTGCGCCCCTCTCTGCTATTGCATAAAGTGTGAAAATGCCAAAATTGTCGTTCGTTGCGGTTTTCGAGGACGAATTTTACCCAAAAATTATTGCAATTTTGTGACTTTGGCTACGTGCACTTGCAACTACCACACACACATATACATATATAAATATATATATATCTATATATATAACTGTATGTGTGAGTGTGTGCGTAAGTACATTTAGTATTTGTCTTAGTGCTTTCGTGTTGCTGGCAGCGTTGAACATTCATAAAGTTGACTTACGCTTAAGTAAACAGCAAAAGTGTGAAATGATTTCATCTGATGATGATTTGGCTTCAGCTTGGGCTTTTCTTTTGGCTTTGGCTTTTCCTCTTTGCCTTTGGCTTCCACTTCTGCTTCCACTTCTGCTTCTGCTTCTGCTTCATTGCGGCTCTTATAGTTATAGTTACAGTTATATATATACACACACACACACACACAATTATACTAGTTAATATGGCAAACATTTACAGTTATGATTACATTTCCTTGCCACATTCTTGCGGTTTTCCGCTGCCATTTTTGTGTGTGGCATAGAACCACAAACTCCACCTGCTGACCACACAAATGGACACCACATATCCTTTCACTCCTTCTCCATATTTAACAAATCCATTCAATCACTTAAACGCCTTAAATAATAATCACTATCAATTAATTACTGTCTGTTCAATATTTATTCTTCACTTGCGCTCGACAAATCAATCAGTAAGTCTGTTGTAATTTGTGTAAAATATTCTTTGATTGCAATTGTTTTTAAAGGCAAGGAATGTGATTTAATTGCTACAAATGTCTTGAAAATTAAACGATTTCCAAAATAATTACACATTCATTTGAATTTTAAAGTTCAAATCAATACAATTTAAATGCAGCTTTAACTTTGCTATGCTCACTTGCTTAATTTATAAACTTAACTTCATACTGAAAACGCAAATGATAAATTAGTTTAACTTATGTTACAAGCTAGTCTAATTTTATTTCAATACATTTAAGCCAATCTATAATATAAAAGAGTTTGAATAAATTATCGATTAGGAACAGAATTATATATATTAATTATATATATTGGTTTCTTTCTTTCTTTAAACGATTGTTTTTGTATTTCCAAAAATTAAATGAAACATTTACATTTGATAGTTTGTATACGAGTAAATGATTGAAAAGATTTGATTCTTAAACATAAGCTCAATTGAAAGTAAGGAAAATCAATGACATGTATATATAAATATAATAATAATAATTATAATATAATATAATTAATATAAATATATTAATATTTAAATTTATGCTGTAGAGAATCATTTACTATTATTAAATATCATTGAAAACCTATAAGCAGTGTTATTGAAATGATTTGAATCATTCAGTGGAAACAAATCATTTGCAACCATGTACTTAATTCAGTGGAAACAAATCATTTGCAACCATGTACATACTTAATTATGTATATCAGCTCTGAAAGAACAATCCAAGTGACAAGTCCAACATAATTTAGACCACATTTGGGCTATTATCCTCGCCTAATCCTCACCAAAATCCACCTTAATAAAAAAAGAATGTAAACCAATGCGACTCGGAATACTGTGGCTTATGTGTGGATCAGAGGTATTAACGATAAAGCTCGCCAAATTTCACAGGCACACGGTGATTAGCTAAGAGAGAAAAGGAATAGAAAAAAGCTGAAGCGGCCAAAAAAGGAAATGACAATTTTCACACGTTTCACGTGAGCAAACACAGAGAGGAGAAAGGAAAAAGTAGATGCGAAGAATATGTGCAGCAGCGACACCCAAAAGTATGCAGTACTTTTTTTTATGTAAACTTAGATAAGATCAAGTATGCGCCCTGTGTGCTGCCTACTTGTTGAGCATCGGCTTGGGGCAACTAACGAGCAGTCTGTCCCAGCTGGAGGAGACACACACACACACACACACACACACACACACGCACACACACACAGAAGAAAGTAAGTGAAGAGCGTGCTAAAAAGTTTTCATAATTGACGACATGCAAAAATGTGGTGGAATGGCGGTACGGACGGAAGGCAAAGTCCTGGCCTCGTCCTGCCCTGATGACGATGATGATGAAGTACAAATATTTTACGTCATTAATTAGCGCATGGCAGAGGCGCTTGAAACTATTACGTAATGCGATAACACCAACAACAAGAACGAAAACAACAACAATTATATGCGAAATTTTTAATGACGCTATGCAGGAGTAACAGGACCAACAGGACCAGCAGGACTAGCAGAAGAATCGGCAGCACCAGAAGCAAGGAGCAGGATAGTTGCAGCTGGCAGCTGAAGACGCAACAAAAGGATAACGCTGAACAAAAGACGCTGGCTGTTGCCAGTGTTGAGAAGGACTTTCTGTTTTGAATTTGTTGCTCATTGCCATTGCAATAAAATGTATGAAAGAACGGGTGTGACAACATATTTAAACGACAAACGAAAGGAATTTCGACTGACGAGAGGTGATGAAGTATTTTTCTATCTTATATTTAATTTTATTATCTCATATCCTAGGGCTACAAGGTCACAATGTACAAATGTAATTATACTGTTTTATAATTGGATTCTAATGCTTTGTATTTTTTGTATATACATAATGTTCAAAGATCATGTGAAACTATTTTATTGATTTATGAGTTAAATCTGTATATTATGTATATATTTTTGTGGATTTTTAATTGATTAATTTTCAAGGCAACATGATTTCTTATTATCAAAAGAATTAATAGTACTCGACTAAAACTTATATGTATAATAATATACTATAATATTGATAACATGTATCATTAAGTATCGATAGTTTTAACTATGTATTTCTATGAAGTACATAAATTTTATGACTAATAATAACAGCCAATGGTTTCATTAAAATACAATTGTCAATATTATTATAACAGTATAGACTGTCATATATATAATTGTTTCTTTTTTATTGATTGTATCAACTTTCAAAAAGCTTTGAAGAATTCTTTATTATATGATAAGTTGAAAAGAAGATATTAGCCACAGGAGTCAATTCGAAACCTTTCTATAGGATAACTTGCAGTCGACCAACATGCGACTTTATTTTTTTTTACAGATAATAGTTTTTTATATATTAATTTAGCTCTTTTTTGTTTTTTCTTTTGTTTCCTTCATTTTTTTGTTGAGTTGTGCTAATAATTAAATTATTTTGCGCAAATTTCTCACAGTTGTTGTCTCCCACACAGACACAAGCAGATTAGATAACTTAGCATTTGGTGGCAAAAGTTGTGAACAACCTCCTGCCACGCACACATAGTCAGAAACACACACACACACACACAGACAGCAAGAGATAATGAGAATTTAAATCGCAATAAAGTGCTAGAAAGCAGAGGCAAAGAAATAACAAGCTAAATAAATGTTGGGCTGAGACAGACAGAGAGAAAGAGAGAGTGAGTGAAAGTGTTGCCAACTACATGACAAGTGTCTGAGTGGATGTGTCTATGTGTGCGTGTGCGTGTGTGTGTGTGTGTGTGTGTGTGAGGGTATGCGTGCGTTAATAAAATGTAATTTTGAAGCGTATTAGGGCGAATATGTTGCCGACTCAGACAGCGTCAGTGTCTGTTGTCTTCTCTATGTAACTATACGGATTATAAGTGCACAAACACACACAAGCACAAACAAACACACACTAACACACACATACGCATACATACACATAAATTGGTTGTGTTCCTAAATGCAGCGTAGTCAAAGATCTACGTATTACATTTGAATATTTGTTATCATTAACATATATTGTTTGCTCATTGAAAACATTTTTCATGTAAAGCAGTATTTACACTCAGATCAAAAAGAAATCGTCAAAAATCTGGTTTTTTCACTCCGCTAACAGAATATTAGTATTTTGTTATCGATATACGTGTTCGATATCGATATACGTGTTATCTACGCTGTTATTGTGGCCGCTTTATATAAATCAGCTGTTGTTGCTGCTCATACGCAAAACAAATTTAATGCTGCCACTTTTAAATAAAATAATAATATAGTCGCTTTCTGGCCTGATGATACATTATAATTATGTAATATATTTATTTTGTTAGGCATATCATTTTAATTAAATAAATAAAGTCCAATTAACTTGTTTGGTCCTTATGACCGTCGAAAATCTGCGGTATTTAAGCAGTGACCTCCAATTAAACGACGTTAATTCTCTCACACCACATTATATTTATTATATATATATTTATTTTATTTATTTACCAAATTTTACTATTCAAAAGGTCATAATTTCATCATTCTCTGATGAAATAAGGGGTGGAGGCTTATTTCATGACGTCAAAATGAAATGGCCAGCAAACTGTGCTATGTTAAGTCTATCAGTGCCATTTTGAGTTTAACAGAACGACAGGCCCTTACGTTATGAAACGTAACGAGAAGTGTGAACCAACTTTGAAATGAAAAACGGGAAAAAAATTTTCGCTGTTTTTTTTTATATGGAGTTTTTCATTTCCACGGCGTTTTGAGGCGAGTGTAAATACTGCTTAAATATTTAATGATTTTGATTTCAGTTTTCAATTTCATCATGAATTGTAAGATTTGCTTTTAATTGATTGATTGAACTTAATTGAGTGAATAAACACATAGGAAAACTAAATACACATGTCTGCCTGAAATGGATTGAACTTATAACTATATGAAGCACACCTATAAAATAATGTAATAAGAAAGAAACTTAATTAATTCATGTCATGCTAATAAAACAAAATTATTATTATAATTTATGCTAGCTTAATTTCCGTCTACATAATCTCAAATTCGATTTCTTTTACAATTGGTTCTCATTTTTCTTTCTCAGATATTTATTTATCACCTCCATATGAGTAGCCATATTACAGCTTTTGACTTCAAGACTTTTTCCATTAGTTTTTGGTTTCTGTCAAGAAAATGTTGAATATGAAATCAAGAACAACTTTCTGCGCTCAAATAATCAGCTTAAATGTTTACATTACGCTTAAGTCACCTTGATTCAAAGACTCTGGAAAATTTCTTAGAAATCTTGCTATTATTTACTTTCATGTATGTTATTTTTAAGTACTATTTTCTAATTTATTTAATTAATTTTTTTAAATGTTATCGAATAACAATTAAATTTGATTTTTAAATAAATAAATCGTGAAAATATAATTTATTTAATTTGTAGTTAAGCAAAAGCTTATATTTTTGTACTTTAAACTGGAAGAAATTCTTTGTTGGAATCGTCAACTTCTAAGAGTTGAAAGTCTTTAACCCTACAATGACTAATACAAACACATTCTCACATAAAAACACACACACACACATACATGGAGAGCTTACAACCACAGGCACATAAATGCTTATTAGCATTAGCTGCGTATTATGAGCATTCATACAAACACGTGGCATTGCGAGTGTGTGTGCGTGTGTGTGTGCTTGTGAGTTGCAAGGCGCATTATCTCTAAACACACGCTTACACTTTCACACACACTCAGGCCTTACACTAACTCTCATACACACACACACACACATACATACACACACACACAAACACTCTCACACTTACAGTACTTGTAAGCGCATTAACACCAAGCATCAGTTGTTTAAGTCCAAGTCACTTGCATTTTGCTTTGACATTTGATTATTGACTACTTGTCTTTTCCCTTCCTCCTCCTGCCAGCCATCCCCTTTCTCCACCTTCTTCGTCTGTCCTAATCAGCATACACATCACATCAATGTTATTGAAGTATTGTCTTGCATCATCGCCTTCTCGCTCTATCTCTTATCTCTCTCTCTCTCTCTAAACATCTTTGTTGTCCTTTATGCACTGTCAATGCAAATGGGCGTGGTCTATTTACAGGTACAGCGTACGGTGAAATGCAATTTAGCGGCTAATAAGCTATGTGTCGTCTCTAACCTCACATCTATTATAGTAAATTTAGCTAATTGGTTGTGTGAAATTGCCGATAACAAATATTGTCCAGCTTTAAACTTAAAGCCATTGGAGTTGTCTAGATTGAATTTTGCCTTTCCACTCTTTAATTGCAAATTTTCAAATATTTTCTTCAGTTTTTCTATATTTTCTCTTCTCCTAACTTTTCTCCTATGTCTTTTTTTACTTGTCGCTGTCCTCTATCTACCTTTTCAACCGTCGTCTTTAACCTCACATCTTTAATAATAAGATATCGATAAACTGATATTGCCAGTTTCACTCTTTTTTACATTCCTCTTTTTAATTTTCTTCTAATTTCCTTCCTATTATATCTTTTACTAGTTTTTCTTCATTCCTTTCTCTTTTATTATATCTAGATAACTTCTTCATCCCATCATCTTGCTTTCCCTTCCTTTCATTCCCTCCATTTCCTTCCTTATCTTTTCCCCCCTCTGTGTTCTTTCCTTTTTGGTAGTGTTGCCACCTTTCTAATTTATTTGCATACAGTCTGGCAACCTTTTTTTTAGCTGTGTTCACAAATTACTTGAACAACCTTGCCCCAAAGTGTCACATAAATGAGCTTTGCATCAAATTAAACCCAATGACAACTACAATTAACTTTGACATGAAGATGAGAAACGTCAATTTGTTGCGTTACGTGAATTATAATTGGAAATATCGTAATACGATATGCAATTGGTATGCTAATCAGTTGAGTCGCACTCTCTCCTGGAACTGACATTAGCAAATGCCTCATGCAGCATGTCCTGTCCTGTCAGCGGGACAGAAGAGGCGCCACGCGAAGTGGCAAAGTGGAAGGTAGTTTGTGCTGATGAATCGCAGCTGCCAGAAGATATTAAAAAGCTTCGCTCACAATTTGGCCGGAAATTACAATCTTTCTTTTTTTTTTTTACCTCTTTCTCTTTTTTTTTTTTTTTTGTTTCTGTCACACAGACAGCTTTGAAGGTGCAGCCTGCTGCGCTTGCTTGCAACATAGATTTTTTCCAGTATTTTCTCTTTTCTTTTTTTTTTTTTTGTTTTTTTTTGCATCGATAACAAAAGGCAGCCTTATTAGAGTGTTCCTTTATTTTAATGCCACATTTCACACCATGTGGGCGGGTCGAGGGTCTTTTAGGGGGCAGGGCGAGGCGGAGTACGAGTGACGTTCCATTGTGCACGTTGTGCGCCTTTTTCTGCGTTCTCTCTCTCTCTCCCTCTCTCTGTATCTTCATCTTTCTCTTGCCCTTTCTATCATTGTAGTCGTCACAGTAGCTCTTTTGTTTTTAGCTTTAGAGGTTTGCTTTCTTCATTTTTTTTCTTCTGCCCCCCTCCCATCTTCCGGGGGTAACCCTATCCTAAGCTAACTACTCCAGTTGAAAGGCAATCGTAGGCGCGCTTTGTTGTTGCCACACTCTCGACTGGATGACTGGTTATCTGTTGTTTTAGCCCACTTGCAACTGCTTCAGCGCCCCCAACTAACGCTATCAGTCGCAATTTTTCATTATTAGAACTAGCAGATGATACAGACAGATAGAGATAGAGAAAGAGAGACAGAGAGAGAGTATGAGGGAAAGAAATAGTGAAAATTCTGGAATGGGAAGTTGTGTTCTTAATCAAGCACTGACTTGACGCCAAGTATTTAGCGTCTGTCTGGCATAACTTTCAAAAGGAACTTGGCCTGCCATTGAAGTTGTCTCATAATTATCAACTATACTAACATGGAAGTGGAATCAGTTTCTGAACTTTAAGAACTGCAAAATAAGCCAAGTATGGTACAGTTTCTCATGTTCATGTTAACTTTATCATGATAATGTTAAATTTTGATTACGTGCTCTTACCTACTATATATTACTGTGTTGCTGACTGCACTTAACAAAAGTTTAACCTACAAGTCTACAAATTGAGGTTTTTTCAACCGCATATTAACTTTAACATGCACTTTACTAATGATTCTAATGTCAAGTTTAACAGTTATTAATGATTTAATTAATTCTATATTTTCTTAGTTAAAACTTAACTAATAATTAGATGAAGATGTAACATTTATATTATGTTTATGTTAACTTAAACCACAACTACGAGCATCTAATTTAAAGTAACCAATTTAAAATAGACTTAGAAGTAAAAACTTGTTTATGTTATATATAGATATATATATATATATATACATACATATATGACTCTTTTAGTTTTAAAGTTTATTCGAAAGTGCAACACTCACTTTTGTTTTGTAACAAGTGTCTGCATTTGAAATATTTTCGAAAAACTAACTAAACAGAATTTAAATTAATCTAAAGTTCGTGGGGAGTAGTCTAGTTTAAATATTAACTATAATTTATCAACTTAATGTTAGCAGTTGCTTTTAACTCAATAAATTTAACTCTTGTTTCTTTGCAGTTGCCTTTCGCCGGAAATTGATAGATCAACAAATAAATAAAAATGTGCTGGAGTTGTCGCTCTTTGGGGAACACTTGGTGCATCCGAGTTGTCGTGCCACAACGACTGTGGCATGCCCCAAATGCTGCTGCTGCTGCTGCTGCTGCTTCTGCTGCTCCCTTCGTCACTCAACTCAAGTGGCGACTTGTGATCAGATTTTTGAGCCACAACGAGTGGTTGGACAGCCGGACGTGAGCACTTTGAACGCCAAATTAAACAGAGCGTCAGTCCATGAACTTCCAGAGTCAACTAATGAAATGGAGAATGGGAGGAGATAGTAGAGGATGAAGTGGAGGAAAGGGTGACAGAAAAGGTGGCAGCAACAGACGTTGAACGTTGACCGCCGGCAGCTGATGCTAAGAAATTGATGGCCGAGACGAGACGAGACGAGACAGGCGACAGGACATCAACTAATTGAAATTGCGCGCCAATTTTGTGGCTTGTTTGGCTCTGATGTTGTAGTTGTTATTATTGTTGCTGTTGCTGCTGCTGCTCGTGTCGTATCCTGTCGGCTGTCGGTTGTCGGTTGTCCTGCTCACGGATCATGCGCAAAAGCTACGTATCGGCACCTGTGCCGAAAACAGCTGTGCGTCCTGCTTTCAGCCTCGTGCACTTTTGCCTCGTGCGTTGTCGTCGTCGCCGTCGCAGTCACTGTCGCTAATATCCTCGTCGTGTGTTGTCGTTGGTCGTGGTTCGCTTAACTATCGAGATGCTCGTCCTGGTGCGTGTGTGCGTCTTAAATTCGCTAACCAAAACATCGTCGATTGCAGTCAGTGTCGGTATTTGCAGCGGGCAACGTGTCTCGTCTCGTGTGTCTCTCTCTACCGCAAACAACAACAAACAACATCAACATTCTCGTCGTTATCCTCGTCGTTGTCCTCCTCGTGAATATATAGTACACACAGTATAGTATATAGTATGTGTGTCTCTGTGTCTCGGTGTCTGTTTCTGGTTGTGTCTGGCTGGTGAAACTGACTGCTCTTCAGTGACCCAATGAGCCGGGCAGCGACGATATCGTCGACATTTTCGATACGGGTTAACGGTTAACGGTATTATAACACTGTTTACGGTAAATTTACGAGCTTTTCGGTCTCCTATTCAACACAGAAAAACGAAAATATAAATAAAGCGTGCTTCTACCGCGTGCTTCATTCATTTCTTTGTTGTGATTTTAGTATCGTCGAATTCTATGCTAAATATTACAAATAATATATCAATTATTTGAATTTTTTTTCTCTCTGATATTTCGCGCTGTGTTTCGCGCCCTTTTGTTTGGGGGAACTCCTCCTTGGAAGGTTCTGCCACCTTTTTTTTTTTTTGTTATTGTTTTTTGGTTAAATCGCATGAGTTTTGTGGTCTCAATGCAAGAAGCAATTCAAATGCAAAATTCAAATCAAATCAACAAATCTCAATTATGCAAATCCATGCTATAATTCTAATTGGCCACTACTGAAAAAGTGTTGAAGTGTTTGTGTTTGTGCCGTCGCCAAAACAAAATTCGGTATCGGAACTTGAAAATCAAACACGTTACGTTAAGATAACATCGTATCGAAAAGATAAACTCTACGCATTTAATCATTACAAAAGTGTTCTTTCAAAGAGCAAACAGGTTAGTTATGAAATATTTCAGATTTATAAGTATTATTAATACAGAAAGACCTTTAAGATCCCCAACAAATGTATAATTAAAATAACATACAATTGATTGTACAAGTGTTTTTTTTTTTTTATTATACTTGACAAACTTTGATAGAGAATTTATCTAAACTTGTTTTGAAGTGTTCCCCAATAAGTGTTTTTGTCCATCAAAATGTTAAATTAAATTGAAAGCATCATTACACTGACGAATCGAAAAAGAAATTCGAGCTAATTTAATTGAAAACATTTTTAAAATCATTAAGAACTGTTTAAAGATGAAAACTGAAGAGTCGAGCACAATTTAACATTAAGTCTGCGTGTTTGAATCTAGTAAACTTTGTTAGCTTACATATATGAGGCAGATAATCCCATATGTAAATCCCCTTGCTTTTAAGCATGTGAATCAATTTGGTTACTGATAAACTGTAATGGCTTGCGTCTGATCTAAAGTCCAAAATGCCGATGATGATGGTGATGGTGATGAGGATGAGGATTTGAGTGCAGGTGGCATTCCAAATTTCATTACCATTACCCTGCCCATTTTAGTCATTACCTTAAGAGTTTCTGCAGTTTGCGTATAGAGATGTTTATTAGTTGGTTTCGATGCCTGGCAGCAAATTAAGCTGGCCTGGCCTGACACTCGAGGGAATTTGGTTAATGCCCCGTACCCCCAAAAACTCAAAACTGATGCCCAACTCCAGCCAAAAGTGGATGCCACTTGGCTGTGGCACTAAACGGGTAAACGAGTTCAACTGGTCCCCGGGCGCTGCACTTTCCATGCCAACGAAATCGAAAATGTTGCACAATTCGACCCTGGGGTCTAATTCGATTTGAAAACTAAAGCCGAAGCTTCCCCATCCCCACTTTCCCCTCTCTCCGGTTATCCTTATCCTCTCTAGACGTAGCCCTTTTTTGTCAGCCTAAAAGTAGGCAACGCATATATTTACAACTGCAAGGACATAAATTTATGCATTGTAAAATAGCTGGGCAACTGCTTGCCTCAACGGATCTCGGGATTCGTGTGGCATGTCTGTATGCCTGTCGGCTGTCGGCTGTCGGTTGTCGGATATGGACATCGATAATAAATGCATACGATATGCATTTTATTTTAATTTAATTAAAATGTGTTTATTTATGCACTTAAGTTGCAACAGCAACAGCAACAGCAACAGAAACAGCAACGACAACTACAACAACCTAAATGTATGCACATATACTAAAAGTGCACATTTAACATGCATTTTACAGGTTGCTCATACGCAGCGTGTGCTCAACCAAACTGAAACAGAATTTACTTATTTCCTCGAGTCGAACTTGAAATATACTTGCTAGCCAGACTTTTCAGATAATATTACTAATTCAAACTGCAAATAAACAGTATTTTATTTAAAATCTTTGTATCTAAAACAATAAAGTAAAGTTTTCTTTGGAATTTTGTATTTATGGCAGCTTATATTGATGTGCTTTACTATAAAAGAACTACAATTCCTATACTTGAACTAAATATGTAAATATTAATTATCTTATTTTGTTCTTTAACAATAGATACGTCAGTTAAGGTTCTTTAATTGTAATATATAGTTTAGTCTGCTATCGATATTTATATGAGGTGTATTTTACACTCTGCTAAACTCACTTTATTAAAATTTCAGTTAAATACATTTTCCATATGTTTTGAACCTCTTTTTGTACTTACTTCTATTAAGTTGTATCTATCTATCTATCGATCTTGTTTTCTAGATAAATCTACACTTTGAATACTATTGAAAGTGACTATGAAGCAACTATTACCTCTTGTTAGGGTACAATTTAAATAGCAAATGGATTGCCAGTAATAATAATAATAACAAATGCAAGCGCCAGAGCATTATAATGAAATATTTTGTTAAAATATTATTTACCTATAATTAAAACAAAGAGAGCGTTTACACAAAATTCTATTGGGCAAATGTAAATAATTGGCGCAGTTTTAGAGTAATTAAAGTGCACAAACGAAAGGTCGAAACATTAAATAAACTACAGAATTGCCACAGAATAATAATATTATATGATGTGTATGTAACACACAATATAAATACTAATAAATAATATTTCATATAAAATATTAAAACAATGCGGACAATGCACAAAACTTTTACCACAATCTAGATGCACAAATCTATATCCACATTAAACATAATCCCAACTCTCTCTTAATCCTTACAAGCCTGTGAACACCGATAAGCTCTGTGTATATGTATGTGTATGTGTGTGTGTGTGTGTATCTACGAGTACTTTTTTTTCTTCCTTTGGTTGTCAAAAGATAAAACATTTCTTTGGCTAAGTAAATTACTTGCCAACTGTCTGTGCTTGTCGTTTCATTTATCTTTCTCAATTAAAACTGTACAACATTTAAAGAATTTTCGAAATACTTTTTATTTGAAAGGCGGGCTTTAAAATACTTAAGGCAATGGTTTTGTCTCAAATTTGCTTACAATATTTGTTTAAGAATTTAAAAAGATAAGTGCTAGATTATTGTACATTTTTGAAATAATTTATTCATTAGGAAAACATAACTTAATACATATAAAGTATTTCTTTCATATCGTGATTCTTGGAAAAGATTTCAATTCGCATATATTCGCATCAATTAGAGGGCGTGAAATTGTAAGCTTCACTTGTCAATTGTCACACTAGAGAGGATAAGTGCGACAAGAAGATGATGATGGAGACAAAAAGAGAGAGAGAGCGAGAGAGAGAGAGAGAGAGAGAGAGAGAGAGAGAGAGAGATGTGCAGCGTGTTGCAGCTGCTTTCAATTTCTAATGCAACGTTTGTAAATGAAGCTAAAATATTTATGACAGCTATTGGATAGCAGTTGCAAAGTAAATACAACAACATGCACACACACAGATACACACTTTACTAGACACACACTCACACACACACTCACACACACAGTGGCAGGACACACTAGTTTCGTGTGCATGCGGCGCAAATCCCTTTGATTATCCTTGTGCATTTACAAACGAAGCAGGCAAAAGTCCGCTCGCTTTAGTTTTGCAATAAAATTGAGCAACAAATATTCATTGCAACAACAACAACAGCAAAAACAACAGCAGCAACAGCAGCAACAACAACAACAACTACAGTGAAACAAGTAAACAAAACACAAGTGAATCGCAAGCAACAAGGATTTGGTTTCTTTTTTCGTTTTCTTTGCACAACAACTAAATAATGCACACACAAATACACACACACACACACACACAAAAACACTCACATGTACATGTACAGTAGTTGTCAGTAGTAGTATTAGCAAGTAGTTGCAGTTGCAGTTGCATTTGTTGTTGTTGTTGTTGTTGTTGAGGCATCACAGGCTTTTGCCGACAACTTCAAGGCAAAGGACGAGCCATTGGCTCAGTTTCTGTTTCAACTCGAAATCAAATAAATTTAAAGGTTTTACGAATTTATAATACTCTAAATTTTTGCTTAAAAAAATATCTTAAATTAAATTTTTAAAATAAATAAACTTTTTAATGTATCAAATGATGAATTGAACTAAACGAAATGTCATTGTCCTTTATTTAAATTTCCGACTGTATTCATCATAGGTTTTATTTAAACAAATTATAGTATAATTAATATCTATGACTTTTATTCGTGTTTGGAGTGTTTCAACCGTAATAACTTTGAAATAACTGAACAGATTTCCAAGCGGTATGTTTTTTATTCTACTTGAATTGATCTCTATATAATTAATTAATTTAATTCTTTTTAGTTTTCAACAATAGTTACATACAAATTAATAACTCAAGATTTGTATAAAATTATTAAATATAAATAAATTGAATTTTTTAATGACTGTAAATTACACAATATAATACCATACATTCATATTTTCCGGGTTAATTAAAAATTATTGAAAAACAATTTGAAAAGCCGCTTGCATTATTTTACACAGTGGCATCATCCAATTAGGAATTTCCATAACATAATTGAAATAGCTGAATCACTTAGAATCAGACATACACTGAGCCAGAGAGAAAATGAAAGAGAGAGAGAGAGAATGAGAGAAAGAGAGACAGAGATTCGAGTCTAGAGCTATTTTATATTGTTGTCAATCGCATGCTCAGCTTGTTGACCTTCATATGAATTGCAATCAGGTTTAATTTCCCCTTTTCCGGGTGTTGGCCAACTACATATATGCAAAAGTTTGAGTGCCTTTTTGTGGGTGTATTCCAACTGACATCTGGCAAAAGACTTTCTTTCTTGAACCGTAAGTAAAGTACCATAAATTATTGTAAACATTTCACCACAAATCGTTTGCCTGACCTCTACATACTATTTATTTGCAGGCTTTTATATGAAAATCACTTTCAACAACTTGCTGCAATATTTTGTGGTTCTTGTTTGCATACCCTGTAAGCAAAAAAGGATATTATATCGTTGTGTAAACGTACGTAACAGTTACAAGATGTAATAAACAATGCTATTAGGTATAAACATATATACTCTTGATCAGTGCTAATATTATACTTGAGTGATTTGATATTTTTGTTAACAGCCAGGGTATCTCATAATCGATCATTCTTAAACTGATGTGCTTATTGCCTGGCTCTTTCCATTTGAGTTGAGTTTTTATGAAATGCAATCCGAAATTTGTGCCAACTGGCCACAAGCTTTTAATCGAGTATTGTCTATCGTAAATGGTAAATGAAATTAAGAGAGTAAGACCCAAAAACTTAACCCACAGTTTAAGCCAGATCCATAGGGACTGGCAATAAACAAATAGATAAAACCACATTGGGATTGGGATAAAAAGGCTGTCCTAATCTATTTACAATCCCAAAAAGTAGCTAAAAGCAAAAGAAATTTGCTAAACTCTTAAAGTATTTGATGTCGATGCAGCTGCAATTTGTCTTGTGTGATTGATTGTTGATTGATTGGAGTTTATTTTTCCAAGAAAACCAACAATACTTCCAAGTGCATTTCCCCACATGTGTGTCAAATATAATAGGAATAAATCAATCAAATTGATTGAAGTAATTGGTTAAATAAACATTAAAGCGTAACGTTGGCCAAAATGAGCTGTTCAAGTTTCGCTCACTTCAATGTGAATACCATTCGAAATATTCGATTAACTCGTTTGAAATTGCAAACAATTGGAAAGGTTGAAAAGAAAATTACCCAAAATTATATTTGTATTCATATTCGTGCAATCATATTTCAAATTATATTCACTTGAAATTCAATTTCATTTAAAACATTCGGTTTATTTGTGAGTGCATCTTGGGAACAAGAGTTCTCTCAGTGACAATTATGATTTTGAATCATTCATTGCACTGTAAATTCAAGTGAAAATTCAACTTGAACTTTCATCTAAGCTGCTTAAGTATACTCACATTTCGTTCAATCGCTCAATCAATTGTCGTGTCTTTTCGTGATGGATGCAAATGTCCAATGCAGGTGTCCTTGTGGTCGCTGTCGGTTTATTTGGCCAGGACACGTTTCGCTTGCTCTTAATGGTGTCACGTGCGATTGACGAACTCCGACAAGGACTCTGTAACTCTGGATACTGGACACTGGACACTGGATTTTGGGACTCGAGGCGCTCATTTGATAAACTAATTGTAGGGCCTCGGCTCGGCTCGGCGCGTACTTCTAATTGAATTTAATATTAATTAACTAATTTCTACGCTTGGGCCCACTTTTAATTAACTTCTCAGGTCAGTTCGCTCTCTCTCTCTCTCTCTCTCTCTCTATCTCTCTATCTCTCTATCTCTCTATCTCTCTCTCTCTCTGTGTCTTTTATCCCCATCTGCAATTTGATTCGATTTTTGGTGACCAGCCTAGTCTTTGCTTCCCTCCATTTTCCTTCCATTCGGTCATCCAGGTGGCACTATGGATACCGCTACTGTCCACGTAAATACACGTGCCGCAGCTGTGAGAATGTGTGAGATAGAGAGAGGGCAAGCGAGTGAAAGGGAAGGAGCATGCCGTTCACCAGGGAATACATCGATGTGCAACGTGTTTTTCCGGTTTAATACCTTTCTCAACTGAATACGAATGAAAATAACGGTACATGTGCCAAAAAAAAACAACAAAAAATACCAGAGAATAGTCAACTCCTCCCCCTCCCCCTCCTAGCAAACCGCCCCCTCACAGCAAAATACTTGCACAGCAAAGAAGAAGGCAAACAGAAAACATCATGAATCCCGTATCGCGTTTACCTTCTCTCTGTATCTCTGAGTGTGTGTGTGTGTGTTTCTCTTAGTGTATTTGTGTGTGTGTGTGTGTGTTTGTTGGTTGTTGTTGCTGCTACTGTTGTTGTTGTTGTGTTGCAGTTGAGCACGCGCCGCTTTACGTTGCGGGCGTGACGACCACTGGGAACAGGGGTGGAGTAGAAATTGCTGATAGAGAAGGGGAGCAAAGGTGGGTCAGCGTTGCTCCCCCGAGCTGCTGTGTAGCCAAACATTTGGCAAATTTCAACAATTTTCGCTTTTCACTTTGCCAAAACCCAAAACTCAAACTCAAACCCAAACCCAAACCCAAACCCTAGACCGAAAACCCCAAAAACCAACGCTTAACGATAACCGTGACTCGCCCCTTCGAATGCACTTTGTAGACGAATCTAAATTCAAATCTAACGAAAATAACAGAAACTAATATTGTTGGGTGCGACTGTACGTACGTATAATCGATTGCTGATGAGAGTTTGATTGTCAAATATATTTATCGACTTAAGATCATTGCGGTATAGCTTTTATCCCAACGATTCCGATGTGCAACTTTCGTTCAGTAATTGTTACCTGAATGAGTTATGAATTCAAAATAAAATATAATATCTTAGGGAAAATGATTGTTATACATATGTATTTATCGATAAGATAATTTTGATTGTTGTATATATTTATCTAATTATATATCGATAGACTTGTATTTTCTCTCTAAGCCAAACAAACAAAATTGGGTGTGAACTTTAATGTATATAAATATTAATAATTTAATGGTTTGAAATCGCGGTTTTACACAGAAGATTTCCCAAGTGTTTTGAAATATCTATCGATAATATATCGATATCATTTAAGAACGCTGTACAGCCGCTGCATTGCTGAAGAGTTTATAATCATGTTCCTCCCTCTACCATCAACTTATTCAATCTTTAATTACTTATTTATTATACAGGATATCTACCAGTCGTGTGCACTTAATTGAGCATGCTTAGCTGTTTTTTTTTGGCGTTTTTTATTCGGTTTCTTGTTTATCATTGAGTTGTTTTTATGCAGTGCCCACGCACTTCGTCAACGCCTCGTTTTTTGGTATATTTCTACAACTACTTTTTGTTGGGCTCCCTGTTTGTTTGCACAATCCAGCCCTGCCACGCCTACAATGCCACACGGCCGCCCACTTTGTCCTCTTTTACACCTTCAAGCAAAGCCAAACAGTAGCTTTTCCAACGCTTTTCATTTTTCGTATTTCTTTTGCGTTTTGTTAACAATTTTGTTTGTTTTTCGGCCTGGGTTGTTGTTGTTGTTGTGCAGTCAGTTAGTGTGTCAGTATGCTAGACACACACACACACACACACACACATACACACACAGGCATATATTAACTTGCGTGTAAAGTCGCGTGCCAAAAATCGCTAAATTTTTTGGTTATTTCCGTTTGCGTTTATGTTTTACTTAAATTCCCTTTAACCGGCCTCAACATCCGACCGACCCGACACCCATCACAGTTACAGTTAACCGGAAGTGTGCACCTTCCCCTTTCCATACTCCCCGATTCCCACTGTTCCCCTCTTCCCCTTTTCCCACATTTTCCATCACAATTTTACGCAACGCCCCTGCGACCCGTTGTTCACCTTTCGACAGTTTTACGCTGTTGCTTGTTTTATGCCCTGTGCCCATTGAAAATTGACAAAGCGGGGTATTATCAATTTCTGCAAATGTATGTTACAGACAGGTCATTGCGTCTCTGAACCTATAAAACCGATCGTATAATTCAATCTGTCTGTATGAGGAACTCAGAGTCTATAAGAGCGGAAGACAAATTTTGGTAAATATGAGTATGAAACTTAGTTATAATATTCGCATACATTGTTTATGCCATCTTTTCAACCTATCCTGAAAATTTCATTCGCATAATAAGCGCAAAAGTCTTTTTAAATTTAGTCAGTCCAGTGCCCATTTTTACTTAAAATTTTCAATAGGTAAAACAATAGTTTTAAGCTTTGTCGAATTTAGATTCAGAGCTTAAAATTATTCGTATAATTCCTGCTTAATAAAATTAGCACAATTACAAAAGATTCACTCTTTAAAAAATGTGCTTAAGTGCAATTTAGAACAGTCCATAGTGTGAAGCTATTTATTTATGTGTATACATGTATATTTTCAAATGCTAAGCAAATCTTTCGGCTCAACACAGGGTACTTCATAGTCGTGTACAATCAAGAAAAGCGTTTCTACTTGTTTTTAGTTGTTGCCTTTGCGGGTTTTCATTATTTGCAATATCACGTAACGCCAAATGAAGTCGTAAAGCGTCCAATCCAAAACCCACTTATTCGCTCTCTTTGTTCCACACACACACACACATTCCTCTCTCTCTCTCTCTCTCTCTCTCTCTTTGTGTGTGTGTGTGTGGGTGCGTGTGTGCTGTGCTGTGCTGTGCACTGGGAGGCATTCAATGGATTTCCGAGCGAAAACAAATTGTTAAAGTTATATTATATAGGAATTACAAGTACGTTTGATTAAGCGTCGGCTCAGCACACTCCCTATATTCTCTCCCCTTTCCCATCACCCCCACCCCCAACTAAGCTGACTTCTCCCTCTTTCTCCTATCTCCAGTTCGCTCTCCATTTATTGCCAACAAGCTGAAACTTGAAGCATTTAAATTATGCACAAGTCTCGACAACCGGAACCGGGTCAGGACAGAATGGAACAGGAGACGCGTTGCCTAAGTGGTTTCTCATTTAGCAGCGACGCATAAATCAAGCATTAAAGTAAACAAACAAACAAACCAAACGACTGAGGGGAAGAAGAAGCACAAGAAACAGTACAGCAATAGTAGAAGAAGCAAACAAAACAATAGAAAAAGGCCGGAAAAAAGGGCATAAAAGCAAAACCAGAAATACAACTCAAAACAACAAGAAACGACAAGCGAAACAATAATAAATGAAATTATTGCCAAAAACAAGTCGATCCAATTTTACGCTAACTCGAAATCAAACCAAAAAAAACTATTTAAAAAGAAGCTGATTATCTTTATATATTTTATAGTTAATGTTTTAAATAAGTCGGAGCTTAATTTAACAAAATATAAAGCACATTTCCAAATTGATATCATCGTTTGCATTGAAATATACTTAAATATAGAAGATTTTCAATGTGTGAAATGATAGTTTTCTTACCTTATAAATAAGTGTGTTGTAAATTTAGTAGAAAAATGAAAATACCCTAGATTAAAGAAAGCACACAGAGAAAAAAAACACGTACTAAAATTAAGTACGAAATGCATTGAAATAAGTATTTTTAGTACTTAAAATAAATACTTGATTTAAGTACGAATTACTTAAAAAAAGCATGAAAATACTTGAATCAAGTATAAGTAGACTTGTTTCGAGTAAAAGTAAACTTGAATCAAGTATAATTCGAAATATACTTAAATCTTATCAATATAAGTTCGGAACCCGGGTTCGAACCCCGCCAGCGGCATTAATTAAATAGTATTTTTTAATGTTTTGCATTCTGTTTTGACATTTATAAAAATATTCCTTGGATATAATTACATTTTAACAAATAAACTGTTGTCTGTCATTTGTCTGTCAATTTTTCTGTCTGTGTCAGCCTGTCGTTCTGTGTAGAATATATAGGAATATATATAAAAAACGGTAATATACATAAATTTAAATTTAATAACTAATTAATAAAACAATACAAAAATTTAATAACAAATAAAAAATTAATAATAAATAGATATTATTTCAAGTATCAGAAGATCTTAATTCGTGTGCTAGAAAACTTGAACTGAAATCTGGAAGTTCTTATTTTTCGAGTTTTCAGTACTTGATTCAAGTATAACGGGACTTAATTCAAGACTACAAACTTAAAAATCGTACTTGAAAATCGAACTTGAAATAAGTGCGTGGTCCTCGAATATAGTAATTCCGTACTTGGTTCGATATCAAGTTCGAATTGTTGAGTTTTAAGTACGAAATACTTGATTTTTTCTCTCTGTGTATAAGGCACATTTCCAAATATTAAGAACATTCAACTTAAATATCACTGAATCAATTGATATCATCGTTTGCATTGAAATATACTTCAATATAGAAGTGAAATGATAGTTTTCTTAACTTATAAATTAAAGTGTTGTAAATTCAATAGAAAAATGAAAATACCCTAGATTGAAGAAAGCAAAAACAACATGTCAGTCAGGAAAGGTAACACTTCAGCTGACGACAAGCAAATGGGCAAATGGGCAAATGGCCAAAACGGAAAGCGGAAAACGGACAAGTTTCTTTCCGCATTTATTTATATTATTATTTTGTTGCTTGTTCCTTGTTTCTTATTGCTGTTTCTGGTTCTTTATTTTCTTCGTTGTTTTTTTATTTTTTGCTTTCTGTAAGTTGAAAATTAATTAAAAACCATATAAATTATATTGTTTGCCGCTTGATGTGTTGATGTTGGGCGTTGTGGACTTGACGCATTTCTCGCCTGTCACTTGGCCAAAGGCAATTGAGCATTTGCCACTTGTGCCATTTGTGCCACATGACGCATGTTACACGCCAAATTCATGGCTTTCAGCAATTTGTTGTTGGCTTTAAACGGCTTTTCGGTTAGTTCAAATCAAACTAATATCATAAATTGAATCCATCGTGGCAGGGCTTGAGGTTACAGTGTGCGGCTTATGCCAATTAAAGCGCCTTGGGTCATACACACACACACTCTCTCTCTCTCTCTCGCTCTCTTGATACTCTCTTTCTCACACACACAGACACGTATCACCACTTATGTAAACTGGGTCTGCATAATCGCAGTCCAGTGAGCTTAGTCCTCAAATGACTCGACGTCTAATCGAAAGATTGTAGCGAAATCATTATCAGATAATGATACTCCGCTCATACTCGACTGAGTAATACCCTGTAGGCAGTTATATAATTTTAAATTATTAACTAATACTCTTATAGTAAAAAGAAATGAAAACTCTCTATATACTTGGTTCTTTGTTCCTGACTTAGCTTCTTTCATTTCGTTCTTGAATGAATTGGAATATGTCAAATATACATTATCTGAATAGAGTATCCAGGAAACAAAAAAAAACTGGTACTTTAGATTATTACTAAAAAGTGACACTTGAATTCTTATTTTTGATTTATATAAAAGTTTTATTTAGCAATCATAGTTGACCTTTTATTTGTAAGAATCTTATTCTGGTTAAATAACAAGACTATTTTTTTTTATAACATTCAATAAACTATTTATATTTTGTAAATAATATTTGAGCAATTATAATCGTTAGAGTATGGTCCATGGTATATATAGAGACACCTAAGGGAGAATTCCGTTTATAGGGAGAATGTTAAGAAGTTGATGGGTCTGGTAGATGGAGCTTTCGTAGTGTCACCGCATGGCTATTAACAACAGTTTGCGTAAATGACACTGCAATAAACCATAAAATGGAATAAGAAAACATTAAAATGATACAAGGCAAACAGCAGAAACCAACGATAGAAATCTACACAGTCTCTCTCCCTCTCTCTTTCTCTTTTTCTCTCTCTCTGTGTGTCTCTCTGGCACCCCTTTGTCTCAGTTTTGGTTTGGTTTTCAGTCTATGTATGTCTCCGGTTTCTGACCGTTGGCCAAGCAATGTCTTATGCACAGATTTATTATGTGGCCATAAATAAATTACAGGGCCCAACGCACAGAGTGCACATAATAACACGGCTAAAACGATGCTCACGATGTTGGCCGAGTTGTGGTAAGCGATAGGGGAGAGTTCTCGAAAAGTGGCCAAGAGCAAAGCAAAGCAAAGCCAAACACCAAATTACCAAAATACCAAAAATGCTTGCCAAGGGCAATTCAAGCGTGACCCGTTAGTGCGCTGTGTTTTAACCCATTTTGGGTGTCTGCTCTGGCGATTTATATGATAAGGGTTAAAAGGTCTGTCGACAGAGATACCCTATACCTCACTGCCCCCCCAACCCCCCCTCATCCCTACACCATGCCACACCGTTTTGAGCCCTTTCAAAAATGCATGAAAATGTTGAACGATCTAATTAGTGCTTGAATCTGTGAAGAGAAACCTCGAAACTCATCCTCTCTCTTTTGTTTTCGGGGAAACGCAGGCGAACGAACAATCACTTTGTCTGGCTTACAATCATAATGCTCTCGGTTTCATAAAGTGTGCTAATATATCCACAAATAAGACTGCTCGAAACGTAAATACACTACACTAATAATGAATGGATCTAATCATTTTTAATTCAATAACTCAACTTTTACAGAAAAATTCTAGAGCTTTCTTCTATTTTTGAGAACGAAATGGAATTGTTTAATTTTCTTCCACAAAAGTATGAATTCGTTGTTTTGCAAGCTCATGCTTTAAATCTTTCTGATTCTTAGACCCGTTTTTTTATCAGTGTATCAATTATTAGAAAGAGAGAGACTAACAAAAAAAAATGTATTCAAACTTAAAGAGTTATTATAGGAATCTGATTTTATCATTATCATTTTAATTAACTTTTATTTATTATTTGTTAATAAACTGTTTGTATACACAATTTATAAATTTTATGAGCACAGGGAATGTAACGCTCTTAATGTAAAATAAGATTAACTGATTAAATCAGCTTAAATATAATAAAGCCAGCTTAAATTGCCAGCTGATATTTGGTACGAACTGCTAACAGGCTATTACGTTAAGAAATTTAAAAAAAAAGTATATAAAAATGATACAGCGTAAGCTATTTTCAGGGTGCCATATATTGTATACCCATTTATGATATGATATAGAAGTTCGATTTTATATAAATTTTGTCAGATTTTATAAGTTTAACGATGCCAGACAAACAATCTGTGAGTTTGGTTCAGATATCTTATGAAACAAAACAGTTTCTTACACTAAATTTTGATTTCTAACCGATCGTTTTTATATACATATACTTATGTATATGTATAATAATAAAATTCAAGTTATGAAAATACAACAAATTTAATGAAGTAAAAGATAAAATTAAAGTAAAAAAGAGTGAAATGTTATAGAATAGAGAAAATAAATTAAAAGAAGGAATATGGTTTGCAGAAAGCAGGAAAAACAAAAGAGAAGTAAAGAAATGAAAAAGGTGATCGTTAGAAAAGAATAGAAAGTGTCTATACTTCTTGACCTTTCAGAGTTATAATTATATACGATATTAAGACTTTATTTGTGCCACAAATCTTATTCCATTTTAGTGACTCCCATTTGCAGGAAGCAGGAAAAACAAAAGAGATGTAAAGAAATGAAAAAGGTGATCGTTAGAAAAGAATAGAAAGTGTCTATACTTTTTGACCTTTCAGAGTTATAATAATATACGATATTAAGACTTTATTTGTGCCACAAATCTTATTCCATTTTAGTGACTCCCATTTGCTGCTTAGTTAACTTGTTTGTTATTATCCTAACTCTTATCGCAGCTTATACTTATGTCTAACTATAATTTATCTAGTTGGTCTGGCCACACTTAAATCTGGCCACGCCCCCCTCCCCCTCCCGCACACTATGCGCGTAAATAACAGACAGTAGGAAAGAGCTCTGACTTCAACTACAATTTCAACTTCAACTCCAGCTACAAATGCGACTGGAACTTTGACTGTGACTCCGTGTCTTTTGAGTCCATCGTCTGTACGGTTGTGTGCAATTGAGGTGGAGTACAAAAAGGTGAAGGGAAGTGGCGGAAAGAAGGAGGAAAATGAAGGGAATGAAGATGACGATGAGTGTCAAGCTGACTGGCTGGCAATAAATATCAAAGCATTTGTTTGCCGTCAAAAGCAAAAGGCTGCCAGGTTGCGCCACTGACACGCCCATTGTGTGCGTATATATATGTGGGTGACTGTCAGGCACAGTCACAGTGAGTGTCAGAGTCGCAGTCGCAGTCACAGTCAAAGTCGAAGTCACTGTCAATGGCTGTGGCACGTGCGCCGTAATTTGCGCATTTAACATTTAAAGCAGCTCGTGAAACGCAAATCGCTTACCTTCTCTCTCACTCTCCCACTCTCTCTCTCTCTCTCACTCTTTCTCTCTCAGTTTCACTCGCTTTCTCTCAGGTGTATGTTAGACGGTACTAGGGGGCGTATGCGCAATAAATTTAACGAGCCGCCATTAGAGACGACGAGGCCAAGATGTCAATGCGGGTGCCAGCAATTGGGTGGCATAGAAACTTGCGTCAGGTTAATGATAAATTGACTTAATTATTTGACGTGCCAAGAGGCAAAACACACACACACACTCACACACACACACACACACACATAAACAAAATTATGAATTATCTGCTCATGTGTTTTCACCATAAAAACAATTTCCCGCTAATTGAAAATATCATGATTTTGTAGCAATAATTGTTACAAATGTTGTGTCAACATTAGATTTTACAAACAAAAACGAAATCTGTACAATTTCTATAGTATTCAGCTTATAGTGAACTTTTGTATAGTGAATATCTTCCTTTTATGAACTGATATCAAGTACATAATTCTGTAAAGTATTTGTTTTCTGTTCTGTTTCATTTAAAGTTTTTCAAAAAAGAGACTTCAGACATTTAGACAATAATATTGTCTATATATCAAGAATCTAGTAACTTTTTCAGTTGTTATTTTCAAGTTTAAATTAATTTAATTTAAATTAAATCAGTTTTATGAATTGATATCAAGTACACAATTCTGTAAAGTATTTGTTTTCTGTTCTGTTACATTTAAAGTTCTCCAAAAAAGAGACTTTAGATGTTTAGAAAAAAATATTGTCTATATATCAAGAATCTAGTAACTTTTTCAGTTGTTATTTTCAAGTTTAAATTAATTTAATTGTTGCATAAATTATTAGTCTTAGTCTACATTTAATACATAACTTAATACATAACTTGTTGACAAAATGTCACTTCCCGTTCCATTTAAAGTTCTTGAGGAGGCAGACTAATTCAGTTTCCAGATCACACAGTCTCAGAATTTTTACAAGGTGATGAAAGATTGACTTGATTGTTGTATGTGTCCGGAACACACGTGCTATATTTTGACATGGAATGGGGGAATGGGAAATATGGAGTGGATGAGAATAGAGTGCGATATACGATAATTGAATCCATATTCCTAATGAGTGCACGCGTGAGCGAATTCAACTGCCAAGGCACACGTGCAGCAAATCAACTTTGCCGAGTTTCGTTTTCATTTTGCTCGTTTCGAATTCGATTTCGATTTCGTATGCAACATGCGATGTTTGAGGCAGCAACAGCAACAACAGCAACAACAAACGGCAACATTTTTCAACAATTTAATTTATTTATTTTGGCACTTTTGTTGTTGTCGCAATCGCAATAGTCAGTTTTCCTGACATGGGTTTTCCTTCACATCCACTTGCGTCCTTCGTCCTTAATCCTTGGTCCTTGGTCCTTGTGCCTGTGATCGAAACGCAGTGATAGCCTCTGTCACTCAAACAAACTGGTTGAGTGTTTGCCTGTTTGTTTGATTGTTTGCTTATTTTGTTGTTGTTTTTTTTTTGTTTTTGTTGTTTTTTTGTTTTGTTCCGCTTGCTTTATTCCTTTAGTTACTTTGTCGATATCACCGCCCGCTAATCTGGATGACAGACCCACATAAAACACACCCACATGCCATTCAATTAACCCTCACCCACAACTGAAAGCAAAGCCAAACTGTCGTCGGTCCTTAAAAATCAAGAATACACCGAAAAAATCATTAAAAAGTTGGCCTAACAAAATAATCCTTCAAAAAGTTGGATTCATCAAAATACCACAAATGCCACGCTGAGAGCAAGATAAAGTAATAATGTGTTCTAGAAGCTTATAAAATAAATTCGATTTAAGATTGCGATAAGTTTTAAAGTTCAGTTTTTTAAACATATGGTATATCCATATCAAATGTTTAAATAAACTATAAATATCTTCCATTTTCACCAAGTTATGTTATAATAGTTAATATTTAGACCCTGTGCGTAACAAGCAGAAGAAGGCGTGACATACCCAATAAAGTATATATATTCTTAATCAGCATCAAAAGCCGAGTCGATGTAGCGATGTCCGTCTGTCCGTCTGTCTGTCTGTCCCATTTTGTCTCACCTAGATCTCAGAGACTATACAAGCTAGAGAGACCAAATTTGGCGACCTATGTGCTTATCAACTGATTTGTTCGTGGTGGCGCCATCTATTGAAGGGGATTGAAGAACAATCTATAGTGAACGCTTTGCACTCAAAAAGTACAGGGTCTCCAACTGTCGAGCTTCCTCCAATGTAGCTTACCGAATTTTTTTATTTTTATTTCCAAGCAAAGTCTAGTTGCAAGCGCACCTTTAATGCCAGCATTTTGTGTTTTATTACATATTATATATATTTTTTTATACTTTTGCTTTTTCCTCTAAGTACAGAGTTTCTCACTGTCATGCTCGCTCCAATTCAGATCATTTAATTTAAATTCCTTCAACAGAATGCTAAATATTCCTTAGTCGAGCATTCCCTCTTCTCTATTGTGAAGTTGAATTGTAAAGCTTAAGCCGATTTATTTAAAGTATTCTTTTTTCGTAAAATAGATTAACGCAAATATTTATTAAATGTAATCTAATTAACAACTCTGTAATTATGATGGTCTTTTTTTATAATGTTCAATTGAAAAAAATGATTTATTCACAATATTGATTTGTTGTTTTCATTTGGACATGATTTGTATGTATTGCTTTGTATTATTATTATTAATTTGATTTATTGTCATAATTTGCATCTAGTTTTTTTTTGGCTTTTTTTTCTTTTAATTTGTTGCATTACAATATGTCCCTCAAATTAAATTTATCTATTGAAACTCGTATTTTACCTTAATCCTTACAGTTTGAAATGTATATTGTTAGTTTTTGAAACTGTATTTTCAATTTTAAATAGTTAATGAATAAATGCAACTATTTTTCAGCTGTTTTTTAACTTATTCCTCTTCATGTTCAACACTGATTTGAACAGTAAACTCATTCACCATTGTCTCTCTTAATTGATGTTCAAGAAATCAGCACAACAGTTACAGTTTCTGTATTTCTTCTATGTTGAAACATGATTCAATTAAGAAATGAACTTGGCATATTGAAATATTGCTTTGACGTGTTTAATAAAATCAAATGCAAGTCTTCTTCTAATTGAACCAAATTAGTTTCAATTAGATGCGACAACCATATGAAGAATGCAGGAGAGTCCTTGCATCAGGATAGTGTTGAGTTGCATGCCACTTATACCCCATACCTCATGCCCCACACAATTCGTACTTTGAATATTATACAGAATTCCCCTTAAAGTTCAATTTGCCAAAAAGTTAAATAGTTTATGCCGTTTTACCATTTGCCATTTTCCATTTTGCATTTTAGGCTTTAATGTGGTTTTTGGCCTTTACGTAGTTACGTAGCCGACCCATTGGTCGGCTTGGGTTACATTTGGTTTATGGGTTAAAAGCGCGCAGCTCAGCGTGAAAAACTTAATAATGTTGCAGAGTCCGCCGCTGGCAGAAATACGAGGTGACAAATGAAAAATTATATTTCCATGAATTAGTCAACATTTGCGGGATGGAAACAAGAAGGAAAAAAAGTTGTTGTACCCCCAATTCCTGCAAAAAACCAAGAAAAAGAAAAACACAAAAAAGAAAGTAGGAAGTAGAAATTTCAGCCAACTAACTTCAAATGGAGTTGACATTTTTCAATGAATTTATTCAATTTCCAATGTTGCTGGCTGCAAACTCAAAATTGCCATTTTCTACGATTTCTACAACCAATTTTTCAGATATACTCCCCATTGCAATTGCCACACCCATTTAAATTCAGCTAAGAGTGTTATAAATTTGTGTAAATGTTTGTCATTAATCTCAAAAGTGAATTATAATCGTGTGAGGCAGCAAAATAGCGACTGTTTTTATTTTTCAGGCTCTTTTTCTTAAAAATTTTGTACGTTACATTTTTTTTAAATTTACAATATTTTTAGCAAAAATGTCAACGCTTTTAAGGTATTAAATAATTTCGAAACTGCAATAAGTCTTTTAATTTTTATTTTATTTTATTTACTTATTAATACTTATAGCATACCTATAGACAATATGCTGGGTATATTACAGTTGAGAATACTCGAGAAGCGTTTTTACTTCTTTTGCTGCTGCTTCTTTTGTTTTTGCTCTGCACTTTTCGTTTTTGCATTTCCAAAAAAAAAGCGAAATGAAAACTCAGTCGCAGTCACAGTCGTGACACAGTTAAATTCACGTGACAAGCCAATATTAAATGTGATTCAACAGAGAGAGACAAAGACAGAGAGAGGCAGTGACTGAAAGAGATTGGTAGAGAAAGAGTTTAAAAGAGATTGAAAGTAAGAAAAATACACAAGGAAATGGACAGCAAGAGAGTAAGAAAGACACAGAGAACACAGACACTGAAGATAGAGCTAGAGACATGAAATCGATCGTTGCAAGCTGCAGGGCTCTCAGATGTGTAGAGAGGTATGGGGAACTGAGGGGTGATTTAAAAAGGGGGGGGGGGTTGAATAAACTGTCATGTTTGCTTTGCTTTGGTTTCCATGCGCCTCGTTTCAGTTGACATTGCCATTTGCCGTTTCAGTTTCCGTTTCCGTTTCCGATTCAGCTTGTAGCATTGCTGCAATTAAAATTGAATCAATTATGATTTTGACTTTGTCGCCATGCCGACTGCATATCAAGTGGATCACAAATGTCAACGAAAGACATTTCCTTTCCCCCCCTCTCACTTTGCTCTCCCCACACTTCTACAAAATGTTGAATTTTAGCATCGACAACCCGAGACAGAGTCAGAGTTAGAGCACAACCATCAATAAAGTCGAATGCTGTATCAAATGTTGATGAGAGAAACACTACGAGACCGAATCTAATGTCTATTCGAATAGTTTGTTGAAGAAAATGTAGGCAAAATATGGCAAAGAATCAGAAATGTGTGCAAAAAGAATTGAAAACATTGCATATTTTATAAACAGAACTTAAATGGACGCTTAAATCGTTCCTTTCTGGGAATATCTTAATTTTATTCTCTTTACTTGCCACTGTTTTTCTTACTACCATTTTCTTATTATCCAAATAACAGATTCAGTTGATCATTGCTTTATAAAATTATCATATAGAATTCAATAAAATTTCCATATTTCGACTAATGGAGACTTCAAATTATGTAGCTCTTTTTTTTATACAGTTAGAACATTTCATTTAAAGTACCTCTAGCTATAATATATATATCAGAATATAATTATTTATGAAGAGAAGAATTAAATTGAATTAAAATTAATCCTTTTTCTACTAACTTCAAGTCAAGAAAAGATTTGTTTAAGCTTTGAATAGAACTTTGAAATAACTATAATGAAAAGAATTAAATTGCATTACAATTTTTCTCTTTACTTCAAGTCAAGAAATGAGAACATTTTATAGAATTTTTTAAATGGAATTATGGAATAAATAATGCGTCTAAAACTAAATACTGTAAACGACTTCTGAACTTTAGAAAATTCAAGACAGTGTCTCATTAATTGTCTTAGACTATATTATTCATATAGAGAATATTAATATTTTAACTAAAGGAGAAGCTGAAATAATACTCATATTTAATGCATTTGTGACAGGCAACTAATAAAATGTCTTATCTTATGCCTTCAGTTCCGTGTGGTGTGGTCATTTATGATATAAACTATTAACCTCTTGATATCAATATATAAGTACATTTATTGCGTTTTATTTTCTTACCCTTGTGTCATTGGGGATCTCAAGTTGGAAATTCTGAAATGGCACGTGAAGTAATAAGCTCGCTCAGACGCTGAGTGCCACAATTTGTGTCCAATCCCATTTAAAATTGCATTCAGCCGTGTATCCAAGCAGGAATATAAGTAGAGTGTACTGGCAAAATGGGGAAAGGGGGTATAGGGGGAAAGTGAGGGGTTAAAGGAGCGAGGCAAACAAGTTTTAAAGCAAACAACTTTACTGTTGTTGTCCGTAACCGTAACTGTAACCGGAACCGTTACGGTTGCTGCTGCCGTTGCAAGTTCAATATATATGGCAGTTGCCGTTGACTTTTGATCGCTTTCCAGCACACACACATTGTCACACACACAAACACACAAACACACACACACACACATATGGTCAGGGGCTACTTTGTTGTCGCTGTGGCGAACGTGGCGTATGCGCAATATTTGTATTACTGTTTCAGTGAGACTCCCAAAGCTAGAAGTTAAAGTTGAAGCTGTTGCTGTGTTCCAGTTTTATATATGTATATATAGAGAGTGTGTGTTTGTGTGTGTGTGTGTGTATTTCTGTGGAAAAAAAGAAAAACGGCATCAGTTATGGCAAACGAATGCGACGCCGCCTCGCCCTTAACTCAAATGTACAACATCAATAAATAAAAAAGAAAACCAGGCGAAAGGATATAAAAAAGGATAATAAACAGAGTCCCCTAAGAAATCTATAACTGAGTGCGCCATATCAACACACACACACTCACACACGCTCAAAACACATTGCAACATTTGCTTGGACGGTTGCCTGGAATTGCCAGCGACAGCCACAACAACAACAACAGCTAGTAGGAAGGAATACGGTCAAGACAACTCGACTGTAAGAGACCCTGTACATATTTTCTAAAAAATTAACACAAGAAATCTATCCACATGGCGTAACGAGTTAGGACATCTCGAATTTTCTTAAACAATTAATTAAAGTACTCGAAAAAGGAGCTGGTTTGCATTTTCCTCAAAGTAAAATTATTACCACTATCGGAGTTCTTATAAAAGTGTTATACTTGAATCATTTACCTTAAGATTATTTGCCTTTTTAAGTGCTGAACAGTTTGTATTTATATTATTTATATTATTTACATCTCAAATACCGTCTTAATAAATTCCAGGTTCAAAATTATTTAATTTAAAATTAAGAATGATTCTTTCTTGGCTCACGAAATGTACTTATTATAATAACAAAGCAGATTCATAAAAATACAAAGTGTAATATTTGTTAAATCTCAAGCATCTAGCTTTAAAATTCTTTTGTTATTCAATTTCCAGTGCCGAAAGTGAGTGTGGTAAAATGAAAGTAGAGGAGTTTTCGTATAAAGTTTGCTGACTCTAGCTCTTGTCTTTCAGTCTTTGAGACTTAGGTGTTTATACAGATGTATGTGGCTAAATTGATCCGGACTTTGATTCTGTTCAAGAAAAGTTATTTATTATCATTTCGACAAACTTAAAAGCCTTTATGCTTCTTAAGTACAGGGTCTAACATCAACGTTAAGGATATGTTTGTGGTTGTTGCTGCTGCTGCTGTGTGGAGTGCTTGAAACACACGTTCAAATTTAAACGATGTCTCTATATATAGAGATGTATCCCCTTCTACCAGACACACACCCACACATACACTCACTCCCACACACACACTCACTCCCACACACACACATAGCAGACATAAATTTCCATATGGCAGGCTCATGCAATATGCAGGATAACCCCGATGAAAAGGCGATAAAAGACGCCTTCTAATGCCCTGCGCTTTTCCTCCCCTTATTCCCCTGTATGCCCTTCACTCCCTTCCATTTCACTGTCTACTCCTTCTCTCTTTCCACCTTGACGATGGCATTCAAATGAATAAAGCAAAAGCTGGCGCCTATCTCGCTAATGTATCCTGGCCAAGTTATGACTGACAGTCGCAGCAGTGAGCGCGCCAAAGTCGTAAACTCAATTTCTTGACACTGTCAATGCAGCACGAATGTGCCACATTCACATCTACACACACACACACACACACATGCATACATATATTCACACTGACACAGAGACATATCCACATACGAAACTTTGTGGCATTGACATAAATGGACGTTTCGGATGCGAGGCAAGTTGATTGAATGCGGTTGCCGACTTATCAACAGACTATAGAGACAAGCCAACATCTAGAAGCAAGAAACACATCATCAATTGGGCATCTTTGTCTTCAACTTAAGCCTCAAATAGAGCTTTCATCATAGAGCATCCTTACTGTAGCTGCATACAAACATACAGACACATGTGTATCTCTAGAATTGAACTAAAGTCGGATTAATTTGTGTTGGCTTTTGAAATGGAACTCAATTAATCCCCAATGCAAGTAAGCAACAATTCTAAAAGTGTGCTATTGACATTGAAATTAAGTCAAAGTGAAAGCGTAAATGAAAGTAAGCAAATGTTTTCAAGTTTAAACCAACTTTAAGATGTAAAATATATTTAAAATAAAAATTCATATGCAATATAAGTCACAATGAAAGGTAGATAAAATATTCCAGCTGTGCTTTTCCAAGAATTTCTGTTACAATTTTCATCTGCTTGCGAGATATTTTCTTAACACGGTGTAGGCTTTGATATACAAATTTGAAAATGTTTATTTTGGAAAGGTCTGTTTTTGTGACAGAAATTGTTTTGGCACCAGAAATCGAAAGTTAATTCAGGTCTCTGCAAAGGTCTGAAGTTTCTGTCGCGCCAAGGATTTCACTTGTAAGGTTGCTAGTACCAAAGGATCAACAGATTTCTAACTTCTAACCGATTTAAATGCAGAGTGTCATTTTGATTATGGCTTGATCAATTTATTCATTATACATTTATAACCAGGGATTGAAACCGAAACGAATAAAGGTTTCAGCTACGGTTACGTTTATGGTCGGGTTTTGGTTTGTGGTTAAAGATTTCGTAAAAATGTGTTATATCGGTGTCCTAATGCTTAACCACATCTGCTATGTTTCGGTTTCCAAATACCGGCATGATTTCGGTTTCCAAAAAAAGCCTAAAAAATCCAAAACAATGCAATAAATAAAAAAAATATTTTATTTAAATTAAATACAATTATCTCTTAGAAAAAAAGGACACGAAAGCAAACGCATGGTACTCATGTGAAGTTACACTCAATTCAATATTTAAAACCGATTCCAAATTAAAATATTCACTAAGTTTTAGTCGCTGGAAAAAACCGAAACAAAACGTTATCCATGAATCGGTTTCTAAACGGTTATTTTGGTTTGAGGAAGATCGGTTTATCGGCTTCGGAATAATATAAAAGTCTTTTTCCGGTTACGATTTCAGTTACGGTTACAAATTTCAATAGGTTAGTTTCGGTTATGGTTTGAATCCCTGTTTAAAACTATGTATATACTTTTTATGAAAACGTAACATTTGTACCTTAAATCTGGTACAAATTGGGAGCGTGTTTACAGACGTAGCGCTGCTGTCGACGTCAAAGTCGACGTTGTCAATTTTGTAGCACTTGAACGTGCGCCAAATTAAAACACCGCAAAATGTCAAGTATCACAAGTTGCAGGAGACACAAACTGAGAGAGAAATGAGAGAGAGAGAGAGAGAGAGAGAGTGAGAGAGAAAAGGAGAAAGGGAAAGAATCCGCGACGCATTTATTTTAATGAGCATTAAATGATGTGGCAAGCCGCCGATGCTATGCTTCCCCTCCCCCACCCCACCTCCCTTATGTACATTGCATCATTGCTGCCACATTTACAACTTAATGATGCCAATCGACAACTATGCACAAAAGTATGCAACACATTTTTGCAACATGCTTGCATGCACCACAAAATGTACTTTCCCCCCTCCACCCACCCACCGAAATCCCCATTCAAATCACAATTGAAACTGTGCTTGAGCAGCATGTGTAAAAGTAGAGGCACAAAGTGGGCGTGGCTAGTGAATGTTACTAAATTTCATGACATTGCTGTAAATTTATGGCACACACAAAAATCTTTTGTGCATTCCCACACATTCCCTCTGTGTGTGTGTGTGTGTGTGTGTGTGTGTGTGTGTGCGTGGCAATCGCTTTGTGCAACATCCGGTGGCGCATCCGCCCTGTGTGTAGGGGTAAAAAGTGGTTGGGGCGGTGGGTGGAGGGTTGAGGAAATTGAAACAAATGTTTTAGAGATATTTATTTGCATATTTGCATAATTTTTCGGTTGCATTTTTTATGCGGCTTTCTATTATTCATATGCAGCAACCGACACACAAACAGCCGCAGACGTGACTACCCCCCGCCCCCTTTCCCAGTCTCTTACCCCTCCTACCCTCATACCATTCGTATTAAGGCCGAACATGTAATAACACATACAATTCTTTTCTTCTCTAATGCTCGTATGGCAAATGTAACATTGCATTTTGTGTGGCAACTTCCCTCTTTTCTGACAGCTGCAACATTAGTCGCATCTATTTATCAGGCGTGTTCCCAATTCAAGTTTACCATTTCAATTCCATAGAAATGTGTGTGTGTCTGTGTGTGTGTGTGTGTAGAGCTTACATTGTAAGGCCATGGGTTTAGTTTTGTGATCTGATTTACGCAATTCTATGGCATGGATTTGTTAGCGGCAAATGGAATAGATCAATTCCAAAATTCGCTTTCCCTCCAATTTCGTAAACTAAAAAGCGACTCGTGGAATACTATTCTTTAAATTCGAAATTTTCTTATTGCATTTTTAATAAACTTTCAACAGTTATATAAGACTTATGAGTAAAAATCAGAGTCAAAGTTATGTTGAAGGGCACAATCTATGATATAAGTACCTTTTCAGGTCGCAGCATTATGGAAACAGAATAGATTTTGAATCTTTAATTATTTATATATAATACATCTCATAAATTTTTCTAAATTTTGTTAAACCACTTTTCGGATCTAAGGTTTCAATTCAATTTATAGAACTAAACTTAAGAAAAAGGTTGTATTTTTAATTTTGGTTATACACATTTTAAAATAGATTCCATTTGAAAGTTTAGTAATATCAATTCTTAATAAGAGTCATACTACTATTTCTACATAAAAATTCAAATTTAATAAATTTTTCATACCTTTTTTTGATCGAATAAAAAAGAAATATGTTATTCTTATATTTCTTTATAAAAATCAACAAATGACTTTTTTTTTAAATATACAGTTTAAAATAAAGTTGTAGTATAGATAGATAAATGTTAATTGATCTGAATTTTTAAACATGGGAATAAACCCAAATATATTTTGTTATGAGTATATTTATTAAAAAACTTTTATTTATTTTGTTCTATAAATGTGAAGAATTATTACTGAAATACACATTTGAAACTAGTTTGAATATTATATTTAGTCATTCTTTGTATTTTTTACAGCATCCTTTTTCTTTCCACACTAAGTTCTATATTTCATATTTAATAAAAATATGATATTTACATTGTATTTTGTTTTTTTTTTCAAATTTGACATTTTTTTAATGGAATCCGTTCAAATTGTAGTTTTTTCACAGAGTATTTGCTCCTTTGACATTTCATTTGTTGACTCTAGCTTCAACTGTTATTAAAATGGGTCAAGTGTAATATTTTTCATACACTAAACACACAAAGAGAGAGAGGGAGATAGGGTGTGAGTGTGTGAGAGAAAGGGATTTCATAAATGTATGTACTTTTTGGTAAATGGATATGGATATGGCCACTGAACAGGCACTTTAGTCAATTAGTTAGCAGGGCAAATGTTTAGTTTTTATTGCAATTGCAATTGCATAATTGTAGTTGTTACTGCAGTAATTGTTGTTCTTGTTTTTGTTGTTGTTGTTGTTGTTGCTGTTCATGTTAAGAGATTGAAGCATTTGGAAGCTTTATGTATTTATTTATGATTTAAAACATTGCCGCACATTTATTTTTATGTGTTTATCTGCATATTTGTAATATTTGGTGTTTTTTTTCGACCATTTCCTGAATTTTCTAGTTATTTATGCATTTTCCTTTAACTGTTATCTACATACAAACACTCGTACATATATATAAATGTACGCGAATATATATATACATTTCTGTACATTATTTATTTTTTTTGTAGCGCTTGAAAATCATTTGGAATTATTTATTTAAATTGTGCAGAGCCAATGAAAGGCAATAAACAATAAACAAATTTTCTATCTATTTATTGTCTATGTTTTTGTTATCATTGCCAATTCTTGTTGTTGTTGTTGCTGCTGCTGTTGTTGTTGTTGTTAGTGGTTGTTGTTGTTCTTGTTGTCACTGTTGCTATTTACTTTTTGTATCCGCACACCAATGATTACATTGGACATTTTGAATGGCATGGAGAAGATGATGAACCGATATATACCCTAGTCAAATCAAAAATTCAGCTCTGCACTATGAACGAAACTCAAGTCACTTTTCATTGATATGTTTAACAATAGATGATTATATACAAACTGTATGAAATATTGTTCAATCTACATTTGTACGAAATACATTTATTCAATTAACTTTTATATGTATATAAGTAAGTATATAATAAGAACAAAAATATTTGTTTTTTTAGCTAAATTCGCAGTCTACTTTTTACCAGTTGAACAATCTAGTTACTTAACCCTAACTTGTTTGTGCTTATTACAGGGTATGTCCAAATTGAGCAATTCACAGCTTTATTGCTGATTTGTTTGTATATTTGCATTCAATTTTCGATCATTTCCTACAAAATGCATTTCCAATTGAGCTACGTACACAGGGTGTGAGTGTGTCGATTGTGTGTGTGTGTCGATTGTGCGTGTGTGTGTGTGTGTGTGTTGTGTGCATGTCTAATTTATGTATTTATTAGCATAGCTCAATAACAAAACCAGCAGGCGTTCACAACTTCATTAAGCAAACAGAGCATGAATAAGCTGCAGAAAGACAGAGAAATTATATAGAAAGAGAAAGAAAGAGAGGTAAAGAGAGAGACAGATACAGAGAGAACGAGAAAAAGAGACAATTAAAGTTGTATCTGACATTAATTTCTGCTCAATTATATGTCACTGCCTGAAGGGTCATTAACAAAAACTGCATCGCTGTACTTTTGATAGCTACGACTATGAGATACCCCGTTCATAATATTTCCTGCTTTTCTGTAGGCAATGATTGATAAAGTCGTCCTATATTTGGGACAAACTGAACCATTCATTGCTTTCTAACTTAAGAACATTTTAAAAAATAACTAATAATTTTTAGAAACTATTTTAAAACTATTTTTAAAATTAGTTGTATTCCATTTTAGTTTAAACTATATTAATATTTGATACACCCTCTCTTTGCATTGCTTAAGGAATATTAGAATAATAATGCCTTTAGCCAAGAACTTCGCCCCAAGTTCGAACATGATAATTCAACCAAGAGGCGGAAGCAAGTGAAAGATACTGACTTATCATCAGGATATTTTGGGCCCTGTTTTTATTGTTGTTGACAAGTATTTGATTTTCCAGTATATTAAAGGATACTCCTAAACATAACTAAGATTGTTATTGTTGTTGTTAGATCTATGTCGATTTTGGTATAGATTTTTCCATCTTCATTTACTTTGCATTGCTGTTGTCCAGTTGAGTTTGCAATTGATTTACAATTTATCATTGATGCAACAAAACAAAGTACTTACAAAATCAGACTCAATTGAATAAATAAAAAAATAAATAAATAAAACTGATGTTAGTCCGACAGCAGCTCAAGATGAAAAGTTGCACGTTGAACAACTTCTTGTAACTCTGGGGAAAATTGTGTAACCTGTAAGCACATTTAAGAGACTTCAGATTACAATAAAATATTTACAAGCTAGACTAATTGATTCCATCTAATGTTGCTTGCAGATGCAATTGCTTGTTGAATATTTAAAGTAGAGATGCTAAAGATATAACTGGTTCAACTGGTTGATATCATAATAATATATTTTTAGGCAAAGGATTTTATTGAAAATAACTATAGTTATAATGTGGATTGTTAAATATAACAGATGGAGTTTTATAGTCTTAAAAACCATTCTTTTTGCTTTCTTTTTGCATAAATATCAAGAATATTTTTCCCCCTTTTTCTGATAAGAATTAAGAGAAAGAAAGCAATTACTTTACTTCATAAGGTAGATTTTCCAATTTTTGATAACGCTGCCACTTAAACACTTTTCACTGGTCAATCAAATGGAAATGCGGCAAAGAGAAAGCTTCTTCTTCTGGCTAAAGAAATGAAAAGAATGCAATTCTCTGCAAATAATTTAACCTCAAAGAGAGAATTCCCATTACAACACAAGTAACTTTTCGCTACTTTATTTTTTCCAATTGTTTGTTGTGGAAGTAATTGTTGTTGTCCCTCGGGCGACTGCCTTAATCCAATGTTAATCAATATTTATATACATATGTATGTATGTATGTAAGTGCGAGCGAATAAAGTCAATGAATATTGAGTGAAAAATATCTGGCACGTCTTTCCATTTACTTCATTCTCTCTCTCTATCTCTCTCTCTCTGTCTGGCTGTTGTTGTTGTTTCATTTGATTGTTTACAAGTTTGGTTTCGGCCACGTTAATTAATTGCTAGGCGCTACTTTAATTGCAAGTTTAATTAGTTATTCATTGCGAGATTTGAATACGCTCTACGTGTTGCATGTGTATAACACACACACACACACACACACACACGCACACGCATACTCACACATACTTATGTATATAGCTACACGCTCGTGTTAACTTTTACATATGTAATAAATACATATTTTATTAGCATTCGCAACAGTTTTCATACAACATTAAATTTGTTCAATTTGCAAGCGTATTGAATGCTTTCATTACACTTAATTCATTTGCACAGTTTTATCCAATTCAATTAGTCTTAATTAAATGCAAAGCTCTATTGCGTTCAACTCGGTTCGATTTGATACTTTCCTTTAACTATTTCTTATTCCAAGGTTTAGTTTAGTATTTAAATAACAAATATATTCTTTAATTTATTTTGTTGCATTTTTCAGGTTTCTATTTAAATTAGTTTTTTCTCTTAGCGTTTTAAGCTCTTATAATTTAACATTCTCCATATCTGAAATAATTTAAGTCATGTCGGGCAAAATTTTCATTTTTTTTATTATTCAAATAGTAGTAGAAATTATCAAAATAGTAGTAGATATTAAAGAAATAGTTCTTGAAATTATAGAAATAGTAGGAAAAATTATGCAACTGGTAGAAAAACTTATGGAAATAGTAGTAGAATTAGAATTTATGGCAACAGTGATATAAATTAGTCAAACAGTAGTAGGAATTATGAAAATTAAGGAAATAGTTTTTGAAATTATGGAAACAGTAGTAGAAATCATTAAACAGGTAGTAGAGTTTACGGACATACATATGTAGTAACAGACTTAGAATTTATAGAAACAGTAGTAGAACTTATTTAGATAGTAGTAGAAATAATAATAGTAGAACTTATGAAATTGAAGTGATAGAGCTTATGGAAATAGTAGTAGAAATTAGGGGAATAGTTGTTGAAGTGATGGAATTTATTAAACAGGTAGTAGAGTTTACGGAAATAGTAACAGATTTAGAATTTATAGAAACAGTAGTAGAACTTATGGAAATACTAGTAGAAATTGTGGAAATAGTAGTAGAACTTATGGAAATAGTAGTAGTTTCGGAACTACAAAAACTATTAAGTATGCTTTGTGGTATTTTTGCTTGGCTTTCAAACATGAGTTGTGGCCATATAATAAAGTTCCGAGCTCGGAACTAGTTCATTTTGGTAGATGGTCTATAAACCAAATGTAAGCACGTTCCTCGCCTTAGTTTCCTGCTGTTGCTGTTGTTATGCCTTTTGGCCAAGTCAATTCAAAGTGAGCCCCCTCCTCCCCCTCCCCGCTCTCTCTTTACATTCTTCTCAACACCCTCTCTTTGTTTCTTTCTTTGGTTGTGCATTTTGTTGTGTAGCAAGAAAAACAACAGCAACAAAAATGTTATGAATATTAAGCACCTTTTGACTTTTGCGCATAGATGTTTTAGGTGGGCGGCATTTTAGCCTGGTCGTATGGTGGGCGTGGCAGTAGCTAACATGTTCATAATTTGCGGCTCTTAAGGAAGCCACATGTATCGGCTGGGTGGAAGTAAGGGAGGTAAGTATTGAGGTTTGGGTGCATGTACTTTCACATCATAGCACATTACCATTCATGAAATGCAATTTCACAGCAAAAGGATACACACACACACACACACACACATAGAGAAAGATACAAAGTGCCCCCACACACACAGAGAGAAAGAGACAGACATTGAATTAGAGAGAAAAAGAGCGAGAGCATAAAGTGCTTTTTTGCTTCAATGATTTTTAGGCGCAACGCATTAATGTATGTTATCTGTGTGTAAGTCTCTATCTCTCTGTGTGTGTGTGTGTGTGTGTGTGGATGTGTGTGTGAGTGTGTGTTTATTAGAAGCTCATCCTGCTGATTGCTGTGTGTTTCTCTGTGTCTGTCTGTGGTTGATATGCATACGAAAGTTGCCAGACGACTAGGCAGCTGACTTTATCGATTTCCGTATCGATATTTGTTTTTGCTACAAGTTCAAAATGTGGCTCAAAATACAAAAAAATCAAAAGTTAAACGTCAACTTAAAAAATTCTTAAGATAGTCAAAATGATTTAGTTGACCTTTTAACCAGCTAGATGTAAATGTTTTTGTTCTTAATTTTTAATGATGGAGAATACGAAATTATGAATACGATTGAAATTTCATTTCAATTGACAGAAAGTCAATTTTCAATCTTGCATAACTTTGTCAAGATCAGACCGATTTTTAGGCGGAATATCATTTTCATTATGGTTTTATCTATGAATTAAATCAACATTTAAAAGTAGTTTCTTTTGATTAATAATTTTTTTTTTCAATATGTTTAGAAACATATATATTTTGAGACACTTTAAAATTTTTAATCCAAATCAAATCAAATCTTTTATTTAAAAGGCTTATTTTAAATTCAATATTATTGTTACTGTTATTATGATTCAATTCTATGTTATCCAATCTATTTATTCAATTCATTCTATTCAATTTCATTCCTCGTTATTACATTTCTTTTTCGCAAGTTCAGATCGTTATATCAGTGTCAAGGTATCTTTGTTTTATCACCATGACCACAAGTCTTAAGATACTTTTAAATTTGGGTTCACTTCGCTTCGCTTTGGTTTGTTTCAGTTCGGTTCGGTTCGGTACGGTTCGGTTTGGTTTCTATATCAATTGTTAATTATGTATGCATGCGTATTAGCACAACACTGGCAAACTTTTGCCAAGAACAACAACAGGAACAGAAACAGAAACAGAAACAAGAGCTAAAATTGGAATAGCAACCCCGTGTAACCCCAAATGTGACGTCTTTTCTCCACCCTTCAACCCATTTTCCTTTCCTTTCCTTTCTCCCTGTTTTTATTGGGAGGGTCTGTTAATTAGCGTGGCGCAGAAAATGGCTGCCGTATCGGCCAACTTTGCTGATAATGAAAATCGAGTTGTTCCATTCTCGTTCTCGTTCTCATTCTCATTCTCATTCTCTTGCTCGTCGTTTGCAAAAGTTGCGAAAAACTTTCATCAAAGGTTACAATTTTCTGTTACCGGGGTCTTTGTTTAGTAAATCCCCCAACCGCCCAACAACCTGCCGAGGGGTTCAAGTGGAACTAAGAGCGGAAATGGAGGACACTGTCAATGGCACCTGATTATTTAACTACTATTTGGACTTTATGCCCAGTGGCATTAGCTGTCCTCAAATTATTCCTTTTACTTTCTTGTCAATTGTTTTTGTTGCTTTTGCATATTTAGTACTTTTGTCACCTCCTTTCGGCTTGTGATAATAATAAAACGTCTCAACATTGTATCATTTATGTGGTTAACATATTTCAATATTATATTTGCCATGTTTTCAAAGATCTATCGTTGAACCACTTGGGAAACAAAATGTTAGTGATGTAAATCAACACTGAACATCGATTTAAAAATCGGATTCTTAAAATCGACTATGCAAACACCGATTGATCGAAACATCGGAAATTTCGACATCTATTGATCGATTTTTCATATGCATATAAATACACAGAAAAGTACATGAACACTTTAACACATTACACATTTAAACTCAGCTCGCGATCATTAACATAAACTTATTATGTTATTTATTTGCACATACGTTAATAATATTATAGCTCACACTTACGATAGCATATTTGTTAAATTTAACTTTTCTATGAGTGAAATTTTGACACCGCGTGTGTATTTTGTCGCGTTTTCTAAGGGACGATTTTTCATGAAAATCGATTTATTTAAATCGATTAATCGGCAAAAAATAGATCGAGTTAAAACCATCAAAAATCGTTTATGCAAAAATCGATCAATCGATGTTTCGATGTTTTTTTACATCACTATAAAATGTGTTCTCCAATATGTTTAAGTGGTAACATTAGAAACTTTAGTTTTGCTCTGACTTTTCGAATTTCTGATTTTCTATATTTCCTTACCTCTTTTTTCTATTTCTCTATCTTATCAATTTATTGCTAATCCTGATCCTTAACCTAATTTTCTCTGATCTTTGTTTTGATCCTTCAGCTGTTACCCTTAAAAAGTTATGAAAATGTTTCTTTAAATCTGTTGTTGTCTTTTTTCTCTATGTTTTCATATTTCTTTCTTTTGTTTTCTCTCACTTTATCTCAGTTCCTGCTCTCTTGGCATTTTCTGATTTTTGGCTTTGTATTTAACATATCTTCAATTCTACTTTATGTTCTATTTATTTTCTGTTTAGTTTTTATTTTGTTTTCTCGGATTTCTCCCTCTTCCTCGCTTGTTGTCTCTCATTATCTCTCTCTCTCTATCTCCGTCTCTTTCTCTCTCTGTGTGTACTTCTCTCACTGTGTCAGCAGTCCTATAATGGATATTTGGCCTGGGTAAACATCCGCATTCCATTCTAGGAAAGGGCTTCCCCGCCCGCTTTGTTCATGTCTCTTACCAGGGCCATAAGTTGATGTCTATTGTGTGAGAAGGGGGTGGGGGAGGGTTAAAGAGGGGGGGGGGTCGCAAGTGCAGCAAGTGGAGCGTATAAGTAAATGGTGCGCCCGAAAATAAATACGAGGCAGCAAAGGAGCAGAAGCCGCCAGGCAAAGGCAAAGGACGAGGCACAGGACGAGAAAACCAGGAGAGTCAACCAGTCACCGAGTCAGTCAGCCACTAAGGCAGCCATCTGGGCAGCCAGTCTGTGTGGCAAGTAGCAAGTGGCAAGTGGCAGGTGGCAGGTGGGCAGGTGGCAGGTGGGCAGGCAAAATGAATAACAACAAGCCTGAACCGACATCGAGTCGTGAGTCTGTGTGGAAAGGCCACATGGCAATAAAGTGAAATGCCCGCCGTGTGCCACTTAATTTGTTTAAAGCCCTGTTGCAAAGTCTCGAGTAGCAGCTTTAACAGTTCCTTTCCCTACCCCTACCCCTACCCCTACCCACAACCCCATCACTCGTCCTTTCCACATGCCACCATTCGTCAATCCAACCATCTTTTCCGCCACAGGAACTGAGCTGTGGCTTAAGAAATAACTCAACCTGTTTAAGAACTGCAAACGGAAACGCTTTCGATAACAAGTCGATAAATATCGCTACAACTCTGACACTTTACGTTTGCATTAAGCGAGTGTGTTGGTAGTATTCTTGACTTAAAGATACCCTGCAATCTGTGTGTTTATAATTTTATATTTGCCCATATCCTATAAATATTCGTATATTTTGTTTCTATTTAATATCTTTTTAAAACTTTTTCAAGTCGAACAACCTAAAAAGCTAATATTCATGAAGACATTTTAAATATTTTAAAGAACTGGTCAAGTTTTAACCATATGTGTTCCATTACAGAAATTTACTTGTTGTATTTTAAAAATAATTGTATCTTAATTAAAATTCTTATTTTTTGAATTCATGTAAATTGTTTCAGCAATTAATTATTTGATTTAGCTAGTAAAATTTTTCTTAATTTTCGATAAATCCCTTTGCTTACATTTCATCTCCTTTTTTTTAAAAATCAATGGAAATTTAGTTTTTTGTTTCTGACTTAAAATTCTCAACTTAATTTTTACTGATAGTGAAAAATTGCAATTAAATATTTAGTGCTGTGAATAATTGAAATCAAATATTTATTGACAGTGGAAACTCTATATAAATATGGAAAGTGATAAATTCAAGTTAAACAGGATGCTAACAAAACTAAATGGCAGTAAAAATTCCATTTAAATATTAAGTGAAGTGGCAAATGCCAAATAAACTTTCCATCAAAGGGGAAATTCGAAATAAATATTTACTTGTGCTGAGAAAGATAAATAAAAATGCAGCCAACATGTGAACAAATGTCAATAGGATGTTATGATAAATATATAGTATATAACTTGATAAATTCTGTTGATGCTTTCTTTTAGCCACTTACAATTTACAGGGTATCGAAATACGTCTGTTGAGACCGCCTTAAGCTTTCCAGTTGGACAATTGCATTGTCATATTGGTTTATCTTTAATTTTCAAAGAATTGAACCACAATTTTTCTCAACTCTCTTTCTCTCTCTATCGCTCTCTTATTCTATTCTGCCTTCTCTTTTTCGCTCTATCTGTTTTCTGTCGAGTCTGCAGATGTTTTAACTCCTGAAATGATGATTGATAGTGCTGGCTTTGCGCTTTGGACCAAGGGCACGTGGGCTTTTTGCTTGACAATAATTTTTCATGCCAAGCAGCTGCCATTTAAATATTTATAAGCTCAGACTAAGCCGCTTCCGTACCCCCCTCTCTTACCTGTTTCCCCCTTCCCAGCTTGCATGGAAATCTGCCAAATGCGATAAGCTTAGAGAATATATATGAAAAAATTGCCGACAAATTTGTAAGAGGCAAATCGGGCGCGTAAATGCGCTAAATCAACAAGATGACAAACCAGTGGGATATAGGTGAGAGAGGGGGGGGGGGGGGGTAGAGGGATAAAAGTAAGGGGTAGCAAAGGGAAGGAGATGCTGTGAAGAAATCCAAACGTTAGCTGCCTTTGCACTTATTCAATCAAATTCAAAATCAAAATAAATAAACAGAAATGCTGTAACAAGTCTCGACATTAAACAAAGCGGCCTACTGCAGGGATTTCAACTGAGACAAGTGGTGTGAGAAGAGAGAGGGATTTGGGAAAGAGAAGAGGAAAAAACGACAGACAACTTGTCTCCATAGTCAATTGTCATGCGTCACATTATCGACGGCACTTTTGATGTTCTCGACCTGCTCAATTGATAAGCAAATATTGATAAGCACACAAATTGCAATTCACTTGTGAGAACATTGCCTCTCTCTATCTTTTTCCCTCTCTCTCTCTCCTATCACTGTGGTTATCGCCATATTTACTACTCTCTCTCTCTCTCTCTCTCGCTGTCTATCTCTGCCTTGCTGTGTTACTCGTTACTTTCCCTTTCTTATTTCCCATCTGATTTTATTTGCAATCAAAGTGCAATAGCGCGCTTTGAATTTGTTGCCATCAAATTTGTTCATCCCACCAGCTGCTTTATGAGTCAGCCAATCATCTAAACCACCCAACCACCCCAACCACCTCAACCACTTCATCCCAGCCATTCCGATTGCCTGTTTATTCCCGTGCACATCAATATAGTACACATGGAATTTAGAATGAATTTTATAGCTGTTGAGACCATTTCCATTTAATGCTTATTTGACGAATTATTGGATGAGAAACAATAGCTTTATCCCATTTTTAAACTCATTTTCTTTTCATTTAAATAGTTTAGTTGACCTTGGTTGGTAGAGTATTAATAAAGTTTCATTCTCGGACAATTTCTCGATTATTTAAACTTACTATCTGAACTCAGACCACAGTAAACAAATGTTGATGAAATTTTGTACAGTCGCTTTTTAGCACTGTAAGTTCTAAAAAGAAGTGCCATAAATTGCATCAAATAACTATATCAAATAATGTACATAAATTATAAATGAAAACGATCGATTATAAATGAACAAAAAAGTTTCCTTCTTTATGCAGTGAAGTATTAATTAAGTTTCTATTCCTATATTTAAATTTACTATCTGAACTCAGACCACAGTAAACAAATGTTGATGCAATTTTATACAGTCGCTTTTTAACACTATAAGTTCTAAAAAAAGTGCTATAAATTGCATAAAATAACTATATCAAATAATGTACATCAATTATATATTAAAATGATGGTTAATAAATGAACAAAAAAGTTTCGTTCTTTAGGCAGTGAAGTATTAATTAAGTTTCTATTCCTATATTTAAACTTACTCTCTGAACTCAGACCACAGTAAACAAATGTTGATGAAATTTTATACAGTCGCTTTTTAACACTATAAGTTCTAAAAAGAAGTGGTATAAATTACATAAAATAACTATATAAAATAATGTACATAAATTATATATTAAAATTATAGTTTATAAATGAACAAAAAAGTTTCCTTCTTTAGGCAGTGACGTATTAATTAAGTTTCTATTCCTATATTTAAACTTACTCTCTGAACTCAGCCCACAGTAAACAAATGTTGATGAAATTTTATACAGTCGCTTTTTAACACTATAAGTTCTAAAAAGAAGTGGTATAAATTACATAAAATAACTATATCATATAGTTCACATTAATTATAAATTATATGATTGTTGATGGTTTATAAAATAGTTGAAAACGTAGCCTTAGTTTTCAATTTACTTTAGCAGTCAAATTTAAATTAGAAATTGTAATCTGTCACAAACTATACCATATCATTAGTCTTCAACTTACAGGGTATTTGGCAGTCGCATCTTCTATAAACTGCTAACAAACTTGTTTTCGATTCGACAGGCAACATGAAATATTGGGCTCTCAAGCCCCAAACTTTACATAATTGAAGGACATTAGTGCGTATCAATTTTGAGCTTGAGCTTGAGCTTGAGCTTGGTCAGCAAACTTGAACTCATGGCATTCTTAGGGCATCTTGGGAATGCGATTAGCTGTTGCCATCAGTTTAATGAACCCAAGCAGAAGGTTTTCTTATGACCAAAAAAGGGAGGAAAATTGAAGCGAACGTTGGTTGCTTGATGGAGCTTCAATCGTTTTGGGGAGCGGTCCTTTCGTTCTGAACACGCACTTATTTCATCATTGTGCCTGACATGCTTACTCAATGTCCGTTTTTATACCCTTCCAGAGGGTATTATAGTTTTGTCATGCAATGTGTGACGTATTTAAGGAGGTGTGTCAGACTTGTGTTGAAATTGGCCGGATCGCATTACTATATTCTATAGTTTTCATAGCAATGATCGGTTCAAAATTTAGCTTTTGTTTCTAAATAAAACTTGAACGAAAATAACAGATTGTGTAATTAATATGGACATCCAATGATCCAATTTCTATATAGAAACGATCGCTCAAAAATCGATCATAAGTATAGAAAACTTTAATGTATTTTGAGATAGATTCTAAAATAACTTTACTCTCTTATAAAATTTAGTTCTAAGTGGACCACTATATTATATAGCTGCCATATGAATGATTAGTCGAACATTAAGTACAGGGTATGCAATCTTTGATGTGGTAAAGAAAAACTTTCTTTCTTATTTTTTGTTGTTGCTGTTATTGTTATTGTTTCTTTTGGCTGTACTTGTTGTTGGTGTTGTTGTGTACTCTCCGCCTTCATCAATCATACGCAACGTTGACACGTGTTCAGAGAGCGTAAAGAAAACTACGAGACGAGACAAGACGAAACGAAACGAAACGAGGGAAAGCCCAACAAATTTACGCTCCACAACTTTTCGCTTAGTGTCATAACTGGGCTTTAATGAAGCGGCTCTGTTTTCTTATCCCTTTCTCAAGCTTTTTTAGTTTTTTTAGACCCAGTACTTTGAAAAAGTACAAATGGGTCTATTACGTTTGTGCAAAAAAAATGTGCGTAACAGGCAGAAGGAGGCGTGGCAGACCCCATAAAGTATATATATTCTTGATCAGCATCAACAGCCGAGTCGATATAGCCATGTCCGTCTGTCTGTCTGTCTGTCTGTCTGTCTGTCCCTTTTTGTGTCGCCTAGATCTCAGAGACTATAAGAGCTAGAGACACCAAATTTGGCATGTAGGTTCATCTATATCTCCCATTGATCAAGTTTGTTTTAGATTTTTGCCACGCCCCCCTCCGCCCCTGAATATTGAAATACAAAATTTTGAAGTCGAATTACAAGAGCCCCTTGAAAGCTAGCCCCTTGATTTTTGGTACAAATAACATACACTATAATCCAAACCTATCCAGAAAATTTCATTCTAATCGGATGATAAACGCGAAAGTTATTCAACTAACAATGTTACGGGCAAAAGGAAGAAGAAGAGACGCTAGCGACCTCTGTGTTAATTAACTTAATTCGTAGTGGCGCCATCTATTGCATGGTAGGGAACATTGAAGATCAATCTATAGTGAACGCTTTGCTCTCAAAAAGTACTGGGTCTCCTATTGTCGAGCTTGCTCCACTGTAGCTTACTGCATTTTTTTTTTGTTATTGTTGTTGTTCTATTTTTCTTGTTTTCTTTTCGTTCGTTCTTTTTTTTCCGTTTTGGGTCAAATCGGCAGTTGCTTTGGCTGTTGTCCCTGATTCGGTTGCAGCTGGAGCTGCAGTTTCAGTTGCCTGGCAGCCATCGCAACAATTACAAAACTTCTAAGCCGGGTTGCATCCGATTACGCGTTGAATATACTAGTTCCACAAGTTGCAACAGAGGACGAAAGAGAGAATGAGAGGGGGAGAGAGAGGAAAAGACAGAGTGTTGCAAACAACAGCGTGGCGTGCAACGTACAACGACAACATCCATAAAGTATGACAAAAAATGTGCGCAAAGTTTTATTTAACTGAGACTCAGTTACACTTGCAGAAATCCACATCGCAGTCAGATAAACGCTATGAACTGTATCTAAACTACAGTTGAACTATCCCAGATAATCAATTCATTATGAAACTTTGTTCAGTAGAATATCTAATTTTGTAAATCTTCAATCAATTTCTAAAAAACTTATGTTTAATGACTTGTGCTAAGTATTTACTTTAGTTAAAATTGTATACTTTAACATTTTCCATTTAGATGAACAACTATTTAAAACCTTATTAATATTGCGTATACGTATTGATGTTAAAGATGTGAATAATTGGGCAATTATTTTCGTTAATATATTATTTTTCCTGATGGCATTCCTTTCAGAAGGAATCCTAGATAAGTTATGCTTAAGCTGTAGATAAATACATATAAAATCAGAATCAAATTTAGTTTATAATTTGTACTAAACTTTAAATTTAAACACTAAATAAAATGAGCTTATTAGGAGCGTTCCACAAAGCTCTAGATCTTTTGCCGACAGTTGATTTTAAAAACAAATGTTCTAAATTTTTATGTTCGTAAAATATCAGAAATTTAAATTTTTCTAACAGTTTATCAAACTAACAATAAGAAAATCTGCTGCTCTGCCTGTATATAAAATTCGTTTCTTTAAGAAAGTTTTCATTTTCTCATTCATCATATGATAATATCCTATTTATTGTCAGGATTATGTTCAGTATTATGAATCGATATTTAATTAACGTAACTAGCACAATAATTAATAAGTGTTGCTGGAATGTTTAAAGCATTAAATTATAATAGTATTGTTCTTCATAGTATCAATAATGTCATCAATAACTTGAATATTAATAAATCTTTTAATGCAATTGGTATTTATGCTTTATAAAAAGGAATAACCAATTTCTGAGATATAACTAAGTAACTGAAAGAATTGAAATTCAAATTAGATGGCATCGGAAAATCAATAGATAGACTTTTATATATACTAGTTTCCCCAAATTGAACTTGATGTTAAATTTACCGACATATCGATGCATTAATTTTAGTAAGTTATTTATTTGTGGCTATTCAAATATTTCGCTAAGTGCAACTAACTGTAGATGGGTCGCAGTTGGTTTTGTTGGTTCTGTTGAGCCTGTGTTGTGATGTTTCTGATGGGTTGTGATGGGTTTTTGGCCTTCCAAGTCGCTGGGTCCGACCGTGTCGTATTTTGTTCAAAGTTAATATTTACATGCCACGAACGCAGCGATGGAGGCGCCACAACTGTGTGCCCAACTAGACAACAACAGACAAGAGGCAAGTGGCAAGTGGCAAGTGGCAAGTAGCAAGCAAGCAAGTAAGTGTGTGAGTGAGTGAGTAAGTTGAACAAGGCAGGAGGCAACAGCCTAGCAACAAATTCTTGTCATTTGCAGCTGCTTTTTGAGCGGTTGCCTTTGCCAGGCATTTGAAAGTATCAACAACAGTACAGGACAACAACGTATAGAATCAGAACAAGGCTGCAGAAGAAGAATGGTGAGAAGACGAGAGGGGGGGGGAAGAAAGAGAGAGAGAGAGAGAGAGAGAGAGAGAGCGTGGGGTAAAGGAAGAAGGAGCCGTGAGCCAGGACGTTGGGACATTAAGGACGACAGTTGAGCGTCAAGTTTGTTGGCTAGAAATGACAACTTCAAGTTCATAAAAGCGCAACTAATGTGCATAAAATACTTTTGATATATATGTATTTATATATGTACACACACACACACAAACACACACACCATCCACGTTCCACCTTCCACCTTCCACCTTTGCTCCCATCGTCCAGAGCCTTACATTTGACATTCTCGGCATTTTATTTGCCATTTCCTCAACGCGCTTCCCTTTCATATTTTGTAAACAAACATAAACGTAAAACTTTGCCTTTCTTTTCCGCATTTTCCCAAACCCCTATCCCCTTTCCACCCTCCCCTCTTTACCACTGTCCACTTCTTAACACACACACACACACACAACTCTTCATCAACGCTTTTCGCCTACCGTTTGGTGTCATCTTTTTGCGAGTCCTTATTTTATTGTGGGTACTTGTGTGTGTTTTGTATCTTGGTACAAATTTTCTTTTTGTTTTTTTTTGTTTTTGTTTTCCTTGCGCATTGTTTTTACCTCCGTTCTTTGAATGCCCTGTAGCCGCTTGCGCCAAAGGGGTATGCTCAATCGATATGGATAGAATTTTATATGATTGAGCAAATAGCATATTTATCAACACTTTACCCATTTGTGAGTACAGTTTTTTACACAAGTTTATATTAGTTTTAAGAAACATTTCATATTTTCGGCGAGTCTAATATATATTTTTTATTTTACTGGTAAACTTGTTTTAAATTGGTTTTTTAATTTGTTTTTTTTAGAAATAATCTTAAGATGTTGAATTTTTTATGATTAGTTGTTTTCTCATAAGTCTATTGAAGTCGCCAATAATAGTGTGTTATAAAATGGTAGATAAACATGAAGATGACATCAACAATTTAAGGAGTAACTGCAAGTCGAGTTGAATTGTCATCTCTTTGATCTCCTTTTGTTTTTCAACTGTCATTTTTGCAGCAACTTTCAATGAAGCAAAAGAAAAGCCAAAAACGGGGCAAATAAGTTTCAAGAAATCACACAAAAACTTTTCACATTGACATGTTTTGGCTGATGGAGTAACGCTTTCCATTCCTCCCCACCCAACAATTTTCCGCCATACTTTCCCTCCTGTTTCTTACAGATTCCCCCTCTTATCGCAGTGACAGTGCCAATTTCTCCCTGGGCGCATCAATTTGTGCACCCTTCGTCCATTTTGTTTGCCATATTTATGCCATTTATCTGGCACTGTCATTCCCTGTTCTCTCACTTTGCTCTCTCTCTTTCTCTCTCTCTGTGTAACCTTTCTTGCCGTAACACTCGCTTTATTCTCTCCCTGTACCTCCCCCTTTGCTCACTTGCTCACACTTTGCCCTGTGGCATTGTTGTAATGCATTTGACGCTGGTAAAAGTTTCTTGTTTATATTCGTTTATTGTTTATAAATGGTTGATAAGTGATGCCCAACAGTGCCCCGGGAGCTGTCATTTGAGCCACTTCACCGAACCACTGCACCACCGAACCAATGAACCAACGAACCAACGAACCACTGAACCACCCAAACACTCAACCATTTTTACCCACTCTCAATTGAAGATGCGTTCGATCTCATGACAGAGCCAACTGCCAGGTGCTTGTCAAACAGTTTATTGAGTCTTCCTTTTGAAGTGTGCATTCCCATTGAACTGCGTCCAACACTCTATAAACTCTACAAACTCTGGCAAAGTCTGGCAACTCTGGCAATTCTGGCTGGTCTTCAACTGACTTCAGCTTCAGATACTTCTTATCCATAAAATCGATAAGCAGGCTACATAAATATTGAAACAGCCAACTAACTTTTTGCAACAACTTTATTAGCAACTCCGAGTGCCATTTATTGTACATTCGAGTACAATGAATGTTCACATCCATTCACAGTATTCACTCATTTACGACTAATTTATGATTCAGCAGATGCTGTCATTATTTTCAAGCATTTTTTGTAAGCAGCAATATCAATTTGGACTCTTTAAAGAATATAGATTTGTTTTTTATTTAAAACTATTGCTTAAATTTAAAATTAAGATTCAAGAGAAATTTCCTTTGTTTTTTGGCTTGAAAAAAATAATACTATTAAGAGTTATTATAAATTAAAAGAAATACCTCAAAATGTAATGTAATAAATACATTGAGAGTTATATTGTTAAAGCATTGATTAAGGAGATAGATACTATTTATTATTTTAAACATTTTCTAAACTTTATTTACTATTTACCTAATCTCTCGATATTGAGTGTAATTCCATTGAAATTTCTTTAATAGTCATCATAAATTTATTCCATAAACAAATAACTTTACAAAATACTAGAGCAGAGTACTTCAACTTGAGAACTTTAAGGAGCGAAAAAAATGAAAACAGATTACAGTAACTTTAACATAAATTGCGCATAAAATTGTAACAAAACGAAGCATTTATAATCCGGTACTTATACCCTGTAATTCATGTAATTTCTCTTGTTTAATGCTTCGCTTGCAGCCACAAATTAACAAAAAATTCCTTTGGTGCAAATAATTTGCAACTTGAATCTGCATATTAAGCCGATTAATTTCAAAGCCGCAACAGTTGAGAAATTCTTTAAGCTGCATTTTTTCAATATTAAACTGAGAATGTGAGAGTAGAGGGTTGAAATGGGAAAAGATGAAGGAAATAGGGAGAGGTTCTTATGTGCAGAGAAATTCATTTTTAGAGGGGGTTTTGGGGGAAGGGTACAGCAGACAGAGTTGACCGCTTAGTGGCCACGCCCACTTTGTGCGGGGGTCATGAAAAATCTCATTTATAGAGTTGCCAGCATTATCTAAATTTTTATGCGAAAACTTTCTGGCCAAGTGTAGTGAAGTGCAAAAGCAAAGCCATTAGGCAATGCCAACCGCCAGCAGAAGTAGAAGCAGAAGCAGCAGCATAGCCGAACCACCCAACCACCAAACCATCCAACCACCCAGTAGCACCCAAAAGTAACCCACAGCCAGTCACCATGAATTCGAAGGGAACTTTTCCATCAAATGCTGCACATGCCACGTCCCCTTTGGCCAACCGTTCCGAACTGCAAATGAATGTAAAAGCAACCGCAATGTTTAGCTAATTTAACTATGTCTCCGGGTTGCCTGCCAAACAGCAAACTAATGACACTTGGCAACCCTGAAAGCAGCACAACATTCACCCAAAAATTAATTTCGCAACATGAGCCAAAAAAAAAAACAGGAAAAAAAACTAGCATAAAGAGAAGAAACCAAGAACTTTAACGTAATGTGGTGCGGCGGCGAGAGCTTAGTACTTATTCCAGTGTCAGGGGAGTGGTAGGAAGGGGGGGAGGTGTAAGGTGTAAGGTCAGCCAACTTTTAATAAACAAAATTAGCCAAAAGCTGCCAAAGCGTTGGCCAAATAAAAAGCGAGATAAACGAAGCGGGTCACTTACATTGCGGAGCTGCTTTCTAGACTCTGTACTTAAAAAGTACAAAGGGTGTAAAGGGTTTGTACGCAACAGACAGCACAGGACACTTTCATCTAGATTTTTATCAAGATATTAATATATTGAACTAACTAGGTCGGCTAAAAGGTTTTTTGTTTTTTGTATAACTGGTACAGGGTCTCTTACGGATGAGTTCTCTATACTTTAGCTTTAGAATGGGGGAGATATCAAGTCAGATAGAGAAAGTGAGAGGAACAGAACGTAGTTAGGAAAAGGAAGGAGACAGTCTATGTTGTTGTTCTTATGTCAAAGTTTTTGGGCACACGGCCAAAGGCGTTGAGCATGCAATGGAGGAATGGGAATGCAGACACGGAGATGTGAATGGAATTTGACATCCTGTGTGAGAGGAGTGATTCTAGGAATAGTCAGGATAGCAAGGATACCCAAACAGTACCATATTACCATCATCTAATTGAGTTGTGGTGCGCTTTGAACAAATCTAGACATGTCTCAGTTTGAAATGCAGCTAAGTGCTGCAGCTAATTATTATGTGGAATTTCATTTAAGGGCAAGTGACGTAGGACGTGAGACGTGTTACGTATTACGTTAAGAGATGATAGCTATAACTCCGCTTTAAATTATATAAAATGTGGTATGTATATTTTTACCCAAGGCGACAAGTCAATTCTGTGCTCTGAAAGAAAAGTAGAGTAGTGAGAAGCAAACTTTGCTTAAACTCTTTATCATTCTCGTTTTTATTTATGTTACTTTATTTTGTTTCGCTTCTCGTTTCACTTCTCGCTTTACTTGTTGATACTTCCATTTCAATAAATATGCTAGCTATTATTTTGATCCTATAATTTTGTTCAGAATTTTTTAACGCACTAATGGACGCGTTCCGGACTTCAGTAAGTGCACATGTTACTAATGAGAAAATTCTGTTTAGTTTCTCTAATCGTTTCCAGTAAATAAAGCTTTAAAAATTACCGAAAAAGGCCAGATTTGGCTTCAAAACTGACTGGATTCGGCTTAAAAAATTACTAGATTTGACTTAAAAAATTATCTAATTCGGCTTCAAGAAAGAAAAGATTTGGCTACAAAAAATTCTAGATTTTGTTTTCTTTTCATGATATGATCTTTCAGATATATGATATAGGTAAGGGTATGAAAGTAATTTTCGATCATTCTTTTTTAATTCTCTTCCCGAATCTGATTCTTCTCACTTCTCTTCCTCTTTAGCCTCAAACTTGTCACTTCCAAGCAATATTTGGCTTTTCGCTCTTTGCTCGATTAACTTCTCACTTGACTTTCTTCTTTCCTTTTTGTCTCTGATTCTTCTTAACTTCTCATATTAATGATTCGAGAAAGAAGTAAGTAACATTGCGAAATTCCATCGTTCCATATTCGATGGCATTCCATATTTAGTTGTTCTCGTAGAAGCAATTTAGCGAGAATTTAGCACGAATACAAATATGTGTATTTCAATTGTAATTCGCATTTATGTGGCTGCGATTGCAGAAGTTGCTAGATTTATTTGGATCGTACCCAAAAACCCTAAAGCTGTGGATGACGATGGCGAGGGAGAGGGATAGGGAGAGGGGGAGTGAGAGAGGAAAGGAGGAGTGTCCCAATCCCAAATGTAATCAGTGCCCATATTCATTTACGTTCAAATGGGGCTGGACCTGGTCCAAATATTTGGCCAACTGTCGCTGGACGCAGATAAAACGCTCGTGTCACGTGTTAAGCTCGTAAATAAAATACACACACACATACACACAATGATAAAGAGAGGCAGAGAAAGAGGAAGAAGAAAGATATATATATATATATACAGATACATAACAGTGCACTAAGCTAATTAAAATACAGTGAGAGAAAAAAAGCAATGGCCCGCCGCCGTTTAATTTGAGCCAATTTCTGACAGCGTGAATTCCCATTTGCATTTGGCTGTTAATCACGATTATGCATAATTAATTCGAATTATGCATAAACACAAATTAATAGACAAAATATGCATATTGCATCAATTAGTAGTGTGAATGTGTGTGTGTGTGTGGGTGTCCCTTTCTCTCCCCTTCCCTCTCCCTCACTCAACTCTCAGTTGGTATCTCTGTCCCTATCTATGTTGAGGTCTTAATAGAGCCTTGTAACATAAACCGCAAAACTGATAACCTCATTTCATCTTTAAAGCCCCCAGAACAACAATAAATGGAGTTATCGTGAAATATGAAACAAGTCCCAACAAATCCTTGAACAATGGACAGACACATACACCCATTCACACACACTCTCACACTCATACACACACACACACACTCACAGTCAGTTAGGACGCTGAACGTGTTGAAGCTGAAAAGGATTCAACGCTCTACTTGCAATTTCCGTTGACCGTTTGCACCATATAAATACATATATATATATAAAATAAATCTTTGTTTAAATACCCAAAGAATGTTGGCAAATATTTTTCCACACACACACATACAGACTTGCTCACACACTCAGATATGTGTGTTTGTCTGACTCTTAAGGGTCGCTATCATAACGATTCGAGTTCGAGTTTTGTGCGAAATAAAAGGCAGCTCATAAATAATATTCTACGGCATCAAATCCGCTTTAAAACGAGCTTCGATCCAAAATCAAAACCTTCCTTTCTCCTCTTCCTCAGTTCCCCCACCCCTTCCCCCCACTCTCCTTTCTAGCTGTTAGGACCGGATAGCCTGGTCAGTGGTCAAAAGCAACACATCGGCTATAAACATTAACCCCCCAACACAATACCAAAAACCAAAAGCAAAAGCAAAATGTTCCCCGTTCTCTTGGCTAGAGTCCTTGAGTGCTTCAACTGTCACGTAGCGAAGACAAATGTGGAGTATGCTCGATTATAAAATGCTCTGTTAGCTATTATGAAAGTGGCTTGGAAATGAAGACTTAACTTGTTCAAAATTATAGAAAATGTAGTAAAGTGAAGACTAATTAATTGCAATTACTTTAAACTAAATCATAAAGGACCTTTGAAGATTTGCCTCTTTCAAAATTATGGATTACATCAATGTACATACCAGGGACCGAAAATAACAATTATTTTTTTATTTTCATAATTAAACTCAGTCAATGATTTTTAATTATATTTTTAAAAAATAAAATTCTTTGTCGAATATCTTCAAGACCTTAATAGATATAGACACCAAATTTAATAAACATATACACCACACATCCACAAATTTTTTTAATTATCCATTAACATAACTAACCCTCACCGTTACCCGTAGAAATATTAAAACAACAATGATTTTTATTACAAATCAATGATTTTTATTGAAATCAGTAAACAAATAATTGTTATTTTTGATTTTTTCACATTTTATAACAATTATTCGGGGTCCCTGGTACATACATATGGATTTGCTGGGATGAAATTATCTGGATCTCCTAATAAGTTAGGATTTACTAATACTAAAACAATTAGAAATTTCGAGTATGTTCGAAAAGAAAATGTCCCTTGGGCAAGAGAAAAAATTGAAAGAAAGCTGGACTAAATTTATAAATTTATAAAATGAAAAACAAATTTAATTTAATATGATATAAATAAATAATATCTATCCAATAAATGTCATTTAAGCAAGCGAACAAAAAAAGGACTTATCTAATTGAAAAATTAAGGGAAACGTGTTCTTAAATTTAACAAATTGTAAAAAGATCAAAAAAGTAAAAAACATGTTGGATAAGTTCAACTAATATGATCAAAAATGAATAAATGTCCCTTCATTCTCTAAAATGCAACAGGATAAATAAATAAATGTCGATGCTGGGTATGCTCGACTATTAAATGTAAGCGAGGAAACTTTAACTATGATAAAAAACGAATTTAATAACAGTATTTAAGCAATTAGCTAACAGTTGTTGATGCTTGTGTAAAAAATTTATTATAAGAACAGAAACGACAAGATATAGGGGCACATAAGACAGACTATTTAATACCCTATGAAAAGTATAAATATGAACTTTGGGAGGCTTATCTTACATGATTTCCTTTTCGAGTACATGCCCTAGAATTACAATTTGAAAAGATGGTGATAAATTGTCTATGAAATAAAGTGAACATGGAGCACAGCTGCAGGCAAACATGATTTGTTGTTGTTTTTGTTTTTAAATTGAATTGTTGTAATCTGAAAGCTGATCTCAGTTAATTTACAATACCAACATGGTCCTCCAGCTTCACTTTATTTGCCCGCTTTGTGGCAAAGATGGATAAAAATCATACGAATCAGCGATTCAATTTTAGTGGCCATGTCTAAAATTTGAAATGAAGTTGATACGTGTGTGTGTGTGTGTGTGTGTGTGTGTTTGAGTGTGTGCTTGCGTGTGTGTGAGTGTGTGGAGGCGTGTCAGTCTATATGTGTGCGTTACGCCCTAATAACCTACAAAATAGTTGGCTTAGACACAAAACAGCACGTCATGCTTATATATGTGTGTGTGTGTCTCTATATCTCTCAGTGTGTGTGTGTTTGTGTGTCTCTCTGTGTGTGTGTGTGTCTCTGTGTCTCTCTGTGTGTGTGTGTGTGTGTGTGTGTCTCTCAGTGTGTGTGTGATTGTGTGTGTGCGGGTGTGTGGACGCTCTTCTCGGGCCACATAACTTGAACTATGCAAAAACAAAATAGCAAAATGAATGTGCAAAAAGGATGAAAAAAAAAATTGAAGCAAACCAAATGGCAAACAAAAAGCAGAGCCTGACTGACAGCAGTAGCAGTAGCAGCGACAGAGACAGAGACAGAGAACTGAAATAAAAAAAGAAAACAAAAAGAGAAGAAGAAAAATAAAATAAAATAAAATGGGTAAAGGAAATGGAGAAAATTCCAACCAGTCAAAACTAACTGCAGTTTCCTTGTGTATTTCGCCTTTGGTTTCGCCATTTCTCCTTGGCATTTTGCTTATCCGTTTTAGTTTTGCATTTTGCAGCCGCAAAAAGAAATAGAAGAGCCTAAAAGAGGAGGAAGTAAGGAAGAGGGAGAAGAGATGCAAATGGTGTAGTATCGATGCTGAATGTATATTCGGCATCTGGTTCAAAGCAAGTTCATAGAAAGGAATTGGCTGCTGCCCAAAACTTGTGTCGTCTAGCTGGCAATAAGGATAAACCGGTAGAGATATCGATAAACAGAGAGAGAGAAAGAGAGAGAAAGAGAAAACAAGCGAGAGTTTTGAAGGAAAAAGAGTGCGAGACAAGGAGAGAGAAAGAGGCAAAGATAGCGACAACATTTCAATTCGAAAATGTCGCCATTCAAATATTCAGATAGCAACAAGTATTCAAAAATTATACATCCTATTTTATATACCCTCTAAAAATGTAGTGACCAGAAAGCTACTCTAAAAAATAGCTGTAATATTCAATTGACTTATGTGAACTCATCAAACAGATGAGAAAGTACTCTGAAATTTGGTATGAGGATACGTCTATATGTTATTTTCTAATACACAATTCTAGTTTTAGAACAAGTTGATTTCTTTATTAGTCTTAACTTGAAATGATTTTCAGCATGTATATATATATTTATATATGTATATATTCCAAAATTTATTAAGAAAATATCTTAGCCATCGAATAATAATCCCATAAGTTATTGTCTGCAGTCTTTTATTATATATGCCAAATTTTAAATGTTTCCAAGGCCCATTTTTTCAATGTCCGTATAAGCTTTATTTGATACATATCTTTGACGTCAGGTTATCATTCGGATAGTTAATTGAGACTTTATATAGACATTGAAAAAATGGGCCTAAGTTAGTTAAAAAGTAACAATTTCAAAGCTAGTTACAGAGTATTCCTTACTACGAATTTATTCTGTTTTACTTTCCTACTTTCCCTAGACTGCAATTCAGTAAATTCCTTAAATAACCGGAGTAGTTAATCTCTTGAACTAATTTGACTGCTGGCATTAACAAGTATCTCATTGTCAGAGATACCTCCATACATATCCATCAAGATATTTGTGCTGCTGGCACATTAATTTCACCAACGTATAGAAGAGCATATGAAATGAATACAAATATGCCTCTAGAAATGCACTTTTATCCTTGATTGACCCAATTCAAATAGCGGAAATTGTTCGAGATACATATGTACATCATATATTTGTGTATTCGTATCTGTATCCAAAGTCGAACTCGTAGATAGATGACTTCATTTGCTGAATTGCTGAATTTAGAATTCGCGTGCTATTTACAGTTTCTCACATCGTAATTGAAAATGTTGCCAACAAAACGTTAAATTGGGGCTGTCAAGTGTCAAAAATAGAATTCAACAACAGAAAATGGAAGTGAAAGTGAAAGGTGGAAGGTGGAGGGTGGAAGTGAAAAGGCAACGAAAGTGTATCCATATCAGTGAAATTTCAGAAAATCATCAAATAATTCCAACTAAAAGTTTCCAGCGACTGACAGAAAATATTTATGCAAAATGCGCCAAACAAAAAGGAAAAACAAAAGATGGAAACTTCAAAATCAACAAGAGCATTTTTGTGTGTGGCCAAAACAAAAGTTTAAATACCCTACGGTCCTTCATTTGTCCATTTATGGTTTATCGTTAAACTAATGCAGGGAAATAAGAGGATAAATCTTAAGTGAAACAGAGAGAGAAGAAAAGATGGAATTAAAATATATCTTATATCTTATATATCAGGCATCGTTATAGAAACATTTTCTGAAGATAGCTGTAGATGGTAAATGACAAATTTCAGATATTCATTTATTAGCGTCTCAGCTTAATAACTTTAGCCCGATGTCATCAGTTATAGTATATAACATCTAGTTTCTTTCATATCCTTTAAATCTCATCATAAATTTATAATATGCTCTAAAAGGGTATAAAAACGACACACGGAGTAAATTCAAGTAAAGGCGAAACGTGTAAATGGAATTTATTGTTATGATTGCAGTTTGACCTGGCAGACACACACACACACACACACCCACATACACACACACACACCATGTGAATGAGCTGTGGGTTGAGCCTTAAAGTTAATATTTAGTTTCAAGGCAAACCATTTGGTGCTGGCAGTACAACCAAGTGGGTCAAAGGCATTACAGCAAGACACCGACAAAATGAAATATCCAGAGGGAAAGGAGACTGCCAAGGGGAGGAGTAGGAGGGGAAAAATGTAGTTGACCGGTCGGAAAGCCTGTTAAACAGTTACAGTAAAGTCCTCAAAAGTCAAGAGCTTAATATTCGCACAAGTCCGAATTCTAGTTGAATAAATACAATGTGCAACTGTGAAAACTGCAATTATTTTTGAATCTTTGTAAAAAAACAAATTTTTCAATGCATTTGAATAATTTTGTTTTATTCTTTTAAAATTCACTTTTAAGATTGTCAGTCCCGATTTGTATAAGGAATATCATTTTGATCATCGTTTGATCTATAAACTGATCCTGTTTTTGATAATAGTTCGTTATTTCAATCAAAAAGTTTTAAACAATTTTGATTTTATTTGTATTTGTTTCATAGTTATTTATATTTACTTAACTTTATGTTATTATAGTTAATTTGTTTAGGGAAAATTGCAGCTTAAAAACTATGAAAAGCACTTTATTATTGTTTTTAATATATTTATTATACATATTCAGTTTAGTTTTGAATTTATTCCAACTATATTCTTTTACCTCTATTATATTTAATTTACTTAACCTAACTGTAGTTGATCTCTGTTGACTTTGATAAGTTCCTGTTAAAGTTATTTGCTATTAAAATGGTATTTCTGTGAACTGTATAATGTGGTTAAGTCTCGGTAAACTAATTGCTGTCCATTTTCAGTACGATTTGTTGTACTAATTCGCAACCAGTTCTAACGCTTCACCAACTCTCGCATTGCAAATGAAATTAAAAGTTTATCCCCGCTCTTTATTTCTTTCTCCTTCTCTCTCTCTCTCTCTCTCTCTCTCTCTATCTCTTTCTGTGTGTGCCTGCTTATTTTCTTTTTCTATTTTTTGCTTTTAAAACAATTCTAGCTAACCCCTTACCTTCTACCCCCTTCGGAGTTGCCCCTGTTTCGACCCCCATGGCAAAGTCAATTCCAACTTCAGCTTTAGTTTCTCTGCGAGTTGAAAACTTTGTGCCGACTTTTCACCTGTATGTAAGTTTGTGATAGTATTTATGTATGTATATACATACATGTGTATGTGTGTGTGTGTGTGTGTGTGTCCGTGTGTGGAGAAGTGTGTTGTAGTGTGCGAAAGTGTGAGTGGATGCCAGCGGCAGTTTAGATTTGCATTTGGGAATGTGTTTCTAAGCGCTTCTCATCGTCAGCTTCTTGCGTGTGAGAGACAGTCAGTGATGCCAACGAAACGCGATAAAAATAATAATTATGATTTAAAAATAATATCATACTATTTTGAATTTATAATTTTATTAAATTTTTTAAATAATTTGAGTATTCCTCTAAAATTCATGTAAAACTCATCTAAAATTTACTTTGAGCTGTTGAATTAAATCCGGCAAAGAAAAGATAATTATTGTATACTAAATGAATATTTAGGTGTTATTTAATGCAGTTCAATGAAAGGTGAGTCCCGGAATCTCCTCAGTATTGTAATATATCAGACTTATTATAATAAAAATTTTAAATATTTATTGGCATTGGAATTAGATTAATTATGATATTTATAAAACGCAATAGATTTGAGTATAGGGGCTGTTGGATATATGTATATGTCTCAAAAAGGACAGATCTCTTCGGATAAATCTGTTTTGGCAACACTAGATAGATTGTTGGGTGTGTGTCTATGTGTGTGTGTGGGTGTGTGTGTGTGCTGGATCACACACATATATGTATAATAAAATTGCCCTTTGGAAATTAGTTGCGCTTTGCTCACATCAAGCTGCCATGTGCGCACTCTGTTGCAGATACTCCCTTCCCATTTAACCCCTTCTCTCTCTCTTGCTCTCACACCCTTTCTCTGACAATCTCATAAACCTGTTACCACTAGGTATGCCCCACTGCCACGCCCCCAAGCCACGCTGGCAATTGCCTTTGTGCAAAAACAAGAGCAAATAAAGATGTGGCAAGCGGAAATTTAATATTGATTGTGTTGGTGTGTGTACAAATGGTTGCGCTTTCAGTAAATTATCATGATACACTACCTTGCTCACAAACACACACAAATACACACCCACACTTTCACACACATACACACACACACACACACACACACACATACACAGTAAGATACTCAACGGTTAGTGGAAAATCTCTAGCTTTGATTTTAGTTTTTGTGGCTTTTTGGTCATACTTTGCAGCTGAGATGCTGCTTTTGTTGGCCGCCTTTTCTTTTCTATTCATTTATATATATATATTTTTTTGGCTTTCGCTTTCGGCCTAAGTTAATTAAAATGCTTTCTTGATTTCCTGCAGGGATTACAGTCAACCAAGCAGTCTCTAGTTGATCCTTTTTCTGTTTCCTTTGTTTGCTTAGCTCATTATTTCGTTTGAATTTTGCATGTTGCACACTTTTTAGAAGGCAAAAAAAAGAAGAAGTAGAAGAAAAAAAACCAAAAATCTACTTTCACTTTTCATTTTCATAAATCGTCTTATTTCCTCCTTGAGCTTATTTTGTGACTTTGCTTTTTGAATGGATTTGTGTGGCAATTATAACTGGACTTGCCAAAGACATGAACGTCTTAAGTTTATTTGCATTACATTATTTGCGAAAATTTTGATAATCTTTTCTTTAAACCTCAGATTCAGTCATTGTGAGAAGCCAAACACAAAGACTTATTTAAAATATATATTTGAAATATAGGTTAGATAATCTGACTTAACTAGCATTAATCTAATTGAGCTATAAAAAGAAATTCTTCTTTCGATTACAGCTTCTGGAAAGTGTTAAGCTTCTAGTAACTGATGAATTAAACTTAGCTTGATGTCTAAGCTATAAAAAGTAATTCTTCATTCAATAACAGTAACTGATGAATTAAACTTTAAATACTTAGATTTTAAATTGCTTCAAAAGGAAGTATTAACATCTATTTCATTATTTTCTGTAATTGTAATTACTACTAAATTTCTAATTACAACTTCCAAGTAGAATTTCCGTCAAGAATTTCGTGAATTTTCAGTTGGAAATTACGAAAAATATAATTGAAATAATGCAATTGAATTTGCCTTGTTTTTCTTTAAAATTTCCAGGTACAATTTCCGCCTAGAATTTCGTCAATTTTCAGTTGGAAATTACATGATTATTGCCCACAAAAACAACAACAACAACAACAAGAGGAGTGTAGTGCATGCTTAATGGAGCCTGCTGTAGAAAATTTAGTTCATTTTGTTAGAGCGCCAATGTAGGCAGGGTGAGGATGTGCTTCATTCAGTCCCTAGTTTTCTGGTGGTTCCCGTTTGTAATTGAATTCCATTGCTCGCCCAAAAGTATGCCACATGCAATAACAAGCGAAATTTAGGCGAAAACGTGAAATTGCCTGCGGTTTTTCATCTATATAGTATATACAGTTCTTTTTAATACCCTTGCTAGGGGATATTATGATTTTGTTACGTAGAGTGTAGCATACACTTATATTGCAACTGGTTGGATCAGATTACTATATCTTATAGCTGAAATAGGAATTACAAGTGAAAAGCTAACTTTTGTTTGAAAAACTCTTTTGTTTGTTTATATATCTCAACTAAACTCGTAGCTTGTGTTCTTAATACTATATAACATAACTGACATAGGAGCAATCGGTCAACGACATATATTGAAACTGGTTGGATCAGATTACTATATCTTATAGCTAAAATAGGAATTACAAGTCAAATAGCCAACTTTTGTTTAAAAAACTCTTTTGTTTGTTTATATGTCTCTACTAAACTCGTAGCTTGTGTGCTTAATACTATATAACATAACTGACATAGGAGCAATCGGTCAACGACATATATTGAAACTGGTTGGATCAGATTACTATATCCTATGGCTGAAATAGGAATTACAAGTCAAAAAGCCAACTTTTGTTTGAAAAACTCTTTTGTTTGCTTATATATCTCAACTTAACTCGTAGCTTGTGTGCTTAATACTATATAACATAACAGACATAGGAGCGATCGGTTAGCTTTTAGTAAGAACAATTTGTATGTTTCTTGAGACTAAGCAAACTCATAGATATTTTATTTTGTATTATTTTATATAAACTGAGCCCTTTTAATTAAAATTGTACTATCCTTACATCAGTCGAAAATTGAATGCAGATTTTTGCAAGGGTATGAAATCTTTGGTGTGCCAATGATGGCTCTTTTGTACATTTTTTCCCCCCCTTTTCTTTTGGTGTGTGAGGGGGAGTGTGCCTGTCCAGCTTGGTTTATCCGGTGTAACACGCCAGTGACAATGACAGCAATACTGACAACGACAACGCCAACAACCACAACGACAACGACAACGACGACAGCTACAACGATAATTAAAAATAATTTGCAGAGCCAAAGGCAGGCAAACTAAAATTCAGCGAACAGAGGCGGCAGCAGTTGACCAATATACACACACACCGACAAACACACTCTGTTATGCACACAGGATGATGCGAGAACATGCAACGCATTGGATATGGACAGGGGAAAAAATGGGACAGAGAAAGGGATGGGAAGGGAAGGGGATAGGCATCGAGAGAGGGGAAAAGGTATATAGGACTAGGGCTCTGGATAAGGACAAACAAAACTGGCACAAGCCGCAAATATGCTGGCCAGAACACATGCATAGACTCCATCATCATCACAGCAGCAGCGTTGGTTTCAACAACAAATAGTTGAAAGAGCTACAGTTGAGGCAGCTAGACTGTACGAGACCCTGTGTCAGAGCACAAGGCTATAGCTTTCAAAATGCTATTGTAATTTGATTTGATCATTTTTAATATCACTTTCGGCAGCTTTTAAAATAAACTTAAGCTTTTACGGATATACAGGAGTGTGCATGCCAAGTTTGATGTCTCTATATCTGAAAATGTGTTTGTACAGACGAAATCGGCTTTTAATGCTGATCAAGAATTTATATACTTAATGACATCTGTCACGTCTTTTTCTGTCTGTCAAGCACATTTTCTCTCTTTTCTTTTATAAATTTAATAGACCCTTTGTATGGTACGATTCAGGTACAGGGTCTGACAACAACAACTTGGACTGTCAAAAGGTGAAAGTAAAGCCACTCACTCACTCGTGATTAAAACTGCAAATACGCGCAGTCTAAGCTTAAACCAAGCTGAACTCTCAAAACCCAAATCCAGGACCTATATACACTCTGAAACTGGCTAAGAGCAATAACGGGCTCAAACGCTACGTTGACAGTTAAAAAGCAAACGTTGTTTATGGGTTTGGGTTTGAAAAAGTGGCGTGACACGAGCTTAAAATTACTACAGGATTAATAAGGCAAATACTTAATGAATATTCAGATTAATAAAGAAAATAATGAATAATTGTTAAGTATTTTCTTGATTTGCTGAATGGTCACACTGGTCACACTGTTTTTACCTTGTCTAAAAAAAGCCTAGCCACACATTGCTACATTTCTGAGAAGCATTTTAATTTATCTAAACAAGTTTATATTACTTAACAATTTAGAACTTTTATTTTATTACCATCAATTAAACAAATAAATAAAAATGCAAAATTAATAGTTTCTGGATTAACTCTTAAGCATTAATTAAGATCGTTATGAAATGTTCAGGATAGAGTAAAGTATATATTATGGTATATATACTTGGCTGATCACTTACTATACATACTGACATACTTAACAGGCTCAAAGATACTTATTTCTGCACTTAAAATACATTCCAAAAAAGTCTGATTCCTTTTTATTTGTCCTATGTTTACTAGATAGAAATGTTTGATGTGTGCTCGTGACTTTAGCACGCGCTCATCTCTAATTTTCACAGACACTGACACAAATACAACCGCACACAGAGAGCACTGACATGAGCATTTTTAAGTTTGAGTGACACGAAGAGAAGGCAGACAAAGTGCTTGCCAGAAAGCCCAAACAGACATAGAGAAGGGCAGTGAAAAAGAATGAATGGGGCGAGAGGAGGTGGAAAAACGAGGGGGGAAAAGGTAGGTATGACAGTGCAGGAAGCACTTAATGCAAGTGAAAACTTACAAAAGCAACGTCAGTGGGTCGCTGGGTCGTTCGCTCACTTGGCTTTAGCTTTGGCTTGGGCTCAGTTCTCAGTTCTCAGTTTAGGCCCTCGTCCTGCTCCTGGTCCTGGTGCTAGTATTAGTTCTTGTCCTGGTCCTGGACTTGGCCTGGCTTGGCTTGGCAGACAGTCAGCTCAGTCACTCAGTCAAGCAAACAAACAAACAAATAGCCAGGCAAAGGACAGCACTACCAACAAACCAGCTAACAACAGCAACAGAGAGAGAGAGGGAGAGAGAGAGAAAGGTAGAGCGCTAGATAATATGTATTGTAAATGAAAATGCATTTTACCTCGGCTTAACGTGTGCCAAGTGTTAAAAGCATAAATATCATTTAATAACAAGGATTATTTCTCACCTGCTAAAATGTTGTATTGAGGTCAAACCTTTTAAAGTGCTCTTGCCTTTGGAAAATTGTCGCTAATTGTGCCCCAAAAATTACACGAAATGGAAACTTTTTGAAAGTATAACTCGGGAAATTCAACTAAAAACGCTTTAAAGATTAAAAAAGGGGAAATTGAAGTAAAAAAAAAACATTTTGAGTACAAAAATTGAATGAATTCTGTAGCTGGCTCAATTTTAAAAGTAAATTTTTTGGTTTAACAAGATATTAAAGAGTCTAAATATTCTAATATATTAAGAAAAATTTTCCTTACTTTTCCCGGTCTAAATTTTGTTCTCTATTAACTTTATATTTTGTCTTTCCAATTTTATTTCCTATTACATGTTTCCTAGCTTTATAATCATCATTTTTCTTTTCATACATTCATCACTTTAGCCATATTTCTTGACATTTTGACCTTGAGAAATCTGTAAGAAGCATCCCGTTGCAATCTTTTAATATTCATAGACTTTCTTTATAGCGATGTTAGACTGTAATTTTGTTAAAGTGTTAAGTAAATACAAAAAATAAACATTTTTTCTTCCATTTTTTAAACCAATTTTAAAACAAAATATAGCGCAAGCTAACTTTGGCGCGCCAAACTTTGGATACCCTTGCAGTGCCCTGTGTAAGCCGACAGATTTTTTTCAAAATTTGTTGAATGTTGATTTTTAACCGATCGTTCCTATGGCAGCTATATGATATAGTAGTCCGATTTAAACCAAATTTGGTCAGCCTGTTTAAAACTTATTCAAACACACAATGTGTATATTTGGTTGCGATATCTTGAGAAACAAAAAGTTTTTCATACTAAATGTTTATTTCCAACCGATCGTTCCTATGACAGCTATATGATATAGTTATCCGATTTACACCAAATTTGGTAAGCCTGTTAAAAACTTATTCAAACACACAATGTGTATATTTGGTTGAGATATCTTGAGAAACAAAAAAGTTTTTCATACTAAATGTTGTTTTCGAACCGATCGTTCCTATGGCAGCTATATGATATAGTAGTCCGATTTACACCAAATTTGGTCAGCCTATTTAGAACTTAATCAAACACACAATGTGTATATTTGGTTGCGATATCTTGAGAAACAAAAAAGTTTTTCATACTAAATGTTTATTTCCAACCGATCGTTCCTATGGCAGCTATATGATATAGTTATCCGATCCGGCCGGTTCTGACATATGTACTGCGTGCAGCAAAAAGACGGACCTGTACCAAGTTTCATCAAGATAGCTTCAAAACTGAGAGACTAGTTTGCATAGAAACAGACGGACAGACAGACAGACGGACAGACGGACAGACAGACGGACATGGCTATATCGACTCAGCTCGTCGCCCTGATCAAGAATATATATACTTTATGGGGTCTGTGAGGCTTCCTTCAATGCGTTACACATTTCGTGACAAAATTATAATACCCTCTGCAAGGGTATAACAAGTTCGACAAGGAGTTGAGAGCCATTATATTTTTAATTTGTCTCTCACTGATCATTGATTATTGATTTTGTGAGCGTGTGTGTGTGTGTGTGTTTAATTATATGTGCGTGTGTGTGTGTGTGTGTGTGTGTTTGTGTGCACAAGTTTATACTCTTAATTAAATGGTGTCAGTGTCATTTGAGGCTTCAGGAAATGTGCGGCTTTTTAATATATATTTCGCACTTCCGTTTTATTATCGTGAATGTTGCGTCCCAACTGGGCGCTAGATGGCGCCAGCTGCTCCTACTTATACCCAACATACGCGAATCACATTGAGAGAGTCCACTCAACTTTAGCTCATGTATGTGTTGGACTGTAAGAGAGTTAAAAATTTATTTGAAATCAAAATAATATTACAGAGCTAAATAAGAATATGTGTGTACATTTTTTGCTTGTTTTTACAGCATATCAACAAGTCGAGTAAGCTCAAAAATTGTATTTTTTTTTTTGTTGTGGTGTTGCTTTATTTTTAAGTCGAATTTTCATTGCTTTTCATTACGGTTTGGCGCACATTTTGCGCTCAGTGGCCAACTGACACTCAACGCATTGCGATTCGTATAATTTATGCATCAATTTGTACGCTTCCACGTGTGTTTCTTTCGTTTTCACATGCATTCAGTGAGTGTCGCACACACTCACACACACACACACAGGAGTACATTGTACATGTATTCAATAAAATGGCAAAAACGCGCAGCTAAAAATCAATTAACTAGCAGATACCCTGTACTAGTTATGAGCTTCGTTGAATAATCTGCTAAGAAAAAAAGTTTAAATAGAAGTTTACAAAAAATAAAAGTTTCAATTGTACAAACAGCGATAATACTATCTCCTGAAAAAAAAGCTTTGCCCATATAACAAGGATGGTATACCCTTTATGATATAGTAGTCCGATTCTATCTTAATTTAAACAGATTCTAGCTAAAGTTAGCAGACAAACAATCTGTGAGTTTGGTTGAGTTATCTTATGAAACAAAAACGATTTTAATACTTAAAGTTGATTTTTAGTTGATCATTCCTCTACAATATAGTGAACCGATTTGGACGGCTACGACATATGTACTGTGTGTACCTGTACCAAGTTTCATCAAGTTTCGGACAGACAGACAGACGGACATGGATACATTGACTCGGCTCGTCATCCTGATCAAAACTATTTGTACATACTTTATGGGGTATGCCACATTTCCTGACAAAATTAAGTCTTGAAAACTTTTAGAATAATCTAAAAAAAAGTTTAGACAAAATAATAACAACAATAAAAGTCTTAACTATACAAACAGCGATATTAACATATTTTAAGCACAAAAAAAACTGTAATAGGAAACTTTAAAATAATCACATTAACATATAATATAAGAAAGAAATAAAATATAATATTTAATGAATTTAAAGAAACGTTGAATAATCACTTTAATAACAAATTTTCTAACTCAAGCCCTAGTTGTTACTGAAATCGTATAGTTAGGTTAAAATAGAAATTGTCTTTCTATCTTAGTATCTGACCATTTCCTCTTTATGGCTACAGGGTATAAAACCGAATAATGCAACAACTACGCAGTTTTACCTCCCACTCTCACACTCTTTTTCCTCTTGTTTTGTTTGACTGTTTTGTGGAAAAGTGGAAATGTGAAAACGTGAAAAGTGAAAACGCTGCACAGCAGCAATAACCGCATTGAGACCAAAAATATGTGCCAATTTTTATTATGGGCGCAGTCAAACGGCAAAAGCCAAACGACAATGCCACATGACGCCCCAAAAACAGTGGCAAATACGTGTGTGTATGTATGGCAATAGAACCGGATAGAATGAGAGACAGAGAAATAGTTAAAGAGAGTGGGAAAGAGGGAGAGAGTGGAGAGCGAATGAAAACAGCAGGCGCCTTTCACAATCGTAACAGAAATGACAAAACATTTTAGAATTGTTGCAATTGGATTTTTAGAACGCTTTTTAATCTTTCTAGTAAAAAACTATCCATCGAATAGTAAATTGAAAACTTATTGTCCAATTGAAAAGACTTTTTTAAGTCTGTATATACATACTTAGAATCATTTGTTAACATTTAATTAACTTTAATTCATGTTAAAAAAGTTCACTCGAAGTTCAAATATCAGAAACATTTTTAAAAAACCTATTCTCAAACTAACATCGACCTGGATTTTCAAAAACAAAAATCGGTCTACCACAATTGGCCCTTTTACCAAATTAAGTTAGCTTCAAAAGTTGAGTTTTCTTCCCACTTAAAAATATTCGGCTAAATCGTCAAGCCTTAAACAATTTTCTAAATTTTAAGTTGCATAAATTTTTGAGTAAAAGTTCAATAAATATTGAAACCAAACATGCTAATATAGAATATTCTAGATATGTTATAATATAAATTTAACTTTACTCTTGGTCAAGTAAAGTTTCAAACTTTCAACTTTCTCAAACAAGTTTTAAACCACACCACATTTTTATAAAATCAAAACTTCATTTGTATTCAAGATATTTCAGTTAAAAGTTTACTATTCATAGCTAATAAAGTTGACTTTAATGTATGCATATTGAAAAGTCAATCGAAACTTTTTATAGAATTCAAATTTATAACAATAATTTCATTGATTCGAATTTGTGAAACTCAAATAAAGCATGCAATATTAGAAGTCCGGGGCGAATAGAAAAGACCGTGTAAATTTGAAAAACTTTTAATGGCTTTATATCAACACAATTTTTTTTGTTGCCCCAGTTGCAGTTGCAATTGTTGTTGTTGTTGTTTTTGCTGTTGATCCAGTTGTTGTTGTTGTTGTTGTTGCTCTTGTTGTTTATTAGTGTCGTGAAAATCACAAACGCATTTTCATTACCACTTTCCTGCGAGCTTTTCCACATGCCATAAAAAATTGTCAACCCGTTAACGCGCTCGACTAGCAACAACAAAATTCAAATATTGTCAAATCCACAAATCGAAAAATAGAAGACTTTCAAAAACAGTTTAAGTAGAAAATGCAAGTCGAAAATTGAATACGCTTACAAAGTTATTTGAATTTAAATGTTAGAAATAAGAGTGCGAAACTTAATATTTTGAGAGACTTTTTTCTTCTGTGATACCATTCAGTTATAATTATCATACTCATAGTTATTTTAGTTAGTCGTTATTTTAATTAACATTACATTTATGTGCACTTTTACAAACTCTGTGACAAAATCTGAATACCCTTTGCAAAGTTATTAAATGGATAAAAAACTGTGAAAAAAAGAAATGTAACGAATATTCAGAAACTATTTTCAGCTTGCGCTGCACATTTCAGTACACATTTATATTGATGTGTGACTCTGTATACATAGGTGTGTGTGCGTGTGTGTGTTTGTGTGTGTAAGTGTGTGCGTTAGTTCAATATTCATTGGCCGTAATTTGATTGAAATAAGTGAAGCGCGCTTTTGTGCGTCGCCCGAATGAACAGCCAGCATCGTGAAAATGAGGGGTATACTATATTGAGTGGTGGAAAAGGAGGGATAATAGGAACAGCGGAGGAGGGGAACTGAGTGCTGTGTTCAGGTCGCAGTTTTAACATGAAATTTATGAAGCATTCGACCCGCTAGCTACAGGAAATTAAAATTATTAAGCATCACCTTTTATGTTGCCAACCTATTACACACTTACATATGCGTGTGTGTGTGTGTGTGTGTGCGCGCGAGTAAATGTGTGTGTGAGTGTATGAGTGTTAATGTTAGTGGCACAACACACATTGTCATTTTAATGGCATTCTTATGGCCCATGTTATGGCCACTTTAAAAATGTGCTGATGAATACTCGCACAGCTCAATGGGCAACCCAAAAGACAATCCCACTGTCTCCCTCTCCCTCTCCCTCTCTCTCTGTCTCACACACATTCTCTATCTCGCTCAGACAGTTAGGACCTATAATTACATAATCAATAGTGATAAAAAAAACATTTGTTGTTTGCTAGCTAGTATCATTTTTAATACCCTCTTGTCCTGCAGTCATAAATGTCATGTCCAAAAACGATGTAAAATGTTGTGCAAATTTGCGTTCTATGACTCCATAAACACTTTTTCATAAACATAAATACACATACATAATATGTAGTTCATTAAATAAAAAAGAAAACTTCCAGCTAAACTTAGTTTTAATCAAATTTGAAAAACATTTAATGTTTGTCTTAATCCTTAATCTTAATCCCATCTTAGAAAAGATCTGGTAAACAACACTACTCTACAAGAAAACTACGTACATATCATAAAGGCAACCGCCTATTGCGAATCCCATTAGTCGATGCACTGTATGTAGGACAAAATCCAAAGCTGACCGCATTAATTGTCACACACACTCATGCACACACACACATACACACACTCATGATATTAAGTTTGTGCATTAGAATGCATAAACTGCAAAACAAATGGCGTTTGCGGTTTTTTATAATTTTAATGAAATAAGTTCATTATCTAGTAGGAGAAACCCGGAGAAACCCTAGCCCAGAGGTTTTAGAGACTGTGTGGGTGTGTGTGTGTGTGTGTGTGTTGGCCTGTTTCAAATTGGTGGCTCTAATTTCACTAGCAGGCGCTGACTCTCATTAAATTTTCATAGTTTTCCAAACGAGCCGCCCGAATCTGAAAATGATAATTAAAATGCGACCCAGCCTCCAACTTTCCCTGGCTTCACTTCCACTTCCGCTTCATGTGTGTGTATGTGTGTGTGAAAGTGTGCGTGTATATATATATGAGTGTGGAGTGTGTGCATGAATTATGCGCAAGCACACTTAGCACCCAAACGACCCGACTCCAAGCGGAGCAGGCATCCTGCTGGCCTCTATAGTGCAGCAACAGCAGCAACATCAGCAACATACAGAACGGATGAATGGATGGCGGAGCAAATGGCGCCCAGCAACTCATAAATGTTGTGCAGGCGAGCAAAAAAGGATACACGCAGAATACTGAAAGCAGAAGTATCAGAAGAACCAGTAGCACCAGCAGTAGCACCTACCTCTGGTAGGTTCTGACCTGCGTGAGTTTCGTGCATGCATAAGAAACTAAGCTCTTACGCGAACGCCAAAAGCATACAAGTATACGTTGCGTATACGTAATGCGTGTACTAGACAAACTGCCTAAAAACGATGGCAGTTCAATAAAAAATTAATGGAAATTGAAAGGGATTATCATTAAACAGTATTATCATAATACAAGTAAATGTTCTAGTTATACATCATTATCATTTTTCAAATATTTATCATTAACATTGGCATTAATAGTATCATTATTATTAGCTATAGCATTAGCATTAGCGTTAGCTTTAGGGACAGCAAGAGCCTTACGCTAAGAGATATTATTAGCTTAAGTATTTATAGTAAAATAAACATTAACATTTACATTAATATTAGCATGAGTATTTTAATAAGCTTAAGAGTTATATTTAGAATTTAGAATATTTGTATTAGATCTGGCATAAGTATTTTTAAAAGCATTAAAAGTAGCCTAAGTATTAAAATCATCATTAGAATTAACAAAATATTTAGCACTATAATATATAATTTAGAATTGAAATTAACTTGAGCATTAGTAGAGTATTTGCACTAGCATTTGCATAGGCATTAGCATTAGCATTAGCATTAGCATTAGCATTAGCATTAGCATTAGCATTAGCATTAGCATTAGCATTAGCATTAGCATTAGCATTTGCTTTAGCATTATGTTTTTAATATTTCTAGATAATTAAAGTTTTTCAATGAGGCAATCTTAAAGGCAAATCAAAATTCAAATAAAGAGATTTCAGTACAGAATTTCTTCGAATCTTGCTTCCGTAAATGTTTACTGTACATGCCGACATTTTGTGTATGAGAGAGTGTGCGTGTGTATGTGTGTGTGTGTGTTTGTGTGGCCAGGTGATGTGATTTATTGCATTGTGGTAACTTTTAGGTATCGCTCTGTGAGCTCTGTCTGTCCGTGTGCGTGTGGAGAGTGTGGAGTGCGGAGTGTGAAGTGTGGTGCGGTATACGGTGGCTTCTCTTTTACGCTTAAAAGACAAACCGCTAATTTGTTATCATTTATCACCATGCTGAGACATGTGTGCGTGTGTTTGTAAACAATTTGTAAATGTGTTACATTTAAACCCTAAAGTAAAGTCTGTGCTCCCCGACGCGTCGGTTTGTCCCTATTTTCTCCTGATTTTGTCATTGTGATAAATACTTTGACGTCAACGTAACATGTGAGATTTGCACGTAACAGTATGTGTGGGGGTGTATGTATTTGTGCAGATGTTAGCTTAAATAATGAAAAGGGACCAAGGATTTTGGTCCAGCCGCTGAATAATGACAGCTGAGCGTACGGCAAAAGAGAGATAAACATTTTTTATGAATCGTACTTCATTTGTGACTTACAGCCATACGAGTTTTAAGCCCAAATAATGAGTACACCCTCTTTACAAAATGATATCCAGCAAATTCAGCCTGAAGCAAACCCTTTTTTTTAAATTCAACCTTAAATGGTAAAGAAAACATTTCAATCAGATTTGTAAACCTTTGAATAATTTAGGTAATTGTTGTTGGTTATGCTACTTATTTCAATAATAGTTCAATTTCTACCTTAAAGCTAACATCTAACATCTATCAATTGTCAATTGTCATTTGTGTGCGATTCTCAGTATTATTGATTGTTTAGCACACTTTGATTGATTTCGTGCATTTCAATCAATTTGATTTATTGAAAGCACACAAAACAAATTTCTCGAATCACATGGGAATCATTACATCTTTGTTAGCCATATTAGTTTGAGGTAGCAGCAGTTGTTAATCCAATAAATTGTATGGATGCGTAATTGAAATTATTAACAGAGTCGGTAAATGTAAGTCTTTTTGGGTTTTGAAATCAACCAGATTAGATTACACTTTTATTTGTAAGTGTAAGGCTTTATAAGAGAAATAATCTACATATTAACTTATTAACATTAACTTATCAATTAGACAACTACATCTGCCAAAGAAATAATCAAGGAGAAGCTTGATTAATCATATATAAGTCTGCATCAATTTAAGTTTCTCTTTTTTTTTTAGAAAATCTCACACGTTTACTTATCAAAAGCTGTCAGAATATTTGCTTCAATTATATTTGTATTTGATTATCAGATTATTGTTAGTAGGAAAATCTCCAAGGCCAAAACTTATTTTATAAAAAAAAACATATCCAAAATTTGAAAACTGACCATTACTATGTCGAAGAAATGCTTGCTGGCATTCACTTTTGGCGCAGCCGGTGCATTGCTCCTTGGTTATTGTATATATTATGATCTGAAGCGTCGATCCGATCCTAATTATAAGAGGAAGGTGCATGAGCGTCGTCAAAAATCGAATCAATTGACGGTTATCGGAATGAATGGGATGGAACATCAATCCGTCGGTCAAATGAATGAAACACGCGATCCATTCGAAATGTCTGATCATGAGATTGTTCAGCATTATTTCCAGAATGAGATCAAACGGGGCGAGGATCTGCTTAGGCAGGGTAAACTGGATGAGGGACTTGTTCATTTGGCCAATGCAACAATGCTATGCGCCCAACCGGTCGCCCTAATGGAGACCATGAGGTTGGCCCTTCCAAATCATATTTTTAACATGTTGTTGGCAAAATTGCCCCAATTGAATGCTCAATCGTTATTGTCTCAGGAAATTGGCGTCGATCTGCCACTGGATTAATGGATTTAGCACAGTTATCAAACGTTACTTAAGTGCAATTGTCTTAAAAAATTAACATTTCAAAAATAATAAAAAGCAAATTAAAATTACAAACAATAACATACTTATCTATATATATATAACTCTTTGTCCTGGCTGATTCACTGACTTAGATAGCCCAAAATTTTCACACAATATAGCGAGCGTAGCGAGCCAGGTGTTGGCGAGCGAAGCGAGGAGGGTAAAAGCCCCCTATTCGATTTTATAAAATCGTCCATGCATAATAAACGGTTCTTCTTTTTGAAACTTATTTAGTTGTTCTCTAAGATAGACCAGTAAATTGGTTTAAATATAATATCCTCTGCAAAGTTATTGTACCTTCATTTAATCGATCAGTTGATTAGAATTTATTGATAAATATCAAAGAATTGTAGAATACAAGAATTTTTAAAAAGTGTTGAATTTTTCTGAGCGGACTTCTGCCTTAATTGCAGTACCTTTTATTAGATTTATTATAAATCATAAAGAGTATTTCGGGAAAGATTATGCAACATCGGTATTGCTTGTTGAATTTTCCTTGGTTGAGCTGCTATTGTTCTGCAATTCGTTTAGTTTGATCAGCAACGGCATAAAGACAAAGTCCGGGAGGGTTTCCTGGAGTGTCTCGAACACGGGCATCGGCTGAGATAACATCATTAGAGCATTGGCAAAATGGCTTACACCATCAGCGATATTGCCATGATTAATTAACTGTTCGCCTTGTTTCATTTCTTTGTAAAAGCAACGCTCTAAAGCCTCTTGATCACTGCGTTTCTCTAGGGAGTTATCAATTTGAGATTCCGTCACTTGATCATTATCTGAACTATCCAAACTATCTGAACTATACGAACTAACGCCATCAAATTGAGATTTTGAATCCCGTTGGCGACGATCATGAACCTTCTTCTTATATTCTGGGTCGGAACGACGCTTCTGATCAAAATAGATGCAATATCCAAGGATTACTGCTCCGGCTGCTCCTGCCGTTATTGCCAGCAGGGATCTGCTCGACATTTTCTAATACTATTAATTTTGATTGTGAAATTTTTTTTTGTTATTGAATAGAGTTAACTGAACGAAATGAAAATTAATACTGAGTTTTTAGCTTCCGAATACTGACTTCTGGGCCAACTGAAGCATTTTTCAAGGCAAATGTGATAAAAACTGATTAATAAATTCTTTCATTTCATGGAATTTATAGCAAAATAAACGCAAATTATGCAACAAATTATGGAAGTCAAGTCAAAGAAATGCATATTTAATTCAATGTAAATTGAGAGGAACAGCCATTAAGATTCATTTTACTCTGGTTATTTCAGTTCGTTTTTAGCATACGCAATTTTGATTCAATTCTTGTGATTTGGTATCCCTCATTCTATAACCATAGATGTAAACTATATGTGTCCTAAAAATTTCACAACGATCGTTTTCTAAATACTTGAGTTATGTACAAAATACTTTTAGAATAGAGTGAAGTATGACCTTTAGAGTGTTAATGGGTATCTTATAGTTATAACCAGTTTAATAAGTTTATGTAACTCCATGCTAATTCGTTTTCTCAATTCCTTCTCTTTACAGGTATATTCTTGGAATACTACTTACTTACAAGTTAAGAAACATGTATAGGACCAGCTGAAGGAGTCGCTAGACTAAGTTGCTTGCTGTTGTTGAAGGTTAAGCTCCCAGTGCGACCATCTTAAAGTGAAGGTCTTGCCACTTGCGAACTTTAATGAAAAACTTGTGAATGACGGTGTGTGTGTGTCTGTGTGTCTGTGTGTGTGTGTGGGTGTGTGGAGTGTGTAGTAATGGGGCGTGTGGGCGTGACTGTGTTTGCCATTTCGCTGTGAGCCCAAATGAGCATATGCATATTTCATAAGACCTTTTTTTTTTTGTTATTTGTTTTGTTTTTTTTCTCTCTTTGTTTTATGCTTTTCTCTCAAGTTATGTTAAAATTTTTACTACTACTCCGTTGGCCGTTGGCCCGTAAAGGAACTTAAGAAAATGCAGAAATTGTTGCCAACACATCGCATACAAGAAAAGAGAAGGAAATAGCAAGAGAGGAGCAAAACAAAAGAAACAAAGCGAACGAAGTGTAGCCAAGAAAAAAATTGTGTGATGTGCCCATAACGAAATTTTGCTGCCGCCATTTCCCGTTTGAAATTTCCTTTTCTTACCGTAATTTGTCGGTGATTCATTTTTCTGTTTCTCATTCTTTGCCATCATTTGGCTCTTTCGCATAGTTGCAACCTCGCGACTGCCAAGTCTCCATCTCCATCTCCTTACCTACCACCCTCCCTCCCTCATTCTCTCTCTTATCCACCTCATCATCCTAGACTCTTTCTCATTTCCTTCTTTGAGACTGCAGCTTTTCTTATTGTTGCTTCCCTTTATGCCCTACCAAGTGGGCTCTCTATTAAATGCTGCTTGGCACTATTTCGGGGTCGTACTGCCACTTGTCATAGCCCTAGGGCAACATTAAGAGCAAACACGGTACAAACACAGAACACACAATCTGACACGTCGACCCATTACATACCCTATACTTTTTTCATCTATACAGTTTTCTATAACCTGACATTTTTCTCCAAAAAGAACTCATAATTATCGATGAGTTAAAAGTTACTATACCTGATTATTTTCTGAAGAAATCTGAAAATGTTTCAAGACCTCACATATTTAATTTTTTTTTTATTTATTTATTGATTTATTGATTTATTTATTTATTTATTTATTTATTTATTTATTTATTTATTTATTTATTTATTTATTTATTTATTTATTTATTTATTTATTTATTTATTTATTTATTTATTTATTTATTTATTTATTTATTTATTTATTTATTTATTTAATTAATTATCTATTTAGCTATTTTTTTATTTATATATTTATTTATTTATCTATTTATTTATGTATTTATTTATTTATTTACTTATATATTTATTTATCTATTTATTTATTTATTTCAAAAGAAACATTAACAATGAAAAGTAATGATATGACAATATAAAAACATCGTGCAGACTCGACTCCGACCCGTGGGAACATTTTTTTTTAGACTGTGGTACATATATATGTATTTAGATCAGAAATTGTATATATATGGATATAACAATGATGCAGATACGAATAAAAACAGATTTGCAGTATGGGAAAAACTATCCGTTTATTTATTTATTTTTATACAGTTAACTTATAATATTAAATTACATTTACTAACTTAATTATAGAGTACTGACTGCTGAGGCTTTCAACTCTTTTGATTTGTTTAGAACTTTAAAAAGAACTATTTAAATCTACATGTTATAACTTTATATATTAACACATTTAGGGAAGCATCAGTAAGCCACTATTTGAACTGGTTTAAGCTGGTTAAGTACGAATTTGGCTAACAATTTTCAGACTTGTAGGTTTCATACCAATACCCGTTGATTTGATTTGGCTTTTCTGAGATTCCTTGCAACAATACTTAGATCTCTTTACTTTATTTTTTAAGAGGCTTTACTTTAATTTTTCTAATTTCTTACTATTATATAACTTAATTGTATTGTTAATTTAAATTTTATTCTTTAGTTTTTATCATTATCTCTTTTCTAAATAAATATTTTTTGTAGTTAAGTCACCGAAGATTTTCTTTAATCTGTTCACAATATTCAAGCATACCCTACAAGTACATACAGGATGTTTTTATGGCACTTTCATCATTAGTTTGGTCAACCCGCATACAAATTTCTTGTCATTTCCTTATTGTACACAAATTTCGCGTGCTTTTAATTTTGTTGTTAAAATTATGTTTCCTTTTTCTTTTTCTTTTGCTTTTCCTTTTTCTAGTATTTTGTTGTTGTAGTAGTTTTTGTCCCTGTTGCCCGCATGCGACGATTCAGGCGTGAAACAAGCGTTGACAACAGCAACAACAACAAGTGCTAGTGGTATGCTAAGGTGTACCAGTGTGTGTGTGTGTGTGTGTGTGTTTGGGGCAAATAGCATAAAAACGGAGCGTATGAGTGATACAAGTGTAAATTTGTTCAAGTGCTCAGAGAGGACAAAGCATAAAAAAACTTATAATAAAACATGAATAAGGGTCGAGCTATAAGTAATCGACGTGCACATACCCTGTAATTTTTACTAAATTTCTATGAAATTAAATTAAGATTCGATACGAGAAGTAAATATAAAAACACAGAGTAATTAGATATTGAAGAACATACAAATGAAAAGAAGTAAGAGAAAGAGACAAGATACAAGTAAAAAGCAACAGTTAAATAAAGTTAGAAAGGAGCAAAAGTGGATGAATGGAGATATAAAAAAAAATATATATATAGAGATAGAGGAAAAAAAGAGAGACTCAGATAGAAAGAGATCTTAAGTTGAATGATTGGTTTAACTTAAAAGAAAATGAAATATACAAGAAAGATAAATTTAGATTTAATTATATTGGTAACATGGCAAAAATATTTATATTATGGATATGTATAAATATAAGAATCTAGTTGCTGTTTAGAATAATATTATATATTTTTAAATTTAAAATAAATATATAACAGTAACTTTTCTTTAAGCGAATCTTCACTGTAGTTCTAGTTTAAACAAAAAGAGGCTAGCTAAAAGTATATTTGATGCTATCCAGTTTGGTTATAGGGTATAACAGAATGCGAAGAGTAACAATTACACATACAGTCCTAACTAATATATGTGTGTGTATGAGTGAGTATGTGTGACTGTGTGTGTATGTGTTAGTGTGTGCTAAGTGCAACTCATGTATTTATGAAGTGTCAACAGCTTCGTCATGATGCATGGTACCTTAAGCTATCTCTTCGTACACACAACACACCTGCACACAAACACACCAAACACACCACACACACACAAAACACACACACCACATGCACACACACACACACCACACTCTCATATACAACTCTATGTCACACTTTTTCGTTGCGTTGGCAACACAATTTGTGCGTTTCTCTTGTATCCAGCTGCTTAATAGGTATTTATGCATACAAAGCACAAGCTTCGAGAATGTTTGCATTTAACTGGTACTTTCCATCTTCCCTTTCACTCACTCTCACTCACTTTGCTTACTCTACACTCCTTTTATATTCATACCAATGCAGGCAATTAAAGACCCGAAATTGTCAAAGCATCACAGTTGTACAGGGTATTTGCGGCATCTGTAGACAATGAAAAATGTTTAAGCTTTTCATTTTCATCTCCATTTAAAATGTAATTAGCTTTCAAATGTTTTTAATGCAAATACATATTTTGTTTTTATTTATGACGCAACTAAAAACTATTTTCAAATGTAAAAAGCTTGCATAGCTAACTCAGAAATTTGCGGTTTTTCATGCGGAGTATCCTTTGATGATTATTCTATCACTAATTTGATTCTGTATAAAAATATATTAAGCTTTCAAATTTGATTTATATTTTTTTAATTTTAATTTCATGGCTTAACTTTTAGTCAACTCTTGGCACGCAAAGAAGTAAAAACAACATTTTAAATTTGATTCTGAGATGTTGATTTTTTTTGTTAGTCCCAAGGGTAAACAGATTTCAAACTCTCAAAAATAGAACAAACATAACTAATTCAAATTTAAGCAGTAAAATTTAATAAATAACAAGGAAATATTGAGGCCTTTGATGGTGAAATTCTCTAGAAAAACAGTAGAAGGAAATAATCTATTAAGTTAGATTGAATGAAAATAATGAGCACTAAATTGTTGCTAAGGAAACTAAGCAAAGAATTGCCGAATCATTCAAGAAACAACAAAACTAAGTTTAAGAAAGTACCCGCAATTTAGAATACCAACTTAGACTTGCGTAAAGTCCTTAGACAGGATATTTGCTAGTCGAATGAACAGCATAAATTTAAAGCACTAGCATTTTTGAGCGTGTTGCAACTCAATTTGAAGGCAAGCGGGAAAAAAGTGAAGAAAATAAACGAAACGAAACGAAAAACGAAAAGAAGAGTACAAAAAATATGAAGACAACGCCTAAAAAACATGAAAAACAAGTCAAATGGAGGCGAACGACTCTAAAAAAGTACAAGAACATAGCAAAATGGCCGACAGTCAGTCGAAATTGTGTTTCTATGTCAAGCATAAATATCTCAGTCTTCATATTTATTTTTTTTTTTGCTTTCACACTGCCTCTATGATGATGTTGATAATGATGGCGTTGATGATAATGATGATGATGAAGACGAACGATTATACAACGGCAAATGAGACTGTGATGAAGACGTAGATGGAGACAGCAGATGAGACTGAGACTGAGACTTAGACTGAGATTGAGGCGCGAGCCAAGGGAATCAACCATGAAAGTGTGCAAGTCTGCAGTAGAAAGCGGTAAAAGAGAGTGCTCTACAGTGGGTTCAATCTGATTAAACTATAGCGAAAAGTTGAAAATAGTGAATTGATGCATGAGGGATAAATTAACTTTACTAGAAGCAAATAATATTTAGATATATGACCTTAAAAATTCTTTCTAATAAATGCCTTTTCTGTAAATCTAAAATGCGCTTCATAAATCATATCATAAATCCTATATTTTAAGCCGATTGTTCTAATGACAGTTTTATTGTATTGTGTCTCAATTTCAAAGCAACTTTGTTACAATATGATTTGTCAAGAACAATTGAGTTAGCTGAAAACATATACAAGTTTTACATACCAAAAAAAGACGAAAACGATTTAGTGACAATAATATGTATTTTACTTAAAGAGTAAGGTATATAAATATTATAACTATGATCTGTTAAAATTAGACGAGATATTTTTTTTAAGAGCAAAGAAGTCGTTTTTATTTCAAATCTTATTCTCATTTATTCTCTCTCGCTCTTAATAGATGGTCTCTTGAGGTGACTCGATTCGTATATTTTGGACAACATTTGTTCCACTGTGCGTTGGCAGCTTGCACTTAATGAATACCGCCCTAGGGCCAAGTTAGCACCCCACGCACTTATATCATTTTCTTGTGGTAGTGCAAATAAATTATACGGAAATAATTTCATTTAGTTTGTGCAACCAAAAAGTAGCAGATGAAAAGTGTTACGAGTGCATCTAAAGCCAACACAGAGGGGACAACTCTCTATTTTCCCTCTCTCTCTTTCGCTCTCTATCTCTGTCTCTGTCGGTGTCTCAATCTGTCAGTGTGTCTCTTTCATTCTGTCAATCTCAAGGATGACAGCATTTAATTCAAAATGCTGCTAAAAGTGTGTAATAGCTGCTTGACAACACAACCCACAAACTGCATTTTGCATTTGCCAGATTGAAGCACTTAACTCGCTTGAATGCAGAATTGTGGGGTATATGTATGTGTATATGTGTTTGTTGGTTAGCATCAAGGTTGTTACACTGACAACAATACCCTAAGGGGTAGGTAGAAGATTTGGCATCCACATCCACATCGGCATCATCATCGGCATCGGCTTCGGCTTTGGGGTTTTGATTTCTGCAATGTATGTGGTTGACATCTGAGCTTCCCTTCGGGGTAATATGAGTAGACTACAATGGATGGATTTTCAAATCGGAGAAGCAAGTTACCAGAGGGGCTTTTTAGGTCCAATTTAATGTGGGATTTTCCTTAGATGTGCTTCAGTTGCAGTCCTTAATTAGAGCTTTGAGTTGTAGTCTACTTTTCTCATTTCTAGTTTCTCAAATAGGTTCCGCTTATAATAAGCATTTTGCTTTTGCCACTGAATGAAGTTCCTCTTAATTGTTCGCTACTCTATCTACTTCTACTTCTATTTCCTTTACTTTCAATGTTTATTATCTTTTTACTTATTTTATTATTCTTTTCCAAATCTTTTCTTTAAACTTGTCGCTTTGATTTTACTTTAACTTCCCTAGTAGTTTATACCTTTCTAGTATGCTTATCACAAAGCTTCTGTATATTCTTCCTGGTTAGCTTCTCTTCTCTGTTATATAGCTATCTTTAAGCTTCTCGTTTTGCTTCTCCTTTCTCTGACACTTCTGTATCATAAATATTTTCTACATTGCCTACTACTTACTTAGCTTTTCCCCACACTCTCATTTATTTTCCCTAAATGATTTTTTCTTCCACTGCACTTCTTCAATCACCTCTCACCTCTTCTATCAGCGCTTCATTTTTCAATTTTCAACTAAATTGCAGCTAACCAAAACTCAAAGTGTTGTTGTTGTTGTTGTTTTGCATTTGGTGAAAAGTCCATTTGAATTTTCCTTTCCAGCGCCTTTCCTAGGCACTTGCCATCACAATACAAACTTTTGCATTTTTGTTTCTCTATTTTTTGTTGTTGGTTGTGTGTTATTTGTTATTGTAGAAGCTTCGCTTTGCTTTTGTTGTTCTTGGAAATTCAATAAAATCAACCGAAATTGGTAGTCAATAGGGGACTCTACAAATGTATATGAAGAGCAATATATATGGAGTGTGGTCGCCTTTGCTGCAGAATTACTTTTACCCAAAAAAAAAAAAACAGGAGAGAAGAGAAATTGAAGAACCGCAATGAAGCCACACGGGTTGCCTTAAATTGTTTTCCGACAAATTCCATGATGAGTTGCCCCGTGACTAGCCCGGGAGGAGTGGGAGAGGGAGTGGGAGAGTGAGAGGAGCGAGAGTTGAACACATTTTACAACTCAGCTGAAGTGCTTAATTACACACACAAACATACAACCAATAAGAGATAGACACATTGTAGTTGTAGATGAGAAAAATGTGAAGAAGACCTTGGGAAAGGGGTAAGGGGAAAGGGGTAAGGGGTGGTGTATTAACAATGCCAAACAAAGCGCAATGGCCAAAAAGAAGAAGCAAATAAATTGGTGTGCGGTACGTGTTGTATTGTTGTATTGTAATACTTCCAGTAACAAAATCAAAACCACTGCAACTCTGGCAACCACCAGAAACAGCACTAGGTGCACCTCCCATTGCCATTCTCATTCCCCTCTCTCTCTCTCTCTCTCTCACTCTATCTTTCTCTTTCTTCACCCTTATCAGTTGTGTGTCCATCCCTTTCTGCTTTTAGTTGGCCATTAGTCTTAATGACTTGCGAGTGCGAATGCGAGGGCCAAACAAATAGTCAAGGCCTGAATGAGTTGTAGAAAGCGAAGCGTCAAGAAAGTCCTAAGAAAGTATTTAGCTCTAAAGTGTGCAAGTGTCTACGAAGGAGATGAAAGAAAACTGAAGAAGCGGACCATGATAAAGAGAGGGAAGGGGACAACGAATTTCTTTTACTTGGGAAGCTTGGGAAAAAACAGCTTCCAGTGCTTTTGTGTTTTTGATTCATTGTCCGTTGTTGTTTTTCCAACTGTCCGTTCAACTAACTAATCATGTTTACACGTTGTGCAATGTCATGATAAACAAATCATAATTCCTACTAGCTATATTTATATTATTTCTACTTATAATTACTTTAACTAACAATAAGAAGACTTGACGTTTGTTTTCTGCAGCATAGTTCAATTAGCAGCATTCAATATTTCAAAATTCTACTGTCTTCTCATTTCGAATTTATCTTGTTTAAGCGAATTCTTAAGATTCTAGGATATAAATTGTAGTTTCTGCTTTTGTATTCTCTATTCTCTATATTTTGTATTTTCCTTTTTGCAACAGTCTGTTATTTGTTATTTATTTATTGAATTATTGCTCTGGTCAATAGATATATAGTTTAAATTACAATGATATACAATTTTTAAACACTATTATTAAAATAGATTCTATGCCGTCCACCAATCAATTGTTAATCGTTATAAGCAGCGCATAAACTTAAATTTTGTCTCATTGTTTTTACATCTCGTTTCCTCAATGTTTATCCATCTCATTTTTCTCAGTGCATTTTGCAACGTTGCGTATTATAAACAGTTAAAACTTTTGCGCGCCTTTCCCAGATCAACTTTACGTTTTAATTCCACTTTTCATAAGAACGGTAATTTTTAATGAGCAGCCACAGACTCCGACTCCGACTCAGACTCGACATCATCATCATTATCATCATCATCATCATCATCGTGATCATTATTATCATCATCATTACAAGGACTGCAACTGAAGCTGTAGATGGCAGCTTGAAGCTCCTCCCGTTCTGCTTTATCATGGTTGCCCGGTTGCCGCCTTCCGTTCACGCGATGCATCCTGATGTTGTTTCTCATACTCGTAGTTCTCGTTTCTCTTGGAGTCTCTGCTTCTGTACCCTTTTTGTTTACGGCAGTGAAACGCGCTCCAGCATTTTACAAAATGCGCCTCCTGTTTATGCCAAGCAAACTGCCACGCCCCTCCCCTGTCTTGGCCAACTCCAAACTCACAGCTTCCCAATTTCCAGCATCAGCCTCTGTTTCAACATCCTGCTGCACTTAACCCATTTTAATACCCTGTAATGAGTAGAATTGCTTAAAAAGGCATACTGCATACTTTAATATCATTATTTCTCAACTAAATTCATATTTTTTAATTGTCTACAAAAAGCTGAGATTGAAAGTTGCGAAACTGTTACTTCTGCATACAGTAGAATTAAGAGTTAAAGAATATGTTTTAAAAATTTCAAAAGAATCGCTTAAAAACAATAACATTAGGGAGAGAATTAGCTGCTTCCCAATTGTAAACTCTATTAACAGCAGAATTACTCCAAAAAGTTTAACATAAAAGAATTTCAATTGGAAGATGAAATAAAAGTGATGTACACCTTATGATATTTCTATTAATGAAATAAATTAGTTTATTACTGATTAATGTTTACCTTTCTAAAATTTTAGAAGAATTATCTCAATAATTCAAAATTGTGTCGGAAAATTACAGCTGACCATTTATCTATTTACTATACACAAGTATTTATAGAATTGAATGCATTTTCGAATCTTTGAATGCATTTTTAATAGAATTACAGAGTATCTGTTTGTCTAATACTCTCATCTCAAGCACGTCGACTTTTTTTTATGTTTTTTTGGGATCTGTAAAGCTGAATAGCATAATTTGCACGCATTCGGTGTAGTCGTTTAGTAATTTTCATAAATTACCCTTCACACGCACACAAAAGGCGCCAAAGGGAAACTGTGAGGGGAATAATGGGAAGGGGAAAAGGAAGCTGAAAAACAGATTCACACGGATTTACTGACACACTTATACATACACACAGACACACACACAGAGAGAGATACAAACACGAATACCAGCACAAATTATCATTATCAGGCTGCACTCCTTGAACTCCTCGTTGTCGTTGCAGGCAAACAAATTCGTTTTAAATGATCAAATAATTGCACAGATTTTCGCTGTTGGTTGAAAATGATTTTACAATTTACGACACGTTGACTTTCTATACCCTGTAAAGTTGTTAAATTCGCCAGAGAGAAGTTCGAACTTGCAATAATTTGAACAACTAAGAGCTTTTTAGCTAAAAGACTGTAAAGTGTGTTCGAAATCGTTTAATTTATAATCTATAATTAGAAAGAAGATTAGTTTTAAGCTTATTTTAATTAGGCTCGAAAGATTTGCAAATAATTAAAAGAACGTAATTTCATTAAATGTAGTTTAAAGTTTAGTTTAGTTTACTTTAAACTAGTTTAATATCCGAGAATTTTAACAGATTTATATTGCTAGATTCTACTAATATGATAAAGAAGTAAAGAGAGTTCCATGGACCTCGGGCAATACCATAGTTTTTAAGACGTCTCTCTTGTTTCCACAATGGAAAATTTCCCATAAGACATGGATAGTTCAAAAATAAATAAAACTGTTCATAATTTAAGTCCAAATTAATTTGTTTCAACTTAAATACAAATAAAGCAAGCTATAAATTATTGGAAAGATATTATTTATCTCTAAGTATTATTTTATTCTTATAATATTAGGTTGAGATTTTCCATAATTAACGCTCTTTAAAACTCCGATTGAGAGAAAAACTTATCAATTTGATTCAATGTCAAATTATAAAAATAAATGTACATAACAAAATAATACTCGTATTCATATAATTGTGCAATAACAAAAAGAAATTGCTTGAATTCAAACCAATTTGTTAGAGTTGTCACACATGCATATTTTGCTCAGTTAGTTGCAATTATTTCCGAGCATAAGGAGAAAAATCTCAAATTAAAGAAGTAAATAAATAAAATCATTGTTGAACTGAAACTTGCCAGTTGACCTGTGAGAGGGATTGAGGGATTCAAATGCAAAGTTGGCAGCTCCCCAAGCGGTGGCAACCCTAATGAAACGAGAACGCATCCAAAAGAGAGAGAGAGAGAGAGAGAGAGAGAGGCTGGGGTTGGTTGGCTGCACTTGAAGTGCATTCAAGTGTGTGTTGCGTACAATGCAACAGTTCCTAAAGTGGGCAACTGGGTGAGAGCAGAAGGGGTAGAGTAGTGCAAAGGGGTAGCATAGGGGGTGTCGGATTGAGGTAGGGGCATGTATAGGCTGTGCTGCTACCCAGCACAGTGTGGCAAGCAATGCAAATTGAATTGCAACAGTATGATACCGAATCGATAACGATAACCACGAACCGATAGCATACAATTATTGTAAGAAAATCAATTACATCTTAAATAATAGTACATTTTTGAATGATGTTTTTTTCTAAAATGCGTTTATCGATATCGTTTTTATCGATAAGAGTGCATCACCCATTTGACTGATACTAAGGTTAACAACAAAGCAAGGCAAATTGAAGTGCAATCCCTCGATATTGTGAAAAATACAAATTTGTAAAGTATCGATGAACGATAACTCATTATCGACAGCTTGGAAATTACTAATAAATAATTACAAGCATTTTGCATTCTAAATAGTAATAGCATGTATTCTTTATAGCTATAAAACATTTATCGATGCCGCTGTTATCGATAACGGAGATAACATTCAATTGCGTAGTACAAAGGTTAGCTACAAATGGCCAATGCCATTGTTAGACTGGTGAACTTAAAGCTTACCACTGTTTTGTCTGCACACAATACACGATACTCCACCCAAAGAAAGGGCGAAATAGAGGGGGAGTCAAAGACGAGAGAGAGAGAGAGAGAGAGAGAGAGAGAAAGATAGAGTGAGTTCTCTTTGTGACAGTTGCAGTTACAATGCATGCAGATAAACAACGGCCAACAGAAAGCAACACTTCAAACAATAATAATAACACAATCAAGTGCCTGTTCACACACGTTTTTCAAGTGTGCTCGTCAGAGTGAGAGAGAGAGAGAGAGTGCCCTATCCTCTGCCACCACCCCCTAGATGCACCCACACACACACAAACACAAACAGTCAGACAGACAGACACTTCTTTCGAGTGCAGACATATGCAAGTGAAATTACGTATACGCAGCGTATGTGGTGTGTGTGTGTGTGTTCGTTTGGATTCGAGCTCATACCGGCCGGTCCTTGCATTCTTTTCACACATGCGTGCCCAAGAACAACCTGCAACCCAATCCGTTGCATATGCCGCACCGCCTCCTCAGCCCCCCTCCCCTCCCCTCACCCTTTCACCAACCTTCCCACTGTTGCATTAGTTGGTTGTTTTGGCCCCTTTGGGAAGGGCAACTCTCACCTGCTGCGCGGACAGCGGCGCTATTACCGCTATACACTACCCTCTAAAGACCCCTCGAGTCCAATCCTCTTCCTCCTTCAGCTCCTTCAGCTACTGTGGTCCTTCTACCCTCGCCCACATACTTTGTGAGTGAACATTTTAAGCCTTGAAGCCATCGTCATCATCATCATCATCATCAACAGAAGCAGGGCCAACATTTTGTAACAATAGCACAGGCTCAGTGGGTGTGTATATATGTGTGTGTGTGTGTGTAACTGAGTGTGTGTGTGAGTGTGTGTTTGTTTGCTGCCATGTCTGTGTTTGCTTTAGGTAATCATTTCAACGTGCTCATTCTTCCTTCTTCAGTTGAAGCGTCTTCTTCTCTTGCTCATCGTCTATGGGATCTAAATAACCAAGGATTGTGCAACGTGCATCAGTCTCATTCTCATTCTCAGTGGTTGCTGCCACAACAGGGGGTCTGGCAGGATTGAGAGATAGGGGGGCAAGTCATGCAGCAAGTCAAGCAGTCAGCAAGCTGTTCTTCTCCATTCCCAGATAAAAGCTGCCAAGCTGTGCTCCTTTAAATCCTATAATAAATTTGAGTTTGACTGCATTCTCCTTTCTCTTCCCCACTGGCCACTGAGACCACAAACACAACACACTCTCTCTCTCTCTCTCTCTTTCTCTATCTCCCTCTCTATCTCTGCACTGTCATAAACATGATGACTCTCCCTCGACATTGACAGCAGACTCTAACGCTTAAGTATCTATAACAATTCAAGCTTAGAGAAATCAGAAACAAAATATTTTTCAAATTTACTGAACAATATATTTGAGCGACAATAATTTTAAAAGAACAAAACAGAATCTTAAAGTTTATATATTATTAAATATGAATATACAATTTTAAATGGAAATTATTTTCTGTTCTTTAGTAAAGTTAATATGGAACCAAGAATCTCTCCTATGTTGAAGAATATATTATATATATATAATATTAAAGTTATTTTAAAGAATAATCACTAAACTCACAATTGAGTAACTTTATGTGGAGAAGTGGAGAAAAGTAAATAAGGAACATTTAAATTAATTCTTAAAAAAAAGTATTTTAAGTATTTTAAATATGAATTTTTATGACTAATATATTTTTCATCTACTTATTACCTTTTTAGTTAATTATATTAAAGGCTTTTTTCATACTTACTATGTCAACAAATAGTTTCCGACTTTCAAACTAACTGATTGAACTCCGGTCTGACAATGAATAAAGTAATATTAAGGAAACTTGATACACTTTTTAAAAATAATATGACTTGTAAATATTATACGGTTATCACACGGCGCGGAATAAGTTTAAAGGACCTCTCCATTTCTCGATAACCAATTTTTTTTTAACTCAATTCACACTCGGATAAACAATCGATTAAACTATAAAGTAAATCGTGAAACCAAAAAAAAAGAAGCTTTACTGACACAGGGTATCTCTCAGTCGTGCACTCTCTTACATGTGCACTCTTTTGGATGTGCTTTTACTTTGTGCTCTTTTTGAGTGCATCCTTGAAATGACGCCTTTAACTAGATCATAAACTACAAAACATATCTTCTGAAGAACAAGTCGAAAAAAACTTGAATTTAATCGTTTACCTCCAAAAATAAAGATCACAAAAAAGACTTAAAAAGAGTGCAAAGTTTAATAACAACAACAACAAGAAGAAAAAGAAGAAGAAGAAGAAGGCCAGTCAACGTAATAACCTTTCGTTTATGTATGCATGGTAGCTGCAATTTATGTGCACACTCACATACACACACTTACCTTTAAACACACACTCTTGCACACCATCAGAGAGATAGGCACGCATCCTTGGCACGTGTGTGTGTGTGTGTGTGTGTGAGTGTGTTGGCAAAGTCAAGTTGGAAAATGTTGCCAGCCAACACCTTTTAATAGTTTCGGTGTTGTTTTCTTCCTTTTTAATACCCTGTATCCATTAAAAGGGCACTAAAGAGGTGTTGTGACTATGTGACTGAAAGAGGCATATATCTCTATAACTATACAAATTAAGCTATACTACGATGTTCTATATCTATTCTGAAATTTTTATCAGGATCATAAAATAAAAACTGTAGATATGCAGGAAACAATAGTAAGCGCCATCTAGCGTATCTCGTAGTCGAGCACTCTCAACTTTTTTTGTCATTTTTCTCTCATTTTCTTTTTTCAATGGCAGCCATCGCTGACACCATTTTGTAAGCCAGACATAAGCTAGTGTATGTGTGTGTGTGTATGTGTGTGTGTGTGTATGAGTGTGTGTAGTACCTGACTACATTCTAGCTGTTTTAAGTCAAACGCAAGCAAAAGAATTAAAAATTGTATATATTTATGCAGTAAACTTTTGCTCTTTGACTTTGATATCATTATGCGCTTGAATCGCGAATCTTTGGCCTTGCGGTTAAAGGAATCAAATACATTAAAGGACTCGGCGCTGCTGAGCGCCATTAAGTAGGCTTCAAATAGAGAATCAAGAGCTCACAAGCAAAGCTTTTGCTCAAGTAACTTTTGCTTAACATTTTAAGTTGACCGTTCTTTCAGTTAATGCGCATTGATGTAATTAAAATAAAAAAATGCGTATACTTAATTTCAGTTTTTGCTTTGACTTTCCACTTTTTTCTATATTTTCTTAACAGTATTTCATTAGTTTTTTCATCACTACTTTACCTAAAAAATAGATAATACAATATGAACATCTAATATTTAATGGTAAACTTTGAGTTGATATCCTACTTTAATTAAAAGTTGTTATTTTTTTTGGCTTTCCATAATTTTGTATGTTTTCTTTGGCTCATTTCTTATGCTCGGGAAACGCGTTCTCAAATAATTTTCATCATTTTTGACTGTTGGCTTTTTGCAAATAAAGTTGCAACATTGCAACAATTTCACTTTAATGCGCAGCTGAGGCAGTTCTCAAAGTACGCCAACAGCTTTGCAGCGAATTAAAACTAAAATATATGACGCAAAATGTTGCATAAAGTGCGGCCTCGTCCTGGACAAGTTGCATGCCCCTTTCATTCCTATTTTTCCTTTCACCATGCTTTGGTGTGTACTCCATTCTCAATCCCATTCCCATTCCCGTTCCCATTCCCATTCCCGTTCCCGTTGTCGTTTGCTGTTCTCGCATAAGACCTCATCTCTGAGCTCGACGGGCACATAATATGCGCCTACGCAATTATTTTGCATGCTCCATTTTAACAATTTAAGGGGGAAAAAAACAAGTGCGATGTAGTCAAGTTGATTGAAGGCGACTTAAAGATATCCTGTAGTGATCACTTATATTTATAGAAATAGCACACAGAAGACAGAAGAAGATGAGGTACTATTGAATTAAAAATGAATAAAGGTAGACACTAAAATTAAAGAATTTTATAATTGTCAAATAGAAACAATTTAAAATGTTTGCAGGTAAAATAATCATTCTATATGATATAAAGTCTGATAGAGAGAGAGAGAAAGAGAGAGATAAAAATAGAAACTAACTCATATATCTAATGCAATTTGTAATAAATCTATCTTAAATTTGTAGTTAATTTTACAGGGTATTCGCAAAGGATGAGGAACAAATGTAAGCAAGTGAATTGCGAGAATGAACAAATGAGTGAGTGGCTGAGCGAGTATTCGTTCTGCAGTACTCCTTACCCCCTTTCTCCACCCCTTTCCGCTCCTATCATGCCACTAGTCATGACCATCAACTACATCTTAAAGTGGGGCATTAAAAAAGAGTCGCGTGGATGCAGCAGGATGCATGTAGAATGTAGAATGTAGAATGCCAGAGTGTGAGTTTATAGAGTGTGGAGTCTGGAGCTTGTAGAGTGTGGCATGCAACTGGCAAAGAGTCGAGCTCGTTTTCATATGCACGCTTAAGTACGTTGCAAGTGTGGAAAAATCAACAATAAAGAGCGCCAAAAGAGGAGAATCAAGAAAATATTAAGTTAACCATGCACCAGACAACACAACACAACACAACACAACAGAAAGGAAAACTGTGCAATGTTTTCTTCTTTTCCATTTTCATTTCCCGCATTCCAACTACTTATTTCAACTTTCTTTGATTCTCTTATATTTGCAACAGCAACAGCTGATTATTTGTATTTTTTAATTATCATGTCTCCATTTCTCCGCATAAATGAAATGCGATAGGTTTGAAAAGTCACTCTTAAAATCATACAAAGTTAACAAATTGTTAATATAGCTATGCAATTCAAAAAAAAAAGAGCTGCATTAGAGTTGAATGATGATATTTATTTATTTATTTTATATATGTAAATCATCCTAATTTATAATTACATTTATTGCCTTTATAATTTATTGCATTAGTCACTACGTCTGTTAAACAAATTGATATATAATATACTTATGATAATTACTTTCATATTAATCTAACTTAGAGATATAAAATAAAAATTATAAAAAAAATTAAAGATATATAATACATATGTCATTTCATTTAAATGAATGAATATTAAATATTTTGTTCTTTAAATAAAAAAAAGAAGCGAATTCCAACAATAAACAAGGTCGCCAAAGCTGCGCAAATTTATTTATATATTTCTTTTTTATATTTTTTTTAGTAATTGAAATATGAATATGGGAAGAGTACTATTACCTATTGATAATATAAATAAAACTATGTCTAGATGAACTACAGCTATTTACATAATGCAACAAATTTTGGGTTAATAATTAGGAGTTAATAATTTATTTATAAAAGGAGAAATAAGATATAATAGAAAAACAAAATATTATGTCAAGAGCCGGTGGGAAAGGTCTTGAGGGTGATGACGTTTAAGTCTTCTCTTAACTCTCAGTCGCAAATTTATGATTAAAAATCTTAAACTTTTTAAATATTTCAAGTCGAGCTAAGACTAGAAACTTGTCAGAAGTTTCGTTTAATTTCAAACGTTAACAAAATAGTTTCTCTAATTTAGCTGTTGTTCGTTTCGAGTGTTAGATTGTTGTCTGTTTACAATGTCAAAAGTCGCGTCTTTGGCCAAATGTTTCATGTTACGCATACGTCGCGTTGGCCAGTGAATCATTTGCTCCAATTTCCTGCCTGTCTGAGAGAGAGAGAGAGATGGGGGGGAGGGGTAAACAATTGTGAATGGGTGTTGCGATTCATTTCGATTCGATTCGATTCATTTCATTTGTGTTTTCATTTTCATTTTCATTTGTCGGCAAAGGAAAATTGTGCGCATTTCCTGTGACATCAATCGGCCGAGTTGCGTTTCATTGTTTTTGCCACAATGGTTATGCATATTTATAGCATGTCATAGCGGCAGAAAGTCGAGGCAAGTGCGGTGTAAAAAGAGTGAGCAAGAGATTGAGAGGAAGCGAGAGGGAAAGCAAGTCAGAGGGAGAAGGAAAAACTCTGCAATGGGCATTTTGCAAATGTTTCTTTCATTTCTGTTTTTGTTGGTTTGTTTGATTTGTTGTTTTTGCTGATTGTTTGCTGATTGTTTGTTGTTGTTATTGTTGTTATTGTTGCTATTGTTGTTGTTGTTGCTGCTGCTTTTTCCCTGTTGTTATTGCTGTCTGTTTGGCAAACCGCAAAATATTTAATTACATGTCGAAAAACTGTATTGTGATATGTTTTTGCACGTCAACGAAATCAACAACAACAACAAGAACATAAATGCGCAATAGCTCGACGGTTGACACGCCCCCTCGCCCTGCCCCTGCTGCTATGTTCCTTCCTCTCCCTGAAACACCTGCTAACGGTTTTATAGATAAAAGCCAGCGTCAAGCAGAAAATGTTGTTGTATTATGACTAAACATGCAAAACAACCTCATTACCAGCACACAACGCAGGCTCAATTCTAGCCAGGACTCTGTCTATTGTAAAGGGATATTTACACACTCCCCCACACACACACACACACTCATGTGAAGGGGCAGATACACTTATCTACTCGTGGGGCACACATAATTGCTTCCTGTGCAACGTCGTCGTCGTTGCCAACGAAATTATTGACATAGAGGAGTGAGAAGCCAAGCCAAAAGCTATCCTGTCACCTTTCCCCTTGAAAAAAGCCCTGTCTATCATCCATCTAATGAATGCAAATATAGCCACAATAAGTGTTATTACACACACACACACACACACACAGAGACACACACACAAGCCTCATGTGGCACAACAAGTTTACATGTGGCTAAAGTGAAATGGCAAAATTAATTTTCATGTTGTGCTACCTAAAAATAACGCGATTTCATTAATGGCAGTGCCCCAAAATGGTTAAGGAATTTAGTTGAAGGCAACAACGCAACGGAGATAGAGAAAGAGGATAAAAGGGAAAAGGAAAGAGAAGACATTGGAGAATAAAGTGGGTACAAAATGTAGTCACAGTTGTTAGCTTCAGTAAATGGCTAAGGTTAAGGTTAAGATTGTTGTCGTATTAAATGTCGTTAATTGATTCGGCTGAAAGTTCAGTTCAATAATAATGATGATAATGATAATGACAAAGATGACTTTAGCAATAAAATGAAGAATAATGAGAATCGGAATGAGAATGCATATAAGAATGGTGATGAGCGTGACGATGATGAATGAAAATATTGATTGTAATCATGAAATGCATGGCAATAAAAAATAAAGTGATATTTATAATGAAAACGATGATAAAATCGAAAAACCTAATGCCATATTACACAATGAAAACTATTAAATACTACTTTCAGTTTACATTTAAATTCTTTTTCTGCTTTGCTTAAATTTAAGCGTATTTCATTCAAAAGGGAGAAAGAAATACATGATTTAAACATTAATCTTTAGCATACAATCATGTGATTAAAATAACTTAATATAAAACAATATATTAAATAAACTTAAAGAAAACTTTACGCCTTCATTTCAAACTGAATTACAACTTTTCCCCAATTATCGTTATTCAAAAATTAATTCCATCCAATCAGGAAAACTCTGTTATAATAATTATCATGATGGTCAGAAAAATTATGATAAATTTGATAATTCTAAAAATATTTGTAATGACAATGACAGTTTATGCATGATAAACTAATAGTTCAAATGATTAAAATAAAAAGTAATAAAATAATAACTCACAAAGAAAATAATCGTAAAGATAAATAAATTCTAAAGTTATGAACTTAAAGAATTAAAAGAAAGTTACAAATTTCCACAGCCATCCTTAAATTAAGTAGTTTTCAATGCACTAAAATGTATCTCAAAATATTAACAAATCTGCCAGCTCAAGGATAAACTGTAGAAGTATTTCAACAACAATAATAAAGTAATTCATTCACTTTGATGAATTTGTTGTTAGTCAAATATGTGTAACTAGGTCAAGACTTGAAGGCAGTCTAAAATTATTTCAAATATTTTGTTTCCCTTAAAAGAAATGTGAATGGGGAAAATCTTAATGCACTAAAAGGTGATTCAGTGACCTCTAGGATTAATGCTTTCACTGTCTCTGGGTGGAAGTTTTATTCAACGTGCAACTTACATCATCCGACACTTGCCCCATTACGAGTAAGAACAATGGCAAAGAGGTATCTGTGTATCTGTATCTGTGCATCTGTAGCAGTGTATCTGTGTATCTGTATCTGAGCTTGTACGACATGCAACTGCGTGTGTTTGGCATGTGTCTGAAGTATGTCGAGCATGGGAATGTTTATTACACGTGTTCCGAGTGGTTGCCTGGGCGTCGGAGCATCTGAACATCTGAACATCTGAGTATCTCAGTATCTGAGGGTCCAAGGGTCTGAGAGGTGTGACAGGTGAAATGCTGAGTAAGAGAGATAGAGAGTTACAGTGAAATGAAATGAAGATGCAACAGATGCAGAGACATTTATGAACCAAACGACGAAATGAACGAAGCTTGAAATGAGCAAAAGAACCAGAACTGAAGAATGATATGAGAGTAAAAAAAAAACTAAAAAATGTATGTTATAAAATTTAGAACAAAAGGATAAGAAATTGAGCATGTTGAGTCACACTTTGTTACAATCATTTTCAGTGATCTAACGAACTGGTTTAAAATTGAATCATAGTCAAATAATGTGATATAAAAGCTACAAATAAAGAAACCTATAGCAGAAAGTAAAGGTGTCCTGAGAATAAGTGGTTTATGTTTTCTGCACCTGTTCAACAATGGCTCAGTCGAATATCTCTATATAAATATAGTAACCATATCTATTTTTGTATTAAGAGTTAGATTTTTTAAGCTACCCTGCAGGGATTTCATCAACTAGTCTCAAAAACAAATAGTTCTATAACTAGTATGAAAGTAACTAGTACCTGACAAACTAGTTTTATCACTAGTTATAAGGCAACTAGTGGCGAGGCAACTAGTTATTGGAAAGAACAAGTTGTTAATCCCTTCGAAGCTAGCCTAGAACTAGTCTAAGACCCTTAGTAAGATAGGCCAATAAAGATTGGTATGTAGACTTAGATTTAGAAAATTATTCAAAATATGTATAATTTAATACTCTTGTTAATAAATATAAACTTGAACAATCCAAATTGATTCCATTCAAAATTGTCATTATAAATAAATGCAAAATTAATTCAATTACTCAAGTGAATATAGAGCAATATTTGGTCTACATTTAAAGCGGTTATACTAGTCCGTTTAGATAAAAATAAATGAACTCTTGAGAGCAGAGAAAGACCCTAAACAACAGTCAGTTATGTTGGGTTAACTCTGCAAGTAATGGACCACTTGTCGTGCCCTTTTGAGTGCATTCAAATGCGCACTCATCAAATCAAAAGCCAAATTGTCAGCTAGCAGCTGTGCCAGTGGACAGAGCCCAGGACCAGCACCAGGACCATAGTCAGGACTCAAAAAGCATGAGCCACAATCTCCCCCCATACCCAAAAAAAAAAAAAAGGGGGATAGTCATAAAGGCGGCATCCTTGTCTGTTCAACAAAAACGACTAATAACAGGCAACGTTTAAGAGCTGAGCTTCCATTTAATGCAATTGCTATTAAGTTCACTTGACGCCAGCACCAAAGTCCCCCGGCAACCCACAAGCCTCGAGACAGTGCCAGTTAGAGATGACCTTCTATTAAATACGATAGTTTTTGAAATTTATTTACTTGTTGTCAAACTTGAGTTAATTAGAATTGACAAATTATAATGTAAATTTAAAATTAAAATCGAATTAAGTACTTTTTATCAAGTGGTTATTTGTTCATCAAGTGTTTGACTATGACATAACTCTCATCAGAATTTGCAGTAGAGGGAACACTATATATTTTTAAAAACCAAATAGAGCACCTATAGTAGCTTATATCCTAATACCAAATAGAGCACCTATAGTAGCTAACATCCTTCATATCCATTAAATGTTTCCAAACTTGAATTGTAAGTAAGTTGTTCAATAAACTAAAGAATTCGAATAAAGTTTTCATTCTACATTTGAGGACATAAAATACGATAAGCGTAGTGAAATAATTTGATTTAATCGAAAATCCGTTTTTTAATCAGGAAATCGAAATATCGAAAAGCTAATAATGTTGATCGCTGTGTGTTGATAACTTAACATGGCGATAAAAATGTTGAGAGGAGTTTTTAGAGTTACTTTAATGAATCGCAATACATTTCTTTAAACATTTATAATGCATTATATTTTAGAAAACTGATTGATAGAATAGATTTTACATATATGAACGGCCCGAGTTTTCAAAGTTTACTTATAAGTATTTTACCTGATTCATGTTTGCATCTGTCGATAACTCTTATATATGTTACGCCCCAAAATCAATCACATGCTTAGTTATGTAAGACCTTAACTAGACATATTTGTACATATGAACGTGTTCACACATGTCAGTGCGTGTTCGTGTCACGCACTCAGCTCTATACGAAGCTCAATCTTTGCATTTAGTGAGAATGGAGAGAGGGAGAGAGAGAGAGAGAGAGAGAGAGAGAGGGAGAGAAGTCAGAAGGTCACCGGCTGCTATTTATTTTCATTTTCGTGCATTTATGGTTTTATCTCTCTATCTCCCCCCATTCTCACTCTCTCTCTCTCTGTCACTCTCATACTCTATTTTATTTCTCTTTCTATCTCGAGTCATGCTGACACTTTGTCGTTTTTATCGTTTCAGCGTTAATTCGGTTAAGCACTTAAAGCATCCTCGTCAGCTTGGAACTGGAGTTGGAGTTGGAGTTGGAATTGTGGTACTTTTGTTGCTGTTGTTGTTGCTGTTACTGGTGGGCGTTACCAGGGCCTGGGTGGATTGGGCCAAATGCCCATGTGGCCCAAACAGGGGCCATGCATTGACAACAACAACAACAACATTAACGAGCACAAATTGCGGGCCAAGAACTTACGTGCATAGTTCAATTGAAGGTGAAATTCACTAACTAAAACGACAGGCTCTACTCCACCAAGAGAGAGGAGAACTTGGAGAGAGGGAGTAGAAGTAGAAGAGGAAAAGAAGAAGAGAGTATCAGCATGTCCAGCAGTCATTCCGGCACAATTGGCCGTAAACGCGTTGGCAGCGGCAGCGCTGTTGGCAGCGATTTTTACTACGGCAGCAGTGGCTCAACTGGAGGTGGTACTTTAAATGGAGGTGGCTCTTCAACTGCTGCTGCTGCTGCTGGTGGTGGTGAACAGTTGCGACGACAACGTTCCGCCGAATGGCATAGTCATCGACATGGACATGGATATGGCAGTAGCAGCGAAGATGAATATCAAAATACCGCCCACGCAACGGCCTTTGATACACAACTGTTGGCCCAGTTGTTGTTGCAGAGTCAGCAATTGGCAAGTGAGTAAGCCACACACACACACAAAGACTCTCACACACAAACAGTAGGGATGGGTATCGATATTTAGGATAAACAAATATATGACATTCGATCACAACTGCCAATCTAGTTTTATTAATAAATAAAAAGTACTTAATATAAAGAAATAAAAGGGTAGAAATCAAAAAGAATCTAAATTAAATACATCTAAAATTTATTTATTTATTTAAATTTTAAAAATCTTCAAAACAAACAGAAAAACTTGATATACGTAATATTCAGAGCTACCAAAGAAAAGCAAACCAACTGAAATCATACCAATTACAAGCCTTTAAATAATTGCAGAGACATTTAATACACTCTGAATTTATTGAATAAAATTTTAAGAAATAATTTTAAAATTAATAAAAAGTACATTTTAAATACATTTATCTATTGCATAAAATATATCGCTAATTTGTATTTTTTTTTAAATTCAAATTAAAATAATTCCGAGAAATCGAAACTCCCAATTTTCTGTGTCACCTTCGATTCGGTTGCAGAGATTTGGAAACCAGATTTGTGCCAATAGCTCTGAGATTTCTGTTCAAACTAAATTCAAATTTAATTTCTTTTCTTATGAACTATTTAATATTCATATACATATATGTTTTTTGTTTTTTAATAACTTGTCTAATTTTTTAATTTGTATCATTTTATTAAACTCTTTAACTCGTCTATACATTTTGCATTACCAAAAATATAATTATTCTGCCAAAATTAGATTTTGAAATAATTTAACCGATATAGGATATTTTTTCCTGATACATATGGTTCAATCAATTTATTTATTTATTTAATGTCGACTATGTGCAAACGATAGGTAATTATTTAGTTACATTATAGATTATAAATATTAAAACTTAAAAATGCTTTAAAGTAAAAAGAATAAAAGAAAAAAAATTATAATATATACATGTATAATGGGCAAGTTCAAAATCAATATATCGACACAGTCTTGCCGATACCCATCCCTAACATAACCGTAGCATACTTACATACAAGAAGATACAAAGATTTAGCTACAAAATTGTCTTGTATAAAAGCTCGCCTTCAATTTACAAGTCAAGTCAAAGCCACTAAATATTCATTATTTGATTTAATTGAATTATTCATTGGTCATCTGATCTCAATACCCCCCACCCACACATACATACTATATATCTTCTGTCACTATCTCAAGGACAGCTGAAGCAGGACATGACAGCCAATTGCTTGTGCTGGCAAAGTCTTAGCCTTTTTTGCTTACACTTTATAGTGTAGGGTATTGTCGTTTTGTTATAGAATATGTAACGCAATCATCTTTATGAAATTTAAGATACAATATCGTTATTTTTTAAAAAATATAGAGTCATCTTTGTACTAAGTAGTTACTACAGTGCAAGTATGAACATTAAATAGGGGCACAATTTGCAAAGGTGTTCAGTCCGTTTCTTCCCAAAGATACCTTTATGTAATTAGTATAATACCCTGTAAATACAAATAAATATATAACAATAGCTGAAAGTTGTATAATAATTGTTTCATATGGCTCTACTAACTACAATAGCTTTTCCGCATTTCGAATCTTAATATGCATATTTTAGAACACTTTCTAGATCTTTTTGTGAAAGCTACTGTATTGATCTTTGGCAAACTTCCTTGACTATCTATTCTATATTCTGTTAATTCCACACTAATCTGCTGAGATATAGAAAGTCTTAGGCCGTCAAAAACATCGAGCATCCCATAAAACGAGATTTGCTAGTTAAAATATTTTCATTTTTGTGCTTCACCCAGCTAATTGACAACTGTCCATAGAGTATAGATTAGTCGATCACCCCTGGCTAATAGTATCTTCTGGCGTTGCTTTTTTTCCCTTTCTACCCCATTTCGGCTTTGGCTCTGATTGGATTCGATGCGACGCGACAGGATTGGATTGCATTGATGGGTTTTGGGGGCTTTTGTGGCCGCTTGGGCTCATTTCATTGAACACAAAACCACTTGACATTTTGTAGCTGACGGCGGGTCAACCAAACATTTTTGGCGTTGCTATTTCGGTCTTTTCGTCTACCTTTTTCAAGATACCCTGTAAACCAAAGAATTGGAAGTCTTTTAAGGGGCTAAACGTTCAATCAATCAGTAAATTAAACAATTAATCCATCAGTCAAACAATGTTTCAGTCGGTCAACAAGTTAGTCAATCAAACAGTTCATTATTCATTATTCAGTTAACCACTCAATCAGTTAGACAGCTGGTCAACGAGCTTGGAAGCAATCAATCAACCATTCTGACCATCAGTCAGTTAGTCAATCAGCTAGAGAATCAATTAGTCTTTCATTCATTATACATTTAGTTAATTCTTCAGCCAATCAATCAGTAGTCAATCATTTAATCGATCCATCAAGTAGCCAATCAGTTAATGATATAATCGGTCAATCAACCGACTAGCTAAGCAGTTGGACAATCAGTTAGTCAATGAATAATTCACTTAGATAGTTAATTAATGAATCATTCTGACCATCAGTCAGTTGGTCAATCAACTAGAGAATTAGTTAGTAATTCAATCAGTATTCTCTACAATCAATTAACTCTTCAGTAAAACAATCGGTAATCAATTTAAATTTTAATCAGGTTGAAGTCATTTGGTCAGTTCGTCAATGAGTGAAATAGTTAATCAGTCTATAAGTCAATCTAACAATCAGCTTATCAATCAGACAATCAACTAGTCAGTTAGTCTATCGGTCAGACAATCACTAGCCACGCAACATTTTATAAATGTTATGGATTTTACTTAGCCTAGGAGCTTAATTGCACTTACCACTATATATTGGGTATCTTCTAGTCGTTCACTTCACCAAAGAGCACTCTTTTTGTTTGATATCACATTTGTTCCACGGATTTCAATCCGATGCTCCGACAAATAGACAAAAGTTTATGTACAATCCCCCAAAAACTGGTCGCAAATAATTGGAAACTATTGCAACATGCCAGAAGTATGAACGTTAGAAGAATTTAGCGAATTTAAGTTTAATTTTTGGATAAATTTTAAACAATTTCGAAAATGAAAAGTTGCGAAATTTTCCTCAAACGGAAGGGAAATGCGTTTAATTATAGTGGAAAATCAAGAAGGAAATGAATGAACGTCCAGGCGGATGGAGATTAAGTAAAGTTCTCAGCTTCAATTCAATTACGAGAACTCAGCTGAATGTGAAATGGAAATGGAAATGGGGAAGCGAATGGGGACAGACTTTAGGAGGGAGCTGAGGGAGGAAAGATGATAAGGAAGGGGAAGAGAACGAAGAGGAGAGCGAGAAGAGAAGAGGAGAAGCTACTCACAGAGTCAACGCCTAATCGAAGCATAAAACGCAAATCGCCGCCTGCTGCGCAATTTTTATGTTCCCATTGCATTTCGCGTTTTGTTCTCTTCCTCTTTATGTATGTGTGTGTGTGGGTGTGTGGGTGTATGTGTGTATATGTATGTGCGCTGCTTTTATTGTCTGTTAATATTTAATGCAATTTACGATTCATTTTTTACAACCTCATAACTTTGGGTGCCCATTTTCCCAGCCGTCTAGGGAGTGATTGTTGCTTTATTTTCTTGTTGTTGTTCCATTTCTTCTCTTTTAGGTTCGAGGCGAAAATCTGTTGGGATTTCCTGTTTCTAAATCTGTCAAGACCCCCAAGGGAGTTATTGAAAGGTCAACTAACACGTACTCTCAAGGCATTTAATAGTATATTTAGTGTAGTTGAAACTTAATTTTGTTAAACCTGTTGAAAGCATTTCCAAAGTGTCAAGGAAGAGGAACTTCTATTAAAGTTAATAATAGTAGGATGTTTGATTATTCTTAACAGAGAATCCTTTTAATAGGATGTTGGATTATTCTCTATAGAAAATTGTGTTTTTATCCTCCCTCAGATGTCTTTATTCTTTTAAATAAATTGATCGCAACTTGAAAGAGTTGAATGGAAAATTTATAATTGAAAAAAGTATCAAACGAGTCAAAACTGCTCGACCAGCAGTTACTCTGTAATAAAAAATCCAGTTGCTATAATTTTATTTTCTCCATTAGTTTTATTTTTGCGCATAGGATTGATGTATAAAAATATTTGTAGTTTCCTAAAGAATCTAATTTTAAATAATATATAATTTTATTATCTTTTGAAGCAACGCCTGAAATGATGATGAGGTTATTAAAAAAAATGCAGTAAGCTACAGTGGAGCAAGCTCGACAGTAGGAGACCCAGTACTTTTTGAGCGCAAAGCGTTCACTATTGATTGTTCTTCAATAATGCGTACCAAACAATAGATGGCGCCACTACGAAGTTAATAAACACGGAGGTCGCTAGCGTCTCTTCTTCTTCCTTTTGCCTTTAACATTGTTAGTTGAATAACTTCCGTGTTTATCATCCGATTAGAATGAAATTTTCTGGACAGGTTTGGACCATAGTGTATATTATATATACCAATAATCAAGTCGCTAACATTAAAGGGGCTCCTTCAATTCGACTTCGAAATTTTGTATTTCAATTTCCGGGGGCGGAGGGGGCGTGGCGAAAATCTAAAACAAACTTGATCAATGGGAGATATATATGAACCTATATAACAAATTTGATGTCTCTAGCTGTTATAGTCTCTGAGATCTAGGTGTTCATATTTTCGAAATTTCGATCAGCCGTATACTATCCGTATATTATCCGATCCGGATAAAACTTTTCAGGACAGGATTGGACTATAGAGTTTATCATGTATGCCAAAAATCATATCGCTAGCATTAAAGGAGCTTTCGTTATTGGACTTTGAAATTTTGTTTCAAATTTACGTGGGCGGAGGGGGCGTGGCAAAAATCTAAAACAAACTCGTTTAATGCAAGATGCAGATGAACGTACATGCCAAATTTGGTAGCTCTAGCTCTTATAGTCTCTGAGGAGATATGGTGTTCAAAAAGGGACAGACGGACAGACGGACAGACAGACGGACATCGCTATATCGACTCGGCTGTTGATGCTGATCAAGAATATATATACTTTATGGGGTCTGCCACGCCTCCTTCTGCCTGTTACGCACATTTGCACAAACGTAATAGACCCATTTGTACTTTTTTAAAGTACTGGGTCTAAAAACGAATATAACTAAACTTTAGTTACTAAAGCTTAGAGTTACATTTGATTAATGACTTCAATTTAAGTCAAATTGAGTTTTTTTGTATTTTATTTGTTTAGTTCTCACATTAAATTCGAGTTTTTTCCTATGATTTCAATTAATTTTAGTTAATAAATGTAAAAATATTTTTTAAATAAGAAAATTTGTTTTAGTCTAAATAATTGTTAAGGCAATAGATGTTTGCAAGAGTTGTTTTATTGACGATTTGTTTTGTATTTTGTTTTATTGTTATTTTAATCCGCAATTCTCACATAAATATAATTTCCTCTGATTCATTACAAATCTAAATTACACATACGCCCTGTTTAACACTTTTATATTCAGGTTTACACACTTGAACCTAATACTTAATAGTAACAATAAGTTTACTAACTCAGTTGCTTACCCTCTCTCTTTCTCTCTCTATTATTTTCGCGCTCTCTCTCTGTCTCTGGGCAGGCATGGAACACTACAATTCGGACTGTGAACCGGAATATCTACGTCAACGCGATCGTTGCAGCGATGAGTCCAGCCTGGAAGTGACATATGCACAACCTCATCAAAGATCCTCGGCCAGGGATACATCCTCGTCAGCGGGGCTGCCACAGTCACCGTTAAAGCTGGCGACGGTATCAGCGAGTACAGCAGCTGTTGGGAAATATCAATCGAATGCGAATCTGGGACTTTTTCCCAATAGCAGCAGCAGCAGCAGCACATTGACTGCGGCAGCGGCAGCGACGCGTAGTACAAATCCCTTCCTAAATCCAAAATATGCAGCTGATGAGACACAAATTGAGGCATCAGCGACGTCAACAGCGACGCCAAGCAGCGCTTACTTGCTGCCTGCGTCGGCGTCATCGTCGAGTCGAAGTCAACGCAACGGCGCTGCACGCAACACGTTTAATCGTTTAAGTGGCATGACAAGCTCCAGCAGTGGCACCTCCGCCCTCTCCGTCAATCGCAGTGATTCATTGCGTGAAAAGGCACAACAACTTGTGGCGGCAGCCGCAGCAGCTGCAGCAGCGGCGTCGGCGTCGACGTCAGCGTCTCTGTCAGCGTCAAAGCCAACTGCAGCGTTGCAGTTGCAGAGTAGCAGTGGCAGTGGCATCATTGGCATCGGCATCGGCAGCGATCTGGATGATTTTGCTGGGGGCGGGGGCAGCAGCGGCGGGGAATCGGAACCACCGCCAGAGCCTGCGCCTCCAGAGATTCCTCCTCGGACACAGTCGCTGCTAATGTCCTTGCGCAAGCATTCCGACTACAAGCTCAAGTACGAGGAGAAAGGGGACCAAAAACATGAGGAATTCATTCCAACCAGTCAACTACAGAAGGGTGAGTAATGATTGCTTATTTCAAATGAAGCCTTACATTTTGACAGCAAAAAATATTCCTAGTTATAAAATTTTCTCAATTCGTTCTCCCTCCATCGATTTCGATTATTAATATTATTTTAAACAACGCTTAGTTGATGTCTTTGCATGAAAATTATTGAAATTCAGAGGGTAGACATTTTTTTCTTAAAAATGTTTATTGTTTTTTAAAGTCAATAAGTCGTAAATTAACGCCAAAACAAATCATTACTTTTTTAGTTGTGTATTGGTGAATAGAAGATAAATTCATAAGCTTTCGGAATCTTTAAAGCTTTTCCAAATCGGTTGTGACGTTTTGAGAAATTAATGAAAAGTGATAGGTAAAAAAACGCTAAAAAAAACAGCCGATGTAAAAAAACTGCTTTCTAAAATCTAGCTGTAACCAAGTGTATTTAATAAAATATCCCTAAAATTGCATCTGAATAATATCCAAGAACAAACACATTCATTAAAAACCTAGTAATTTTATTAAATTATAAATACTTTCTCAATCCGTTTTTAAATTATTGTTTAATTTGGATTTACATCAATACAAATTATAGAAATATTCTATTTTTACATATATTTTATTTGGTCTGATATTGGTATTTGCAAAATGTACCAAAACAACGCAACAATAATGTACCAAAAAAGGTTTCATGGCAAAAGTCCCAACAAAATTAAAACCCACTCATATCCTGGCAAAATTCCTACCTAAAAGTCCCACCAAAAGTCCCACCAACATCCTGCTAACAAATATTCCTTTATTTTTCGGCAGCTTTTGGGACAAAAGCTTAACCATAACATAACTGTTAACTGACAGCTTAACATACTTTTATTCGGTTACATTACAGTACAGGCTTAACATAACTTGAATCTGTTAAATGAAAACTCAACACGACTGTCAGCTGTTACTTAACAGTAACAGTTTAACAGCGCTTAAAGCTTTGCCTGCATTTAACAGAAATTTTCTTTCAATTGAAACTTGATTGAAATTGCATTGAAATAAATTAACTGAATAGTTTTTAATAATTTTTTAACTTAATAATTTTAAATTAATTAATGAAATTTGTTCTATTCTATCTTTCTCTTTCTAACAGATTATATCATCAGCGATAATCTTCGTACAGTGGAGCAACAATTAAAACCCATTTCACCGGGCGATTCACAGGGGTGAGTGCAATAATCATTTAAATATTCTGATATCCTTTCAATAACTGACTAGTTACTCGGCAATTAAGTAGGGCTAGGCTCTCATATTTTAAGCTAATATCTATAAATTGTTGTCTCCAAAAATAATTAGGTATAAGTAACAAATAATAAATATAATGAACGATGAGTATTGAAAGATATCAATATTTTTAAAGTTATAGGTTTGTTTACTATTCATTATGAATATAATGAATTTATATATTATTTTGAATAATCAAGTATTATTAGTCTTTCAACATCATCATCTACTTTGAACTATGGAAATTTCAGCGAATGTTGAAGGTTTCTTCAGAAGTTTAATGTTTTGAATGTTATCTAAGAATCTAGGGATATATAAGATAACCTTGAGATTGAACAGATTCCTAAATGATTCCATTATTACAAATTCGAGTATCCATACAATCTTGAATATCTTGTTTATAACCGTTGGGCATTTTGCCAATAACCGATTGTCTAACCCTTTGTATTATCGATAAATCCGATTTTAAAAAATTCATATGTAAATCGACTCTCTTAAACATTTATTTTTAAGAACACTTTAAGTCTTAAATAAAAACTTTGCTCTTCTTTTAATGGAAACTCTAGAAACCACACATCGTTTTCGACTGGAAAATGTCTCCAGAAATAGCTTTATCTCTCTATAGACATTCTTAATTCTCTGCGGACTTTAGAAACCGCAGTCAGAAACGCAGTTGTCCTCGCGCTATCTGTGTTATGTGGCATGTGGCATGTGGCAACAGGCAAGTTAATGCCACCAAAACTGACCACAAACTTGGCAACAATGGGAAATACGTTGGAGCCCAAAAAGAAATGATATAAAAAATTAAGGAGTAAGCAACCTAAAAGACAAAGAAAATAGGAGTAGCTAGAAATGGAAAAGGAGGAGAAGAGAGGAGCAGAAAACGGAAGGAGGAGAAAACGGAGTTGGAATCGAAATTGGAAGTAGGAAGTTGAATGTTGGGAGTTGAATGTTGTCGTTTTTGGTCTCTAATCTGCGTGCAACTTCAGCATCCCGTTTGATGCTCATGTTACCAACAAAAACAATTGCAAGGGGAGGAGGTTGAGAGCGAGGAGGAGTATGAGGCAAGGGAAGGGGAGAGAGGAAAGCAGCAGAGGAAGCTCGGTGAACTGCAATAACAAAGTATAGCGAGCCTCATGTTAACGGCAATTAAATCCGCAAATGGTTTCGCATTGGCAGCATCCACTTGCCACATGCCACATGCCACCGTGCAACAAGACCCCTTCTCTCCACCCCCACCCGCTCTATCCCACTATCCCCCTCTTTCACTCTGTCGCTCCCGCTTTCTCTTCCGCTCTCTGTCACTGTTCGCATCGCAACTCCATTGTAATCCTCGACAGACGTTACCTTCCTCTTTACTCTCTTCATTGCTTCTCCGAAAAAGCCGGAGCGTTCCAAACTTCAAAATGGCTGCCTCACCACGGCGGAATGTCCCCGTCAGTTGCCTGTCCCCCCTCTCTCTGTTCCCTCTCCCCACTTTTGTTCTGGGCCAAAAGATGTCCGTAGCATTTTGTGGTTTTGTAAGCGGCTTTCACTTCGCATTTTGTTTGCGTTCCTCATCGGTCACTCCCCCTCTTGCCAACCACCACCAGGTCATGGTCGACTCCTACTCTTCCCCCTTATCCCTGGAGCTACTTGCCCCCTCCTCGTCCGCTTGTGGCAGTGCTGCTGGCGTTGCTGCCACCTGCTGCGCTATCTACATGTGTTGCGTTGCAAGCATAATTAAAGAACTCACTTGCAGATTACGTGGTTTTATAGGTTTTAACCCCGCAACCTTCCCCTCACTACCCCAATTACCTACCTGCTCCTTTCTTCTGCTTTCTCTTCCCCTGATTTCTCCCTCTATCTTTTCTTTCCCCCCTTGCTGTACGTTTACTGTGTCTTCTTGCCAGGAAGGATATGTTTATTTTCTTCTTGTTGTGCTTCATCTTCAGCTGAATTCTTGTTGTTGTCTCTCTCCATCTTTCCATTTCTCGTTTTCTCTGTAATCACCTTCTGACTGTAGCAGGGCTGCCAACTTAGCCCTTTTTCCGAAAAGATCCTATTTTTTTAAGCTACTTCAGACTGGAAAAAGGTTTAACTCATCCCTTTCCCAAAATCCATTCCGTTTGGAAAATTTTAAATAGTTGATAATGTCATATATAAAGAGTTTCCCAATAACTTAATAATATTTATTTATAGTCAACTATTTGTATATTAAAATGGGACTTATATTTAGAATCATATGCCAGAAAAAAAGATACCTGAAATAATACTATCTAAATCATATATAAATAGTAACGAAATATACTAAAATAGTTAGATAATTATAAGATTTATTAAAAGTTAAAACCTTTTCCTATTTTGACTTTCTCTTTCTTAATTTTTTATTTATCGTTTTTCTTTTCGCTTTCTTTTCTGGTCAGAATGTCCTGTTTTTTGTTAAATAAGTTGGCATCACTGAAGTGCATTCACTTTGCTTACTCAAAGGATTACCGTAAACGTTTCATGTAGCAAATTTTCAACGTCAACGCCGCTAATGTACAGCTAATGATTGTAGAGGATAAGAGAGAGAGAGAGAGAGAGCGAGAGAGTAAGAGATTTGGGGAAAGGATGAAGAGGGGCTGAACATTTGGAAGCATGTCAAAGCTGCGGCAAACAACTTTTGTGGCAAGCACAAACAACAGATAAATGTGAAAGACACACAGAGAGGGAGACATAAAGAGTAAAAGAGGGAGGAGAAGAGAGCAAAAGAGAGAGAAGACGTTCAAAGGTTAGCAATAACCAAACAACAAAGCTCTAAGCTGATTATATTCAATTATACACATCTCTAAATATCTATTTTACGAAAATCTATCGTAATCGTTATCGTTACCTATCAAGTAAACTCTATTACAACGTAATTCTTCCAAATCAACCCATTTTTTTTTAAATTTTGTTAGGAATACCTTTTGTTTAAACTTGCATAACTTCGTGAAAACCAGAACGATTATTATTATTATTATTGATACTACATTTAAAAAATCTAAGTAAAATGGATTCTACATCCAAAAATAGTAGGATGTGTATTAGAGTGGGTCAATTTTGTTCTCGAAAAAGCGGGAGTCAAAATCTTAATCTACGACGAACTCTAAGAAAGTTTGCCCATGGAACCATGGGTCTAAAGTCAAAATGGAGCTTCCGATTTTTAAGGAAAAAATTTCGTACTTTGAGAGGGTATTATATTGTATGTAACGCATTGATATTCTTGATGAGGACAATGAGCCGAGTCGATATACATAGCTATATCCATCTGTCTGTCTGTCTGTCTGTCTGACTGTCTGACTGTCCGACTGTCTGTATGGAGACCACCACAAATCTAAACTTAAAACAACTGGGCAGATACTACTTTACAACATTACTTTACGCAGACACACACGTTTACAACCCAACAGATATAGGAAAATAAAATTAATAAACTTAATAATAAACGAATTACATGCTTCAAATCTAAGAATGCCATCAGAAAAACTGGCAAAATAGAACAGTTAGATGAGAAAGGTCTGTAATGAAAATTACAAAGGACCGAAATATTGTACATTTTCAATCTGACAGTAGCAAAACAAATGTTGCATACATGTTGGCGCTGATTTTACACATTTGCGACTTGGAGTTCCCAAACAGTTTAAGCGAAGACTTGGTATACTAACCTATGTACTTCCTAACAAATTTTGTCGGCTGCATTTAAAGAGAGCGCGGCATTGTTCTTCTGGTTTTTTTTCATATATTTTTTTTAAACTGTTTTTTTCATATACTTTTTTTGAACTGGATTTTTTTTATTCGTTTATTTTTTGCTAAGTTGCTTGATATTACGACGCAATGTCAATACCATCCACAAATTGTCTTCAATACTGCGCATTACTTGAAAATGTGATTTATCTGGATCGCAAGTCAAGACAATGGCATAAACCTGCAAAAGTAATTAGCAACTGTCTACTGGAGACTAGACGACTACGAGATACACTTCTCTCTTATTTCCACTCTTGATTTTCTTCTTGGTTTTTTTCATGTTTTTTAGACCCAGTACTTTAAAAAGTACAAATGGGTCTATTACGTTTGTGCAAATGTGCGTAACAGGCAGAAGGAGGCGTGGCAGACCCCATAAAGTACATATATTCTTGATCAGCATCAACAGCCGAGTCGATATAGCCATGTCCGTCTGTCTGTCCGTCTGTCCGTCTGTCCTATTTTGTGTCACCTAGATCTCAGAGACCATAAGAGATAGAGACACCAAATTTGGCATGTATGTAGGTTCATCTATATCTCCCATTGATCAAGTTTGCTTTGGATTTTTGCCACGCCCCCCTCCGCCCACGGAAATTGAAAAACAAAATTTCAAAGTCAAATTACAAGAGCCCTTTTAAGACTAGTGCCTTGATTATTGGTACATATAATATACACTATAGTCCAAACCTGTCCAGAAAATTTCATTCAAATCGGATGATAAACGCGGAAGTTATTCAACTAACAATGTTACGGGCAAAAGAAAGAAGAAGAGACGCTAGCGACCTCTGTGTTTATTAACTTCGTAGTGGCGCCATCTATTGTTTGGTACGCATTATTGAAGAACAATCAATAGTGAACGCTTTGCGCTCAAAAAGTACTGGGTCTCCTACTGTCGAGCTTGCTCCACTGTAGCTTACTGCATTTTTTTTGTCTCTAAATTTTCGAAAATATAGAATAGGAGACTTTATATTTTTTTAAAAAACAGTCAATTTTTAATTCTTTTCTGACTAGTTACGGAACTAGCTCAGCTGCAGCTTATAGGAACTATCTGCATTCGGAACTAGTTAATTTGATTCCATGTCAGTTGACACCTTGAATGACCCATCGATATGTAAAATAGAGTAGCTGCCACAAGCGTCTATCTGTCAAGCTGCAGGTGCCACACGCTGTAGGTGTTGCATGCAATCAGAACGTGCAACATCCACAAACAGACGACAACATTTGGGAGCAATTGCGTGGGCAGAAGTGGGCGTGGCAAGCACAGCGTGTGAACGACAGCCTAAGACGTCGATTGACAGCGGTGCTAAAACTGAAAACACAAACACAGCTTCGCATTTTGACCAGGCCGCAGAAGCGAAGAGGAAGACAGAAGGAAGATGAAGAGACGGGTAAATAGTGAAAAGAGGAATAAGGGGAAATAGGAGAAAGGGGAAAGGGGAACGGGAAGGGGGAGAAGATAGGATGAGTCCTTGTCCAGTGTCGTTGACAGTCGTCATGCGCAGCTACTTAGATGGACATAAAATTATGATTACAGCAAATACCACATGTCACAGCTATAAGGCAGTCCAAGAAGATGAAGAAGAGGACGAAGCAGAGGAAGCGGAGGAGGAATAAGGAGATGGAAACGGAGCTGGAGTGGGTGTCGTTAGCAGGCAAGAGACGATACTCAAACCTCAACCTCAAGCAGTCAATAACCGAGCCTCAGACTAACGACCATTGCCATGGATTACACTAAAAAAAAAGAGATACAAGAAGAAGCAGCTTAACAGATATTAATTCAAGTGTGAATGACCCAAAGATATCCTGTAAGAAATTAAGGAAATATCACTTAGAGTTTGTTGAGCTTGAAATTACAATAAAATTATGAGAAAAATATGAGCAACAAGATCTGCTAAAAAAAGGGGTAGTTTTTTTTCTTCTACCTTCAAGTGGGATGTAAAAATTTATTAATGTTTAACTAAATTTCTTTGCTCAGCAATAAACTATTTATTTCATTTAATTGAACACTATACATGTATTTAGTCTGAATACAAACAATTTTTTGGGTGACTGGTGATCATCGTACAGCCCAAACAGTAGGAGCTAGAAGTTGCCAATTTTCGTAGTAGTTTCATTTTGTTATGTCATTCATTTTAAAGAAATCTTGAAATGAGGTCTTCAAAAAGCTAAACTATAGTTCCTTTACTGAATTCGAAAAAACTACAGCCACTACAGTGAGAAAATTGTTGAGAAAACTATAAAAATGGATCTTGTTTTTGTCTTTAGTCTGCCAATTTAAAGAGACAGCAAAGAAAACAAAAAATGCTTGCTCAATACACTCTACCTATAATTTTCCATCTACAGGGTATAATGAAAATAAAGAAGGAAGAGTAAAACGGCCTCACCGAAAACGAATCCCAAAGTAATTCATTACAATAAGCTCACGAATGTGCCATAAAAATCGCGTGCTTCGCCAGAGAAAGAGAAAAAAAGACGTACTAGTCCACAGTTGATAGTGTTGTAAGGACAGATTTTGAGGAGGAAAAGAGGAAAATAGCGGGGAATGGAAAAGGAAAAGAGATAGTAGATGGAGGGAAGCATCTGCGATGGAAAGTGATGTCGTTGCTGTCGCTGGCATTTCAAATTGCCACAAGACGAGGTCATGATAGTGGTAGAGTAGTTTTCCAAACCAAGTTAATACACTCTCCAGACAGTATCCAACTGTATTCTATTTATATATGTACATATATACATATACATATGTATGCATATGTATTCCTTTCGCTTTCCCACCTCTTTTCCTACGGCCACCCCCTTTCCACAACTATGTTTCCTTCTTCAATCGCTGGTTTGATTGAAAGCCTTGCACTCGAAGCATGAAATTGGCAATTCGAATCGGTTTAGCTGTAAACTTTCCTGCCTTCTACAAACTCTCCCACTGCAATTGTTATTGTCCTTTTCTTTTTTGGGGAGGGAGGAAAAGAGTATGGTCGGGGTGGGGTAGCAAGGATTTAGGGGTTACTGTATATGGCCTAGCTGTGGCATTAATAAGACATTTCTGTGGATTAGTTGATTTTGGAGCATGATTTCCACGCTGTCATATATTGTCCCCGGGCTTTTTTTTATGTGCTTCGCAATTGAAATGGATCCATCGACTGTCAAGTAGTTTCATGTTCAACGCTTCAATTGACACCACGCTATCAACTTGCATTCAACTGTATACAATCGTCTTTCAATTTACATTCTTTCAGATTGATTTGTTTGTATTAAAAGTTGACTTTTGGTTTGGAATTAGCTTTCAATATCAATTGAATCAATTTGTTTATGCAGCCAGATTGTATTCAATTACGGTTTATTGAACAGGAATATTTTTAGCTGAATTCGTAAACAGTTCTCATTAGTTAATGATAATCAGCTTTCATAATGATAACGCAGTTTCATTACTTTATACTCTTTTGTATTAATATTAGATTGAAAGATAATGTTAGCTTTCAAATATCTTTCAATTCAATTGAAGTAAGAAAACAATTTTGATATGCAGACTATTCAAAAGTTAAATTTGTATTTCATTAACTAAGGTACACGTGAGATTTCTTCAATATATTCCATTCAATTCAACTTCTTTCAATTGGCTTTATTGCTTTTAAGTAATGTAAATAAGCTTGTTGTTCAATTCATCTTCCATTTAGTTAATACACTTTTACTAGACACTTTTTTAATTAATCTCTGAATAATTTGAGTGTGTACATTTAATTTATTGAGCATTCCAGCTTAATAAGCCTTTTAATTTCTACAGGTTTTCTTTTTTTGTTTCAATTGTTGCGAGTTGAATTGATTTATGTTTTGTTTGATTTGTATTTTGTTCTCTCTTCTTTTTAACACGCCCCCGTAATGTACAAAATATCTAAGGTACAAGTATTCGGTCAAATATCATTGGCAGCTCGTTAACTGTTGAAAGTTGCTGTTGCTATTGAAGTTGAAGTTGAAGCTGCGACTTTTCCATGTTGTTGTTGTTGTTGTTGGTGAAGGCGGCAAGGAAGATGCACGCTGACAGCTAAAGATGTATGATGGAAATTAATAAAACAAGCGTAAACACTTAAAAGGCGCTCCTCCGGCAACTTGCGAGTGACTCAATCGATTGAATCTACCCCTCCCGGTACCGTACCGTTCTGTGCCCCCGAGTGTGCCTACCTTTTCAATCCGTTGACTGAATGACTGACTGTGCCTATAAGACAGACAGAGGACATGTCGAGTGGAAGGGGGAGAGCGGAAAAGTAATTGAAAACAATCATTAAGAACAGCAAAAACTAGTAGGTTGGATAGGTTACAAATTGAGTCAGCCCGACTGTATAAGACTCTGTATCATCTCTTATAGTCCCGAAGCTGAGTAAAACTATTTCTTAAATAACTTTCGAGTTTATTATTGCATCGTGATGAAAGTTTTAGGACAGATTCTATGATATATACATATATACATATATAATGCATAAGTATTTTTACTTTAAATTTTTTGAATTTCGATTTATTTCAATTTGTGGAAGAATCTTTAAAGAAGCTTGAACTGCTTTGGATAAAGAGGAGCTTAGGTATTAGTGTTAGTGTATCTAGCTCTTCAAGTCTCTGAGATATAAATGTTCATACATATATCGATTCGACTGTTGATGCGGATCAAGAATATATATACAGTTAATTAGGTCTGCCAATTTGAATAGACCCCATTGTTATTGGATGTACAGGGTTTAAGATGATACTGAAATACTTAGGAGCAGGTCAGAGTGTATATCTCTCTCTGTCTTTCAAAAAGTGAGAGGCTCTATCTCCCTCTCCTTCTTCTTTGTCTCCGTCTTCTTTATGTGTATCACTTAATTATAACTGTACACACATCTATGTATAGTTTGTGTTTGTAACTCTGTGGGATACTTGACTGCACAGTTGACCGTTTACTTTTTCACTTCATTAAAGGAGTTGCTTGAACCACAGTTGTTCAACCAACAACAACATCAGCAATGAGAACAACAACAACAATGAGAACAACCTAAACACCAACATCGCGACGTCCAACTGAGTTGGGTCTTGAGTTCCGACCTCCTCTCCAGACCTTTTCACATTATTTATTTCTTTATTAATTATTGTTTTGCCCAAGCTTTGTGCTCTTTCAACTTCAACTTGCTGTTTCAACTTGGGGGATTCAGTTTCAATCAGATTTGCATAATTCTTGCGTTCTTTGATTGCCACTCTCGCCACTCACATTTGTATTCACAATTAGCTTAAGTTTTTTTTATTCTTCCTCTGGTCTCTCTGGGCACATTCTCAATTTCGCGTAATTATCTTCAATTGTTTAATCGCCCACTGATTTGGCTTAATTACAGCCAAATTAGCCGCCAGCAATTGAAATTGAATTTGCAACAGTTCAACTCAAGTTGACTGCTTATGGGAAAGTCCATCGTGGGTTTCAACTTGCCAATTTTCAATTGAACTCTATCGATTTTTAATTGCAGCTCAAATTGAAAGAAAATTGAAACGAGTTGAGTTGCATATCAAAATAAACTTTTTCAATATGCTTATAAAATATGTTTATTCAACCAGAATTTATTGCAATTCTTATTTACTTTGAATTGAAAGCGAAATTTCTGATTGATGCTAATTATATTGAACTGTAAATTTCCAAATGAGACCATATTCAATTTGATTTGAACTTAAAGCTAAAATTGAGCAAGCGAAACTTGAATTTACGATTGAAGCCAATTGATTTGAAGACACTTGTATCAATGTATAAGCCAAATGATTAACAATCAAAATAATATTGCACTTAAATGTAGTGTAATTTCAAAGATTAAAAGCTACAATTTTTAGAATTCGAATATAAGTAGCACAATTTGTAGTTCAATCTGTTGAACATAAAATGTATTTTCAATTCCACCTTAATTTATACAGTTTTAATTAAATTGCACATAACTGTTTGTTATTTTCCAAAATATTTAAATCTAATATATCTGATATATCTGTTTTTTATCTTTTCTGAGAATCATCTATTTTTCGCAAAATAATATATGTAAATTTGTATCTATTTCAAAAGTATTTATTTGACTAGCTGTATGAAGATACTTTTGTACATATGTTTACATGCATGAACACATACACAGACTAACATACATTCTCCTATGCACATAAATCATATCATATCATATCATTTTACCAAAAACAAAAAAAAAACAAATGTTAACAACAACGGCAAACAACAACAATGCGGGCCCACGCAGCAAAAGAATGAAGCAGAGAAAGAAGGAGACAAGAGAAAAGAACAGTTTCAGAGATCGGACCACAGATCTTAACCAGTGTTGTCAATTTAGCCTTTTACCGGATAGACATGTTCTTTATATAGGTAGCTTAGAAGAAAATAATGTCAAGCAAAGTTTTAAATAATATTACATTCGAGTTGAAGTAATTGATAGAATTATTAAAATATTAAGTAAGGGAATAAGCGTATTTTTAAAAACATTTCCTTATTATTAATCATTTGATAAGGTCTCAATAAAATACATAAACTTGACTTTCATTTTCTATTTGCTTTGGTTTTAACTTGAAGACCAAATAAGAAAATTGTAATTTGATTTCATAAATGAAGTAAAGAAAACCTCTTAAATATTAATAATACAGATTATATGGTACATATAATATAAAAAAGGGGATCTATTTTATATATTCTGGCACCAACTACTATATTTACATGAATAAACAATTACGATATTTGCTAATGATAGATACACCAAGAAAATGTATATCGTTGGGGAAGATAGAAAGCTTCCGTATAATAATATATTTACCAAAAGTCTACACTTTTAATATGAAACTATATGTATATCCTTTTTTTTCTTTTAAATTTGTCATCTTCTAATAAAAGACATACCCCCAAAAAAAATACATACATAAATAGATGTAGATGTATCTAAAATAGAAGAATATACATGGTATAATTTCTGTCCCACATTTTAATACTTATCCTATCCTTTGTTTTTTTTGACTTCTTTTATGTTTTTGTGACAAGTTAGCATCACAGATCTCAGCAGACCTCAAGTGGCGCTGAGAGCCGGCGCTCAAGTGTGCACACAAACACACACACACACAGTAAAAGAGACACACAAATGATGAGAGCATATTTTTTAAAGAGAGTGGGAGTGAAAGATGGCAAGGGTGCTACAGGAAAAAAGTGATGGAGTGAGAGTGTGAGAGGGATGTGAGGGAGTGAGAGAGCAGGAGTCCAGCCATCGCTCATGTGAAATTCATAAATTCACGCCGCAGACGATGACGACGACGCAATTAATCTGCTTTTGGTCGGCTGACTGCGCAGTCGCAGCTGTTGACAACTGCGCTGTCGCCGCCCGCTGCGCCCGTTGATTGACCTTATTATTTTGAGCGTGCGTGCGTCTGCGCCTGCATGCGCGTGTGTGTGTGTGTGTGTGTGAGAAATGTGCCCAAAATATGTTGTAACTGTTATATCGATGACAAGCAGGCCAACTGCAGTTAGGCTCTGTCTCTGTCTTTCTCTCTCGATCATTCGCAAGTGTGGGTAGTTAAAAGAGGATGGAGAGGGGGATGCTGCGGCTTAAGATGAGGTGTCAAATTACATCTTCTTCTTGTTCTTCTTCTCCTTCGTCTTGAGTTGGGTTCGAATTGCGAAAGTCCGTTGCACTCAGAGAAGAGTCTCTTTTCGGACTTATGACTGTCATTTATAACACATGAATTGCTCAATTAATCTTGATAAGAAGCGGCGACTGCGAAACTAGAGATGACACTTATTTTCAGAATATGGAATATCTTATAAATGTGTTCCTACTATTTAATATTAATGTATTACAAGACGGAAGTATTTATAAAAATACTATAATTTGTAGTTGTAATAGTATTTACTAAAAATAATAGATTAATGGTTTAATAAAATAGAATTTGCATAATATATTGTGATTTCTTTACAATGGATTAATTTCACATAGAATGAACCTTTTAAATTGAGTTTATCCTAAATTTATTAATTAATTATACGTTTTTTTGCGAATCTTAATAAAAATGATCAATAGTTTTTGATTATTAACGATAATGCCATCAACTCAACTTAAAGGATCTGTTATACACGCCTCAACAAGTTGTTTCCGAATTTGCGAAATTAGTCAATTTCGCAACCCACAACTGATGCTCTCAAAGGCGTATAAGAGTATCGCTCTTTAGTATTGCCATAAATTGTTATACGCTGTTGCAGCCATGCTCTTGTACTCTTCCGCTCTTAAAGGCTTATACAAAGAGAGCGCAGTTAACAGTTGATGCTGCTGTTGTTACATAAAAAATGTTGTCTTTATTTTATTCGCAAGCTATAAATACAAATATGCTCCACAAATATTTCAAAAAATCATAAACAAAACAAATAAATAAATAAAATAATATAAAATTTAAACAAAATTCAAAGATGGTAAATTAAATGTAAATTGATAAAAATAATCAAGAAAAGTGGGAGGATAATAAATTGATCATTTTCATCTGACACAATATTTAACAAATTTTAAGCAAAGACTTACAACATTTTAATAGTTAACCAACAATTGGTAAATTTTTTTTGACAATTTGCAATAGAAAGAAACTTTTGTTATTTAATTAAACGCAATTAATTATGCCAAACTGTTATACGCACTTAATGCGATGCAGTAAACAACATGAAACAGCTGTTTAGCACAGCGACAGAGTCACAACAACAGAAACCTGTGGCGGTTAACAGGAGTGCGCTGTCCTGTAAGCCGCTCAGTGCGTATAACAGTCACGTGGGCGAGAACAAGGAGATTGAGATTGCGATTCAGAGAGAGTAAGAGCGTGAGTGTGAGAGAGAGTGAGAGCGAGCTCAGGTAAATGTTAAATCAACACTGCTAAGTTACATACAATGTTAATGTAACTCAAAACATAAACAATTAATAAGTTGCAATTTATTTTACTGAAGAATTTTCAACAAGATTAAAATTAGAAATCGAAAATTAATAACAGGCCACTAAATTAATTGTTATTGTACTTGAAAAGTCGAAACAAAACTTGCGTTTTGTTGATAGAAATATATGAATTTTCGGTTCATACTAAATAAATGTATGTATATATATTTAAAAATAAATTCATGTAAATTTACCTAACAACAAATAAATTAACATTTATTTTACAATAAATAAATAAACAATTATTTAACAATAAAAAAAATGTAAATAAATACCTAGCTAAAGTATTTGTAAGTTAAGTAAAGATCTATTACATGTGAAAATTTATATATTTTAAGTTTAGGTTATTATTATTAGATATTAAAAAAAATTTATTTACGTATTATTATTTATGTATGTATTATTTTCTTAAGTTTAAATATTATTTTTTATGTTTATAATTGAATTAATTGAGTGTCAGTTAACAGTACTGACTTTTAAATTAATTGATGAATGTGTTTTTTAAATTTACTTCTTTTTAAAATAATATTTATATGTAATTTTTAAATTTAATTATTATTTTTTATAGTTTATAACTGAATTTCTTTGCACTTGGCAGCAAAAGAATTTGCCAAATGTTAGATAACAGCACTGACCGCAGTTAACAGCAGCATCCATGTAATCAAGTTAACCGCTTACAGAGATGTGAGAGCCACCCGCATGATTTTTACATCAGAGAAGAAACACACAGAGATAGAGAGTGTGTATATGCGGAAGAGTGAGATGGCAATCAAAAGAGAGCGCACGTCACCCTCAGCAATTGCATATTCGCTTGCAACGCTGTATCGCTCTTGCTCGCTCGCTCGCGCACACAACATAGACTTATGCTCATTGACAGGAGCGCGCGTGACTCTCTTTAATGCTGAAAGGCAACAACAGTCAGACAGACAGTGGGACAGACCAACAACAGGCAATGCAAAAAGGCAAAGGCAAAAGGCAAAGGCAGCGGCGATGGCAACAGCAACAGCAACGGCAACGGCAAAGCAAAGCATGCGTTTAGTTCTGTTCGAATCGTTGAAGCGTTTGGACGCGTTGTCGGTGCGTGTTCTTTCGTGTCTTACGCGTCGCATTTAATCGTCATAATCAGCGCGTTGCGTGTCTTTGCGCGTCAACTGCGTGAGTGCGTGTGTATGCGTGTGAGTATCTGTATGCATGTGTGTGTGTGTGAGTGTGTATGAGACGCGCTTACAGCAGCCCAACAGCAACAACTGCAACATCAATAAATATCGAAATAATATTATTATTGCATTTTTTCGTTTCTATATCAAAATTCTGTTCTATTTTTTTTGCCATATTTTTTTTCAAGTGCATACAACAACAAAGAAATAAGAAAACAACAAGCTCAAATGACTTGCAAATTGATTGTAAAATAAATAAATAAAAGAATCGAGAATAAGAGAAAAGTAAATATTTCAATTTGAGCAAAATATTTGGTGAAAAGTGCCGCAAAAATAATAATACAAGTGTAACGGTTTAAGGATCATAAACAACAAACAACAACTATTATTGGATATTCTAGTTTGCTGCAACAACGACGACAACAACAACAACAACAACAACGACTACAGCTGCAAGAAAAACAACAAATTTTTTTTTGCCAGTGCAGCAGCAGCGCCGCTTTGGCGGCGGCAGCGACAGCGACAGAGACAGAGGAGCAACAATAATAACAACAAAAGAAAAAACCACAAAAGAAAAACAACAAATGTAGGTCAAACTATATTATCTACTTTTATCTATATACATTATATATGTGTGTATGAAAACACAGTTACAATCTATCATCAAAATGCAACCAACCAAATCTATCTTTATTCTTGTGTCCTTTTTACGCTTTTCGTTCTAACGGTTCTACGCTCCTACGGTTCCAGCTGTTTCGTTATTTGTGCAACATTGCGCATACTTTATTTATATTATTAACTAAAGGAAACAACAAAAGTGCTGCTAGTAAAATCAATAGTTGTTAACTATTTACTTTGGGTGTAAATATCTTTTACAAAAAATTGCAAGTCGAGTCCTTTTTAGTGACATTTGAATTGATTGAACACATCTCTAATTGCATGGTAAATGTAAAAATTGCATTTCCCAAATGACATACTAAATAGTTAATATAGTTTGTTTGTTGTTTTGGGAGGAATAAAATAGGATTACTTACTAAAGTATAAACTATTTTGTTTCTATACGAACTTTTTCTACTTATTCTCAAAAGATACTCTGTCAATAAACTAACTAACGTAACTAGCTTACCAACTATTCAAAAGGAACTCCATAAAATGTGGTATAAATTGAAAATTTTTAATATAATATTAGATGATGATTTGATGTTTTATTTAAATAAATCCTATTTAAATAAAACTAAAAAATCTTGAAAAATAGTTAAATTTTTAAAGAAATTTATCGTTTTTAAATGAAGAAAAAAACAGAAGCAGAAATAAATGACTAAAAAAGAAACTAAAAAAATACTTTTGTTATAGTATTTAGTTTTTAGGCTTTTCATGAATTGTTTTAAAGATTTATGGACGAAATAAATATAATAAATATAAAAATGAAGAAATAAATGAACAGAACAAGATTAAGAATACAATGAAATAGAAAAGGATAAACATAGAATAGAAAGGAAAAATAAAGAACAATTTGTAAATGTTGAAATATTGAGGATAAATTACAGGGAAGAAATAGAAAATAGAAAAGAAATAAATACAATCAGTACATTACAAATTAGAGTTAGAAAACAGAGATTTAAGTTCAAGTTGCTATTGTGAATATTTAATATTAACTATATACATTTGTATTTTAATATAAATATAGCGAATTGAAGTTTAGATTTAAGATTATAGTGCACAATAAAAGACACAAAAAGCAAAGATTGCTGAGAAGATATTTTTAAATATTAATTGGAAATAACAACAAAATTAGACAGTTAATTTATTATTATCCAATAAACGAATTAAAGCGTAACAAAATCATCTCGTTTGTTTTAGGACAACAAGTGAAGCCCCGAACCCAAATCTACAGATACTGAGAATCTTGAAAACAAGTTTCCCATCAAGTGTCTTGAGTAGAAATATAGTAAATAAATGATGTTGAAAATACAAATAATAAAAACATAAATTCAATTAAAACTGACAACAAATGCCATTAATTAAACAAAGTGCCAACAGTTCCAAAGTAATATTTAGTTGCTCAAGATTTGGAGTTGGAAGTGCTGGCCCTCCTCTCCTCCCTACTCCCCTCACATCCCTGCACTTCCTCGACCCGAGTGCCAACTTAATATATTACTCTTTCAGTTGAAATTATTGTACCATAATTTAGGGAACTGGCAGATGAGCCTGACTGACTGACTGACTGACTGACTGCTGCCTAGACAATTATGTTTTTTTTGTTGTTGTGTTTTGTTTATTTTTACATTTTGTTTATTACCTCTTTTTTTTTCTCTGCGCTTGTCAAAATGTGGTTCGTTGTCCGCCTCCAACTCTCAGGTCTTTTTTTCAGGCCGACGGCAAATAAAGTGGCGTCTTCGCAGAAACTGAGAATTGAAATTGGAAATAAATCATTTAGCGAGCATATTTTTGATTGTATACATAGATAATTGATTGGGTCAGCGAACCAGGAAGAAAATAACTATTCTAACAATAATATTAATATTTTTGAAGAGATTTGAATTGTATCCGAGGAAATCAGAGCGAGTGTTTCCTGATTGAAAATCAAAATAAATTATTAACTTTCTTTCTTTTAATTATTACATTAATTTAAGAGTCAAATCTATTAGTTTTCCTCTCATTTAAGAAATCACAATGAAAATTCTTGAAAATACTTTGTTGAAAAACTTGAAGTAAATCTTTTAATTCATGTTAAACAAAGTTTCCAATTTAAGATGCTCCCTCAACGGGAAACTGTCAAACAAATTCAACTGTTGTAATAATATCAAAGACTTTTCCAACTGAGTAAATTTCACATGTGCTTGTTAAAACACAAAAACTGGAATTGGGTTTAAGAATAGAAGAAGAAGATGTGGAATGAGTAAAATGGAAAATTATCAGTTTAAATTCAATAAAAGTTACTTTTAAAATTTGTGAGATTTGAAAGTATCTGCTTAATATGTTCAAGAACTTTTCTACAAACTCAAGTGACTAATCAAAGTCTTTTCCAATTGAGTACATTTTCCAACTAGAAAGGTTAAACTTAAAAAACTGACGGAATTGATTAAATTTAAACTGTATACCAAGATATCTAAACTTATTTTTTAACTGAAGTGAACAGTTTGAGTTGTGCTTTAAAGTTATATTTGAAGGAAAAAAATATAATAATATATATTAATGAATGTGTTTAACATTTCTTATAGTATTGTTTATTCTTTTACTCTTTCAACGAAAACTTTTGAACAGACTGTAAATTTGTATGTTTTCGCACAATTTATGATTGATTATTATGTGTATGTTGCCACAACTTTTCCTAACCAAAATGAGCTTAAATTTCGGACAGCTGTTAAAATCTTTTTTTTGGCTAAAACAAAAACAAAATCACAAAACGTCAGCTGCCCAATTGTTAACCTGATGAAATGGCTTCTAAAAAGTATCCTTCTTCGAGAGTTCGCCAACAAACAGCATCATTATTATGTATGTTCAATGATCATCATAAGCATTAACTTACGTTGCAAATGTGGCGCACAGCTGTTGTCAGTTTTTAACGCCAAAAAGAAAGGCAAAGAAATAAGCTGAAAACAACAGAAAGATACAATTTTTGTATCTGTATCTTATGGATGCAATGGAGAACAGCAGGCAGCAAGCAGCAGGCAGCAGCGAATGCGCGTTTGTACCTGTTACAACAATTTTACGGCTCAAAAATGACGATAAAGTAAAAAGGTGAAAAATGGCCAGGCGAAATGTATCTGTAAATGTGTAAATTGTATCTACAAATTGTATGTATCTGTATCTGTCAGTGTGAGTGCGCGGTGTATCTTTGTAAAATTCAAGTGCGCAAATTAGTGCAACAAAAATGTCAAAGTGACTGCAACGTTGAACGTTGACTGACAAGAAGACAGCACAGTATTTGAGTGTGTGAGTGTGTGTGTGTGTGTGTGTGTGTGTGTGTATCTGTGAGGTACACTTGCAAATTGTTATAGTTATAGATACAAAACCAAAATAGCTGGATTTGGCCAAAAGCGCAGAACAGCGCTACACAGCAGCCACTTGAGATGATTTATGATGCCAGTCAGGCAACAGAGAACCACCGAGATACAGAGAGAGAAGGAGAGAGAGAGAGGGGGGGGGGAATGAGTGTGAGAATGAGACAGTTGCAAGTGCAGACAGCAAAAATAACAAACCTAAAAAGGCTGCCATTGATAGCAGCATTCAACGCGGCTTGGCTCAGCCTCCGATTTGAGTGTCTTTTGCCACACAGTCTCTGCCTCTGTGCCGTCGCATGATTGTGCAGAAAAAGCAGCATGAAATGTGCGCGCCTTTCGCGATGAAAACGCAGACGATGATGTGAGAGATGAAGAGGTAAAGACAGAGAGAGACAGATGGAGAGAGAGAGAGCGTAGAGGAAGGTGTGAAGCGGCAAGGGGCAGGTAGTCACGCAGGAAGGCAGTCAGGCAGCGAGGCAAAACCTTGAATTGAAAAATTCCAAAAACAACACGACAATGATGCGGCTAAAACGAAAATTTCAGTAAGAAAAAATAAGAAAGAAAAAAAAAAACAGCAACAGCAAGAAGAATAACAAACGTTGGGCCACAGGTAACACTACATTCACAACAATGTTTTGGCTACATCCTCTTCAGTCTCGGCCGCAGTCGCAGTCTTGGCCAGATCCACAGCCTGAGCCTGAGCCTTAGCCTGAAGACTACCAACTACCAACTCCAACTACCAACTCTATCGTCGTCATTACCGTCATGCCTTGTCATAGACAACATCGTTTATTTTCCAGCATCTCTCGCCTCTTGGCCAGTTTTTCCCATTTGGCACCTCTTCTTCGCCTGCTGTGAATCAGCACAACTGTTACCTCTCCTCTCTCTCTCTCTCTCTCTCTCACTCTCTCACTCTTTCTCTCCAGCATCACACCTGTCTCCTCCAAGTCCCTTCCTCTAGTTTTCATCTTTTTTTTCCCCCCCTTTGCAAAAACACTCGACTGATTTCGCTTGTTCGTTATTGTTGTTGATTTTGCGTTTGCGTTTGGGCCTTGAAGTAGCTCAAGCTGGCCAACATCTTCTTCATTTTCATTTCTATCCTCCTTATCTGCCTCCTCTTCCTCTTCATCTTTATCTTTGTGTGTGTGTTGTTTTCTTTTCCATTCCATTGTTGGTTTTGTCGTACTTTTGCCCAAAAGGCCGCAAAACTGAAAGTATGATATAAATGCGCAGGTAAAATCCAAGCATAGACCCAAAGAAACCAAAACCAAACCGAGAGATGAACAAAACAAAAATATAAGGAAAAACACACACAGCTCTAGATAATGCAAAAATTACTCAAATATCTGGCAAAAACAATAAAATTCTGCTTCTAAGCAAAAAACCAATAGGAAATTATTTTTCCTGTGGCTGAAATATTGTGTAAATAATTAAAATCATAATAAGAGAGAAAAAAAACTATATTTTAAGTCTACAAATATGATGAACAATTAGCCTGTAACTATTTTCAACCCAATATCAAAATTATTACTTACACAATTTGTGTTTTCAAACAAGGTTTAAAACAAATTACACTGATCGACAAAACGTTACAAATTTCACTATTTACACTTTGATTCAAGTATTTTTCGACTTGATTTTGCATGATAGCCGATATTTGTTAATCCGAAATGTTAGATTGCTTATCTTATATGCACATATTAGTATCAAAGTAAAACCACTTTTGATTTGAACCCAAATATGTTTCATATTCAATTTTATTTAGTTTAAATGTGCTCCGTATTTAAATTAAATAAATTGCGTATGCAATTCAAATATTGTAATTGATATGGCTTATATTTAATGCTAAATATGAACATTGCAGATTTAAATATTCATATATTTAAACCAACAAATATTTTTTTTAAAAGACAAAATATTTCAATTTTAAAATTGGATAATTTTTGGTCAGTATATTACCATCTTAATTGGTATTCATGTTTCAAGAAATGTCAGTATCTATCATGCGTTCCATACTGTTAGAACCTAACAAACCTGAAAAATAAATAAAAATGGCAATATTTAAATCAATTGGTTTTCACATTCGCTTAAAGATTTTTCATATTAACTTCAATTTGTTAACATGTTTTAAGTTGAATCTAAGCCTTATAAAGAATTTTGAGAATTTGAAAGTTAATATACAAATATTTGATATTCCAACGCATTATTTTTATCAGTGTAAATATAATCATACTAACAAATATAATATATCGCAAAAATAAGAAAATTGTAATTCTCTTGGTATAAATTTCAAATGCCAAAAATATTTGCATTTACAAATCGAAAGAATGTTGGAATTAAAATAAAACTTAAAAGATTTTCATATTTTGAAGCTATTAAAAAGTATTTCCAATTTGTGTTTTTGTTCTTAAAGAATAAGAAAAGAATTTCCAAAGAATATTTAAAATGCCGATTAAGGCAAAGTAAACAATATAAACAATAAAGGCAACAACCACAAAGTAAGCACACACACACACACATACATACATAGAGAGAGAAAGAGAGAGAGAGGGAGAAATTGAGAATTTGAAATATGCTGCAGATTTTGTATTATGTTTTAATATGTCAAGTAAACAAATAGCAGCTGCAACAACAACAACGAAAATGCTCAAAAATTTCCAAATTTAAATTGAAAATCGATTGCGTTGCACATTAAAATGAATTGGAGCGAACAGAAGCAAAAAGAGGGGGAGAATAAGAATATGAATGGGAGGGATGGACGGAAAGGCGACTCATAAATCTTTTAAATGGTTGTGAGAGCAACAAATTGAAGGAAAAAGCAATGAGAAGCAGACGATTAGTTGCTGTGGCATCCACAAATCTTTACAGTTATTAAAAATAATCAAAAAATATCGAGAAAATTGAGAGAAAATGGGAAAATGGCGAAAATGTTTATCAAAATATTTGCTAGAAGCTGTTGGGAATTGCTCCACACACAACTCACAAAATTGAGGCTAATTTGCAGTGGCAGCCAAAAGGAAGGAGAGAGAGGTAGAGAAAGAGTTGCACAGGTGGCAGGCAACAAGAAGAAGAAGAAGCAGGAGAAGTACCACTAAAAGTGGGAGAAGAAGATGCAAAAAGAGTGCCACTCCAGGAGTCAAGTGGCTGTGGTTGCAAAAATATTTGCCACACACACAGACTGAAACAGCAAGAGAAGGAGAGAAAGAGTGAGAGAGGGAGAGGGAGAGAGAGAGACTCTATCTGCATCTGGTTGGAGCTTAAGACGTTGCAGCTAAAAGCAGCTTAATTAAATTTTACGTTGTGCCCGAATAAGTCCTGACTGCCATCCTTGCAACGTTGCAACTTGCAACGTGCATCCTGGCACAAAAACTGGAGCAGACTCTGCGACACAAAATGATGCAACAACAACAACAGCAATAAAAACAACAACAACAACAACAGAAACTTCAACAGTCAGAGCCACAGATTTAAAGACAAAACTCATTAAATGCCTGCAACGAATTGTTGCCACGTTGCCAAATTTCAATGCTGCTCTACTTTAAAGCTCTTTTAAACTAAGCTTCTTCTTCGTGCTTCAATCCCCCCTTCCTTACTCCCTGCCACCTTGGTCTATTTGTTTATCTAAAGCTTTGACTTTTCCTCATATTCTGCCTCAAAAGGAACTTAGTTGCCACGACGACGTGAAGTGTCAACTTTTAGCTGCTCGAGTGACTTAAATGGCAGGCGATTTGAGTGGCACTAATGAGTTGCAAGATGCACAAACACACACACACTCACACACCCAGACACCTCTATTCACACACACACTCCAGCTGTAATTAGACTGCATCACAAGTGACAACATTAAGCATATGAAATCAGTTTAGTTACTTATTACCTTAGCTTATTAACTTACTTTGTGTGACATTTAAGCGCTTTCTCTATGGTCACTTTTTTGTTGGGGGACTACAACTTGATTTAAATATTTTCTTACTTACTTTAAGTACTACTTCTTACCCATATTTATTCATATATAATCACTTACTTTGTTACTTAAAAAAATCAATTTGAAAACCTTTACAATGTAATGCAATTCTAAGATAAATCTGTTGGTAAATTAAAACAATATTTAAAATATAAAATATATTAAAATTAAAATAATATAAATGTAAAATATATATAGTAAAATGTAAATTATTTTTTATATTGGACACTTTAATCTGTTAATTGATAAGCAATGAAAACTAAATAAATTTTTTGAAATCATATAAAAAAGCATATTTGAAATGCAAATTCATATACTTTATTGTCCTCCATGTTCACTTACTAACTGCCTTGCTATAGTTTTGCTCTATTGTCACTTTTCATAGTTACTTTTTTAAACATGTTCTCCAGGTTTACTTTCTTCTATATGTTGGAAAACTTGTGTGATATTTGTGTACTATAAGTTTAAACTCCAATAATCACATATCAACCTCTTTAGCTTAGAGGTGAGTAAGTTTATTTTACTCCATGGTCACTTTAATGTGGCCAATGATATATATCTACTTACATACTTACAAGTATCTAAGACTTGCAAACTTCTGACTAGACTTTTGTCCTTTAATTGCTTTGGCTGTCAATTGTGAGGAAGTTCATAATTTGATATATATTTGTGTATTGTCGTAAATCACATAAAGCTTTGGTATTATAAAACGTTGCAATTATAATGTTCAACTTTTTGCCCAAATGCGTATAATTCATGTGTACCACAATGGGAGGGTGATGGGGGGGAGCGGGAAGGTAAGAGGTAGTAGGAGGTAAGTGGTAGGAGGTAGGAGGGAGTGTAGTCATTGTCTTAAATCATTTTCATTTTGTAACTGCGTGTTTTATGGGCCGTCGGTTTATTGTTTCTTAAAATGTATAAAAATAAATGAGCTAAATTGTTGCTGCAAGGCGCTGAAGTGATTTGCCGCCGCCACAAATGCCTCCTCCTCCTCCTCCTCCTCTTCTTCTTCTTCTTTTTCATTTCCATTCACATTTTATGACCAACTCTCGTCGGAGGAGGATGTTGTGGAGTTGAACTTGAACCCGACTCAGCGTCAGCTTCAGAGTCGGGAATGGTTCTTTATTTTTTTTTTTTTTGGTTTTCTAGCACGAGCGTGACTTGGCTTTTTTTTCTTTCCCGTTTTGTATTTGGATATTTTTGATAATTTTGCAGTCAAAGCCAAAGAGACCTATGCATATTTATGGCTAAAATATATTATGCGTATAATTGTTGTTGCTGACGTTATTTCTTTGTGTTTAGTATGATTATACCCTAACGAAATGGGCATTACAATTAAACCTCGAAACAACCAACAACATATTAACAATTCAAAAGGTCGCCAAAACAACAAATTTAAAAATATGATTTGATATATTTTAAAGGAGACTTTTGTATAGGTTTATATTGATAGATGATATTTAGAGCAAAGTATGTAAATGGAATTTTCACAGCAATTGCAAATATCCAGGGAACGTAAATAACAGTTATTTTTTGATTTTCATAATAATAGTCAGTCAATGATTTTTAATTCGGTTTTTAAAAATAAAAGTCTTTGAGCTATATCTTAAAGACCTTTATAGATATAGGCACCAAATTAATTACACACCACGCACCTTTAAATTATTTAACTATCCATTGACATAACTTACCCCCACCCCTACCCCTAGAAAAATGAAAAACCACAATGATTTTTATTACAAATGTCAATGAATAACTGTTATTGGATGACTTTTATTATGAAAGTTATAACAGTTACAGTCCCTAATAATATCTATTGATTATTGATCGTCAATTATTTTTAGAATTCCTTAGATTTTGTTCAAATTTAAGCATACTTGGAGTATTTTCAACTCTACTGTACTCTTTTCATTTTTTTTTCTTTGAGTTTTTTTTTGTGCTTGGCGTCGCCAAGTTTTCGCTTTGTTTCTTGGCACCTTTGCGCCATCGTTTGTTGAATCAATTACATACATTTGCCTCCCAGCCAAATTGCGAGTGTGTGGCACCCAAAAAAAAAAAAACGCAAAAAGTAAGAAAGAGAGCGAAACAAATTTTGGGAAGCAGGGGGAGTAACGAACGAAAGAAAACCTCTCGCTAAAACAGAGGCAAAGGAACTGCACAGAAGCCAAAAAAAAAAAATAGAAAGAAAAAGAAAAGCGCAGACTGGCAGGCAAAAATGGCAAATTATGGCACCCCAGAGATGCGCGATAAAAGCCCATTTACTTAAACTGAATATTTATTATTCCTGTCGGTCCCGATGAACCCCTCCCTCTTGCACCCTCTGCTTGCTCTCCTGCCTATACCCTTAAGCTGTCCTCGTCTCGTCCTGTCCTGTTCTGTCTGTGCGATGACTTTTGCCCATTTCCTATGCAAAACGTTCCTTGGCTCCTTCTGATGCGCCTCATTCTACCTACTTTTTTTTTTTTTTGGTCTAGTACGTGGCGCCTTCTGCAGCTCCTACTCCTACTGTATCTTCTTCCTCTTCATATGCCGCACGTTTTTCATTTCCTTCTTTTTTTTTCCAAAGTCATCGAGCATCTTTTGGTGTGAGAGTTGCTTATGAGTGTGTCGTAAAGTTTTTCGGCCAAGTTTGATTGAATTGTGCGGTACACAAGAGTGCGAAAAGTGCGACAAGTTGCCTCCTCTAATCTCGAACCTATTATTTAATAGATTGCCAATGGAATTCTGTTGAAAGAACTGATATGGAGTCACTCTGAAAATTAGAGACCAATTTAATATAGCCTCCCCCTAACGTTGGGCGCCAAAAGAGAACATAAGCAACGACCGCAAAAGCAAACGGAATCAATTAATAGCAACTCCAACACATTGGATGCCATTTGAGTTAAACGAAGTTGTACTTTTATGTTCTCGGGCTTCTCAAATTAATTGCATCCCCTCACATTGGGCGCCAACCTTTCTTGGTAATTCAGCGAATTTGATATTTAATTTTTTAATATTGTACAATTCGTTTTTGGGAAATTTGAGCCAACTTCAAGCAGAGAGCGAGCGAGAGAGAAAATGAAGCTGAATACTAAAAAACTCTTAATGAAGTAGTGAAAAGTCAAATAAAAAACACAAAGGACCTACTTGACTCCAAGGCTGTTTGGCCCATAAAAAAGAGAGAGCGGTAAAAAGCAGGGAAATAAATTAAAAGGTGTTTGAAATGCCAATTCCAATTCGTATCCCAGTTCCCATTGTATCTGTGTATCCAATGTATCTATGAGATACGAGCGTACGAGGCACAAAATAAATACAAAATAAATTAATGAAGTCAATGAGCGAAAGTGTTTCATAATTTTTTATTCCAAGCGCCGCCATCGACAACACTGATAACACAGACACCCTAACCCAACCCAACCCACCAAGACACCCTAACCCCCCAAAACGATAACGACAACAACGACAAGGAAAAGAAAAAGAAAAACTGAAAGCCATATGAAATATTTGGTTTTTGTGTCCGTCCCTCTCAACCACTACGTTGTCGTCTTTGGTTTGTCTCTCTCGTTGTCTAGGCGCAGAGAGACAGTGAGAGAGAGAGAGGTAGAGAGGGGGGGGGGGGGGAAAATTAAATAATTTATGTTTTATGTGCGCAGGAAACGTTTTTCTTAGAGCGAGGGTTGCTCGAGAGGAGTACGACGTTTGGAACGACTCAAGTGATTTAGGAAGTGTTTGTCTGCGTTACGCTTGGTTAGTTGATAAAAATCAGTCGGCGCTTGTTTCGCTTTTGTGCTTTTTTTGTGGGGCGTGGCAAGCAGACAGAGTGAGAAGAAGATGGAGGATGGAGGAGGGAGCTAGAAGGGAGACAACCTAAGTTGTACAGTCATCAGGCAATGTCCAGTCTCTGCCCCTCCCTCTCTTTGTCTCTCTGTCTCTCTGTGGGCTTAATTGCATTGACTAAATTGCATTTTAAGCGCTTCGTTTCGTTCATTTCGCAATCTCTTCACCTCTTTCTTTTTTATGTATCTTCCTTAACTCGATTTCATTTCTGTTCTCGTTCTCGTTTTCATTTTCATTTTCGTTTTGATTTATGCAACACGCCCCAAACCAAAAGCAAAAAAAAAAAAAAATAACGCAACGCAAGAGAAAAAAACTGAGTCATAAATGCAAAGCGATATGTGAAGAATGCCGACATATTCGACACAAGACTTGTACTAACTAACAATAAGAAACTTGCATTATTGATGTGTGTGGCGCCCAACGTATGTGGCGCTGAGGCTATTTGCAACTTAGATACAGATACTGCTGAAAATTCTACAAATAAAAATATGCTATTTCTGTGCAATTGAAAAGCAATTGCAACTTGCTTTCTTTCGACACTTTTTGATTTGCCATGATTTTACACATTGTTGTTACACTCTCCAAAAAAAAAAGAAAGAAGGAAAGAATTGTAAACAAGATGAGAAGAATGTAAAAAAACGTAACAAACTGGGCAAATTGCAATGTTGCGTGCCAAATATTAATCAAAAAAGAGTAGAGAGAAAAAACACAGAAGAAATTAGACCAAAAAAAAAAACAGATATAGCAATGAGATACTTAGATACTTATATAAGAGCTGGCGTTTCCTGTGTGTGGAGTCGAGTTTAAAGTGCCATTAACCCACAAAAAATACACAATGATGAGAGACAGAGACAGAGAGAGAGAGAGAGGGAGAGAGAGAGAGGGAAGGAATCCATAAAGTACATGTAACTATCTATGTTTGTATTTGTATCTATAGTTTGTGTGGCATGTGCAGTAATCATCAGTGTGAAGAGTTGTGAATTGTGTGGATTTGTAGCAACTAATTGCAACTTTTATCCATTGCTGCTGCGTGTCAAAATATAATTTTGATTTGGCAGCGAGTCTAGCCTGGACAGAGAGGGAGAGAGAGAGAGCGAAAGACGCAAACACCAACAGTCATAGATACAAAGATACAAATGATACATAGATACATTTGTAAGGCTGGAGTCAGAGCCATTAATCGTTTTTGTTGCCCATTCGACTGTCATTTTGCGGTACGAATCTGTGGCAAATGTGGACAACACATTGCGATCTCTCTCCTTCTCTCTTAACCTTTCCCTCTCTCCCTCCCTCTCTCTCTCCCCTTCTTGCTCTCTAGTTTCATCTCTACCTGAGCTACACGGACACAAAACATTTCAATAGTCTCTGGGTCTATTTGTTCCGGGGGTTGTTCCCGCAGTTTTTGTGTCCTGTGACCAGCTGCCAGGACTTGCCTGGAGGGTCTCGTGTCACAGGATATACCCTCTACCTTTTGGTTGGGTCTGCGCGATAAATTTGAAATAATTTGATGCGTCTTGTTTTATTTGACAGCCAAACAAATTCGTCGCCCAGAGGGCTACAAATCGTACCCCCCCCCCCCCACCCATCTCTTTTCCTTTCTACATGTACCTCTATGTACCCTTCTTTCCCCTGTCTATTTGCCACGAACCCAATGTAAACAAAGTCGTAAGGCTGTGCGGCAATTAAAAGAAATGTTTTGAACGCGTTCATGTTTCATGTAGGTAAATTCAATTTGTAGATTAATGTATCCTTTATTTGCTTATCAAACCTCCATGCTTTCCCCTCCCTCAGCCCTACCAGACTGTATGCCACGTGTCCTGTTTCTAGTAGGTGTCCTTAACCCATGCCTGGAAAGGAATATTTGAATCGTGGAATATTATTACTTTAAAGTTGCACATAAAGAAGTACGTAAAGTGTAAAAGTATAGAAAATAGATTGAAAAAGATATTTGGAGTAATAAAATGAAGACTGATCGACTAGTACTTACCCTATAAGGACCCTGAGGAGGACCTAGAATGCATATTCATTAAATTTGTATTCTCTTAAAAACTGTACCTATAGTATACTATATATACTATACATCTATTTAAATCGTTAGTGTGACAGTCTTTATATAATAAGAGTGTACAAGAAGTTTTAGAAGCTACAGTTTCAAGAAACTTTGTTTATAATTCGCAACTTGTTAAAGCTGCTGCGTAGTCTAAAACCAGCATATAGTCATTTTAATGGCTCCACTTTAATGTGATAACTGTTAGTAAATATGTGATAATGTGGCGCATTCAAGCATATCGAGAGCAAGATAACTTTCAACAGAAACTCCTTCGGCATTAAAAAAATACCCCTCTCTCTCTCTTAAGTCCTTACCACTTGAAGTCAGATATCATCTCGTCTAAAGAATTTTCATTTTATTGGCCGTTAAAGACTCGCTGTCCTTGTTGTTGTTGCTATGTGTTTACTTTGCTGCTTTGTGCGGCACTTGCAACTAATATGCAACTATTGCAACAGAGCCATGCCCACTCACCCCCCCCCCCCCACCCCTCCCTCTTTCCCTTCATTCCATGTCCTCCACTTAACTTTCTTACACTTTGGCAGCTTAACTTTTGCCGCGTCCCTTTAGCCATTTTAATATTTGCATTATAAGCACTTTAAACCATTTAAACTTGCCCCTAAAGGCTGGACGGATAATGCGCTAGCAAAAGTGGGAAACGCAAATATAAAAAAATGATAAAAAAAAAAAATAGAATAGAATGAAAATGGAGAAAAAAGGATAAAGTTCACAACAACAAAAATAGAGCAAAAATATAGAATGAAAGAAAAAACTCGAATTGCTTGGGACACAAAAAAAAAAAATGCAATTTCCGCACAGACGCACACATTTTCCGGCCAACAAACATACACATATAGATATATATACATATATAGGTAGAGTCGAAATATATGTAATTTCAGAAATAGATATGTACATATAGAAAAAGATAGCAATAGAAAGTCCAAAAGAAAACTCAAATTTAAATCGAAAAAATTAAGATATATAAGTAAAATAATAATACTACATATCTAATATTTTATAAAGATAAAAGAGTGAAGGACATAAGATAGGTGTATATATATTATATATATAATAATACATGTATTATATTATATAATATACAGTTAGATACATAAGCAAAGGAGGAAGAAAATTTGTGAAAATTGTGTTTGGCAAACGCATTAAACTTTCATTTTTCTGTCAAGCCAAGAAAAACTCTGGCTAGAAAAAGTGCTCGAGCGAAAGAAAGAGAAGGGGAGTGGGGTAGGGAAAGAGAGCGAGAGGGAGAGGGAGAGATAGTGACGTTGCAGGCTGCATGGAATGCAAAAATTTCAAAAACCAAACGCCACACGTACACACACACACACATACACACACACACACACATTTTTAGAGTGTAGATGTGTATCTGTGTGATATTTGAAAATCAAAGCGAAAGTTGGCTCGGCTTTTGTGTCCTCCTCCTACTCTCCTCTTTCTTCTTCTTCTACTGCTGCTGCTGCTGCAGTGCCGAAAAACTTTTGTCATGAATTGAGGCTTGGGAAATGTGCGAGAAAAACACATCAAAGCAATCAAAAAGTGACGCCAGAGCAATTGAAAACTTTTCGCATGAACTACAATAACAAAAAACAAAAAAAAAATAGCCGGGAAAGCAAAAAAAAATTATTATTATAGAAAATGCAAACGCGCATCAATGCACTTCTGTGTGTGTGTGTGTGTGTGTGTGAGGGCGTGTGGGCGTGGCAGGGACTAGAGTTTGAATATATGAAAGGAAATCAAAGCCAAAGAGTTCACAAATGCCAATTGCCAAATGACATCCTTTTTAGTTTGACTCTTCTCTTTTCCCCCTATCCATTTCTCTCTCTCTCTCTCTCTCTCTCTCTCGCACTATCTCATGTTCCACTGTATTGTCCTTGTGCTTATGTTAATGGCTTTGTTTGGCTTTCAAAATGGCCATTGGCCAAGAGTTTTGAGCGCCAAAAACTATGCTATGATCATTGCCTTGCACTCAAATAATGAGTTCTATTTCAGCAGTTTTCCCCAAAATGCATAAATGTGTGTGAATATATATTTCGCTTAATGTTCCTATTTTGCGAAAAACTTGCACACCCAAAACTTGAATAATTTGCGCATAAAATATAATTTAATGTTACCCCTAATGCCAAAAAAAAAAAACAAAAAAAACAAAATGTGGAATGTGGATTGTGGAGTGTGGAATGTGGGGCCTCTAAAGTTTTGGATACTTTGTACCAAAAGCAGGTCAACTGCAGCCATGACTCGCTGTCTGTGAAATGTTTTGGCAGTCAACTTTTGACTTGGCAAAGAACTAGAAAATCAAATGGACTACAAAAAATGTATAACAAATAGAATCTCTGCATATGCAATACTTAGAGAAGTAGAAAACACTCTTAGATATGTATTTTTGGCTGACTAGAATCCAAGTAGCAAATTTTAAACAGTATGTGCAGTAAAAGATACAATCCAAAAGCAGAGAATCAAACCGCAACGATACCCAAATAAGTTGCGTTTAAAGTTTATGGTTTCGATTTCTGTTTCGTTTTCGATTCCAACCAGGGATAGAAAATATTGGAATCGAGAAGAAAATAGAAGTCAAAGCCGATAAACTATAGCCGAAACTTGTTTCGGTTTCGTATCGGTTTGATTCCCTGTCCAAAAGGAATAAGTCTTGCCAGAAAAGATATTCTTCTCTTATCTACAAAACTTTAAAATCAATCAACCTGCTCTCCAATTCTCTTTTCCGATCTTTTTCCTCTCTCTCTCTCTCTCTCGCTTTCTCTGTCTATATTTCCGCCTTTAAGACATTTCTTTCACTTTTCTGTGTTTGCTCGACATTTGTGTTTGATCTACTTTTCAAACAAAGTGTTCAATCTAGAGCATTTTCGAGTGTTTCTTTTGTCTGTTGTGTGTGTTTCCTGTTGCTCATTACACACACCTTCCGTTACCTTTCACTCCTTTTCACTCCTCTTTCCCAATTCGATGACATCATCAGTGCTTCTGTTTGTTGTCAACACTGTGCAACACTGAAAGGCAATTGAAGGCAGTCGAAATCAAGTTAAGCACAAGTGTCTTTGCCCCCTACAAGTTTAACCCCCAAAAGGGGGTTACAGAGGGAGGTTGAGGGATTGCACTTCTCACTTCCGTGTGTATGTGTGTGTGAGTGTGTGAGTGTGTGAGTGTGTATGTGAGTGTGTGTTTCGCTGAAGTAGCCAGCTTGTTATTGTTGTGATTGTTGAGCACGTTGCACTCCACATATGGCATGGGTGAATCTTTCCTCTCGCTCCCTCAACGACCCTCCTTCAACCCCTATAGTCACCCCCGTCTCACAGCTCCCCTTTTTCCATACCTTATGTACTTATTTTTTTTTTGGGCTATTGCAATTGCCTTTTTACGAGATTTTTTTTGTGCTTGACTTTTGCCTGCAGCTGTATCTGTAACTGTATCTTTGTATCTTTTGCTGTATGTCTAGTTGTATCTGTATCTGTGCAGCTGTTGTTGTCCCGTATTTAAATAGCAAATGATTAGCTCAATTGACTTCAATTGAGTAGAACAGTTCGTGAACACCCAAATTGATAAATTTTTGAAAAGCATAAAAAAAGATGGAAAAACTAGTTTTGAAATGAGGAAGTTTAAATGCTCTTCTGTGGAATTTACTGAAAAATAAAGTACTAAATAAACAAATAAATACAATAATAGTAATAGAAGAAGAAGTAGTAGTAGTAGTAGTAGTAGTAGTAGTAGTAGTAGAAGTAGTAGTAGTAGTAGTAGAAGTAATAGTAGTAGTAGAAGTAGTAGTAGTAGTAGTAGTAGTAGTGGTAGTAGAAGTAGTAGTAGAAGTAGTAGTAGAAGTAGAAGTAGAAGTAGTAGTAGTAGTAGAAGTAGTAGTAGTAGTAGTAGTAGTAGAAGTAGTAGTAGAAGTAGAAGTAGTAGTAGTAGTAGAAGAAGTAGTAGTAGTAGTAGTATTAGTAGTAGTAGAAGTAGTAGTAGAAGTAGAAGTAGAAGTAGAAGTAGAAGTAGTAGTAGTAGTAGAAGTAGTAGTAGTAGTAGTAGTAGTAGTAGTAGTAGTAGTAGTAGAAGCAATAGTAGTAGTAGTAGTAGTAGTAGTAGTAGTAGTAGTAGTAGTAGTAGAAGTAGTAGTGGTAGTAGAAGTAGTAGTAGTAGTAGAAGTAGAAGTATTAGAAGCAATAGTAGTATTAGTAGTAGTAGAAGTAGTAATAGTAGTAGAAGTAGTAGTAGAAGTAGTAGTGGTAGTAGTAGTAGAAGTAGTAGTAGAAGTAGTATCAATATCTGTAAAAGTAATAGAAGTGGAAATGTTATACTAAAGTAATTCATACTGAACTATAAATAGTCATTACATTTCTAATATTTAAATCATCCCTTTTTAAACGATTGTATATTTATATATTAAATATATTTACAATAATTTCGACTTCAAAATGTAACAAATCGCATTACAAACTTATAATACCCTCTCGAAATGCATATATAAATACAAGTATCTTAAGTATCTCAGTTCAGCGTAGACTTAGTTCAACTCTGAGTGCAGCTCCTCCTTCTCCTACCCCATCCTCCACTTTTCTGAACCCGAGCTTGCAACGTGGAGGAGGAGACTTAAAGCTGCTGGTGGGGGTGGTGGCAACTGATGGTGGGGCAGATACTGCGGGTGGTTTTAGTGGCACGCACATTCATTTCGCGTTTGCCAGTTGCCTTTTTCGAGAGCCGCTAAAGTGTCTGTTAAAGTTAAATCATTTAGAAATCTGTTGGTGTAGCATGTATGTATGTATGTATGTGTAGTATGCATAGTATGTGTAATTACATTGATTTGAATTGGCCTCGAGTTGAAGAACCATTCAAACTCAACTAAACGCAAATTCTACAATTGTATCTCAGCGATTACATTGTCTCTGTCTCTGTCTCTGGCCCACATCTCAAGTTTTCACTGTATGTCTGTTAATAATCTTGTGTATTTTTGAAATCATATTTACTGCAGTTCAATTTACTTTCAGTTCAGATATCTATATGATTTCTTAGAATCTGCAAAGTTGATAACAGTCTTCTACTTTCAAGTATTTAATGACAAATGTAGCTAAATCAGGAAGAAAATAAAAGTTTAAATAAAAGAAAGAAAAGTATAGTTAAACCAATTTGATTTGAAAACAAATCCATTTGACAAACAATTGATATCGTTAAGCAGATTACAGTTTCTTGAATATTTCCTAAGCCAAAAAGATAATAGTTTTTATAGAATAATCCAATTATCAAATATTCATATCTCTCGCATGTGCTTCTTTTTCTGCCTAACTTTAGTTCCTAATCATATGTCTAATCTATTAAATCTCTAAATACTGTTCTTCCAGTTTCATTGTTGTTCCTTCTTCACAGATTTCAAACGTAGGCGAAACTTCCGCTGTCAGACAAACTGAGAAGACGCTCCTGTTGCTTCCTCTGATTTAAACACATCTTTAATTCATAGTTCCTAAAAATGGATAGAGAGAAAAAGGAGTATTATAAAGAATATTTACATATTTTGAGATATAATGTTAAGTTTCCTATGAAATTAATTCCTGATGTTCAAATTAGTATAAAAAAAACCCTTTTAAGTTGATTCTGAGGTCTTCATCTTTTGAATATTTCAAAGTAAAGCGACAAGATTTAATCAAAAGAGATCAGGAATCTCAAAAGCTTAATTCCTTGATAATTTCTAGTAATTTTGACATATAAATTTTAAATATTTTTGCACTTGGCTGCGAAATGATTTTAAGCATTCAATTTGTGCAACGTTGCATGCCCATGACCTTTGTGTGCAATGCGGTGTGTGTGTGTGTGTGTTGTGGTGTGTGCTGTGGTGTAGTAGCATGTAAAAGGGCACCCACACAGAGAGAGAGTGAGAAAGTGAGAGAGAGAGAGAGAGGGAGTAAGAGATAGAGACGGAGACAGAGTCGCGACTGAGTTGCAGCTGCAAATTAAAAGTTAAACGTTGCGTGCTGCGCCTGTTTATCTTACGGATGCGCCCTGGGATGCATCACTCACTCAACTCGAGCGTAGCATTTAACTCATTCGTATAAAAGATACACACACTCGTACACACACTCGTACACACACTCGCACAGTGGTAAACAAACAAACAAAAGTGACGGCGGCTTCTGCCATTCATGATGTTGCACTCGATTACAAATTTTCGTGTCTTTTGCTCTTGCTGTTGGATGCTGTATCAGCTATATGGTTGCTGTTGTTGTTGTTGTTTTTGTTGCTACCGCTGCTGCTTCTGCTTGCAACTGATGTTGTTGTTGTCGCTTTTGTTGCAGGAAGTGCTCATCTTCATTTACTTTGTTGCTGCCGTCGTCGTCCCCAGTTGTTGCCACAGAGACGGAGACGGAGACGGAGAAGGAGACGTTGACACTGCCTGCTACTGCTACTGATGTTGCATTGCCAATTTACATCTAGCTGTCTCTCTATCCCCCTCTCTTTTTCTCTCAGTCTCTCTCTCTCTCTCCCTCTCTCTTGCGCTGTCTCTGTCTCTGGCTGCCTGTCTGTCTGTTTGCTAATTAAATATCTATGAATGGCGGTTTCTGCGTTTGTTTCCAATTGCCATTCGGTTTTTGGTATTTGTATTTGTATCTGTATCTGAATCTGCTGTATCTGTATCTGTATCTGTTGGATTTACACCAAAAAACATTTCAGCTATCTCTGTCTCTCTCTGTCAGCTATGCTAGACTGCAATTCGTATTTTAATTTAGCATCTTCAAATTGGCACAGGAAATTGCTTTAATTTTCATTGAGTGTTCGTTCTTCTGCTCCGCCAAATTGCCAATTGCTCTTGTTGCCGTTGTTGCTGTTGTTGTTTTCGTTGTTGCTCTTGTTGTTGTTGCTGTTGTCGTTGTTGTTGTTGCTGTTGCCAGCATGCCTGGTGATATTTATGCGCGCGTGCCACGCCCACTTCACTTCACTTTACTCAATTCCCTCCTCATTTCTTACTCCTCCATCTCCACCTCCCACTGCTGCCAATCGTCGTCTCACTCCACTCCACTCTACATAAAAACACTTAAACGATTTTCATTAATATGCGTGGGGCAACAACAACAACAACAACAGCAACAACGACAACTGAAGGCAACAACAACCGCAAAGACATTACAAGAAATTTGCGTGCAGTTTTTGGCATTGCGGCTACCGTTGAAAGAGACAGACAGACAGAAAGACAGATAAAGAGAGTAAGAGAGGGACAGAGACAGATTGAATAAGGAGAGAGTGTGGCAAATAGGAGGGGGCAAAAAGTGTGGCATGGAGGCAAACACACATAATTGTTTTGTGGCATGTTGCTTTTGACAGTGTCTGCAATCTAAGCACACGACAGTTGTATAATTGTGTAATTGATGCTGAATTTGTTGACAGTAACGAATTCATAAGCAGCCGATAGTATAACGATAGTAACGATGGTATATCGAGAGAGTTAATCAGTAGCAATAGCTTATAAACAAATAAATTAACAATATATAGCTAATGCATTTATATAACTAATGATAACAGATTAAATTTTGAAATAACAGAATCAATAGTTCAACGATAGTAACTTTCGGAATATTTACAGAGAGAGAGAGCGATGAATTGTCTTTTTCAAAGATATTAACAGTAGAAGTAGCTTATTAATTGTTGAGAATAGTTACAAGTATTAGATATACATATGTAGCTCACGAGAATACATGACTAAGATAATGAACATGACAAAGATAATGAAGATTTGAAATTAATATTAATTAATAATTAAATACAGCATCAATAGTTAAACGAGAGTAACTATTGAAATATTTAGAGAGAAAGCGAGAAATTGTCTTTTAAAGATATTAACAGTAAAGGTAGCTTATTAATTGTGATGAAGATTTGAAATTAATATTAATAAATAATTAGTTACAGCATCAATAGTTAAACGATAGTAACTATCGAAATATTTAGAGAGAGAGAGAGATGGAGAGAGAGGGCGAGGAGTTGTCTTTTTAAAGATATTAACAGTAAAGGTAGCCTTTTAATTGTGATGAAGATTTAATATTCATATTAATAAATAATTAATTACAGCATCAATAGTTCACCAATAGTAACCATCGGAATATTTAGAGAGAGATATTAACAGGTTATTAATTGTTGAGATAAGTCAGCTTAAGTTTAAATTAAATTGTAACAGAGTTGGATCATAATTAGAAACAAGAAATGTCATAAAGACATTAAAAGTCATTGCCGGGCAGTTTATTTGAATAGATAAACAAAAATAACTGAAACAGGAACAGAAATACTGAATCGATAAGCTATAGAAATAATTGTTCAAGTCGAAAACAGAAAGAAGAGTTAAGCTAAACATATGTTAAGCTATAAAATCAGTAAAAATGTCCAAACATTATATTATATCTTTTCCAGATAAAACATGCACTAAAATTGTAGCTAATTTTCAAACATTTTAATGATCACAAATTAAATCAAATGGGAATACGGCTCCAATCTATAGTAGAGCATATAGTGTACATAAGATAGCGACTATTTAACCCCCTTTATCTGGTAAACCAAAGAAGCAAAAGCAACAAAGAATGGGATAAAAGACTTAAAGACTGAAAAAAGAACTGGGCCGATGGAATTAAAAACCAATGAAATGTCATGAGAAAAGCCAATTGGCGGCCCCAAAAACGTTTTCCGAATAAAGTCGAAGGTGGAAAATTTTGTTGGGGGGGGGGGGCATATAAGTATGTATATAGTTCAGACAGTCGTCACCTCTGGCACACCCACTCGAGAATCGAGAATCAAAGAAACCAAACACACACACACACACACACACACACACACTCAGTGGAGGGAGGAGAGGGAAAATTGAGGTAGGGAGGAGAATAAGCGGCACTTGAGCGCATTTCCCAAGCGCTTTGCATTCGCAACGCTTTGATCTATGGGCAAAAAAAAAAAAGCAACGAACAAAATAAAAGGCAAAAAGCCAATGCTAAGAAGACGCATTTGTTAGACTTATCAAAGGGAAAGGGAAAGGTCAATTTACTTAAGAATTCGCACAGTAGATTTTCTTCTGTTTTTTTTATTCTCTTTTTTAGGGGGGAAACGGAATCGATTGATTGGTGCTGGTCATTGGCCAATCCCAATAAACCAAAAAATCAAAAAACCAAAAAAACTAAAAGCGAAAACAGAAGACAAAGAAAACCACAAAACCAAAGTGCGAACCTTAAGAATCAACCAAACGGAAAGCACGCAAAAAAGCAAAACAACAACAATAAACGATCGCCCAAGACAATGGTAGATAGAACTAAGGGGAAACGAGGGAGGATTGATGATAAAGGGGGGGAATTTTAGGCAACTTCACTGCGGACATTTTGCAATTTTTATTTAATTTTTAGCCATTTTCTTGAAGCTAAACCATAGAATAAACGCTTAAAGTTGCCGAAACAGCTATAGATACACGATACAAATACACTTGCCGATAGATACAGCTACAGACAGAGACACAGATACAGATACAGATACAGCTACAGCTACAGCTACAGATACAGATAGAGATGCGGATAGAGAATTTTATTGCGTTTTTGTCGCCCCAAAAATTGCTCCCCAGGGAATTTTCGCTGCTTAGTTGCGTTCCAATGGATACACTTCGATTTGCTAGATTTGACAATGTCACTGTGTGTGTGTGTGTGTGTGTGTGTGTGTGTGTATCTTTGTATCTGCTGGATGCGTTAAGCATTTTCATTTGAATTTAGTAGCGCATCTGCCTTTTGACTAATGATGAACGGGGCATGGAATCGAAAGTGTGACCCAACTTTTGGCCCATTTGCAAGATTCTCCTCTATCTATTTTTTTTTTGTTGGCTTTAGCAATTTATTAGAAATAATATATCAAAGTGACTTCCCCTCCAGCCCCTCCCTCTACACTTGTGTCGAAAAGTTTTCGGCTTTTCGTCGTTTTCATTTGTTGTTGTTTTGGCATATTTGTCAGTGTGGCATTACTAATTGGTGATTACGAGCGGAAGTCGACAAAATATTTCACTTCATTTGCTTTTATTTATATTTTGGTAAGCGACAGCAACAACAAACATCAGTGAAAATAGTATGATTGAATGTAAATGAGACTATAAGATACTCTGTAATTGGCATCACCAAAAGTAATGAGTTTGAATATTTAAATAAAACTTATTATTAAAGTTATAAAACTATTTTACTATTAAATATATACCAATTTTTAATACTCTATCATTTAAATTGACTGAGTTCACTAAAAAAGTGAATTAATCTATTTAGTCCAAGTATTCTTTAAAGCAATGTGATGGTCTACACTCATATTCTTACAAATGACAGCCACCCCTTGGCAACATTCGCTGCTCACAGGGTATTAAAAGAATATAAAAGAAAAATAAACATGCTTATATGAAAATAAAAAAAGAAAAGTTGCGGCGGAAATTCAAGTGGCTAAATTTAAATCTAAAAACATCAGCGAATGAGTTGCCCGAACTCTGGATCTTTAGCTGTATCCCATGGATATGTATCTCTATATCCATCTGTATCTGTATCTGTAGCTGTTTGTATATGTAGATGTATCTTTAGCTGTTTGTTGGCTTGTTTTGTGGCTGCTTTTCATCAATGGACTTGAGCTGCTGGCGCTCTGCCAATTATTGTTGCAGTTGTCACGTTGGCAACATCGTCGACACATCCCAGGCTACAGTTTGTCATGTGGCCTGTCAGCTTGCAGTTCCTTATACACCCCTCGCATCTCTTCCTCCTCCCTCTACATTTTGCCTGTTTATCCCCCAGCCAATTTGCATGTGTGTACAAATTTTCATTCATTGCCAGGCGAAATGCAAATAAAACTTAAGCGCAATGACAAATAGAAATTTCAATTGCAGTTCTCCAAATGTGCGAGAATACTACGAGATATCAATCAGATATGTATGTGTGTGTGTGTGTGTGTGTGCCTTATTGACATTAGCATGTGCTGAGATACTTTTTGCATTGCTTTGATGCCAAAGATTTTAGCTCGAGTTCAATAACTTGGCTAAGCGCCGCTTGCTTATTAATAAAGCACTTGGCATTAAAACCACATTCATACAAAAATACATAAAAATTGATCAAAATATTGCAAAAAAATACACTTTGAATACACTCAAGCAACTGTAATTAGTTGAAAGCTATTTAATATTTGTGGCAATTTATTTGTTGGCCAGAATATGCTTGGCTAAATGTATTTGAGTATACATATGTATACTAAATCAATTTATGCCAATAAATCGGTTTGTTTTATAATCTTGATAAATTTGAAAATCAAAAATTTAAAAATCTTTATATGCTCAAGTTTAATGGAATCAAAAAAGTTAGCCCCTAATTTGTGTCAATTAAATGGTATACTTTATAAAATAATTGGCAAATTGCAATCCAAAATAAATGTAAATAACTTTAAATTAGTTTCAATTAAAGTTCCGACAAATATAAAATCAAATTTATGTAAATATAGATAAAATTAAATTGATAAATTCAATAAAACTATATGACAAATTGAACAGTAAAAGTTGAGTAAAAGTTTACAAATTTGATTTGTAAATATGTATATCTTTATTATTGTAATTCGATTATAGCTCCCTCTTGCCTTTTTTTTATCATTTCCTCTGTGCTCTCAGAGTGCAAAAAGTGGGTTAAAGTAACTACTTACGAAATGAATTCCTTGCTGGAAGCAATCATAAAAGGACTTCATAATGCACTTGTATAGCCCAGTTACTTTGCTCTCTTTGACCTCAAGCGAACCCCAACAATGTCTGACATAGAAAAAATCTAATATGAGCAGGCTAAAAAAATTGGGAGAAAATAAAAAAAAGAAAATAATAGAAAATAGAAGATAAAGTTGATGCCACACTTATTAGAATGCATTTGCTAATGAAGAAGAGGCAGAGAATTGTCTGCGGCTGCTGCTCTTTTGTCGTGCCATCAAAATTTCAACAGTAATAGGGAAAAGACAGTGAGAGACAGAGAGAGAGTGGGGGAGGGAGAGAGGAAGTGGGAAATCTAGGGGGCATGCAGCCTAGACAAGTGCAATGGCCGCCTAATTGCGCTGGCAAGTGCTACACGAGAGGCAGCCGAACATGCCAATCAACACCCGTGGCAGCTGTAGACGAGAAGAGAATACACAGAGAGAGAGAGAGAGAGAGACAGGGAGAGAGGAAGAGGAGAAGGGGATGCACTTTGTTTGTAATAGTTTTTGGTGTTTTTTTCAGAGTCGCTTAAAAGTTGTTTTATTTGCCATGCAGCTCATTTTATGAACAACTGCAACATATTTTTTTTCTCTTTTTCTTTCTTTCCTTTTTTTAATATTTTTGTTGCTAATGGAAGACTAGGAAAAAGAAAGGAGTGGGAGGAGTGTGAGTGTGAGTCTGACAGCGTCTACAATGCATTGTTGACTGTATAATGTTAGTTTGGGGTACAACTCATGCGGCTGATAATTATAATGGCACTCTTGATGCCTTTATTATGTGTAAAACGTTTTGCAGCCAGCGCCATGCTGATGGATATGCCAATAAACGAGTCTACAGTCTACAGCAAACGAAGAACGACCCTGAAGAAGACTCGTTGGAGCCAGAGCAAGTCTTCAAAAAAAGTTCGCAAAAGATACGATACTCTTACAATGTTTATGTTAGAGTTGCTTAAAATACCAGCATTTTATATTAGAGCTAAAGAGCTCTATAAAATTGGAAGAGGTTACTCTATTTTTGTTACTACTATTTTACAGATACAAGATTCTGCTTCCATCTTATATAATAAAGTTACAAAAGATTCTCATTTTTTATAGAATGAAGTACATATATTCGAATTCCATCTTTATAGATTCAGAAGATACTTCTTTATAGGAAAGGAACCTGAAAAGATTCCACTTTACGGAACAGATGAAATCTTATAAAGGCAAAATAACTATTTATAGGGAGTATCAACCATAAAACAATAACTTACACAAATCTTGAATAGGAAGTATAATCCCAATATTTCCGCGAGCTCCATTTTCAGCATCAAAAAAACTTTAGATTCTTGTATAGGGAGTATCATCCCAAAATACCTGAGAGTTCCACTTTACGGAACCAAGAAAACCTATAGAGACAAAAGACTACTTTAAAGCTATGCAACTCTATTACAGGAAGTATCAACCATAAAACGGAACGATTTTATTCTATAAAGTCTTGAGAATGTTTCCAGAAGAGTCTACCGACTCTAAGAACACTCTACCGACTCTATAGATAGCTGAATAGGAGAGGTGTTAAGTTATCGTAAATGCTGCAACTGCTGTTGCTGCTGCTGCTGCCTCATTTGGCATGCAAATGTGTGGCCAAGTTTATCGTTGGGTTTTATCTCTGTGGGGCATGCCACAAGCCCACGTTGTGGTTCTTTCTTCTCATTTGAAATGCAAAACCTTTAACAATCTTTTCAACAGATAAGCTGATCAAAGCTTGTAGCTGTAGCTATAGTTTAGTTTCTTTTAACACCTCTTGAAACTCGGGCAAACATCTACGGTTAACGAGCCTAACCCCAGATTGAGATAGTTACGAGAAAGAGAGTGAGAGAGAGAGAGAGAGAGAGAGAAAAGGGAGGGAGGAAGAAAGACTGTAGATCCGAGATGAGCTCATGTTGCATGTGTGTGGCGTCTGTTATGTGTCCGTTGTCTTCTAGGCGGTCCCTCGTTTTGGGTTCTTTTTTTGGGGGCTTAACTTGCAACAATGATGTTGCAGGCCACTGAAGCGCAACGAAAATTTAACTTTCTCTCACTCTTTTTTCCCCCTCCCCCCAACACTTCTTTGAATCAATTTCCAGTGACTGCTGAAGCGACAAATGTGTCTGCGATTTGTGTGTGGGGGCGAATTCTCTTTACATTGTCATTGGGTTCCCAAAAGAAAGAAAGAAACAGATAGAAACATATAGAAACAGATAGAAAGAAAAGGTTTTCTGTTGTTGTATAACACGATCACATGGCTGCCTCATTTTTGGTGTGGGCTGAAGTCGATGTTATTCTGATTTTTCTCTCTTCTACTCTTCTGCGTTTTCCCCCTTTTTATTTATATTATAACAAGCTGTCAGACAATTTGATGGGCTTGAAGTTGAGTTTAATTACGAGACGATTGCGACTCAAGCAATCAAAGCAATCAACTCATCAAATGGTCCTATCGATTTCATGTCGAATAATCCCCAAAATAAAATTCAGATTGACTTTGGCAAAATTTATAATGATTTAAGTATACATAATTGATGAGTGTAGGATAAAGATAAAGCTCGTTAAATCACTTAAAGCTTCAAATTGTAAAACATAACTAAAAATTGATGCAGTAACTTGCCTATCGATACTCTGATAACAATAGGAAAAGAGCAGTCTCCACTAAGATGAACTATGAACTGGTTTAAATAAATAAGTGTAGCATAAAGATAAAGCCTATTTAAATCAATTAAAGTTCCAAAATGTTAAATATAACTAAAGAATGATGCAGTAACTTGCCTTTCGATACTCTGATAACAATAGGAAAAGAGCAGTCTACACTAAGATGAACTATGAACTGGTTTAAAATAACTTTGTTTAACTAAATATATTTAAATACGCAGTGCCAGCAATCAGTTTAATCAAAGTATCAAATCGATTTCATTACTTAATTTAACTTGAACAAAAAAAACACTAAAATGACAATAGATTCAAGATAAATTTGGATATAATAAAAGCTCAATTTCTGTTCAATTTTGAACGTGAAAAAATTGTAAAAAAAATAAGCAAGCGTGAAGAAGTATACGGAAAAACTTTAATAATATTTATATTAAATTAAAGTTTATGCATATCAGATAATTCATAAGAGATCTTGCCAGATCTTAAGTAGCATCATTTCTTTAGCTCTATCTCTGCATTACGGAAAGAACAAGCATAAAGTCTTAATAAAAGTTTTGTGTAATGTCTTGCCAAAAAAAAAAAAAAATATACAACTTTTTTCACTTAGAGCTACTTAACCAACAATAAGAAAAGGCAGGTACCAGAAAGAGGGAGGGAGATACATATATAGTGAAAGAGACAGGAAGAGGGGGAGTGCGAGGTATGTTTGTGATATATTAGACTGCGCTTTGCTTTATTAGCTCCAGTTTTTTGTTTTCTTTTTTTGTTTAATGTCACAAATGTTGTTGCTGTTGTAGCTCTTAAGGTGTTGTTGTTGTGAATTTTACGAGATTTGTTGCCGTAGTTGTTGTTGCTGTTGTTGTTGTTGATAGCAATCAAAGGCACAAAATGCGTGAGACAAGCTCAAAGTCTTTTGGGGACTCTGGACCCTCTATGTAATGTATGTACGTGTGTATATATCCTGTCTGTGACTCCTAAGTCCTTAATGTGTGTGTGTGTAGAGAGTGTGTGTGTGAGTGTGTGTGCAGTTGCTATTAGCATGCGCTATGTTAATGCTTTCATCTTGCTGCCAGCTGAAAAAGAAGTATCTGTATCTTTGTATCTGCGTTTCTTTGTAGCTGAAAGTATGTGTGTGTGTGTGTGTGTGTGTGTGTGTGTGTGTGTGTGTGTGTGTGTGTGTGTGTGTGTGTGTGTGTTTGTGTATCTTGGCCCTCGCACAATTCCAGCAGCATTGTCGACTTATTTCATTTTCAGTTTCATTAAATAACAAATTGCTCTTTTGTCATATGTGTGTGTGTGTATGTGCATCTGTATACATATATATATGTATATGTGTGTGTAAGCTTAACTTTTTATTATACGCTGTGTATACTTAACTTTGTTTTTCTTTGGCATTTCCTTTTTTTTTTTTACTTCTTCTGGCTTCTGTAATGAAAAAAAAGTACAACTAAAGTCTCATCTCACGAAACTTTACATTTGCCCCTCGTCTGCTGTCTTGCTTCCACTCACAGGGTCGCCGTCTTTAAGTTTTATGCTTTCAATAAATATTAACATTTCAACTTCAACCCCCATTGTCAACAAAAGTAGAAGAATAAGGTAGGAGAAATCTCCAACCCTCAAGGCCAAGCTTTGTATTTAGCTTCTTTTTCTTCTCCTTCTTCTTCTTGTTGTTGTTTCTGTCTTATCACGCTTTTATTGTTATTGTTGTTGTTGTTGTTATTTTTAGTTAGTAGTCACCATTTTTCATATTTATGAAATGCCTTCAAAGATTTTAATCTCATAGACAGAGACAGTGAGGAGGTAGAGAAAGGGAGAGACTTTCCCCTTGTTGCCATGAAAATCAGCTCCAAAAATATCTCATAACTGCGGGCGGCCCTTTGTAAGAACCGTTAAATTCTTTTCGCATATGTGTGCGTATGTGTGTGTGTGTATGTATATATAACTCTCTGATAAGTTATCGTTTGGCGCTTGAAACCTGCTTAAGACAGCCACAAAATGTTAGCATGCGACTTTGATGAGCTGAAATTTCAGATTTTCGTTTTGCTTTTGTGCCTGAAAACCCGCCCGGAGGAAATTATTAGCATATTTTTAGCTGTATCTCAAGTAATCTATCAACTAAACTGCTGGAACTCTAGTATTTATAGCAAAAGCAAATCTGTGAATTTCATTAGTCAAAACTTAAATGAAGCTTTAGTTTTTTTTTTGTTTTCTACAGTTTTCCAAATTAGTTGGCATCAACTTAATCAGCGTTGATTTATATTAAACACTAAAAGTTCTCACATCTATTATGCACACTCTAAGCTGTGGAAATGTCAAGTTTGGGCAGCCTTACATTTGATATAGATATTATATAAATTTACAGACCATAACTAAGTCAACTGTAATACTAAAATCTCCTTGAAATTGAATAGAATTTTGAATAAAGCGCATGATAAATTAACAATTAAAGATGTCAATTAACAGACTGTGCTTAAATTAAAAAGCAACTAAAATCCCAAATTGAATTTCACTGATATTTCAATTAATGTAACTTAATTGTCTAAGCTACAAGTCATAGAAGAAAGTAGAATAAAAGCTAAAATATTAAAGAAATTATAGCCAAAAAAAAATGAAATTTACTGGCTAATTCTCACCTTGGGAAGAACTTTAAAATCTCATGGGATTTCACCGAAATTTCAGTAAATGCCCTTTAATCGCTCAAGGTGTTTGCTCATATACAAAGTGCACTAAATTATAGAGAAAGATATAGAGAGGGAGGATCCTCAAATCGAAATGTTCAGTCAATCAACAGAGGAATCGTTGCGACCACATGTGTTAGGAGAGAACTTGAGGGTTGGTTGGTTGGTCTTCATAATTTCGGAGGTGTGAACACTTTTCCAGTGACATGTGCGCGAGTTAAAACAACCCGAAGAAAATCAACATCATTACGATTCTGATTCTTCTGAGAGATCTGAAAGAGGAGAGAGTAGAGAGGAGAACAGAGAACATGCGACAGAAAGTCATAAATTTAAAAGCAATAAAACTTTCAAGACAAATAAATGCCATGCAGTAGATGAAGCATTCGCTTTATTTCGGGAAGGGAATCACAACTCTGTAGACTACGAAATGAAGACCGAAGACTGCGGTCAGAGAAGTGAGAATTACTTGCAATATGAACGAAGATTCAACAACAACAACAACAACACCAATAAAGGTCGCATAAATCTCAAGGCACGCAAAAAATTTCAACAACAAAAAAATGAAAGAAAAGAAGTGAATGCAACTAACCAAAGCCTGCACTTTGTCTTCCCCCCCCCCTCCTCCCTCTTCATATTCCCCTCACATTCCCAGCCCAATTCGGATTCTTCATTCCTCATTCTTCATTCCAATGTTGAACGCGTGCGTGCAGAGACTTGCGGTTATACTTAAGCCCCCCCCCCCCTTCTTGCCACTCTTTCCCCAACTTGCCACTCGCCTGTGCCACCACATACCTTTTGTTGTCCCCTCTCCCCTCCTTTTGAGCATTGTTTATCTTTCCGCTGTGGCAAGAGACCTTGAAATGCGCTTGCATATGACAGGGGCGTTAATTTATGTGATGTTCCGCAGGGAGTCCAAGGGGAAGATCAATGGATGAGGGGCGGTGCGGGGCGGGGCGGGGCGGAGAATGAGGAGGAAGCGAGTACATGGCTTGTAATGATCCCCAATACAAGATCTTTCATTGCATTTTCGTATTCGGCGATGCATTCAGCCAAGTGATTGTTATCTTAAGATATCAATTTAATTCTCCCTTTCCCAGGCCATTCACAAACTCATCTCGACTCTGAATCTCAATGGGATTATTGTTTAATTCAAAAATAAACAATATTGTGTATTTTTATTTAAAAATCGATTATTTACTGCATACATATATAATTAACTCAATCTAGCGTAAGCTATTTTGAATTTTCTTTAAATCTCTTGAATAAAGATTTCCCAAAACCAATATTTAGTACATCTCTTAGTTATATAGGATTGTTTCTATCTGCTAAGAATCAATTAATCATTCAATGCAATACATTCTTTCAATGTTATCGATAGTGTCGATAACTGTGGCACTTGTTTAATTATTACAATACTTATTAGACAGCATCTTATCGATAACTTTTTCGGTACAACTGCTGATTAAAGTTTTGTAAATTATGCTCAAACTCTTTACAAGAGTACATCCGTTTCATGTTATCGATAGTTTCGATAACTTCATCACCTATAGATTTGAATAGTCATTAACATAATGTGATTTTTTAACAGGTTCTTCTCTTTTCTTGCCAATTAGCTGTCTCAAAAGAATCAGTCTCTTGTCCCTATTGCCCCAGAATTTGATACCCCTCTCCTTATTCTAATCAAATGAACTTCTATGACACTTTCATTGGAACCAGTTCACAGTTGTTGCTCTCGTCGTGTGTCTGTGTTTAATTGTTGTTGTTATACACATTCTTATTGTTGTTTTTGTTGTTTATCTGGCAAACATAAAACAGAAAATGAAAAACCAAATAAACGCTAATTGGAAAAACATATTTTATATGAACTCTTGAGAGTCTCTGCCTTTCCCTTTCCCCTTTCCCTCATTTGGGTTCCCCTCAATGTTGCATCTGGGCATAGAGCTCGTGTGCAACAGTCCCCAAGACGAAGGCTAACGGCATGCGGCACGCACTTCCCACTCATAAAAACTGGAAACATTTTTCCGAAAAATGTAGAGCTTCTCCACCTTCCCTTTCTCCACACTCCCCCTCGCTCTCACTCTCTCTCTCTCTCTCTCTCTCCTTCTCTCTGTCTTCATCTCTGTGTAAGGCAATAACAAGCAGACGTCGAGAAATAAAATCCACACATAAAAATGTTTTGGGTAACCCTTTGGTTTGTCTCACTGGGTGCGGCCAAGGGAAGCGGCAGGGGCAGTGGAGAGGGAATTTAAGGGGAGCGGGGGATAGGTCTTATGGGGGCCCCCGCTTATGTTGTCAAATGAAATGCTGTGTTGCCCATGATGATTATTTCTGACATTTGTGGCAAATGTGCGGCAACAAAATGTGTTGCACCTCCCTCCCTACCTCCCTCCACCTATGCCACTCCCCCTGTTTTGCCCTTTTATTTTATTTATAAACAATCAAAATTGTAGCCTGTTTCGTTTTCAAACGCCATTTAATTGTTTTATATTTAAAACGTTGTTTATAAATCAAATAAAAATCAATTTTAATTGCATTTCCTTGCTGACATTTTATACAGGGGTGTGTGGTGGTGGAAAGGGGGGCAGGGGGTACTTGCAACAGCAGCAGAAGTAATGCTGCTTGCGGCATGAAAACTTGTTCCGTTTCAGAAAACTGGCTTGGCCAAAAAACTACAGAGAGGAACAGGAGAAGAAATAAACCTGCTCCGAACTCGTTTGGTAGCATTTGGCCATTTTTTTGTTGCCTCTGCTTGTTGTTGTTGTTGTTGTTGTTACTGCTGCTTTTTTTTGTTTTGTCTTGGAGGCGGGGGGCGTCAACATGATTTGCACTACAAAACAAAATTTAAGGAGCAGCTCCGCCAAGCAATCCAGCATCAATCCATGTTTCCCCTTTTGCCTCCGCATCATCCATATACTCCCACTTTTCCTACTTCTTCTCCTGCTTCCTGAACCATGCCGAGTGCATGCCTTTTTTTCGCGCTGCATTTTTTGCGTAGGTTTTTAGACCCTGCACTAGAAAAGTACAAAGGGTCTATTAAGTTTATTACCCAAATTTCAGAGATTATAGGAGCTAGAAGCATTGAACTAGTGAATATTAATAATATTCTATATCTAAAGCAGTCTCAGTTTTGATATTGCTAAAATAAAAAATAAAAACTATTTTAGAGTCTTGAATTTTGGCGCATGTTATAAAAGCTATAGTCTTGATTAGTCCTGAAAATATCAACACAATTGGATAACTGGGCAGTTATTTACAAGTAAAAGTTCAGGGTCTCCTACCGTCGCGACGCTTTCTGACGATTTTGGCCTTTCCTACTAGTTTACTTTGGCGAGTACATCGAACCTGGTAGCCACCAGGCAGAGATTAATGGTGGTGCTACAGTGGTGCGGTGGTGCGGTGGTGTCTGCTTAGAAGAGACTGCTTAGCCAAGTTAAGGCCAAGTCACATGGGGACAACGTTTCGTGTTTGTTGCCACTAAATCTTCGGCTTGAGCCTGGGCCAAAAAGACAAGACAATTGAGGCGCAGCCTGAACTGAAACCAAACCAAACCAAACTCAACTCAACTCAACTCAACTGAACAGAGGCAGCTTACGATGCCACAACGAGATGTTTGCTACAAATCGTAGTTGCAACAGAAACAACAAGAGGTAGAAAATAAGGAAGACAGGAGCTGAGAGTAATAGAGAGAGAAAGAATGAGAAAAAATGAGAGAGATAATGATGTCTCCAAGATGAACAAAGACAAAATGCTATGATTTAGTGCGGATATTGTATGAATAATGAAAGCAAGAGTTGAATATTAAAAAGATACTGAAAACAGATATTCTAAGATAACTCAGAATTGTCCTAAAATTTCTGTATTAGTAAAAATATATAAAGAAAGAAAAAGACTAATCAAGAAGAATTAAGGGAAAAAGTAACTGCTTACCAAAATAAGTTTTAATAAGTAGAAATGATGCTAATATTAAATGCTTAATGACAATAACTATAACTCTTTAAGTACTCTAGTTGTTTAGCTGAATTATTGTAAAGGAATTTAAGTGAGCTTTATGTTTTAGTCTATCAACTGGTCTTTTTATAACTCAAAAGGATCCTGAAATAATAATAATTGTTAGCTTCTTTTAACACAACACCCAATCGTACATTTTATATTGCATATCATGCCAGAACCTTGAAGTATTCCAATTATTAATTATCTGCCGAAATTCGTATGGAATTTCTACCGCAAAATGCTGAAACAAATTCATTTAATTCCTTTTTACACTTGTCATAATTTCATAATCATTTCTCTGCGTATTTTTTCCCGACAAACGAGAGAAGGCGAATGCGAGAGTGAGAGAGAGAAGGAGAGAGAGGGAGAGGGAAGCTGATGTGAGCAATTATATGATTGCCACAGTTTTATTTTCTTCCTTTTTTGATTATCGAATGCGTGTTGAAAATATTTTTCAACATATTTTTGGTATCTGTAAAAAAGACGAGAGTTAATTTTTGGCGTTGAAATTTGTTGTTGTCTTTGTTCGGTTGTCGCTTTTAATGAACGTGAAATTGTTTTAATTTGTGAGCAAATGTTTCATTAGTCTCGCTGATGATGATGATGCTGATGCTGATGGAAGCTGACGATGATGAAGCGACATGCTGTGCAAAAGATACAAATGTATCTTTGAATCTATTGAAAGTGTGGCAGCAAGCTGTTGGATCGCAATCGCCAATATGCAAGCTCATCAGTCGACTAACTCCCGCCTCTCTCTATATTTTTTTACTTGTATTAATTAATGTGCCACGCCCACGCAAGATAAGTCGCGTGTCCGCCTTTTTTGCTTCTGTGGTTTGATTAATGGAAAATAAGTTGCAATGTTTGAATACATAGATACGTTGGCAATTGTCTAGCTTTGCGGTCGATGGTCAGTATCTCCTAGCTGTTGTCTGTATCTGTAGCTATGTATCTGTATTTGTATCTGTAGATGTTGTACATCTAGTAGATGTATCTGTATCTGGTGCTACTTGCGGTTCATTTGAGGTGTCGCTTCGCTTCGTTTCGTTTCGTATTCGATTTTTGTAATTCAATTTTTTCTGCCATATCATAAATTTAATTTGAAATGAAAATCCTCAAGATATGCCACATTATCCCAAAAGCGCTTGCTGTAGTATCTTGCAGATACAACCAAACACACACACACACACACACACACACGCACAGACACACTCACACATATACTCGCATTTTGTTGGTACTTTGCTTTTTCGACCACAATAACGGATTACATTTGAAATTGTTTGGCATTGGCTGCCGTTCGTCTGGCCACAAGCACTAGCCTCTCTACTTTTCTCCATCCCTCTTTCCGTACATACCACTGACCTCCCCCCCTATCCCCTTTCTGTACCCTGTCGATCCCCATCTATACTCTGTGTATTGCCTGCCTGCCTGCCTTTTTTTTCAATATTACACGATGACTTTGAATATTTTTGTTGCTTTTGTTGCTGCACATCATGGGTGGGATTTTGTGATTAGAGAGATACAAGCGGCAAAAACACAACAACAACAAGAACAACAGACTGACTGACTGACTGACTGACTGAATGGGCTAGTCGAAGAGCCAGAGAGCAAGTGTAACAAATATGTTGAGCATAGGGACTACGGAGATGCCAACTTAGGATACAGCTACAGCTAAGGGTACAGCTTTAGCAATAGATACAGATACAGATATAGCTACAGATACAGATACAGATACAATTGCAGCTACAGCTTTACAGTTACGGATACACTTATTTTGATTGTTTGCCGACTAGAATTGTAGAGTTTGTAAAGGGAAAAGGGGAGGTGAAAAAAATGTAGGAGCTGTGTTTTTAGAGAGGGAATCTTTCATTTTATGCGCCCATTTGCAGCGGATTCCAGTTTTCCGAGGAGGCAAGAGAAGGCAACGGTTTTGGGCCCGACCAAAAGATGATGCCAACTTATGCCGAGTTGAGGTCCAAAAATTCAAATCGATACTCGAAATTATTTCACATTGCAGCCTTACCACAAAATAGTAGTTAGAAATAAGTGCGGTTCTGTGTACAGCTAACAAAATATGCCAAACAAAAATGTGTAGAGCACAAAGTACGAGGAATTTTCAGTTTTGAGTTCCCTTCGTTGCAATTTTTAGGTATTTTAGGGAAATTATCCTGGACTTGGGATTTGCCCGCAGCAAGGTCTAGCGAAAAATGTTGATAATTTACTGGGTTTTGGTTTAACGTCTGTATTTTGATGAATGTAAACCGGTTCGAAAAGCGGTTCTGTGGCATAACTCGGCAAGTAAAGTAGCTACAATGTTCAGATTTTGCAGAGATTTGTAAAGAAAAATGATTCAATAAAAACTTGCAAGAATTTTGCAATATTTGTAGTTTTCAAGAGCAGGTTGCACTTTAAATGTTGCCCCTTTTAAATAAAAATGTCTAAATAAGAAACGATTGTTGCAGCTATCGATTAAACAGAACAGCATAAAAAAGAACGAAACGAAAAGCGTAAAAATGGAAAATTGGTCACAAGGTTGCCAACTATTTGACAGCTCTATTTAATACTCTATATATATTATTCTCTAATCCTTTAGGTTTACAGTTGCAAGTAGTTGTCGCTGGACTGGCAAATAAAATATGTGAATTCTCTGGAAAATCCCAAAAAAGGACAGCAAGTGTTTGAAAGAGAGACAGACAGAGCGGAGTGTGTGTGTGTGTGTGTGATTGTGAATTGTGTTTGTGTTTGTGGCAGGTAAATGAATATTTGCATTCAATTAAAAGTGCTTTCGGCGGCAGCGATGCCACCACCCCGCCCAAGGGCCAGCCACGCCCCCAGCAGTAGCCGTAGCAGTTGCATGCAGCATATGGAGGAGCATTGGGGCAAGCACTGAGAGAACTGATAACGCATAATTTGCAGCACTTGCAACCAGCAACCTGCAACCTGCAACAGCTCCTATGATTAATGAAATACAAACGCGCAAACGTGGCCAATAATAATTAATAATAATTAATAATAATCATAAAATTCAGTGCAACAACAAAGAGCGAAAAAAAAAATCATACGCAAAATAATAGGAGAAAGAAGAAAAACAAGAGCAAATAAATATTTAATGTGTATGCAAATAAATTAAAATTATTTAACATAAAATACATGTAAAATCACATTAAGCGCGTGTGAAGTGAACCACCGCGAACAACAAAAACAACAACAACAACAACAACAAAAGGAACAATAGCAACAACAACAACACACAGAACAACACTCTTCCTCTTTTCCCCCTTCAATTCCCGCCCCTCTACGTTAACGTAGCTGAAACGCATCGAACCGAACCGAACCTGATACCAAAATGACTATGAAATCGATGAAGTACTCCGATTGTGATACCATTATGGATGGCTATAATCCGGTGCCGCCTCCATTGCCACGACGTGTGCCGCCAGTGCGTAATATTTATGCCGAGCCCTTTGCCCACGAGCCGAACCATTCCAGCAGGTAAATATACGATAACGATTAACGATTAACGATAACGGCAGCGATAACGATAACTATTAACAACTGTCGACCGACATGCACTTTAAACGTTGAAAGTTCAAACATTAAAAATATATTGTTATCAATTTAAGCGCATAAGTTCTGATCAGTCTGGCAACATTGACTGTCGGCTTTATGAAGTCTGGTCACCCTAATATTATTGCAAATATATTAATCTACTGTTATTAAGTTAAGTTAAGCCGTCTTACAACTTTATCTGTTGACCCCAAGTTAATCCTACAATACATTTTCGTGTATAAAATATAGCCAGGTTTTTCAAGTACATGTTTAATTTAATCTGCAGTTTAATTTGTACCATAACATTCTGTATAATTTATGCACTTCAATTTAAATTTAAACAAAATAATTTTGAAATAAATTACTAAAAGACTTTAGTTATTACTCTGTGGCTCGTTCCCACAAGCTCCAATTCAATTTTATCTGATAGATAAAAGTAGTTAAATTTGATATAAATTTCTATACACCATTCAGAACTAAGACCTTAATAAGAGATTCTTGGGACCTTATATAGACATTGAAAAATAAGGTCTCAATGTAAAAGAAATCCTAGGGCCGTTTTTTCATCTTGCCGTTTACTCTAAAGGGCAGATAAGACTGCCGTTAAGAGAACAAAATCTTAAGTTTATCTTCCCTTTAAGGTTAACGGCAAGACAAGAAAACGGCTCTAAATGTAACTTATAAACTGAAACTGGTTGGTGGGAATCGTCATAACTGCATTTCAAATAAGTTGAATGAGTTTATCGTTATCTAAAAATGTTTTTCAACTTTTCATAAAATATTTATATGTTTTTTCCATGTAACTATTAACAATTGTACCTTAAGAATACTTTAGTTGTAGAATTTGTTTTTGTATGACATGCGAAAAATCGGATATAGCTTGTAAATCCCATTTGAAATTGTATTTTCATTTGGCTTGAAGTGTGTGTGTGTGTGTGTATGTGAGTGTGCAGTTACAATACAATGTGTGCCTTGGATTACCAAGAAGAACAACAGGCGGCACCACCCAAGTGGCAACTATAAGCACTATATGCCCCACTCTGCACCACACCACATATCACATGATTCGAGCATGCCATACGGATGCTGCTGAGTTGCCAAGTTGCATATTAAAAGAGAAATGTCCCATATAAAGCTCGCGAGTATCTTGTCGAGTGTACAATATGCATTTTGATACCGTAACGAGAATGTGTAGGAGAAGAGGATGAGAGACAGAGAGAGAGAGGGAGAGGGAGAGGGAGAGAGAGAGAGGGAGTGATGGGTAAAGTATCTGCATAAAGTATATATGGATGTGAGACGCGAAGTTCGTGTGTCGCATATGGATATTGTGTATATCCTTTTCATAAAACGAGCTTCAACAATACCAAATAGCCTCAGTCCGCAGTGGCGTCGTGAAAGGGGGAAGAGGGAGAAAGGGGAGGCGTAGGAGTGCTTGATGGAAGCAGCTCTCAGGCTCTGCTCATATCGCATATCAAAAACGAAACAGAAGGAGGAGAGAGATAGAAAAAAGAGAAAGAGGAAAGCAATGGGCAAGTGGTAACCAACAACCAACTGGTTATAGGAGCTTATGCAGGAGCGTCGGGTGCAAGGGGGCAGATGGGAGTGAAGTTGGGAGGAGAACTCTGTGTGGTAAAAATGCGGCGCAATATGTTTGCCTGTCAGTTTTCATGCATTTCATATCGAAAACCATTCGTACTTTTACTTGAGTGAGTTTTATGAGCAACGAGCCAAACAGCTGAGGCTGAAGCGGCAGAAGCGGCGCTAACAGGGGGTCGGTCCAAACGGGACAGAGAGGGGCGGGGCGGGGGCCGGGCAGGGAGCTGGTAACAATAACAACGACTGAGTGGATACATCTATGATGATGCTCCAGTGTATACATTGTGCACAAACAGACAAACCGACAAACAGACAGACAGAGAGATACCCTAGACAGTTGGATAGACGGACGGACACTTCAACTGGCCCCGTTTGTATGCATAGTTTTTAGGCATGGCTAGAGAGGGCGGCGGGACAGTGGAGTTAAAGGGGGGATCGCTGGCACTGCAAACTGGGTTAGAATATAGATGCTGCTTTTTTCTTTTCTTCTCTTTTTTTTTTTTTTTTTGCATTTTCTTTCTTTCGGTGCTTATTGTTGTAGCTTTTGGGGCAAGGAAGAAAAAGAAAAATGGAATTTGTTGCTTGTTATATTAAATGAAAACTCCAATTACTTTTTATTGGACTATTTCAATGATATGAAGTTGAAGCAAATTCCTCCTCTGGCTCCAACCTCTCTCTTTCCATTCGAGTGCAACAACATAAAGTACGAGGCATGTGTAGCATGTAGCATGTAGCATGTGTAGCATGTGGGGCAGGAAGCCTTTGGGGCAACATTAGATTAGGTAAGCAGTCAGCTTAAGTTGTGTATCGATGCGTTTTGGACAGCAATTTACATAGAAGGATCAAAATAGGACGGTGGGAACTCAACAATGACTAAGCATAAGTGCAGATTATATTACGGTAAATATATGATGTGTCTATGTGAGAGTGTGTATGTGTGTGTGTGTGTGTGTGTGTGTGTTTGGGCAAATAGTTATGTGTGGTTATTTACAATTATCTCAAGCTTATACAGCTAAATGCATAAGTTGAGACTGATGAAATACCCTGTTAACTTACGTGAAACTAGAGCGAGCATATTAGGCTAGCAGGCTCACGTGGCCCACATACCCTGTAACTTTATATGATGCTCATATAATTTATAACATTTGATAAGATGATCTAGTTTCTTAAATCTAAAATACCATAAATATAAGCTCACAGGATATCTCACTGTCGAGCAGACTTGATTCAATACCATAAATAATTTCGAGTTTAATCTCTGTAATGGAATGCAATCCTCTTGTTCAAAATATATATAATTAACATGAGAACAATAAATATGATAAATTTTAATTGATTTAAATTAACTTTGAATATTATGGACACTTAATTCGAGTCCCAATTAGATTAAAATATGACTTAATGCCGAGTAACTATTGTTCTATTGCCTTCTTAGACATATTTGCCAATTGTTTATTAACTTTATTTGTCTATAAATATACACATATTAATATTTTCTTTTGTTTTCTCGTTCTCGTTCTCTTTCTTTAGGTAAGTTTCTTGAATTATTGCTGAAAGTTGTAAAGTTAACGAAAGTCTGGTAAGATATAAGAGTTTAACTCGATACCCCATTGTACTTATATATACACTTGACACACCAACCACCTCTCCCCTCCTGCACCCATTAAATGTTAACAATTTAAGAGAGAGAGAGAAAAAAAATACAAAACTGAATTTAAGAGTCCGTTGAGAGTTTTTGGTTTTGAGCTCGTTGTGGAAAGTTTCAACGGTGCCAACTTGCAACTGGCAACTGGCAACTGGCAACTTGCAACTGCCACAGCCAGAAATGTTGTATATGAACCAAACATTTAATAATTCAAGTAGCCCAGAGGCGGTGCGGAAGCAGGGGACAGTGGGTGGAGCGTACAGTGAACACCCCTAATGACCTACTTCACTTACACTAACAACAACGTAATATACATAAGTAATTTCTGACTGGAAAGGAGCAGGAGTAGGATCCATGGGCGTACCCTTCCCCCTTTTTACAGGTGAACAGCAGCTGCTGAACACAAAACTTGTGTTTGGTTCTAGTTTTGATTCAGAGTCTGGTTCAGGTTCGGGGTTTTTTTTTTCTTGGTTTCTTTTTATTTTTAGGTTTACTTGGAAGAAGTTCCGAGTTTTGTTTGGTATAGCTTTGGCTTCCGGCTTCCTGCAGTTGCAACACCAACAACAACGACAAAACTTGAAGTGCATTTGCCACAGCAAAAACTACAACAAGAAATTGAAGAAGAGAAAGAAGAAAAAAAACACTGAAGAAAATAACAAAACAAAAATAAAAATAGAAAAATAAAAAATAAAAATTCTATTGCAAAATATGCGAAATATGGTAGAAGCCAGTCAAGCCAAGTGGTGGAAAAGAGGAGGAAGAGAGGTGCAGGGTAGTGGTGGACGGTGGTGGGTGTTGGGTGGTAAACTGGCAACAAAGTTGTGTGCAGTGAAATTTGCATGCAACATGAAGGAATGCCTCTTGTTGCCTCGTGCCCCACTTTAGTGCGCATTTTCCACACTGACAAATTTTCCGGCGTACGCCTTTTCCTAACCATCCGGACATGTGCATGACCTCTTGACCTAGTCGCAATGCCTGAGGCAAGCCAAAATGCGCAGAAAAGTGATGCCCCCAAACTCGCTTTTGCACCAGCACGCCCCCTGGCGGCGGTAACAAACTGAACATATAAACACGTACAGTTATGAGGCTGCCCTCTCCCCAGCCCCCTATAACTTCTTATCCTCCCTCCTCATTGTCCTCCTGCTTCAAATCAATATGACAACCCTACAAAGTGAGCCGAAATGTAGGCAAGAGTCAAGTCGAGCAATATTATGATTGAAATGCTGAGCTTGATATGATTACGTATACGCCGGGTAGTACAAGTTAGGAAGAAGGAGAAGCCTAAGAAGGAAGCACAACATTTGTTTCGGACAGTTCGGGAACTAATTTGTTTGTGAAATGTGACGGCAACTGGACGAACGGTCAGCACAAAGGTCAACAAATTGAATAAAAATTACAGCAACACAAATAAAAACCAAAAAGGAAAAGAAAAAGAAGTACAGAGAGAGAGAGAGAGAGATAGAGAAAAAGAGACGCGTGCAAATGTATAAGAAGGAAAAGAAATTAGAATGGATAGATAGAGAAGGAAATGGAAATAAAAATATTGATAACAATATAGAATGATACAAATTGATTGAAAATAAGAAGGAATCCTAAGATAAAAGAGAAAATATTTGTAATATATAGTCCATATAGTAACAGGAAAAATATAGTAATACGACAGGGAAAAACCGGGAAAAACAGAACAGATTAAGCAAAAACGAAACAATAAGAAAATTAAAGATTTAAGAGAACGTTAGAAAGTGATATAATAGGTAATACGGGAAAATACAGCATTGAAAGAGAATATCAATTTAAATTCAAAACGGACGATAAACGAAATAATGAAATAAACCATAGCAGACATAAGGGTTTAAACCTTAATAAAGACATAATACTTAAGAAAAAGATGTTATAGAAAATAATAAGAGTGTTTTCTAAGACTTATTACATAACTAAACTAGGTTTACTTTGAAGTACTTTTTCAATCTTTTATCAAATATTTACGAAATAGCAGTCTTAGAGCTGGAAGAATTAAAAAAAAGGGTTTAAATCTGTAGACTGTTGGGGAATAACTTGCGGCATTCCTAATTGGAGTTTTTAAGAAGTTCATCGTCTTTTCATTTTAGTTTATAATCGAATATTTATTTCTTAATGCTTGACGAACTTTCTGCTGTAGATCTGTTTCTTATTGTTCTGTTTCTTAGTACTGCTACCTGGATTATTGGATTGGGCTGCCTCCAATTGACGCAACTTGAGTTTCTTCTCTTGCAGCAACTCTCTAAGATTCTTCATCTCTTCGGTTAGTTTTAGGCGTCGTTGTTCCAGATCCTGCAGCTTCTGATGTTCTGCTTCGAGTGTGGCAAAAAGTTGCTTAAAAACATTCTTTTGTTTCTGTTCCGACATTTCAAATAATCCGCAAAATTTGGGTTTTTAAATTTCGAATAAATTTAGTTTGTTCGAAGTATAAAAGAAGATCACATGTCCAAAGCCTGCTTTGTTTATAATTATTTCAACAATAATTTTAAAACAATTGCTTATTCAGTCAGCATTTATTGTAGTTTTTACTTAGATTCTATACATACTTTATTATTCTAAGCAATTTCTGGCTTAATTTGGCAACTCTGATTTAAGCTGATTTTTGCTGATGCTTCAATATATTTTATGTAAGCTTTTTCTTATTTAATTTTCAACCCTATTAATCATTTGGTATTTTTATTTACGTCTATATATTCCTATACTTGATACTTGACTCTCTTCAATCAGCTCTAGCTAGGGTTGCCTACTCCTCTATTTGCATCCCCTGACAACGCTTTGTTTTGACATCAATCTAGTCTCCTCCCGTCTCTGTGAATCAGAGCTTATGACCTCCGGGTTGATAAAGAGCTTTTAGCAAAGCCATTCAAGCTTGGCAACCACAACAGCAGCTTAACCCACATTCAACTCACAGAGGCTCACGTTAAGCGGCCTGTTAATGACGCAATTTCCGTGCACTGACCACTGTGCGACCTTTGGGGTCAGCTCTCTCCTTCTCTTGCTCCCTCTCTTTCTCTTTCTCTTTCCACCCCAAAATGTATAGACAATACAATACAGAACTTCCCCCAGTTGGCTAATTAGCTTAGCGCAGTTAAATCGTTTGCTTATTGAACTACACGACGCGCATTTCTATGGCATCGATAGATCAGAGTCCACTCCTAAGGGAGAAACGGAATAGGGGAAAAATGGAAAATGGGAAGAAAGGTAGAAAGGTGGAGTATGGGAGATTTTAGGGTGTGGCATCACCTTACTTTAGTTACCTTACTTCTTAGTTTCCGTTTCCTTACAGCAATTTTGCTGGCTTTGCCAAAATACCAGACAATAAATAAAAAAAGGAGTGTAGAGAAATGGAGAACAAGGGATGGGGATGTTGGGTATCGAAAGGGGAAAAGGAATTGTTAGATTGCTGAATTGCTGTGTCCAAAACATGCCACAGAAAACAACAAAACAAACACGAGGAGTGGAGAGGAGAGGAGACGAAACCCTTGCGACAACGACAACGACAAAGACAAAGACAGACAAATTCTTATACAATTCCAGGCCATTACACTGAGAAATGTGGCACAATTTGAATAACATTTAAAATATAAAATTGAGCATCAATTCGGTAAAAGGAATGGCATATGAGGGGATGCAGTGAGGGGGGTTTTTTGGGCGGAAGTGGTTGTTAACCCCCTTGGACTTGGACTAGACCCATTCCACCCCAATCCAACCCAATCCAAACCAACCCAACCCAATTCATCTCAACTCATTGCCAAAGCGCCTACACATGTTGTGTTTGTTTTTCGTTTTTAGACCCTTCACTTAAAATGTAGAACGGGTCTGTAAAGTTTGTGGAAATAAAATGTGAGCAACAAACCCCATGAAGTATAAATTGCTCACTTACTTAAAGGATTTTTTTAATTAATATATTATATGATATATACTATAGTCTGGATACATCCTGAAAATTTCATAACGATCGAACAATAAACTACAAAGTTATGCAATAAGCAATTGTGAAATACAGGGAACACTGACACTAAATACAATTACTATATTTTCTAAATGTACAGGGTCTCTTATTGTCAGGCTTAGTTTCCTATAGCCTAATTTTGTACTGTTGGTGTATAAATCTTAAGGCTTTCTTGCGTCTTGTCTGCGGCCTTTTCCTCTACTACATTTTCCACTCATTTTATTTATTTTCCTGTGTTTTTTTTGTCTCTTTCTTTTTGTTGTTGTTGTTGTTGACTAAATTGCGTAAATTATTGGCATATGTTGTCTTCACAACGCGCCAAGAGCCGAGGCAATGAAACATTTTAACCCTTTTTCCTTTGGCAACGTCGAGAATGTCGCTGAAATTGACAGTCGCACATTGTTGGGACGCGTCTCGTGAGTAGAGAGAGTGTGAGGGAGATGGTGATGGGAAGAGTATGAAAGAGAGAGAGAGAGAGAGAGGAGGAACAGATACTTTGGCATGGCATTTCATTCCAATTTTGAAGCTCCCCTTCTTCTTTTCTCCCGACCTGCCTCTGGCTGCCAGTTGCCTGTCAGTTTTGCTTGCTCCTTTTTTGTTCCTTCCTTTCCTTGCTTCTTCTTTTCATTTTGTCTTTTTTTTTTATCATTTATTCCCATTCTTTGGGTTTTTATGTGCGCTATTTCGCGAAGTAGAACAATAGCCAGAGCACAGCGCGAAAGAGACTGCCTTGGTTGCCTTGGACGCCGGAGGACCTTCCCCTAGTCCTCCATTCATTCATCCCATTTTCTCCGACTCTGACTCCGACTCCTCCGACTCACTATCTCCTACTCCTTCTTCATCTTTCACAGCCTCGTGAGCTTTTGTTACAACTAAAACGACGCGACGATAGTCTCCTCCGCACTATACTCATACTTCATCTGCTGTTACTTTTATTTTTTTAGATATACCCCCAAAGTCCCTTTTAAATCAACTCTACCCATGTCAAGCCCTTGTTCCTCCCCCCTTCAACAACCCTTTTTCGAATGGCCTCCACAGCTAACTTTATTGTCTTGCCAAAGAAATAGACTTTTAATATACTAGGAACCTCGCACTGCAAACAATACATGGACTATTACATATACAGAGGGTGTATGTGTCTGTGTGTGTGTGTGTGTGTGTCTAGGGGTGTGAAGTGTAGTTATGTCTCTGTGTGTGTGGAAATATTAGGCGCTTTTGCCAGTTCATTGACTTACCACAACAATAGTTTGAAGTTTGTCTGCCAAAATATGAGGCGAACCTCCTTTTTTTTATAACCCCCTTTGAAAATAACATCTCGTGGGCGTTTACGGGGTAAAAAAAACAACATGAAACTCAATAAAAAGGAATTGAAATGAATAAAGCGTAGATAAAAAAAATATAGCGCAAGCTAACTTTGGCGCGCCAAAGTTTGGATACCCTTGCAGCGCCCTGCGTAAGCCGTCAGATTTTTTACAAAATTTGTTAAAGGTTGATTTTGAACCGATCGTTCCTATTGCAGCTATATGATATAGTTGTCCGATTTACACCAAATTTGGTCAGCCTGTTTAAAACTAAATCAAACACACAATGTGTATATTTGGTTGAGATATGTTGAGAAACAAAAAAGGTTTTCATACTAAATGTTGTTTTCGAACCGATCGTTCCTATGGCAGCTATAAGATATAGTAGTCCGATTTACATCAAATTTGGTCAGCCTGTTTAAAACTAAATTAAACACACAATGTGTTTATTTGGTTGAGATATTTTGAAAAACAAAAAAGTTTTTCATACTAAATGTTGTTTTCGAACCGATCGTTCCTATGGCAGCTATAAGATATAGTAGTCCGATTTACATCAAATTTGGTCAGCCTGTTTAAAACTAAATCAAACACACAATGTGTTTATTTGGTTGAGATATTTTGAGAAACAAAAAAGTTTTTCATACTTAATGTTGTTTTCGAACCGATCGTTCCTATGGCAGCTATATGATATAGTAGCCCGATTTACACCAAATTTGGTCAGCCTGTTTAAAACTTAATCAAACACATAATGTATATATTTTGTTGAGATATCTTAAGAAACAAAAAAGTTTTTCATACTAAATGTTTATTTCCAACCGATCGTTCCTATGGCAGCTATATGATATAGTAGTCCGATTTACATCAAATTTGGTCAGCCTGTTAAAAACTTAATCAAACACATAATGTATATATTTTGTTGAGATATCTTAAGAAACAAAAAAGTTTTTCATACTAAATGTTTATTTCCAACCGATCGTTCCTATGGCAGCTATATGATATAGTTATCCGATCCGGTCGGTTCCGACATATGTACTGCGTGCAGCAAAAAGACGGACCTGTACCAAGTTTCATCAAGATAGCTTTAAAACTGAGAGACTAGTTTGCATAGAAACAGACGGACAGACAGACGGACAGACAGACAGACGGACAGACGGACAGACGGACATGGCTATATCGACTCAGCTCGTCGCCCTGATCAAGAATATATATACTTTATGGGGTCTGACACGCCTCCTTCAATGCGTTACAAACTTCGTGACAAAATTATAATACCCTCTGCAAGGGTATAAAAAAAGCCGACAACTTGAGCAAATGGGAAAACAAAACATGAAGTGGGAAAGAAAAGGTGTTGAACTCACAGAGCTAAAGGTGAAACGAAGTGAGTCAAGTATAGATCGTATTAGAAAGAAAGGAAGAGAAAAACGATGAGCTAGGATAAAAAGAGACAAAAGGATTAGTAGATCAAGTTAGTTACTTAGAAGGAATAAAAAAGATTAAAGAACATTTTTTAAAAATAGTTCCAAAAGTCAATTGACTTCAAACTTGCATAACTTTTTCAAAACTTAATCAATTTTTATGCGGTAAATCAATTTGATCATGGGTTCATCCATAAAATGATTCTACATCTATAAAGATAGAGAGATAAGACAGATCAATGAGACAAATTGGCAATTTTTCAAAGTTCAAAAGTTAAGCAAATCAATTGAGAAGCGCAAATAATTGAATTCATTTAAAGCTCAAAACTTAAAGCTATGATGATTGACTTACAAAGCTGTCATAAGCACATTAATTATTTGATTAGTATTTACATAATAAGGCTTAGAAATGAGCTGAGCTGGAAACTTTGGCAAATGTTTGAAGTAACTTCATTCATGGCCAGACAAAATCTGGAAACAGTTACAATGTATTAAGTCTCTTTCAAGTCGGATGATTTTCTTAGCCTTTGAGTGTGTCTGTGTCTGTTTCTGTTTCTGTAATTGAACCTTATGCCTCCCGCCCGGGGGCGGCACAAGCTCGTATGATTGGGCAGAGGGGTCAAGAACAGTAGCGTTTTTGAAGTTGGCCTAATGAGTTCCATGAGTTAAGTCCATTTTGAGTATTCAATTTACTTGTTAGTTTTGTGGCGGTGGCAGGAAAAATACATTTGGCCCTGCGGGAAACAACAACAACAACAGCAGCAGCAGCAGTAGCAGAAGAAACTTACATGACATTTGAAGTACATGCCACATGCCACAGCAATGAGGCAAGTTGTAAGTATGCCAGCTAATTGGACAACATGTTGTCAAGGAGGGGTCAAAATAAAATGAAAGTGAAATGGGAAAGCGCCCCAAGCCATAAAATACAAACCCAAACTAAATCAAAAAAAAAAAGAAACAAGTTTGCCATCGTCAAGTATCCGACTATGAGATACCCGTTCCTCAATTTAATTACTTGCATAATTATTCAAAACATTATAATAATAATAATAATCATCCTAAAGACTTACATTTTCAATTTATAACATGGATTAACTTTATAATTTTTGTTTTTTAAATGGTAACTTGTTAAAAGTTTAAATAGAGCCAAAGTCAACAAATGTTGATTCTCCATTTACTTCTGCATTTTGTAGTGAAGAGCTGAGAGGTTTTTAATAGAATGGTCAGTTATTTGATATTTATTACATATTTTTCATGAAATCTATCACGCCTACTTCTTCCTGTTGCTGACATCGCAATTAATACAGTATACCCTTTTACTATACAAGTAACGGGTATTAAAAAGCAATACCGAAAACATGGGAACATGCGAAACATAAGACACACGGCTAATCAGGCACACGCCAAGGCTAATACCCAGGCTAAAAAGGACAGAGACAAGGCTGAGACTGAGACTAAAGGATGAGAGAACTTGAAATCACAGTCAGAGACAGAAACACTGAGAAATGGAGACACGAGGAACGGAGCCGGAGACGGAGACGAGGACGGAGTCCAAGTCCAAGTCAGAGACAAAAGTCAAAAGGCACATCAATGTGGACTCTGGCTTCAATTTCAGTTTCAGCTTTAGCTCCACTCTTCTTCTTTCCCCTCTTTCTTCATCTTCATCTTCCTCTCCCTCTCCTTCTCCTTCTTCATCTTCTGGCTCGACTTTAGCTTCTGTTTCTGCCAGGCTCTTAACATATTTTTTGGTTTCTCCTCATCTCTCTTTATCTGAACTTCGGGCGCACTTTTTATTTTATTTTATTTTTTTTTTTATATTTTTCAAACATCTTTTTAGAACTTTTGCTCTACCTCCGCATATGTGTGTACGTGTGTGGTGTGCGTGTGTGTGTGTGTGTGTGTGTGTGCCATGATGCTGCACAAAAAACTTCCGACAACAATTCTGCAAACGCAAGCAGGAAAACATAAATCTGGCTAAAGCTAAAACGCAAACTTTTAGTTCAAAAAAAAATTCTTCTCTTTCATTTTTCTACAGTTTTGTGTATTTTTTTTTTGATATTTTTATTTGAGTGCGTGCAAGTGATAGAGGAATAACCGATGCTCCTTGGCAGATTGCGAAACTTGAAGAGAGGTAGAGGGAAGAAACTTGAGGAGGTTGACTGCAAGCAGTGTCAGAAGATCCAGAAAGGAAACCAAGAGAAGTTGACCCCAGGTCAACAGTGTGAAATGACCTAGAAGAGACTTACGAGATTTGTTCAAAATTGATCCAAAGAAATCCGCTTTAATCTTTAATTACACTTTCTTTCACCTTGTAGTCTTCCCAATTAGGAATCTTTTGGGATATCATTGGACTTAGATTGGATTCCTTTAATTTCTTTTACTATCATTGCAGTTTGAAAGCCCTCTCTTTCATCCAATTTCTTTGAGTATAACTTTTGAGATCGTAGTAATTTTCAATTCAATAGCTCTTCTCCTTTTGCTCCTTCTCCTTTGCGTTGATCTCTTTCTCTCTTTTGGTCTATGTTTATTGATCTATTGAATTAACACACATTTAACACTTTCTCAAATTTGTAGACTGCCCATCACAATCTATATTCTTTTCCATTGCACTCGCTTTCTTAATCTCCCTTTCCCTCTCTCTCTCCTTCCCTCTTTTTCCCTTTTTCTCTCCCTTTCTCATCAACTTTATATTGGCCAAAATGCAGACCATCTGCTTGCAATCTTCACCCTTCGTCTTGACTTCAGTTCAATTGAGCTGCGACTGTTTCAGTTACGACTCGCTTCCTTTTCCCATTCCCCATTCTGTTCCTTGGCATGCATTCCCCTACACCTTCTTCTTCTTCTTCGTCTTGTTATTTTGTTTCATACTTTTCTTTTTTTACTTTTTGCTTTTTGTTAAGCAAATGTCCACATTTTGACCATTTGAAATCCAAACAGGCAACTTTTATGCCATTGACGTGCACGTATGTTACTGCACATGTGTGAGTGAGTGTATAGGTGTGTATGTGTTTGTTTCCGTGTGTGTGTGTGTGTGTGTGTGTGTATGCGTGTGTGCACAACAGAGTTTGGCTACCATTTCGAGCTTGAGCTTGAAATTTTGCAACATGCCTTCGACATCTCATGGGTATTTTTACGACTATCACTGGTCGGTCACTCTGTCCAAAAACCCGTCCAACCGTCTCACTTCTTCCCCTTACCTTCACTTACCCCCCGCCCCCCCTCTGTTCACGACCCTGCCTTTTTTCCGCCTTCATGGCATTCCCTTAACTTGAACCATTTGCTGTTTGTCCACTGACCACAGACAGCAGACATCCAGACAGTTTCAGCTATGTTGCAATGTTGCCTGGATCCCAAATCCCTCTCCCTTTACTTCTTCTTCTTCTTCTTGCCCCTCTTCCTGACCCTTTGGTAGCACCCTGTGCCTTCGCTGCACAGTGCTTTCAATATCACTGAATTAAATAGGATTTTTAATATATTAGTTAAAGTTCATAAAAGCAATACTTTGAATCATTCAAATTAAAGTAATCTATTAATTATAAACTAATTTTTTTATAAAATGAATATAATATTATGCGTATATAATTATAATCGTTTTAAATAGATTTCTGAACTATAGCTTAGGCTCAAACAAAGTTGAATCCTTTTAATACAGAGTTTTGGCAGAAGGGAAATCTGTTAATGGAGTTGACAACTTTCGAATTTGATTAAATTTTTGATAAGGATTGGGATGGGAGTGGCAAAAATAATGAGACTTAACTGGAAACTAATCTTAAAGCTTTAAAATTAAAACAAGCCGAAAATTAGCTCATTGAAAAAGATTCTAATTTAAAAATTGGAACATGTCATTAATTTCGAGCTAAAAATATTCATTCATCTTTTACACATCTAAAATAGAATTTTTTGTTTTTTTGAGCACGTGTCACTTTTGTGCAGTTGGTACCACTGTGCAAGCTGTCGAGTTTAAAGCGTTGCTTGTTGTGGCCCGTAAAAGTAGTTGGTCTCTGGCTGCTGCTTAAAATGGATTTGGTCAGCAAAAGGCAACAATAACATACCAGAAGGAAACTGAAAAAGAAACAGAAACAGAAACAGATACAGATACAGATACAGATAGAGAATATACACAAACCGATGGAGAAAGAGAAACATGAAGAGAGAACAGAAAGATAAACCCAGCAGCTAAGTAACAAGATGATGGCGCACGTGATGCGCTTTTCCTTGACTTGACCGAAAAAGCCGAAGTTGCTGCACTTGATGGCCCTCCAGCTAATAGAAGGAGAGAAATAGTAGCATAGACAGACAGAGAGAGAAAGAGAGAGCGAGAGAGAGTGAGTGTGAGTGTGGTAAGGAAGTGAGACTCTCTTGTCATGGAGTCAGGACTTGGCTGATTTGCCGCCAATTAGCAGCTAAGTGGATTTGTTTACCAAAAGCCATTTCCATTTGCATTCCAGAATACGGATTTTGGCAATAAGTGAGGGAGCTGGATGTTACGTGCCAAGTCAAAAAACTCTACCAATATTTATATCGGTAAACAAAATATCTATAAGCTATGGTTAGAGAAGGAGATGGAGATGGAGATGGAATGCGATATGGAGTGGACTATAGCGTTATCGGGGGTTTTTTTTTTGTTTTTTTTTTTGGCCTGGCAGACAGTCGAGGCTTACGGGCCTAATCTACGTGGCATGCGTGTACGTGAGAGGCCAAAAACAACCAACATTGTGGGTGGTAGTTGAAGACAGCAGGAAGGTAAAGGAAAACCGAAAGGAAAGAGGAAGAAAGAAGTTGGTATTGGGGGTTTCTCTCTCTCTCGCTCTTGTCCTCTTGTCGTCTTGTCGTCTACGTGGCCAGGCGAACGAGACAAGTTAAATCGTTGCGTTATTGATGGCAAATGTACGTGATAGGCTCACAATGTGAGCTTTCAATGATGATGATCATCATCAGTATCAGCATCAGTATCAGTATCATCATTATCATTATCATTATCAATGGGAAGCTCGAGAGTGGTATCGTATCCTATAGTATCGTATATACTCGTGATGATGATGCTTTTGGGTAATGCTAATAATGGCCCTGGCGCTCAACTTCGACGACAACAGCTTTCAACAACAATCGAGCCCACCTGTGTGCCAAGTCCAACGGACTAAAGAAATTTAAGCGCATTACAAACTTTGCTTCCTCTTTATTTATCCATCTCTCTCTCTTTCTCTTTCTGCTTATCCCCTTCTCTTTCTCTGGGACTTCTCGCTGACGCGTTGCCATTGTTTGTGAAAAGTTTAGCCAAGTCTTTGGGTAAGCGAAACGCTTTCAAGTTGTCAAACAAAGCGCCTGCCAATGTCTATAGCTCTCTTTTTCTTTCTCTCTCTCTCTCTCTTTTGCTCCCACCATCACTGTTCCCCTTTATATAGCTGTTATATATCCGCATCTATATGAAAGTATGCCTGGCTGTACTTAGCTTAAAGTCAAAGCGTCGAGTAAACAGTTTAGATAAAAATAAAGACAAGGTGCACGACAAGGAAGAAGAGAGTGTTAAAGGTAATATGGAGAGGGGATCTAGAGGGAGAGGCAGCGAGTTGAGTAGAAAGAGAGGTCAGCTGTTTAAGGCACATAATGCGATTGTTTTACCAGCTTAAAGATTGACCTTAGCTAACCGAATCAACAGCTTTTGAGCTTAGAGCTATCAGTGTGGAAATAGCAGCTTCTCTTTTCTCTTTTATGTCTTGCTATATTCTCTTTGTTTTCCTCTTTATTGTGGTATTTTATTTAGTATTTTTAGCAGACTTTTGATGAGAATAATCTAATGAAATTCTTAGTTAATTTAAGTAAATTTATTTATTCTCCTAAGATGAAAAGAATAGAGATCAATATTTTTATTTCTCTTATTATATCACATCTTACTCATTAATCTGTACCATAATTAAATTATTTCAATAAATTATATTAATTATTAAAATTAAATTCGATTTTCCTTTAATTAGTTTTTTTTTATTATTTTTCCATCTGTTTACTCTAAATGAATCTTTTATTTTGCATAATAAATATTTCTAGATTATTAATTCCTCTTGTCTCTTTATTAACAATGCATCAAAGATATTAATGTTAATTAGCAAACATTTATAGCTCGCTCTCTAAAAATTAAAAATTTCTGATTCATTAAAACATCATTAACAAAAGTTTAATTATGTTTTACTTTATTATTTGATATCTTTATATACCAAGAGCACTTTTTCAATATAAAAATCATTTTCCCACTACATTTCCCATTTCTTTTTTAAAGCGAAAGAAAAGGAGGGAGAGTAAGAGAGACCAAGAGAAAGAGAGAGAGGGAGAGAGGAAGTAAAATCATAAAATTCCAAATAGCACAAACAACTCGTGCAATATTCGCATTGAAGTGCCACTTGAGAGGGAATTGCCCCACATAAAAGATGAAGAAAGCACTGAGAGAGAAGGAAGAAAAACAAAATAGAGAGAGATAGATGGAGAAAAAGAGAGAAAGAGAGAGAGAGTGTGTATTGCGTATTGCCACCCAAGCACATTGACAGAGAAATACAGAGTGAACCACACAAAACACGCGCCTGCAACTGACAATTAAACATTTAATTAAAAATCAATTAAAAACGTATTTTTGCACTTTGGTGTGAGCACTAAATGAAAAACTGAAAAACTTGAAGGCAATAGCACCCTCGTATTTGCAATTTCAACCATCTATGACTACACCTCTGTCTATACACATACACAGATACAAATCCAAATACAACTGTAGATACAGATACAGCTGGAAATACATATTTATCTCTTTGTACGCATAACTCGAACACAAAAGGAACTCAATTTTTACTGTATTTCGCTTTATGCAATATTTGTTGATATTCTATTTATTTATTTTTTGTTCGTATACCCTGTAAAGCTGGAATGACCCAAGAGATGATATAGAAAACAAAGTATCTCTAAGTACTTTCGTTGGCAAATTAATATTTCTTTAACGAAGGGAATGTAGGAAATCAAAGAATTGGTAATCAGGTCATAAAGGGTATCTATTAGGTCATAACATAGATGTCTACAAGTTATTTTCTATGCCTAAGCTTAAACTTTACATTTTAGCTATACATTTTGTGAAATTTCATAAAAATCATTTAATAAAGACAATTTCTAGTGCGTATCTATCAGTAATGGGTATCTGATATTCTAGCAATGACAGGCATTGCTGGCTTGTTTTATATTTTTGTGTTTTTTTATTTGAATTAAAAGAGTATAATTTAATTAACGTGTCGTGCTTTATGCGCGTGAACAGATGCAGCTACAGCTACAGCTACAGCTACAAATATATGTAGATACAGATATATATGGTAGATGCAGTTGCAGATACATTCATAAATTGCATAGATGGATAGCACGAATAGATGGATGAATGGTCGAATGGATGGATGGATAGATGGATAGGTGGATGGATGGATGATTGTGGATGGGAATGAATGAGTGGAAGCAGCTGCAAATGAACTGCAATCAAATATACGGCGAGTGTCAATGAGTTATGATGCTTTATGGACACAGATACTAAATGATTATTATGTCCGGCTGTTTAATTGGCCAGCTCTCTTTCTCTCTCTCTCTCTCTTTCTCTGTCTCTATAAGTATATCACTATCTCTCTGTCTATCAAATTGAATGAAAGTGACAAGCACATTTATTGATTTTCCACACACACAAACATACAGACGACTTTAACTTAACCCTTTGAACTGTATGGAAGGGCAATCGTAGTTCGCGAGTTCGCGCCCATCGTTTATCATTAAAATGCAATTAAAATTGACATGACATTTGATTGACAACACGAATCTATTCCTAACACTCCTTGTGGTATTATGGGGTCCATTGGGGGCAATCCTTCCAGAAGGGGTAACAATTCAAGTTGTAGTTGTAGTTGTAGAGCATTCAAATCGACCCAAGAGAGTCATGTTTACTTGCATTCTATCACTTTCTGTGCAGCAGACATGGCCAAAAGTCTTTGCCAGACTGACAATAAGGTGGCCTTAAGGGTGTTAAGGAAGGTTGGTAATTGGGGGAAGGTGTATGTGGAATTCAGGGGGTGTCTGATAGTCAGTCACTGACTCGCATCTGATTCGTATGGTATGTAACCTGATTGATTCAACTGTTAAATTAGTTAGCTTAACGCATGAAATTTGTTTCATTTTAGCGTTCTAGAATTGACCCTATTTATCCTTCATTTTGATTTCATTGTTTCAATATATAAAATTATAATAATATTTTATTGTTAAATTTATCATGAAAAACTTATAGATCAGTTTAAATCGAAATATCATTAAAATTGATATTTTTTAAAAATATTAACATCCCTAGATTAAATTTGTATTGTTCCCATTCAACTTGGAGAAGTTCTTACTTATTGTCATAAACAGTGTTCCAATTCTGTTGTTTCTTGTTAGTTCTTTTAGTGTTTTGTCAAAGGGTTTAGTTTATATTCCGCTGTTTCATTTAGAAAATCTGATGTTTAATAATTTTTATAATAATTTATTATATTTTATTTTATTTTACTTATTAGTTTACTATGAAACATATAATTATTAAAACCACATTTTGATCCGTTCCAATTTACTCCTTTATTATAAAAAGTGTTTTAATTCCATTGTTCCTCTGACTCTTATCATAAACAGCAGCACTTTGCATGTATAATGAATGCATACCAATCAATTTACCTAAGTTGTTCCACTTCCAACGTTCCACAGTTATCTCATCTGTAGAAGCCATTACTAAATGGAATTAATGTCGTCGGTGAAAACTCAAAAGGTTGTCTTCTATTAGAACAAATGATGCCACAGCAGCAGGTGTATGGAATGGGAAGGATGACACGAATGGAGGGAGGGATGAAAAAGAGAAGGAGAAAGAGGAGGACAGAATGGTGTCAGTGATACGCCCATTGATTTGATCGTTTTACGGTTATTAGAAAAAATTAAAGCGCAGCCAATTTGCATACAATTTCAATATAAATTTTTTATTAGGTTTTTTTCTACGCCTTGTCTCTCTTTTGTTAGTTTTCCCCCCCGCCAAACTTGAATTGGAAATGAACGACGAAAGAAATGAAAAGAGAAAAACGTTTACGATGTGTCATATGCGGGTTGGCATCTTATTGGCCTTTTGTTGTTGTCAATAAACTGTTAAAATTGTGCATAACCACAACAAAGAGGCAACACAATGAAATGCTGTAAAACACAGCATGTGGTGCATCGTCAGACGTTGCATCAAATGCTGAAATGCTGGTTTCTTATTAATTTCATATATACTACCAAAAAGAAAAAGAAAATTAAATTAAATAAAAAATATTGAGAAAAAAAGAGAAATGGTTAGTGAACGGAAATTGCACAAAGGGAAGGGGAAAGAGAAGGTTGCAACTTTTAATAAGGATGTGAATAATGTTAATGTTGTGCATGCTAATTGCTTCTCTGATTGCCAATTGGCATTGAAATTTAAAACTCGGCACGTTTCAAGTGCTACCCCCACTCCACTCTATCCACTCACTCCACTCTTTCCATTCATTATTCTACTCCTTCTTTTATTTTCTCCCTTTTCATTATTTCAACTCTCCCACTAGACTTTATAGTTTAGCGCTGTGTGTGGCTCTGGAGTCTCTCTCTTTTTATTTTATTTTTTTTGTGGAGCCCAAGCAAAAATTTATGGTTGCAATCAAATTTGCACATTTCATTTGACTATGGAGCCTATTAAATGAACCTGATATTGCCAAGCAGTCGACGATCGTGCCTTAATGAATAACAGAATCTGCTAGGGGAGAAAAACAAATAAAGGAACTATTAAATATACACTCATAGTGTAGAAAAGAGTTTTACAATTCAACTGAAATCGTCTTTCTTTCTTGCCATTTTAAAATGTTCTTTCATTTCATACTAAGTATCTTCCTAATCATTGAAGTTTGCCAAGCAATGGATCATAAAAAAAGAAGAATTGATATTTTTAGTATCTTTGCCGATGGATGGAGACTTGTATATCAAAGGCGGCACAAATTTCGCCCTTTAGCTTGTAACTGTATAAAAACCAACAACATTTGAACTCTTTAGACTCTTTTTTTTAATCTTTTTTTAATAGTTGGTTTTTTTTGTGGCATTTTTTTCTGCGTTGCATAAATGTTTTTTTGGGGGTGCGTTGTCAAAAGTTGCTGGCAGCTGCAGCAGCAAAAGTAGATTAAAATCTAAATACTCACACACACACATACACACACAGACACTCACACACACTCGACATAAATTTTGCAGAAATAAACCGAATTAAAAGTGCAAAACAAGGCGACCAACAATAACATACAAAGAGTAGCGACAAGAAGTCAAAAAAAAGGGAGTAGAAAAAAAAGTAGGAGGAGTAGCAAAAACAAAAAGAAAAAAAGGAGTTAAGTGTAAAGGCGCGTCATGTTAGACACACCACAAGCGTTGCTGCTGCCACGCCCACCTCCTACACTTGGTTGACTGGACTAACTTTTGACAAAATGTCGACAACAACAACAAATAGAGAAAATAAAATAATAGAATTTACAGCGTGAGCAAAGGAGCTGGAGAGTAGGGAAGTAGGGGTAAAGTGAGTGCGACTAAAGCCAAAATAAGGACTAGGTGCTGGGTTAAACTGAACAGTAGTAAAGACTGATAGAGAGAGGGTAAGAGAGAGAGATGGGTAGAGAGGGGAAGAGGAGGGAAGCACACAGACAGCCGCCACACACGGAAGCCATAAAAACTTATGGCAAAAATATAAAAATGCACCCTTTTTATTGTGGCAAACAACCGAAAACGAAACGAAACGAGAAATAAAATAAAATGCAAAACATTTACACACAATACACACACAAACACACACAAACACACACACAGAGAGACAGTCAAACAACCCTTTTTTTTTTGTTGGCCAACTACTAAACTTAAATGCTGAGTTTAGCAAAAATACTACAAAACAAAAAACAACAACTGCCTGAATTCGGCATGCAATTGTTGTAAAACAAAACACAACAAAAGGCAATGAATACAACGGCAAATGGCACTACAACAACAGCTGCATAAAAGTAATAATATAAAAGTATTTATACCATTGAGACACACTCTCTTTTTTGGGGTTCAGCATAAATAACACACAATTGCATTGGCTAGGCACCCACAATCGTTGCATGCACTTTAACCAACACTAATGGCAATTTACAACACTGCTTTTTAAAGGGACTTGTCCCAAGTGATATCTGTTGATAACGAACTAAGTAGCTTACGTTGCAAATTTCTTGAATCTAGCTCAGTTATTTATCGAGTTATGCGACTGAACCACTTGTGAACCGGCTTAGAATAAAGATAATGAACGGTTAAATGTGATTGCAATTATATTGATAGCAAGTTTTATTACGTTAGCTCTTATATACCCTATGATAGACAGCTGAACCACTTTTTGCACCGGTTGAAAGAGGTAACCAGAATATAGCACGACTTCCAATGATTTGTAATATACCACTTCTGAACCGTTGTAATAAAGATGCCAAAAACTTATTATCAAAAACGATTATCACATACCTCATTTCAGCTACATATTTATTTCCCCTAACTAACTTCTTAAGATATAAGGCTAAATTACTGAACCGGTCGCCTTACTTTAATAAAATACCTATCATATTTCCTGAGGTATGAAGCTGAACCACTTTTGAGCTGGTTCGCTACTCCTTCGAACTAATTAACTGAAATGATATCGTTATTGGCAAGGAAGGGGAATAAAAGAATGAGTTCAACAAGATGATCAATTTGCAAGTCGAAGATAAACTCTTTTTACCCAGTCTGTCAACGGTACTACACTTTCAGCTAGTACCTCTCGGTAGTGCTCGGTACTGCTGTGACAGGTGCCTCTCTGTCATTGGGAATATCAAGCGTTTCCTGCGTGTTCTGTGTTTTTTTATTTTTTTTTGGGAAAGAGGCAAGAGGTAGCATCTTCTTATATATTTACATATATTGGCTTGTCGTAAAAGAAACGAAATAAAATTTTAGTTGTCGTCGGTTTGGTTTTTATACCATATTTTATATTTTTTTCTTCTTGTCGGTTGCTCTGTCGTTTATCCTGATTCACCGCCTGCCGTCTGCTGTCAGCTGTTGTTATTGGTATATTGGTTCTTATGCTACGAATTACCGTTGTGCTACTGTTAGCCCCCCCTTACCCCTACCCCTACCCATAGTCAGAGTTCTTCCCTTAACCAGGTTTTATGGCTCGTTCTGTTTTGTTCGCTCTTCTCGCGGCTTAAGCAAGCAGCCAAAATAGTTGTACCGCTATGCGGCAAATAAATAAACAAAGCAACAAACAAACAAACTTACAAAAAGAGGGCACAAGCTTACACGAGAGCCGTGTATGCACGACTAACAGATACTCTGTAATCAAATGGAAAAAAATATTGCCAAAAAGTTGCCTTAGTCGAGGATGTTGTTTCAATTTCTTCTATCAACAGCATCATTAGATACTTAAAACTGAAAGCTGTGCTTAATAATTGATCGTTAATCGATAATTTCGATTAAAATCATATTTTTATTTGACTTAGTAGTAGTTGAAGTTGAAGTAGCTTTAAGTTTTGTCTTGTATAGTTTTATAATTGTTACCCTCTTAATCAGTCAACATAACTATTTTCATCTCTTCAGAGATTACAGGGTATAGTACACACTTACACACAGGCACCTGGAGTTTCATGCAGCTGACGTCGACAGCGACGTCTCTGCCGATAACAGTGAAATGCAATTTTCCTCTTATGGCATAGCGTTGATTTTTGCACGCGTCGTGACTCGACAAAAGCCCTTGGCTCCAGCTGCGATCCCAGCGACCCTGCAGCCCTCCCTCCTTTCCCTTGCAACTCAACACCCTACCTCCCACCCCCGAATACACCCTCCATCAACCTATTCACCCACCCTCTCTGTTCCTTTCTCCAGCTGAATTAAAAATTCATTTTGTATTGCATTTTCTTGCGGGATAAGAAGTTGCATAACACACAACACGACAGCGTTGCCAAAAACTCGCGGTAAAAAAAGGACAAATCGAAATGAAGAAAAGGGATTAAAAAAGGATAAAGAATGAGCACTAAGAATAGGACAAATATTTGTATAATAAAATACTGCTTATATATGACTTCTTCCTAGATACGTGGTTAACTTTTCTTCTTTTATACCCTTGCAGAGAGGGTATTATAATTTTGTCACGAAATGTGTAACGCATTGAAGGAAGCCTCACAGACCCCATAAAGTATATATATTCTTGATCAGGGCGACGAGCTGAGTCGATATAGCCATATCCGTCTGTCCGTCTGTCCGTCTGTCTGTCCGTCTGTCCGTCTGTTTCTATGCAAACTAGTCTCTCAGTTTTGAAGCTATCTCGATGAAATTTGGTACAGATCCGTCTTTTTGCTGCACGCAGCACATATGTCGGAGCCGGCCGGATCGGATAACTATATCATATAGCTTAAGTTTTAAACAGGCTGACCAAATTTGTAAATCGGACTACTATATCATATAGCTGCCATAGGAACGATCGGATCGAAAACAATATTTAGTATGAAAACTTTTTTGTTTCTCAAAATATCTCAACCAAATATACACATTCTGTGTTTGACTAAGTTTTAAACAGGCTGACCAAATTTGGTGTAAATCGGACTACTATATCATATAGCTGCCATAGGATCGATCGGTTCAAAATCAACAAATTTTGTAAAAAAATCTGACGGCTTACACAGGGCACTGTAGGGTATCCAAACTTTGGCGCGCCAAAGTTAGCTTGCGCTATATTTATTACTATTCTATTTCTATTCCTATAAAAAGAGCCTGAATAGAAATAATAACAATTGTGAAGGAGGACAGAAAATAGAATTTATATTAAAGATTGAATATCTGCTATCAATTAAAAATAGTTAACCTATTTCATTTGTCCCTATTTGTTACCGAATTTGATCAATTTTGGGATTCATAAAATAGAAAAAAGTTCTAGATAGGAGCTGCTAATGAACTAGTTTCAAAAAGGACAAATCTATCGGAAAAAAAGTTGAATTGGCATTACTGCAACGCGAAGTTGCATGCGGGCATATAATGGTGGAGTAGGGGTAGCTATAGGGGTGGCTAGGAGGGAGGAGGGTGAACAACTTGGCTGCATTTAGCTCGAGAGATTTCGCACGTGTGCATTTAACAAAGTGGCACATGTTGTTGTTGTTGTTGTTACGTTTTTGTTTGGTTTTTACATTTGTTCTTCCTGCTCATTGTTGTTGTTGTAGCAAGGATAACGAGCCTGCTTCATGCAGCATCACACACACTCACATATCAACAACAGCAACAGCCAAATTGGAAAACAAATTAGCACAATCCTTTCTTGCGCAATCCCAAAAGAGGCAACAACAACAACAACAACAATAAAAACAACAACAACAATGCTGCAACATATCAAAGTGCTGCCTGTCACAGTGGTGCAAAAGCAATTTGTCTGTAACTGACAACAGAAACAATTCAACATTACGCAAACTTTTTTTTAGATAATTTTAAATAGTTTTTCACAATTTGAAGAGTTTTATCAGAGTTGATTTGGGAAACGTGGAATTAGATAGAAAATTTTATGATTACATTTTAAATGACTGAAATTCAATTTCTGCAAAGAACTATCTTTAAATGAAAGTTTAAAATAATAAATGCCAAAAAAAGTGTGTAGATCGTGAACATTTATCAATTTTAATAACTACACCAAATTGGATCAAGAGATAATTAAATGTTTCTAATACTTTATATTTTTAAAATAATGGTTTCAAAAAATTTTCCTAATTCTGTAACTTTTTATCATATAAATCTATCAATAAGTGTTGTTCCATAAGTTTTATTTTAAAAACAGTATTTGAAATATTTACTTGATATATTTTAAATTAAAACTTTAGCAACAATGGTTCCTTTCAATGGCTTAGTAACTTTATTATATGTATGTTTTCCTTTCCTTTTCTTGACACTCTGATTCTGTGCTTTGCTAGCAAGTCTCTCTTAGCTTAAATTATATCTTAAGTCTCTCTGCCAAATGTTTTTCTAATGAGCCCTATTTCTAAGTATCCCTAAATTTAAAACCACTGTTATAAGAAAGAAACCCACCGTATTGTCCCTGACTTGCCGGACATATCAGAGTTAGAGATTTACCTTATACTCACACCATGGTTTATTTCAATTTTGCCTTTGCTGATTCTTTTGTCGATCCCTCCTCAAAAAGTATTTATATAACTATTGCTCAAGCCCCGAGAGCTGTGAGCTCTTGTTATTCACGCTCACTTTGACACTGTGAACCACCCTTTTTCCTTTCTCTTTCTTTTTTTGTAGGCTCTCTATTGTTCGGTTAACCCCAGTGAAACTACCCTAAACCCATGTACCATGTACCATTAACCGCTCTCTACCTCCTCCTCATCGTTATTCCTTCATTCAGTTGGTGTTATGGAAATGGAAATGGAAATCGACATCAACTCATCGCACAGGCAATAAATTTATAAGTTCTGCTAATGTGCGTTAATGGCTTGTAGTTTCGCTTTTCAAAATTTGTTTTGCGCCTTTTAATAGTGGGTAAACTTCCACATAAAACCCCCACAGTAGACCCTCCCTAACCCGACCCGGATCTGGCACACACACAAACTCATTGCCTGCTTAGCATTTTTGTTGGTTCTACGTTTCTTTTACTTTTTGTTGTTGTTGTTCTTGTTGTTGTTGGCTCGTTTCTTTAGTCATTCTTCTTGTTGTTATTTAATTTTTCGTTTGTATTATTAAAGGTTATTATGCTAATTTCTTTGCCAAGAGCTCCCTTCCTTTCACTCACTCTTTCTTACTGTCGCGCCCTGTCCCTGTCTAGTTTCCGGGGGTTTCCTTTTGCCTGTAAATTTGGACATTATGGCGTAATTAGCAATACCGTTATGTGTCCGACCTCCAGCACGATGCTTAATTTATGCAAAAAAAAAAACCCAACACTCTTGAAGTTAGCAACTGTCGAATGTCGAACCGTGCCGAACCCAAAACCCTAGGAAATAACTTTTTTGTATTTGCTTCTGTTGTTAATTTTCACATTGAGGTTATGTCGCCACGGATCTGGACAATGTGTTAAATGAGTTGAATATTTGCACAACACCCCAAAAAATAAAAAAAAAACCAAAATGAATTGCAGAAAGCAAAGCAAACCCAAAGGAACATGAGTCAGACTCGAACAAGGACTAGAAATAGGACTCAACCTCGCACTCGTAGAATCACATTAGAGTTAGGTTTGGCGAACTGCTACTTAGGAAATTAGCACGCCCTCACTTGCCACGCCCCCTGACCCCAACCGACGCCTGCTTAGAGGCTAATGTCCCTCATAACGGTAACGAGCGAATGGATTTCCCGCTTTTTCCTAGGTGGTACTAAGGACTTAAACCTAATAAAATTGCAGGGCATTACGTAAAGCAATTCAACATCTTATTGCATCGAGTTGATCTTTTAGCCAGTACAGTAAAGCCAGGCTACAGTTAACTACTCAGAGTAAAAAAAAACATTCCAAATATTTAGTGAAAAGTCCAATAAAGTTTCTTATATCCTAAGAAATTATCCTATTTCTTAAGAAAATTTAATATTCACTTATAATCCAGTGATAAATGTCTTTATAGAGATTACTAAACATAAGTTCACTTAAGTTTATATGTACATTCCACATTCACATGCCCTCATTTCAGTATATTAAACTAAAGCTTAAAGTAGTTTTCACATTGACTAATTCTCTATATCTTTTTGTCTCTCTCCATCTCTTTTCAGGTATGTACACGAGTCGCATTCGAATCAGAATCCTAACTCAACTTTAGCTGCCTCCTAACGACTGCAATGCGTGGTCAGCGCTGTCCAATTTAAGTACAAACCACATATCTCATATATACACTCATACACACACTCACACACACACACACACACACTCCAGAATTTTTCCCCTTAGCCCAGGTTAAAAAAGTTTCATTGCCCAAAAGTCAACTTGAAATCAACGCGCGAGTTAACTGAAAAAGTATTACGCAGCCAAAAAGGATACGGCTAAAAGGGAGTGAGGAGAAGGAGAAAAATTTAGATACCAGAGGTAGGGACTTTGTAGAGAGTCCTGTACCGTGTGTAGACCCACAAAAAAAAAAAAAAAAACAGCCGTATCCGGACCGAGCTTAGCACAACTTTAAATACAACCACATAATTTTTTGGTCATGACTTAAAACTCGCACCACAAAGCGACAGAGAGAGGGAGAGAGAGCAAGAGAGAGATAGAAAATGCTATGCAAAAAGTTTAGACTGGCTTCATAAATGTAAAGAGAGCTAGAGAAGGGTGCACAAGCACGCCCCCTACCGCAATCCTACATCTTTTCCTCCTTCCCTTTGCTGTACCTAAGAGATATTTTTGTGCTGAGTTTACATTATCAATGAACGGCTTTTGCTCTCTTTGCGCTTTTGTGCGGCGGTCGTCTAAGTAGCCCCTCCCCCCTTTAACTACCTCTACACCCAGCCCTCCGTATACCCAGGCTAGTGCTGAAAGCAGTGGCGTAGAGGGCGGTAAAGGGAAAATGCGGCTTGGGGCGTGACGGTTACTATGAAATAATGGCACTAACGACTAACGCTCGAAAAGTAAGTAATCTACAAACACACACACACACACACACATAGATACAGCTGGGTAAAATCATGTAACTGTGAGATATATGCATAGATACGTGCTCATATGGCGTTCGTCCTCTTAGTGTGTGAGTGTGTGTGTGTGAGTGTGTGTGTGTGTCTGTACATGTGTGTGTGTGTGGTTGTTGTTTGTGGCCCGCCAACAGAAATTTGTTGGGCAATTTCCAAGCCAACAAATCTCTGCAAAGCTGCCGCACTGCAACATTACCCCACAACTCACTCTCTCTCTCTCTTACTCTCTTCCACTCTCTGTGTCTCCCTCTTCTTTGTCTCTCTCTCCCTCTCTCTGTCTGAGTCCCTTCTCCATTCAACGTATACATGTGGCATCTTTAAGCCAGGAGGAGCAGGCCTACAACAACCGGTTAGGCATAGACTGCAATGCGCTATTTTGTACTAAAAGTTATCGACGGGTTAAGGTTAAGAAAATAGTGGTGGCCAAGCAAAGGGTTAAGGTGTCTGCAAAGAAACTAATTCTTGAAATAAATGCGGATTTAAAAAATCGTTTAATCGATAAATTTGCATACAAATAACCATTAATTAAGAGGATTAAATAAATATAACATATTGAGTTAGAAGATAGTTGAAAAGATAATAAATCGATAGCGCACACTTAACAATACATACCTCTTCACTAAAAGAACCGATAGTTCTATGCATTTTCTAGGATTATTTTTAATTCCATTAAACAGTGAAATTAATAATATAAATTAAGTCCAACTCTGATTCAACAAGTTTCGAAAAACTATCGTTCTCAAACTTATTAGCTTCAATAACTTTCGATGTTTTCGATAATTATCGACAAATTTTATGTTGAATTTGAGATTTTCCACCTAGCATAGACTCTCAAAACCCGAAGTTATAACTAACGTAAATCTTGGTAACAATCGATAACAATCGATAACTTCGATATTGGCTCATCTGGGGTAATTTGTAGGGTTACTGCAAGTAACTGCCTGGCTCAGACTCGGGATGGAGTTGATGCTACAGGGTATTTCAAAGGGTGAGCAGGGTAGGCTAGGGAAGAGGGTCGCTTAGAGCACATACACGCTGCTTGTACCTTGCACATGCAACCAGCTGCTGCCATGGATGCCTAACAAGGTCCAAGCATAGAGGGAGGCGAGAGAGAGAGCGAGAGAGGGAGCGAGAGAGGGAGAGCATGGTAGAGGTAGCGCTTTTAGGAGGGGATTTGGTAGTACCTACTGCTTTTCCCCTTTTCACATTCCCGCCATGCACAAAACTGTCGCCAAAAACAATTTCGTTGAGATTTAAGTTTCTGTTCAACAATTTCCGCTCTGGTATTCGCTGGGTATTCCACTCAGCTCCCTTTCAACCTCCACAAGCGTAGTTACTTCACCCCCTTCGCTCTTGGTTACTTTTTTTGTAGCAACAACTGCCAACTAGCGGTGCAAAAAGGAAGAAAAATAGGAAGCGTTACGCCCACTCACACACACACACACACACATACACACTCACACACACACTCACTCATACAACATTCAACCACATTCATAGATAATGTGCAGCTTGGGCTTGCGGTTATTTTGTATGCTTGGTCGGTCCGTCAGTTCATCTGTCCCTCCGTCTGTCTGTCTGGTAACGCCGCCAGTTGCCAGTTGCCAGTTGGAAGTTGGCAGTTGCCACATCCATGTGGCATGTGCCTCTTTTCACTCGGATTGAGGATTGGGGAATCCAGGATTCAGGAGGGGGAGTGTCTTTTGTGGCTGTTGCGGCAGCCGCCAAAAACGCCGACGCTCATCCAATTTTCCCGTCTCTCGTTGCAAACAATTTTTGTTGCGCTTTACAAAAATTGCATTTTCAGCCTGTGCCAGCAGCAGTAGCAGCAGCAATCTCAGACCAACTCCTGCTCCCACTCCCAGTCCGAACCACCCAGTGAGCCACCCACTGAACCACCCCAGTTGACAATATCGCGCAACGTCGTCGCTTTTCTATTGTTCAACCCAAAAAAAAAGAAAAGTAGTCAAAAACAAGTTGTTGAAATGACATCCCTACGCTTCGTTTTCCACATTCCAGCACCACCCGCTCAGTTGTCATAGCAGAGTCCAAAATACGTCGACCACAAAGTTTTCGAGCACGATTTTTGGTTAACGAAACATTTTTTTTCCATGGGTTGCACGAAAAGTTTGCCGACAGTTTGCCATATCTGTACATCAGTCAGTCAGTGTATCAGTCTGTCAGTCTTTATTTAAAAATGTGCTGAGCACAATCTTCACAGCCTGGCTACGTCTTCTTCTGCTTTCTTTTTTTTCCCCCACTTTAGCCTCATTTTGGCACTGCAAAGTTGGCATAATCCAAGAAGTTATCCTCGTTCCCTTCTTATTCTCATTATCAGACAACCCTAATGGCATGCCTTGCCAAATGACGTTGACAGAGTTGCCACGCTATTTATGACCCAACCTCGAACATGCTTTTGTTGCATGCTAAAAAACACTTTGGTTTATCGATAAATTTCGCAGTCAGCAAGCTAGTAAAATGGCATGAAAATGTTATGGAAATAATGCAAATTGTATTCAATATTAACTAATACTGAAATTATAGAAAATGTAATTCTTTGCTTACTTTTGTATTAAGCACTAAAACTAATACCTGTATAGGTCAAGCGCGCACAACTATCAAATACCGTGTATTTGTTTTTAACTGCCCTGCTGTACCCAGTGATCTTTCCTAAAAAGCATTTAAGTCTTATCTTGTTTTACGCACTTTCAATATTCTCTCTTACACTTTTTCTTCAATTTCCTTTTGTGCTATATACGCAATCGTTTCAACGGGCCTCAAAATTATTATACTTTGATAAATAGTTATCGATATGTGCAGGACTTTCAATATGGAGAAGAGTTTCCACTCAATCAACACAATTCCATCTTTTTCTTAAATTTCCATTTGTGTTACATTTGCAAATATTTTGACAGTCCTCCAAATAAACTTAATTTGTTGAATAGTTATCGATATGTGCATGATTCTCAATATGGAGAAGAGTAGGCAATTCTGCACTCAAGCATGCATTATGCAATCTTCTTAGTACAGTGAGTGAACTGTAAAAGCAAATGTGATTCACTTGAATTGAATTGAATGCACTCATTTCACATAGGCTAATTTGGGGCAAGTATCTGTAGTTGTTGTGCCCAAAAAAAAAAAAAAAGAAAATACAGAAACAGAAATCAAAGTAAATTAGAAGAAAAGACCACAAGTAAACCAAAAAAAAAAGAAGAAAATTAGGAAAGTAGAGGAGGAAAACAACCGTTAAGTGCAATTCAGTTCGCATTGATTGCGCACTTGATTACGATAAATGAAACGTCAACAAGACAAGAGGAAGAACAAAAATGAGAATTCCGAAGAATGTAAGGGAAAGAGAGTACGGAGAAATGGGAGAAAGAGGACGTGCAAGGCTCTGACTAGGCTCCTTTTCTTTTGGGGCGCCCCATTGCAACTGTTGTTGTTGTATCACTGATTTCTTTTGTCTACTTTTCATCAGAGACTGTCCTCTTTTTCTCTTCCCCGCTTGCACCTTGTGCTTTGGTAGCAATTTCTCACATCTTGTCTCGTGTCTCGTCTCGTTTCGTTTGGACAAATCACAGTGTGTGTTGCCGGAAAATCAGTTGTCCTGTTGTGGCACGGCCAGCGAGTGTCCTGCGGCAGCTGCGTCGAGAACGACCTCGACCTCGACGTCGTCGTCGTCGTCTCAAGGCGCAATTGGAACCAAGGCATAGGACATGCCCCTCTTGGTTCCACTCTTCACCGCCTCAGCCTCTGCCTCTGCCTTGATCCATCCGTGCGCTCTTCCGTCCGTGTCCGAGGGGCCCAAGAGTTACATTTGGCCCCAAAACGGACACGGGCATCACATACACATACACTGGAAAAAAAAATCGGTTTAAGACGAGCGTCTTCAATCAAGAATATTCATCATACAAATTGTTTTCCTTAAAATAAGAAAAAAATGGGTCAATAAGAATCTTAAGATACTAAATTTCTTAGAATTCTCAACTTGTTCTAGCGGTAGAAGTTTGACATTAAGCGCGATCAACATTGTTTTAAACGTCAACTATTCTTGTATTGTTTTGAAACATTTTGCTCCATAAGTTGGAATATATTTTTTGCAAAATATATAGAAATTTTAATCTTTTTTTTTAGACTTATGGTCTTGATTATATAAGGTTTTTTACCCTCTTAATCAGTATTTGGTCTCAAACTGTCTTTTCTATTTTGAAGATGTTTTGGTTAAATTTCGGCATTGAAATCTATTTTTTTGGGAGCCCTTTTTTTTTAGCAGTGTTCACTAACACATGTGATAGACTCTCTCACACACACACACACACACCGTATGTTTGCCATTTTGACGCTGGGGCACTTAAGGCAAAGCCCAGGCAAAAAGGACATAAGGACATGCGAAGACCGTAAGGAACTCTCAGCAACCGGAACCATCTCCCTCTCTCTCTCTCTTTCACATACTCTCTGCTTTGTGTATGTGTGTGTGTGTGTGTGTGTGTGTGTGTGTGTGTGTGTGTGTGTGTGTGTTGCATGCCACTAGAGAATTCATTCATGTTGAAATGCGCAAATTTGTTATCAACGCTTTATGCCATTATGCCTCATGTTGCCTTGACTCTGAGATTTCAGCATCCCATTACACAGCAATGTCTGCTCTGTATCTCGCTCTCGCTCCCCCTCTCACTCTCTTTCTCGCTCTTTTTCTCTGTATTGTCTCTTTGGCCTGGCTTCAAATGTTGCCCAACATTTGGCCAACGCTTCGCTCATTTGTTTTTACTTGAATTTATGGCTTTAATAACATAACAACCCTGACTCCCTGCCCCCCCCCCTTTTCTCTTTTACTCTCTTCCCTGTGTCCCCACTCTCCTCATTTGCCCGCTCTACTCCCCCTTTGTAGCCATGACTTTGGTCGACAGACCATGATAGACCGTAAAACAGTCGCAAAGCAGCCCTTGGCCCATTGTCTGTCAGCCATTTTGTTGACCCAAACTGTCAGAATAATCCATATGTATATGTGTGTATGTATGAGTGTGTGTATTGTCTATGCATGTGTGTGTGTGTGTGTGTTGTTTGTTCTTATAGTCGCCTCATTAGATTTCGATAAACTGGTTCAATGCCTGGCCAAGAGGCTGCCTCCAGCCTATAAGCTCCCCTCTCACTCACTCTCTCTCTCTCTCTCTCTACCCCTCTCAATACAATTCAGTAGCTTTTTGAGCAGCTTTGGCCATTTAGTTGTTGCCACAACTTGTGGAACACACACACAAACACACACATTCACACACAAAGTTCAATGCAAAAACATTTGGCCCAAAAGACCAAAGAAACTCGATGGGAAAAAAGGGTGTTGCAACATCAAGTGCAAGCGGTCAGTGGCGTTGATTGAAGTGGCAAATAGTGCGTGGCAATGTGGCAGTGTGGCAGGGGGCGTGGCTGCAGAGGACGGGCAGCTTTAGAGAGATAAATGGATGGTGCAAGCAGGCAGACAGAGAGACAGCGTTTGGTTTCAAGTGACGCAGCAGCTTGTGGCATGTTCAATAAATTATGCGACACAAAAAGCAGACGCTACACTAGAGAAAGGAGTGTGGAGAAATACTGGGGAAGCGAGACACAGAGAGAGAGAGAGAGAGAGAGAGCGAGAGAGGGAGAAGAGAAGCGAGAGATATGAGAAGGAAGACTTGAATTTCAGCTAAACGAAAACATTAATTAGAATTATCTTAAGTGTGCCACAAATGAAGAGGAAGCCAAGTAAAGGAGACTGAGAAAATGGAGGAGAAGTGGGAAACAAAGCATGAGCCAGAGAATGAGTCAGAGTAATAGACAGAGACAGAGAATTGCAGCTGTCTTACGCAGGGTGCCCAAAATATTTTGATTATTAAAATAAACTATATTGAAAAAGAAAAAATTTGATTAAAACTAAACTATTAATATTTATAATTGAAATTGTCCCAAAAAAGTGCAAGTTTAAGAGCACAAAAACCAAATAGATATAGTCATATATTAACTATATATCTCTCCTACTCTCTCTCGCTCGCTTCCTGTTGTTATTATTCGCTTTCGTTACAGAATTGTAGAAATATAAATACTTTAACATCATTTTATTTAAATGATTTAAACTGAAGTACCACACACAAACACACCCTCACATTTATGTGTATTTACGAGTGTGTGTGTGTGATGAAATATTTTAGTAACTTAAGTCGACTAAATGGCAAAGTTTTGAGTCGAAAACATTTTATTGAATATGCAAAGTTTTGTAGCCCTGGCAAAAGCCCTTGCCACCAAGGCCGCAGTGTATTATAAATTAATAAGCACACTAAACGCTCACACACACACACACATATGTATATATATATATATATATATATATATATATATATATATATATATATGTATATACATACACATACATACATACATAGTTCTGCATAAATAATAAAGTTAAATACGCTTACAAGACGCATTTTGCGGTCTCAGTTTACATTCTGAACTCGAAGCAAAACTCGAGTCGAAAACTAACCAAAAACTATAACCAACACTTTTCCATGATTGTCTGTGTGCGTGTATCAGTGTGTGTGTGTGTGTGTCGTCAAAGTCCTGTGGAGCCTTGGGTAACATTTTGGGTAATTTGCGCCCAAGCGTAGCATCTGCAAATGGCATCAGAAGTGCGCGAAAGTTCAAACGAAAGTTACCGCCATAAAACCATATAATATCTCAGAGAAAACGCAGAGCCTTCTACCTCTCTCCCATCTCTCTCTCTTTGTCTCTCTGTCTCTCTTTTCTCCCTCTCTATCTCTCTCTATTTATGAATATGCAACTGCTTTGACTGCGAATTAAACACAACTTATAATACATATGTACATACATATATGAATGCATTGCAAATATTCATTACACATTAAGAACTTCTTAACAGAAATTCATAAACTGGAAAATATTTCTAGTTATTTCAGTACAAACACAATATATTCTTTTTTAACTCCATAATATAGCCAACCATCCTTAGTTATACACTATCGATGATTAAAATGTATTCCACAGGTTAAACATTCTCCTGAAAGGAACAAGTTCCTAAGTCAAGAATATTTAAATAGAACAATTTTTATTAAAATTCAACATCTACGGATAAATTAAAGGGTATCTTTGTGGCAGATTGCAAATTTAGCCTGTAAAAGTTGAATGACAATTTCATGATTTCGTTTAAACGGGATGAAATACCTTTTTAAAGTTACATACATGTTTTTCACTTTAAGAAACTGAAATACATTTTCTAAACCAAAAGAATGCAGCTTAAAAACTTTCGTTGCATTTAAAAAGTGTAGATACAATATCAGCATCTTTATCTACACTTGTATCTGTATCTTTTACTCATGTAAGAAGCACTCAATGCTCATTATTTAGTTTGTATTTCAAGCGTTGGCAACTCTATCAAAATTCCAAGAATTGTTATTGTCAAGCGGTTTGTCGCATTCTCAGGAAATTTGGGTGCCACAGGAGAGAGATAGTAAGTGTAGAGAGAGAGGGGAAGAGAGAAGAATTTGATTTAGTGGCGCATTGGAATCAATATATCAACGCGGTTGCACGCGAACCGCGACAATGACAAACGGAGGCAACATTAACGCACTTAACCTGGCCAATACCAAAAGAAAGAGAAAGAGAGATGAGAGACGAAACGAAACGAGACGCGACTACAATGTGGGCTGAACGGAACAAGTAAATTGTATCTGTGAGATACATTTCCATGTTGTCAGCATTGGCATGATTTATTCATTTGACTTTAATATGAATCATTTGACATATTTTGGTCTCAGCTTTTGTTTCAAGCGCGTCTCTCACATATTTATTTTTGATTTATCTCTTGTCGCTGTTGTTCCCTCTCCCTCTCCCACTCCTTTCACTACCACTTCGCTGTCTGTCCCTTTTTACGATTCTTCGGCTTATTACGTAGAGCAACTTCATTAAGCGATGAATACGAATGCAGCCTCAAAGCAAATGCGACAAAAATTAGTAACAAAATTTATTGCATGTCTTATCAACAGAGTTGACTCAGTGAGTGTGTCCCAAGTGAATGAGGTGTGAGTGTCTGACTGTTTGAGTGTCTGACTGTTTGAGTGTCTTTTGCATTCAAATGAATATCGTATCATTTGACTAAAAGTTGTCAATGCAAAATCAATTTGAGCGCCACTTTATTTGCACATTAACTGCGTGAATAAAAGCGTGAATATAGAAGCGTAGATGCAAAATGAATATTGAATTGAACGAATATAAATATAATCACATTCACTCACGCAATACACTTCCTAGTAAAGATAGTCTCATTTTTTTTTATTAGAACACAAACGTTAATTGAGCATTGAGTGATCTTTTTTTACGAGCATAAATGTGAATGAGATGCATCCTCAAAGGGCCTTCTCTGCATGATAATTGAGTAATAATAGCCTAAAAGCTGATAAAAGTGATCGTTAAATGCTACCAAAGAGTAGCTCAACTAAAAAAGGGACCAAATATCATCAATTTTATATAGATAAGACGCAAAAGGAAGCAATTTCTATTAGTTACTCAAATTGACTAGTTTTCGAAATATCTGTCAAATATTTTACATTCATTCAAATATCACATTCAATTTGAATTTTAATCCATAAACTTTTTAATCACTTAATGGAAAAATATTATAATTATTAGTATATTATTTAACGATCGACACAAAAATATTTATTTAAATGAAAATAAAATTTATAACTACCAATTTAAATTAAAATGTACAAATTGATTAGTTTATTTAATATCCATAAAATATTATTCACTTAATTCAATGTTGGATCTAATCAAATATTTTAAACCTAGCTTTTTTTAATATTCTATTCATTAATTTATTGGTACACTCTTATGAAAATTAAATAAACATTTAACTATTTATATTGAAATGTACAAAGTTCAATATTTCGATTTCTTGAGAAGTTTTATAATAGCTAGTTCTCAATTTAAATAGAGGAGTTCCCCAACCAATCAACAATTCCCAATTACAAAAGTTGATGTACCCCAAAGAAAATAAAGGAAACTCTGTAGTGTTTTGGGTGCCGCTTCATCGACGACAACTTTGACAATGACAAGCTGCACAAAATTTGCATGCTATAAACAAGTAACGATAACAACAACAACAATCGAGGCAATGTCTGCTCAGCAAAAAAGAAAAAAAAATGCAGTAAGCTACAGTGGAGCAAGCTCGACAGTAGGAGACCCAGTACTTTTTGAGTGCAAAGCGTTCACTAAAGATTGTTCTTCAATGTTGCGTACCATCAATAGATGGCGCCACTTGATAAACATAGAGGCCGCTAGCGTCTCTTCTTCTTCCTTTTGCCTGTAACATTGTTAGTTAAATAACTTCCGCGTTTACCAACCGATTGGAATGAAATTTTTAGGACAGGTTTGGACTATAGCGAGTATTATATATACCAAAAATCAAGGCGCTAGTCTTAAAGGTTCTCTTGTAATTCGTCTTTAAAATTTTGTTTTTCAATTTCTAGGGGCGGAGGGAGGCGTGGCAAATATCTAAAACAAACTTGATCAATGCAAGATATAGATAAACCTTCATGCCAAATTTGGTGTCTGTAGCTCTTATAGTTTCTGAGATCTAGGAACTCAAAAATCGGACAGACGGACAGACGGACAGACAGACAGACGGACATGGCTATATCGACTCGGCTGTTGATGCTGATCAAGAATATATATACTTTATGGGGTCTGCCACGCCTCCTTCTGCCTGTTACGCACATTTTTTTGCACAAACGTAATAGACCCATTTGTACTTTTTTAAAGTACTGGGTCTAAAAACAAAATTGACTTGTCAATTGATGGCGGAAGAAGAGTAGGAAGGAGGGGAGGGGAGGGGAGAGGAGAGTTAATGCAACTAATGACAAAAACGCCGTCTCATTCGCATTTGGATTCACAATCGCCTTCCTCATTCGCTATATAACTCCACAATTTCATTTCCATTCTCAAGCTCTCATCCTGCAGACGTTGTCGTCACCTTTGCTCAAGGGCTCATTGGCCCATTTGAACCCGGTAGACCTCTCTTTCTCCCACTCTCTCTCTCTCTCTCTCTCTCTCTCTCTCTTTCTGTTCTTCGTGAAGCCGTACCTTCTTGTGTTGAGAAGCCCCATTTATAGTCGAGTCGCTGATCCGTTGGGTTCTTCTTCGTTCGCTTGATTCATTCGGCGACACTCACTCAATTTCTTGCTGATAAACAAATTGAATGTGGATTCTCTCTCATCTCTCTCCTCACCACCGTTACCTTCACCTTTGCATAGTGGTACTGTTGATACCCTGGGGAGTGTACCATACGGGGGAGAAAACGGAATATAAAACTTGAAAGCGAATAAATAACGAAAAAAGCGCATTGATTTATTTCAGTCAGTTTGTTGTTAACATTTTAACGATTTTGTCCTTGCGTTTTAGTCGTTTCAACTCTGCATCTTCTTTTCTGTTTCCATCCCCCCATCTCTTTCCCTTTCCCTTGCTCTCACTCCCTTCTCTCAACTTGTTAGCTACCTTTAGTCACCTACCATTTTCAGCTTTTGTTGTTGTCTCCGGTGTCTGTCGCTTAGCCAAATTGCTGAACATTAGTCACCGATTGACAAGGCAGGCAAAGAGGAGCCCAAAAATCCAGTCAAGCATTTCTACGATACCCTCTTGGACCTCTCGCACCCTTACCTTACCCCTCCTGCCTGCTGTTCTACCTGACTGCGCCCCTGACTTGGCCATATACAAATCAACTAATTTCAAACTTGTCGATACTTTAATGAAAACGAAGAAGCACAAACAGGAAAGAAAACAGTTGGACAACAACAAAAAAAACAAAAACAAAAAATAGAAGAAAATAAGAATACCAGAAGGCAGTCACAGATAGCAGAGAATTATTCTTTTCGCTGCTGTTTGCTCGGTGTTGCCATTTTAGCTAGTTTATAGCTAGACTTAGAAACGTTGTAATTGTTTCTTATTGCAACTAAATTGTAGTTAAGAATTTTATTACATTCTAGTAGTAGTTTAATATTTTAATAAAGGAAGCAGACAATAGAGGCGATTTTTAATTATAAATATGCTGCAAATGCTAAAAGTAATGTTAAATGTTGAATAGGTTTTCAGCCAAGCATAATTTAATATATATATTGTACTTAAAAGCAAATTAATATTGGCAACAAGATTGGTTGTGAATATTACAATTTATTCGGAAATTATAAAGATTGATTGATAACAATGAGATATCGTCATTGGAATAAGATGAAAGAGACAGTGTTTTAGAATATTTAGTCTTTAGGCTTTCCTAAAAAAATAGTTTAAAATATAGCGCAAGCTAACTTTGGCGCGCCAAAGTTTGGATACCCTTGCAGTGCCCTGTGTAAGCCGTCAGATTTTTTAGAAAATTTGTTGATTTTGAACCGATCGATCCTATGGCAGCTATATGATATAGTAGTCCGATTTACACCAAATTTGGTCAGCCTGTTTAAAACTTAATCAAACACACAATGTGTATATTTGGTTGAGATATGTTAAAAAAAAAAGTATTTCATACTAAATGTTGTTTTCGAACCGATCGTTCCTATGGCAGCTATAAGATATAGTAATCCGATTTACACCAAATTTGGTCAGCCTGTTTAAAACTTAATCAAACACACAATGTGTATATTTGGTTGCGATATCTTGAGAAACAAAAAAGTTTTTCATACTAAATGTTGTTTTCGAACCGATCGTTCCTATGGCAGTTATATGATATAGTTATCCGATCCGGCCGGTTTCGACATATGTACTGCGTGCAGCAAAAAGACAGATCTGTACCAAATTTCATCAAGATAGCTTCAAAACTGAGAGACTAGTTTGCATAGAAACAGACGGACACACGGACAGACAGACGGACAGACAGACGGACAGACGGACATGGCTATATCGACTCAGCTCGTCGCCCTGATCAGGAATATATATACTTTATGGGGTCTGTGAGGCTTCCTTCAATGCGTTACACATTTCGTGACAAAATTATAATACCCTCTGCAAGGGTATAAAAATAGTTGTTTTCTAAGCATGTTTTCTAAGATATTTCTTAGTTTGTTGTGGAATTTTTCCTTCCAACCAAATAAGCTATTTTAAACTATAAAAATATATTATTTTCTTAGCAAGCTTCCTTAGCTGTGTCTTGGCTATCTTAGCAACTTTTCTTTTAGACCAAATTAGGTATTTTATATTTTGAAAATCTGGCAACACTGGTTTCTTCTTCTTCTTTAGCTGTGACTACCGTTTCATTCCCTTCTCTCTCTGTCGTTCTCTCAATGGCATTTGTCATTGGGACCTCGGCACTCTGGCTAATGAAACGCCAGTCTCGACTTGAATTGGAGGCTGCATTGAGGCCATAGGCCATAAAAAGCATTACGGCCAACGGCTACCTGACGGCATTGACTTCCCTCAGGTGTTGTTATTGTTGTTCCCATTGTTGATGCTGTTGTTGCTGTTGTTGTTGCTTTTGTTGACCTTTGAGCTGCCGCTTGATTAGCGCTTTGAGGATGATTCAGAGCCAGAGGCCAAAGCATATCAGCTGTATTTGCATTAGTAGAAAGAGACAGTAGAGAGAGAGAGAGAGGAAAGTGCAGTAGAGATGGATAAATACCATAAGCATATTTCATTCAGTTATAGCTACATTTATTTGAATGGCAACCCTATTGAACTAACAACTCTGTTTGTGGTAAAATGAATTAAATTTTTATAATAATAAAAAAGATAATTACTCTAAATATTGTGGAAGTTCTGTTAGTAGGAAAAATAAGCAAAGAAAGTGTGACAACCTAACCTAACCTAACCTTGTAAAGTGGTGACAACACTGTTTTTAAAAACATTCATTAAGAAAACTAAGACCGAAACTAAATATTATATAGTTGCTTACATGATGTGGTCACTCTGGTTGGCTATTTCTAAGCGTAGTGGCAACTCTTTTTGTCAAGATTGCCAAGCTTCGAAGAGATTTTATTAAAATCTTCCGAATTTCACTTCAAAAATATGCAGCAACACTTCAATTTGCTCAGTATTGTATTGTCAAGTTAAAAAAGGACACTCAAGGGAAAATTTACAAATCATTGATAGAATTACGTATACTAATTGTAAGACAACCCCGTTTTCTTGCAACTCTTGCTAGCTCTACTAATTCTAAGCGCAGTGGCAACTCTAAACTTTTTTCAGTTTTCAGGCCGCTTGACAACTCCGTTTAATGCATTTGTCAACACATTTGAAAAAAGTTTATTTGTTTTTGCTTTGTTATTGCTGCATAATAGACACCGACACACACTTACAACCCTCTCATACACACACACACACACACACACACATCCACACCCAAGTAGCATTTGGTGTCTCTTTTTAGCCTTCAATTGGTAATAGGGAATGAGATTTTGTTGCCGGACGGCATTGCCTGTTTGCATTTGTACAATGGCCAAAAAAAACAGAAAAGATATCTATAACAACAACACACACACACACATTTACACACACACTTACAGAAATATAGTCCCTCCCCTTTTTGACGCCCACCTGTTTCCCTTTTTTTTTAAGGGGAAGGGGAAGTTTTGGGGTCTCTGACGAAAAATTTCAAACACGTTTCAATAAAATTCAATTTGTAACACATTTCAACGCTTTCCGCTAGCGCCAAAAGCGCACACTTTGCTCTCTCCCCAGGAATAAGCCTGCCTCCCCAACACCTCCTCTCTCTCTATTCCCACACCCCCTCTTAACTACACCCCTGCTCACATATGCATGAATTTCCTTTTGCACTTAGGAACAAACTTCTACATTCCCAATTCGCCCATTTGGCATCAATTTTTGCTTTGGCGCCAGCTCTCTCCCTCTCTCTTTCTCACTTTCTCACTCTCTCTCTCATTCTTTCTCTCTTTTTGCCTGTTGGAGATTCTAACCTTCTCCCCATCTCTCTCGCTCTCCATTTTATTTGAGTATTTTAGCATAGCGCGTAATATTTTCGATTTCGCGTTTGTTTCTTTTGAGCTCTCTCCTGGCTCAAGGATATTTTTCATATGTGTCGCACGCACGCACAAAGCAGCGACGTTCCGCCTTCTTTTGTGTCACCCCTCGTTGCTGCCCCCTCTCAATAACCCCTCGCACTGTCTCTGCCTACAAAATGCAAATGCAAACAGCATACGAATTAGTAAAACGGAAACAGGCGTTTGTGTTTTGTAATATTTGCCCCAAAACACAACTCGACTCTACACACACACACAACCAGACACACTCTCACACACACTTCCCCACCTCTTTGGTTGTGCCCTCCCCTTTGGGTTCGACTCTATTGCATTCACTTTATATGGCGAAAAACAGGAAGTAAATTTTTCGTGTTGTGGCAACGGGAGCCAAAAAATGTTGCGAATCTTTAAAATTGGTGTTGTTCTTGGGTGTGTGTGTGTGTGTGTGTTGAGTGTGTGTTTTTGAGCTGCACATGTTGTTGTGCTTCCTTTTTGTGCCACCTTTTTCATCAGTTGGTGTCGCTTTTATACATCTTTAAAGTCCTCTTTCACTACGCTAGCTAGCTTTCTTTCAGGCAGCTTAATACCCTGTGTATTATTTAAATGGAGTAACCTGGCGCAGTGACAGGCGGCAACTCAAAGTAATGATAAACAGAAGCAGACACTATCACAACTTGTTGATGTTTAATTAATATGTAATTAAATTAAAATAATTACTTATTATACTATACGGAATGTCTGTAAGAAATCCTGTAAAAATGCCTGATAAACACAACAGTTTTCACATTTACTAGGCAAGTTCTTTTAAACAACTAACTATGTGATTAATTTAAAAAATAAAATTAAAATAAAAGGCGTATTTACAGGATATCTGGTGGTTCAGCACTTTGCAGACACACGTATTTGTTCATTTGTTTGATGTTTATTTTTGCTGGTCTCATTTTCATAGCATACAATTTGATACTAAATTACCTCAATGGCACGTAATATTACATCTCTTACCCCCCTTACAGACTCTTCCCCCCACCCATGGACAGCCCCTTTTGTGAGACGCTTATGCGTTTGGTTTTAATAAGCAGCGCGTGATTTTCATTACGAAAATGTATTACGTATCTGTTTAGATTTTGCAATATGCGAAATGAATATATGCCACACGCACAACCAAACACACACACACACACACACACACACACACACACACACGTGCGCACACACCCTTAATTCAATCCCCTCCCACCCAAAGCCCCCTTTGTACCCTACACCATGTGTGAGTAACATAATAAATATAGTACAAGCGGGAAAATCAAGTGAAATCAATTTAATACACTTTCTTCTGCTGCTAAAGAAAGCAAAAAAATTCTGAAAATTGTACAGAGGGAGAGAGAGTCTCTTTTTCTCTCTCTCTGTCTCTCTGTCTTTTTCTCCTGCTGTTTCCCCAACTTCTTCCCTGACTGTTCTCTTTTCTGGCTTCTTTCTTTCTTGCCCTAATTTATTACATTTTAATGACTTTTTCATGCACACAACACAGCAGCAACAGCTTTGCCTTTGATGCCCATGATACCCAGGAGGGGGTACTTCCACAGGGGGGGTGATGGGGAAGGGGAAAAGGAGGTGGAAATTGAGAGGTAGGCAGTGGGTGTGTCGTGTGCCGCATAAATCGCGACTTGATTTCGTATTTATATGCATGCTAGTAGATACTATATATAGAGAAAAAAACAGAGACATAATTAGGTGGCAGGAGAAACTCGGAGCACGCGATAAGATCATGACAAATACGAAAAGATATGCAACCATAGATAATGTCACATCATCTCTTTAAGACACAAGCTAAAGTAAGAACGTATAAGTATACACCATATACATATATAGAGACGATATACAGAACATTATAGATTACAGCTCTAGAATTTTATTTAACAAGTAAGAAATTCTTACAATGTTTCTTTACATTTTTCTGGACATTTGAAGAAGTGGTAGATTGAATTGTATTCTGCTTAAAGACTTCTAATTCTTAATACTACTATATTATACCATAATTAGTACGTAAAGGTTTTTGATGATTGTATAGAGCTTATCTGACTTGAATATAATTAAAGGCACACAGTTGGTTATAAAGTTGCAAAGAGCTTTAACATATTCGTTAATTTGGACCATTTAAAAGATGAGTTAAATTAAAGGAAAATTAAAGAAAAATAGTCATTAACTGTATTCAAAGAAACTTTTAAACACATAGATATGAGCAGAGAGGGAAAAATTATATTCCAAAGTTTTAACTTCTCCTTTTAAGTTATTTAAAGATATTTATTTACGCAGACTTTTTATATCACAGAAAAGTGTGTACAACTCTTCCTTTTACTTTAAAAATATATAAGCTGAGTCTTTTGTATAACATTTGATTTTCCGCAGTGTCGGAAAAGATTGCAATGTGAAATCATTAACTGTTAATATCCAACGATGGCAAGACATAGTAATTTTTGCAAAATTATGAACAATTTGGCAATGTGTGGTCAACAAATAATCTTTTTCCTGCCAGGTGGCCAGAGTTTATACAACGAATCTCAAATACAAAACAACAATAAAATAAAAGACGTCTCTTACCAACTGACTCTTATTATAAATGCCAGTCACATTTTGTGGCTTACTCAACACTTCAATCGCTCAGTTGTCGGCTTCTTTTTAGACTCTTTTTGTCATAAATATCACAATTTAATCGCAACGTTGTGAGTGATGATCGGAAAAGGCAGTTAACTGTTTCCTCTAGCTTCCTCCTTCCATTATTTTTCCCCTCTCTCTCTCTCTCTCTATCTGTCTTTTTCCTCTTCTCCTATCGTGTGTCATAGCCAAAAAACCCATAATTAGAGAGCTGAACACGGGGTTTCAGTTACAGGTCTAAAGAAAAGTTCGGTTTGCGTTCGGTTCATTCATTGAGTTTTACACTTAATTATAGAGAGCAAACAGTTGCCATTGAAGCCAGAGCGCCCTCATCAACCGTCTCAGATGGCAGCTGCGGATCAGCCACGCCCCCGTCCCTTTTGGCAGCCCTAAAAACCCATACCATACCATGACATGCCGTGAAAACAAAAGACGCACAATCTAAGCCAAAAATCGCCGACGAAATGAAGTTCAAACTGGAAACGAGAGCTCTAATCTTATTATGCGTCTCTTTTGTGGCACTTCAAACGGCAGCTAGTCCAGCCAGAGGTGTGGTATAAAGGGGGTTAGAGGGGAGCAGTGTGTGTTATTTTTCAACAAGGCTCTCAGGCCTATCAAGGCCTATCATTATCATGTGAACTGATTGACTGACTGATTGACTGACAGCTGTGCTTTGTAGAGTGTTAAGAAGTTGACAGAGGGAGAGAAGAGAGTGAGACAGAGAGAGACACACAGAGACAGAGACAGAGAAGGGAAACTGCAAGCGTGGGATCGTACAATGGAACTAAACTCGACCCCATTATAATCGAACTAACAGTTTAGCTAACCTGAGGTTAACTTTTCAGTTCGACAAGACTTAAGCAATCGATTTTTCAACTTTCAAAGTTTGAATTTTCGCAGCTTTTATTAAAGGATCCGTTTACACTAAGTATCTTGGAACCACTGTCCTAAACAGTGTTGCCGTCTTTGCCACTAGATTTTTGGTACTTTTTGAACTAAGCAAGCGGCAACACTGCTCTTAATTGCAACATTCAACAACTTTTTCGCTCATATTGCGACGTTGCAAATTTACAGGAAGTTACTTGGAAGACGTTGCTATGGAGAATTTAAATGAGTGTGTCTGAGTGTCTATCTATGTATGTCTGTGTGTGTGTGTGTCCCAGTTCAATAGCATTTTGGCTGCGTCTGAGTTTCCGCCCTTTTGCCCAAAAAAAAAAAAAAAAAAAAAAAAATATGTGTAACAAGGCGCCAACAAGAGAAATAAGTACAACAACAACAACAACAACGTTGTCTGCTGCAATGCTTCAAATTCAAATTCAAATTCAATGACTACAGCTCCTTGTGTTTTCCCCCACCACCACCCCCTCTACGCCCCTGTCGCAGTCAGCTGTGCCAGGATAAACATGTTAATTTCGAAAAATGCAAAATTCTATAATCCGATTTAATGTTTTATTCATTTTGCACAAAAGCGAAGAGCATGCGAGCTGTAAAGGGCGAAAAGGAAGGGAAGGAATCGTACTAAGGGGGGGAAAAGGGGAAGAAGAGGAAGCTGTGTGCGGCACTACCTGTGCCACAGTGTGGCACACATACATACACACACACACACACACACTCGCACATACACAGTTCACTGACACACTCTCTGCTTTGGCAATTAGAATTTCAAATTCTTTTTCTCCTATGCGCCTGGTCGCCATTTGTTTTTTGTGTCTTTAAGTCGCACACAGATTGAAGTTCTATATACATGTCTATATTTTGCCAATACAAAAGTATATAGTCTGTATATGGTATATTCGTGTATGTTTCTATTTTTATATCGACAACGTTGGGCGCCTCGCCCATTAACCTACTTACGTTGGGCGCCATTTTTGAGCTCTCTTCAAAATGCGGCTGCTGTTGTTGCTGCTGCTATTACTAATGTTGCGCCTTATCCTTGTTAGATATTCAAATTTTAAGGAAAGAGAGACAGATAGAAAGAGCGTGAGAGAGAGAGAGAGAGAAAATTACAGTGTGAGAATGTGAGAAACATTGTTAGGGAGAGAATCTTTTGCCTTTTGTGCTTGGCTCGCCAAATTAATGTATGTACGAAATAAGCTTAGAAAAGTGGAATATCTTTAATTCAATTTAAAAGACTAACAGATACCCTGTGAATATATTTATTAGGATCTCAACGTATTAATCAAAATGATAGAAAAGTTAAATTTATGATATCTCAAAGTATGAAATAGATGTATAATATCTATAAAACACCTATAGAAATTGATATAAATCCTTGAACTTCCCATAGTAGTTGTAGTAAGTTTTATTGGTGAAGTTTTTGGCACAAAAAACGCTTTCGGCACTTTTGTCGCCTGTTTCGTGAAGTGCTCATCACCTCTTGTAATGTAATTTTGATTCGCCAGCTCATTATATTCTACAACAAGATATAAAATAACAACAGTAACAGCAACAGTAACAAAAACAAGAGCAATTTGAAAAGTTGTTCTTGTCCATTTTGATGGGTTGTCTGCCTGCCTGCCCCGCCCACAGCCTCCTTTCATCCTGGATATACTTTTGGGACAGGAGGCCTCATCGTCATCGTCATCGTCGTTGTCGTTGTCGTTGCCGTTGTCCCTCGATGGCTGCGCATCTTTTGGCGCTGTTTTATTTACTTTTAATTTACTTTTAATTATAAATTCATGCTTTTCTTCATTGGGGGATTAAGCTTTAAATAACGGTAAACATAGCCCGAAAAATCCAACTCGCTCCCACAATTTTCTCATTTCCCTATCTATTTGTCTCAGTGTTTGTTTTGGCATTTCGGAAAAATGTTGTTTGGGGATGCGCCATGAAATTCTATCGGCCATATGATTCTCCCCAAACTTCCTGCTGAAACCCCTTCCTTGCCTTTCTTCATTTTTTGTTTAAACAGGCTCACATTTTAGTTGAGCTAGCGATGGGGGGGGGGGGGGTGGGGGAAAACCCTAGAGAATATTCTCCAAAAGGAATTAATTTCAAATTTCACTTTCAATTGTCCAAAAAAAAACGACTAAATTTTCTGCGGTTCGCTTTTTTTACTCTCTCCTGGCTTTGCAGTTGTTATTGAAACTTCTGTTTATTGTTTTTTGTTTGTTTGTTGTTTTTCTGTTTTTGTTTAGGCTTCAACTAATTTAGTTGATTGCGTTTTAGCCAGCCACGCCTCCCTCACAAACACTGACGCCCCTTTTTTTTTTTGGCATTGTAATCGCATTTGCAATGCAAACTGCATTTGAAAACAGTTTGAAAACTTTTTAAAAGGCCAGAATGGTGTGCTACTTTTTAGTAAATGGACGGTATAGATACCCTGTAAATGTGTATGCATGAGTTGATTTCAAATTTGTTGACACTTGAATACCACAAATATTTTAAAAATTTGTTTGCATTTTCTGTTTTTTTTTCTAATTCACTTTCTTGTCGCGTTCTATTTTTGTTGAATGAAACGCGTTCTCACCATGTTATACCCTGTACTCTGCTGTGTCTCTTGTCCAATCGTCCTTTGTGGTGTTGTTGCTTTGGCAGCTCATCCTTGGAAGCCTCTTCTTCTTCGTTTTTCCCATTGCCATCATCATCCTCATCATCCCCATTTATACGCGCAAATATTTGCGCTTTACTGCGTATTTTTCTTTTTCGTTTTTGTTTTGTTTTGCCATTTTTGCCTACTCCCTGCCCTGCACTCTCCTATTCACTCACTCTCTCTCTCTCTCTCTCTCTCTCTCTCTCTCTCTTTCGCTCTATTCTATAGGCTGTCTCTTTCGGCGGCTCTTTGGCCGTATAGATTTTCATTCAATGTGAATGGCGCGCTACGCAACGAGCCGAAATGAAAATGTTTAAATGAAAGATTGATTGGATTTTGATGAATTTCCACTACACACACACACACACAATCACTCTCTCTCTCTCTCTCTCTCTCTCTCTCTCACACACACACACACTTCTCTTTCCATGCAGCGTTCGTCCAAAAAAAATTGATTTTTCCAGATTAAAGTAAAGTAAATCAAAGCAAATCAACTTCTTCTTTCTCGTTTTTGCACAATTTTCATGCGAACTTCCCTTTTGTGTGAGCGTTCGTTTGACTTTTCCTTTCTTTTCTATACAGTTTTCCCCAGTTTTTCCCTCCAGGTTTTTATTTGCAGATTTTGCCAAACTGTCGCCTGTCCAGTCGGAAATTGCTTTAGCACGTTGCATTGTTGCAAGTGCGTGTGCGGCATGTAGCATATAGCATTTAGCATGTAACTTGTGACTGCCCTACGGCCAAGTTAACAGAGACAAGTTAATATTCACTTTTCCAATCAACATTCATAAGCCCATTGAATATATACTCATAAGCTGAACGGCTTTTCATTTTGAATAGAATTGTAGTACAACAATGTCCTTTCAAACGGAAGTTACTCGGAAATGTTGGGTCACATTTAGCTACCCCAAGTGGTACCGACTTTGGCAGAGGGCATATATATACTGCTTATATTCTGCATTTATTGAAATCGGTTAAATGTGAAAATTACGAAAATTTTCTTTACAAAAGTAATCTATGCTAATTTTGAGTGAAATTCTATAAATATATAAGATTTCAATACTCTAGCTCTGATAATTGCTGGGTTACAGATGGACAGGTAGATAGATAGTTATATTGATTTTGAATAATATACAAATATAGCTGAAGCGTAAACAGAAAATCACATCAGGCACTTTTACAATTGCAACTTTCAAGTTAATTCTGTATAGAAGAAGGTAACTTGTAACAATTATTTGTATTTATTTACACATATTGTAATAGAGTTTTCAGGAAAATAAAGTTTTTAATCAAAATTATTCTCTTCTTTCAAAGTACGTCTTTTAAAATGAAAAAACTTATATATAGTTTTATGTAGACTTTGTCAGAGACGAGACTCTAAATTGCCACTGAAAAAATAATGTTAAACTAAAATGATTATATTGCTTTTAAGCACGTCTTTGGAAAGTTCTGCAGAGCTTGTCCAGAAATAAAAGAAGTTATATAAAGAGTAAATTTCCTCTGGAAAATATAAATTTAAAATTAAAACTATTATTTTTCTTTTGCAAAACTTCTTTTGAACTTGAAAAGGCTGGACAATATTATTTGTAGAGTTTATCTTTGTAGAACATATCCTTGTGTAAGTTCTCTTATAACAAATATTAGAATTATATTGTTCCTACTGTTTTATATAATTTAAAATTTTTCTCTTCTTTCAATGTACTTCTTTTAAAATTAAAAAGTTTTTATAAAAACTTTGTCAGAGACGAGACTCTAAACTGCCCCTGGAAAAATAATGTTAAACTAAAATTATTGTATAATTTAAAATGAACACTATTATTTTTCTTTTGAAAAACTTCTTTTGTAGTTGAAAATGCTAGACAATATTATTTGTAGAGTTTGTCCTTACAGAACTTATCCTTCACTTATATCAAATATGAGTATTATATTATTACTGCTGTTTTTTGTAATTGTCTTCTTCTTTTTTGGAAGAACTGCTCTAAAAGTTGTAAAAAAAGAGAATTGATTCAAGAAGCTTTTTGATAGATGTGCATACTTACATACATATTTGAAGGTATACAGGGTAGCTCGCAGTGGAGCGTTTTCAGAACAGATTTTATGAATCATAGTGTGAATCATTTTGACTAATGCCTGTTCCAGATCCCGTTGTTGTTGTTCCCATTATTATTGTTGTTCTTGTTGTTGTAGTTGTAGTTGTTGTTGTTGCTCGACCGCACGCATAAAAACTTAAAGTGGACCATGTAGATGGTCGCTCGGGGCATCATTAGGATCATATGTCATCTCTCTGGCCTAGGCAACACTGTTGGGTATGTGTTGGGTATGTGTGGCATGCGGCATGTGGCATGTGGCAAGCGACTCGCACACGAAACTAATGAATTTTTCATAAATTGCCAACCACCGCGTTGTTGCACGTTGAGTGGTTGTGTGTGGTGCTCTCTCGGTGGTTGCTTTTCACGTTGCCTTTGGCTGCAGTTGACACAAAAACCAGATTAAAAGATTATGTTGCAAATTAACTCGGGGTAGGCGAGACAGCCAACAACAACAGCAACAACAACAACAACAACAAATCTGCAATGTGCCACGCCCACGAACTGCCCTTTATATTTATGATTAGATGAGCGAGATTTTTCGGCCCTTTTTCGAGCAAGAGAATCGCAGAGAAAGAGAGAGAGGTAGAGAGAAAGTGAGAAAAATAGAGGGTGATTCTTGTTGCACTTGCAGCTGCGTTGCTTGCCTCATCCTTTTTCTTTATTATGTCCAATGTGCCTCGTCTAATTCAATTTATGCCCCGCTTGCAAATGGAAAATTGTATTTTTCCATTTCATATTTGGTACATGTATTTCAAGAGACCCTGTACTTGCAAAGTAAGCAGAGTCTATAACGTTTGTAAAATAAAAAGTAAGCGTATTCACTTTTTTGGCCAACTATATAAACATATTTATACTTGACTGAAAAATAAAATTATAATTAACAAATAAAAAAGAAAATGTTAATAATAATATAAATAAATGTAAAATACTTGTAATACTTATTGCAAAAAATCAATTTACAAAAGCAACTCAAAAGCTACAGTTTTCAGTTTCGGCTTTTATGATAAAAATTATAGTTTGGATAAATACCTGAAAATTTCAGCACGATCGGAAAATAAACTCCGAAGCTATTTGTTATTTTTACAGAATGTGTGTATGTTGTACATACAGAGTCTCTTAGTGTCGAGTTCTCTCAACTGTTGGCATTCCAGCTAGTTTTTTTTTTTGTTATGATCAAGTGAAAGCGAATCGAAGGACGATGAGGACCATTGGCCACGTGCTGAGTGCGACGACCCGCTGTGAAGTCCTGCGAACCCTGCAAGTCCTGCAAGTCCTGCGTGTCCTCTGTCCCCTGTTCACTGTCCCCCTTTTCTTTCCGTGTCCTTCCTGCAACTATTTCCATTTAATATTTTCATTACTTTTAGGGGTGTAGAGGAAATTGCTTTGCCTTTGGGCGTCTTTGATTTTCTGCCCCCTTTTAGTCCCTTTTTAGTCCACGACTCGCGCAATTTCCGTTATTAGCTCGATTGATTTTATTGCAACACTTTTGCCTTGGTGGGCGGGGTAAGAGATATGTCATGGGCATATTTCAATTTATAATCATAACTTAAAGGGCTGCAACAAGCCACAGCAGGTGGCAAACGGCTCGACTTGCCACTTAACGCATGCCTCTCATGTCTCTCTCTCTTACTTACTTGCCACCATCATCATTTTGCTTGCATCGTCTTGCAATTTTGCTGTATGCCTTCGTCTAATCCTCTCTGGCAAACACCTTTTTCATTGTTCAGGGCAGACGCTACTTGCCACATGCCACATGCCATTTGCCACCCTGCTGCCTGGTGCCTGGTGCCTGCTACTTGCCACTTGCCACTCGACAAACAATTAATAAGCGCTCGAAAAATGTTTGAGGCGCTTATCGCGACGCTTTCACGCTCAGCCCATGAAGAGTTTGCTTAAAGGCAATGGCTAAGCTCTGTGGGAAAGCGTCTTTTGCATAACAAGTCGACTATGCAATACCCTAGAATAGTATAGACTGGAATTAACGTAAACCTCAGGTATACTCAGTATTCTTACTTAAGAATTTCAAATAATTACTTGAAGATATAATTATATCTAAAATGCTAAAGTCTGAATGTCTGTTGCAGAGAGTTTCTATATGACAGCTATATACATATAGTACAGTCTTATTATATTATTTGTTATAAAAGTATATACTTTAGGTTTACATTTTGACTCTGTCATGGAGTTGTATATTTCATCAGAATGTCCAAGTATCTTTCATAAGCGTTTAAAGTTAGTGTATAGCAAACTTATGGTTTATTTCGATTAAATTCGGACTTTGTTAGTGGAGTTTTTTTTTATTTGTACAACATTTTAAGTAGTTCTGATTTTCCACTACCTGCAACATCTTTGATAAGACAAGTTTACTCAAGTGGGGCACGAATATATAAATTATTATAGGGTATAGTAAACGAGAATTTATTCTAAAATGAAATATTTAAATTTAAATTTTAAATTTGTTTTAAATTTTAAAGCAGTGTGGCAGTTTAAAACATAATTTATGCTCTTTAGCAAATACATTATATAGCTATTTTTACAACGGATAAATATAGAACAAAGTGTTTTTGTTGTTCATCTGTAAATAATTAAACTGTGCAAGTGACAACAATTAAAGCCTCTCTTCAAACTTGAAGCCTAAAGCTGTAAATTTTTAATAAGTCCTAAAAAAAAACGAGTGCGAACTGCAGGTAAAGCCGCTACAAAAGGGGAAAGAGGGAAAGGTCAGTGGATGGAGTAGGAGGAGGATGAGGAGCAGGAGAAGGAAGAGGAGCAGGAGCAGGAGCAGGAGGAGGGGGTTTTGTCAAAGAAAGCGAAGAGTGCGGCGCTTGCTGATAATGATGGCTGCTGTTGTTGTTGTTGTTGCTCTTGTTGTTGCTGGTGGCGTTGCTAAATTATCAGCACACCAAAAATGAGAGAGAGAGAGAGAGAGAGAAAGAGACAAAAAGGCCCAACCCAGGTCGAGGCAGCAAATCGTCCCTTAATAATATTAATTCCGCCGTCATAACAAAATTTAGCGTGGCAAACGATGAGGCAAAGGCAACAAAAAAAAAAAATAGGAAAAGAAAAAAAGGATGAACCAAAGCGCTGTAAAAATGCTTTGATCATTGGCAGCCGCCGCTGACGTTGCAGCCACCCACGCCCCCTGTCCCCTGCACCCCCTGCTCACTGCCCATGCCTCCCACGCTGCCCTTGCCACATGCCACACGCTCAACCTGAAGCTTCAAACCTTCAAGTCGTCGTTGTTGTCGCTGTTCCCTCGGGGTGTTATTAGTCACATGCGGCGGCAACGTCGCTCTGGGGCAACGTGTGGCAAGAGGGGGGGTGGCAGAGAGACTGTGGCAGAGGGGCAGCGCTTGTGGCAGGCTGTTGACTGGCTGGGGTTGCCAGTCCGCTTGGATTGCTTTGGATTCGTTTTATTTTGCAAAATCATCTGCCATGAGAGCGCGTAACTGATAGCAGTCTCCCTTCTTCCTCTCCCCCTCCCTTCCACTCCCACTCCCACTCTCTCTTTCTCTTATTCCCTTCTCCCCCATTAACAGCCTTCCCCAAGCTACAAATCGGACTGTTGCTGTTTTTCTTTAGATCATTAACGTTTGGGTTGCACGCTTGGTTTTCACTCGCGGATGCAGTTGGGCAAATAATGAAGCACAGCACGAAACTGAATTGAAGTGGAGGGAAAATAGGGAATATCACCAATTTTCAATGCCGGAAAAACTTGTCGAAAAATTCTAAACATCATTTCAATTTTCAAAAGAAATCAAATTCAACTGCGGAAACAATTAAAGAGAGAAATCAAAATAGAAAAGCAAAAATCAAATTATGCCTCTAATAAAAGTAGAAATTTTAAAATAAAAAATGTGAATGAAGTGGAAGAAAAGTAAACGAAAAATTCTAAACAACATTTCAGTTTAAAAAATGGCAACTTTAAATGTGTTTCCACATTAATAAAGTACTTGAATCAAACTATTTCTTTATTATAAATATTTTTTAAAATATTCTGTTACAAAATCTAAAAATTTAGATATCAAACACTTTATGTGTAAAAAAAAATTAAATCGAACAAAACTAGAAAGAGAAAATTACTTATTACAAGTACACATATTTATTTTTACAATTTTGATAAAAACAAAAACAACTTTGCAGAAATAAATTTAAAAATGCCATTTTAATTAAGTAAACAATCAAAAAGAAATTGTCGTATAATGTAAAAAGAAAACTTATTATTGTTTGAAAATCTTCTAAGCCATTTTTCGTTTTATTTTTTCATTAATTTTTGATTTCATCTGCTAAAAATGTATAAATTTGTAGGTTAGCTCTCGAAATTATAAATTCGCTCTTAGAGCTTCTCATGTTTCTATGTTGACATTGACATTGTGAACTATTTTCCCCGACTCATATTTCTGACTTTTCTCACTTTGTACATTTTTCTCACATTACTGTCCATCGTTTTCCTTTGTATGCCACTTTCAAGTCAATAAATTTCCTATTTGTTTCTATTGTTCTAGCCGATGTTTTATTACTTTACTCTTTTCCTCCTTTTTTTGTCTTTTTTTCATGTTACATTTTTATTTTTGCAATTTTCTTCTATTTTTGATGCGTGTTGTATGTGCGTTTGCGTGTGTTAACACTGTGTGTGTGTGTGTTTGTGTGTGTGTGTGTGTGTGTTAAAGGGCCAACCGCTACTTTGCTGTCCCTCTTCACCCTTCGCACCCACGCTCCCCCTTTTTCCCCCACTCTTCTTCTGCCCCTCATCTCTTTGCGTGCATTGAAGCATAAGCAAAGTGCAAATCGGGGCCGCTGCACACTTTCCAAAAAGGAAAATTGTGCAAAATAAAGAATGGAAAAAAAAATGAAAATTATACTCGCACACACACACACACATATGCGTATTATAAAATAAAAGAAGAGGAAAAAAAAATATAGAAATAAATCGAGTATAAAAAATTGTTTCAAGGGGTTGCAATTCGTTTGACAGCGCTTCGTGAATTCTTCTTCCTTCACTACTCTTGCCTCTCTCTCTTTCTCTCTCTTTCTCTCTCTGCCTCTGTCTGTCTTCTTTACGCTCGATAAAAATTGCTCTTGAGTGTGTGTGCGTGTGTGGGTGTGTGTGTTTCCCTGCCCTATCTTCTATACGCCCATTTGGTTGTGCAGGCGTGATTACCTGCCTGCCCTTTAGCTATTGCTCTCTCTCTCTCTCATTCTCTCTCTCTCTCTATCTTTCTCACTACTTCTTTTCTTTTTCTTTTGCTGCTGCCCCATAGAACTACGCAGCATGCAACATCCCGCTGACTGTCCCTGTCCTCCTTTTCCTAGAAGAAACAGCCAAAGACGAGAGCGGAAGAGAAGAGAACAAAAAAAAACCAGAAAATTTAATAAAAGCGCAAATTAATTTTGCGTCCAACCCTCGTTGATTTTTTTTCTGCCATCTTCTTCTTTTTCATTTGGCCTGCTGCTGCTTCTTCTTCGTGCTCAGTTGTCCTCTAGTTAGTTACAAGTTTGTTCTTGTTGTTGTCGTTGTTGTTGTTGTTGTTTTGGGGAAAAGTTTGGGCTTCTCTCTGGCGGAGTTTGAGTTTGGCGCTGGTGCGCTTAATTTATGGTCTCTAGGGCCCTGTCTACAGATTTATGCATAATTTGTAAATGAAAGTCAGAAACTAATTAAATTGATTTGCCTGCCTGCGTTCTCCCCTTCTTTCTCCCCCTCTCTATCTCTTTCTTTCTCTCTCTCTCTCTCTCTCTCTCTCTCTCTCTTTCTCACGTTTCAGCTGTTGTCTTGTCTTCTCATTTTTCTTGCTGATTTCGCGCCTTTTGTCTCTAGCAGCTAAACTTCTTTTGTATAAAAAGCAGCAGAGACAGTGCACATAGAGATTTAGTCGCCTTAGTTCGTCACTTGAGACAATGCTCAAGTATGAATGCATTAGCATCTGAAAGGAATAGCTAAATAATTGACGGAAAGAGATAGAACGACAGAGAGCTAGAGACAATGTAAAGTTCAGATTTCTTAGAATTTTACACTTTTGCTAAAGTCAATCAATTTTCAGAAAAATACGTTACTTTCAATTTGAAAAAAGTTAATATCTAATATCAAAATCTGAATCTTATCTAAGTCCTTATAATGTTGGAAATGTTTAAGTAAAGAATTTGTTAGGGTTAAAAAAAATTAAGAAAATATGGAAAATAATTAAGAAACTATGGGCCATTTTCTCATCTTGCCGTTAACCTTAAAGGGAAGATAAACTTAACATTTTGTTCTCTTATCGGCAGGTTTATCTTCCCTTTAAGGTCCCTTTAAGATGAGAAAACGACCCTTAATCTATTTTGTTGCATTGAAGTCAACCTTGGCCTCAATGTGTTGAGTCTTCTATAAGAATCTTCTATTTTCCTACTTCCTTCAACTTTTAGTCTCTTTCTTAAATTCCTCTCCTCTCTCTTTCAATTTCTAAAATTTGCTCTCACAATTGATTACCATAAATGTTGCTCCAATTGTGTTCGATATGCAATTTAAAACAGTTGAAAAGTAACTTAACTTAAATCCCAGTCATCCATCTAGAAACATTTCCATACAACAAACTCACAACTTAACAGAACTTGGAAGGGAGAAGGCTTAACCCAACGAAACTCAAGGAAACTCAACGAAACTCTGGCTACTTTAGTCAAATTTCAAATGATTGCTTGTCACCCGGAAAACAGGGCAACAATAACTAAACATATTTGTGATGATGATGAATTCTCCTACATACATCCTATAAAGGGTTAAAAAGGGAAATGGGGATAGAGAGGGAAACAAAAGTAGGAAAAGTGAGGAATGGCATGAGGAGTAGGAAAGAGTTTAGCTGAAAGCGTTTGTTGCAGTTGCCCTCTGGCTATTCGACTGTTTTGTAAAGTTTTCCTGAATGGAGGCGGCAAGTGTACAATACAAACACACACACACACATACTGAGACAACAAGTGGAACAAACTATAAGTTAGTTTTTGAAATTCTCCGTCCATTGTTCGAGCTGCTCATTCGGTTTGGGGGTCAAGTCGTGTCCGCAGCGTACAACGCAAAACTAACAACGCCCAAAACGTGATTTTCGCAAAATTTTCACATACACACATAGAGAAAGAGTGCAAGCGAAAAAGGGAGAAGGAAAAGAAGAGAGAGTAAGCGAGAGAGAGAGAGGAAGGGAGAGGGATCCCACAGGTCGGTTTCGGTCTCGCGGTTCGCGGTTGTAACTCCTCCCTCAACTCCTCATCCTCATCCAGCCTGTCATTTCTTATACCCGTCATTCGAAGGGCTAAAGGGTATATTGTATTTATGGCAATGTATGTAACAGGGATTAGAAAGCGTCAAAGACATACAGAAGTAAGAACTATAGCAAACAAAACTAGTTCTCCATCACACCTGCAATTTTTAAATGGATGTTTAAGGTTCCCTTTAAATATTTTAAAGCATCCGACTTAGTCGCATCAAGTTCAATTATAGAAAATAAAAGTTATAGCTGTGTTTACAATTGGAGCTATGATTTTTATAAATTAAATGAGTATCTCATAGTCGGGAGCTTGATTTTGGTGTTATTACTTGTTTCTACCTAGAGCAAGTTTTCTCCTCGGGAAACGTAGACAAAGGCAAACAAAATTACACGCTGTGCGGAAACGTGCTAGAAAAATGAAGCGCGAAATCAATAATAATCCACACACACACAGCCACACACTCACACACACACACACACTCGAATAGCAAGAGGAAGAGAAGATGAAGAGCAAGAGGGAAAGCCGAAGGAGTGGGTGAAATTACAAGCGAAATTGGCGCACAAAAGACAACAAAACTACAAAAATGCTACGTGGCCGAAGCGACTAATGCAACAATAGTGACAACAACAACAACAACAACAACAACAGCACACAAAACACAACACACACCACACACAACAACTGGAGATAACAACAACAAAATGTTAGTGCAGTTTGTCAAACAAATCAGCGAAACTAATTGATTGGACCCGAGTGTGGCACGGAACGTTCCTGCCACTTGCAACCTTGCAACGAGCGGAAAATGAAACTGAGTTGCACTAACTGAATACAGCGATTTGATTTAACGACAGCATTTAATGACACACACACACACACACACAATGCACACACATGCATACACATGTAATTGACAGGTAAAGGTTGACAAGGAAAGAGAAACAAGGATGCCAGAGAAATTAACTAATTGAAATGAGTAATAGACTGGTGTGAATAATTGCGAATACAGATAGAAAGATAAAGATATAAAAGTTAGATGAAAATGGAAAAATTAGATATTCAACAGAATTCGAAATAGAAAATGAGAAAGAGATAAAGAAATATAATAGCTAAACGATTGATAGATAAAACATATATATTAGTTAAACTGTATAAATTGAATATGGCCAAAGGATATCTTTGAGGATTATTTATAATTATTATTAATAAAATTATATGCATAAGGATTTCCTTTTCTAACATATCTTCTCATATAGCTCACAAATTGACCAACTTATCATTACGTTGTCAGTGGTTTTGACCATAATCCTTTAGATTTATACGGAATGTGAGTTATTTAATCACAGAACTTAAATTTCATTCAATTTGAATTTTTAACGAGAGCAACTCATAAAAATTTAATTGAGAAAAATGCTTCTGTTGAAGTGATTTCTGAGTGATGTTGAACTCTCTGGCAATGTATGTCACAGTAAGCAATTATTTTGTTATTGTTGTTGTTGTTATTATTGTTGCTGGTACATGCACACACCAACAGCAACAGCAGCAACAGCAACAACAACATCAACATCAAAAACGAGGACGAGAACATAAAATTGTTACAAAAATGTTTTTAATTCTTTTTATGCGTTGCATTTAAATAAAAATTAAATTAAATGCACACTTAAAACAACAGCAACAGTAACAATAATAAAACAATTTGCTATGGCAACAACAATTGTAGCAGCATCAACAACGACAACGACAACAACAATCAGCAGCAACAAAAACAACAACAACAACCACAAGCGACAACTACCAAATGCTATTTGAAGTTGCAAAATGCGTTGCACTCAAAAGTATGCAACATTTTTTTCATTCTCCTATGTGCAAAAAAAACACACACACACACACTGAAAAAAGGTTAGTCAAGTGCAGCGGAAATGAGGGCGCAGTGAGCATGTCAAGAAGGGGGATGGGGATGTGTAGGGAAATAAGGGTGCAGAAAGAGGAAGAAGGTTGACTGATTCGGGGTCAAATTGTGTTGGGGCTGGTCAACAACAACGGCAGCAAGTAATAATAATGCATAGGATCAGTGATGTCAACTACTTGCCACGAAAGTAGGACAAAACGACCAAGGATAATCGTATATAAGGATAAAACATGAAAAACAGTGGACAGAAACTGGTAGAAATAGTTTTATTTTAAAATTGTTGATGTTTAGTTAGTATTACTATTCAACAACTAATTATACATTAAGGCTTTATTCAGACTTGATGCAGAATATCTTTTTTTTATTGGCACTTACTAAAAAAAAGAAGAACAATAATTTTATAACATTTTAGATAATTTTTAAAACTTATTATATGTAGATATATTAGATTTTGGGATAAGGGAAATTCGATATTTTTTTCGACTGATGTAGCTTTAAATATAGCCGCACAAAAGGTTAAGACTATGCAGAAAAATTATGTAGTTGTAACACAGGCTACACAGGCTACCTACAGACACACACTCTTACACATAGATACACACACACACACACACTGAGAGAGACGGGGCACGATTGCTGCCACATTTAAGCACAGGAAACATTTGTTAAGCCCCCTGGCGACGCGAAACTACACACATGTGCCCCAAACTCTTGTCAGCACTACCTTGGCCTTCTCTCTCTCTCTATCTCTCTCTTTCTCTCTCTTCTAGCTATTTCATTCTCTCTTCCTTCTTTCTTCTCCTTCACTGTGCTACTCAAGTGAATCCATCGTCGCCTGCTGGTCAAGTGAAATCTATGGCTAACCAGCAACGAACTTGAAATGCTCTTTTAAAGCAATTTGAAAACAAGAAATAAAAAATAATTTAATTGAGATTAAATCTTAAAGAGATTAAGGGTTTATTTCCCTTTAAAGAATCCAAAATAACACATAGGCTCCTTAGAAAATTAGGTAAATAATTATTATAGAAATAAATACTATTCAGTAACCTTGCATCGAAAATAATCGACGAAGTTTTTAGTTGTTAGTGATATCTGCTCAGTTATAGCGAAAGCTTCCAAATACTATAGGCGACAAGTGATTATTTCCTTAAGATCTACTTTATAAAAACTTTCCATAAAAGTTTCAGATATTGTCGTTATTATAAAATTACCTAGCAAGAGCTCTCTTTAGTTCCCTTAAATTTCTGCTCATTGATGGAACTAAAGCTATCGCAATAATACACTGCAATTTATGCTGTTACAAAACTGTTTTTGTGGTACGCCCCGTTGCGTGTGAAGTTGCCTCTTCCCCGCTCCTTTCGGACACTGCTTCCTTCTCCTCCTCTTAGCCCAGTGGCACAGAGGTGCCGCCGTCTCGACCCGCTTGGCAGACTGTTTATGGTTTTTGGCTACAACTTAATTTAAATTGTTTAATTCTATTATTGTTGCTAATAAATCACAGGCACAGCTTGCGCTGTTCGCTGGCTGGCTTAGCGTTTGCTAAGCTGCCACACACACAGGCACATTTATCTTCTAGAGAAAGAGAGAGGGAGATGAGAGAGAGAAAAAGGGGCAGAGAAAGGGAGGTACTGCCTGCTGTTGCCATTGATTTTGTTGTAAGCGGCTTTTGCATTCATTTGGTCCCTAACCTGCCTAATACTCTCTCTACTTTTCTCTCTACTTCTCTCTCCACTTCTCTCTCTATTTTTCTCTCTACTTCTCTGTTTACTTCTCATAGTTTCATTGTATGTTATAAATAACGCTGATCTGGTTGCTTTAGCCGCTGGCAACGCGACTCTCGCTTTGAGTCGTAAATTTACAGCTTGATTTTGGGTTGATTTGCAAATTTCGGATTTGTTTTTAAATTTTCTTTTTTGGGGTCAGCAGTTTGCCGAGAGAGTAGAGGATTTCGACGTGTACATGTGAAGGGTTAAGGGTTGAGGCTGCTCTTGTTATTATGCTTCATTTTTGGTAGTCCAAACAGATTTTTGAATTCGCCAATCGCCGATTTTGTCGACCCGTTTCCGGCTTTACCAATTGCCAATGGCCAAATGCTTAAAACGAGCTAAAAAAAAAAATATAAATAGAAAAAACGGTACATTGCAGTTTGTTCAACTGTAGGGGACCCTGTACTTATGGCAAAAAGAAAATTAATTCTATCGAGATGAAATTTTCAGAACATTTTCCGGACTAAAGTATAAAGATATGTACTGAAACTCAATAAGAGATCAAGAATATAGTATACTTTATGGGATTACCCACTGTCTGACCAATTTAAATCACCATTTTGTGCTGTTTTAAGTACAGGGTCAAAAAAAAAAACACTACACCAGAAAGTTTTTGGCCCGCACGCAACCGCATGTCAAATGCAGGCCACGCTGATGACCAAGTGGGTGGACTGGGATTCAGCATTTTTTGGTGGTTTGGGTTTTGGGATCTGACCAAGCTCTTGACCAGCTGGCGACCGCTTGACATGGCCATAAATAACAAAGCCAAAATGGCGTCCAAAGCACACAAAAATTTGACAAGAGCGAACCAAATGTGATATGTCAAATGCACTCCACAAAACTCGCTGCCATTCTGATATTCTGTCATGATGAGCTGTTCTGCTCTAAAAAGCGACAGAGACATGTAGAAAGAGTGAAAGAGATGTGGGTAGAGTGCGGGAAGGGGGGGATATGGAGAGAAAGCTGGTTGACAATAGCGGTTTAGCGAACAACCATTAAAGTTATAGTTATAAATAAATAAAAGCATTGCATACTTTGCAATTTGGCATTGAGAGAGATACACATAAAAATGTCACAACTGGCGACAAAAACTCCATAAAAAATGCCTTTGTCAGTTCGTTAGAGAAATGCATTCTGGGAATGGGATTTAAGGCAGACCATAGATGTCAACTAGAGAAATGGAAACACTGTATAGCAATTAAAGTACTTCTTTCTACATAGTAGCTTTTATTTTAGGTTTGGTGTGATTAAGTGTCTTGATTTTGAATCAAAGCACTTTCCTCTATTCCTTTATAAACATTTCTTTCACATTTTTTTAATATATTTAAAAAAATGTTGTGAAAAAAAAATATGTACGACTTATTATTATGTAAATCTTTTATTCTGTTAAACATTTTTTTTGACTTGCTGTAAGTATTTAAAAAATCTGAAATTTCAACAATTTTTAATTGCATGCTTTTGTGCGCAGGCTTTCAACAAAATGCATTTGTCAAAGAAACTGCAAAGTGTAAATACATTTACATGTGTATATGCCTATAAATATATATGTAAGCAACAGTTTTCACACACACTCACACAGACACCAAGTCATCAAACAAAATGTGTGTGTGTGTGTGTGTTTGTGTGTGGTAATTTTACTCTTTTGTCTTGTGAATTGCAGTTCGCACAGTAAAAAGAGAGAAAAAGTGTTGCATACTTGCGGGCGGCGCGTGAAAAACAACTGAGTAAAAATGTGTTGCATATTTAAATGGGCAGCTGCAGTTGCAGCAATAAAAATAACAACAACAACAATAGAAAAGCAAGCAACAACATGGCACCCTTATCGAGTGCTGCTGGCGTCGCTGTTGACGTCAACGTCGCTGCCTGTAGCTGCATTTCCGCTTAATGTTGAGCGATAATAAAATACAAACAGGAGCAACAACAACATGCAGTTGGCTGCTGTGGAACGATAATGAAACAATGGACACATACACACACACACACACACACACACACACAGACAGACACACACATGCATTGATTTATGTTTTTTAATTTAAAATTTCCGCATCACTTAACCGTTAAAAATAATAATAACAATAACAACAACAGCAACAGCAGAAAAACATAATAACAATAACAATAGCTTTTGTGTAAAGTGCACCTCAACCTTGTCCCCCTCAACAACAACAACAACAACAAAAGCTTTATATATATCAATATATATAAATATGTATAGTTATATAGTCATACATACATATATAGAAAAGATTTAAATATTGTTAAAATTGCGAAAAACTTTGAACATGTTTTAATTTCCGTATTACAAGCAATCTCTCTCGCTCTCTTGCTCCCTTTAACACATGGCATTTACTTATTTTGTTTTTTCTCTGCTATGCTCTTACAGATTGGGAGGCCACCAACAACAGATGCCACAAAGTATGTCAACTGGCAGCAACACAATCGGCCATGGTGGCATCGATCGCGGCGGTGTCGGTGTCGGTGTCGGGATGTCAATGGGTGGCACAATGCCCGGCGGTGTCGGGGGTCAAGGTGTGGGCGGCCCTCAAGTATCGGTCGGACCACCGGGCAGCGGCGGACCGGGTCCGCATTGTCAGATAAGCGGCTCACAGCCATTGGTTATGCCTGGATTCCCATTGCGTAATTCGCACTCAGCGCATGCACCGCATTATTCGCCATATTCACCATCCAGGTAAGTTAAACCTATCTATGTGGTATCCTTCGATGGGGTAAGAAAGTGTTAAAGGATAGCATTACCCATGACTGGGTCAGATTGTCAAATTTATAAATCCTACACTCTCATAATATACACTCGATTCAATATTGAATATTGAGCAAGTTAATCTTAGCTCTTTTGTGGAGCAACCGCGCCTCTTACAGTTGTCATTTCTACTTGTTTTTAAGTCATTTTGATGTACTTATAGTAATTACTAATTACTTAGTTTTTTAATTAATTGTCGCTTCAAATTCAGCTTCTCATTTTGCTTCTTTCCTTCCCTTTGTTACCATTTAACTTGTCTTTTCGCTTCTCCCACATATACAGGTATAGTGTTGATTTCTTTACAGCTTTTCTGCCTTATTTTGATATCTTATCTCGCTTATCTGAGTTATCTAGATAAAGGTTTACATCTTTCTTTGCTTCTTTAAGTAAATTCCTTTTGTTTTACATAATGTTTTCCTTCTCTTTTTTTCGCATTTCTCAGACATTCTTCAAGTCTATAACTATTTCTTTAGATGCCCCTATAAACTATTAGAAGTTTCTTATTTCGTGTCCCTTAGTTCTTTCAGGATTTGTTTCTCTCTGTCCTGAACATTTGACTCTTATTTCAGCTTCTCTCAATTAGTTAACCATCTAACTTCTCAATTTGTTCCTCTCAGTCAGTGCAATATCATTAATTTATCATTTTACTTCCCATGTCTACTGAAAAGTTTTACTCACAGTCTTTTTCATATTCCATTTCGCCTTTTGCTTAGAACATAATTTCCTGTAGATTCTCACACTGTCTTCTCGCGTTAAGTAGGCTAATAACCTAGCTCATTTAGTCTTTGGCTTAACAAGTTTTTCAATATTGCGGCAGCAACAAAAAAAAAGAAAAAGCGACTTTTATTTCAACTGTGTGTAACTTTCTGGGGTCAAGTAGGTTCATTAGTTTTCCAATTTGCACAGCATATGAGGATGGTTCTTTATAGGTTTACATAGAGTACAATCTCCCTACTATTCATATAGTGTCAGTCGTTCCTCTTTCATTCTCTCTATCTCAGTAAACAGAATCTTTTCTACAACTTTTATGCAATTAGGGACAGAGGAAAGACTCGGAAAGGAACATCAGTAGTTTCAGTTGAATTTACTTTTCGCTATACTGCTCGTGTGATTAACACCCATGTATGTGCGAGGGGCGGCTCTGTAGCCTACCCTTAACCCCTTACAGCCCCATTCACCCTTCATCCTTGCATCATTTCTCTCCATTCTCTACGCTTCATTCCCGTTAGCTGTAACTTGTGTATCATTTTGCGATGCGTTGCGTTGTTTTATTAAAAAAGTTGACAGTTGACAAACTCATTGGTCTCTCTCTGTGTGTGTGTGTTTGTGTGTGTGTGTGTGTGTGTGTGTCAGTGTGTATGTTTATGTCCGTGTATACAGTGTGCTCTGTCTTTTGTTGGTTTTTGTGGTCCTTGTGATATGTCAAGCGGCTAAACCCACTCCACGCCCCATTCTGTGCCTTGCGGTTCTTCTGTCATAAGCCTGTGTCATCATGCATCGCTATACTCTAGAGACGAGTTATGTATATATACATATATTGAAATACCTGCTTTAAGCATGTCAATGACTTTCGAGTAGCGAATGATACCACTTATCAATTGCGAAAAGCTGATATAGAGTAGCGAGTAGCGCAAAAATACTAACAGGTATTGAATTCAAAAGTTATGATTTTCAAATAGTGAAGAATGACACATAGTAAATCAAAAACCAAAGAATTGTGTCGAATTGATAGAGAGTTGAAACCTTCAGTGTAGCGAGTGCATAAAAGTAACGAGAAATAGAGAGAAAGAGAGAGAGAGAGAGAGTATCTTTTATTTTGAAAAGTTTAGAAAGCCTTAGAATGTTTATGCATTAAAGAGTAACAGATATGGTCACTGTGACTCGTGTAATCAACATGTGAATCGTTATTCTATACTCGGTTTTACAGCTCGACCCATGCCTTCCACTCTCTGTCTCTCTCTCTCTCTCTCTCTCTCTCTCTCTCTCTCTCTCTCTCTCTCTCTCTCTCTATATATATATCTTTCCTTTTCTCTATTCCACTTCGTTTCCTTCCCTTCTGGTCTTATCTCTTCATCTTTCTACTCTACTTTCTATTACGTACATTTTATGTTTACCAGGTGTTAATTACAAATGCATTGCAAAATTTACTTAACACGAGAGCTGTACTCTCTTTCTCCATTCCCCTCTGTGTCTCTCTCTCTCTCTCTCTCTCTCTCTCTCTCTCACTAGCTATTTATACTCATTGCATCTCTGTTTCTTTTATTTCATTTACAGGTTTCACATAGATAAACGCTGTCAACACCGATGTTCCTGGAAATGCTTGAGCATCGCCTTAATATTCATATCCGTCGTCCTTACCGCCATGTTGGCATACTTTGCAGGTAAGCATAGAATGGGAAAATGGGGAAATGGAAAATGGGAAAATGGGAAAATGGTGGCACATTTTGGACATGCTGAATGTTGGTATATATATATATATATATATATATATATGTATGTGTGTATGTATGTGTATGGACAACGTAGCGTTGTCATAATGCCAAACACAGTTAATGAAAAATACACATACAAGTGCAAATATCGTAATACACACACACTCACACACCTCCTAGGTATCCTTATGCTCCTAAACATACTTTAGACTTTACTTATTCAAACACACACACACACACACACACACACACACACACTAACAGTACAAGACAAATACATCAAAGTGTTTACTTTACATTAGCGTTAAATGGTGTTACTTCACACACACACACACACAAACACTCTCTCACACACATACGCAAAGAAACTTTGCAAACACAACAATTCCCCAACTCCCCTTAAACACCACTCTCCTGAGTTCCTCCTCGTTGTCCACTCTTGGTTCGCTTGACTGACAACTGTTCATTTGGCCAAATGAATGTGGCAACTGTTTGTTAGCCATCTGCACAATTGACAAGCAATTAGAAACCACAACAGTGAGGCGACATTGCCACGCCTACTAATTTGCCAACAGCCCCTCTTCAGGTCCTCTTCACTAGAAAGAGAGAGAATTATAAAAAGAGTCCCTCTATACAGTCAACTTTAAAGCACCAAGAAGCTAAAAGAAAAGATGGAAGTTGCTGAGATCAAAGAGAGATAAACAAGAGAGAGAGAGAAAGAAGACAAACACATGGAATAGTAATTAGTTACTAAAGCAATAAATATACAATAATTAACACCGATTTTTAAAGATAAAGATAGAAACTGAGCAACTGAATAAAAATAAGCAGATTTTTAATTCATCTCTAAACTAATATTAATGCCTGTCCTAAGACGATGAATTTGATTTTTCCACTTCTGGAACATATATTTAACAAAATAAACCCACAAATTAAGTTTGATGTGTCTTTAATTGGAAAATTTTAGTTTCCCATCTCGTTCTATTTCTATTGCCATTTCACTGAAGTACATTTAAGTTATCAACTCAATTCTGAAGCTCAGTCTGAATTTCAAATACTTAGATTCATATCCTCTGCTAACTTTAAACTTTTTGTGATTCCCTAAAGCAGCATAATGTTGAATGCTACGTGCAGCTGCCACTTTAGAGGAATTTAGGGAGGAGTAAAAAAGGGCGGTCGAATGGGCGTGGCATAGTCCGAAAACTATTTGAAAGGCGAGCAAAATTTTAAAGCCTTTCCCCTCATTAGCTGACAATGCCAAATTAACAGATATTTTGTAACATCAGCGACTTGTGTGTGTGTGTTGTGGCATGCAACACCTTTACACACACAGACACAAACACAGACACATAAACACACACACACACACACAGACAGACAGATAGAGCTTAAACAAAAATGGCGACAGCGCACAAAATGTGATTCGCTTAAATTGAATGCGGCAGCCAAAAAGTGTTTTTCACCATTGTTTTTGTTGCTGTCATTGTTGTTGCTGTTGTCATTGTTGTTGTTGTTGCTGCTGTTGTTGTTTACAACTTGATAATTAAACACGTTTCGCATTGTTGTTGCTGCTGTGGCTGTTTTTGCTGCCACCTTTTAAATTATATTTACAGGTCAATTTGATTTTTTACTGCCAACCTTTTGGCAAACGGAGCAACTTTGTCTCGACTTTCTCTCTCCCTCTCTCTCTCTTCTCTCTCTCTGTGTGGCTGTCTCATTGCAAAATTTGTTGTCCTTGTTGTTGTTATTGTTGTTTAGCTACCGTGCAAGCAGCGCTCGACAAAACTTTGCACATTAAAATATGTAAATTTTAATTTGAAACAAAAGGGTTGACGTGCTGCTTTCTCTTTCTCTTACTCTTCCTCTTCCTCTCATCTCCTCTCTCTCCGTATACCTTTCCCCTCTTTTGTGCTTGGCATTTTATCTAGTGAAACATTGGCACAACTTTTCTGTTGTTGTTCGGACACTTTGAGCGGTTTCTCGCTCACAGCGGAGCTGCCAACTTGCTTGATAAATTTGCCGAACACGCATTTAATTTATGCATCCAAAAAAGATACATACATAAAAAAAAAATGCTTAATGTTGTGCGTCACAAATTGTTGTTTCTCTGTCTGTCTGGCTTGAAATGAGCTGATGTGGGGGCCAGCTGGAGAGTGGGCGTGGCATTATAAAGGAACTCCTAAAAAAGATCCTAAAAAAAAAGCAGATGGGAAAAATCCAATGATGCCTCAACTGACAACTGGGCTAAATAATTTTAAAGGAAATGAATATTGAGCAAAAAATAGGAATGAAATAAACAAAGATGAGATCAAATCTATAAAGAAAATAAAGAAAATTTCAGCCACTATAAGTTCAGGATAATGTGTATTTAAAAAAAATACAAATCGGAGCACCATTTGATATATATTTAATATATTATTTACCTTTATAAAAATTAAGAGAATTAAAGTTTTATTTGAATAAACTTAATACATTTTTCATAAATTTGTTGTTTCAGTAAATGTTAGGCTTACATTAACAGATAATAACTTTATTAAAATACTAAGAAGACTTAAATAATAAAATAAAATTAGAATAAAAATTTTAATGCATTTTTAAAAGATTTATTAAAGTTAACCTGCAATAATTCCGAGTATTAATTGAGCTATTTAGAATTAATGAAGTTAAAAGAAATAAATATTAATATTAAATATTTAAAGAAATTTACAAAGTCGTGATCTAACATCTATCCAATCTTCTGACGACTTAAGATGTTGCTTTTTAAAATTAATTAAATAGAATAAAAAGCTCCAAATTGTAAAGTGTATATATACAAGTATTTATATGATTAACTTTAGCTTTGTCCTGATGGCAATCTTTTATGAAATATTTAAACATATCATTTGTTTTCTTTTGTAATCAAATTTGCATTAAAATAATGTAATTTGACATAAAAAACTTTATAACACTTATTGTTAGTTACAAGTTCTCCCACAAAGTCGTAATTTAAGTTTCAATGGCAATTGAAAAGTTGTATCTAGAAAATTGTGGAATTATTTAAAAATTGTTAAATGAGTTGAAACTAATTCGGAAGTTGCATTTAAGTTTTAATTTCAATTTCAATTTTCATTACAAGTTTCGTGAGCACGTGAATTTCACGTAACTCATGATTGCCTCCCCGTCTCTCCATCTCCCCCTCAGTCTACCCTCTTAGTATCCACTCTTTTTCATTTATTTCTGCTTTGCTCACATGACAATCTAATGTTATCTGAGCGCAAAGTTTCATACCTGCTCCCCTTTTACCTCTATTACCCCTACCAACCAAAAAAAGAAAAACCTTCAAGAGAGCTGCTTACTCATTTTAAAAGAGGGTGTGGGGGAAGTGGGCGTTGGGCGGTGGGTGGTGGGGGGGTGGCATTTGACTTGAAGCGTGCTGCGTTTAATTTATTATCTACGCTTTTACGAGGCAGCAAAAGAGAAGCAGCTGTTGCCTTGAGAGTCACAGGCACTGATTTACAACAATAACAACAACAACATCAGCAGCAGCAGGATCTAAAAGTTGCGGCTTCCTGAATGTTTTTGGGTAACCCCCTCTACTCCCCCTCCCAGCCCCTCTTTGTCGCCCTCCCTCAGTTGGCTGCGGTGTCACAACGTTGCAAGTGAACGAAAACAAATTTACAACAAACCACGAGAAAAATGTGTGATGCCACTTGGTTGGCATAACCTCCCACTCCACCCCCCCCCCCGTCCCTTTCGCTCCTTACCAACCCCTCTTGGTCCCCTCTAAAAGATAACACCCCTCCCCACCATTCAGACTATGCTTATGGGCAGGCACTTTCCTTTAGCACAAAATGAATTTAAGTTGAAAAGTTGTGAACATTTTGTGGGGGAGACTGTGTGGATTTGTGTGTGTGGATATGTGTGTGTGGGGGCCAAAAGCTGCGTGTGGATTTCACTGATTTAATTGTTTTGCCAGCTCTATAGAAAGAGATGCACATAGATAAAGTAAAAGAGAAGCAGCGAGAGACTAAGAGCTGCTTGAAATTTATCTTTTAAAAATAATGTATTAATTTTTGTGGCTGCCCTCGCACCCAGCAATACAGTCACAAAAGATGTGTGTGTATGTGTGTGTGTATGTGTGTTGTGGATGAACTCAAGCTTGTAGGTAGTAGGGGGTGTGGCAACGCAGGGGCTGCACATAAACTCATTTGTGTAAAAAGCTTTTTATGTTGTTGCTTTTTCTCCACTGCGGTAAATGAATTTACGCTTCTGCCACACAAAAGCTCTCACTCTCACTCTCTCATTATCTCTCTCTCACTCTCTCTCACTCTGTGTGTGTGTATTTTGCTGGGTCTTTTTATGGTTGAATAGTTTTAAAGCTGCGGGGTTAAGACAGCAACAGCAGGTGATGAAACCAGCTACAAAAACGAATACGTGGCAAAAACGCGCCATGCGGCATTTTAGCTTTTAATAGTGGCTAATATTTTTGCAGCTGCCACTTGCCCACCTCTTCCTGCCACGCCCCCGTTCCTCTCTCGCTCGCTTGCTCGCTCACTGTCTCTCTGTGTGTGTGTGTGTGTGTGTGTGTGTGTGTGTCGACGTCTGTTTGCACAATAATTTTCTATTAATTAAGCGCAAGAGGGTTTAATAAAATTAGCAAACACTTGCGGGTGAGCTCAACCATGTGCTACAGCTGCTCTCTTGTTCTCCCTCTATCTCTCCTCTATCCCTCCCTCCCTCTCTTTCTCTTTGTCTGCTCGACATTAAAAAGTATACAAACATATATACATAGATAGAGATAAAGAAACATACACACACACACACACACACACACACTGAGCATTGTCAGTTAATTAAGAAGCGCAAACACATGAGTTTCGTTCGTCTGAAACATGGAGTTGTTTGTTTACAACTTGTGTGTGTGTGTGTGAGTGTGCAGAAGAAAGGGTAGAAAATGGGTGGAGAGGCATTGCCTTTAATATGATTTGCATTTTGTTGTTTATTGTGCGCAGGCTGTCGGCATTGTCTGCCCACAAAATTTGGCCAAAAATGTTGTGCAAATTGATGAAAAAGCAGGCAGTCAAAAAAGTGTTGCCTACTTATGTGGGCAGTGGAAAAAGGAGCCCTTTAGCAAATTGAATGTACAAATATAATGTCAGTACTTACAACATTGTATGTAATTTAAATGATTTGCATATTTCATTCTTAAGTAGTCATTATTTTATATAAAATGTAATTAAAATAAGTTTAAAATGTATTTTGGTAGCAGGTAGTTAATCATTTTGCTTACAAATTTCTAACAAACTGAAATTTAATAAAAAGCAGCTGGAAATGTTCATCAAGTAAATAAGTTTTTGAAATTAGCTTGTATATGGAAGAGGAACTGTTAGGAAAGAAAAGTTAAATATAGTAAAGAGGATAAACTATGAAAGTTGTAATATTTATATGTAACTTTAAAGGAGTGGAGAAGAGGAAGAGAGAAGATGTGGATACAAATGAGTTGCCCACTTTCAAGCTGCAATCTTCAATTCCCAATAAAGAGTGGAAACTGTTTAGGGAGATATTAAAAGATAGTTGAACTATTTAAATATACAATTGTACTCAAAGGTTGAGAGATTTAAGATAAACTACAACAAATATATAATTTGTTTAAATAGAAATAAGAAAAAACTCTTTGGAAACAAACTACCCGTTTTATTAGCTAGCTAAAATATAAACAGGGGAGTCGAAAAGTAAAAGTAAAAGAGTGGAAGGTAAGAATAAGTACAAAAAGGGTTGCCTACTTTCCAGCGCAAAGGAAATGTGGTTGAAAAGCTCCTTGGAATACAAATTATCATTAATTATAGATAATTTGACAATTTTTACAAACAAGTTGTTATCTTAACACTGCAGAGCGTGCGTGTGTGTGTGTGTGTGTGTGTGTGTGTTTGTAAATAACTGTCATAATTTGTTAAGGAATATGTGTGATTGTGTCTCTGTGTGTGTGTGTGTGTGTATGCGTGTTATATCTGTCATATCTGTGCGATAATCGACCGCAGTGTCAACAGGACAACAACGTAAAATGTTGAGCGTTCACCGCAGGCAACAGCAGTGTTAACAACAACAACAAGTTGTCAGTGTTGTTGCTCTTGTTGCATGCAGCAAAATGTTTGAGGAGGGACAGCTCGATTTACCACTGATGTGCCACTTTCTATCACAACAACAAACAAAGTGCAACTGCAACTGCAACTGCAACTGCAACAGCTGTGACAACAACAAACAAACAAACAAACAACAACAAACAATAACAACAGCAACAACAACAGTAGCAACAAACAAACTACAACAACAATGATAGCTGACAGAGTCAGCAAGCAGGAACAAGCAGGACAGGACAATCAGGACAGTTAACATGTTTGACTGGCAGTTGGAGAACGGGGAGAGCGGGGTGAGCGGGGCGAGGAGCAAGCGGATACGGATGCGCATTGCAGTAGTTATCGGAAATAGGTTAATCGATTTTTAAGCGGATAACTATCGGAAACTCATTCGATATGCACTGTTTCACAATGTGTGCACACGTCCCCAACAACAAGAAAACTGACATTTCCAGGCTCTCCCTCTCTCTCTCTCCCTCTCGGTCACTCCTTTTCTCCTTCTCTTATCTTCTCTCCCTGGACTGTGTCTTCTTAGCGTTGTCATTTACAGCAGCTGGCCAGCTATTTGGTTGCTTACTTGTTAGCCTGATAGCATATGGGATTTTATTAAGCCCTGTATTTAAAAAGTACAACGAGTCGTTTAAGGTAAAAGAGGATGTCCATTAAATATATATATACATATATATATATATATTTTAACCTATCTATATTTATTCTATCTATATAATCACTTAGGTCTCAAAGCATAAAAGAGCTAGACACAAGGTTCCCTTTTTTGTATGCTGGATCTGTCCTAGAAATTTCATTACAATTTCATAATAAACTTTGTTAGTCCAGAAAGAATCAAAAGAAGAATATATGCAATACATACAGCATTAGTACAGGGTCTGTTTCAGTCAGGATCATTTAGCGTAAGCCTTTGGTTCACTAGCATTCATTTAATTTGACGTTGTGGCTGCTGCAAAATGTTATTTGTTGTTGCTGTATGCATTTATTTAGTTATAGCATACTTGAATATTTGAATAATACTTGAGTGCGCATTCACTGTACATTTGAATGAGCACTCACAAACTCACATACATACACACACTCACAGTGCATATTTGTGGCTAAAGAAAACGGTATAGAGTGAGAAGAGTCTGTTTGTCAGTTGCTTTGACAACTTCAACGTTATATTTGTCAATTCAACTCTGACCCGAGCAAAATTTATTGTTTCTCAAATTGCATTCAATTAAAGAAAAGCTCTTCAAAGATTTCCCAACTCCGATTCTCTCTCTATCTTTTTCTCTCTCCACTTTACAAGTCTTACACACAAGTTTTAGAAGTTATCGAATCTTCACTGTACTCTCAATTAGTTACTTTCGGTTTGTTCATTTTTCTGTGGTTTCTGGTCATCCTTAAGACATTTGGCATACAGAATACTTTTTGCCAAATTTTAGTTTTGCATTTATAAAGCCAATCGGCTGGAAATTCCATCGTACAACCGCAACAAAGAAAGTCAATTAACAAACAGCCCCATTCTGAGTATCGTGTTCTGAACAAAGTAAAGCACTGTCTGTAAACAATCTGCATATTGAGGCAAAATAATAGAAAATGGAAAAAATAACTAAGACAGAACTGCAATATTTTTAATTTGTCAAAAAAAGAAAGTTAATAGTATTATTGAAATATTACTTGGAAATGCTCTAAATAAAGACATGCAAATATAATATTAGCTGAAAGTTAATAAGGATTAATTTATTAACTGATGAATATGGAGGAGAAATGCAGTTAAAGTTATTAAAAAAATGTTTTTTGTATTAACTTTGCTTTCTGTGCGTTCAAAGAAAAAGAGATATTGAATGTCTAATCTTAACAAATTGATAAAAACTGTATTTGTCAGAAAGCACCAATGAAATACGAAATAGGTTTAAAATAAAATATATATTTTCAATTTCAAAGTTTTCCAAGTTGCTTGTTAAATTAGAATTATTATAATTATGAAATAGTATTATAACTGTGCTCAAAATTAGCACAATAGCTGAATAGCTCAATTTGTAGTGCTAAGATGCACTGTATAATAGTAAAATATCTAATAAATATTTACATTTAAAAGAACTTTCCCAGGGATTAAAAAAATTGCTGGAAATATAATAGTTTTGTATAACGATTTTGTAAGCTGAAATTCACATGTCTCAATTAAGTCAGTTGCAATATTCTAAACTAAAAGTTTCTGACTTCTAAGGCTTAATTCTGGACAACTTTGGATGCAAATGACAATTGACCACAACATTCTTTTGGCCAATTTGCAAGAGAAAAAGAAAATTAAGAGACATAAAGGAAAGCATATTGAAAAGGAAGGCAAAGCATATTGAAAGCGATTTCAATTTAAGTGACGACGCAACATGACAACTAGTATTACAAGTCAGAGCTAAGGGCGTGACCCAAGTCCTATGCCACTAACTTTTGTTTCAATCCTCTTGCCCCCCCCTAAAAGTACACTACACTATCCTACATGGCCAGCTGGCCAGGAGTAAGAAAAGTTGAAGCCTTTTGGCCTGAAAGGTGTGCGCTTGTCGTTTAAATAAATTATTTCTCTTCAAGGAAGTGCAATTAAGAAAATGCTTCATAAATTTCTGTAACTTTGTCCTGCTGCCGTGCAGTATCCCCTCACTCTGTTTTGCTCACACACACACATTCACTCTCTCTCTCTCTTTCTGTTTCTCTCTCACTATCTCTCTCTCTCTTTCTGTCTCTGTATACTTCTCTTTAATTTTCCTTGACTCTCATTAGTTTTAGAGAGGCACTTGGTCTCAACGGGCACGTAGATTCAATTAGTTGATCTTAAGTGCAAGCATTTCCGGTTCCGTTCATTGCTTGTGCCACATTCTAAAGAACTGAAGAACTAAGAACTAGAAAAAGTGGAGGAAGAGGAGGCAACAGCAGGAAAAGTTAACTAATCGAATTGAAAAACACATACACACCCTTTTCAACTGTTAAATATAAATAACGACTTGACTTTGTAAGGAGTGTCCTGTGTCAACTATTTAGTGTTTAGTATTTAGTCGACCCTCTGTGCACTAGGAAAATTGAGTCGTTGTCAATTTCAGCTACACACACACACACACACACACACACACAGACACACATTATATAAACACATAAATTTATCGACTTTCTTACACTCCCTCCTACTCACACTTGTAACTAAAATATCCTTAGAGTTCACAGCGGGATAGGGTTGCTTATTTCTTTACTATGACTGCCACAAATTGTAATCAAATTTAATTGGTGTCGCCTCCCTTACCCCAACCTCTTTTCCTTAACCCCCTTGCGTTGTGTGACACAGACAAAGAAAGGCGCGGAAAAACTATGCCAAGCTTTTCTTGTTTCCTTGTTTGTTTGTCTCTATTTGTTGTGTGTGGCAAAGGACAGGCTCCATTTTCATTTTCACTTCCACTTCCACCTCCATTTCCATTTCCATTTCCACTTCCATTCTCATTCCGATTTCCAGCGCTCGTTCCAGTTACTTGACCAGTTGCGAGCCACTTAAATGAAAAGCTTGTTAACCTAATAGAACAACATACCATGACGTAGTACCCCCTCTCCCTCTCCCTCTCCACTCTTTCTCTCTCTATCTCTCTTCATATCTCCATTCTTCATTTAATTCATTTATTAATGATGTTTCTCCCATCCTGTCTTATACGAAATAAGCATAAACTGTATATTTTTGTACTCCATTTGAGTGTGTGTGTGTGTGTCTTTTACTTTTCTTTACCATAAGTATTTGCGGGAATTAAAAGAGAAAGAGAAGAAGTAGTTGGAGCAAAAGAAGTGAGAAGAAAAGCTAAGTTTGTTTAAGTTTAAGAATCAAATTAAAAATTAAGTTTGACTTACCTTTTTTTTTAACTTTTGTTTACAATTCCCAAATAGTTAAAGCATCGAATTAATGCTGTTGTCTGTAAAGTTTTTAAAGAAATTTGTAAATACTTAATAGTAGACAAAATAATAATACATTCAATTAATTTTTAATTATAAATAAAAAAAAGTTTACACTAAAATTGTGTAGAAAGTGCTTTTGAATTTGAATAATTTTTAGCTATAAATATAATAATAAATAATATTATAATTGTAAATTTAGGTTCATTCAGATTCAATTGAAATGTCTTCACATCTTTTACCAATATCAGTTTACTTTTACCAATTAAGTTTTATCAAAGTCGTTTAAAAGTTTTTACATTATTTTTGAATCAATATAAATTTGGCACCTAATTTTTCTCAGTGCACTTGGCCTATAAATATCGAAGAGTATGTAGTATTTTCAGCTTTCTTCTCTTCACTTAAATTAAAAGCTCAAGAACCAAATTGAGGCACGTTCGTTGACGTTAATTTGTCGTGCCTCATATGAGTAATTGCGATTGTATGTATAGATGTGTGTGTGTGTGTGTGTTTGTGTATCTTCTTTTTGTGTCTATATGCGACTGTCTCTGTATGTGTGTGTATTTAGCTGCTTTTGTGTTTCTTTCCGTCTGTCTACAGCTTTGTTTGTATCCTGGGCCCATTGGCAAGACATCAACAACGTCGACATCATTAGGTCGCATTAGTTTACATGTTCGTTCGCTGTCAAGCAGCTGTCGATGAAGAATGGGAATTTATTTTGTCTATGGCGCCATTACCATTCCCCTATCCACCTACCCACCTACCCTCCCTATCCTCACCCCTCTCTTTTCCCATTCGCCTTGGGCCATTAACATAATTTCAATGTGACCCCGAGAAAGTCGCTTTGTCTAATTGCTTTGTTGAAAATCATGGATAAAATAATCGTTGAATGAATGATTTTCATTTTCTTTTTTTTTCTTGTTGTATATTATTTTGATTGATTGACTTATAATTTATTGGCTGATTGAAATCCCATTGTTAACTGATTGAAAGCGTTTGCATTGTTGAGTGATTTTTCGATGGTGTATTTTTAGCAAATTAGAATTGATAATAAGCTTGTTGTGTTGAGTGTGAAATACTTGTTTAATCAAATGATTGAGCAGAACAAAAAAATTGATAAGGCAGTTGATTGAAATGGCAGCTGCTTAATTATGTTTACTTAGGCTGATTAAATGTAAAGTAATTGAATACATACTGAGCTGATGTTAGATTTAAATTTTACATTTGAGAATAAGCTTGTTTATGATTGATTGATGTGTCAAGTCTGTGTTTGAAGGTAACAAGTGAGTAACAAGTGATTGATAAAGATTGAAAGGTGTAATATAGTTGACAAGTGAATAAATAAAAGATTTGATTGACGAGTTGATTGAATGAGCCTAGCTGTAGTCGTATTTAACAAGCTGTGAGATAAGATACAATTTGCATTCAATCATGATTGATAATTGTTGTACTTGCAACTACAAATTGTGGGTGCTTTTTTAAATTTCATACCGAATTTCACAGTCACGCTGTGGCCCAAATACGAGCGCATGTCGAGGGCATCTGGCGCCATTGCCAAAGCTCATAAATTTAGTAAGTTATCGATAAACGATAGCCAGCCACAGACAGGCATCGATGGCAAGCAAAATGCAAACGTGTTAACAACGCGTACTTTGTGTCTGTTCAGAGTGTGTGTGTGTGTGAGTGTGAGTGTGTGGCACATGTGGTTGAGGTCCGAGCAAAGGGATTGAAAGAGAAAGAGGCAAGAGACGAGATGTGTGTGAGAGAGAGAAAAAGGGCTATAGTTTTGATTTATGGACGAGTGCATATTAATATGGCGTTAAAATATGATGCCAAAAATTTATGTGTTTGAAAAAAAGTAGAGCAGAAAAGAAAGAAAGAGAAGTGTAGAGAAGGCAAGGAAAGAGTTGAAAAAGGAGCAAACGAAAGGAAAGGAAAGGAAAGGAAAGGAAAGGGTTGAGAAAAGTGTAAAAGGAAGAGGTGTAGAAGAACAAGAAAAAAGCAGGGGCAATTGCAGCTGTGTTCGGTGAGCCACAAGAACAGCTCCACACATACACACACATTCACACATACACACATACTAAACATTATTGCCATTGGCCCAAAAGGAGCATCAGATTTATGGCGTTAAATTTAGCATCATGCGATTTATGTGCGCCACATTTGGAGACTTGCAACTTGCAGCCAAAAAAAAGAAGCTAATAGCAATGGCTACAGTCGAAAGAATCCGACTGTAAGAGACCCTGTACTTCTATTGTACATACAAATGCCCCACAAGCTTTGTCAACTCTGGGTGCCCAAATTGGTTGGTAGAAATCAACAAATTTCTGATTAAACTTTAACCAACTTTATAGATTTCGTATTGGATAATTTTAAGTACTTATAATATTAAGTATAAATTGAAATTCTAACGCATCATTTCCCTTTTCTCTGCTCATTTCCCTGTCTTTACACAGCAGTCAGTTCAATGAAACCGAACATGGACAGCTCAAATTGCATCCTAGTCCAAGACGTGAAGTCGCAACCTCATGATCTACGAGGTGGAATCGGTGGCAAGGGAGGTGACAACAAGGCGTTGGGTGGCGCCACAGCTTATCCCACTGAGGAATCGATACAAACAAGTACATCGGATCATGGCAGCAATGGTGGTGCTGGTGGTGTTGGTGGTGGTGCGACGGGTTTGGCTGGTTTGCCACCTGGGGCAACGGGTATACAACAGCAATTGTTGTTGCAACAGCAGCAACCACATGCCATCAATCAACCGTTGACACCGTTGGATGCCACAAATACTCAGCTGCAGGATCAACTAACATATGGTGGTGCCACTGGCGGTGGTGGCATTGGTGGGCAACAGCAACAGCATAATCTGTTGATGCAACAACAAGGGGGTCATCATCATCCGGCGTTGCAACAACAACAGGGCATCGGTTTAACCGGTGGCCAATGGCCGCAAGTTGTCGAACTGAAGGACTTCAATGAACTCTATCATGCCAATATACCAGCCTATCAATTCTGGACTCTTGAATTTCGCAACAAGCATCCGGCATTTATACGTTTCAATTTTACACTGCCATGGGGCGCACACTTTGCCGTCTATTCACGCCGCAATGTGGCACCATCGGTGACGCAACATGACTTTGTGGAGTTCATCAAAGGTGGAAGACTCGATAGTCATTTGAGGCATCGTCGCAGTACCCACCATGGCAATGTTACCAATAATTTTGATCTGATTGATGATCTGAGTGATGAACCAAAGAAGCAGCAGCAGCAACAGTTGCAGCAACAGTTGCAGTTGCAGCGTCAGCGAAGACACAACAGCAACAGTTATGAGGATGATGATGACACTGGTGATGATGATGATGATGTTGGGGATTCCCAAAGCGAAGAAGATTTACCAGATTCTATGGAAGATATCTATAAGGAGAGGCATGCCTCGGTTGCAAGTCTTGCACATCCGTTGCACAAACGATCGGCAGCCGATAATAATGCTGGTGGTTTGCCTGCTCTCGATATGGATGCCATGACAGTGAATGTATCCCTTTTACAATATCTGGACACTGGATTGTGGTTCATTTCGGTTTACAATGATGAATTGGTGGCACATTCTGTGTCCTTGTTAGCCGAAGAGGCGGAGGGAGTTAGCACAACTTGCCCCAATGATTGTTCTGGACGTGGCAGCTGTTATCTTGGCAAATGTGATTGTATCGATGGTTACCAAGGCGTCGACTGTTCCAAGAGTAAGTATAAACATTTTCTCTCTCTCCCTCTTTCTATTTCTCTTTATTACGTTTCCTTTTCTGTCCTCTTCTCACTTACCTACTGTCCACTCAAGCTGCAATTTAAATTAAAAACTTACGCCAAAGTTGAGCTGTCAACATCACCTGCTTTTGTTTGTTTTGGCACCCAAAAGCCAAGCCCGGTCAGTTCAGACCTCCTTCCTCCCAAAAAAAAAAACAAAAAAAAAATGGGGGATAGACGAAACCCAAAACCGAATTCGAAATCTACTCGAAATACTACTCGGCACATTCGCGTCTCCCTTTGTTTTCCTTCCTTGGCACAGTGGCAAAAGAAGTGTGTGCATTTAAGTCAAAGCATTAAAAAAATATAGCGCAAGCTAACTTTGGCGCGCCAAACTTTGGATACCCTTGCAGTGCCCTGTGTAAGCCGACAGATTTTTTTCAAAATTTGTTGAATGTTGATTTTTAACCGATCGTTCCTATGGCAGCTATATGATATAGTAGTCCGATTTAAACCAAATTTGGTCAGCCTGTTTAAAACTTATTCAAACACACAATGTGTATATTTGGTTGCGATATCTTGAGAAACAAAAGTTTTTCATACTAAATGTTGTTTTCGAACCGATCGTTCCTATGGCAGCTATATGATATAGTTATCCGATTTACACCAAATTTGGTCAGCCTGTTTAAAACTTATTCAAACACACAATGTGTATATTTGGTTGAGATATCTTGAGAAACAAAAAAGTTTTTCATACTAAATGTTGTTTTCGAACCGATCGTTCCTATGGCAGCTATATGATATAGTAGTCCGATTTACACAAATTTGGTCAGCCTATTTAGAACTTAATCAAACACACAATGTGTATATTTGGTTGCGATATCTTGAGAAACAAAAAAGTTTTTCATACTAAATGTTTATTTCCAACCGATCGTTCCTATGGCAGCTATATGATATAGTTATCCGATCCGGCCGGTTCTGACATATGTACTGCGTGCAGCAAAAAGACGGACCTGTACCAAGTTTCATCAAGATAGCTTCAAAACTGAGAGACTAGTTTGCATAGAAACAGACGGACAGACGGACAGACGGACAGACAGACGGACATGGCTATATCGACTCAGCTCGTCGCCCTGATCAAGAATATATATACTTTATGGGGTCTGTGAGGCTTCCTTCAATGCGTTACACATTTCGTGACAAAATTATAATACCCTCTGCAAGGGTATAAAAATAATAATAATAAAGTAAATTTCTTATATTTTGAACTATCGATATATTTGACGGATTTCGATAACATTATCAATGTATCCGAACCAAATTTCCATAAATTACCATGCAGTGTTATCGTTTTGTACCTATCTGCTGCTAAAATTCTAGCTACATGAGTTAGATAATCGATTTATCGATATTTAATATAACTTTTGTTATCGCTAGCCATTCTTTCGTAATGTATGAATCTCGAAAATATTAAATATTTGAATAAAGTTCAATTGAATTAAGAATTCTTATATACAATTTAGTTTGAATTAATTTTTTCAATTGAAATTTTAAATTCAGACTTTAATTTTCATCCACTGTACTTGCAGGGTATTTTTATTTACTTATATTTTTGTTTTTGTTTTTTTGGAGCTTTCGCGCTCTGCTTCTTCTCTTTGCTTTTGTCCGACACTTTTCAATACCAATTTTCGTTTTTATATTTTTGCTTTTCACTTCTCCTCCTATTTGCTATATATGTATTCCTTCTCCCTCTCTCTCACTCTATGTATCTCTCTGTTCCTTATGCTGTCTTTCTCATACTAATTTTATTTGGCTTTGCTCTTTACAGGCGTTTGTCCAGTTCTATGCTCGGCTCATGGCCACTATGGAGGCGGTGTCTGTCACTGTGAGGATGGCTGGAAGGGTGCTGAATGCGATATACCCGTTGGGGAGTGCGAGGTACCAAATTGCTCCAGCCATGGACGTTGCATTGAGGGTGAATGCCACTGTGAAAGAGGCTGGAAGGGACCCTACTGCGATCAACGTAAGTGTCAAGCCAAACCGGGCCATGTGTCCAAACCTTCTGTCTGTCTGTCTGTCTGTTTGTCTCTCTGTCTGTCTCTCTGTGTGTGTGTGTGTGTGTGTGTGTGTGTGTGTGTGTGTGTGAGTGTCGTTTTACTGCTGACTTGGCATAAAAATGCTAAAATTATTTATTTGCCTTGTTTGCAATTTCGGGCTGTTTTCCTCGGTCCCAACTCAGACTCCAGACTCCTGACTCCACACTCAGGCAGGGCATGTTGACACTGTTCCCGATAAGGCACTATGGTTATACGAATAGAGGTTATAACGGGGTGCGAAGGGACGCCTGAGGGGCGTGTCATGGTGACGCCAAAATATTTCAGTTATTATGCCACCCCATCGTTTAGTTTCTTCTCTCCTTCCCTCTACCTCTCTCTCTCTTTCTCTGTGTGTGCTTTCTGTTCAAGCTTTAAATTGAGGCAAATAAACCACCCAAAAAAAAAAGAATAATAAATAAAACAGAAAACATAGCATACTTTTGTGTGCTTTAACTGCGAATTGAAGAACTTTCCAAAGATATTCCCTAATTGATAGCAGGGTTGCCACTTAATGGCAGAATATTACCATAGCGGTTGTCAACTCTGGAGAATTAAGTACCTTTAAACTCTAAAAAGTAATTGAAACATAGTTAAATATATATTTAGACAAAAAAACTAAGCTTCCAAAAGAACAAAAACAAAATTCATTGAACATGGTATATTTTTTATAAATAGTTAGCTAAATTTTATTTAGATTATTCAGATAAAGTACTAATTAAATAGGTTTTAGTTCTAAAGAGTAATTATAGCTACATTAAATATATGTATAGAAAAAATAGCACTAAAAATTTTCAAGTGAAAAGACTGCTCGCCTGGCAAATACTCCTTAACATGACTGTCTACTTGAAAAATGGCATCTAGTTAAATTTTATGATAGTAATAAAAATCAGTTCTCGAGTATATAAATATTTAAAGTGTTCAGTTTTCATAGACATGACGATCATTTAGTTCAGCTTAAAAATATTTACGCTAGATATTGAATCAAACAAGATAAAAATACAGCATATCTCCAATACCTTTTGGAGCTAGTTTCAGCTGGTTACAGGGTATACAAATTGTATAAAATATATGCAACACACACTCCGCTTTTCTTAATGCTTTACATGTGATTCCTTCCACGTTTGTATGTGTGTGTGTGTGTTTGTGTGTGTGTGTGTGTGTGCTGGACACTTGGCATACACAAGAAGCGACCAACAAACAGAACAAACAACAACAAAGAACTCGAAACGTTGTGCAAACATAAAACGTATAAAATCGAATTTATATGTCGAAAGCATATTTCTCATACAAAACGCTCAACGCAAGCCCACAAAGAGGGTGGCGAGAGAGGAAGAGAGAAAAAATGGAGAAGAGTAGGAGAAGGGGAAAGAGCAGATGAAGAGGGATACAGACGTAGCACAAGACCCGAAAAAAAGTCGAGAAGAATAGCATAGCATACCGCACGGCGCATGAATAACAACAGAGAAATGGAGAGAGAGAGAGAGAGCGAGAAGTAAAGAGAAGATACAAGCAGTGGTAGAAGAGGAAGCAAAGTAAAAGAGGTAGCACAACAAGCTGAAGAAGAGGAAGCAGAAGAAGCAGCAGCACAAAAAATTGCAACAACTGCGCAAAATTACCAAGTTGAACTAAACTGGAATTTCATTTTAATGACCACTTTCGTACGTGTCTAACATACTAATCATGTCATGTGTGTGTGTGTGTGTGCGCTGAAGGTATGTGTGTGTGCATGTGTGTATATTCTATGTATGTTCGACCTGACCCCGAATATGGAGCCCTGGAACCTGCTGGCGGCATGTATCGCCATCGGTTCGTGACGGGCTTTTGTTTTGCCAAGGCTGTAATGCCACGCCCCCAACCACTGTCCCCCTCTGTATATGCCACTGCCACGCCCACTCACAGTTACTGTACTTGTTTTTTCAGACTCTGTACCTAAAAAGATCAAAGGGTTTATTAAGTTTGCTGAAAATAAATCATACATATTCCATATAGATCTCAGAGACTACAAGTTGTAGAGACACCAAACTTTGCATGTTGATTCCTCTATATTCTAATTTTTAAGAGAATACAGAACAAGTACAGGGTCTCTTACAAGTCGGGCCATCTCGACTGTAGCCTTGCCTGTTAGTTTTCTTTTGTAATATGTATGTATGACTAACAAACATTTTGTATACATCTTTCTCTTCCCGTTCCCAAATCCAACAACTTACTCTTCACATCATATATCATCGACTGGACGGGCAGATGATTGCCTTGATCCTTTGTGCTCGGGACATGGGACCTGTGTGGCAGGTCAATGTTATTGCAAGGCCGGATGGCAGGGTGAGGATTGTGGCACCATTGATCAGCAGGTATATCAATGCCTCCCTGGTTGTTCCGAGCATGGCACCTACGACTTGGAAACTGGACAATGCGTTTGTGAGCGACACTGGACGGGACCAGATTGTTCTCAAGGTAAGTGCAACACATATCGTATGTATGTTATGTATACAACAATTGTACTGTGAACTTTAAACCCTTCACCGTTCACCTCTCACCACCCGTCATCACCCAGAAAACAATTGCATGTGTGAGTTATTTGTATATTGTTTGCGAGTGTTGTGGGTGTATTGTTTATTTGTTGTTTCGTTGTTTTGTTGTGTGTCCGGTGTCGTTTCGCACAACAAGCTGCTTACAAATGATTCTTTCGTTCGAGCATTGAATTCAAATCAGATGCCAATTGTAGACAGAGAAAGAAAGAAAGTCAGAGAGATTGAGAAAGGAAAAAAGAAGGTAGAGCAGGTAGAGTAACAAATGTAGCAACAATTTAAATCACAATTCAAAGTGCAACTCAACTGAAAAGATTAAATAGTTTCTCTTTGTCTCAAATAACTCTTTATCATAGTCAACTAATTGACCAATTAATAGAGCTAAGTCAAATAAGTATATAAAATAGTAATAATAATAATAAAACATTGAAATTATAAAAACGAAACGAAATAATCACAAGGAATACAGCCTAAAATGGCAGAAAAATCAAAGTAAGGTTAAATAAAAGTTAAAAACAGCAAAAGAACAAATGGGAAAAAATTATAAAAAAAGAGAAAATAGAAAGAAATAGTAACAATAGAAAGATAAATGAAAATTCATAAAGTAAGGTAAGGAAGAACAAATAAAAAAAATATTAAAAACTATGCTAAGACAATTTATTAAATTTTATTATAAATATTAAACCAATAGATTTAACAGTTTTCGAGTGAATCCTACTATAACAAACCAAACACTTAAAAATATAAACAATAAATAGTATATCTAGGAGAAAAAAAGTGTATCCTATAAGAACTACATACATAAGAAAATGCCCAGAAAGTGGTCTGAAATTTCAGTTGAAACCAATAGAAATAAATGGTTTAATTTTTTTAAAAACTACAAACACCTCAGCTTCAACATTTGTTTGAGTATTGATCTAGAAAGACTTTTGCAATAATTTAGACGTAGCATAAACATTCTATCTGCTACACTTTCACAGTTATATCGCTATAATTTGTAGATTATTCAATTCGTCGTCAATTACGCCGAGTGAAATACTCGTTAAAAATAGCGAGTACCTGGTCTCAATCAAATCAGCAGTTTGTCAGGGTTTTATGAGCGGCTCGAGTACAAATGTACTTATAATTCCCCGTACCCCATTTTTCCATCTGAGAGGCTGTAAAATGTGTGGATGCAAAAGGAAGGGGGGGGGGGGAGATGGGGAGAGGAAAGGTCATAAACTCAGGTTGTGGCAACTAATGCAGTTATTACATAAGGCATAAGGCAAACATATATACATACATATATGTATATGCGTAATGATGTTTTATCGCATGGACCGAATCCAAATTAGATGATGCCCATAAAGTCGAGCCTTCAATTAGGCCAAAGGCAAAAGCCAAAAACAAATTTGCCGATTATCAAACAACAACAAAGGCAACAAACAAACAAATAAAACAACAACAACAACAACAACAGCAACAGCTAAAAGAACGACATCAAAAACTGTACCTGGTCCATAATCATTTCGAGGGCGTTGGAGTCCAATAAAACATGCAGCTTACGAGTCGCAACTGTTGAGGAACAATAGATGGAAGGAGTATAAGGAGTAGGGAGGAGGATGAGAAGAGGCACCACAGGTTGAGAGGTGAAGTAGCGGGGGGGCCAAAGGTCAAAGGGCAAAAGGACTTGGCACACTGTGAGCACGCACGCCTAATTTCCTTAACTTTTTAGCACCGACAGGCGGCAACTCCAGTGAATCTGCCTCCTCTGCTGCCTCCCATTTTGGTATCCTCTGGTCCCCTCTCCTTCTGTTCTCCTCCTTCTCCTCCTCCTGCGTCAAAGAGAGGGTGGGGAGGGGAACGTAATGAAGCAGAGCTTCATAAAAATTCATTATTTATTTAATACGCAGCTCGCAGTTCGCTTGTCCCGTACAAAAAGCAAATAAAATAAATTTACGCCTGCGACGCACAGAACAAAAGTCAAAGCCAACAACATGGGGCACATTTGCCACAACCAAGGGAATGGGGAACGGAGGGCAGTAACAGTGGCAAGGAAAAGGGATGGGGTTGGGGACGAGGATGGGGTCGGAGGCTACTGCTGCTGCCACGTAAATGTTACATTTATAATGTTGTTTTTATGCCCCACCGAGTGGCAACATTTTACAGCTAAAGCCAAATAGAGAGACAGAGACAGAGAGAGAGAGAGAGAGAGAAAAAGAGCGAAAATAAACAGCGAGTGTAAGCAACGAGTAGCGAGAACAGTGCTGGCAACTATATTGGCAAGAAAATCTGAACAAGACGATCTGAAAGATCTGATCAGAACAAAGAGGATTATAAGGGAATAAATATTAGGGCGATTCCTGCAACTGCTTTGCTTTTTATTTTCTTAAAACTTTCTTATTTTTAAGCAAATCATATTCAGTTGTAGGAATGGCCCGTTTTCCACACAGGTTTTGTTTTGCTTTCGGAAAACATCTGTCAGTCTGGCCGGATAATCAAATCAAAAGCAAAAAATAATCATCCTCTGAGCTGATTTCGTTTAAGCAAATAGTGTTGTAAGATGTTCCACATTTGTTCTGAGCAACACTACACACTTTGTATTGAAATAATCAAATTTTAAGCAAATTATATGCAAAGCAGTTGCAGAAATCACCCTATTATTAAATTATCCCCAAATTATTTGTACATGTCTTATGTTATTCAAAAGAGTTTGAGTTAACCGGAAATAAACATTCAACATTTAAAAAGGGGACCAAATTTTATACAATAAATTATATTATAGTATACTATTTTTTTTTCATTAATGAAAGCATTATTCTGGGTTAATTCTTCATTCATCCATTATCCATTTATGCTTATTATTTTTAAGTTGTTTTCATATTTCTTTTGATCATTTCTTTTTTCGTATTTGCTTAATTTAAAAAATATCATAAAAAGTACAGATTACACGGAATAAAGAGTATTTGACATTTGAGCCAGTGGAAATTGTTTTAAAAAGTACAGATCTAACCGGAAAATGGCTGCATTGGCAGCACTGATTCAGTTGCTTTAGGGAACCAACAGGACTTTAATGAATTTAAATGCACATATGTATATATATATATAATAACCATGGCATGGACCATGCCATAAACCAATTCACACAAACCTTCTTCTTTATGTAATGCCATTTCATTTTATTTATTCATATTGTATTTTCACTTCTCTCCTCTTCTCTTCTCTTTTCTTCTTATAGCTGTCTGTAGCTTGGACTGTGGTCGCAATGGAGTCTGCGAGTCTGGCAAATGCCGTTGTAATACCGGATGGACAGGCAATCTCTGCGATCAGTTACCCTGTGATTCACGTTGCTCAGAGCATGGTCAGTGCAAGAATGGAACCTGCGTTTGCTCCCAGGGCTGGAATGGGCGTCATTGCACCCTACGTAAGTACTAACCAACTTAATATGCTAACTTAAGCTCATACTTGAGTGTACTTATTTAATTTTGATTAGATTAGAGTCCAAGCCAATGTAACCCGACTTGAAGTTTGTATAACTTTGTCATACGGATTCCCATTTTGATCAAGATTTGATCTATAAATTATAAATAGTTTGTTTGTTTTCTCTCAAAATTTGTGGATATATTGATATTTATTGATGCCTCCCCTTGTTATCTTTTATAGTTTATATTGTCAACTATTTATCTCAATTATATCTCTTCTTTTGATATAAAGAAAGCAGTGAGTTAAATTTGAAATCAGCTTAATCAGTACAATGAAAATGGTTCATAAAATGGTTCAGCTTTATGTCATACACTAGACTTGAGTTTATTTGGTATCTGTTGTGATATGCTTAAACTTTGGCAAACTAGTTACAGAATTTTCGGCATAGAAAGTGGTTCAAGTGTGGTTCAAAAGTGGTTCAAAAGTGATTCAGAAGCAACGAAAAGTTTGCAAGTTATAACGATGCAATTTTTTTTTAGCAATAGAGTTGCAAATGTTGAGATGTGCTCAGCATATTGCCTTGACCTCAACGTGAATGGCAATTGCAGCTGTGGTTGCTTGTTGCTGTGGCAGTTGTAGGTTGCATGTTGCAGGTTGCTGGTTGCAGGTTGCTGGTTGCAGGTTGCTGGTTGCAGGTTGCTGGTTGCAGGTTGACCATTTACAACTGACGCGCAATCGATTAGCGTTGCGCCAATTTCGAGAAGCGAGCAACCGCAGCTGACACTCACATCGAGTAGCAGCAACAACAATTGTGGCAACACCAACAGCAACAATACCAACAACAACAACAACGACATTGTCGTGATATGTTGCAAGGCGGTAAGCCAAATGAAAAACATTGCAGCCAGTGATGTAAATTCAAATAGAGCAACGATTTCAACATCAGATTCTTGAAAAGAGCTACACATTGATATGAATAAAATATGTATAATTAAATATTTAAATAAAATAAAAATATATTAAAAATATACATAAATAAACACAAAAACATAATAATAAAAGTAATAATACTAACAAGAATTATGTGCAAGTATCAGACAGATTCATTTTTAGAACAAAGTTCATTTTAATTTAGGCTCTATTCACATGTTGTTTAAACTTAAACAAAAGTTCCAAAGTATTTAGCACTTTAATTTACAAGTTTTTTCTTATTATAAATTTTATATTATCTTAGTATAATATATATAATATAAATAATATCTCACGCTGTTTAAACAGTCGAAAGGGACCGAATTGTTAATTAATTAAAGCGGCAACAAATCGATGTTTGAACGAAAATCAAATGATATCTATCGATACATCGAAAAAATCGAATAAATGCAAACATCGATACATTTTTTTTGACATCACCAGTTGCAGTTGTGCTATCTGCTATCTGGTATCTGACCCGACAGCTCAAATATTTCAAACAACAACAACACAAATGTTGCAAGTTTACATTGTTGTTGTCATGGCATTTTTTACTATTTTTTATCAATATTTTAGCTTTTGCCAAAAGTATTTTGTACATGTTTACGCCATTTGGTCGAGAATTGCAGTGTCCTGAGTGCGAGTGCGAGTGGGAGTCAAGAGACGTGGCAGGAATAGGGGCAGTAGAGGCAACCCCCTTTTTACCCCTTACCCTCATGCCGTTTCTGAGCTTGACAGTTTTGCCGCCGCCATGACTTAACCAACAGCTGAAAACACTTTTTTTTTGTCTCTCTTTTTGCCTGGCTTTACTTTTGCCAACTGTCAATTGAAGTGCAAGCAGCGAATTGGGTATTGATTGAAGAAGATAAGAGTGAGAGAGAGAGGAGGAGAGTGAAAGAGAGAAAGAGAGCAGGAGGGAAGTGTGTGTGTGTGTGGCAAGTGGCAGCTTTGTGTAGCTGGCAGCAGTGCAGCATGATAAGTAGCTATCGATTGACAGTGATTAAAACTTTAAAAACAAACAGTCATGTTGCAAAAACATACAGAAAACTGTGGGAGACAGAAAGACAAAGACAGGGATAGAAAGAGAGAGAGAGATCTAGTAGTTAAGGCAACAGTCGAGAGAGCCCGAATGTAAAAGACCCTGTGCTTATTTTGATAAAAACACTGCACAAGCTTTTAATACGTTTTAACGGCAGTTTTTTATTCTTGTATTTTGAATAACCCTCGATTTTTTCACCCGATTGCTAGAATTATCTCTGTTAGAACTTTGCCAACAATAATAATTATAAAATAATTTAACAAAATAAAAAAATATACAACGCTGTATTAAATAGATAACAATCAATTAACTAGTTAAAAAAAACTAAATGAGAACAAACTAAAATTATTTATACAAAATAATTAGTACTCTTGGTATTATTATGATAAATATTTTAAATAAATTTTTACTCCTTGCATAATTTAATTCCTTTAAGTAATCAGTGCATTAATTTAGACTTTAATCTGTAATTAAAATAAGTAATAAAATAATATAAATTGATCAAGATGTTGACTCAGACAAACGAACTAAGGAATATAGTGTATACTTTATGAGGTCTACTGCGCGCCTTATTAAAGTTGTAGACTCTTTATACTTTGAAAGTACAGGGTCTAAAAAGAGAGTGGACCCCCTGTTGTTGGCGGCTCAGGCATGCATGTAATGGCATTACACATAGTCAGAGAGCCATGCCTCAAAGGAAGGAGACCCTTGTCTGCGTATGTTGACTGCCTGCCACTGTATGTGTGTGTGTGTGCGTGTGTGTGTGTGTGTGTGTGTGTGTGTGTATTACATTTCGTTGACGTGGGCAAAACCAATAAAACTTCCGACGTCATTTCACTCAGGCCCAAACCGAAAGACACTTACCAACCTATGCCAGTACAAACTGTTCTCCTGCACCTTTCCTCTGCCCTTACCTCGGTCCCTCCCTCTTGCCACACCCCTTGCTGCCACCGTTGAGGACCCTGTCTAAGTCCGTGTCGAACGGCAGACGCCATTCCCAGTGGGAAGTTGCTCTGACAACATACGGCCAAAAACGTTTTGAATCGATTCAAGTGTTGCAGCAACATTGGGGATGGGCATGGGAAAGGGACAGGGAAAGGGGGAGTGAGTGGGCCAAGAGGGGGAGAGTGGTAGCTTAGACGTGCGAGTCACGCTTGCACAAGCACAAAGTGCCTCCCAATATCCTGCCACACACACACACACACACACTCACACACACATTAACTAATACATGCATGTGTTTGGGATGTATTTTTAGAAAGTACTTAACGACTTTGCAGCGACTTGCCACATGTCCCTATCTCGCTCTCTGTCTCTCTCTCTCTCTCTCTCTTCCTCGGTATCGCGCCCTATACATATATGTATATGCTTCTCTTTTGCGCGACACACACAATGCGGTAAAGTTTATTGAATTTGAGCCGAGATTTGTAACAAATTACACGATTGCAATCCTCAAGTGTAGATACATTTTTATGTCTCTCAATTTCATTTTCCCTCCACTCCTTGCCTGTCTCTGCCCTGTGTCCTTTCTTTATACTCCCCACTATCTTACTCTGCAGTGGAGGTGACATCTAATGCTAAGGATACCAAAATAGTCGTTGACTTTTTATGCCGCACTTACTTTTAGTTATGCCGTTTCCATTTTTTTTTCCTTTTTCTTTTTCTTATTATTTTTTTTTTATTAAAAGTTGGCGCCGAAATTTTTTACTATCTGTCCAAAATATTTAGCTAAAGATGTGTAGTAAAAAAAAAGGAAATATAACAAGAAACATCTGCAAATCACAGTCGACACAATCTAGGCAAATTTCTTGGTTAAAAAGCTTAGTTACTTAAGATTCGTCGCGGCTGTCACGTTAAACTTTTAGTGAAATGTCCACATACTATATTTTATTTAAGGTTATGTTCAGTTGCGTTGACCAAGTTTCAACTGAGTTGTAGCACAAACAGCTGAGTTACTTGAGGTTAGTCGTGGTTGTCATGTAAGAATTTCAGTCAATTGTGTACTTGGATATATTTTTAAATTATCAAGTTATATTGAGCAAATTTCAGCTGAATTGTACATAAGGGAAGTGAGTTACTTGGGGTTAGTTACATCAGGCTAGTTATAGTTGTGAAAGAGAGAATCTATACTTATTAGAATGTATGCAAATTATCGTTATTTAAAGTATGTCTGACCAAGTTTCAGCCCGTTTATAAGTCGGAGAGCTGAGTTCCTTCAGTTGTATTCTTAATTCGGACGACAAGGTGTGAAACTTGAAGTGATTCTAAACAAGAATCTATCAAATCTGTGCTCTCTACAGAGTTTTAGCTGGAAAGCAAGTTAAACAGCAAAGTTATTCGTACTTCCCATAAATCTAGTGTACACTATGAAAGTCACAGTGGATTTGCGAGTTGCTGAGAAACTATGCAACTTTTGACAGATTTCTGTGTTGTGCCGTTTACCTCCCCGCCCCACCCCCAAAGAAACTTAGCATAATACCAACACATAATCACACACACTCACACACACACACGCATAGAAATGCACACACTCAAGTTTTCTTGTGAATTTGTTTGTGTAAAAGCAGCGTCAGCAGACATCGTTCAAATATTGGCAGCAACACTTGACGTTATTGCCAATATGTGTAGCATACAGAGAGAAAGATTTACAGAGGGAGAGAGTGAAAGAGAGAGAGAGAGAGAGAGAGAGAGAGAGAGTTGGAGTATGCATGTGTGGATGTGTGTGAGAGTCGTAAACAGGAAGGCAGTTACGACAAGGAAGTCATTTTATGCGCCGCAAACTTTTTAACATACCGGAAGTTGAGTTAGCGTCGAGGTTACCCATTTTGCAAATGACACATGTCAAGTGACATTAACTTTGCGTCAAATGCTCAAATGCTGCCATGTCATTGTTGTTGTTGTTGTTGTTGTTGTTGCTGCTGTCGTGGAACAAACAAATAAACCCCAAACCCTAACAACAACAACAACAGAAAAGAAAGCAAAAAAAACCCAACATAAACCCTACCCAATCCAAACATTCAGCTGAAAAGCAACAAACAGTCAACATCAACATCAACGGTGGCATCTATCGTTACGTTTCGTTGGCTTTTTATGTTTACTGCTTTGTAGATTTCTCCACATTTCGTTTATGATGTTGTGGATGTGCGTGCGAAGGGCACTTTGATATTTCTCCCCCCTTTTCACCCCTTACTTTCCCTTACTTCACCACTTTTGTCCCTGAACTCACTTGAGCAAGCGCTACTTGAAGAAGAAGAGCAAACATTAACATTATTTTTATATTAATGCTCTCTCGCTGGAATATTGTATAATAAAAAAACATAACAACTAGAACATACTCAAAACTGGCTAACTACTCGTTGGTACCAAAAAAAATCTCCTTCTTGTTCCACACAGTTGCTTCTTTCACCGAATTTATTTGTATATAGTACATGCTAAATGATCGGTTGACAGATACCGTATAATTTGACTTGGAACAACAGATTTCATTTCAAACTTGCATAACTTTGTCGAACCTAATCTAACCCAATTTTTGTTCGGAATGTTATTTTATTCATGACTAAGTCCATAGGATATATATACAGTGAAACCTCTCTTGGGCGGACACTCATGGCCGCGCAATTTGGAATAATTCTTTCTTCTTGGGTTTTTTCCCAAATTTTAAAAGTCTCTTCATTACATCGTTTATTGTAATAATAACGACTTTAAAAATAAGGAAAATTAACTTCAAATTAATTTACTAAGTAATTAATCATATAAGTGTTATTAATAACAGCGATTCTATAATTTTAATTTATAAACTATTTTAGTTTGTCGTGTATTTAAGTCTTTTTTCAATTATGCAGGACTGCAAATGACTTTCCAAATAATTTAATATATTCCAACGCCTTGTTGTCATCTTTAAAGAATTTTGAAATTTTGGTTATTCGTCATGTGTATGTCCGCCCAAGAAAGGTTTTCAAGAGAGTGTCCGCTCAATAGAGGCAAAATTGGTCTGAAAACCCCACCAAAACCAACGTCACGGAAAAAGTGTCCGCCCAAGGGGGTGTCCGCCTATTAGAGGTGTCCGCTAAGGGAGTTTTCACTGTATTTCTTTATTACCCGCTCTCACTTATTGAAAATTTGTCCTTTCTTCTTCCACAGCTGGCTGCGAGAATGGCTGCTCACGTCACGGTCAGTGTACCCTGGAGAATGGCGAATATCGTTGCGATTGTATTGAAGGCTGGGCTGGAAGTGACTGTTCGATAGCTTTGGAAATGAATTGCAAGGACAACATTGATAACGATGGTGGTAAGTAGAAGAAGATTCTTCAAAGTGTTTGACATAAATACGATATATGTATGATTACCGAAAATACATTGTTAAAAACAATATAAAATATCCAACAACAATCCAAATAAAACCAAAATCCAGATGGCATGACGGACTGTTCAGATAGCGAATGTTGCTCTCATCCCGCCTGTTCCGAGCATATAATGTGTCTCTCATCCAACGATCCCGTTGAGGTCTTGTTACGTAAGCAACCTCCATCGGTAACAGCCTCCTTCTATCAGAGGGTCAAGTTCCTCATTGAGGAGAATTCGGTGCAATCGTATGCTCATATGGATGAGTACAGCGAAAAGTAAGTACAGCGTCAAGTTTTTATCTAGTTTGTAATATCGAAAATTTATTAGATCAATGGGAAATCAATCCCAATTCCCCTCCAGTTGGGATTGTACTACATAATACTATATACTGTATATGATGTATAATCTCTTAGTGCGCAGTTTAGGTCCAAAGTGAAGGGGCAAATAAACTAATGGATGAGGCTTTTTCATTGAGCAATTGTTTTAGTTATCGAATCTCGATTAAACGAATAACGAATCTCATTAGTTCAATTTTATGTTACACGTTTAAACGATTTATCAATTTATAATATGGAACATTTTTTAAGTTAAGTTTTGAGTTCTACAGTCAGTCGATAAGAAGGTGTATTAAGCGTATATAGTTATTTGTAAATTCATATATTAAACCCTATATACATACTATATATATATATATACCGAATATACATCGAACTTTAACTGCACTACAGAGAGATGATACAGATCGAATATCTCTCTCTCTTTGAATCCGTTGCCTAATCTTACGTTTTGTGGTACTGCATCAACGAAGAGAAAAAGCTCAAATTTTCTATCAAATGATTTTTGATTTCTTTATGTTCAAGTTGATTATTTCTTATCATATATATATGTATATACATTATATACCTATATATCACATATATATATATATAAACTTAGATAAATAGTCTTTCAGTTTGTTTCTTTGTTTTTTTGCTTTACCAAAAGTTGTTTAAAACCTCTAAATGAAAATTGTTATTGAAACTTGTTTATATATGTTTTCAAACTTCAACTGAACACATTCAACTAGTCTCAACAAATCAAATCAAATTCTATGCAAAAAAAAAAAAAAAAAAATGCCAAAAAAAAAATCAATGAAAATAAAAAAAAAATCAAATACCCGCAATCACATTCCCACAATCCCGTACGCCTCTCTCCCCTCAATGAGTCTATCATTTATGCGTTGGACGTGCTACAAACTAACCTCAAAATATATATATTAAAAGATCTCTTGAAGAAAACAGAAAAAAACAAACAAAATGTTGAATTTAACGTTTCCGTTTACGTTTCTCTCGTGTTTCATTCAGTTTAATCTCAGTTCTATATATGTATTTACTATTTTTTCTTCCTTCTTCTTCTTCTTCTTCTTCTTATTATTTACAATCCTTTCTTACTTTTTGGCCTAACCTAAACCAAATAAGATTATCTGAAAATCAAATCTTATACCTTATTAACTGTCGCTTAACGCGCAACGAAAATTTTCTCTTAGTTTGAGCTTTTTCTTTTCTTGCCTGCCTCAAAAAAAAAACAAACTAAAAATTAAAAATTAAAAAAAAATTAAGGGTACTAAAAAAATACTTTGCGCAAATAAAATTTTCCGTAAATTTCAAGTTTTACGTTTCTTTTTCGTATAGCTTCTTCATTTCTCGATTTCGGTTCAAGCTTCATTTCTCATTCTCGAACTCTACGTTTTGTCTATAATAATGTGATCAAATAAAAACTGTTTCAAAAATCCAAAGCGAAAATAATGATAGCACTTCATTGAGTATGTGTGTTGTCTAGTGTTTTACCTCCTTGTGTTCGTCTAACCCTAAAAAAAAATATATTACTATGAAATACTAAAAAAACAACAAAAAAAAAAACAGAAAAATATATAAAAAGATACCCTAGTCTTAAATGAGTGTACCAAAAATAATAACAAAGAGAAGAATCTTTGTTGTGTATACAAAAAAAAAAAGAATTTTTTATTATGTAATTAGGTGTCAGTTTCCCAAAAACCCCACGTACAGACATCTGAAAGAAAAGAAACTAAACTTAAACTATGAAAGTTTTTTAAGTTCAAACTTGAGTTTTGTTGCATTTTCATTTGGTCGTCAATTTTGAGTGCAATTGTGGGAAAAAAAAACTCTTAACATAACCTCACAATGCACTCTACATTTATTTCGTTGTTTTTAAAAAAAAGAAAATATTATATACTTACTCGAAGAATTGAGTAAAATTTAACTCTAATTTGCTTGGGTTCAGTTCGTATAGTATTTTCTCAGACTTGATTTTTGTTTTGTTGTTTTTTCTATCTATGAATATAAAAACATATTCGAAACCAAATCTATGAAGAAATGTAGTCGAAAGTGTACTTTTTTGTTGTTGTTTTTGATTTGTGAGTTTTGATTTTACCATTTGTTTTATGAGAAAGAAAATAAACGATAAGAATACTTAAGCAAAGCAAACCTTACCAATCTAAAACCAAAGCGAAAGAAATACAAGGACTTAAAACTATTTTCGAATTTTCCATAAGAACAAAATAAAGAAAAAACAAAAAAATTAAAAAGAGATGAACAAGAAAAAGAAATTTGACTTGTGTGTTTCTTCGACTATTATTTAATTAACTAAGTATATTTCAATTTCAATTTTCTTTCTTGAGTTTTACGTAAATCATTTATTGTAAATGTGTGTGTCTAAAGCGAATTGTTTTTGTTACAAGTATTGATTATGATTTGTAAGTAAATGCTACATATGTATATATACTAAACTAATATATATGTATATGTATATATACATATATGAGATCCGATCCTAAGTTTCATTTAACAACAAAATTTAACCAACTAACCATACTAAAAAGAAACCGAAACGAAATGATACAATGTGATTGATATAAACCCCAATCAAATGAAGCCTGACGCCTGCTAAGATGTATCCCAAAAGTATCTTCGTACAAATCGAAAGAATAATACCAATTATGCCAACTGAATTAAGTGTGTTTGTCAAATGTGTTTTATGATTTCATTTATCAAGTGGCGTTTAATGTATTTTTCATTTCCATTACAAAACTGTTTCAGTTTCAAGCTAAGAACGTATTTTAGGTATGCCTCATAATCAAAAAATAGAAAAAATGAAAACAAAAAAGAATATACATATTACCGCAAAAAAAAATACAAAACCAAAAAAAAAAAAAATGAAAATAACAATTTTAACTTGATGAAAATTCGTTAACGAAAAGCATTTTTGTCTTTTAATTTCTTTTTTTATTGTCCTGTCAATTAATTGTGTACTGTCCTACTCTGTTGCTGTGGCTCGATACCTTCATGTTGTGTGCTAAACCAAAATCCAAACAATCAAATCGAATTTCAACACTAATCAAATGCATTCCCAATGCACAACTACAAAAAAAAAAAAAAAAAAAAAAAAAATCCAAATAAAAAAATACTACGTATCAACTCGTGAACTTGTAGTCTCTTCTGGAGCTCGTTCACACCTTGGTAAGTCGAAAAAAAAACACAAAAAAAAAATACTTGAAAGGAAACAAACACAGGCGTATAAATGGTACTAAAAAAAAAAAATAATAATAATCAAATACCATTGTCATTTTTTTGGCCTAGGCCTCATATAGTCGCAATTTTTAATTGTCTTTTCATTTTCTACTTTTTCTACCGTCATCCAATTGCATCAATTTTTTGTTCCTTTTTAATCATATTGTATTCCATACTAAAAAGCATAATGCATCGAAAGTTTCACTACACATTTCAATTTTTATTACATAGTATTTTTTCCATTCATTAAATAATTATACCGAAATTTCCAGTTCGCTGAACAAATTACAGCAGAAAGTGCAACAACAAAGAGCTAATTCTAGTACAAATGCCAAAATAATGTATTACAAATACATCAATTCGATAAATGAACACTATTCGCCACTAGATGGCGCCTCTCACCTGTACCATTTGTTGCATTTGACCTGCTGTAATTGCCTCTCATGAACCCTTCACAGCCTCCAGCTCCAGTTCCAGCTCCAACAAAACTCCTTGCCCCTATGCGCAGCATTAAACAGGATTTTTTTTCGTTTTATTTAACATCCTTTTGCTTTCAAGTTTATAATTTACACTTCAAAAACCCAAAAGTCAACAACTCATTCATGTAAATAATATAAACCAACATATTAAATGTGACAAAAGAGACTGAAGAAGAACAAAATTTGTTTTCACACACTTACACAATTTTCATTCCATCCATTTATGTTATTTTCATAACCAAAAAGAAAAAAGAAAAAATACATACCTTAAATAGCAAGTAAACATTTTTTAGGGCCATGCAAATATTGCTATGAAAAAAAGAGAAGAAAAATTTCAATAAAATAAACAGAGATCTGCAATTGCAAAAATAATAATAATCAAGTATATAAGTATTTGTATGTGTTATGTGTACGTGTCTATGTGTATTTAGTTGATTATTTATTTATTAATTTTCCCCTTTTTCTGATTAACAAATATTAACACGTATACTAAACCAATCCAAACAACAACAACAACAACAGCAATTACAACAACAGTAACAACTACAACAGCAACAACACATATATAAGAGAAATATTATTCGATTTACTATATATTTATCATTTCATTTCAATTAAATTGTCATTTTATTTTCCGCATGAAACGAATTATGATTATCATTTAGTTTCACTTGATTCATTTTCAATTCTTTTCTGATTTCATAATCAAATTCCAGTCTTTCTCCAAATCTAAAACTATCGCTATATCTTTCTCACTCTCTCTCTCTCTCATACACACACACACTCCCAGTCTCGCTCTATCACCCTCTCTCTCTCTCTCTCTCTTTCTCTCGTTACTCGTTACCACAACAACAAAAAAGGTCACCTAAAAACTAAGCAAATTTCTTTCTCATTCACCAAATCCAATTACATTCAGTTTTCTTAAGTTCACATTATTTTTACTCATCATCGTACCAAGTTTTTCCCATTTTAACTCTCTCTCTATATATCTTACTCTACCTATCTGTCAATTTTTTTTGTTTTTTCATTTATCCTTTGATTTCATCAATGCTTTTTACAATAAATCGAAAAAATACTCATCTGAATCAATAGATACGCTTTTTGGTTGTCATCAAATTTGTAATCTAATTTTTTTTGATTTTCTTTTAACTAATTTAAGAGTACAACATAAAAGTCAGTGAGCAAGTTGAGACTTGCACACAACAACATTAACAACAACAAAAACAGCAATAAAATATATTTAGGCTTTCAGTATATTGAGTATTTATTAAATACCAAAGCAGTTGTTATCTCTTTTTGTATCTCTAACCGTAACTCAAGAAGGAAAATACCAAAAAAAAAAACAAGAAAAAGAAAAAACGATAATCTAATAAAGTTAAATATATATAAAAATTATATATATCTATATATATCCTTATATGTTGAATCCCACCACAAAAGACAAAAAGAAATAGAAATAAAAAAAAATATGAAAAGAAAAAACAAAAACAAAAACCCTAAAAATCCCTCCCAACGTTTTCCCAAGTGTCCTAATTGTCTGCGTCTAAGTCATTTGTTTATATGTTTTCCAAATACAACAACAAACCAAAAAAAAATATAAATAAAAATAAACACTTATCACACACACAAACACCCATCCATACACACACACACACACACACATAATGCTCTATTAAAGTGCCCTGTAAAAGGTGCAAAACAGAAATAAACAAACAAAAAAAGAATAATAATAAAAAATTCAAGAAAAATTTTACAACAATTCAGAATGCAAATTTTTTCCACAATATTTTTCAATTTTTTTGTTATTTTTTTGTTTAATAATAATTAAGTGAAGATACACAGCCGCTCAACTGAATAGGTACAAGACTAAAAAAAAAGAGAGAGATTTTTATTGAAACCATGTTCTATATTTGAATTTTAATCGTCTAAATTTAATAAAAAAAAGGTTCTTCATGCTAAATAGGCTAGCTGATTGAACAGTTACATTCTTTTTATATAGTTTTACATCCATTCTTTAACATGTAACTATTCAGTTGAGGGGCAGTGTAGACTATATATTTTTTTCTATTGCTTTTTTCGTTACTGTATCTCATTTTAATTATGTACAAAATGTGATATTTTTCACGGTGCTGAGGTAATTGATATCTTGAATAGTTTGTCGAAACAATCGATAAAAAGCTTATTTATAACTGTCTGCCCTCCATTAATGAACCCAAGTAATTAACTAAATTCTGAACTCAATAAATATTTAATAATCAGACTTAAATGGAAATGTGTAAAAAGTAAAACTGAAGCTTAAATGCCTTTGCATAAGGTGTGAGTGAATAGTAAAGTTAACTGAACTTAAGGTTAACATATTTTGCCCCGATCTGCATAAAAGGTCGAACTATTCAGTTTGCTTAATATGTCTGCAATATATCTAAATATATCTTCTCTATACTTGATCCCAATTTATGATCTTTCAATAGTTTCTCATATAAAGTAACAACAACTGAAAACCAATATATACTTATATTGAAGAAATAACAGCCCAAACTATAGAAGAAGTTGGTGTAAGCTTTGATTTACGTTTAAATCTATAGTTATTGAAATTGGAAGCTATAATAATACCATCTATAGAAGAATTTAGTACAAGTTACGATTTATGAAATGTATATTTAAAGAGCTAGGGTTGGGATTATAATTAGCTTTCTCGGCTCTTGTAAATCCCTATATCTGTATTTAGTATACGTCTATAATTCTTTATTGCAGCTAACTATATGGATTTTTACAGCTTTTGTTTGTTGCATTTTATCCGTAGAATATTGTTTAGCCTGGGAAACAGAAGCGTTTACTTATTTTAAGTACTATCTAGTTAGCTATAGAGAGATGTTGACAGCATAACCATAATCTATGTATAGTTTATATTATATATGTTATTATATACAGCTTGACACTGACACCACAACGCAATTATATGGAAAGTCAGTGGATGAAGAAAGATAGAGAGAGAGAGAAGAGGAGTGAAGAGGAGAGGAGGGGAGAAGCGAAGAGAAGACAAGTTGGAAAATGTCATGGAAACTGGGTGACATTGTTATCGTTGTTGCTTGCCGATAAAATGAAATCCAAGTAAATGCGATACGGGCGTGTCTTTGGTTAGAGAGGACATTGTGATGGTGGGTCTTGAATCCCACAACTTGGTTATAGCTTATAGCGTATAGAAAAAGAAAATGATGTGGAAGAAGAAGAAGACTATACAGTATAGAGTATATATATGTATATATATCTAGGGTTTCGTTGAGATGCCCCACGAATGTCGCCTTGTCAACGTCTTTTTGGCTTTTGTCTGTTTTTACCTCGTTTGCCTTTTGTGCTGCCTCAAGTGGCACGGTTATATGGAGCACTGCCCCAGCGAATGGGGCAAGTGAAATCTAAAAGGGAGAGAGAGAGCGTGAGAGGGGTGCAAGGGGCAGAGAAACAGGGGGGGGGCGTAGCTAAGGAACAATGCTCGTTGGTGGAAAAGTTTTTGCTACTTGCAACGGGCCAAATGCAAAAATTGTTAACAATAGAAATAAAGGAGACGAAGCAGACGCACAAAAAAACAAAACAAAACCAAACAAAAAAAAAATGCCGAAGAAACGGAGTGAGCAACAACAACAATAACAATAGAAAGAAACAACAACAACAGCAATAATAAAGGCTGACTAAAAATTAAACAATAAACAATGGCGGGGCGACTATAGATTACTTCCTGTTTTTGGCTTCCATTTTGGGTTGACTTTTTCCCTGACAACGTCGACAACGACAACAAGGACCACGATGAGCCTGCCTTTGGGTTCTTGGGTCTCTCTCTCTCTCTCTCGCTCGCTCTCTCGCTGTCTCTTATTGTTGAAAGTTGGCAAGAAGAAGTTTAAGCAGCAGAAACCATAAGGAAACGCCTGCCTTGTCCTTGGCAAACGGCGGCGCCATTTCTATCCTTTCTTTCCCTTTGTCATTCCTTTCCTTTCCTCTCCTTCCTTAATTCTCATCCTGCTTTTGGCCCTCTTTCTTGGCGGTTTAGCTGTGTGGTTAGTTACCCGCTAAGTGGTTTTTGCCACAGCCAACATCAGCTAATGTACATTCTCTGATTCAGATTCTCATATTTGTAGAGCTTCTCACAGTTGTAGACCGTGTACTTAAAGGGCAAACAGGGTCGATTAAGTTTATCAGTTTAACAATGTGCGTTATCCCAAACATATCAAGTTTGATTGGAAATTTTGCCACGCTCCTTAACGCCCCTGAAATAAATTTAATACTTTGGATCTGTCCTAAATATTTTATCTCGATCGGAAGATAAACTCCGAAGGAATTCAATGGGTTGTAGGGTTTTTTGCAGTCGATTTCACTCGACTGTAGTTTTTTTTTGTCGTCATTGTCCTTGGCACTCGGCACTTGTCCTTTTGTTTTCAGTTAAACTGATTAACTAGTCTCGTTCTCCTCAGACAAGTTATCATCAGACAAATGGAGAGAGACATTGAGAGAAGGGGAGAAAGATAGAAAGCAAGCAAATCTGTTGACAGTTGCTGGTTAAAGTCTGGCACAAGAGGAAGTAGAAGAAGAAGTCACTAAATAGCTTGCAAACTCCGTCAAAAAGTCAGCAACAGACTTTAGATTTACTTGACTTTTATAATTCGCTCTAGCTGTACTTTCTTTTAACCTCTGCTGGTTGGCTTATAGTCAGATTAACCCTGAAAAGAAGACTACTTCAAAGGACTTACGAGTTGAGAGCAGCTGAGAGACATTTCTAGAGGGCTTTCTAGAGAGATTATCATATTTGCCAAGTATTCTCAGGTGATGTTTATACAAGTTCTTTTTACTTGTAAGTGACAGGCTAAAGAACCAACTTAACCTCAACTTAATTCTCGTAGCTCTTATGGCTAGAAACCAACTTTAAGTTGAATTTTCTTGCAGACTGAAGAAGTCTGAATGAAATGCATAACCCGAGTTCGTTCTCTTTCTAAAATAGGTTTCCAAACTTAACTTGCAGTTCTTAAACTCGTGGAATCTTTTAAGTTTTCTAGTCTATTTATGGCCATTTAATATCCTTGCTTTTTCACAAACCATAGTCTATATGCATATATTCTGTGTTGATTCTCAACTCTTCCCTCAACTTATTTTCTTCTTTATACATTTACTAGGACATTTTGACCTTTGCCCCCCATTTTAGCCCCTTCCAGTGGGGATATCAAAAAATAACGTCTTATTGCACGATAATTATGTCTTAGCTATGTTTTGTGAAAATTTCTGCTTGATATCTTAAGCCGTTTGGCCTACAGCGTGACGACTCAGCGAATCAGTCAGTCACTCAGGACAAAGAGTTTTATATATATAGATTTGTATATTCTTCGATCATTAACTCTTTGAAATATCGGAGCGATCACTGCTCTTTGTCCTACACTATCAGTATTTTCTCCAAATCTTCTCTTTCCTCATCTCTTCGCTTTTCCCATGCAGTTTTCTGGTTGCTATGACACTTTTCTTACCTTTTACACTCCTTTGTCTCTCAGTCGCTGAAGGCTACAAAATGCGAAACAGTTGAGAATATATGACTGTAGGATTTATGTATGTATGCTCCACATGCGCCGATATCAGTTATGTGTGTATGTATGTATGTGTGTATGTATGTGTGTATGTACGTATTTGTAACAGAATGTTGCACGTATTGTATATAAATTAAAAAACTTGCCACTCCGAATGTTTTCATAGTCATTGTCACCGTCCATTGTTGTTATCAATGTGACCAAGCCATACAGAAGGACAGCGAGACTTTAGCTCTTGGCCTCTCTATCTTTCTCCGTCTCTCTCTCTCTCACTGTCTCTGCCCCTTTTTCTCTCACTTTCTATCTTGGTTGTTGTTAATGTCAGGAATCGCCAGTGAAGAAAAAAAGCACAGAAATTACAGCGTACAAGTTGCACATAAACCAAAATTAATACCCGTATAACTTACACACACACACACAGGCAAAGAGAAAGAGAGACAGGGGGAGAGCGAAAGAGATAGCAATAGAGTGAGCCTTTAAATAGCCTTGCCTCGACCTGACACTGACTGCAACTGTTGTGGGCAAAAAGGGAGTGTAAGAGACGACGTAGGCACCTCATAGAAATGGCAACAAACTCGGAAAAAAGTTCAGGAAAAAAGCTGTAGGAAAAGCCAAAAGAGAAATTCGCGGAATTTTCTGCTGCAGTCGCAGTAAAAAGCGAAGTGAACGAAAACGCAGCCAGTGAAAAAATGTCGACGAACCAAAAAAAGAAAAATTTAAAAAAAGGAAATACATTGGCCAAAAGGCAAGGTACGAGAGAAGAAGAGAGAAGACAGCGGAAGAGCAAACTGTAAGCGAAAAAGGGAAAAGATGAAAGCAGGATAACTGCCGCCAGTTTTCCGTGTGTGTGTGTGTATGTTTCTCTATAGTTATGGCCTCTGTGGTTGCAGTGTGTATAGGTGAGCCTACTGCATGTGTATGTGTTAGTGTTTGTGTATGTGTATGGGTGCTTGTTGTGTGCACTCAATATAATTTAATATTTTTCGATAGCAACAGCAGCTGAAAGTAATTACTTTTATGTGAGATTAGATATATTTATGTGTGTAGAGCGTAGCTTATGACCATAAGCCAAAGCCTCGGTCCCACTTTCTCCACTGAGACAACTCCTTCGGGATCCTTCCCACAACTCTCATCGGCGACGCACAAGCAGCATGGGTGCTAATTCGATATCAGCACTAAATGTTGTTAATGGCCTTTCGGCAAAAGAAGAAGCAGAGAAGAAAAGGGAAGAATAAAGAAACTGACAAGAAGAAGCAGTGAAGAGAGAGAAGTAGAGAAGAAAGGCGATAGCAATGGGAAAAGCAAAAAAAATCACAGAGAGAAACAGTTGGAAGAAACACTAAAGGCAGCAAGAGAAGTAAAGATGGCATCAGTTTGAGAAGCAAGCCGAAGAAACAGGATTAGATGAAGCAGCAGGAAAAATCAATAAAACCATTGTTAAAGCGATCAACTTGGACCTTTTTTATTACTTTCCTTCTCTTTAATATTTCTATCTGTTCATACTCTTTCTTTGTCTCTTGCTCAATATTTCTCTCATAGTCACTTATTCTCTATACTCTTTTCAAAGTAACGCTCGAAGTAATGAGCTTTTTAAAACAGCTCTCTCTCTCTGTCTTTCTCTCTCTAAGGCTCCCTCAACTCTTTCATTCTACGCTCAGTTAAGCTCACTTTAAAGATTTCAGCCGTGAAAAGCTTACATTTGAAAGTCTTATTGTAATCTTTGAATTGATCAGTTGAAGTGTCTGGGAAGCTTAAAACTAAACCAACACTTGTCATCATCATCATCTTTCACTGTGTCCAGCATTCAAATGAGCATTTTGAGTGTTCCAGTGGTGTGTAGAAGAGGGGGTAAAAGATGGGCAGCCACTCCCCCTTTTCCAACAAATTTCCCCTGCTTTACATTGCAACTCAATATAACATGTGTAATCTTCTTATGGGCAAACAAAATGACATCTTTGCTGGCAGCTGGCAAGCAATCGAATCTGTCAAAACCACCCAACCACCCCCTTATAACCTAACCCCCTCTCGAACCATGCACCACCCCTCGAACCACTTGACTCAATTTGTTTTGTGTGCGTCAAATTGGACAGCCAAATTGTGGCATAGTCAGGTGGCAATGCCTTAATCTGAGAAAGCAGCCAAAGCAGCAACATCATGAGGCAAGAATTAGTGATGAGCAAAGTATCGAAACATCGATATATCGATTATACCGGATTTAAAAAAGAACAAAACATACCATTTAAGAGAGGTCTTATTAGTTTGAAATTCATTTCGATCTTCGAACTCGTTGATTTATTATTTTAATGTATTCTTGCAAATCGATTGATTTCAGTAAAAAAAAACCAGTCTCTCAATAAGCAAAATCTTTATAAAAAATCAGCTAATAAAACGGATTCATCGTCCCTTTCTTGACCTGGGACTCAGTTTCTCTAAAAGACATTTGAATCGGCAGGAGCCATTTTAATAATAATGTGAAAAGATGTTGAAATATTGCTGTATCGATTTCGATTTCGAAAGAAAACCAAAAATATCATTCCTTTCTAGTTTGTCAATTAACAGTATTATTTGTTATTCCCAATATTTTCAAATATCGAATATATTCCGAAATATCCGATTCATAAATTCGATTAATCCACGTTCTGTTTTGGACTTACACCTCTAGCAAAGATCTCCATTCTCTTCTCTCACTCTCTTTCTCGCTCTCTCTCTCTCTCTCTCTTTCTGTGGAAGGCAATGAATGCCTCGTTTTAAGTATGACGGCAGCTAACCCAGAGTTTCCCCTTGGCCCCTCTTCCCTCTTCTGCTGTCCCTTTATCAAGGACTTGTCCTGCTTACTTTGTGCTCCACCTAAAGTGACGACACATGCTGTGTGTGTGTGTGTGTGTGTGGCATTTACATATCGTCTCGTATCTTGGACTTATGCCAGTCTTCCAATCTAACAGTTACCTCTCCTTCAACACTCCCTTCCCCCTCTTTTGGCACCTTTCGCACTGTCGTTGCAGCTTTTATGCAAATTTACAAAGTGCAAATTACACGCTACTAAAGGTTTTTCTTTAGCTCTCTGGCGCCCCCTATCGGACGCTAGTGTATGGGTGTGTTGGTAAATGGCAAACTTAAAAATTCTATTCAAAGTTTTCTATGCTCGTTGCATGCCCCATTCCCTACCCGTCTCCTTGCCTCATCAACCATTTGCTATTTATTTATTATGTGTGTGTTTTTTCCCTTCTCTCTTCTTTACACTTCTCTTGCTTTTTTTGCCCATCGTCCTCGCACAATGGGATGAAAGAATCTCAGTCTTCGCCTGTGGCGCTTTGGGAGGTGAATGCCTTTATTTACCTTCAATAGTGGAATGATATCGAATGTCTTTTATCGAATGCAGTGAGTTGAATGCATTTCAAAGCCAAGCATTTGCTTACTTCATTAACGATAATCACCTTGGGGTCATTTTAAAGTATCATTCCAATGGTTAATCGATAACAAAAACGATCGATTGTTGCCAAGTTAAATGATGCACAATTGCACAACAGTAAGTTATCGATAATAGAGATTTAAGTTGGATAGCTCAATTGAAAAACAAAAAGACGATTTTTAAAGTGTGTATTTATATACGAATAGATATTGAAGCTAGAAAGCTATTTCAATAGAGGTTCAGGATGTAAGATGTATGAATTAATTACAAATTAAAATCTAACCTTAAAAGAACTAAACTATTAATTTGTTCCTTAAACAAGTATTATATAAAAATTATTACATAATCTGTGAGTTTTGTTCCGATAGCTTAAAAAATTTTAGCCTCGTAGCCCTTCTATTTCAGCTCTACGATTCAGAGTCAGTTAGAACAAAGAGTTTTATATCGGTATAGAAACATTAATGGTTGTTTTTCATTGAATCCATTTAAATGTTTGTTTTTAATAGCTTCGAAAATAGTTTATAGTAATTCAATTTAGTTGATATATAAATTAATATCCAAATCAATGGCAATTTCTTTATCTCAGAATGAACTTTACCATATCTTCAATTTGCTTTCCTCTCTCGTTTTCTCTATGTTTCTCTTTAGCTGTATTCGCTTCCCCTTTTTGTGCTCATATAATGTATTTTGCTCCACTGTGCTAAGCCTTTTTGGGCCTGTCTCTTAAATATTTTCTATACATAACTTTTTTGTTTATCCTTTTGAGAATGATGTGAAAATGGGCGAAAGTGCAGTGAGCATTTCATAAAGCGAGAAAGAGAGACCGCCCCTCCTCTCCACTCTTCTCTCTACCACCGTTTAAAGCCAGCAGCCTAACCGCTGCATCAACCCCCTTGCTTCCCCTTTTTTCATCGACGCCCCTGTTGCAAATTCTGAGGCTGAAAAGACTCACAAGCTAACGGTACATAAAACACATTAATCGTGGTTACAAAAGCGTAAAAGAAAAGTGTGGCGTACCGTTTGCTTCTCTCCACCTGCCTCCCCTCTCCCTCTTCTCCCTTCTTCTTGCCACACTCTCTACTTCTTCTGCCTTTCTCGCTGTCGCCATTCTGCGTTGCTCCTACGTAGAAAAATGTTTCAAAAATTGTTTCAGGCTAAATGAACATAAAGCGAAAGGAATATTCCCCTCTTCTTCTTAGCCTCTCTCTCTCCCTCTCAGATCCCTACGCCCATGGCCTGCAGCTTCGCCTTTGTTTCTAACCAAGCAGTGGCGTATTTGGAGAGGGAATGAAGTCTGGGGTGTACAGACAGCGTCTTTCAGCTGCTCATCGCAACGTTCTAAAAATAAAGCCAAATTAAAATAATATACTTTTTTCCGACCCTGTACTTAAAAAGTACAAAGAGTCTATTAAGTTTGTCTTGTGTGTCAGACTCTTTAAAGTACAAATATTCGTCTATCCGTCGTCCGTTTGTCTGTATGAAACAAATCGGATCTCTTACTTGAACTCAAGAACGGACTTTCATTTCGCTTTAAGCAATTATTTAGAATCAAAATTTTAGATTATCGGGGCTTATTTCAGAATATGTTACTTAAATAATAGAATTATTTGCATACTTTTGAAGACTAAGTCATTGACTTTGATACACATATAGTATTAATTAAGCAATTATATTAAAAATATGTAGCTTGGTAAGTTTCTGTCTATACATTCTAAACAGGGCCTATACTTATGTTTAAATTTAGGCGGTAAGAATTACATAATCGAATAGGTATTTTATTGATAAAGCTTTGATTTTTAGCATATATTATATTTAATATACTTCAAACGAACTCCGAATATTTTTGTAAGGTGGCTTTAGATAATGTAATGTTCTTTTGCATTTGTTGAACTTGGTTTTGTTTTCAACAGTAGCAGAAATAAGTACAGGGTCTGTCACATTCGTGTTCTCTGGAGATTCCCACTTGTTTTCTTTATTTGTTGTGTGTAAGGTGTGTGTGTGTGTGTGTATGTGCATGCCCTTTTGTAGTATGTGCAAGAGTCAACTAAGTCCTGCTCAATTTTTATGATGAGACGACGACGATGAGGTTGCTGCCTCTGCCACAGCCTCTGCTGCTGTTGCCACTTTGTGTGTCGCGGTAAGCCAAACGCCAGCAGCAGTTGCAACAACAAAAACAAAGGCCAGACAGCCAAGAAGAGTCGGTGGAAAACGGGGTGGGGAGAGGGGTGAGGGGAGCAGAAGAAGCTGCCTCTTGGGCGCTTTATGAATGGCCGCAAAGCAGACGCCGCTGCTACTGCCACGCCCCTCGTTCCACGCCCACGCTCTACAAACTTGGCAAAGAAAAGAAATTAAATGCACTTCCTTTATGCGCGAACTCAGCTCATATTTTTGAGGCGCCAGCAGGCAACGTGTCTCCTCTTTCTTCCTAAATCTCCATCTCTCTCTCTCTCTCTCTCTGTCTCTCCCCCATCTCTTTTTGTTGAGCTTAGCACACAATGCGCTAATAATGAAAGTGCACTTTTGACACAAAAGGTGGCAGTGTGGCGACAATGCCTGTCTCTCTCTCTCCCTCTCACTCTCCCTCTCTCTCTCTCTCTCTCTCTCTTTACTCTCCTCTCGTGAGTATCCTCAACCTGCCCCCGTCTACAGTTAAGAGCAGCATCTTGACTGGTTTATTGCTCATTCGCTGCAACGGCGATTAGTCCAGAGAGATGAAAGTAGACAAAGCAGGGAAGAAAATGAGTGTGAAGGGGGAGGAGAGAGTAATTTGGGGGGATGACCTCGGACGAGATTAGAAATTTTGTGGCATTGCTTTCACTTCATTGTTGTAGCTGAAGACGAAGACAGTGACAACGACAACGTCAACGACAACGAGAACGGGAACGTCACAAGGCCAATGGCAATCACATTCTGTTGGCAATAGCTGAGATTACTTTTCCCAGCTTTTCCTTTGGCCTTTTCACCAAATGACGTCATAATTTTGAGTGTCCTGCACTGACATTTAATCGAAGCTGACGCTGAATGAGAGAGCTAAAGAAAGGGGGAGAAATATAAAGAAAGAAGCAAATAGACGATGGGAGAAGAAGATACAAATCTAGCTTACTACACACTTTCAACGTTATCAATTCCATCTTATTATAATAATATTTACAATGAAGAACAAAGTACTACATTTCTAAATAAATTAAACAAATTAACTTTCAGTATATTATAAATATTATAGAAATAATGTGAATATTTTGTGCAATTACTTATAAGAAATTATTACACAACAAATCTGTCGCAAATATCAGCCTCAAAGCTCTTACAGCTCCGTCTGTGCGATGCTCAGTGAATGAGGACATATTATATATACAATATATATATACATATATACATTTATATATTTTTGTATATATTTATACTTGAACTGGGAAACAAATAAATAGCTTAAATAAAATTAAATAAAGTAAACAAATCCTTCAAGTGTGTTTACCTAAACATTTGAGTTTATCAACTTGCTTACTCTTTTACTCTCTCTGTCTATCTCTCTCTCTCTCTCTCTGAATCAATCTCTCCTTGTCTCTTCCCTTGTCTCTTATCCCTTTGACTGTATCTGCTCACAAAATCAAAGCAAACTCAAAAGTGCTTCAACAAATTTGCCAGCTTCAAAAGCCAAAGACGTTTGGCTAACGCGGCGTATGAGTAATTTACTTCAATGTGGCAAAGGTCAAGAAAGATACAATAACAACAAGAGCTAACGGCAAAAAGAAGCAGCCAAAAAAAGGTTGCCTCTGTGCCCAAGGGAGGCGTGGCAGAGGGGTTGGTGGGGGTGGTGGGCGTAAGGTCGTCGTCTGCAGTAAAACTAAATCAAATAAATAATAAATGAAACGAAACGAATCAAATGCGAAATAAAAATCAATGGCACTCACCACTTCAATGAATTGGAATATACACACACACACATTCACACACACAAAACACATACACACATATATATATGTGTACTTGGCACACACACTCGCCACACATGCAATTTGCTTTTCGGTTTGATTTCAAATAAAATTGTGCTTCAATGAATCGAATTGAAGCGGCAAAAATGAATCGAGATGAGGTACACACACACACACACACATGCAGTTCACATACACACATGCACACACACACACACATGGATAGATTGTACAAATAAGCGGAAGCTACATTTGAAGAAAGACGCCGCTTGCCTTGGCATTTGCTTAATTGCATTTAGAAGTCAGTGCAAGTAGAAGAACAGAAGAAGATGGAGAAGAAGAAGAAGAAGCAATAACTGCTGCACCGTCAAGTGGTGCCTCTACACACACACACACACACACACACATTCGAAGAGAGTGCATAACTGACCCAAATATTGTATATTATGTGTTTATGTGCACATCCTAAGTAAATGTAGAAAGAGCTAAAAGAGGAGAATAATAAGTAGAAAAAGGGAAGAAGAGAACAGAGAAAATGTAGGAGTAGCGATTTTTAGTGTTGTGCGTATGTGTGTGTGTATGAGTGTGTGTGTGTCTCGCTGGGCGGTTGAGAAATTGCAACACTTGAAAAGTTGAAAATGTTGCTGAGAACTTTTCGCAAAAGTTCGAAGAGGCAACATCAGAGGCTGTACAGCATGCCCCATGCTCCATGCCTCACCATGATGATGACGTTACTCTGTTCCCGCTGTTCCCCCTGTTCCTACTCCCCTGTCCCCTTGCCTCATCAACCAATTCACAGTCCAGCAATAATTAGTGCAAACAATTGCGCCATTTGAAACTCGACTTGGAGCGCGCCACACTGCGGCATTTTGTTTCAAGGTTTCTTCCTGCCTGCCACATAGAGTCAGAGAGTTGCCACCCTCACCAAAATAAACAAAAAAAAAAAAAAACAAAAAATGGAATAGAATCCAAGACAACCCCAACCAGCCAAAAACACAAAGCATATTTTACATTTTGGCCTCTAAATTGGCAAACTGGCGAAAACCGGATATCGGTTCTTGGTTTTCGATTCTTTCCTCCCTGATTTATTTTTTTCTGTGTTGCTGCCTCATTGAATTGAAACATGGTTGCTGTTGTTGCTATTGTTGTTGTTGCTACTATTGCTGCTGCCAGGGTTGTCATAGTTTCGCAACTGCTCATTAAAATGAATAACGTTGTATTTTCGCTTTTCTATTTCTATTTCCATTTCCATTCATGAGTTCCTTTCTGACTCGTGTTTGGTATTAGGTTTTACGGGTCAGACCAAAAGTTACCTTTTGATTTATTCCATGCAGGAAAATGGAAAATAATTTTATAGGACTCTCAATGACCAAGACTCAAATATTGATGGTAGTTATTGTATAGATTGGCAGAGAAAATGCCAATGGGCAAATGCATAAACAAAAATAGAATCTCTGTTATAAAATAGAGTCCGATTTTCTTACCGAACTTAATAGAAGTACTATTTAGAAATAAATATATATACCAGCTATACTAAATTTTAAGGGAGAGTCGACGGCCTGTATAAGAAACCTTTGAGGATAACGAAATAGATCCACAATAAAGAGAAGAAAAAAACAAATAAAAATTCTAAACTATCGGTCGATAAATTAACTGAATTTACGTTTCAGCTGTGAAAAACTATCACATTTTCTGAGGAAATTTGACAAAAAGTCAATTATTTTATGTTTTTCTTGTACAATTTTCGTTATTACTCGTCTGATTTAAATATTTTATGACTTTCAAAAGGTATGTGATTATAATGCTTATTATTATTATTAATTATGATCTTAATTTAATCGATTATTTGGCAAATTCAAGAACTTGGCGTTTTTAATCGTTTATCGATATAGATTATCAACGAATCGTATAAACATATATCTTTAAGTGTTTTCTTACATAATTCTCATAGTTGTTACATATTTTGCATGCATTTTTAAACATTTTTCAAGCATTTCTTAAAGATCTGTTTGCTGAGCGCAGCGATAGTGAAATTATTTAAATATTGTCGATTCTATGTAGAATTAAGCTATGCTATCGCTCAGCTCAGTAATCGATAAATCCTGCACAGTTTCAATAGAATTAAATGTACAAATATCTTACCCCGTAGTTGATTTTTGGACCGCAGTTCAATGAGTTTATATTCCACTTCCTGTTCCTGAGACAAGATGTCAATACTTCAAACAATTTTGATAGAAATGTTGATGTATTTTCGTTTTCCTCTTCAAGGCTCAAGGCTCAAGACTCAAGACTCAAGTAGAGCCTCAATCTGACAGTTAATCCGCAGTTTCTTTTGGCCTTTGGCTATAAATTTAATCGATTCCCTCCGCCTCCCATTGCTGTGTGTCAAATGCCTTTTTGCACCTGTCCAAAGAAACGAAGAGAAAATGTGAAATGTGACAAAACAAGCTAAGCACTTGAGCATTTAGCTTGATTTTTACTTTGTAGCTAACACAAATACAAATACACAAACACACACGCAATACACACATGGACATAGAGACAGACGGACAGAGACTGTGAAAATATAAATAAGATTGAATACATTTATATGCCAAGCTGTTTTCAATAATTGAATTATCCAAGCAAAAACATTTTCACAACAAATTAAAAACTCAACAATGTAAACACACATGAACACACACACACACACCACACACTCACACCACACACACACACACACTCACACCACACACACACACACTGTTAGACAGACAGAAAGTCATTTTATGAACATCCATCATCCACATTTCGCTCACTCTTCAAACTTTGCGTATATATATAAAATAAAATATTTATGAATATTTTTCTCCTCAATTCTCAATTTACTGCATACGTTTTTCCTTATTATTGTTATTATTATCTCTCTATCTCTCTCTCTAACTCCATTAGAGCAACCATACAACAACAAAAACAAATACAACAAATACCGATAAACAATTTGCAAATTCGTTAACTTTTTATCGACATTAGTTTTAAATTACCAACAAAATAAAAAAAATTCTCTATATATATATTTAAATACATTTACAACTCGATGTTTTTACCAATTTGATTTTATAATTTTAAGAAACAAACAAAAAATGAAAAGAATGAAATATCAACAGAAAGATACAACATTAATAATTAAGAAATCAATTTGAAACACGTAACTAACAATTGAATTTTCTCTTTTACAAAAAAAACCCCCTTCAACAATTTCTCCATTTCCAATCTGCTGCGTGATTTATTGTGATATTTGAAACAACCCTTTCTATGCGAATGCGATTATTGGAACTCAACAGTCGTGTTTCGGTAATGCGTGGACAGGTGATAACTCCCCAGGGTCTGGGAATTGTTGGCATTCGTGTCTCTGTAGATCGTGACTCACGCTTTGGATTCACTCTAACACGACAGGGTGGCTGGTAAGTACAAGAAAAAACCCTCTCAATACCATATAGAAGTTTGATTTATAGAAATCAAAGTTCTTTTATATATACAAATAAGTGGGTAGTTATTTTATTGAAACAATAAAAGAAGTGAATAAAATATATAAGCTATAAAAGTTAAATAAAACTTTTACAAAAGTGAAAATGGCCATCGAACTACTCTGAATTCATATAGATTATAATCTTAAAGACTAAGTTTTCTCAATCGATAGGTTTTCTTTAAGGCAGCTTAAATCTATAAACTTGTAATCCAACTCAGCGTATACGTAACAACTTTCATCTTTAACAGTTTTAATTAATAATAGTAATATTACTATATAAAAGATAGTAGTTTTGAGTAATTACCAAAAATGCAATCTTACCTCTACAAAGAGTTTCTTCAAAAGTATGAGTTATTTTTCATAATTTGTTAGCCATTTGGCACTAGACTGGCTAATGTCTCACTCTCTGACTGTCTGACGCTTTTTGGCCAACTGCTTGGGCTTTCTCTTGATTACATTTTGTTAATAGAATTTTGTTGGGCACTGGCCAAGTGCGCAGCCAGATAAAATAAGTTATCACTTTTTAATTAAATCTTTTACTTTGATGTGACCCCCAGAAAATGGAACCTACAGACGAACAGACATAAAAGGGTAGGGACAGACAGAGCTCTGCACTAAATGTGGTTTTACCCTAAACATTTAATTTTGTTTTTGTCTTAACTAAATTTTACTTTGCGTATTTTGTCAAGTTAAAACAAGTCACAACTTGCAGCTGGCAACTGACAACTGACAACTGACAACTGACAACTCAACCCAACCCGAACTCAAGAAAAACCACATGAAAAGACTTTGTTAATAGCTAACCAAACTACAGGGTATATACAATCAAACAGTTTGAGTTTAATACTTACTAAAAAGTATTCAAATGCACATTTATATTAAGTAATTAAGTATTAAGGTTTAGTATAGATTAATGTGCATTATTAAAAAGTGCTCTATTTGTACTTCCTTTGAGTTGAATTCAATAATATTCAACATAACATTAAAGTTTCTAATGGCTTAAGCTAATCAAAATATATATTCCTATTTTTAGTAGCTTTAACTAACATCAGATCTGTGATCAGCGTACTAGACACAAAAGTCAAGCAAAAATATATTTTGCCAGCACATTTGAATTGTCATTCGTTACGCTTCGCTACGCATTTCGGAATTTTACTTGATAATTTCAAATCAAAAACACACACACATAACAAAAAGAAGGAAAAGAGGGAAAATAGAAAATGGAAATGTAGATAAAAAGTGACAAAGGATGAGGCAAAAAAGAAGAGTGGGAGAGAGAGAGAGAGAGAGAGAGAGGGCGGAGAGTGGGAGCATGAATCCAATTCAATTCAATCCAATATATCTAATATAAATATTTTTGCAGTTGTTTTTGGTAAAAAGGATTTCCGTTGTTCACAGAGCTAAAAGCAGCAGCAGCAGCAGGAGCAGCATCATTATTATTGTTGTTTTGACATTTTCTTTTTGCCTAGCAGAGTGTATAAGTATTTGTGTGTGTGTGCGTGTATGCGTGTGTGCTGGCCAATTTAAATAAACATTTCGCACCCGCTTTTGCCTTTGCTGCTGCTGCTGATTTTATTATGTCCAACAACAACACACAAATAAAATCTGTGCAACAGACAGACAGACAAACTAACTGTCTGATGATTATTTGTGTTTACTTTATACACACAAACACACACACACACACAGAGAGAGAAAGAGAAACACAGCCAGACAGCCCGAGCTGGTCGTTTGTTTTGTTCAGTAACAAAAAATATAGCATACTTATGTGGGCTGCTGTTGTTAGAGGATGTCTGTATGTAGAAGTGAGAGTGACTGTGTGTGGAATGATTACGTTTTTACCTACTGTGCCATAATTTCTCATTAGCCCAGTGGCCGTTAAATGCCGCTAACGTTGACCATTTTTCACAATTGTTGCTTTTTTCTTTTTTTGCCTGTTGTTAGATGTTTCTTTCCTCTGTCAGTTTTGCTTTTTGCAATCAACAACAACGTAAACAATTATAAAAACACAACTGTCTGTGTATGTAAGCCCAAGAAAACATAAAATCACAAACATGTCCTGATTTGCTCTCTCTCTCTCTGCCTCTCTCTCTCGCTTCTTAGTGACTCTCTGATTCGGCAACAGCCCAAGCCAGGCATCATCAGGGCATACATTTTTCAGTTTTTTATTTATTTTTATTATGACTACTTTGTTGCTGTTGTTGTTGTTCTTGTTTTGTTACATCTCCCTTCCTGTCTTTCTCTCTGTCTCCTTCTGCAGTATTTTAAAGTTTTCTTTTGTGCTTTTTTATTTATTTTTGCCTTGTCTTCAGCTACATTCTTACTTTTAGCTGCGCAATAATTTCTGTTTATGTTCACATTATTTTTAGCTCAATATACGGAGTATACATGGCAACTACATGGGGGTTTCATGATGTGTGAAGCGGGGGTATGTGGGGTTTGTGTTGGGCTTATGCAGCTGCAGCACAGTGCTCTATAAAATTAAATGTGCAGCCTTCAAAGCCTTAACACACAGTGAGCAATGAAAATATTGCATCATTGCATGCTATAAACTAAATGCTTTTCCCCTTTCCTCATTTCCTTATTTCCCCATTTCCCATTTCCCCATTTGTATTCCCTTTGTATCCGATAAGGTTATAACTTAACTATGCAATGCCACAAGATATCAGAGCGGTCTTGAGAAAAACAGTGGGTAAAGTGAAAAGTGAAGAGAGAACGCAGAAATTGTGAGCAAAGAGAAGTGAGAGTAGTTAGAGAATAAAAAGAAGTTAGGATTTGAGAACTAAATCCAGCGAAACGAAGTGAAATGTAAAGGTAGAAATACGAAGAGAAGAGAGATGGAATGAAAAAGGAGTAAAGTGTAAAATCAAGAAAATAAAATTAGCAGAAAATTTAGTAAAACGGTAGAAAAAAAGTGAAAAGTTAATTTAAATTATGAGTGAATAAAGTCAGAGAATTGATGAAGCAAGAAAAATTAAACCATCGATCTTTGAGAGAAGCAATGTGAGAAGTAAACTAAGAGAAATGATGGGAGAATGGAATTGCGAATTGCATTGAGAAACAAAAAGAGAAGGTAACTTAAAGATTTAAAAAAAAAAAACAGAGAGAATCATATAAATAGGAAAACAAAATAAGTGAAAATATGAAAATCAGTTTATACATCAATACAATTTATAGAATTGTTTAAAATCGTTTCCCTTTGAGAATACTTCTGCCTCTCACTGTGCGAACCTGCAGTCAGCTTCTGTTTGGCCAATATTTCTGTTGTTACGTTAAGCCATTAAACAGCCACATATGTGTACTCATATATGTACATACATATGTCCTTAGGTATGTAACCATATTTTTCGTTGCCACTGTTGCTTGTTGTAGTTGTCGCTGTTTCTCTTAATGTTCTCGCGAGTTTGTTTTTATGGCTTTGTATTTATAATGTTTATTTCAATTCTATGTCCTTATTAAGCTTCCCCCCCACCCCTTCCACTCACACACACACACACGTTGTTGGTGTTGTTATTATGGCTATTTTTAGTAGCTTTTCACAACATTTACCCTGTAATACGCCTAAAGGGTATATAACTCTTTGAATTGTTTGCAACAGGCAATCTTTTGATACGGCTTTAGTTCTCGACATAAAAAAGAAATAATAAAAACTGGATAGAGAAGCTAAGGTTGATAAACAGCAATGCAAAGAAGTAAAACAAAAGTCGAGTTTAGTTGGGTGAGAGAGTAAGGAAAAGAGAAGTATAGAGCGAGGCAGAGAGTGACATAGATGTAAAGTATTAGAAATAAGCATTAAAGGTGATTATATTGATCACATTGTTTTATTCTTTACTTCTTTTCTTTGACTTTTAGCTGCGTTTCTTTCTCTCTCATTTTCTTGGCTCTTCTTGCTGCTTTTTTCTCTGCTCTCCACTCTGCTCTTCTCACGACTCTTCTTTCGGCTTTTCTCTGTACTTTCATCTCTGTTCTAATCTCTTCACTTTCCTTTTATACATTATCTCAGATATTCGCTGTTAAGGACAACACAGCGTATCTTGAAGTCGCGTCGATTCTATACTTTCAAAATTGTTATTTGTTGTTGTCATTCTTGCTACTGTTGTTGTTGTTGTTGTCGTTGTTCTTTTAGCTCAGGGTATTTTCGGTTTCTGTATTATTCATTTCTTTTCATTCTTTTTTTTTGGCTTTACTCCATTTGCTGTCCTGTTGCTTGTAACAATTGTTGTTGTCCTTTGACATGCATTGTTGATTGCCGTTGTCGTTTTTGTTGTTGTTGTTGTTGTGATTATTATTAGAGTTTTTGTTGTGGTTGCTACAATTGTTGTTGGTGTAGTAATAAAGGTAATAAAAGTCATTATTGTGTGCAGCAGGGCATTATTGTCGTTGGTAGTATTCTAAGACCCGGTACTTAAAAAGGACAAAGGGTCTATTAAGCTTATCAAAAGAGCAGAACAGGAACAACGAGAGCCCATTCAATATATATATATTCTTGATTATTACGAACAACTAAGTTGATATAGTTATGTCTGTCTCTGTGAACACCTTAATCTCAAAGCCTTTAAGAGCTACATTCTAAGTAGATATAGTTTCAGGACTCCTGACAACTTCATCACGATCGGATAATAAAATTGAAAGTTTTTCAAACATAAGGAAAGAAGGAGATAAATGACTTTACAAAGCCTGTGCTTGTTCGTAAATTACAGGGACTCTTACAGTCGGGCTGTCTTGATTGTATCATTTCATAATAATATTATATTGCAACGTATTATTAGTTGTGTGTATTTCTTGACATTACTACTATGTATTACGCCTTTCACTTCATATTCCCTAACTATCTGTCTTTCTGTATTGCTTTCTCTGTCTATCGCCTCCACTTTATCTATCTCTTTGTGTGTCTCTGTGGTCCGCATAACTTTTAAATCCAACAACAGTGACGAGAAAATGGAAAACAAGTTTTTGAAGCGTGACAACATTTAAATTAAATTAGCAAAAATTGTAACAAATTCTGTCAAGTTTTTTCCCCTCCATTTGCTGTGTATTTATTGAAATGTTTATAAATGTTTGTTGTATGTTAATATACGCAAAAAATAAAAGGATTTTCTTTTGTTTATGGCAAAATTAAATGTAATTATTTGTTCATTTAATTATTTTACCACAATGACAATAATAGCAATTGCCTACCGAGCTGCCACGCCCCCTGACTCACATGCAACACGCCCAAACAATTATATTGTGGTGGGAGGGGGGGGGGGGGGTGGGGGTGTGTCGTGTAATGAAATCGATATTCCAGCAATTTCACATCTAAATTGCTTGGGCAGGTGTTGAATGCAGTTTCAATTGCGGCAATTTGTGGCATGTACATGTGCTCTCTCTCTCTCTCTTTCTTTTTCTTGCTCTGTCTCCCCCTCTCACTCTCTCTCTCTGTCTTGTGCGCAGACAAACACAATTAAAAATCACATTAATTAAATATTTCCAAAGCAAAAGTTTTGCCACTTCTTAAGCTTTCTGCGCGACTTGACTTTGCCTTTTTCAAGCTAGACAATTCTTGTTGTCTCCCTTTGTTTTTCCCACTCTCATTCCCAGTCCCTCTCTGCCATTCTCTTTTTCTTACCATTTTTCCTTTTCGGTTTTCCATCTGTTCTTGGCCAGCAAAAGTTTTTCGAAACTTTTCTTACGCCAATGCGAAAAATGCTCGCAATAATGAAGGCGGCCCTCGCCAATCGCCATCATTATATTTAATGCGGCTAACGCATGACCCAGAGGCGTCGACAAAGGGGGGCGAACTGGGGGGACAGACAGAGAGAGGAGAGAGAGAGAGAAGAAAAGAGGGGTTAAGGTCTTAACTTATGCTCTAGCAATTGTTTGTTATTCTCGTTCTCATTCTCATTCTCGTTCTTGTTGTTGTTCTTGTTTTGGGCAAATCCTAAAGTTTTTCAATTTCAACAAACAATTGAGGTATTATCTTCTCAGGGCCAGCAAAAGAGAGCTTGTGGAGCAGAGGAGTAGCAAAGCAGGGGGGGGGAGGGGGCGATGTTAAATGACGGGCTGCATAATTCTCAGTTCGTGCGTCAGACACAGACGTGAAGGCAAGAAGGAGTTGAAGAGAGAGTGGGGAAAGTTGGGAAGGGAGGGAGTTTCCCCAGAAGTTCATTAAAATATTAATTTGCATGTTTTGTGCCGTGAAATTTGCTGCACAACTTTTTCTACTAATGTCGAGGTGTATGTGTGTGTGTGTGGGTGAGTGTATGTATTAGTGCTGAGGGTGTGTGTGCAATGTAATTGTGTGTGTTAGGGTAGAACACTTGTATTTGTTGTGACACAACAATTAAATTACAGTAAACAGTATTTACTTACATACTTCCCATAATATGTTGTTAGGCGTATAATTTAAAATAATATTCCTACATCGTGACTCAATTTAAAATTAGTTAAACTAGGCAATAAAAATATATTGTATTAGAAGAGTTTTAGCGTCATTTCTGGTTCCTTAGTCTATTGTTATTCTATTGTAATTTTAATGAAAAATGTATCTATTAATTGTAGATTTTTATAAGAATATTTCAGATATTTAAATATAAGCTCTTCTTTAATTTCTTTTCTCTTTTCATTGCATTCAACAGGTTTGATGTGCTTGTGAATGGCGGAGGTGCAGTTACCCTACAATTCCAGCGTTCACCCTTCCGTCCACTCACTCGCACCGTCTTTGTACCCTGGAATCGCATTGTGGTGTTGCCTCCGGTGCAAATGCAACTGAGCGATGATGATGAAACCACCAGTCGCAATATCAAGTAAGTATACTCTATATTTGACACTCTAGATAAACTTGCAGTTAAGAAAACTAAGTTTCAAATTTATCTATACCTTAAGGCAAGATAGTTAGAGTAAAAGTTAAAAAATTAAATAAACCTTTAAGTCGGAAATCTTTAAATGGAACTACACTGACAAAATTAATGAATTTACTTCATTTAGGGTGGCACCATTAAATCCGGCCTTGACATTCCTCAACTCGATACATTATCATACGGCCGATGAGGCGAATGATGCGAGCAAAATTTGTATGGATCATGATCATGAGAAGCTCAAGCCCCAATTGATAAGCACATGGATGCCCAATGGAGTGGGTGCAATGCCCGGAAAGCGGGTTATCTTTGCCGAGACTCAGGTGAGTTTACAGTTTTCTTCTTTTGTTTAACTCCCGACGTTTTATTTGCCTGAATCCTATTTCATCTTTCATTTGTATTTCTCTTTTTATTTACCTGTTCTCCCCATCTACTTCAACTTATACCTAGCATTTTATACTTTATTGCTGGCTCATCCCTCTCTCTCTCTCTCTCTCTCTTGCACTCTCACTGCTTATTTCGCTGTCTCTTTCTAATGCCACTCCTAATTAGCGGTCCTGGCAGCAGCTGGACCCTGCGTAGTTTTAATTAATTTAAAGTTCGCCTTAATGACATTATAACTTTGCATCTAACACGACGCCCAGGCAGGCACAAGCACATACATTAATTCTCCACAGAGAGACAGAGAAGGAGAGTGAGTTAGAGAGAGAGGGAGAGAGTGAGAGTGAGAGAGAGCATTACATTTAATTGCTGCATTCGACCCGTGCCAGCTGTGCTTCAAGTCAACCACAAGGCTTAATAACCAACTCACTTAGTGGCAGCGACAATTGTAATGCTCATTCTCATTCTTAACCCATTCCAACTCACTCTCTACTTCTCTCTCACTCTTTCCTTCTCTCTGCATTTTTAGCTCATTTTGTAAATTTTCCAACTTTTTACCTCTTTTTTTTTGAGTTATGCGTCTTTGTTGCAACCACATCTTAATATTTATATTTTCCTTTGTAAACTTTCTTTATGCCTTTTAGTTTCTTTAACTTCCTCTTTGACTTTTTTATTGTAGTCTTTGTTTTGTGTGAGAATGAGACGAAATTCTGTCACTTGTTTTAATAGCTTTCTCTGCTTGTTGCTTCCGATTAATATTTTTAATTTTGGAATGCACAATTTGTAGATTCTGCATCCAGTTTTTCTCAACTCTCTTTCTCTTCTATCCCATTTTTATTTTAAATATGTATATAATCCATCACCCTTCAGTTTTTAGTTAATATTTTTAGAAATTGGTCGCTGATTCTTTTGCATTCCTGTTTTTACACCCCCAAGTGTCCTAGTCTTCATCTAATCTTCTTTATTCTCCTCTTTTAATTTGCTTTCCTATTCATTCCTTTATTTTTTTAATCAAGAGATATTATATCCTTATTCTTTATACTAAATAAAGGCTTTCCTTCCCTAAGGGTACCTTCTTGTTCCCCTTAATCATAACCAAATTCTTCCTTACTCAGGGGATATTCATTGGATCCACCCTTCTTAAAGTTTTAAGAGTTCAATTTAAATTTTTTTCAAACAATCTTCCTCTTCTCTTTGTTCTTCCTATAAAACAGATCGTACAGGAGTCTATACAAATTCCCGGCTCGGATTTGCATCTCACATATCAATCATCGCAGGCTTCGGGCTATTTGAGCATTGTTCGGATGCGTTTGACATCAGAGACAATACCAAAGACCTTGACCCATGTCCATGTGGGCGTTGAAATCGAAGGTGCACTCCATGTGAAAACCTACGAAGCTGATCCGAATCTCATTCACACATTCGCCTGGAATAAACGTAATGTTTACAGACAGAAGGTTTATGGTGTGACTATCGCAAGGATTTCCGTGGGTTACCAGCACAACACGTGCCAGACTCCAGTTTGGATAACGCAGACAGCCAAGTTGCAGGGTTACGATGTGGATATTTCGGATATTGGTGGATGGGGTCTTGACATCCATCATCATTACAATTTCCATGAGGGAATTCTACAGAAAGGAGACGGCAGTACACTACATATGAAGGAATATCCTCGCACTGTTAAGGTTGTTATGGGAACGGGACTACAAAGGCCTCTGAATTGTCCAGATTATTGCAATGGTGTTGCCAAGGATGCCAAGCTATTGACACCGATTGCTTTGGCAACTGGACCCGATGGTAGTCTCTATGTGGGTGACTTTAATCTTGTGCGAAGGATAACACCTGATGGAAAGGTGTTTACCATTCTCCAATTGAGCGCTACCCAAGTTTCCTATCAATATTATCTAGCTGTCTCGCCGGCTGATGGCCATTTGTATATATCAGATCCGGAACGTCATCAAATCCTACGACTATTGCGTCTTGAGAAGGTCAAGGATCCGAGTATTAATAGCGAGCCAGTTGTGGGCAGTGGTCAACGTTGCATTCCTGGCGATGAGGAAATTGTGGAGATGGTGGAGCTGCTCTTCAGGCACGTCTCTCCCATCCCAAGGGTCTGGCCATTGCCGCCGATCGTACAATGTATATTGCGGATGGAACGAATATTCGAGCTGTCGATCCCAAGGGCATTATTCACACTCTCATTGGACATCATGGACATCACAATCATTGGAGTCCAGCTCCTTGTTCTGGTACTCTTATGGCCAACCAAGCTCAACTACAATGGCCCACGGGCTTGGCATTAAGTCCACTCGATGGATCTCTTCATTTCATTGATGATCGTCTCGTTCTGCGTCTGACATCAGATATGAAGATTCGTGTTGTGGCTGGAACGCCATTGCATTGCAGTAATAATGGTCAGGATAGTCGTGTGAATAAGACGGCAACGGATAACGTATTGGGTACTGTTTTGGCCATGGCCTTTTCGCCCTTTGGAGATCTCTATATTGCGGACAGCGATTCAAGGCGTATCAATTCTATACGAGTTGTTGACACAGCTGGAAATATGCGTTACTTTGCCGGCAAACAAGAGGGAACTGGGTAAGTACTCTCTCTCTCTCTCTCTCTCTCTCTCTCTTTCTATCAGTGTTATCTAGAGATGGTATTGATTTTCATATACGGAAAACGTCCGAATGTCCTTATAGTTAAATGTCTTTAGAGATGTGAACATTTTGCGGAATATCGCATATGAATGTTATATAAATGTGTGCTTAAATGGGATTTATTTGTATTAATACAAATACCGATATCACCATATCAATAGCCATCCCTAGCTTGACCCTTTGACCCACTGATGCATTGCCATCTCCTCTTCCTCCTCTTCATTCTTTTCCTCCTGGGTCAACATAAAGGGTTGGAGGTTAGATTTGTAACTTGTTTATGCGCATATTTGACCCAATTATCAAGGGGTATGGGATGCTAACATTGATATTTGCATTTTGGCAAACGATAGTAGCACAGTTACTGCTTTTTGGGTGGTGCGGTTGTCCAGTGGTTCAGTGGTGCAGCATAAATAATAAAAATTCAGCTGCTGTTGCACAAAATGTTCGCAAATGCACCAAAAGTCGGGCTATAAATGAAACTGCAACTAGGCACAGCTCACAGACAGAGACAGCTATATAGAAATATATGTATATATTTATATACATGTGTGTGTATATATATGTGTGTGTGTAGATTTCAGAGGGGGAATCTCAATCGATATGTCGCACTGAGAGTTTACTTTATTTGACTTGATTAAAACGCTTTCTAAAGCATCCAAAACGTTGACCAAAAAATTAATTGGAATTTCGAACATTTTCGAGATTTCCCCATTGGCTATATACATATGTATATGTGTACATGGGAGTGTGTCTGTGTGTGTGTGTGTGTGTGTGTGTATGTGTGTGTTGGCCACATTGGCACTCGGGCTATTTGCACAATGTGCTGTTGTTGTTGTTGAGGCAGATTTGCAGTTTGTAGAACAATAAACAGTGTTGGCAAGTACATGAAAATGCCAATGACAGGAAACAACACAATTTGAGTGTAGAATAAAGTTAAAGTTAGGTATGGAATAAAGCAGTATTCTTGACAAGAAGAAAGTATATAATATTCCGGATGCCTACTAGCAATAAGCAAAATAAAAAACCTAAACTTTATTCTTCAAACTTGCATAACTTTGACAAATCAAACCCTATTTTAGTGCGGAATGTAATTTTAGTCATGATTTCAGCTATTAATTGATTCTACATTTCAAAATAGTTTGTTTTCAAAAATTAAACTTTTATTCTTTGCTAAAATCAAATAAACAAATTTTAGATATTGAGTTTAAATTTTTTATCAACTCCTGGTGGTCAAATTTGTTTATGAGAATTCTTTAAAGTAGATTCTGGGGTATTTCATATTTTTTAAACATTAAACATTAGTTAGCATTCGAACTATGAATCCCTCTCTCCTCAGCCTCTGTCCCTCTCTCTCTCTCTCTCTCTCTCTCTCTCTCTCTCTCTCTCTCTCTCTCTCTCTCTCTCTCTGTCTCTTGTGAATTGTGAGAAACAAAAAAAATGTTGCCAACTAAAGCAATTAATTTGGTTCGCCGCTTGTCTGAGACTGCCCCAAGCGAGTAGCGAAAGAGATAGATAGAGAGGGGAGGGGCAGTGGAATGTGGGAGACACGCACACACACACACACAAACACATTGGCACAACAAATATGCAACTTTATGCAGTGGCAGTTTATTTAATCTAATAGAATTTCTATGGAGCGCGTAGTTTGATGAACTAAACTGATGAGTTGCGTTTCAAAGGGTACAACTAGTGAGTAGGGTTAATCCGGGGAGCTGGGGTTAAAGGTTGGGAATGGCGCAGGTGCTGCCAAACTGTGAAGCAGTTTTTTTCCCTTTTCTCCTTCTTTGTGTGTGTGTGTGTACTGCAAAGGGGGCGTGGCAGACGCGGCAGACGTGGCAAAGTAATTAGCAGACACCGCAAAACGGCGCGCCAACGACAGAAACTATAAATCAACCTTTTAAAGAGGAAATCCAAAAGGGAAAAAGGGAGTGAGTTTACGGGGGTAAAGGAGTGACTATTGGGAGTATAAGGGAGTATGGACTGAAAATGTGGGTTGCATTGGTTTAAGGGGCGTGGCCGTTGGCGATAAGCAAGCAAACGAAGGACTCTGCACTTTACTTTCCGAATGTTTATCGAACAAACAATGTCATCATAAATACGCGTCCAGGGCCAAACCCCTCCTTCCTTCCTTCCTTCCCTCATACAGCACCCTTTGCTCGTCTTCACTCTTCCCTTGCCTTGTCTCCTTTCCGGCTTGGGCACTTTGGGAAGTCATAGCAAAGTTGTAGGAGTCCGAAGGCGTGGTCCGCGACATGTAAACGATGCCTGTGCCATAGATAACGACAACTAGTAGGAAGGACCACAGTCAAGAGAAAACTCAACTGTTAAAGACCCTGTACATATGCACCTTGAATTTTGTATGTCATAGAGCCAGTGGTATCTTTTTTTTCCTGTGCATACGACTGTTTGTTGAAAACTTTCGATCATGATACATTTTTAAGGATAGATCAATTTTGTAATTTGTTATTACAATTTACTGGTGCTCATATAACTAGTTTCTAAGCTCTTATAACTAGTTTCCAAGATCTATGCAGGTGTTCATATGGATGGATAGAAAAACAAGGAAACAAAAACATTTTGATTTGCCTGTTAACACACTTATCTTATTTAATAAACTTAAAGGACCTTTACGTACTTGTTGAAGTACAGGGTCTAACAACTGGCAACACTGATGGGTTGAGTTGGTGGTTTAACGCTCTAAGCATTTCCTGTTGCATTACTAACGCTCTCAATTCGTTCTCTTTCATTTCTCCACACTCCTCTCTCTCTCTCTATTGGATTCACAGCACACAAACCTGCGATTGTGCGATTGGAAATGGCAGCAATGGCTCCGCTGCAAGTGGTTTAACTGTGGGCAATGGTGGTGCTTACTCAACGACCGTGAATCCGACACGCAATAATGGCGGCACCACGCCAACGACACCATCTGGCGGAAACGGAAATAATGGCAGCTCAGCCAATGCCAATGGCATCAACCTAGGCATCATCAGCAGCAGCGGTGCCTGTGTCTGTGGAGGTAGCTCCACACTCAGTGGTGCTGGACTCGGTGGTGGTGTTGGCTCTAACTCGGGAACACTAGCTGGCATTGTCGGTGGCGGCAGTTTAATGTCCACCGGACCCACAACCACCACAACGGTCCTGCTAGGAGCCAAGACAACAGCTGGCGCCGCCGGATCGAACCTCAACTCTGGCGCCACCCTCAACGACGATGGAACTTTAAGCAATGCAGAGACTCTACTCTCCTCCAATGCCCGCTTCCAGGCCATCTCAGCCATTGCTGTGGCCCAGGATGGAGTTATCAATGTGGCCGATCAAGGTGAGTCTAAACAACAACTTATATTTAACCCTCAATCTATGGGGAAAGCATATTGAATACGTTGGGGAGTATTTGAAAACATAGACTTAAAAAAATTGAGAAAGTAAGTGAGAAGCGATGGGAAAAGTGATGAGAGAAATCAAGTATGAAGCTAAGAAGAAGCGATGGGACAACTAAAAGAAGTGATCAAATGGGAGAAAGGTAAAAAAAAGTGATGGAAAAAGTGATGACAGAAAGGCAGAGAGGATAGAATGAAAAACTGAAGATAGATGCCATGGAGAAAATGTTGGAAAAATTGATGGGAGAACTGGAAAAGTAACAGATGTAGTGGAGTTAGGAACATTAACAGAGGTGAAAGAAAAAGTCCATAAAAAAGTGAACTTGAGTGGAGAAAGGCAACAAGAAATGAAGAAAAGATCAGAGATTTCAATTTGGAAAAAAAAGAGAGAAGTAAAGAAGTGTGAAGAGAGAAAAAGTGTGAAAGCAACGAAAGAAGAAGCGAGGATATAAATAAAAGTAGAAGTGATAAGAAAATAGTATCAAGAAGTGAAACTAGATTTGAAAAGAGGGCAAAGGAGAATTTAAGTGAAAGGCAAAAACAGAAATAAAGTTATAAATGAAATGAGAAGCGAAAAGAGAAACGATGGAAAAAGTGAAGTGAGAAGCAAAGTAAAGCGAAACTAAAGCTAACGATGAAAACAAAGTGAAGTCAGAGAGAGATCATCTAATGAAGGATGGTACAAAAGGAGAAGCAAGAGAAGCAAAACAGCAAATAAACAAGCTATTAAAGAAGTTCAAAGACAAGTGTAATGATAAAGCGAGTTGCAAAAGAAGAAATAAGAAAGAAACGGGAAGTTTGTGAAATGCGAGTGAAAGCTGCAATTGCGCTATGAGAAATGCTCAACTTTCATTAATTGATTATGGAACTAATTATAAGTTCTTGTAGCTCGAAACTTGTGATTACAGTTGTTTGACCTTCATCCTGTCTGCCTGTATCCTCCAAAGGAGAAGCTTGGTTGACGCTATTAATGAGCTTTTTGTCATTGCCCTAATTCTTATCGCCTGCCAACTATTGATGGTCTCTCTTTCTCTGGGTCTCTCCCACGCTCTCTCTATCTCTCTCTGTCTTTTTAGACCCAGTACTTTAAAAAAGTACAAATGGGTCTATTATGTTTGTGCAAAAAAAAAGTGCGTAACAGGCAGAAGGAGGCGTGGCAGACCGCATAAAGTATATATATTCTTGATCAGCATCAACAGCCGAGTCGATATAGCCATGTCCGTCTGTCTGTCTGTCCGTCTGTCCGATTTTTGAGTTCCTAGATCTCAGAGACTATAAGAGCTATAGACACCAAATTTGGCATGAAGATTTATATATATCTTGCATTGATCAAGTTTGTTTTAGATATTTGCCACGCCCCCCTCCGCCCCTAGAAATTGAAAAACAAAATTTTAAAGACGAATTACAAGAGAACCTTTAAGACTAGCGCCTTGATTTTTGGTATATATAATACTCGATATAGTCCAAACCTGTCCTAAAAATTTCATTCCAATCGGTTGGTAAACGCGGAAGTTATTTAACTAATAATGTTACAGGCAAAAGGAAGAAGAAGAGACGCTAGCGGCCTCTATGTTTATCAAGTGGCGCCATCTATTGATGGTACGCAACATTGAAGAACTATCTTTAGTGAACGCTTTGCACTCAAAAAGTACTGGGTCTCCTACTGTCGAGCTTGTTCCACTGTAGCTTACTGCATTTCTTGAGTTTGAGTTTGTCATTTTGTTTCGCTTGTAATTAACGCAACAATTTTTCACACACACCTTCACACACTCACACTCCTACACACACACACACACATGTATTGGCACTTAAGCTGTAAGCTTTTAATGAAGCTTATTTACGTTTTGCTGGAATCTCCCTGCTTTCTCTCTTTCTCACTCTTTTTCTATCTTTCCCTCTCTGCAATCCTAACTTATCCTCCTCTACCCTTTAACCATTGTTAAATGTCTTGTCTACACACACACACACACATACACACACACAGACAGCATGCGTTTGATTAATGTATACTCATAGAACTCAGAGTAGCCACAAATTTGTAGAAGAGAGGAGAAAGGGAAGTGTCAAGGAAGTAGGGTAGGATGGGCATGGAAAATGTGTCGGGTTAGCGGGTTTAGTTTTCCCCCGCCCAAAATACGCACTATGGAAAAAAAGTTCAATATCCTTGCATATATTAAATCTTTTGCAGAGACTGTAAAAACATAAATTTTGAAGATGAAATTTTTTGTTAAAAATCTTTTTTTTTTATCATTAGTTCTTTTATATTTTGATAAGTCTTTTTTAAATAATAATTGAAAGTACTATTTATTGTTATATGCAAAATAAAAATGGAAAATAAAATAGTTCTGTTCAATATTTATCATATTATACAAAATAAAACAAAAATGGTTATTTTCGATCTTAATTACTTTGAACTCATAGCTGATTTCTCGAATTCCTGGTATTTGATCTTAAAAATCGAAATACTCAAGTTATATTTAAGAGTATTCAGATAATATTTGGATAAAATGAAGAGCTTTTATCAAAGTTTAAGAGGCGTGGTTCCATTAAAAATAATAAGCATATGTTCAAAATATGACTTTAGTCCTCTAAATAATCAATCAACATTTCAAGTCTTAGCGATTTGCAATGGGCAAACAGTGGCTCAAAAGACTCGGGCAGCTCACGCCGTTATATTTCACTATTTGCTCCTCACCCACAACAACAACAACAACAATATTAATATTGCAATTGTTGTTCTATATGTTGTTGTTTCTTATTGACTGAGCTTAGCTGATTTAGATTGAATTTTTATGCCAAAATATTGCACTTTTTGCCAGAGTGAAGCGGGCATTACTTTCGTCAATTTCGCGTCGTGTTGGTAATCAGATTGATTTTCACTTTTTCGCTTTTCCTCCCCCCTCCAATTTTCTTTCTCCCCTCGCAGACAAGTGTTTCCTCTACCTCTAACCCACTATTTCTGGTGGCTCTCCTGCTGCCTCGCCTCTTCTCTCTCTTCTCCACTGCCGCTTTCCTTTTTATCAAGGCAATCACTCACACGTGGCCAAGTACGTCGTCATCATCTCAGGGTGAGGGCAGAGGAGAGCGGCAAGCAGGTGAGGGGTAAAGAGGGAGACAGACGAAGCAAGACTAAAACTTGATTAATTATAGCCATTGATTTGCTTTCCACGGCTTCTTCTTTCTACTGCTGCCACTTCATTGACGTTGTCCGTCGTCCTGCCTTTCATTAATTTGTGTTGCGTAGCAACAACCCCCCCTCCCTCTTTTCCTACAACCCCCTATACATACCACCGTCTTCTTTTTCTACTCCCCTCTCCAATAGAAAGCTGCAACATCGTTAACGTCGCCTTCGTCGTCGTCTGGGCCATTGTCGAAATTTATTAATTACATTTTTGGTCTTATCAAATTACGTTTTGCTAATGCACTCAAATTTATACCTTGCCACGCCTCCCGCAACTCCCTTTTCCGTTCTCCTTCTCTCTGAGTCTCTCTCCCTCTCTGTGCTCACCTTTCTGCTCTTCCTTTTAGCTGTTGTTTTTTGAGCTTTTACTTTTGGCTCTTTGCTTTGCCTGTTGAAGAACTTTGGCTCCATTATTTATTGGCGGCCATTTTGTATTATTTTTTTTAGACTATATATATGTGTGTGTGTATGTGTGTAGGTGTGTGTGTGGGAGTGTGTGTGTGTACAACGTCCTAATTTGTCCTGGTTCGAATTGTGACGGAAATTGGTTTCGCTTTTTACTTGACTCTCAACCGCTGCCTCTGCTGGCTCTCTTTCTCCCACTCTATTTCTTCTCTCTCTCTCTGTCTTTTTCTGCCCACTTGCCACTTCAGCAGCCGCTTCATGTTTTAGCCATAATGGCCAATTACAAGCAACAACAAGAACAACAACCACAGGCTGTGACAACTGTTTCAATTTTTCGTTGTTGCGGCTGTTGCAATTATTATTGTTGCTGTTGTTGTCCTATTATTATTGTTGTTATTATTATTATTGTTACATTTTGTGTTTTGCAATATGTCGCAAATTTAACTTCCGTTTTTCTTCCTGCTCGCATTTAACAATTTTTCCTCCTCTTTTCTATTGAAAAATCAGGCCAAAAATAACGTAGAGAGAGAAAATACGATCTAAATTTGCCAAAAGGAAATGTAGCATTTTCCCCCAATTGCACGTGCGTATTTGTGTGTGTGTGTGTGTGTGTGTGTGTGTGCGTGTGTGCGTGTGTGTATATTGCCTTTTGCCAATTTGTTTTCAGTTGTTGCCCTTTCTTTATAAGAAAAGATGACAAATTTCTATCAGTTTTCTGTAAAGCAGAGGAAACAAGCTTTCTTCCGTCTTTTCCTCTTTTTCTCTGCTTTTCCATTTTCCCTCACTATATTTGCAATTTTTTAGACTTGACAATTTGAATATTTGCGCTGCCTATGAATGTGTATTCGTTTGAAAATGAATGTATTCATTCTATCAGCTGTGACAAATTTGAAATTATTTAAAAGATTACAAGTTATTTTTAAAATGTTTTTCCATTTTTGATATAATTTCAACTGACCATAATTTTAACTATGAAGCTAAAATAGAAGAAGATTACAATAGAAAGAATGAAGAAGGAAAGGGAAATGTTATTCTTCAGTAATGACAAAAGGAAACTTTCAATAACTGGTTGATAGATAAAGAGACTGCAAGAAAAGAAGAGAAATTTAAAAAAACGGAGAGAAATAATTTGATAGAAGAAGACTACAATAGAAAGAATGTAGAAAAGAATGTATAAACCAATAGGAAATATCAGATAAAAACAAAGTAACAAGACACGAAAAGTTAACGATGATTTAAAACATAGTAGACTAAGAGTTAATGGAATAGATAAAACTTAAGACTGCGAAAGCAATTGCGATTTGAATGACAATGGTCAACACTTTGGTGACCCCACATCTTTTATCTGTCATTTTACAACACTACAACAAATGAGGCTTAAAATCCGCGAAACTGAACGATAAACGAGCAACCAACCGATAGACCGATAGACCTATAAAAAGAACCCACCGAATATCAATACAATGTGAGCGTATGGGCGTGTGCCATAAAAACACACACAATGGAGTGAAGAAAGAGAAGAGAGAGGGTAAGAGAGGGTACGAGAGGGTAAGAGAGAAAGAGAGTAGGAGTTGAATGTAGAGTAAAGGCGACACAATGGCAACAACCCCTTTTTAGAGAAGCGTCGAGCACAAACAAGTTGTTCACTTTATGGGGTCATTACCATTACATTACATTACATTATACCACACACAGAGTGAAGAGAGAAGAGGGAAGAGGAGCGAAGAGTGGAACAGGGAGAGGGGGCGGAGGCGGGGGCACGCCCTTGCCAACCTTTGGCATTGCATTGAAATTCGCTCAATTCTTGGCGCTTTGCCAATGTCCTCTGTTTTTCCCACTGTCCTCCTCCACAAAGTAGCCGACTTTCAGGATGTTCAGAAAACGGAACGAAAGAAATTTCTTTCCAAAATGAGACCCCATAATGGGTACTCTCTCTCTCTCTCTCTCTCTCCCTTTCTCCCTATCTCTTGCCCTCTCTCTATGTCACCCTCTAGGGTAAATGAACTGTAACGCAATCAAATCAACACTGAGAGACAACCACAACAGCAATCAGCAAACAATCTATTAAATATTTTATTATAATATACAGTTAGTCAAGAAAGTGCTTTTACAAAACGAAAATTACGCATAAAAACAATATATACTTTAATGGCTTTTTTTTTGTTTAAGCAAGTGACCGAAAAGTAAATAATGAGATATAATGGATTTAATTATTTTTCAAAATAGAAAACAAATATGTTCTCATGTTCAATTTGTCAAAACACTTACTTGACTAACTGTGTATGTATATTTGTATGACTGTGTGTGTGAGTGTGAGTGCCACACAATATGCATAATGATTCAAATTGTAAATTGTGAATGAGTGCATGAATGAATGCTCGTAATTGCAAACTGTGATTGAAGCAAATTGCGTACAGTTACTGCCAGCAGTTATGCTGCCAACAACAAGTAACTAGAGATGAGCTCGAGTTTCAACTTGAATTTTCAATGGAGAAATAAAGTAAAAACCATTTGAGTTGCAATACGACTTGACTACAGTGAATTTTATTATAACTTTACTATTATCTTTAATAACTTATATGTCTTTTATCCTGCCTTGATAAGGAATCTATCTTTTTCTCTTAATCTCTTATCTCCCTTATGTATGTATTTATTTGTTTATTTATCTCAAAATAAAGTGTATAAATTTCTCTCACTTTCTACATGGAAAGTATTATGGGATCTTTCTATACAAAGAATCTGTCGCTTTTTCTCTCCATATCTTCCTTATATGATCTATTACTTTATGGGAAATCTATGGCCATCCTTGTGCATCTCTATTTATTCTCCTCTCTTTCTCCCTCTTTATCTTATAGGAAACTTTGTAATGTTCTTTCTATACTAAATTGTATACTCTTTGTGTAAATCGTCTTTAAAAAGTTTCTATCGATATTTTCGAGTCACACAAAAAAAAAGAAATTGTCCAACACTAAGTTTGCTTTCATTCTTTTTTTTTAAATATGTTGTTGTTTTCGCACAGCATCAAGTTTTATATTCCTAAACCAATTCTCCCCCTCTCTCTATTTGTCTGTCTAACTGTCTCCATCTCTGTCCGACTGTCTGCTTCTCCCTCTCCCTCTCTCTCTTATTCTATCTATCTCTATCTGAATGTCTGAGTGTCTGTCATCTGTTGTCGTCAGTGTTTGCCATGCAAAGCTGGCAAGCAAGCAAATTTATGCAAATCCAAAGCGATTTTCCAACACTAACTAAAATGAAACGCAACGGCAACAACAACAATAATAATGGACAACAGCTAGCAAATTGCACAAAAATACTTAAGGCACATACATACACACACAGACACACACACTCGCACAACAACTAACAACACTTTTGTTTTTGGTGCTGTGATTTTAAAACTTGAAACGTTTTATGAGCAGGCGACAACAAAATAAATCGAAGGAAAAAAGGACGGGAGATGAGGACAAGGAGAAAAGGGAGGAGGAAAAAGAGAAGGGGGTGAAGAAAGAAAGAGAGTGGGTTAAAGGTAGAGAAATGAGAGGTACACCCTAGTAGAAAGACGGTGTAATAAAAACAAACAACTGCCAAGAAGAAGTTGGCATTTAGCTTAAGCAAATGCAGTTTGAGAAAGAAAGAGTGAGAGAGAAAGAGGGAGAGAGAGAGAGAGTGGGGAGAATTGAGGTAGACAGAGACAGAGAGAGAGAGAGAAAAGTGGTCCAAGACAAAAATAGTGTGAGAGAGTTAGAAACGAGGCTAAGAGAAGTAAAAAAGGATACTTCTAACCAATTTAATGACCTTTTTGTAGGTATTTGCACAAACTCAATTCCCTATATACATACATACATAAGTAAAGAAATAATTGGGGTATATTTACTATAGGGAGAAGAGAGACAGCAAGAATGTTTGTAAAGATTTAAGTACATAATAATTAAGTAAATGACAGCTTTAACTATTATTTTAACTATATCATCTTTAATTATATTTAATTCTTGTAGCTCAATGTAGTGATTAGTGTAATAAAATTTGAGTAATCCCTATACTTCTAAGACTCGGAATAGAAATAAATGGAGAATAAATATAGAGTATAAGAAGAAGGGTTATAAAAATCTACAAATGCGCTGAATAAACACAGGAATTAAGTATACGCATAGTAAAAAACGAAAAATAGTTTGACAAACGACAAAAGTAAACCAACTCTTTAGTGATTTTTTATGAATACAGGGTATATTTAAGTTGAATATGATCTCTGGATAGTGTTAAATTCTAAAAAAAAAGTGCCTAATTGACCTTAAACGAGTTTCTATTGGACTTACAACTCTTATAGAAATTGTAGCATACTTTTCGGATCAGTTGCAAACATTTCATAAGTTAACCTCACTCTCTAAGCTATCTCTGAATTTTATGAGATTGAGCAGCTGTATAAATTATCTACACATGTACAAAAGACTTAATTTTATAATATTAAATAGTATAATTTGAAAAAAATAACAAATCTCAAACTGAACTTACTTTGATCTCTCTTTTATTACAGGTTCCCTCCATGTACTTGCGTTGGAGCATTATCTACCATCACACGATGAGAACGGCGAATTCCACATACCCTTCCCGCCATCCAGTGAGATCTATGTGTTCAATCGTTATGGCCAACATGTAGCGACAAAAGATCTGACATCGGGAAAGACACGTTATTCATTCCTATACTCAAAGAACACGAGTTTCGGACGTTTATCGACAGTGACGGATGCGTCGGGTAATAAAATACAGTTCCTAAGGGATTACAGCAATGTGGTTAGCTCCATTGAGAATACACAGGATCACAAGTCAGAGATCCAGATCAATGGCATTGGCATAATGACAAAACTGAGCGAGAAGGGACGTCAGGAGATTGAATTGGATTATGATAGCAATACGGGTCTGTTGAATTCACGCTCATCTGGGGGAGAAACGTACATCTATCAATATGATGAGTTTGGACGTGTGACTGGCATGATTCTGCCCAGTGGTGAGATCGTTAGAATCACCTCACAGTTGGCGGATAACAAGGGACTTACCGTTTATGTTCATGCCTCTGTCGAGTCACTTTTCTCCCGGGAACGTGTCACGGGCAATGGAATCGGCGGAACTGGAGATGCCAATGAGCTTTTGGTCTTGGGCGGTGTCCGCTCCACATTCCTAAAGCGTGGACGAGCCCATGCCGATGCCGAGCTGAAGGCAAATAATACCCTGGTTATTCATGGAGCCAATGGAGTTGTTGTCGAGGCATCTGCAGTTGCCAGACATCCATTACTAGAGGCCGCACTGCCCGTTGAGGCCGAAATGTTAGCCATGTGGTCGCATCAAAGTGTTACCATGGGAGATGGATTAACGAATTCCATGTATTCCGTCTATAATCTGGTTGGTGACGTGCGTAATCCTCAACAGACCTTAAATCGTGAGATTTGGGTAAATCAATCCCGTGTAATTGGCGTTGAGTTTGATCAATTTACAAATCGTGAGACCTTCTACGATGCCCAACGTACACGGATTCTGATTGTGGCCTATGATCAATCGGGTCTACCCAAATCCTATTATCCGGAGAATGGTTACCCTGTAAATATCACCTACGATCGCTTCAATCGTGTCGAGGGCTGGGCCTGGGGACCTGCCGAACTCAAGTATAGCTACGACCGTCATGGCCTACTCTCGGAAATAACCTCACAACAGGATGGCATCATTTCCTTTGTCTATAACGATTGGAATCTTGTCTCCGAAATCGGTTTGGCCAGTCAACGAAAGTTTGTACTACAGTACGATGATGCTGGTGGATTAAGACATGTGGTGTTGCCATCGGGAACCCGTCACAGTTTCAGCACCCCCCCCCCCCCCCCCCCCCCCCCCCCCCCCCCCCCCCCCCCCCCCCCCCCCCCCGGGGGGGGGGGGGGGGGGGGGGGGGGGGGGGGCAGACCTCTATCGGTTTTATACGTTGCACCTACACGCCACCTGGCAGCACTCGTGCGTACCTGCAACACTACAGTCATGCCGGTGCATTACTCCAAACGATTCTACCAGGAGATGGCGCCAGGATCGTGTATCGTTACAATGCAGCTGGACAATTGACAGAGGTTGTACATGGCGATGGAAGGAGTGAATTCACATATAATGACGCTACCGGAATGCCCAGCACTGTGTCGCATGCGGAACGTGAACTGGAATATCGCTGGGACTTTGAATACTCCGCAGGTTTGTTGACCGAGGAGCGTATCGATTATGTAGCCAAGACAGGTTTGAGTAATGCCAAGTTTAGCTATGAATACGACAGTCAGTTGAGGGTCGTGGCTCTACAGGGTCGCATTGGGGGCCAGAGTTTGCCCAGTCAGGCCTATGCCTACGATAGACGCACCGGACAACCCAGTCTCATCGGACAATTCAAGTTCACACGTCCGGCCTTGAATCAAACCCAATTGCATGATGGTACTGCCGGATTTACAAGAACTGTGGATGGTCGCTTCCAAACCCAACGCATGGCATTGACCATACATCGACTGGAGGTGTTCCGCATGGAATTCTCCTATGGAGTCCATGGACGTATCTCCCAAACCAGAACTTACACCCGCAACATGGCAGTAAATAGTTATACGAATGTGAAGAACTATACCTGGGATTGTGATGGTCAACTGGTGGGTGTTGAGGCTCAGGAGCCATGGGGTTTCCGTTACGATGACAATGGAAATCTATTATCGTTGACCTATCGGGGTAACACCATCCCAATGGAGTATAATGCCTTAGATCGTATTGTCAAGTTTGGTGAGGGACAATACAAGTACGATGCTCGTGGACTTGTGGCACAAAATGCTAGGGAGGAAAGGTTCCATTATAATACACAGGGTCTTCTAGTGCGTGCCTCGAAACGAGGGCGCTTCGATGTACGGTATTACTACGATCATTTGAAGCGTTTGACCACGAGAAAGGATAACTTTGGAAATGTCACACAATTCTTCTATACGAATCAGCAGCGACCCTATGAAGTTTCTCAGATCTATTCTCCGAGGGATGGCAAACTGATGTCGTTGACGTACGATGATGTGGGTCATCTGATTTATGCCCAAGTCTATCGCCATAAGTATTATGTGGCCACGGATCAGAGTGGTACTCCTCTAATGCTCTTCAATCAGTATGGTGAGGGTATTCGAGAGATTATGCGTTCACCATTTGGTCACATTGTTTACGATTCCAATCCATATCTTTATCTGCCCATTGATTTTTGTGGTGGCATCTTGGATCAGGTGACAACACTTGTTCACATGGGCGATGGACGTGTCTATGATCCATTGATTGGCCAATGGATGTCTCCCGATTGGCAAAGGGTTGCGGAAAGGATTATAACTCCAACTCGACTCCATTTGTATCGCTTCAATGGCAACGATCCCATCAATGTGGGTCAGGAGCGACATTATCCCGCTGATTTCGCCAGCTGGATGAAAACTCTTGGCTATAATGTGGGTAACTTGATGCCACAACTGGCGAGAGATTTGTGGCAACCACCTGCATTGTGGGGTCGTCCACCCACAAATCCAATTGCTTTAAATATGCGACGTCCCTTCGATAATATACCCACCATGGCGGTGGAGAGTGGTTTCCTCGCCCATCTCAATGTGCGTCGCATGTCGGACTTTGAACAGCTTTCGGCACCACCACGTTCGGCACTTAAATGTGATGTGATGGATCCATCGCCCCGAAGCATTGGCTCGGATACGGAACCACCGTTTGGCAAGGGAATTGTGGTTTCTCGGACAGCCGATGGTCAAGCGATTGTATCGAGTGTTCCTGCTGCTAACGCCATCTATCGGGATGTCTATACGAGTGTCTTTAATCGATCGAAACTTTTGCCATTCACATTTGTGGTGCACAATGCCCAACAGGATTCATTCTTCTTTGTCAAAGAGGATGCATGGCGGGCAAGTGAGGATCGACAGCAATTGAAGCGTCTCCAGGGACAGGTGAACACTACGTTCCATGAGATTACACGTGAATCAATGACCAGTACTGGTACTTCAACTGCTGGTGCTGCAACTGGCGGTGCTGCTAGTGCCTCAACTGGTAATTATCTGGATGTTAAAATCCATGGAGCACATGCGATTATCAATTTACGATATGGCACCACCGTTGCCAAGGAGCAACAAAGATTGATGCACCACGCCAAATTGACGGCGGTGCGAAAAGCCTGGCATCGGGAGAAGGAGGCATTGCGAAGTGGTTTAACCACCGCATTGGAATGGACTTCAACAGGAGTCCGATGAGATTGTCAAACAGAGCTATGCCAATAACTATGAGGGTGAGTACATCCATGATGTTGCCCTCTATCCGGAACTCGCCGAGGATCCCTACAACATTAAGTTTGTGAAGAAGAAGGGAGCCACCGGTGGTGCAGCGGGTGTTCCCAATGCCCGACGCAGACGACGTAGTCTCAGTTGGTCAAATGATGATCCGGACTCGACGGCGGATACGGACACAGAAGCCGTCGCCTGTTAGCTTCTAGTATAAATCATAATGGCAAGAAAAAAACCCCACTAAATATACATATAATAAACTAGTATATACATAATTAAAATATTTATAAATTATCAAATAATTACCGAGTATTATAGCCCCCTCCCCCGCAGAAACGGAAACAGAGACAGAAACTGAAACTGAAAAAGAAAAGAAAAAAAGAATAAAATGCAGCTGGTAATATATAGAAAGTGAAAGTAAGAGGGAGGTGCAAAAAGAAAACTACTAAATACTAAATAGGGCCTACCACAAGTAAATGTTAATCGAACTCATTTTTAAGTCAAGCTAAACATGTTTTTTTTTTTATTAATTGTTAGAAACTAGATGCGACAGAGCAAATGCATATATAAAGATACATGTAATAATAATAATATTATTATTATTATTATTATAATAGATTAGAGCGAATGATAAGAGGAAAGGAAGACCGAAGAAAAAACTAATGCTTCATCAAGTATACACATATGTGTCAAAATCTATATATATATTAATGTATGTGTGTGTGGGGTGTGTGTGTGTGTGTAATGAATCTATATACATATATGTATGCCTGTTAGACTGTTAATGTACACACAGAACCATCGATCAAACCCCCAAAAAATAGCTAAACTTAAGCCCAAAAAGAAAACTCTAGATGTGAGTATATAACTATTTACACAAATATATGTATGTATTATATATATATGTATACTTAATATATATATATACTACACACACACACACACACATGCACAAGAAGTAAAGGGAAAGTAGCAGAAAAGCATGTGAAAGTAAAGCCAACTTCGGCTGGTCGAAGATTTAAATATCCTTGCAGTTTGCAATCATTAATATATTATATAGCAGCTACCAGATGTCCTTCGATAGTCCGATTGTTATAATATATACAGGTATACTATATTCTGCAGGGGTATCGAAAGTAGAGAAATAAAAGCCACAAATTTTTTTTTTTTTGTTATTGATGATGATTAACGTGGTACTCTGTTTTTTGAGACTGGCATAGTTTTAAGCAATCACAAAAAAAAAAAAAAAAATATACACATTCACACACAGACACACCAGACTTGAAGAATATATATATAATATATAAAGCCACGTATGTGTATGACCCAACTATGATAATTGTACTGTATATATAAAGATATAAAGAAAAAATATAAAATGAAGCATAGTTTTTGGGGCCGTCGAGGTTGTGGTTGTAGCTTATTATTGCCAAGTTTAGACCAACAGACCGAGAAAAAGAGAGAGAGAGAGAAGGATAGAGATAGTGGGAGAAAGCTAGATATACATACATGCTCATGCTATATGTATAGCCAACTTTATATGAACAAAACAAAAACATATTATTAAACATTAATGGAGAAAAGCAACAAAACAACAAATGAAAAGAAATTAAAACTAATTAAATATGCGCCATAAATGTAACTGTAACTGTAAACTGTAAACACTTGTAACTGTTAACTGTAAACCGTAAACCGTAAAGCGTAAAACAATGCCGCATATTCAATGGGCCAAGGCTAAATTGTTTAAACAAATTAATAGGCACATTACGACTTTTGCAATTTACGCGGCAATTTCGCTGCAAATTTGTGTGAAATTTCTGCGAAAGTGGCGAATGGAATGGTAAAAAACAAAATACAAGATGTAAACAAGAAAACAACAACAACAATAGCAACATACAACATAAATCTTTAGCTCCTAACGATAAAATTAAATGAATTTTTTTTCTTCGACTTTTAACTTAATTAATTTATTGCTTTCAAGGGAGGAAACAATTTTAAATATATTTAAATATATAAATAGGTATTTTTTTCTTGCATAAATTTAAGCTAATTATTATGATTATTAATTATACATTAAATTAAATTAAATTAACGTATAATTCTATTATTAAATTGTAAAATGTTTTGTTATTATTTGTAAGATTTATTTGCGCTTTTTGGATAAACAAATAAACGCAAATTGCATTATACATACAAATAAATAAACGAGCAAAATAAATGAAAAATCAACAAATGAATTAAATTACAAAAACACAAACAACCAAACAAGAGACAACAATTATGACAGTATTACAAGGAGAAGACGGCAGAAACTTTTTACAGCAAATTTAATTCGTCGAATTGAGTTTATTCTACGAATGATTCGTTTTGTGATTCACAAACACAATTCACACTCACATGCAGCTGATTCATTTTCCGTCCCAATTGCATGCTCTCACACACACACACACATACACACACACACACGCACGCAACACACTTGAGTTTTGATTAGTTTCTCAATTTTTTGCAATTGTTTGAATTGAAATTTATAATTTAATAAATTGGTGCTTATCGAATTTATTGCATAAACAAAACTATTTAAGCTTAGAATAACATTGAGAAATACCAGATTTTTCTCTCATTTTTTTTTATTGTGGGGTTATTTAGCGCTTAAGTGATAAATAAAATAAAATGATATAATTATAAAGATTTGGCCCACAAATTGCTGAATTAGTTGCAACAAAAGAAAAAGAAAATCAAATTTTTTAGATGAATGTGGCCAAAAGATAAAAAAAACAAAACAAAAACCAAAAAAAGCAGAAAGAAAAGGTGAGCGAATGCAAGGCAATTGGCGGTAAACGATAACGATAACATAAGCGGTAACGATAACGATAATGATAACGATAACTCTTTTTGTTTTTAGATTGTAATGAACATAGAACTTGGCAAACACCGCACCCGACCTAAGCAACTGCTAGTTAGCTAAGTATATATGTATATGTATATGTATTTGTACAAGTATGTATGTACTTATCACGTGTATGTGTTTGGGGGTCGTGTGTGTGTGCCACACATACATACACACATACTACAGCAACATTGCATACATAAGCGTTATATCAAAAGCTTTCTGCTTTCTATGTGGGGCGTGCGGGGGCATAAAATACACCTAAAACAAAAAACAAACAAACAAAAAAAAATACAAGATAGAGAAGAAGATAAGCAAAAAATAACATAATTAAAATAATAGTTTATAGTTAATGGCTTGGCAAGTGGACAGCCCCACTGTTAGATTTTTGTGTAACACTTTTAAGGCTAAACCAACAACAAAACCAGTGTTGTATAACGCAAACATATATATAGCACCATATAATTGTATTATCATATTTTTGTGTGGTTTCTCGTCGCTCGCGCCTAAAATACTTAAATGTAAAAAAAAAACAAAACAGAAAAACAGAAAATACCAAATAGAGCTACATATATATGCATAATAAATACAATAATAAAAAAAAATAAAACTATGATATAATATGCAACCAATTGGTATTTGAATGGTATATACTTAGTATTTATACAAATATATATATAAACGTGTGTGTACTGTATTTTTTTTTTAAACTTTCTCATTTTCTTTTGTTAATTGGCAAACGAAAGAAAATACCAACCAATTTGACAAAAAAAAAAAACAAAAAGGAAAAACACAAATAAAGAGCAGGAGTCAGTTACCTATTAGAATTTGGCAAGCATTAAAATAACAAAAAAATATGAACAAAAAAAAACAAAAACTCGAAAATAAATTGCTTCAAAAGCAACAAAATACTAAGAAAATTACTGCGAAGAAAAAAGGAACTCACTAAAAGCCAAAAGAAAACAAAATGAGGAAATGCAAAAAAATGGCACACGATAAAACCAAAATAAAATTACTTAGAGCAAAGCATTAAATGGCTTAAAGAAGAAGACGGAGAAGAAGAAGATGGAGAAGCAGTAGCAAAAGATATGTATATGTATATAAAATGGTATTTTAGTATATTTATGTTAGATGCGCCGTCAAATAAAAAGGCAAAGTCAAGCAAAAAGTGAAACAAAAACAAAAGAAAAACAAAATGATGAAAAAATACTTAGCAAATAAAAAAACAGGGAAACAATTGAGATAAATTAACATTTAAACAATTAAACTCAAACACACACACATTCACACACAGTCACACCCACATTTACAGACAGACAGAGACAGATAGCTATTCTCACAGCGATAAAAAACTACAACAGAAGAAAGCAGAAGGAAAAACAAAATTTAGCAACAACATGAATTTATGAGATATAATAAATAATACTAAATAAAATACCAAATAAAGTAAAGTAAAACAAAAAGCCAGACGAATGCGACAGTTATTATTATTGAAAATAAAAAATGGAGAAGAGGCAGAACAAATTATATTTATTAGACAAAAAAAAGAAAGAACAAGAAACCACACAAAAAAAACAAAAAACTTAAAGTTTGTGGTATATCAACTATGTATTTCACAACAAAAATAGTAAATAAACATAAAAAGAAAACCAAAAAAAAAACAAAAACAAATACTGTAGGACAAATTCTACTAAAAGTAATGAAAGAAAACAAAAAGATTTTTTTTTGTAAACCTAGAGAAAAAAGAATAAACAAAATAAACCTTCGTAAACCCAATGAAAGCTGAAATGCGAAGCAAAGCGAGAAAAGCAAGAAAAATGAGAAGAAGAAGAAACAATTCACAAAATAATCGACAGAAAATACTGCTAAATGTGTGTTGGCATAGTCAGATCAGATCGTAAACCTAAGCATATATATCTCATATATATGTATGTGTACATGTATTCGATCGATAAATGAACAATTATACATGGCATTATATTACAGCAAGCGGACATAATAATAATAATAATAACGATTATCTATGTATATGTAATAATTAATAAAAATATTTTAAGCGTATTAAGTTGAATTATACAAAATATAAAAATAAACCACACACACTTCTGAGGATATCAAGGGTCTAAGAATAAATAAAAAACTAATGAATTAATTAAAAATAAAAATAAATAAATAAATGAATATAAAGCTAAATGTCAAGCAAAATCGTGTGTTTTCATTTCGGTATTTTCAGTATTTTAAAATTAGCTAAAACTATCGCCAAGACTATCGTTAATTTTAGCTAACTCATCATCGCACTGCCAAAGTGATAGGAGCTATGAGACTTTCAACGTTTATGCACTATATGTAGCATAGTAAGAATAACAATTTCTTAAGACTTATGTAGTTACGAATTTCTTTCAGTGCATGCTGTCTGCAGTTACATTTTTGAGTGAAATATGATGTTGTTGCTGTTGTGAATGTTAAATATTCAAATTTATACAAAGCATCTTCAGTTCAGCACAGTTGTTTTTTCCCTGTACGTTTGCCAACTACAAACTATGTGTCAACAGAGCGCCTCAAAATTTACCCGTGACAGGGGGGAGGGGGAAGGAAAGGGACGTTTCCAGGTAAAGGCTGAGCCGACCGACAGCGACATCTGAAGAAAACTGCTGTAAAGTTCTCCCCTCGACCTGACCATGGCCAGTAGAGAGGCTGCCAGGCTGCTGCATTATTTATCATGAAGCGTTGAGCACTCGCCAAAACTGAAAACTGTAGGGTTGTTCTAACAGTACCCCCCTTGATACCCTGACACCCTGAAACCCCCCTTTAGCACCGTACTCAAGCTAAGCTGTAAAATGTGACTGAAGATGCGACTCAACGGCGGGTCGAGGCTGTTCGCTCTGCTTTGCATTTGAATTAAAGCGGCAGGCATCAGTCTCAACATCATCACGATTATCATTGCAATCTTCATAAGGATTTGCATCATGTTTATCATCATCATTCTGATGACTTCGCGGGTTGGGGTTGTTTTGCCTTACTTTGCTTTTGTATTAAAGCGGTGAGCATTAGTCTAAATATTATGCGGATTGTAATTACTTAATTAATTAAGATTTTCCTTATTTATTTTTATTATTTGCATCATTTGAAAACACTTGGTTGGTTGAGGCTGTTTTGTTCTGGTTTACATTTAAATTATAGCGCTAGTCATCAGTTTCAACATCATTACGATTATCATTATGGTTTATTATGATTTCATCACAATTTTCGTCTCGATGGGTTGTAGTTGATCTACTCGCTATGCATTTGAAATACAGCTCAGAGCATCAAGCTCAACATCATTTTGTTTGTCATTACTACATAAATGATAATTTACATCACTATTCCCATCATCATTATGATGACTTGTCTAGTTTTGTTTAAGTGCCAGCATAGCAGCTCCGACAACGTTTACATTTTTTGACAGCAGCCGCAAAGCAGGCGAAAGCCCTACAAGCAGGTGGAGCAACCACCGCAATAACCACAACCACCGCAACCAAAGTAAAAACCACCAACCCACTAAACCATGCGTGGAATATGTTAAAAATGCAGTTCTCCACATTTCCTGCTCCTCTTGTTGTTGCATGTAATTCTAAGTATGCACATACACTTGACATTCCAAAGCTGTCATTTCGTTTGGGCGCCTGTGCAAATATTTATGAGCAGCACTGTAGTACTGCTGCAACGTCCCCACGTTGAGTAAGGACTTCTTCTTTCCCCTGTCTCTCTTCTCTCATCTGTAATGAGCACTGACTGCATTATCAATGCGCAAAGCAGACTTTTAAAGAGTAACAACACACACACACACTCTCTCTTTCGCACACTCACACACGTAGAAAGGCAGTGAGTGTGGCATACAGTGGGCGCTAATGGGCAGCGGACAGTGAGCAAGACTCGTCGTGTAATCAGCTTACGTAAATGTGCGTGGATGCGGTCAAATGTAGTGGAGGATTTACGTAAAAAGGATTTCCATGCCAAAAGTCCCCTTCCCAAAAGAAAAAGAAAGCTGCTCTTCCTCTCTCTCTCTCTCTCTCGCTCTCGCTCTCGCTCTCTCTTGGCGAGGTGCTGCCATGAAACTTAAATAAGGCAAAAGCCGCAGTCACCAAACGGTAAGTCAACCTGCTAAGTAAGTCAAGTCAAGTGACGCCCACAAACTGGCGTAAGGAGGGCGTGGTCGACTCCGCCTCCCCTCACCAGATAGGACAAGAGCAGAGGAAAAACGAACTTATTCTTAGACAAAGTAGCCGCAGCTGAAAGACAAATGTTGAAAGAATCCTTGTGTGGTCAATCGATAGTCCTTTGAGCATTTACTTACTTTATTCTCATATTAAACTAAGCCTATGTCCATGACAGAAAGACACATTTAGAAAAGGACATTTCACTCACTTGCTTTGATTGCAGCCTTCAAGGATATATCCGAGGACATTTATACATAGATCCGAATTCAAATATGTTTTGGAAATTGCCAAAATTTAATATAACTTGAAAGCATTTCGTTTTCTTTTGATCCATTCGATAAGTTGTTGACCTGTGAGTTAATTCGATATTAATATATTACAATAGTACTTGCAGTTCTACTTACCTACTAATAGGATTTTTACATCGCCGCATCATTGTCGTAGGTGCGAAAAAATGATCCGAGGCGTTCGCACTGAAGCCGCATCTTTTATCGCATCATTTGTCAGCTGTTTGCCTGCCAATGTCACATTTATTTACTGAAAAAGAGACAATTCTTAGTTATAATCTGTTAAATGTTGTATATGGTGCAATTATTAATTGATTTCCAAAATGCTTTTAAGACCAAGGCTGCAAACCTCCAAAATATGGGGGAAGGTTCGGTTCGGGGGTTCGAACCATAGAGTAATATAAAAATTCGGTTCGCGGACCGGTTTACGGAGCCCCTTAACCAAAGGTTCGGGCTCGAATAACGCGTTCTTGATGATTTGTTGAAAAATTATCGATTTCTGTAAAAACATCGTTTTCTAAGAAATATAGAACGAAATGCTATGTTTATATTCATAACATTTATATTAAACTTAAGAAATAGTTTTGACTTCATTGACTATTTACTTTATTTCAAAATGTTTATTTAATAGATTTCTGATGTGCATTTATTTTATTTAAATTTTTTATTTGATTTAAATTTTTTAAAGCAGATGTAAAAGACACAGCTTCGTTTAAGGGATTTTTTAACACCAAAACAAAGCTTAGCTAGAAATAGTTAAATTAGCACAGTGATGGTAGTGGGGACAGAACTATCGCTAAGGAACTATCGGTTAAGTATTATGTAACATGGATCATCGCCAAAGCGAGTAAATTATTTGTCAAAATGTGCTTGATGCGACAATGAAACATCAAAAAGATGCGAAAGTCAACATGACAAAGACAAAGGGAAAAAGGGACACAGAGGGGGACTTCGAGGGAGAGGGAGAGATAGAGAGAGAGAAAGAGAAGGGGCACATTATTAACTAGTCGACAAATTTGCTGTAGAATGAACTGTCTGAAGGCGCAACAAAGACGCTCGCCGATGGGCGTGACGCATGAGGTATGTGGCAAGAGAGGCGGAGGGGTTGGGTGGGATGGGGGTAGAGGGGGGCGGTGCTTGGAATGGGATTTTGATGTGGCTCATGCAGCTCAGGGCAAACTTTTGCATATTTGTTAAATACTTTAATTAATAATTTTGAGAGATAGCAGGCAAACAAACACAAGGCAGGCCGAGAGACTCGAGACTGAGACTCGAGGTGGAATGAGAAAAAGGTGGAGGCGGTGAGGGAGGTAGCAGCAGAAAGTTGAGCAAACAACTAACAAAAGATCAAGGATTATGCGTGCCCACAGCTCATGTAAGAGCCCCGCCCCCAGCTCCCGTTTCTCCTTCGCCTCATTCTCAAACAGGATGTGTGCGTTGATGTGGTCGCTCTTCTGTCCTAGCTAGCAAGAGGACACGGCACAGAGCTCGGCACTCGGCACTCGGTGCACGGCTTTTGTGCTAAAAAGAAAACAAAGAAGATTAGACTAAGCGCTGAAGGAGGAGAAACGGAGGAGACAAAGAGAAGGGAGAAGGGGAGCGTGAAATGCTCATAAGGCAACTTGATGAGTTTAATTATTTGAATGCTTGAGCTCACATACACACACACACACTAACAGACACATACACATAGGTACACACACGCACACACATATGAAATGGAGGTGGGCCAAGGGCGCGCTATTTAAACAAAAGGCAGCTGCTTTTGTCACATGCTGCCCTTCACCACCCCCGGCTACACCATAGCAAAGAGTTTGCGATGGAGAAAGAGGAAGAGTGTGTGTGTGTGTGTGTGTGTGTGTGTGTGTGTGAGATAGCAGGAAGAGAGAGGCCCACATGATTCTGCACTGAAAATATAAAGCACTTCCATCTTCAATTAAGTACATTAATCCTAAATATTTTGTTTTTGCTAAAACTAAGTTTATTAATCTAAGCAAACGTAGAAACTTCAATTAAATTAAAAATACGAATTTTAAAAACACTTTTTATTTAACATTTAATTTTAATTCTTTAAGAAACAAATATAACAAACGTAAGAACACAAATATTTAAAAATTAAGCAAATATATATAAACATTAGTTAAGAGTTCGTCTTTTTTATTTACAAAATAAAACAATGTTTAACTTTTTAAACGAGAAGAAGCTAAAATTGGTATTTAAATATAAAGAGATTTCAATAAGAGTAATTCTTGAGTTTGTGGTCTGGAAAATAAAAGACTTTCCTATATTCTTAATAAGAATTTGGTTTTATTTTTAGTTTTCGTCGAATCAAGGTGTTTTCTCTATTTATGTATTAAGTGGAGTAGAAAAGAATAGGATATTTCTACTCTACTTTAAAGAGCTTTAGGGTTTCGATGCATTCATAATTAATCTTAACTTTAGACCCATAATTTTTAACAGTGTGTGTATGTCCTTCCTGCCTCCTGCCTCCTCATCCTTCTTTTTCTCCTTCCTTTTTCCGTCAGATGGCATGCAAGTGCATATGAGTGTGTCTCTGTGTGTGTAGTATGGTTAACAATTCACAATCTTTTTCTGCTATCCGCAGCATTATCTTTGTGTCAGACTATGCCCGGTATGAGCGTATGGAATGTTTTTGAGCCAAGCTCACAACTTGCCTAAGTTTTAGAATTGGAAGCGTAAAAGGGAAGTGATGGTGGAAGGGGCAGAATCAGGGGCAGAGGCATGGGCAGGGGCCGGGGCAGGGGCAGGGGCAGGGAGTGTGTCTTGGTCACCAGCAAAGCGCTTGCAGCGATGTTGCCACCAAAAATGCGGGTGGTGGCAAAATGCATTCAACGCTGTAAAATAACTCATAACTCGAGGCAAATGAGAAATAAAGAATGAATAAAGGAACGCGAATTGCAGCTCATCAAGACACCAAACCAAAAGTTGAGAATTATGAAGATTTATTTAAGAAAGGGTAGAACTCGGCTAATGAGGGAACACAATTAATCTACGTGATATAGAACCTTTTCAAATTGGCAAGCTCATCTTTTAAAGGCATCACAAAGTTCAACTTAAAGAAAATGATCCGAGATCCTATATAGCAGATGGATATATATGTATATCATAACTGCAGTATTTAATTATAGATAATACCAAAGAATTTTCAAATTGGCAAGCTCATCTTTTGAAGGCATCACAAAGTTCAACTTAAAGAAAATGATCCGAGATCCTAGATAGCAGATGGATATATATATCATAACTGCAGTATTTAATTATAGATAATACCAACGAATTTTCAAAATGGCAAGCTCATCTTTTGAAGGCATCAGAAAGTTCAACTTAAAAGAAAATGATCCGAGATCCTATATAGCAGATGGATATATATGTATATCATAACTGCAGTATTTAATTATAGATAATACCAACGAATTTTCAAATTGGCAAGCTCATCTTTTGAAGGCATCATAAAGTTCAACTTGAAGAAAATGATCCGAGATCCTAGATAGTAGATGGATATATATATACCATAACTACTGTATTTAATTATAGATTGTACTATCTACAATAATTTACCAAAAGATTGATAAAGAGTATCATTAAGTTAATTAAATATTTATAACATACAGAAACATGATCAAAACAGACATTAATAAGCATCAATAATTATTGTTTTCAAAAATCATCCAAAAATCTAAATTTATTTGAAAGATATTTAATAATAGTTAAAATAAAAAGTTTCTAATTTTCAAAATATTGTAAATTCTCAATAAAAAATAAATTAATTAATAATAATTGTAGTTACATTTAAATATGTACAAATTCAAGTGCATTATTTAAGGGGCATCGGAGGAAGACACAATAAACAATAGCTTAAATATTAAAATACAAATTTTAATAATGCTTAAAAGTGCGTAGTTGTAAATTGAAAACTTAAAAGTTAATACTAGTATATGGTTATACAACAAACTGAATGCTTTTGTGGTCATTCTCTAGTATTTGATTTAATTTATTTGCATTTTGTTGAAAAGGCTTTTGAAATTGATGTCAATCGAAGGCAACTTGAATTGTTGCATGCAACTGGAGATGTTGTATGTCAAATTGGCCACAGGAATGACCTCTTTGATGTCATTACCTTTGCATACACACACAAACACACACACACACACACACACACACACACAAACAGCAGACTCTAGACACACACTCTACACACACACACACACACTTGGGGAAGTCAGACAATAGAAATTGTCCTGCGGTGATGAAATGTGGCATGGCCTGGCCAAATGGAAATGGAGCTGCAACAGCAGCAATGCCAGCAGGTGGCATATCAAGAGTAGAAGGGAGAGAGAGAAGAGGTGGAGGAGAGATAGGGGAAGATATAGGGGGAGTTGACTGTAGGGAACTTCACTTAATGTCAACTTAATTGCATTGTTTCAGCCACAAATTACAAAACGAGTTTTGCACAAGGTAACAAAACGTCGTCAGCTTCACGTGGCACCAACTCTCGACTGCTGTTGCCACAGTTGCAACTGCTGCTGCTGCTGTTGCTGCCACCAACTCTGCACAACAATAACAGCTAAATGTGTATGTATGTATGTGTAAAAAGAATCAATTGTGTGTGACCAAATTAAGTTCACTGACTCTCACACACACACACGCACACACACACAGAGAGAAACCATTGTCAAGTGGAAGCCAAACGGGGATTCATTTGAATTGAGTGGCGCCACCAATGGACCAAGGTAGAAGGCAGAAGTAGACTCAATACCAGACAGAGATCCGAATCCGTATCCGAATCCCTATTCCCCATCTCTCTCTCTTTCTCTGTCTCTCTCCCGCTCTTGCCCCATTGTTGCATGCCAGGTGTTAGCTGCCTCATCCTCCGATTGGGCAAAAACTAAATTGAAAACAGTGCGGAGAGGAACATCACTCTGAATGCATTCCCCGAATGCTTCAACCGCTGAACAGTCAAATGACGGCGGCCATTGGGAAAAATCTCCCTTTTTCTCCACTACCTTTCTCCGTTTCCCTCTCTCAATCCACACTTCTATCTGCATCTCAGTCCTTGTCAATTTTGTTATGGCAAAGTGTGTGTGACCATGTTCGCATCATTGAGAAATTTGCTGCTGATTTTCAGCAACGACAAGCGAAAAAAAAAATGGTTTTCAAATTCTTTAAAGTTTTGAGTTTTTTTGAGTTTTGGCAATCTCTAAAGTTACTGTTAAAAGGCTCAAAAAGCGAATAAAATTCAATGCAAAACAAATGAAATATTTATGAAACAATTATAAAAATATCGTTATTCAATAAAATACTGCTATTTTAATTGACACTTTATTTAAAACTTTATCTAAAGTAAAGTTTTATTGTTAAGAAATTGTTTCGCTTGTACATTTTGTAATGACTACCTTTCCTTATTTTGAATCTGAAATCAATTCACTTTCTTGGCCAAACTACTATACACACTTTCTATTTCTTATTTCAAAGTCTCACAAATAAACTCATTATGAATGCCCAAAAGAGTTTTCACTGCTTAAAAGTTTCAAATGAAAATGGCAAGTCTTGAAAAGTAAATGGAAATTATTCGCAATTTTTAATCACAAAATTTGTTCAGTTGTAATCACATTTCAATATAATTTATATTGGAAAAGATCAAGGGTTACGTCTTCTTCTTAATATCAAACCTGTACTACCAATAAGATGAAGAAATAGCCAGCCCTTGATTTATCCCAATATAAACTTAATGAAATGTGATTACAACTAAACAAATTATGTGATTAAAAATTGCGAATAATTTCCAGTTACTTTTGAAGACTTGCTGTTTTTATTTGAATCTTTTTGGGCAACTCAATTGTCAATCTCGAAGTACAGTATAATTAACTGTTGCTTTCCTTGGACTCCTCCGAGTCCCACACACATTCACACACACGGGAAGCTTTTTCGCATCCTGTTGAACAAAAAATTAGAGGGGAAAAAATAAAAAAGAACGCACCACAACATGAATAAACGTCCCACTCAAGTGCAGATTTACGGAAATTAATTTTGAAGCATGTTCTCTTAACTTTAATGAGATTTACGTGTATCTGTGAGATGTGTGTATGTACATATGTATATGCATGAGTGCGGGGCAAGTGTGTGTGTGTGTGTGTCTCAATTTTGTGGCTTTGGTGGGTTAAGCGGCTTATGATGTTGCCAAGTGACAAAAGAGCAAACTACCGAATGCTATAAAGCATAATTAGTTACATGCAACATCAGCCATCAGCCCATTACCGCACATTGCTCCCGAAAAGGGGCAGCTTCCCTCTCCCTCTCACCGTCACTTTTTGCTCTCCTCTTCCCTTTTTTTTATGTCAATAAACTAAAACTATTTGAAAACTAAATGGATAACAAAGCAGGACGTAACCCAATTATTACGGATTATCCAATCCATTTTGTTGTTATTTAAAAAAATACTGGGAAGTATTTAAAATATTAAGGAAGCTTAAACATTTAAAATTGAAGAGAATCAAATAAAAATAAAAAATATAGCGCAAGCTAACTTTGGCGCGCCAAAGTTTGGATACCCTTGCAGTGCACTGTGTAAGCCGACAGATTTTTTTCAAAATTTGTTGAATGTTGATTTTTAACCGATCGTTCCTATGGCAGCTATATGATATAGTAGTCCAATTTAAACAAAATTTGGTCAGCCTGTTTAAAACTTAGTCAAACACACAATGTGTATATTTGGTTGAGATATCTTGAGAAACAAAAAGTTTTTCATACTAAATGTTGTTTTCAAACCGATCGTTCCTATGGCAGTTATACGATATAGTAGTCCGATTTACACAAAATTTGGTCAGCCTATTTAAAACTTAATCAAACACACAATGTGTATATTTGGTTGCGATATCTTGAGAAACAAAAAAGTTTTTTATACTAAATGTTTATTTCCAACCGATCGTTCCTATAACAGCTATATGATATAGTTATCCGATTTACACCAAATTCGGTCAGCCTGTTTAAAACTTAATAAAACACACAATGTGTATATTTGGTTGAGATATCTTGAGAAACAAAAAAGTTTTTAATACTAAATGTTTATTTTCAACCGATCGTTCCTATGGCAGCTATATGATATAGTTATCCGATCCGGCCGGTTTCGACATATGTACTGCGTGCAGCAAAAAGACAGACCTGTACCAAGTTTCATCAAGATAGCTTCAAAACTGAGAGACTAGTTTGCATAGAAACAGACAGACAGACGGACAGACGGACAGACGGACATGGCTATATCGACTCAGCTCGTCGCCCTGATCAAGAATTATATACTTTATGGGGTCTGTGAGGCTTCCTTCAATGCGTTACACATTTCGTGACAAAAATATAATACCCTCTGCAAGGGTATAATGAATAAAAAAATAACTATGCATTAATATGCCAAGGAATTTCATTAATTATTTTCAAGCCACTTTAACTAAATGATAAATACTATAATACATATCAAATATAATTGCATTAGTTATTAATATTTATAATAAAACAACAGCCGATTTAAACCCCACTTTCCACACTTGACTGGATGAATTTTTAAAAAATTGTTAAATTAAATATGTAATTGCCGATTGAGTTGTATATTTATATAATTAATTAACTAAATATTGTTTCCTTCTCTAAAAAATCATATTGAGTTTCCTGATAATGATTTGTTAACATTCTAACTAAGCAAGTTCATTTGAACATAAGTTATTGCAACTAATCGTGTTCTGTCTTCTTTTTTAAATAACTTTTCTCTCTTAATTTTGGAATTTTATCAAATCCCACCTTTCATTATGTTACATTTTTTCTGATAAATAAGTGAATGATCTGGAGATAATATGTCTTATAATAAAATAATATTATCAAGTTATAATTTGTATCAATCTCTCAATTTTGCAATCAAAATGTTATTTTAGATATGTGACATATTTTTCTCTTTGAAATTTTTATAATCTCCTTATGTATGATATTCTTCTTCTTTCTAATATGTCTTACTAAAGCTTTTGTCCAAGAGTTTCTGCCCACAAAAGGAGCAAGTAAAGCGTTTTGTTCGTTCAGTTCCGGGCATAAAGTCGAAAGTAAAAAGGAAACTGTAAACTGTAAACTGAAAAGCAAGAAAAGAAAATTGAATTTAAAGTGATGGGAGGGTGCAGCAGTTTAAAGGGGGTGAACAGAGAGAGTGAGAGGGTAGGGAGGGGTGGGGTGGAACCTGCCTAGTGAGGGAGTGAAAAGAAAAAGTGAATTAGTGGGCAACAACTAAAAACTAAAACTAAAACTAAAAACTCAGCAAGATTAATAGGAACACGTAAAATGTAATTATTTTCCTGTACTTGTGCTATTTGTGCCTGAACAAGGAGACGAAAGAAGGCGGCAAGGGGGCGTGGCAGAGCGGGTGAGTTGAAAGAAGAAGCGGAGAGATGAGACGAGACGAAATAGGGACAACTACACACATACACACACACACACACTTGACATGACAACTTGGAGCATTTTTCCAACAAATGTTGCTGAAGCAGCAGAGAGGACTTTTCACACACACACACACACACACACACACATAGACAAAGTAGCTGCTGGCGTTCCATGTGTGTGTGTGTGTGTGTGTGTGTGTGTAAGTTGTTTCGCCCCAAGTAGTTTTCTTGTGTAATTATAATTGCATAATTTATTTATAATATGATTTTCATGCTGTTTCCCTCATATACCCCCCCCCCACACACACATACATACATACAGAGTGTGTGTGTGTGAGTGTTGGCGTTGCAAGCCGTGAGAGGCATGCCACACTGTACAGTGCTCAGTTGAAGTTGAGTTGAGTTTATGTATCAGCAAATGCATCGGCAACGCCAATTTTCGGGCAGGAAAACTCAGACTTAGGCCGAAGCAACCATTTCCCATTTCCCATTTCGACTTCTATGCCACACACCATCCTCTCCCTCCCCCTCCCCATCCTTCTTTGCCACAACCTGTGTTACCCCCAAAAGTGGCACTTCACTAAATGTTGCCACAGGAGCTGACTTGGCCAACAAGCCAGGCAGCCAAATTGCATTTGGCCAGAAGTGAATACAACGTCTGACAAGAGACAGAGAGCGAAACAGTAAGACTGTTAGAGAGAAGAGTGGAGAAAGTGAAAGAGAGAGATAGAGAGAGAGAGGGAGAGTACGTGCAAGTGCTTCAGGTTCATTATATTTGGGCATATAAATTTCACTTGGCCACAAACCGAAATCGGAGTCAAATGGCTCCGGAGGCATTTGGCTGTATAATATGCCACGTGCACACACACCCACTCACATACACACACACACACACACACACACCTATGACACACACACTCATCTATGTATAAACAAAAGGTGGACAGTGAAACAGGCAACTGACTGTTGGAAAATGAAGCTTTGACTGTAGTTGCAACTGTAGCTACTTCTCATTATGCCACATGCCACATGCCACTTGACACTTCTTCTCCTCATTTTTTTTGGGTATAAAATTTTGTTTTTCTTACCAAATATGCAGTTAAAACTGCCTTTCAAACTGAAAACGACAGTTGGAGTAAATGATTTGCTTAAAAACAATGAAATTTAAAGCAAATCAAAATCAAAGCAGTTGCAGGAATAGTACTACTACTTCAAGTTGAGAAATGATTTGTGGCTTGACAACAATTTGAGTAAAACCCTGTTTATACCATGATTTAAATAGATGCTCTTCATGAAATCGAGCTGAATAAATTCGCTTGACTAAACACTTGTTAACTATCTTAAGTCGCTTTTGAGGTGTAGAATAAACGCTTAACTTTAATAAAAAACACAAATATGAGATTCTAGCAAAGATGCAAATAATTCAATGGATATAAAATAATTATAAAATAATATATAATCAATAAGAAAAACAATGTGGATAATTAAACAACTGTTTAATATTAATTATTTAATAGTAATATCAAACCTATTTTTAGTTAAACCGACTTAAGTTGCCGTATAAACGTGGTTCGTGTTAATCGCAACACACTCACGACTCGTGTAAATCACGACATATCGGAAAAACAGAGTTGTAGTAGGAGTGATAGAAATTAACGTTGTAACACTGGTAATATTTGTCATCCCACTGACAATAGTTGTCATCTCAACGTGAAAGTTATTTGGCAATATTTTCAATAATTTAATCTGCAAATTGATAACGCATCGATATGAGTATTCCTGTGAGTATCAAATAGTAATCTGCAGATAAACTCGACTTATACAACTGTGTACATATTGTAGGCCCCTTCTTCACGGTCGAGATACTTTCTTTCATGCACGGAGTGTCAAACGTTATTTCCACATGAGCTATTTGAGGGCCAGTACCCGGAGTTTCGTATGTGTTTGGATTGCAAACTGAAGAATCCAGAGATCATACATTATTTGTATGCATACGAATATTTGCCAAAATGGGCAAATACCTGGGTTCCCTTTGATGAGCGCATCAACAAGTTAGCCAAAGAGGTAGAGCGTCTCGAAGCCGAAGTGGAAGACTATAAGAAAACCTATTGCAAGGACAAAGATGATACTGAAATCAATCGTCTAGATGGTTTGTTAGAAACCTGCAAGGACATTCAGATAAATCTTCAGACCGGTAATTCCAAGGAGAAGAAGAAGTAGGCCGGCCCTTAATTTATTCCAACTTGCTATTTTTATTGAAACTGACTGTTGGAAAATGAAGATTGGACTGTAGTTGCAACTGTAGCTACTTCTCATCATGCCACATGCCACTTGACACTTTTTCTTCTTCTTTTTATTGGTTTATAATTTTGTTTTTCTTACCAAATATGCAGTAGGAACTGCATTTCGAACTGAAAGCTACAATTGGAGTAAATGAAATGTGCTAAACAAAGTGATTGACAAATGTTGTATGAATGCTGGAAAATCAACATAATATTAGTAGTCGAGAGTCCATCTGTAGGCTATGGGTATAGAGGAGCCTACGTACCAAGTACTTAGCTTAAAGTCTTAAGTCCCCCAGATCAAAGTTTCTTTTAACTAGACAGACTTCATAAGGTCTGCTAAGTCCCCCTTCTGCAGGCTAACGATAATGCTTAAAGGAAAACTAAAGACAACTTTTACTTGAACATTTTCGATCTTTTATAATTTATATATTTCTTCTTCTTTCTAATTTATATATTTCTACCTTACTTTATAATTTATATTTTCTACTTGCATAATTTCTTTCTATTTATAAGAGAATACTTTTTTGAAAGTAATTATGATGCAATAATATTATATTTTTGCTTTTTTTTATAATTTTAAATTTTAAAGCAATGTCTTAGCTATCAAGGGTAAATTTCGTCTAAAATTTAAAAAAAACATTGGAATTTTCTAGTCTTTAAATACAATAAGTAGACACTTTTGTAACTAGCAAGGCTAATTTAAAATGAATTATTTTCTTATTTCTTAAATTACGGTTTGTAACTTTTTAAATAAAAAGAAGTACATACATTTTTAGTGACTAGGATTTGGGACACTTCATTTGAAGATAATCGAAGAAGAACATTTAAAGGTTGCCGGTAAAAAGTTTATAACCGCTATTTCCACATTTAGAAAAAGAAGTTTCACTTTTAGATTTATTTCTGGCCAGTCATGAAATGAAAACCAACCAAAAAAAAAAAACAAAACAAAAAATAAAGCAAAGCTCATACAATTGTTTAGCCTCAATTAGCCTGAGAAATGTTCCTTGTAAAAGGAAATAAATGGTAAATATTGACTTTAATTGCGGTTAATATGCGGTCAACTGCAGTACAAGAATATCCCCAGCAAACAGAAAAAAGAGAAGAGGAGTGGAGAGGAGAGGAAAGGAAAGCAGAGGGAAGGAAAGGGAAGTGAAAAGTTGAAAGGTATTCCCGATACATGACGAGGTGCCTCGAGCGAAAGGGTAGACAACAAGCCAAATGCGAGAAGGGCCAGAGAAATTGGGGGAAACATTTTGTTGTCAATGAGTGAAAAGCGTGGAAAACGTGGTGCCAAAGGGGAGGAAAATGGTGGAGGGATTGGGGGGTGGGAAATCCCCGCCGCCAGCGCATTATTTGTTTGCATATGCATTGACGTATTTGCCGAAGCCAGCGAAGCGTGTGATTAAATTTAAAATATTTAAGCATATTTTACGCGTTGACTAAAAAACAGGCATTGACCAAGTGGCGGCTGACGATGTTGCTGCCCCTCTCCCCCTCCTCGACTGTCGCCTGCCACATGCCACATGCCCCTTGCCCACTGATGACTGCCGCAGAGCGCCACAATGAAAATAATAACAATAAAAAATTAACTGCAAGCGCAAAAAAATGGCGCGCAAATTAAAAAGAAAACCGAAAAACACCAAAAACGAAAAGAAAATAAAAATAAAAGAGGAGAGAAGAGAAGAGAAGAGAGAAAAAAAATAATACAACAGCGACAACAACAACAACAACAAATACAAATGCAATAAAAATGCACCATATGAAAATGTAAAAATGCATGAAACAAATAAGATGGGCTCTCGGTATGCTCGACTAGCAGATACCCAGTATTATTTTACAATATTTATGTACATATACAATAATGCACTTTATGCTTTTTATTTGACCTTAAAGAGTCGAAAGGACTTTTGGGATTTCAAAAAGATTTTAAGTAAACTTCAACCAAATTATTTGAAAGGCTTATATTAAATTTTGACGCTCTAACAATTCTAATATTTGAGTTCACATGTGCAGGGAATTTACAATATTTTTTATTTTCAAATTTAAAATCAAATTTAAAGACTCTAACTTCTTAAATTTGTGAGGTCACAGAGATATAGATAAAAGAGTGGCTTGATTGGGATCGCAACAAATTTCAAGGAAAAACTGGTCAGAATATTTACTTCAATGTCACATTTATCTACTAACTGATATTACTCACTCCACTTTAAAATCAGCTTATAATTACAGGGTATATCAAACTGAAAAATATATAACAAATAAAAAAAATAAAACGCGCGCGTGTGGAGCAAAAAATGTAAGCAAACGGCGCTGAAAATGCGCAATTGTTTACGACCAGCGGATCGTCGAGCGGAGAAAGGGCTAAGAGGGGGCGAAAAGAGAAAGAGAGAGAGAAAGAGAGGGTGATAGGCTGCGTAGTGATGCCCGCAGGCATCGGTATCTGAGAGGAGAGAGCAGGAGGCAAAGGTTTGTCTTGTTGTCTGCTAGGCATGTGGAAAATCAGCGTCAGCGAAGCGAGAGATGCGAGAGAATCAACTGAGAGACAGAGAGCGAGCGAGAGAGAGAGAATGAGAATGAGAGAAAAGAAGGGCAGAAGTTGTGCGGGAGGGAACACACAATATGTTTCCAATGTAGCACATTTAATATTAACTTTTCGAATTTATTTTTATTTCCGCTTGGCGCAAATACATTTGCTGCATGCATATGTAAGTGTATGTGTATGTGTGTGTGTGTGTGTGTGTGTGTGTGTATGTGTGTGCCACATTCATTTCGCTTCATTTCTTGCTTTCTTGCAGGAAATTACAGCATGTAATTTGCATTCAGTTGTAAAGTGAAATGGAATAATTTCACGTTGGTCCCAATGTGTGGAGGCTGCTCTTTTTTCTCCTTTTCCGCCTTTTCCTCTACTTTTCCAACTCACACTTTTCCCTCTCTGTGTGTGTGTGTGTGTGTGGTCGATATCTGTATGTGTGTGTATTAATTTCTCAATCATTCAATCATGCATTCTCACAGGCATACGCTTTGCTTCTCTTTCTTCTCTCTTTGCTTCACTTCTCCACTTACCTCTGCCCACTTTCCGAGTGTGTGTAAAAATTTGACATGCTTTTAACCGGCGACGACACAAGTGAGTGCCTGTTTCCCTCTCTCTCTCTCTCACTCGCTCACTCTGCCTCTTCATTTCAGAGTGTGTGTGCAAAAACGCGGAAGTTGACACTTTCATGTCTAATGGAGGGGCTCGGGAAATGCGGAAACAGCAGCAGCAACCGTGCCACAAGAGTCCTCAACAACAGCCCGAAAAGCCCGAGCCCCAACCCCAACCCCAACCCCAAAAACTGAACCTGAACCTGAACCTAACCCAACTCAAATCAACCCAACCCACTTCTCCTACTCCTGCTCCAAGCCACTCTTCTTCGCTTCCCTCTCTCTCACACGAAGTCAATAGCTTTGTGGGTCGCTTGGGAAAATTTGAATAGCACTCAATGGATATGTCATCATTTTTTTCCCATTTCTTCTTCTTACTCTTCAAAAAGAATCGGATAACATAAATTTTAAATCATTTCAAACACATGATGAATCACTTGCTGTACAAATAACTTAAGATTGAGTCCGTAAATCCCATTAAACATAAGTATGTTTCGTACCTCAGAGCATTAATCGAACAAATATAATAGATTTTATATATCTTAATACCCTGTAATCAGCTCAAACTGAGCAAAATTGTATCTTTCGAAATTCTAAATATATAAAACATGGTTTACAAATTAACATATGTATCTACAGGGTTTTTTAGACAATTAGTAAAGACAAGAACGAGATTATTAGAGTATTTATTTCAATTACAAATAGTACAGTCAACAGCAAAGGAAGATGCAGAGGATCTTTTAGTACAGGGTATACTCTAAAAGGGTATACACTATCAGAGCATTACTTGTTTCCTTATAGCTAAAATCGAAGAAAAGTTGAGGATATCTTCTAGCAATTAAATACTACAATATTTTAGTACAATGATGTACAGGGTATCATCGAGTCTGCTTGATGCAAATATCCTGTTAACAGTTTAAGATTATACCAAATCGATTCATCACTCATTCTAAATATGCTAATACAATAGAATTGAAGGTCTAATGATTGCTGAACCCTCTCAACGAGTGTTTACTGTACATGTACAAGTCCCTTTAAAATTGTTTACACTCTTTATCAATATTTAGACAACATTTGATTAAAAGTCTACATTTTGAGATTGCAACTCTGAAGTTAAGTTATGACTTTAATGCTTAACATCTTTAAAAATTACATCTTTTTCTTGCTCACAGACTTTATATGCCCAAGAGCCTTTCAAAAGTTGGTCAACTGTACCTCTCTATAGGGCGGATAGGGGGGATTGGGGAGAGGGAAGAGGGAAGAGAGAAAAGGGAAAAGAGAAGACGATGAAGATTTTGCTTGAAAGAAAAAGTAAAGTAAAGTTTTGGTTTCTTTTAAAGCGATAGAAAAAACCGCACACACACTCTTTCTCTCTCTGTCTATCTAGTCTGTGGGTGTATGTGTGTGTGTTTATCTGAGTGTGGTATGTGTGTGTTTCTGTGTGTGTGTGTGTGTGGCAAAGCCATTTGTAGAAAGAAATCAAATTAAGTGCCTCGGGCAGCCATTTGTAGCATACGCTATATCAAATTATGCCCACACACAAACGTAGAATGTAGAATACAGGACGATAGGTGAAATGGAGGAGGAGAGTGTAGTGAATTTTGAGGATGGCGGGTGGTGGCTGGTGGCTGGTGGGTGGTGTGTTAGTCAGGTGAATTCTTTCGGGTTTGCCGTTAAATGGCAGCAGCTATGGAATTGAATGCTCTTGCGCATTTTTGCAGTTTAAATTTTTAATTGAAATTACAAATTGATGTCAGCGACGCTGACCGAATATGAATACGTACATGTGTATGAAAAGAATTTAAAAAAGTCTGTATATGGGAGACACAAAGACACAGAGAGAAAGGAAGGAAGGACGGGGACTGGGGAAGGGGGAAGGGGGGGTAGGGAGGAAGTTAAGAGAAATACAAACAAACTACAACAAAGTGAAACGAGGCGAGTGTCGAATGTCGAATGTCCAGACTGCACAATCTGGCAACGCTGAGCTTGGCAAAGGAAATTGGCATGGGCACTGGGAATAAGATCAGCAGCAATTGCCAGCACCAGGGTTTTTAATTTTATATACCCAGCACATATAGTGCATACGGGTATATTCAGTTGGTGGCAATGAAATGAATAAATGGAAATCGAAAATGAGAAAAAGAAGAAGGAAAAGAAGAAGGAAGGATCTTCGATCTTACAAAACATATTCTTGATCATGAGAACTAAATGCTTTACATTTGCGAATCAAACTGCATTTTTAACAATTAAAAAACAATACTTTCAATTGAAAACATTTCAAATATGCATAATTGCAAATTACATTTGAAATTGTAGATCAATAATTATTTTGTTAATGTGACAAATTAATGGCAGCTAAAAATATTTATGTCCTTAAATCTTAACAGAAACTTTAGAGAACCGGCTATAAACAGAAGCGTAAATAAATAATTGTATTATATTAATTATTACTACAAAGAGGATAGAGTCAAAGGTAGCTGTAACGGGTATCTCACAGTCGAGCACTCTCATCTGTTAGTTTCTTACTGGATGTTGCCGTTGTTGTTGTTGTTGTTGAGGTCAGCATTGCATTTAATACGGCAACATCGTAGTTGGGGCTCTTTCATTATTAACATCGACAGCTGCAGTTGCAGTCCCGACGCCATATTGACAGTTATTAAAGCGAATGAATGACTGAACGAATGAATGAATGAATGAATGAATGAACGAATGAATGAATGAATAAATGCATATAACAAATTAGGTTGGTCCCAAAAAAATACAAATAAAAAAGAAACCAAACCAAACCAAAAGTAGAGGATAAATGCACTGGAAAAAGGATTGAATTGTAAGTAAACACTCATGGGGAACCAGAAACGATTACATGATGAATGATATTCCAGTATAAGGATGACCCTAATAATTACAAAGTGAATCTTAAGACATACTTGAATAGACAAATTTAAGAATTCATTTTGTAAGTAGATGATGAACCTTTAAACATAATGATTGAACACACAACGAGAAGTACAAAAGTCTATATAATGAACAATATTCTACAGGTATGAAACATATAATCATAAATGATTTCTGTAAATAAAATTGAAGGATGAACTTTGCAAGTTTATATTAAAAATTTACAAATAATGGGACAAATTACTATAAGAATAAATCTTTTGGAATACATGGGTAAACTAACTAAGGCGTTCTAAAAATATTATATATTATCTATAGTATAATTAAAGAAATCAAGACATTTTTAATGGAAAGTAAATATCTTAACCAAAGTCTAATCTAAAGCTTGCTTTAAGCCTTAAAAAAGGTTTCTCAATAAAGATGCCAAGATAACTATAACTGAGACACAGGCTTAGTTTACCGAGTCGCGATATTTAAGAGAAGTATCCACTTGTGGCACAGGTACAGTTGTGATTGTGTATAATAAGTTGTTGTAAGAATGTTATATGTGTGGGTATTTCAATTTTGACGTTGATTCGTGTCGGTTTACTCTGTGGTCATTGCTGCAAAATGTTTTGCTTAACACCTTCACGTGATTCCGGCATTTATTAAATTGCTTTGTACTTTGTTGCCATTTCCGTTGGCGTTGCACGAGACGCAAAACATGCGACGTGACGAATGATGGCCAAGAGCCGGAGGTGCGACGTGCGTGTGGCAAGAGGCAAGTGGCAGGTGAGAGATACATAGGAAACAGAAGGCAGGAGGCAGGAGACACAAGGTGGTTTTGCACAATAATGAGGCATATTTACAAATGCATCTCCATCTCTCTGTGCTCATCTTCCTAACGTTGCAAGCAAATTTGTATTTTAAATTATGCGCATCTCTTGCCGTGTTGCCACAAACGCAGGCAAGTGTGATGGAGGTAGCGAGCTAGGGAGGGGAATGATGTGAGAGCAGTGGGGACTTCTTCCTCTTTTTCTTCCTGGGAGACAGTCTCCGTCTCGTTTTAAAATGCGACGCATGACTTTCATTTCACGTTGTTTACTTCGCATGCGGCCGCGTGATTTTCGTTTACGGACAACGTCGGAAAAATGGAGTGTGGTACAGTGGTACCTTGTTGCCGTGGTGTGTGATGTGTTTTTGGTACTCCGGGTGGTACAGTGGTGCGGTGGTGCAACCAGGTTTTAAGTCTGCAGGCCGCGGCACGACGCGGCACGTGTCAACAGTTGGAAATGGGTTTTTAAGGTGCCGCAACGTATGCTACTGTTTCTTGGCATCAACTTTTGTTTCAATTACCGTTACCTGTTACTCCCCCTCTTACTCATTCCTCTCCTTCTTCTTCTCTCTTTATTCCTCTCGCTCTCTTTCTCTCTCTATCTTTGCGTATCCTTGTCTCACTTTTGGAGTGTGTCGCAAAACGCGTGCTGGTCGTGACCTCCTGGCCAAGAAACTTTGCTGACACATTTTTATGACTCAAGCGTGTTCATAATACGCTTTAGTACGTGTCCAGTAATGCACAACGTACATCACTGCTTAACCATAATTGCCTATTGGCAACTATGGTCATGCACATTACATTAATGTATGAATACTAGTACTAGCCACCTTACCTTAACTTGAATCTGAAATCAATTCACTTTCTTGGCCAAACTACTATACAAACTTTCTATTTCTTATTTCAAAGTCTCACAAATAAACTCATTATGAATGCCCAAAAGAGTTTTCACTGCTTAAAAGTTTCAAATGAAAATGGCAAGTCTTGAAAAGTAAATGGAAATTATTCGCAATATCAGAATAAGTTCAAATGAACGGGTCATCGAAATGAACGAATTAACTTATTCAGTATTTCATTATCAATATCGTTTATTTTGTTCAATTGGTCGATTGTCAGTCAACGAATTTTCTTTACTTTATTCAGCTCTGAAGTCGCTCAACAGTTTCATTGAAATTATTTGATTTAATTAATTTGTTAAAGTTTAACTAAGAATCTATCGATATCGATATATCAATTTGGTTTTAACACGTTTATGCCACAGATGGCGCCTTATGCTGAAAATTGAGAGACCGTTTCATTTAAAAATTTTGCCTCGATCATTCAATTTGAATTGGTACTATATGGTTTATTTTGGGTGGGTGCATGTATGTGTGTGTGTTGTGTTGCAACTGCATGTACATACATACAAACAAAAACTGGCTGCTGTTGCATGTAGATGTACATTCTGCCTTCAGACTTTGTTGAAACAGCACTGGCTTATATTTATGTTGCTACCTAAAGTAGCCCTGCAATCAGCTGACTATGGATGCGGCAAACGCAATAGAAGCACTTTTTCGTAAAAATCCCAACTAGTGTAAGTTCAGTATTAATAGCAACACACGACCTATCGGAAAAACAGAGTTGCATTTGGAGTGATAGATGAAGCGTTGTTAGCACTGACAGAGTAGTTGTCATCTCAGAGTGTAAGTCAATTGCCATCATTTTCAATAATTTAATCTGCAAATTGGAAACGCATCGATATGGGACATATTGTGAGTATCAAATAGTAATCTGCAGATAAGCTCGACTTATACATTTGTGTACATATTGTAGGGCTCTTCTTCACGGTGGCTTAACTTTCTTTTATGCACGGAGTGTCATCTAGCATTTATACCTGTGGTATTTGAGGGCCATGAACCGGAGCTTCGTTTTTGCTATAGTTGCAGAGTGTCTAGGTTAACCCGGCAGATGGAGATTCTGGCAGCTAAACTCGAAGCTGACAATGAACGCCTAAGACAAGAGATAGCAGACCGCGAGAAAATTCAGATGAATCTTGAGACCGGCAATACCACGAAGAAGAAGTAGCCGGCCCTTGAATTATCCAAATGTAAACAGTATTGAAATGTGATTATAACTGAAGAAATTTTGTGATTAGAAATTACGAATAATTTCCATTTACTTTTCAAGACTTGCTGTTTTTTTTTTAAACATTTAAGCAATTAAATTACTGTGAAGGCTGCAAACCGGTTCTATCCACCGAAATGAACCTCCCCAACAATTTTGGAGGTTTGCAGCCTTTATTACAGTAAAACTCTCTTTTGCGCAAACAGTCATCGTCAGGCAACTTTCCTCCGCTCAAGGGGAGTGACGGCTCAATAGAGGCAAACTTGATCTGAAAACACTACCAATGTCATGGAAAAAGTGTTCGCCTATTAGAGTTATCTGATAAGAAAGTTTTCACTGTATATGTATATTAAGAACGCTTTAAGGCGTTTCTCCTGACTGAGTTTCAATAAATACATACATATGCATGTAGTAAGTGCAAAGGATATGTGAATTACAGGACAAAATTATAAAATGTGTTTAATGCAAATGCTGTCAAGGATCGACATTCGGTTATCCAGGTTGGTAGTTGTGGACTTTGCAACAGAGACAACAATAATCGTGATATAAATAACAATAATTGTAATAGTTAAATGTGAAGTGTTGTGTGTGTATGTTGACCGTGTGTGTGTGTGTGAGTGTGTGTGTTTGGCAATGAATAAATCAAAGTTGTGTTGCCTGAACTAAGTGCACTCGGAGTGCCATTAATAATGCCCGTTGGCCATTGGCATTTTGTTGCAAGGAGAGGTCTCGAACCGGGTCAGTGCATAACCCGGTTACTCACTCACCCAATCCCAATCCCAATCCCTATCCCTATTCCTATCATTCAACCTCTTTTCCTCTGTATTCACCCCTCTGTATGTTAACTGACCCACTCTGCCCGCATCTATGTATCTTCTGGTTGTCTGTTGCTGACGCATGCATATTGCATGTGGCCTAATGCCGGGGCGATTAAAGCCAAGTTGCAAGTATGCAACTTGCAACATGCTGCTGCAAGTCCATGTCATGCATTTTTCAAAAGCGACTCTCGTTCTCTCTCTCTCTAGCTCGTGTTGCACCCAGACAGACATTAATATTAAACAATAAATACCAACAAGTAGCAAATGACAACGGCCAGAGGTAGGGAACAAACAGGGGAGTGTGACGGGGGAGTGAGGGTGCTGAGGAGAGGGGAGAGGAGTTGTCCCTCCCCCAAGTGGTCGTTGGCATAAATGCATCGTCAATTAATGTAAATTAAAGGCAAAACCGAATTCCATTTCCGTTTTAACAAGACACTTAATTACATAAGTGAGTGGACACATACACAAATACACACATATTCCCCTCTGAGGGAATGCCATTGGATTGGGGGTGGGGTAAGCAAAAGGAGAGAGGGGATATACATATATACTTGCTAGCAACTATGTTTAGAATTTACTTAACGAGATGACGACTAGAAGTGCCTGAGTTATAGAGCATTATAGACATTATAGACACATCTCTAGTTGGCATTCATGCATATTACTCATACGCCATGTGTGGCACATACACACACACACACACACACACACACATATATACATATATATAGAGCACTTAACCAGGCGTTCAGACGTATAAACAGACCAAGCTTCAACTACAGCTACAGCTTTGGCTTTGTCAGGTATTTGCATTTGCATTTTGCATTTGCGAGTTTCGTAATTAAGTTTCAAGTGAAATTCGAGTTTATCGGCTGCTGCCATTCCATATTGCAGCTATCTCTCTCTCTCTCTCTCTCTCTCTCGCTCTCTCTTTCTAAATGAAACTCTATCGTTAGCTCTGTGTGTGCGTAATCCAACCAATTTGGCAAGCTCAACTTGTAATACTCATGAAATCATCCAATTCTATTTATATCCTGTATGCTTTATGATCACCTATGAAAGGTATGATTGAAATGATAATATTAATCTATTCCATAAATATTAAATATTATACTATCTATATAATACAAATTCTATAATCTTTTAATCTGCATAGGAAAGTTTAATTTGCTTTTTCTCATTCGTTTAGGTCACACAAATTTGACCCACAAACATTACCTTGACCCCAACACATCCAAAAATTGTCCCTTATGTCATAACAATGACACAATTACAATAGAACACATTCTAAGATACTGCCCCACATTATCTGATATTAGAGCTGTATATTGCATAAACAAATGTCAACAGCATAAATACAATTTTTAAATTCCTTAAAAAAAACCTAACTGTACAACATAATTTAAGAAAACAAAAACTTGTAAATACATCGATCGTATTTCAAATATATGAAAAGACATATATATATAATTTAGACAATACGATAAAAATAAATATTTTGTAAAACTTTATACTTAGCTGATGGCTACAGTTGGTATTGCTTTTAAACCACACTTACCTTATAGTTTATAACTTTAAGCTAAGTTTATATAAATAAATAAATAAATAAATTTGCTTTTTCTATTAAATTTCATGCTTAGCTCTAAAGCGAAATATAAACGTCGTAACTCTTGTTTATATCTTAAAATAGTTTATACAATATTTCATATCACTTGAAATGGTTATACAGGGTATTTGCTAGTCGTATTGCATATAAGAGAAGCCAAATGCATCTGCTTGTTTTATAGCTGCAACAATACGAGTTAAACTAAAGGTGAATCCTTCAAATGCATTTTATTGTGGTATACAATTTTGATGCTTGCCACAAAATACAATATAGTAGTTGCCAATTGTTCTTGTTGTTTTTGCTGTTCTTGTTGTTGTTGTTGTTGTTGTGGATTGGGAAATAGCATAGAATGAAAATGGATCAGAGGTTTTCCAAGTGCCAATAGACAGAAATTTAAATTAGTTGATAATTGGGCAACAATACAACTTTGGGGCCGCAACTCAAATAAGAGTCTCTGCATCTCAAATAATATTCAAATATGTGAACAACTGAAATTTAAAATGGAAACTTTTCCATTTTCCTCACATTTCAGCAGCTGTACAAAAAATGGTTCCAATTATGAGAAATGATTATGATTTATATGCATTTTTTACCCCATTGCAGTTATGACAATTTATGAGTTAACAATACGATTATTACATGCAATATCTCTTTTATTTTCTCGCTCTCTCTCTCTCTCTCTCTGTCTGTGTGTTTCTTTCTCCCTCTCTCTCACTTGCTCTCTCTCTCTTTTTACTATGCTTGTAGCATAGTCACAAACCCGAAACAACATAATTTATAGCAAGCCCTTTATGGCTGACCCAAAACAGAATCCAAAGAGAGCAACAGTTTCCCAAATGTTGTATTTACAGGAAACTTTATTCGAAATTAAAGAACAAAAACGAAAATCTCTTCGAAATTCGAACTCGTAACATTTTAAAAACATAATTCTAATATTAATATAAATGATAAGGTAATTGTTGTGATACCTATATTGTTTCCAAGACTATTTCATATTCATCCTAAACTAAAATCCAGAAATATTTTAAAGTCTCACTTTCAAGCTTAAACAAAAATAACAATGATGAAAACTATTCTCAAATTTCACTGCTAGATGAAGAAAAAATGATTAATTATTATTTAAATGTGAACCTTAAAATAAAAAATACAAATTTTCAAAGATTTCTCTTCAGCTCCATTAAACATTTTTTCATTTAACTTGTCTCGTGTTTTGAACTGATTTCCCAAATATTTTCTTTTTATAATAAATGTTTCTTTCCAAATATTCCTAGCATGATCGATTTGTTAGAGAATGGCTCGACTCTGAGATACCCTGCGGCTTGAAATGAAATGAAGTTTTATTGTGATTTTTGAAATCGTAAAAAACTAATAAAATACAGTGAAAGTTTATTTTGAGCCACTCGGAATACAAAGTCTATTTTACAGTCACAAAATGAGGCAACATGCAACATGCAACATGCGGCAAGTTGCATGCAATGACGATAAAGCTGACTAAAACTTGGCCACAAAATGCAAATTCCGCGAATTCGTTTAAACGATTTTGATTACTTAAAACGCAACAGAAATAACAAAAACAATTGCAATAAAAGTAATAATAAACAAAAAACAAGAAAAGAAAAAGAGAGGGAGTGAGAGAGAGAGAGAGGGGGAAAAAGAAATGCAAATAAATAAAGCTTTTTTATATTTCCGGCAACGTTGCATTCAACAACTGCCCCTCCCGCTCCTCCTTTCCCAGGCCCTAAATAATGATGATAATGATGATGTTGTTGATGTTGTTGATGATGGTGATGATGGTTCTATTCTTGATTATTATTATTTTTATTATTATTATTATTATTTTGGCTCTAGCGTTTTTCTTTGTCTTTCTTCTGTGGCAGCAACTTGGCGACGCAACGCGACTCGACTCGACGCGGCGTTGCATTTGCAATGGAAATGCCTCTCGTCGACGTTGCATGCGAAATGCATTTTAAATGCGACTTTTCCAAATGCAGCCCCCACATTTTCCCCCCTTTTCCGTCCCACACTTCCCCTCTTTAAAAGTCGTTGACAATTTGGCGACGGCGATGAAAATAAATAAATAGGCAAAGCCCAAAAACGCTCTCTTGTCCAACCCAAAAAACACCCAACAACAGGACTATTCCTATTACTTCTGTCAACCATCCCTTACTCCATACCCTACTCCCTTCTCCATTCATTTCATTCCCCTTATCCCTTCTGGCTTCCAAAACCTTCATGCAAGCCAAAAGCATGCAAATATTTAGATTAATGCAAGACTTTTGCAACAAAATACGCGGCGCGCATATTGCCAAACAAATTTTTATTTATGCCATGGTTTATGGGAGGAGGGTTGGGAACAGAGAGACGAGAGGGGTGGGTGGAGGGAGAAGGGTCTTTTGGACTGGGGTATTGCAGCTGTCTGGCTAAGTCACTTGTCAGTCGCAACACCAACGACGCTGACAAAAAATTCGTTCCTATTTTCATTTTTTTGCTTTTTCGCTTTTTTTGGTTGCAACTTTTTGAAGTTCTTGAAGCGAGCATTTTTGGACTATGTGATCAAGTTGAGAGATTTCTTCGGAATTATACAGTCAAGCTGCGTTTAGACGAACGTTTTTAATTTGAATATTTTAAACCTAATTTTATAGAATTTCTCAAATTTGTAATTTAACTTTCACAGGATGTACAAATTATTATTATTCTATTTTAGAATTTTTTATTTTCTCAACTTTAAAATGAAGAACTTGATTCTAAATTTAAGAACGAATGGTCTTATTTCTCTCACAAAACTAAGAAATGAGTCAGGAATACAATTTTCAAATTGTTTGTAGTAACGTGAGAAAAATAAGACAACTCCATTTTTCGATTGCCTTGTTACTGATTTTGTAGACCTGTTTTCCTATTTTCTCAACGTCATTGAAAATGGTAGAGATCAAGTTCTCTGGGCTCTTTTTAAATTTCAAAAACTAGAACCAAACGCAGAATATTAAAAATAATAGCAACTTCTTTTGATTAAAATCGGAGAAACTGAATCGTTTTTTAATGATGACATTACAAACAGTAAAGATTCTGGAAAATATATCATTCGTTGTTTTAAAATTAAAGACTCATTCCGAGACCCGCTTCTAAAATGCTCTCGTACTTAAAGAACTCGTAATAAAAATGAATAAGGCTTTCAATTTAAAGAATGTACGAATATTTCGAGGTTTTTAAATTGAATCGGATCTCTTGAGTTTGCTTCAAAACTGGATTCAGATTGTGCTCTGGAATAGGACAAAGTGTGTGGAATGCACGACAGGCGAGTGGCGTACGGAGAGTTAAGAGTGGCGAGTAGTGGAGAGTAACGCGTGTGGCAAGTGGCATGTGGTGGAAGTGGAAGTGGAAGTGGAGGCAGCTTCATCATAGTTGCAAAACGGTTGCCGTAGCTTTTTGGCCGCACAACGTCTATATGTCAAATTAATTGATGACCAATTTGCGTTTTCAATTAAAAGCAGCGCACACTTTTTGCCCAGATACGATTTCATTTTTGTGTCTCGCACAGTTTTTTTTCCCCTCTATTTTTCCGTGCCGTGTTTTTGTCTCGTTTTTCGGTATTTTTTCTTTGTGTGTGTTGTTGTTGCTGTTGTTGTTGTTGTTGTTGAAGTTGTCGTTGTTGCTGTCGCCATCGTTTTCAGCACGGAAATTGCCCCTTTTGGCAAAAGCGATGAAGTGCAGCCGCAGACGTTGCCCGCGTTGTGTCATCCTCCTCCATTTCCTCCTGCTGCCTACTCCAGTTGCCTGGAGGAGTCGGTTGGTTCCATTGAATTGCGTTATAATGCAAAAAGCTCTTTGCCTTGCCCAACTACGCGATCCACATCCACATCTCCATCTCCATCTCCATCACCATTCACATTCACATCCACATCTCCATTCCCATCATTTGGGACTATCGTTGAATGTGTTTCTGATTCCGATTTCGTTTCCCCACCATATACATATGTGTGACTGATGTGGGCGTGGTTACGCCCCCAATGCACTCTCAATGGCCAAAGCTTAACAGCGTTTCTTTAATTAAGTTGCACAATTTGTAGCCAGTTGTCGGGACATAATAGACTTTTTGGGTCTACGACATCCTCAATGACAGTTTCGATACAATCCTATCAAGAGTCCTCATTCATTCCCTCAACTCTACACCTCTGCAGAGCTCTGGTTTATCCAGTTAAATACGTATTCGTACCGTCTTTAAAGTCACAGCCAACTTATTAAACCAACACTTTTGCATGCATCAAAACAAATGCTTTTTCTGCCCATATTTCAATTGATATCTCTTTCATATTTCATTTAATGCTCACAATCCATATTTAGTTATTGCAAATATCACAAATTATAGTTTGCTATAATCTGTAAATTAGAGCTTAAATCTGAAATTGTTATTAATGACTTGAATGTTTATTACAGTTGAAAGTATCGCAACAAAAAGTTGTATAATATTAATCTGCAAAATGTTTATTGCAGTAGATTATATTATATATTTTACTAAATTCTGCAAAAATAGGATTACTTTGAATAAAATGAAGAATAATATTTGAAATGTCATATGTAAATATGTAAATTTGGGAAAATTGTAGATTTAAAATAACTTTCAACGTTGCCAATTCGATTGCACATGATAATATATGTATACTATACATATACATATACATGCACATACAGTCCAAGCATAACCTCACTTCCAATAAAACTAATCGAAATGCTTAAATAAACATAAATTCAACTTAAAGCAAATTGCTTAAGGAAGGCCAAAACTAAAGATTAAACCGAAAAACTAGTAGAAGAGCTACAGTCGAGAGAGTCCGACTGTAAGACACCCTGTATGAACAAATACCCCGTTGTAGTATCAATCTTCCGAGGTTCTTTCGATTATTATGAAATTTTTAGGACATATCTGGACTATGGTATATAACAAAAGGGAGCCTCTAAACAAATCTGCTTAGGATACATAACGAACTTTTAGGTCTTGGTGTTCATACTGACAGACAGACATGGCTATGGAAGATATAATTTTTGGGTACTGTCCAGCCTGCAACTATCTATTTTATCTTTGACAAACTTAAAACACCGTTTGTACATTTCAAGTACAGGGTTTAAAAAAGGAAAAGAAAGGTGGTCATCTGGCAAATGGAACGAGAAATGGGATTAAAGCAATTCGATGAGAAAAATATTATTGATGGTCTGAGAAGGAAAAACGGAGTTGGTTGAGCAAAAAAAAGGACCTGCGTCATCTTCATTAGGCGGCAGGCAACCTGACAACGCGACAGATTTGTGGGAGGCTGGGAGGATGAGAGGATGAGTGGATGCTGTCGATGCTGTGTGTAAATGTGTGTACACTGTACAGGACTCTAATGCTGTTAGATACGAGTAAGAGAATATGGGCATGTTAAGGACATCGCCAAATGAAGTGACAAGCAACTTAACGCATTTAAATTAATTAAAAATGTGCTTAAGATGTTTTCGACTTGCGAACTGGCGACGATGGCAACAAAAGGCTTCCTCAGTCCTCTCAGTCTCTGTCTGTCCCTGACAACGGTAGACTCTAACAACAAGAATAGACGAGAAGAACAAGCACAAGAAGAAGAGTAAGAAGAATAAGAATAAGAACAAGAACAAGATGTAGAAGTAGCTTTGCTTACGCCTGCCTTGCAGCTGGCAGCTGTAATTAGACAATTCACTCGCCACTCGCAGCTTGCCACACGCCTCTCTCTCTTGCCACTTGCCACTTGCCACTCGCCATCTGCCACTTGCCACTTGCCACTCACGGTCCCTGTGCGGGCGCCTTTTGCCTTGACTGGATTTGGGCATTGCCTGTTTTGGGTTTTAGTTGCGCATCAAAAAAGCCCAAATAAAAAACAAGTCAGAGCATTTTAGTCTTAAATTCCCGACTACGAGATACCTTGGACTTCTTATACTTAACATTTGAGTCATGATTTCATCTATTTATTGATTCTTAAATCTTGATTTTTCATTTTTAATCAACTTCTGGTGACAAATCAGTAAAAGAGAATACTTTAAGTTTGATACTGAAATGTTTTATTGTTTTGTAAAAACTCATGCCAAAAATGACAACAGATTTTACTTGTTAAATGGGCATATCCTAAAAGGAGCTTCCTTACTTACTTATTGAAATCTCAAATTGTCAATAAACCTGATTATATTTTGTATTTCATTTGGAGTCTTTTAGGCTCGGCGATGACTCCTTCACCTTCTGGCTGTGACATGTTTTACCCATTTTCTACAGGGTATTAACATGATTATTTCTTTTTTTGTTGACGGCACAGATTGAAGCCGCGCCGCATTGGCGGTAAAGTTTGCAACAGCGCCAGGGAACTTTGTCTTGGGGAGCATGGACTCTACACAAGTCCAAAGTTTCCAGTTCCACATTTGCCCCGTTGTCACTTTAGAGAGAACAAGAGATAGTGAAAGAGAAAGAGAAACAGCGACTGCAAAAGTGTTTTAGCCTTGCCTTTGCCTTCTTGGCGCATCGACTTTTAAGTAGTTGTGCGACACACACACACACACACACACACACCTAGCATGCAACTTTACAGAGGAGGGAAATTTGTAGAGGGTGAGTTCGCTTTTAGTTTAAGGGGGGAAGGGAAATGAAGGGGTCTTGTAGTCGGGGCTAAAAGTCGCTCACTCGTAGGCGTTAATGAAAATGCTTGTAATTAGTTTTGTTTGTTGGCAACGATGCAGCAATGCAGCGGAAACGGAAGTGCGCCAAATAATGCCAACTTGCGCTTTTGCATGCATCGAACTAATTGATTTGCCGGTGCTACAAACCCCCGCACCACCCCCTTGTACTATACCTTTCATTTCCCAACGACTTTCGAGAGCTCTTCTCAGTCTCTCTCTCTCTCTCTCTCTTCTCTGCTCTTCTCGTCCACGCTGCTTTCGAGTGCTTCCGACGTAATGAATTTACTTCAAATGCACTCATCGCTCATAGCTGCAGTGCTCAGTGAAACAATGAGTGAGTGCCTAGAAATTTCAACGCAACGCAAAAGATCAACTTGGAATTCAAAATCTTCAGTATATTAAAGATATATTAAAGAGATCGCAATAAACGGCTTTGAATTCTGAATATTTGTATAAGCAAAAACTAAGAAATTCAGTTAAGAAAAACATTTCGGGTTACACAAATTACAAATAAAAAACTAAGTAGTCTATTAACATTTGGCTTAAGGTTCTTTTAAGATTATTCTACATCTTATTTTTAGCAAAAAAAGATAACAAATATTTATTAAAATACTTATTTACAAGCAATTGTAAGATCTTTTACTAATTGCAATCTTCTAGGAGAGTCTGTTTTGACTCTTTTTAATGATTAAAATAAGATTAGTCTCCTGTGTGACTAAAAAAAGAGTCTAAAATGACTCATACGTATGTTTTAAATAAGATTAACAATAACAAAATATACATCAATCTCAATTGAATTATTTAACTGACCAAAATGTGATTGCTTTGCAGAAGGATGAAGACAAACTCAATAAATTTTTACGTATTAATTACATAATTTAAAAAGTACTCATACATATATTACATTCAATTATGATTTTTCAGAAGGAATTTATTGGGAAAATTAGTCGAGATGGAGCAGCGCAGTTTCTAAGAACCGACGAATTGGCGGTTACATAAAGTTGGAAGGGGACCTGCACAAAACACAGTGCAGAGAAAACTTACGTGGTTACGACCATTAAAAGTACGTACATATATATTTATTAAATCTTTGATTAAAACCTTTTCTTTTATTAGACGTTTGATATCTTAAATGCCTATCAACAGATAAGGATATGCATGTTGTTCTACAGAAACATTTCGTTCATGCTGGCGACCGCGTTGCAGCAAAAAGAAAACGAAATTAATAATAATTAACATAATTGCTTAAAAAATAAATAAATGAAAAAAAAATTTAAGAAATTCGAAACCAAACTATTTATTTCTTTAACAGCAAACGATTGGAAATTATATCCAATTATGACTCGCAACTGACTTTCAATTGAGACTCGAATAAGACTCATATGTGACTCCCAAATGTGTCATTTGTGATTCAAATATGACTCGTAAACGATTCCCAAATGACCCTCAGCTAGCAATATATACTCACAGATAAGACTCTAAACTGAGTCTAAACTGATCAAAAGACAGAATCATAAAAGACTTTGCGAAAGGAGTCTTTGCTAGGGTACCATTTTCTCACAGAAAACTATCATATGTGACTCTTAAATGAGCTCATATAAGATCATTTTGATCAGTAAAGAGAGTCTTTTAAGACTCTAATGTGATAGCAAATGCTTGCTGGGCCTATACTAGAAAGCAATGACAACAGCAACAACACCAACAATAATAATAATAGCGATAAGCACGCAGACCGCAGGAGAACCAGGATCAAGTAACTATATACGTAAGTGTATTTGTACAAGTAGGTATGATAAGTGTTTGCATGTAATTGCAATATACATATGTGTGTATATAAATGTGTACATATGTTTATTAAATCATGGTACATGACTCCTGCCTGATAAGCTGTGTGTGGGTGAGCAGAGCAGGTGTTTATAGTTTTAGAGAGGCGAGCAGGAAGCAAAGAGTACCGAGTAACGAGTAACGAACAGAGAGCAACGAGAGAGAGAAAGAAATAAAATAAAAGAATAAAATAAAATAAAGAATAAAATGCAATAAATAAACGTCAATTTCATTGGGATTGATTAAAATGCAAAAGCGAAGTAGAACAAAAAGGCAACAAACAGTTGTCGTCGTCAACGTATACGTATACGTGATATTGTAAATGTTGCTGACTGACACTGACGGGGTGCAAAGTGTGAAATCATCAGTTTAACAGCTACCCTTGCCCTTGTGCCTGCTGCTGCTGCTGCTTGCTGTTCATACACCGAAAGAAAAAAACCTTCTTATTCTTAGGTTGAGACTTGACTTGATCTTAGCTTGCATTTATTGGTTAAATTGAAATTGGTGAAAGATCTGTTAAGGCCGTGATTGCGGTCCGTCTCAGCCTTAGTCTGTTGACATTGAAGCCTGCACTAGATCATGGGTAAATGACTCAATCAATCGCATTGACACCGAATTCGGCAATTCGCTTAGAGAATGCACCATGAAGTCGCCAAAGGCTTGCAACTTTACAAAGCCCTGTGCTGTTCGAGTACTTGTTGCTAAAGTTTGCACTCCAGTTTCTGTTGTTTCTTTTGTTATTGTTAGGTCTATTACTTCTATTGCTTCCATTGCTTCTATTGAAGTTGGGTCATCCTGTCCTGCCTCGAGACCATTGCAATGTGCATTCCCATTGAAATTATCGATGCCATTTCCATCCTCATAGTTAGCCTCAGTCGCAGCCACAGCCTTAGCATTCAATTTAAATCTGTTAGCACGTTCTTTAGAGCGTTCGAGCTTGGTTAAAAATCGAAATTCCTTGTGGAGTGGCCAAAGTGGATTGATGGTTTCATATTTCTCGTGTAAAGATAATATGAGCTGATGAACGATGTCAACATCAATGCCCAGAGCATTTGATATTTCCAACCACTGCTGTTGGACGTACTCCTCATCATTGTAGTGTTCATTGTCTTGGTCATAGAGCGCCCTACGGCATTTGAATTGTCGTATCAGACTTTTATCGAGTTCTTCATCGATGGTACCACAATCCAACAGCGAAAATGTTCTTGCCATGATGTCGATGTCGATTTGCTTTTTCTGTTGCTGTTTTAATTACATTAGCAGAATATATTTGTAACAAATATAACAGATTAAAGTAGAGAAATATTTGTTTTTCTCACAAAATTCTTCCAAATCAAATTCTTCCAAATGACAAAATAGATTGTCAAACTTTGAACAATGAGAGTGCAATAAAAAAGGCTACTTAGCTTGACAATTTGAGCTAGTGCTGTAAATTAGTGATGTGAATTTGGTATGCAACTTTATCGATGTTTTCAAAATGAGAAATCGATGTTGTGTAACCAGGGAATGAAACCGGAACCGGAACCGAAATAAATTATTTTTCAAGAACCGAAAACCGAAAGGTTCGTACCGGTACGGCATCGGTACATTTAAAATTTTTTTGTTATTTTTCGCATGAACATAGTTTTGCGCTATAAAAAAATGTTTCGAATTACATGAAGTATTACATGAAGTCTTACATAACCTTTATAAAATTCGATTTTCTTTACATTTTAAAATTTCTAAAAATTACTTTGCTGTACCGGTAGGACAAATCCAAAATAGAACCTTTTACCGAAATACTCGTTTCGGTACGCACCGGAACCGGAACCGGAACAGAAATTCGTTTCGGTTTCATTCCCTATGTGAAACACATCGATGCATTGATGATGTCCGATGTTTTGACACCATTCCGTTTTATTAAATTTATTTAACTTTACGGTTTTGTTAAATTTTTTCTCTCAAAATTAAGCTTTGATATCACTTATCTATTGTTCAAAATAAATCAGGGAATGAAATCGAAACGAGTTTCAGTTACGGTTCCGGTTCCGGTACGTACCGAAACGAGTATTTCGGTAAAAGGTTCTATTTCGGTGTTGTCCTTTCGGTTCCGGTTCTCGTATCGGTCCATACCGGTACAGTAAAGTAATTTTTAAAAAAATTTAATAGTAAAGAAAATCGAATTTTGTCAACAAATATTTGTGTATGTATGTATAAACGTACAAATGCATGCATTTTAGCATGTTAAGTCTGACATATAATTCGAGAAATTTTTTTATAGTGCAAAACCATGTTCGTATGAAAAATAACAATCAAATTTTTTTAAATGTACCGAAACCGTACCGGTACGAACGTTTGGGTTTTCGGTTCTTGAAAAATAATTTGTTTCGGTTCGGTTCGGCTACGGTATTTCATTTGAAACGGTTAATTTCGGTTAACGGTTCCGGTTACGGTTTCATTCCCTGAAATAAATAAATTAATCAATAAGAATATTGAACTGGAAGAAATTTGGGTAGCAATCATTCCCACTGAACGAATATCGAACGCTGGTTTTTCAATGCATGGGCATTTCCTATCTCAATTTGAAATTCCTAGTTCCAAGTTTCCTCATATTTTTGCCTTAATTTTGATATTCCGAGTATTATTTGTCAAAAAAAGTATACTCATTTATTAAAATTAAACAAATGATAAAGTCAATTCATTTAAAAGCAAATGTTTGAAAACTTCTTAGTTATTGAGACGCATTGTTTTTAATATTTTAGAATTCATACACTTATTATAAAATGCTACGTATTTTAAAAAACAACTTGCTTTTGCGTAATCAGTATAAAAGAAGTTGTACGACTGCTGCATCATATATTTCAATACCAGAACCTCAGATTTCTCCGGAGATACACTACACTGGATTGTTTATCAACAATGAGTGGCAGAAGAGCAAGTCGGGACAAACCTTTGAGAGCATTAACCCCACCACGGAGCAGGTTATTGCAGAGGTGCAATTGACGGATAAGGAGGATGTTGACATTGCCGTAAACGCGGCTCGTCAAGCATTCAAATCGGGTTCTCCTTGGCGTCGCATGGATGCTTCGGATAGTGGTCGTTTGTTATATCGTCTGGCCGATTTTATAGAACGTGATCAGGTATATTTGGCCAGCCTGGAGACCCTAGACAATGGCAAGCCATACAGTATGTCCTATAATGTAGATTTGCCGCTGTCTATTAAGAATCTACGTTACTTTGCCGGCTGGGCGGATAAAACACATGGCAAAACGATTCCCATGGATGGTAAATTCTTCACTTACACACGTCATGAACCGGTGGGTGTGTGCGGCCAGATTATACCCTGGAACTTTCCCATTTTAATGATGGCCTGGAAACTGGGTCCAGCCTTGGCCACTGGCAATACAATTGTTTTGAAACCAGCCGAACAGACCAGCCTAACGGCCTTGTACATTGCTCAACTGGTAAAGGAAGCTGAATTTCCCGAGGGTGTTGTTAATGTACTGCCGGGTGAGAGTGAAACAGGCGCAATATTGGCCAATCACCAGGATGTGGATAAGATCGCCTTTACGGGATCCACAGAGGTTGGCAAATTAATTCAATTGGCATCAGCAAATACGAATTTTAAGCGTGTTTCCCTCGAATTGGGAGGAAAATCACCCAATATTATTTTAGCCGATGCTGATATGGATTATGCCGTGGAGACGGCACATTTTGGACTCTTCTTTAACATGGGTCAATGCTGTTGTGCCGGATCACGTACCTTTGTGGAGGACAAGATCTACGATGAGTTTGTCGAGCGCAGTGCGGAGCATGCTAAGAAACGAGTCGTTGGTAATCCCTTTGAGCTGAACACCGAGCAGGGTCCCCAGGTCAATCAGGAGCAGATGGAGAAGATACTGTGCCTCATCGAGTCGGGTAAAGAAGAGGGCGCCAAGCTTGTTGCTGGAGGAAATCGTGTTCAGGATCTATCCGGATACTTTGTTGAGCCGACGGTGTTTGCCAACGTCCAGGATAACATGACAATTTCTCGCGAAGAGATTTTCGGTCCCGTTCAACAATTGATTCGTTTTAAACAACTCGACGAGGTCATCGAGCGTGCCAACAACTCGAATTACGGCCTGGCTGCTGGTATCTTTACCAAAGATCTTGACAAGGCCAACTATCTGGTGAATGGACTCCGTGCAGGCACTGTTTGGGTTAACACCTATAATGTTCTAGCTGCTCAGGCTCCATTCGGTGGCTACAAGATGTCCGGCCATGGTCGTAAGAATGGCGAATACGCGCTCTCCAACTACACAGAGGTTAAAAGTGTCATCATTAAAATACCGCAAAAGAATTCCTAAATAGAAGAAGAAGTTGTTTCTATCTAAATTCCTTGACAGCGTCATTTGTTCTGTAATTTTTCTCTTTTCTTACAAATGTTTCCCATTTCAATCTCTTTTTAGTTGCCAATTCCTTTATGTTGTCGTGTTCTTAAACGTTGCAATTGTCGCGTAATGTTAACTCTTCATTCAGTTATCTAGTTTTACAATCCATTTTCTTTTCTTTAGATGTTCTTTGCATTTATTCCACTCCTCTTTGATGTGATATTCTTAACCGTTGCATGTGATGCCTTTTGCTCATGTTTAAAACTATAATAGAGTTAAAGATGTAATCTGTCTTACATATTTAACGTTGATTTCTTTATCTTTCTTGAGCTGTGCTTTGCTTTTATCTTCTTAAACGTCGCACTCATAGCATTGCTCTGTTCAAAAGTGACAATAAACTTAAAGCTTGTACACATTTCAACTGCAGTTGAACTGTCTCTTAAGTTATTGCATTTTTCTTCACTATTTGTGAAACAGTTCGTTCTAAAGAGGTTGCCTTGTGGTCACGCCAGGTGGCGTCTTTTCACTTTCAAACCAGCTTAATTGCCCCAAATTTAATTTCCGCTCTAAGTTTGTCACACATACACACACACTCATATACACATACATAGTAGGCATAAATATGCAACGAAAACAATGACTACAAAATGGGTGGTGCGGTGGTATACGGAAGTGCCATGGTGGGTCATATTGCCGGTGGGTCTGGGTCACTTTTTCCTGGCAGCAACAACAGCAGCAGTAGCAGCAGCAGCAGCAGCAGCAGCAGGAACAGGAACAATTCATCATCTATATGACAAGCAGTCGAAAGCAATCGTTTTGTCATCTTCTTCTCTGTTGCTAAATTGAATATGCCCAACCACCCAACCACCCACTTGCACCACTCAAAGCCACCCAGTCATACAGCCATTCATACAGTTAAGAGTAGAGTGACAGGGATGGATAGAGACATTTCGAATGAAATGAATGAATGAGCACACACATATGCATTGTAAATGTCTGTCTGTATGTAGGTATGTGTGTGTGTGTGTATGGTGTGTGTGTGGGTGTGTGTGTGTGTATCTTCACATATGCATATCTGTCGCCGCATTCCAAAATAACACAAAGAGACGCATAGACGCACGTTCGTTTTTGAAGCCCAGGAAGGAAGGAAGCTTTACAGACTGATAGATGCTAAAGATGTGCATGAAGGGGGAGGAGAAGGGAATAACAACTACATACACACACGCACACACATACATGCTGTAGCAGACACGCATACAAAGTAGGCAACGAGTTGACTTTAAAAAGCCTTTCGAGGCCTACGCTTCAAGTTCTATATAACTACAGTTCGGGTGAATAAAATAGTACCATAAGAATAAAAAGTAATAATTTGGTGAAATAAACGTTTCTGAAAACATTTCTTCCACAACCATAAAAAACAAAGAGTATACTTTCTACTGTTCCTTTGGAGACCAATTATTGTATTTGTTTTTATGAAATATTTGCTAGGTAACAAAAATAATACTTAAATTAAAAAATAATAAGGAAAACACAGATATATATATATATATATATATATATATATATATATATATATATATATAGTTGAGTCGTTGATTGTTATCCGCATTTGTTGGTCGTTAAACATATGTAGTTACAAAATCCTTTTCTACCAAAGAAAACAATTTCTAAATTGATATATATATTTTTTCTTACCGGAGCTATATACATTTATATCTCACTAACACTATCTGTATCTCTGTATATGCCTCTCTCTTTCAGTCCCCATCCCTCTCTTGTGTGTGACAATAGATCATCAAATTCATTACATTACATTTCATATGTCTCATTTGTGAATTGGAAGTCAAGGTTTGGGGTCATAGAGGGTTCAATGTGCGTGACCATTGCATTCATCAAAATAAGCCAAATTCAAGCAACAATAATTTAGCCAAGCAACGTACACACACACCACACACACACACACATACGCATTTGGCTTCTTTTGTGGTAACTGATGCTTCATCATCAACAGAGGCAACCACCAGAAGTTCAACTCTCGTTCAATTTAAGAACCTTTGGCTTTATCAGCAGCAGCAGCAGGAACAGAAGCATCCCCTCCTCCTGGCACGCCCCTTAGACTGCAGCCTACAATCCAGAGCTCAAGTCACACACAACACACTCTTACACACACACCCACACACATCGCCACACTTGACCATGGCCAGAAATTTGAGTTGAATCGAGTTTGCCGCGTTGTCTAGACAAAGGAGTGTGGTGTGTGGGTGTGTGTGTGTGTGGGTGTGTGTGTGTGTGTGGGTGTGTGTGTGTGGGTGTGTGCGTGTGTTTATTGGGGTATGTGTGTGTGTAAAATATTCGAGGCAATAAGTTCCTTAAAAAAAATTCAAAAATAATTTTATATACGCAAATAAATCAAATCTAAATGGCGAATTAAGCTAGAGAACAAAACCATGGCAAATGCGTGGGCATGACGGCTAGACCTAGCAGACACCCTGTAAACAGCATTTAAATAAACGATTGTGCAGCTGACTATAATCAGATATTTGCAGCACATTTAAAATGATATTTAAGTATTTACTTTAAAAGAAAATAAATGCTTGCAAAACCAAGTAAATTAATTTCTTGAGTTGAAATTCATTTAATAATGAAAATACAGGATGTAAATTGCAATTTTGATAGTCTTAGCCAAATTCTTCATTTAACCTTTTAATTTCATTATTCCATAAGCATTTCTAACTAATAAGGGTGTATCGTCTTCGAAGGCAACTATGTTAATTAATAAAATTGAATTTGTACAATAAGTTGTTTTTCTTATTTATCGTTTCTTGTAGAGAACGAAACTAGAATTATTTTCATACGATTTTTAGATATGTATATAGTACATATAATTTATTTTAATTCTAAGTATGCTAGATACCTACAAAAACAAGAGGATTTCCATACTATACAGGATTCTGATTCAGTTTGTTTCAATTTATATGCCAAATGCAATAGAGAGAAGTAACTGTACCAAAGTTTTATCAATATAACTTTCTAACTTAGAGACTATCTGAGATCTAGACAAATGGAATAAATATATATATCAAAATTATGAAACCTTTACCACTTAAAATATAGTTATCATTTAATTTGCAAATGCATAACAAATTTGTTGTGAATAAAAATTAATGTGTTTGCATGCATGAAATTATACCGATATTTTAATTCATACTATATTTTGAAAGTATTTCCATTAAGTATTTATTGTTTAATTGATATGTAAACTATACTTTAGTATAAACATACATGAAATTACAATATAACGAAACTGTAACCTTTAATGCATTTCTTTAAAGTTTTCCTAATAAATATTTATGTGAAAACACATATCATTATTTATAGCCGTCACATCGGCACTCACAATTATTCATTTGAATCAATTGCCGGTTTAATCACACTCGTAATCACAGCTAAATAAACACATAACTGTACTTAGTCAAGGAAAATCCTGAGCTTGTTTTGGGCTTTAAAGTTTTATCGAAGACAAAATGTTAAGAGCATCATCAATAATAATTTGCGGGATAAACAAAGTCTAAAAAGCAGATAAGCTTAAGGATTATATAATCGACTCGTATTTCGTGCGTTGCCTGCAGGTGAAATGAATTAGCTGGAAAATCCTGGGAAACAACCACCAAGCAAACGCTGAACCACAATGAAAGTCCTCAATCCACATTTTCAAAACCCTTCCACAGGCGATTTCTCATATTTTTTTATGTTTCTTTCTTCTGGTTCTTGGGCGTGACGCTGTTAAGTGGTTTGTTCTAAGGGTGTGTGTGTGTGTGGGGGTAGGGGGTTAAATTATGAAAATTAAAGACAAAACCACCTAGGGTTAAGGGCAACCAATCGCCATCTCCATTGCAATCGAAGATCAACCAACAATGGAGCAAATTATGCGCGAAAAGTACCAGAGACCAGACTGGTCCAGAGGCTGGACGAGGTCCTGCTGCCAGACACCACTCAGGTGGTGGCTCCTGGTCCTGTTGGCCATGGCCATAAAAATCGCACAAGAATGAAACAAAAGAAGACCAGCAAAAATATTTAAAAAGAAGGAGAAGAAGGTGAATGGGAGAAGAGAAGAGAACTTTTGCCAATACGCGTTGTGGCTCAACGGATAAATTATGCCGACGCACTCGAGTGCTTATTGTGACTACGATTTTGCCTACTCCTTACCTCTCTCTCCCTTCTCTTCCCTTTCCTTTCTATGCTCTTGTCCTTGCCCTTGGCAACAGCCCCATCCCCATTCCCATCACCATCCTCTTCATACTACCATCCACCACTTGTCTGCTAACGCTTTTTTATGCGCCCCTCAATGCCGTCAATACAAGTTGGCCGCCGTTTTGTTTGCCATATTCAAAGTCATAAATCATAAAACTGCTCGAGGATATTTTATCATAATCACATCAGGAAGCGAAGCGTCCTTCAATGCAAAGAGAGAGTGAACGAGAAGAGAGAGAGAGAGTGAGAGAAGAAAGAGACCGGTGGGGGAAAAGCTGCGACTCGATTTCGATTTTGTTCAATAGAAAAATGACATTATCCATATTTTTGGCGTTAAGTGTTAGCTCTTGTTGCCCTCGTTGCTATTGTTGTTGCTGTTGTTGTTGATGTCCATGTTGCTGTTGCTGTTGTTGTTGTTGTTGGCATCCTTGTTGTTGTAGCTTTTAATTTGTGTTCGCCTTCGTTTTGCTTTCTGCATTTGACAAGTGACTTTGTTATGAGCCTGAGAGACGGTATGAGAAAGTTGCCTGCATAATTTAAGCGACTTTCACATACTTTCACACACACTCACTCACACACGCACACACACACACACATATGCCTGCCAAATTGCATATAAAAGTCAATAAATAATTTTTCGCATAACCATTTGGCAGACACATCACAACAAACTGAACAAATCACTCGACCTCGAGCTCATTAGGCATTCAGGCAGGCGTTTTAATATATATGAGAAATGCGTGGCTAACCAGCCACGCCCCCCTGCCCCACCTACATATCTACTCCCACCAATCGCACACACACTCACACACTCTAAGGGCACGCCTACTGTGAGCTATTAGAGCAGAAAGAAAGACGGAAAGTTTATTGAGTGCTTTTTAATGGAATGAAGGAAAAGCATTACATATTGTGAAGCTGTTGATAATTTTGAAGAAGTATCTTACTGTCAACCTTACAGTCTAGTTAAACTTCTCGATAAGAACAAGTGGAAGGTCTTATCTTTAATTTAGTTGCATCACGGTGATAATTTACAGGATAAATTATTAACCCTCTTAGTGCATTATTATTAAATAGAAAGTTAAGTAGAGGAAAGTTCTAAAAAAGGAAGTGTAAGAAATAGAAAATGTAAAATTAATTTGAAAAATTCCTTCTATCTGACCCCTTGCATGATTTCTAAGAATATATAGTCATGGAACTAGTCTAATTGCATTAAACAACAAACTATACTCGAATCCTAACAATAGCACATACATATCTCTACGACCCAGGCATAGAGGTTAAAGAAGCTAATATCCTGACTGAGACTGAATGAGACAGATACCGGAAATTTCCATTATAATTACCACAAGGGGAAGAGGTTTGGTAGATCAAGCACAGAAAAAGGATATGGCATTGACAACACATCCTGTTTACCAGTGCAATGGCATTACAATGGGTCATGCAAAAATTGACAAAAGGCTAAACCACATCCTGGAGAAAAAAATAGAAGAGATATATACCAATTGGGGAGAGGGAAGAAAGAGGGACAGAAATTGCTGCTAATGCTCTCGTTGCCAACATATGTTTCGGCCAAATGTTGTCATAAATTTTGAGGCACCATGACGACGACGACAACAAGGACGAGCATTGAGACAAAAAGAAACTAAGGATGAGGATGAGCCGCTGACGACGACGACGACGACGACGACGACGACGACGATGCTGCAGACAAAGTGCAAAGAAACAATGTACAGTGCCAAACAGCAGCAACATCAAAACAAAGGAAATGAGTGCGGTTGTCTGGCAGGACCAGAAGCAGGACTAGCACTAGGACTAGGACTAAGGCTCAGGACGGCACAAGACAAGAGCCAAGGACCAAGGACCAAGTTGACTCGACTGGACTGGGTCTGGGTAAAGTTGGCAAATGATCTGGCAGAAATCAGGACCGCTTAAGAGTACCAGAGTACCAAATGGAAGGCACAACTACTGACAACCAACCAGGACCTCTTTTCTCCCCCATTTTGACTCTCCACTCTCGCTCATCCTTCACCTCTCTTACACGTAGTTCTAACTAAACCCTGCTTGGCTGGCATGCAAAGCGATTAGAGTCGGAGGCCGACATACAGCAGACGGGAGCAATCAGGCAAAGTGCCTGCTGCTGTTGTCCAGTGTGTTGGTCACGTTGCACCTGCCACACAGAGGGGTAGAGAGAGAGAGAAAGAGAGAGAGATAGAAACAGATAAAGGCAGGAGTTAGTGAGAGCGAAAGAGAGGGAAACTACACACATACAGCTAAAATAATTGCATAATTTGCATATTATTTTCTGCTAAACATGCAAAAAGCGCCGCGCAACGTGTGTGCAACATGCATTCCGAATGTGCCACGCACACACACACACACACGGGTGTATCTGTGTGTGTACATTAAGTGCAAAGTGTAAATAACCAACTCAGCATAAATCGTGATTACAACATTTTGTGTGCGGATATTTGCGGGCTTGGTTTTGTGGTTTTAATTTAATTAATATTTTTTTTGTTGTTTCAACCACAGCCTCTGTCCCCTCTCTCTTTAGTTTTGCCACCACCTCTTCCTTTTTTTTTTTAATTGTCTTGCCTTTTTGCTGCAACAATTTTCAATACTTAAGGCGCTTTTAACGGTTTGAGTTTCCTTTCTCTTGGGTCAACACTTTTGTCAATTAGTCAAACAGTTTGAATGCAGCTGCTAATGAGCTGATAATTGAAATGTACACACATTTGCATATGCTTTGAATTGTAGACAAACAATTTATGAATGCATTCAAAGTTCATTTACAAAACTTTAAGGTTCAACTATGAAATTCACTAAGCAAATATTAAATGCTTCAAATCTTCTTTACTTTCGCACAGTCTACTTTAGAGCGCTCATCATCTTCCAGATTTTTTAGTACATCATCTGCTTAGATATTAATATTAGTTTTTGGGTTAGTATAACAATAGGACATTAACAAATAGACGCTCACCCTTCGTACTTTAATATATGTAGTACATAGAAGTTATTATTTTCCCATTAAGTTGTAGTAAATCGACAAGATTCCATTGGCAAGATTCATGTTAAAGCTTTTCTTTTGTACATTTCCCGTTGATCAATAGGAGTCCCCGTACTTTAATATATTTGTTTTGAAGTAGAAGCTCGTACTTCTTTCCATAAGCTATGTTATATGCCACAAGCTTATACTTCGGTCAACATAAGACCAGGCTGTTGGCTTTGAGAATCCATTAGTTGTTAGAAGTTGACATTTACTAAAATCATATAAAAGTTTCATTAGTAATAATTATAATATTAAGATGCAGCAGATACAGCGAAAGGTTACTGAGACACTGCAACCTGCTCGCAAGAGATCTTCCTTCTGCCAGACCTTTAAGAAGACTCAAAACGGCACTGTTTTGCCAACACAATTGAACGACAATAAGTCTGCCCTACGATTAATATCCTCATACAAAAAAAAAAATTAATATGATTATAAATAAGTAGACGCTGCTCACCCTTTTATACACTTGCTGTTGATCAAAAAACAACAATCCATTAAAATTGTTGTAAGTCAAGTCTCCATTCCATGGTCTAGATTTTTGTCAAAGCTGGCATTAATTTCATATTAACATTGGTATCAAAACTAGCTTTGATAGGTGGACGCTCGTCCTTCTGTAGATTTCCCCTTCATCAATAGGGGTCCTCGAACTTCAATGTAGTTACTTCTGTACATTTTCTGTTGATCAGTAGAAGAAGCTAGAACTTCTTTCCATATGCTATGGGAACTCATTAAGGCAAAAGAAGCTTATACTTCGATCAACATAAGACCACGCCGTTGGCAATGAGAATCCGTTGGATGTTAAAAGAGAGACTTTATGACATTAGCTAGAATCATGTGATAGTTTTTATTAGCTTGATCATTAAAATAACATTAATAATTAATATTAAAATGAGTATCAAAAGTAACATAAATAAATAAGACGCTGCTCACCCTTTTATACATACATATGCAAATTTACCGTTGATCCAAAAACAACAACAACAATCCATTGAAGTTGTCGAGTCGAGTCTCCTTTCCGTTGGACAGGTTCATGTAAATGTGCTGCCGTTGATTATTATTGTTGTACAGTTATGTCTCTTTATAGAGGTCACTTCGTAGCAGCTCACACTTGAGGTACAGACAAATTCCAATTGTTTTTCAATATTAAAAAGATCAACGCTAAGCAAGAGCAAATGCAGAGCTAGCGATAGCAAACCAAGCCAATTATTGCTATCGATATAATATCGCATCAAATCCTATTTGATACATCGATAGTATCGCAACGAAACACGAGATCGATAGTCCAAAGTGTAATATTGCACAGCACTAAACGCATTAAATTGAGCTAATAACTTATTTTTAACTAATTTGTGATAAAACTGCACGTAAGTTACTAGATAACTATAAAATAGTGAACAATTTGGCGCAGTGTAATCGCTGCATAGTTAATGCATGCATATTTAGCTCAGCTGAGCGCTATAAAATGTGTGTTTACTTTTTGACGCAAAAGTACCCCTTCCCATCACACACATACCACTCCACGATTTGCGTTTCTAACATTTGGTTGTTGTTGTTGCTTTTGCAATGGCTTTTTATTTGGTCTTCATTGGCGGTGGCTACAATGCGGTTATGTAATATAGTGCAAATATTGCGTAACACTTGGATAAATAAATTTTAGCTATGCAACCAGTGTGTGTCTGTGTGTCTATGTGTCCATGTGTGTGTGTGTGTGTGTGTGTATGTTAGAAAATGCAAACGTGCAAAATCGCATTAAATGAGCATTAGCGCATTGTTGATTTTGTGCAGCCGCCCTTTGGCCACGCCCCCTCATCGTTCTATCGCCCTCCCACCACAAATCCCCAATGGGGCCTAACTTTGCGCAGAAAATTGAAGCCTGCCATTTGCAATTTCAATTTTCAAAATTTCAAATTTTTTCACTCTTGTCGTTGTTGTTGTTGCTGCTTCTTCGCGTTGTTGTTGTTATTTTTTCGACGCTTTTGCTTTGATCTTCAAGCTGAGTGACCGCGCTGCGGGTCAAAGTTCATTCTCGACATTGGTTCGCACGGGGGCACTTCAATAAATTAATTTAAAGTTTAATTAAAAAATTGGTCTTTATTTTCAATTAGTACATGGCTTTCTGACCCCCTCCCTTACCACCCATCAGGGCCCTCTCTCGCTCACTCTCCCTCTTTCTCCCACTTCCTGCCTCGCTGTCTTCCTATTTGGTTCGCACTTAAAGTGCCCGCCTCTTCGCCCGCTTCTTCTTAATTAATTAAGCAAATTAAATTTATGCATGGGCCAACAACAAGAGCCAGTAGAAGAGTCTACAGTCGAGTGAGCCCAACTGTAAGAGGCCCTGTATAAATAACATATACGCAGAAGCACATAAATAACTATCATTAAAAACTTATTGAGCAGCACTACATTTTTTTAATGCTAGTGAAATAAAATTATCATTAGCACTACTTTTTCCAATACTCATGAATCCACAAATTCAATTAAAATAACATACTATATTTTTCAAATGCCAAAATTCAGGACGTTAACATACTTCTTATATTTTTCTGTTTCGATTTGCAGTGCGAACGGAGGATTAGATACAGAGGAGTGTGCGTAATAAGTTTCATGCCTGTAGCTCTTATAGTCTTTAAGATCTAAATATTTACGAAGAAGGACATGTTCAAGAATATGTTTCATTTGTGTTACCATAACAGACCCTTTGCTCGTTTAAAGTATAGGGTCTAAAAACGTAAGAAGCATGGCACAATAATTATCAATAAAGCTGCCGTTTCTACCTTTTTTCCCAGCAGCCATGGGGTCAGGAAAGGAGCAGCAGCTGGAGCTGGAAAAGGAGAAGCACAACAATGACTATTAACTTACATTACCCAACAAGTGCGAGGGAACTGCAGACAAAGTGAGCATGGTGCGAAGGAGGTGGAGAAGGCAAAGACGAAGGAGAGGAAGTGGCATTGGGGCCACTCACGTAAAAGAAACATTAACGCGCCATCTCTGGTGACCCCGCACCTGACCCTGCCCCATGCCCCATGCCCCTGTCCACTGTTTCCTCCTTGGGTCGCTGCAAAACGCCGCACGCTCGCTTGCTCCCAAAGCTTGTTAGCCTTCAGTCCAAGGAGCTGGCATTGAGCACGTGACCTGAACCAGGAGTAGCTCCTTCTGCTCCTGCTGCTGCTGTGGCGCCTACTCACAACGTGTCGCCATGTCGACTTGCATGCAAAGTGCTCAATGCCAGAGCATCAGGGTTTCACTTCTCTGCCAAAGCCAAAAAGGCGAAAAAGGTGGAGAACTCGACCTGAAGCTGTAGCTGAAACTGGAGGTGAACTGAGATGACTCTCACTCTCTCTCTTGTCTCGGGGGTCCATTCTTTGTGCCTGTTTTGGCTCTTACATAGCTTCCTTTAAGTTGGTTAGAGCTGACACTGGCCCTGGTCATAAGGGTCACATGCGTTACTTGCACGCAGAGGTGTTGTCGAAAGGGATGTGAAGATAAAGAGTTAAGGAACATCTCTTTATCGTTACAACAGCAGACACAGGTGAGTCCTTACATCATTTTATCAATATCTTAAGCGTTATTTAAACCAAGTCTAAATAAAACGTTATTTAACCTAACCTTGCAAACCCGGTTTGGTTTAAGCCTTTAAGCCCAACCCCAAATATAATATAGCAATCATAATCTTAAAGAAGATTATTTAAAAAGTTTACATTGTTTGAATAAAATGAAATCTTCTTTGGGAACCTTCTAACGATTTCAATTGAAACAAGATGCTTTTCGTCTATTATACAACTGTAGCTTTTCTGTTTTCCCAAAATCGGTATGTCTTCTATTTAATACATTACTTTGTGTTCCTTACGAATTGTTTTCTCGATTTCTATTACATTCTTGTGGTATTATTTTGCATTCCCCTGTCTTTCTTATCAATTCAACACGCTTTAATAGTTTCATGAATTGTTCTATGTATATCGACTTCTTCTGAATTCAATTTTCGTTTTTCTACTCGTTCTTCAGTCTTGCTCATCTTGAACTTGAGCAATCTACAGTCTACAGTAGTTCTTCCCAAACTGCCAGTCATTATATTTTCTGTTATGTCAAGTGACTAATTGGGAATCAGTATCCCTTTCAGGGCACGCCTGTGTTGTGCCTCAAATTGCAGTAAGAGTTCTCTCCTCTAGTTGGCAGGTTGCATGCATCAACGTGCAGCCAAAACTGAACTTTGGTCTTTCCATGTCCATTAAAGTGTCTCAGGTAACTGTGAAGGATGCCATCGCATGTGGCATATAGAAAAGAGGTGCGAAGAAGAGGCGGGATTACTGAAGTTGCCCCTGCAACAAAAGGGGGCAACAAACACAGTCGAGCGGGACAACTTAATTTCCGCCTAGATTTCAATATTTAAAAACAACAACAACAGCAGCAGCAGCAGTAGCAGTTGTTGTTCTTGCTGCTCTTGCAATGAATTTTAAAATATTCATAAACGAAAGCAACAAGAGTTTTTTAGTTGTGTATGTGTGTGTGTTGGGGGGGTATGTATGTGTGTAGGTGTGATAAGTGTCCTGGGAGGTCGAAAGGTTTTGCATTCTGATGCACTAATTGCAGCCACGCCCAGCAACAACAGCGAGAACAACACGCAAAGTGAGTGAAATCAATGGCAACAACAACGAGTACTAGTAGAAAAGGCTTTAGTCGAGAGGGCTCAACTGCAAGAGACCCTGTAGCTATTCTCATCAACTTTCTTTGGCCTCAGTCTGCTTACAATTGTCGCATTAAGTAAATATAATTTATGATAAATCTGTCAAGCTTTCTTTCTTCGATTTAACACGAACTTAACAGACTCTTTGTATCTTTCAAGTACAAGGTCTAACAACAAAAGCAAGTTCGCTGGGAAAAGGTCGCTTCGTTGGTTGCTGCTGTTTCTATTCCTGCTGTTGCTGCTGCTGTCAGTTGTAATAAACGTCCAAGTCGCACCTAAAGTATCCCCCCCCTTCGACCACTTTCCCCGCATTCCTACATCCGCTTAACAACTGGCAGCAGCAATTAGAAAATGTTACCAACTTAGAAATGCGTGGCGCCTGACTAAATGGACGTTAATGGCCATCTGCTGGCAACCAACTAATAGCACCAGCAGCAGCAGCAGCAACAACAACAACAACAATACGTGCAACAACAACAACATCGACAATAATAAAATTATCGCTATGGTTGCCGCCCCATCCCGATTTCCTTCCATCATGACAGACCTTTTTAGAATTGCTCATACGCCCAGGTGGACCAAATACATAACATAGAGATAGCAAACAAGGCAAGGGGAAAGGAGGTGGCGTGGAGAGACAAGTCAGTTGAAAAAGGGAGAATGGAGGACAGCTAGTCACATTAAAATTAAATTGCAAATTAAACATCAAAGTAGTTCATGGGCAAAATAGTGAAATGAGTTCATAATCGGATTTGACGACTTGTGAAATGGTTTTAAATGACGTCCCAAACGATCGGACAGCCACAAGGGCGTGGCAGGCGTGGCAGGGTGGAAGGGCATTCAACAAGGGGGCGTGGTAGGAATGATTATGGGAGCATAAGCTTCTAATGAATTCGCATACATACAAAGAAACTAAGAAGCTATTGTCTTTTCAAATACTAAACTATCAATAGATAATATTTTCGTATGTATTTACGAATTTAGTATTTAAGTATTTCAATTTTGTTTTAGGACTTTCCACAAAATCTCATTTTTTGTAAACTAATTTTTGTCTTAATACTTTGCCAAACTTTTTTTTTAATTACTCACTTAAGAAGTAGTTAATTAACTAAGAATAGTTGATAAACAACATTTTGCATTGCATTTCTAAAGCTATTTTAAATAATGTTACAATTTTGAATATGCGTAAGTCGTTAAAGATAAACTTTCAATACTGCGTGTAAAAACATATTACCATTACTTGCTCGAATTATGTAATTAACGAGTTTCAAAACAATTTTGAAATTGCCATAGATAGTAGATAAGAAACTTTAAATAAATTTATATATTTTATGTTTAGCCAAAATGCAAATTTCATCAATGTTACATTTTTATAGTACTTATTTAAAGTTAAACTTTCAGAATTTGAGCACGAAAAGGATAAGCTTATTTTCAATTAGGTCAATTTTGAAAAGGCTGATTTAATCATTCAGTTATATTACTGAATCATATTTGAATCGGCTGAAAATAAAATAAAACTATTAATAGACTGACCTTTAAGGGTGTATTTAGGTCGTTGTAAGTTATTAATTGCATCAGATTTAAATATATATATCTTCGGTATAATATCGAACCCTCCTTTCATTCTGTACACATTCTGATCCGAAAACCCGCTTTGTCAATTGTATTTCAAAGTCTAAAATTAATTCACATCTAACTTCGATCATATTCTACTTAAAACTACTTTTTTGGGTGTTGAGTGTCGAATGATTGGGATTCAGAGCATTCCAAAATCATTTGTTTTTCCCAATTTGTCCGATAAGTTTATGGAGTTTTTGTCACAGTGTAGGCGCACTTTGCATTTGTATTTCGCACTTCAATGACTTTGTTGAGTCGACGAGACCACAAAGTGGATGAGGGCGGTAGGCGTAGTAGGGAAATGGGAGAGGGTTGAGAAGGGGAAATGACGGAATGACACCTTCGCTTGGTGATGAACATTTTATTGTTGTTGATGTTGTCCCAGGCTGCGATTGCAATTTTATTGCTGTTGTTGTCGTTGTTGTCACCGCCAACAAACATTAAAAACAGACAAGGCTTTGAACACTGTGCAACAAACAAATTCTTCAAAAAATCAATAGAGAGTATAAACTAGGAATGTTCTAGTTGAGAGGACACGACTGCAAGATACTCTGTGTCCAGCCATAAGACATATTCAAACATAGGATAAACACACTTCAATCTCAATACATTGTGTCGTTTGTGCTGCTTCTTCTTCCTTTGTAAATCTCTTTCTGAAATAACTTCTGTATTTCTTATGCGATCTTTAAGACTTTTGTAAGGTTGATTCAAATCATAAATTAGTATATAAACAGCAAAGTTCTAGGTTTGTCGAACATGCCTAGAAATGCTAATTTTTACAGTTGCATGGAAGTATTTAAAATTTGGCTTTTTTAAGCCTCCACTGTTATTTCGTGATTTCCACTTAAAAGATCTTGTTTGTTTACTTACTCTATATGTACAATAAACAAATAAACATATTCAATTGAAAAAATAATTTAAATTAATTCAATACATATGACATTCCAATGAATCTCAACAATTTGTCTGACATTTAAAAGTATTTCTAGCTTGATTTCAGAAGCACCGACAATTGGGTTTTGGACTAAGAGAGTATGCCAAGTTATCAGAGATTGGAAATGTTTTCTTCCAACTGTTACATAAATTTGCATAAAACTATAGTACTCATATTTGGCACTTTTTTGATAGGTATAGCTAGAGCAACAAACACTTGGCGTTTGGCTTCGCTGATGTTGTCAGCTTTTCGGTGGCTGCAGCGGTCACAGCCGCAAGTCTTTCCATCTCTCTCTCTCTCTCGCTTTCTCTATCTCTGATTCTCTGTCTCCCTGTCTCTCTGTTAGACGGACTATGGCAACTGTTGGCTGCGGCCTGTTCCAGCGGTTGACTGACGCGTATGCGTTATTAAATCTGCATATGTGTGTGTGTGTTTGTGGGAATGTGTGTGTATGTGTGTGGTGTGTGCGTGTGTGTATGTGTTTGGTGTGTGTGTGTGTGTGTGTATGTATGCTATGTCTATGTCTCTATGCGTGCGCTGACAGCAATTTGCGTATCAATATGGGCACATAATGCTTCGAAAATGATTTCAAAAATTTGCATTTAAATTAAAAATTATATTTGCAACACAAACAGACGTTCCACAGGGCACACAACAACTGCGGAGAGGGAGATGGAGAGGGAGGGAGGGGACCAACAAGGGACATAGACATTTTTGTCTGTAGTGCGACGACGTCAAAAAATGCAAATTTTGCAAATTTTAGCTAAAAATTTAGCCATTAGTTGTTTCAACGTGCGTTGCGCATACGCAACGTATGCCTGCCCCATTTCCCATTTCACCTCTACACCTGCCTCTTGTCAGACCCAAAAGCTCTGTCTCTGTCTCTGTCCCTCTTTGTCCAATGGCCTAAAATGCTATAGTGTACATCACACACACCATAGTTGTGTTGTGCATATGTCAGCTAGTGTGTGGCAAATTCAGCTCCCTCCTTTCAGCGCCTGGCACCGACACCGCCACCGCCTTCACTTGCTGTCTGTCACACAGCTGCGGCTTTCATAGCTTCTGTTTTTGATTAGGCAACCGGCAACAGCAGTGGCAGCAACATTCGTGTTGCATTGCTGACGCGCAACAATAACAACAACAACAAGAGCAGGCCACAAACTCTAGCTGCGTGATCTTGCAACATGCATCTATATCAATTCACTCTTTTCGCTGAACTGTTTATTAGCTGCTGCTTCCAAATGCCAACCCAACCTGCTGTATACCCTGTAAATGAAATAAAGTATCAGAGATCGTAATGTTTATAAGATTTAAAAATTCCTTTTCAAATTTCGTCATTAAACTCGTATCATCAAAGTTATAGAATACATAGAAGTTATACCGTTACTTATAAAAATTGAAATTAAATCCAAATACCCTTTACCGATATTTCCATCATTGCTACTACTATTTGCATAATTTCGACTACTATTTCTTGATTTTCCACTACAATTTCCATTAATTTTAATAATATTTGTATCATTTCTACTACTATTATACAAGCTTTCCAGTATTTCAACTACTAATCAGTTACTATTTTTATTACTAATTCAACTAATACTCATACTACCATTTCCATTGATATTTCTACTAGTATTTACTATCCATTATCTACTACTATTTCTGTTGCCTCTTGTAGGGTATTTATTGGTCGTTCATACAACTCGCCAGCCAGTTTAATTGTTCGAATTTAATTTTGAAAATTTGTTAGACCAAATGACACTTTACTTGAACGAGACGAAGCTCCCAGTTGGACTTGGACTGCGGCTATTCGTTTGTCATTGTCTATTGTGGCTTCACCTGCCGCCCTCCACCCCTTTCTCCGCTCTCCGCTCTTCTCTTCTCACTCTATTTTCGCTATAGAGTTGACTGTTTGTTCAGCGTGCTTGTCCGACTGTCCGAATGTCGTCTGCGGCTGTAAATGAAGTTGTGTTTTAATTAAAATTCCAGACTTTATTTCTGTAATTATATTAACTCGCTGTTCGAATTCGCTCGCTGAGAGGCTGAAACTCGAACTTGGCAGTGAGTGGAAGAGTGGGAGAGGGAGAGAGAGATAGAGGAGCTCGGAACTCGATCGATCTATGTGGTGGAGGGTACAACGTGCAACGTTTTGTGGCAGCGGCAACAATAAGGAAAAGATAAAACCATTAACGGTAAAGTGAAGAAATGTGGAAAACGTGGCAAAGGCATGCGGCAACTGTGACGCCCAACAGGACACCCAGCTTCATATCCAGCTGCTCTCCCACTCTCTTTCTCTCTGAGTGTCTCTCACTCACTCTCGCTCTCTTGTCCTTTGTCCATCGCATCCTGCTGTGTCCTCATTGGCATTGGCATCTTCGTGTGCAGCTTCTGCTGTTGTCCTGCCGCCTGCAAATGGTGTTAAAATTAATTTAATTGAATGTGAAATGAAATTTGTTTTGACACACACCAACATACACACACAAACACACACACACACACATACACTAGAGTCAATTGTACATGAAGAACTCGCCAGGATTGCTGTGAATTCCTTGGCTGCCTTTGAATGCCGTTCTTATTGTTTCCCTATCGCAAGCATCGTCGAAACAATTCACAGCCTCATTGCAAAGTCCTTTTCCCATTTCTCCCTTCTCTTTTCTACCTCCTCCACTCCACTCCACTCCCCCACCCACCTTGGGATTGCATTTTGAAGTGGAAGATTCCTTCCTGTGAGAATGTGTGGAGAATACTTTAGATACTATCTTCAGCCTCAATTGTTAATCGTCGTGTTGGCCTAATGAACATCCCTTTAAAGAGCTTCAATTGCATATAGTTTCAAAATTGCTTGACGCACCAATGACTTCAGTCTTCTAATCGAACATTATTGATAACCCTTTGCAAATTAAAACTATTTACATAATTAAGCATACGCCAGAGTTGTCAGCTAAACTTGCTTTGGGAATTGTTTTCACTTACATATATTTTTAAATTAGCTAAAGTTTCCATAGATTGCTAATATTAATGTAGATCAAGTTTGTTGGTGAAATTATTTATATAACATACTTGTCTAAGCTTCTTGGTTCTCATTTAAATGATATTAAAAAGTTCTTTTATTATTTGAATTAATTTTTTATTCATTTTAGTAGTTGTAGAATATATCATGCTATTTCTATTAATATCATGATATCATTTTTTAAGTTATTCATTTTCAATCTGTCACCCTTATTGTCTGTCGTGTGACTGACAACTTGTTTTTTTCCTTCTGTTCTGTTCTTCTTCTTTTTTTTTAAACATTTCGTAGTACTTGTATTTTAATTTTTACCGGCTTTATGTTAATTGAAAACCAATTCGCTGGCAAATAACAAAAATAATAAAAAACGAATTGAAAAATGCGACGAATCAATGCGTCCTTCCAATTGTCTCCCTCCAATATTGAGAGTCCAGAATAAACAGACTCTGGACATTTGAAATTGATAGATAAACAAATTGTATGTACGATATATATGGGCTTATAGATATACTATACATATTGTTTTTGTTTTTGTTATTGACTTTGGCGTTTTCAATTAAATCACGTAATTGATTAACATTGAAGCGTGTATAAAAATTGCAATTTTTATTTACTTTTTATGATTGCCATGCGGCAATTCTCGTTCCCGCTCTCTTTTCCTCTCTCTCCTTTTTATCTCTAGGATGTGTATAAGTGGAGTCGTGGCTTGATCTGTGAACTGTATTAAATTGAACTGTATTTGATTGAAGTTTTTCTCGCGGCAGATCATAAAAGTTTATTAATAAATATGCAACACATTGAAGCAGACAGTTTCTGATTTAAATCATGTCCTTAATTTACATATTACCGTAAATATAAGTCAAATTAATAGACCTTTTAGCAACTGCAATAATAGTTTTTTCTTACATGAACATAAATTCTAGGTAAGTTAATTTTTTGTACTTTGAAGTGCAATTTTAAAGTGAACTACAAATAATGCTCATATTTAAGCAATTCACATGCAACAATTGTAATACACACATGTGTGTGTACATAGGTGTGCAACAATTTGCAAAATTACTTTCATAATATTAACAATAACAGCAAAAGGATGAAAAATACAGACAGACTTTGCTGTGAGTTGTTGCAAAGTTAAAGTTGCAATTGTTGTTGACCATTTGCCGACCATATTCTGCCCAGTTGTTTCCCAATTTCCCAATACGAACTGAAGTCCCAGTTTTTCCCTCTCTCTCCTTCTCGCTCTCTCTCTCTCTTTCTATTTCGCTGTCTCTGTTGTTGTCTCTATCTCTGTCTGTCTCTGGGTTGAGATTTGCATAATAAATGAGATCCAAAAGCCAAGAGAGGCTACTGTCACATAGCCACTGGCCGTGTGCCATCTATAATGATGATAATAATGATGCAGATATGTTCGGACAAACACAGCCAACACAGATAAAGCCAACTCTCTGTTGGCTAAGGTCCAGGCCCAGGCGGAGTTGGAGGCGGAGGCGGAGGCGGAGGCGAACTGTGGGCGTGGCATTGGACAGCAGAGAACTGTACAAAGGTCGAGGCAGACACAGGTGCAAAAGGGCTAAAGGGAGTTGTTGATTTCCACTCAAAATGGGGTGCATATGCTGCACACAAAGGTAGAAACACATCACATCTACATATATACACGCATTCAAGCACACCCATATGCGCACACATGTACACACACATGGGCTGTCAAATTATAGGGCGTTGTCGTATGGCAAAACAATATGCAAATTTCGTTGCATACTTTTTTGGAGGCAGCGTGAAAATCATTTCAGCTAAGCAGACACACTCACACACACACACACACATGCATATACAGCTGCAGGCAGTCAGTCAGTCAGTCAGTCAGTCCAATCAAACAAATAAACAACAACAGCAAAGAACAGCAATGAACACAAGAATGACGACGCACAGTGGCAAAAAACAATTTTTAAGTTACACAAATTTCTTATCATTATAATTGTACCTGTTATGATGAGTTATCTAAAGAGAATTAATTACAAATAATTAAAACAAAATTCCAAGAGGCTTTGAATTAAATTGTTTTTGAAAAGAACCAAGCGAAATATTGCTGCTCTTAGAATATCAAACATTAAGCTATTAGATGTATTTTATTGTAAATTTCAAGACCTTGTTAATTGTTTCCAATAATATTTATCTCAGTCGATTTTAGTATATTTGTAAGTAAATAAATTCATTTTAAACGTATTTATTCAATTTAAAAACAGCTTAGCTAAAATCTTTCAATGGCTTTAGCGTTGCTGTTGAGTTGCTTATCAATTATATGTTTGTGATATCAAAACATATTTTTTTAAATAATTTCAACATATCGAATTAGATTTAATAAAATATATATTTTTTTTAAATTATTCTTCTGGATTGCAAATTTAAAATTCAATAGTTAATATTCGATAATTGTATAGAATATAATTTGAATATTATAAAAAATCTTTTTTTTTGGGATATGAAAATTTGCAATATTGTAGATATTGTCGAGTTACTCTAAAGCAGGTCAAATTTGAAATTGAAACACATCGGGACACTGTGCGACGATGTCAGTTGGACGGCCTGTTCTAACGGTAGCATCTACTAACGTTGGGCAAGTGGCAAGCGGCAACATAATGCCTTTCCGGTATCCAATAAACCGACTGCACTTGGACAGCCCGGATTTCCGCTTGAATCATTGATGAGCTATTAAAGTCATTTCTATTTTGCTGTTTGTTGTGCGGCGACTCCTCCTGTTGCTGCCACAATTCCCTCCCCCTAATCTGCCCCACTGCCACATCTAACAACAATCAGCCTGATCTCTTACTCCATTGCAATTGCACTTTCATCTCTCTTTATATGCTTGTTGTTGTTGTTGTAATTGTTGTTGGTCTTGTCATCAAGAACTTTTGTCACGTTCATATTTGGTAGTTATCACAGCGCGTTGGGGAATTCATTGCAAATTAAGCATGCAACTCGTTTTGAGGCAGACACACACACACATACACACAAGATGAGCAGCTGCAGCGTTGCCACCTGACATGTGGGATTAAGCACATATCGATAACAATTGCTGAAATAATATTTATCCATCTAATGGCTCTTTTGTTAATTTTAATATGTCAACTATGCCAACTATAGTATAAAACATAAGCTAATGTTAATACCAGCTGATCAAGTGTTGCCTCGCACTAGTTCAATGTATCGATAAAATCAATAGTTCATTCATCCTATCGATAATAACGATAAATGCTACAATTGATAACTCAAATTTTAAATTTACAAGTGATCGATGTATTATGAGTTCAGTTGGTTAGTCTATGGTTTTTTATTTGTTTTATTTTACGAATTTCTTATGATTGTATACCTCTACTCCTGAGAAAAGCACTTTCCTGCTTATCGATAAGTGCCATAGCTTTAAGCCAGCACGATGCATGATTACTTTATGGACATTCCTTTCGCCATGTACAAAAACGAACTTTGAATGAAAAAGCGCACGCACAAACAGAGCAACCTTCGGGTGTTGTGTGTGTGTGTGTGTGTGTGTGTGTGTATGTATGTATGTAATTTGATGAAACAATTAGCGAAACGAAAATTTGATTTAAGCTGCTTTTAAGAGGCGCACACGCGACGTCACCGTCGTTCAGGAAGTGTCCATTGTTTTTTGGCCGTTGTCCTTTCGCGGCATCCTTAATGAATCTCGACATTGGACTTGAGCAGACACAAATGGAAGGACACATGGAGTCAAGGGGAAGCGGGTGGAAGTGATAGGGCGGTAGCTGATTGCTAAAAAGCTTAAGAGCCAACAATTGAACTGATGGCTCATTCTCTCTGGACGAATTGGACGTGGCAATTGCCCACGAAGGACATTGACGGAAATGAAAAGATAATTTACCCGCATGTTTCAAACAACAGCGTGTGCCACGCCCACAATTTCAACCCACTCCATGCACATTGTGAAATGTGAAATGTGGAGCTGGACGAGGTCCTGTATGAGGACCTGGAGCACGCTGTCGCCATCGTGCCGCTAATGCTAATGCTGGTTATCTGTCTATCCATCAGCAATGGCCATGTTATGATGTAAATGCCGTCGGTTCTTGATTCCTGCCATTGATGATAATGGCCATCATAGAACTCATGACTCCAACTACGACGCCAGCTCCAACTCTGCCTACAGATTTCTGATTCAGTTTTAGCTTCAGCTTCGACAGTGACTCCTCATGGACGCAAATATGCCGTATCCCGTATCCCTATTGGACAGAAAGACTGCCAAACATTTAGTCTGTCTACTACACGCACACACACACAGACACACACGCACACAAAAATGTATTATACCACTCAGAGTTGCCAATTTAGCTTTATTCCGGTTAAATCTAAATACAGATAAGAATTACAGAAAATTTTGAAAATCATTAAACAAACGAAATACGTTAAATATTTATGAATAATAACAACAATTAGCACATCATTTGTTTAAATAAAGTCATATATAAATAGTTTCTGACTAATGCTTAATAAAGATTAACCCTTTCAATATAGCATTATTTGTCCTCTTTCCTTGTTATGTATCTTTATTCTTTTTATTTTAGATATTTTCTGGTCGAATTGTCCTGTTTTAGTGTCACGTATTTGGCAACACTGATGCCATTGAACAAGTGTTAAAAAGCGTAATATAGTTTACTGCTAATGTACGTAACAGACAGAAAAGTAAATCTGTGAACAGTGTTGCAAATTTAGATAATTTATAGCTTTTTTTTGAACACTTTTTTAGAGTGCTTAAAGACTATGCTATATAGATAGTAATCAGAGAAGTTATTTAAGAAACTATTTTACTTAGCGTGAGGCGAAATGAGGAAGAAGCCGTATTTATTTTAGAGTTGCTTTGCAGGGCATCTCATAATCGAGCACACTTGAATTTCTCACACTGGTTATTCTTAGACATCTGAGCATGAATGAACGGCTCAGCCCCCAACTGGAACTCGCTATAGATTTGGCTTCGCTTACATTTAAAGTATGGCTTATGGGGTAAGGGGTAAGGAGTTTGTCGGCAGGAGGTGTAAGGGGATGGGGATTCTATACTCCGGCAGTTCCCTGGGCATTGCTGCGGCTGCTGCTGCTGCCTTTGGGTTATATTTGAATGCCAAGTTGCCAGTTGTCACAAAGTGAGTGAAATATAGCCAAAATGTCAAATGTCAGCGAAAGACATTATTACTGGCTAGTTGATCCGTCGTCCTACCACGACGACGACGTTGACTACCCATCATTGTGCTCCTTACCTCAGTTGCCTCAGTTTCCGTCTCTCCTTTCGCCCTTCTCCATTCTCCATCCACATTCCCAGTCTCATTTTCACATTCCGTCTACGGATTGTCGCCGTCTGGTAGCGTGTACGGCACAGATAATCGATACGCACACGCACTCTGTGTATGTGTGTGTGTGTATGTGTGTAACGTAGTGTGTGTGGGAGTGTGTATGTTACTCTGCAGACCGTCAACCCGGACCATGTCAGCCCATCAGCCACAATCATCATCGAGCTTCTTGTTTATAGCTTTAAAACTTCAAGTCCTGCAAATTTTCGGCTTCAAATTTCTGCAGAAAACAATTTGAAACGAATGCTTAAGTTTTATTTAACTCAATAAGCGTAATCGATTATTAGATTTCTTAAAAAAAATGTTATAGGTCAGTTTTAAGTTGGAAATTTCGTTGCAGACGGAAAAGTTAGTATACAAGGAATAATCGAATCAGACAACTTTATGAGTGGTTTAGAATTGGAAAAAGTATTCGATTGTTTTTCCATCTCCCATTTTTAAAAGTGATTCGAACAATTAAAAAATCTGGGAAGCTTTGAATATTTGCTTTAATTGTAAGTGCAAAGTTACCCAAGATTCTGATATTAGTTTTAAATTTCAGACAAGGCACAAGTTCTAGAAAGTCACGCTTTTACTCATTGTCAGATTTATAATATAAAGCTATGTTGAACTATGCTTTTGGAAGATTAATAAAACTTGTTGATCAACTGATGAAAGACAAGATAAACTTGATTATATTGAGATTTATCAATTCATAATATCATAAGGAAATTCCTGCTGATGAAATTTGATTTGTGGTTAATGTCATTGAAACAATAATTTAGCAATCTCAGTTAAGTTCACACATTTATTTGTTTGTACGTTTCAAGTGTCAAACAAATCTGAGAAAATTTAAATTTTGTGTTAATAAAAAGCTTTACTCATGAGGAGAATGGAAAGTGAAACTCGTGAGTTCTTTGTGGGTGACTACAAATTACTGGGACAAATTGGCAGTGGTTCCTTTGGGGACATTTATCTTGGGATACGTCTCAACACCGGCGAGAGGGTAGCGATCAAAGTCGAGAAGACAGGAGCATCGCATCCTCAGTTGGCCTATGAATATCGTGTCTATCGGGCCATACGTCCAGCATTGGGACTACCGAAGATACATTACTTCTCTGAGGAGGATAAATACTGTGCAATGGTCATGGAGTTGTTAGGACCCTCGTTGAATTATCTCTTTGAATTCTGTTGTCGATCCTTTACCATAAGGACAGTTCTCCTGCTGGCTGATGAGATGCTTCTATGTTTGGAGCATGTGCACGAACGGGGATTTGTGCATCGAGACATTAAGCCGGATAATTTCCTCATAGGTCGGGGTATTCACTGTGAAAGATTACATCTGATTGATTTCGGATTGGCGAAAAAATATTGGGACCCCAATACATTGGTTCATATACCTTATCGAGAGGATTGCCATCTGACGGGAACCGCGCGCTTCACTCCAATCTCCTCCCATGAGGGTGTCGAGCAATCGCGTCGAGATGATCTCATTTCCGTGGGTTATGTCCTCATCTACTTCCTTCGGGGTAGTCTACCATGGCAGGGCCTTAAAGCCGCCACGAAGCGCCAAATGAACGAGCGCATCCATGAAAAGAAGCGTTCAATTAGCAATGAGACTCTATGTAAAGGATTCCCAAGTGAATTTACCATGTATCTCAACTATTGCCACCAGCTTGGTTTCGATGAAGATCCAGATTATAGCAAACTTCGTAAGATGTTCCGACAGCTACTCAGGAATTTGTATGGGATAAAGACCCATATTTTCGACTGGGATATGCTCACCATCGATTATCACCGCAATCAACGTAATCCAGGCATCAGCGGGCGAGTTGCTCCTCTGAAATGTAAAAAGGACGATGGCTCTAGCGGTTTTCCCATCATTTTTAACGAGAAGTGCAACCGTTGGGACTAATGAACTAGTTCGGAAGCACTTTCAGAACTATCCCGAGAAATCCGAATAGAAAAATTGACTTGTTTAGGATTTATTGTAGAAAATACAATCGTTTGGTTCATTGAGCAAGTTCTTAAACTAGTGCAAATAAAATTATCAATAGAGCCATACAAATCCCTTAAGATAGATTTATTATAGCATAAGAAGCATATTATGTAAAATAGCATATAGAAGAAATCGAACTTGTTCAAAAACAGTTTCGTCACTAATGATGTTTAAACCTAACACGATAAATATGACTAAAACTATCCAGATTTGACAAAATTATGAAACTAGTGGGATTGATTAAAAGAAACTTCAAACCTAAAAGAGAAAATATATAACAATTAATAAAAATGCATTAAGCTACAGTGGAGCAAGCGCGAGAGTAGGAGACCCTGCATTTATGGGAAAGAGCAAACTGTGGTGAAAAGCGAAATGGTGAAATTTGTGAAAGTCACAAATTAAAAAAATTGTTGAGTGCAAAGCGCTCACAAAAGATTGTTCTTTAACGTTGCATACCAGAATTTCATTAGATGGCGCCACTACGAAGATATCAGTTGATAAACACAGAGGTCGCTCTTCTCTTCTCTTCTTTTTACCTTTGCCCGTAACATTGTTAGTTGAATAACTTCCGCGTTTATCATTCAATTGGAATGCATTTTTCAGGGCAGGTTCAGACAATTGTACCAAAAATCAATGCTGGCATTAAAGGTGTTCTTGTGATTAGAACTTTAAGTTTTGCTTTTCAATTTCAAACAAACTTGATCAATGCAAGATATAAATAGATGAACTTACATGCCAAACTTGGATTTAAATTTGCACAAACTTAACAGACCGTTTTGTACTATTTTAAAGTACAGGGTCTAAAAATAGGTTTCCAAACTAAAGTCTATAAAAACGATAAAATAAGGATTTCTTCTGTCAAAAATAACGAGTTCAGTTGCGTGTTGACATACTTGGGAGTATATTCAGTAAATGATTCAAAAACTATTCAGATGCACTCATTCAACGACAGCTGAGATAGTTCCCAAACTCTTGAGAATTTCAGGATTAGTTGAGTGAATAAAAAAAAAGAAAAGTGAAAATCAATTTCAGTTTTTATTGCTGCTTTCTTTTGCCCGAGTTAAGAGCTATTTTAAAAACATGCTTAACAGCTATGTGAGAAGCTATCACCTTAATTCCTTGCATCTGGAATCGACTCCGTCCTCCCCCTCTGCAGGGGAGAATGCAGTAGGAGAAATGAAAGATAGCAAGAGAAATCACAATCACATTTTGCCATAGTTCTACACACTCAACAAACAAATGACCAGAGATGGGGAGTAAAAGAAGGTAACGGGGGAAGAGGGACAGGGAAGCTGTGGAAAAGAACAGAAGAGAGAGAAGGGAATTTTCAGTTGTGTGGTGTTGGATTGTTCGAATGGACAGCATCAACAGTCATGCTTCAGTGGCGACAGCTAATAAAAATTGTCCAGTTTTTCCAATTTGAGAGATGCCAATGCCAACGCCTTGCCACATGCCCCACTCCCCTACCTACCTCCCTCCCTCCCTCCATCCCAATCACTCCTCTTACACTCTTGCAACAACAGAGAGCAAGCGGCAAATAGAGCAATTTAAATTGGAACGTGATTATGCAAACGTTTGCGCAGCTTAACTCAAGTGGCGCTCCGTGCCGCTTGGCCAGTTGCCGCTTGCCCCAAACACACACACACACTCACACACACACATTCACATTCACGCACACACTCACACACAAACACACATTTGAGATGTGAAGAGTGGGCATGACTGTTGGTCATGCATTACAAGACTTAAATCAATTTTTAAGGCTATGCTGGCAACAAATCCGTTGAAAGTGTCCAAACATGCTACATGTGTGTAGCACAACTACAACTGCTACATTATAAACTAAATTCAAGGACTAATGGCATAGACCAGTTTAGAATAGAACCTTTTACTCAACTTCTTAGCATAAAACATACTTCAAATCTGTTTCTAAGACGTTTCCTTTTTTTTGTAAAAATCATGTCCAAAAATAACAAAAATATAGGACTTGTAAAGTTGCCAGTACTATTTTGAAATGTAGAGTTAATTTAAAGATCAAATCACGATAAAATGACAAAATAACACAATAGTTTGAATTTGCTACAAAGGCGTTTCATTTTTTATTAATGCCAGAAGGGACAACAAATTTGATTTGTAAAGTTGCCAGTCCAAAAGATTCATTGAAGTTGTAGATACATTTAGATTAATTATAAGTTAGTATCTGTTATATCAACAATTGTACAACATTCGTATCCAGCTCTTTGAATTCACTCGTTCCAAAGATTGTCTACACTTTATAAGGATCGGAGAATCTAGTTTATTGTCTGCCAGTGTATGTGCAGAAAATCATAGTTATTTGGATGGTTTTCGGTTGGTTTCATTTTATATTTTTTTGTGGCCTCCTCTCTTTCCTCCCTCACTGCATCCAGTTGAGGAGAGTTTTTAGAGTGGGACTACGCAACGATAGCCGTTCAATTAGAAAGAGGCAACTTGCCACGCCCATTAGCACAGCAAAACAACGGAATACCCCATTTAACATTCGACCAGTAAGGCGTGGCATCAACTGTAGATTGTCGCCTAGATCGGCATAGGTCATTTGTAGGTAACGCCGTTCAATGTGACTCATTACGCCGGAACTGAGCAACTGGCCGATCTTTCTATCAAAGGTAAACTTAAAAATGGAATTGTGAGGAAAATAGATGACGAGTTGATAGAGATAAATCGGTTCTCGGACGTAGGTCAAACGACTTGTGTTCCGATGTCGCATATTCCAATCCGCCAAATTGTTGAGCAGAGAAATTGTGGCAAGTCTGGCACCTGGTGGCGCCTCCTGAAGAATCTGATAGCGTTGCGAGAAATTTCCATTGATCATACGGGTCAACCGATGCAGATAAAAGTCATGATATCCTGTACTGATCAACGTATAATTCTGTTGCAACAATGCGTTTAATCCAGTGGGCAAACCCATTTGAGGATGTGTCCTCAATACATCAAAGAGTTTCGCTTGGTAGGCGCAACGCAAAACAAGAGTGAGGAGGAACCAATTTGCCATCAGTTGACGCAGGAATCCACTGTGGGGCAATCTATTCACTGGCACTGAATTTCCAATTGTCGTCGCCAAGAGATTCTCCAACGGATGCTTCAATCCCAATCGCCTTCCCAGACAACGTGCACAGATCAAAGCGAGAAAATAGCTACACAAAAGGCAGAACCACACTTTGCCTCGAAACGGACGCATCAGCTGGCCAAAGGGGCCATGGTAATGCTGCCTGCGCACCACAAAGATGAAATAACTCTGATGGTAAACCACCGAAGTGGTGAACTGCACCCGACGCGGATCTGAACCGCTGAAACCACCGATGGCAATGTCTGCCTTACCAGCAGCGAGCTGAAAAAGAAGGGAAAAAAGGATTAATACTTAAAAGTATCGCAATACTATCGATAACTTCAAATTGTGTTACATATCGATAGTTGTAATGCAGTCCGACTTGCTTACTATCGATAGCACATATTATCATTATTCTATTGATATTTACGTGAGCAAAACAACCGTTCATCGTGTCCTCACTGAAGATCTCACTCTTCTCCTCGGGAATCATGAGGCGTACCCGAAATCGCAATGACGTCGCCAATAGACGCAACAATTCTCCATCGATGCCGCGCAGTGCCGTGATATCGATAAATGCACCATCTTCGGGCAATGGGGCGCCATCTGCCGGCTGATACATGAAATGAGGTGGTAACCTGTGACCAGTCACATTAAGAGCACAATTATTAAGATTCTTGAACCGGAGTGGGAAAAGCTCGTCCCGAATCAGATTTCCAGTCGGTAGAAAGCGATTGCTTTGATACGCATTAATGCCCGGAGTGCAGTGTTTATCGAATAGCTTATAGGCATAAAGGGCAATCTCTCCATCGTATCTCTGGGCCAGCACCACCACATTGATAACACGATTCAATAGAGCCACATAGCAGATTCTAGCCACCGAACTCCGTAACTTTGGCTCCGGTTGGCGGGTCAATAGAACCACAAAAAAATAGAACTCCCGCTCATGTAGCGTGTACGTATAGTTCAGATACATATGGCTAAGAAACAGGAAAAAAAAGAGACATCAGATAAAAGTCGAAATGAATAAAAGTGAAGAAAAGAAAGATTGGAGGAAAAAATATTAATTATAAAGGTTTTAAAGAAATAAAAGTAAGATTTAAGGGATGATGTTCTAAAAGAAATGTAATAAGATAAGATGAGACAGTTTTGGATGAAAAGAAGGATTGAAAGCAGAATTATAGAGAAATAAAATTAATAAAGGAAAGATAATTTATCGATCAAAAAAAAAAAAAAGAAGACAGACAGAAATAGTAGAAGAGAGATTGAAAGGGGTTAAATAAAGGGATAATGGGGATACAAAAATTGTAATTTTTGAATTTAGAGCTGGACTCCTCCCCCTTTCCCACCCTTCTTTTCTACTTGCTACTCACTCGAAAGCGTTCGCTTCGTGCACCACAAAAAGCGTATAGCCTCTGGCCGATCCGTCTGGGGCGCCACTGTAGAGCAGCAACGTCAGATGCGGCGACAACTGTTGCAACATCTGATCAACCATTTGCCTTTGTTGCTGCTGCTGTGCAACATTGCAATCCCGACAATCGCGACGTATTACGAGTGTGTTGACGCGTGTGGCAATGTATCGATTTGCCACATAAACTGTGGCATTCGCCAGATGCTGCATATCCAGATCTCGATGTGGCAAGTTAAAGCGTACACCCGCTGCAAGGCTGAGGAAGCCATATGCCATCAGTTGGCCACAGAACTGCATTAGAAAAGCGTTGCACGTTGCACGTTGCAAGTGGCAAGTGGCACGTTGCTTTTGCTCGAGTGGCAACCAAAACATGCCACAGGCTCTGTCAACGACACTGGCTCCGACTTGGGTCTAGCAATCGACAAGGCGCTAATGTAATTGCCGCTGATGGTCTGGCAATGATTATCCGCATAGGTTTTAATGGAATTGAATTGATAATTTTGACTAATTAAAACCAATTGCTCTAGATTATAGAATTCGACTGTTCCCGATTCACATTTCGCCTGAATATCGTAAATGTTGAAATGTTGCAGAATATAATATGTGTTTCGAAAGTGTTTCTTAATTTTGTGTTGTGTAAAATCAAATAACTAATTTAAAATCTCATTGTGTATGAAAGTAAAAGTCTTTAAATAAAGTTCAAATTAAATTTGTTTAAATAAACCATTCAAGTTTAAATTAGATTTAAGAAATTGAGTCTTGTGTAAACTGCAATATTTTAGATTTGAGTAGAAAATGGAATTCAGAATGCGAATGAATGATTTAATTAAGTAAGGATATTAAAAACAAAGTTTTTCTAGAATATAATTTCGATTTGGGCGCTGAATTTAGAGATTAAGATAATTGTGTATGGAAAACTATTTTATGTTATAATATGTTAGATGTTAAGGTGCAGTTAAATAGATATAAAATTTGGGCACATTAAATTTCATACAAATTTCGCTATTAATGATATAAAGTGGAATCATCGCTACAAATTGACTTCAATAAGTGAAGGAATCTACGAACTTTGTTGGTAGACTGAGATGTATTACCTGTGATATGGAAATGAGGTGCGGAGTGTAGCTTTAATGAGAGTCAAGGCTGGATATGTTTAGCTAGTCTTGGTCTTGATAGATCCTTCTCCTACCTAACTAAGTACTAGCTTCCTCTCCAGGTTCTTGTTCCTCTGACGCTCATCACTCAAAGCTGGGCCCAAGAACGAAGCAAATACGCAAGCTCTTGGTAATTTAAGAAGCAGCACAGGGACAAAGATTGCAATGGTATGGGGCATGTGGCATGGTGGGTGATGGGTAATGGGAGGGGTAATGCCGGCCTTTAGGTTCACTCGATGTTATTTTACAAGGACACGCGCACAATTTATAATAACGCCGACTGGTCTTGGTCTTGGTCCTCGGTCTCGTCCTGAATCCTGGCTAGCTCACTTGCCAAATGACGCCTTACAGTAAAGTAAAGTAAAGCCAAAAGCAAGCCAAAGACTTGAGCTCTGTGGAAAGGACACGCACACACAAAGTACACCATAGCCAAATAGAGATGTGTGTGTGTGTGTGGAGTGTGTGTGTGTGTGTGTTTGCAAACGAGAAAAATGAAGCGAAACAATTCCAAGTAAGCAAACAAAACTGATGGAAGATAATCTACTTGAAGCATACTTTAAGGCGTATCTAATGGTCCTTTTAATGTTTAAACACGCTTTCGTCTGTCTTGTCTCCATTTCCCGTCCCTCTCTCTTTCTCTATCTCACACACACACACACACACACACACACCTCGCCTTAGCAAAACCAATGTCCTATGTTTATTTTATCCACATCATCAGCCTCAGACCCAATCTCCTGCTCCATTCCTCCCTCTATTTTTTTCTCCCATTTTCTCATAGTGGCCAGGCCAATGTCACGTTTTTTTTTTCTCTGCTTTCTTTCTTTTTATCGCCGCTCTCTTTCCATTTACGTCGCTTTCTTTTATTCACGTAGTTGCGGCTTCTTTCCTTGTGTTTATTTTATCACAATAATTCCACATTTTTGCTTTTATGAATTTTTAATTTGAACAGCGATAAAGTTGTGGAGGCGGTACCGGATTTTAGGGCCGAGCAGCTGTGGGTCGTGAGAGACACGGAAAGGAGGGCGGGGAAGGGGCATGCCCTTTGGTCAGCTGATGCCGCATTCTTAATATGTTCGGTTAGGGACTCAAGGATTTCCTACATTAATACATAATTCGTTGAAAGCTTGAGCCATAAATCGATTGTTGTCGTTTTTCTATGGCGAGTGCTGACTTGCCTATCGATTCCAGCAAAAACTATCGATAGTATATTGATGTAGGCAGCCTTCGTGATGCTTTGTCACTAGCAAATAAAAAATTGATTTACATTGAAACGTTGCCATGTATTTATTAAGGATGAGAGATGATGTTTTTAACAATTACAATAGTAATTACACACTAAACAATCTTGACATGGTGTCCACCTAGTGACGAAAGCAACTCTCAAAGATACTGAGGTCAATTATCTGATGAAAAGTTAAACTGACACTTGTATGTAGGGTTTACAAAATTGTATGTACAAAAATACCAGAATATTAATTATAAAAGTCAAACTCCTTTTTACCTTAAAATATTATATTCTAGTTACTTTTTTTAAACAATTATTTGTATTAGTTTTTCTTGTTTTGAGTCGTGTTTATGCATGTCACGACATGCAACCATCTCTAATGTCAACTCAATACGCTCGGTGAGCCTTTACAGTTGCCACAGCATGTTGCAACATCGCTGTTGCTGCTGCTGCCACTTGCCTCTGATAGCAGCTTAACCGCAAACAACATTTCGGCTGCTCTTACTTCACTCTGCTGCTGCTCTTGCTTTTGCTGCTACTCCTGCTGCTGGTGCTTCTTCTACCCTCTGCTTCCTCTTGCCAGATCCTTGTTCCAAGTTCCTTATTCCTAGTTTCTGCCGCTGAAGCTTGTGCTGTGTTTTGGCTGCCATCGTTTTACGAAAAACGATTACGCACTAAGCCTATAACTTATGTTGATGTTTTCTTTTCGTCTTAACATTTGCAAATTTGTCATTTTTTTTTTGCTCTTTTCTCTTTCTTCTCCTCCCTCCACTGTTGTCCTGCTCCTCCCCTTTGCTATTCTCCCACTAACCAATATTTTGCTTGTCCGTGTCCTTATGCCGGCTCAACATTTCTTTTCTTTTCTTAGCTGTTCCTTTCTTATATTTTTTGGTCCTTAATAGTATTGTCCTGGTGAACATGTGTGTGTGTGTGTGTGTGTGTATGTGTGTGTCGAAGTAGTCAACATTTTGTTGCTGCTTTGCCATTTTTAAGTACTGTTTGCCTATTCCAGCGACGTTATCCGCTGTGTCTTTCCTCAGTCTCTTCTACATCCCCCTTATTATCCGCTTCATCCTCTTCCTTCTTACATTGTGTGTGTATCATATTAAACTAATCCTAAATGGTTTCTTTACGGCACATTTGCTAGCACTTGTTTGAAGCATTCAACCTCTCTCTCTCTCTCTCTCTCTCTCTCTCTCCTCCTTCTCCTTTTTTCATCTTGGTCTTGGTTCCCTGAGGACCCTAACAACCTCTTAGCTGGCCTGAACAGGTGTGCTCTAATCATTTTAGGCCTGGCTAAGCATATTTTAGAGATATATCTAAGAAATTAAACAAGCATGCTGGCAATAAATGTAACCTAACTTTAGGAAATAATATTATTAATAAGATATTAGTTTTCTTTATAAAAATGTATAATTACATATACAAATAATATTTTATTTGAATGGGTTCCTATTAACATTACTAGCTGCACATTCATTGACAAGCTAAAACCACATTATTTTAGTCGTTGATTAAGAATCTTGGTTTGTATTTAGATGTCATCATAAATGCATTGAAAAACATCTCAAAAATGATTTGAAATTGAATCCAACACATTTCAAAAATATAGCGCAAGCTAACTTTGGCGCGCCAAAGTTTGGATACCTTTGCAGTGCCCTGTGTAAGCCGTCAGATTTTTTACAAAATTTGTTGATTTTGAACCGATCGATCCTATGGCAGCTATATGATTTAGTAGTCCGGTTTACACCAAATTTGGTCAGCCTGTTTAAAACTTAGTCAAACACAGAATGTGTATATTTGGTTGAGATATTTTGAGAAACAAAAAAGTTTTTCATACTAAATATTGTTTTCGATCCGATCGTTCCTATGGCAGCTATATGATATAGTAGTCCGATTCACACCAAATTTGGTCAGCCTGTTTAAAACTTAATCAAACACACAATGTGTATATTTGGTTGAGATATTTTGAGAAACAAAAAAGTTTTTCATACTAAATGTTGTTTTCGAACCGATTGTTCCTATGGCAGCTATATGATATAGTAGTCCGATTTACACCAAATTTGGTCAGCCTGTTTAAAACTTAATCAAACACACAATGTGTATATTTGGTTGAGATATCTTGAGAAACAAAAAACTTTTTCATACTAAATGTTTATTTCCAACCGATCGTTCCTATGGCAGCTATATGATATAGTTATCCGATCCGGCCGGCTCCGACATATGTGCTGCGTGCAGCAAAAAGACAGATCTGTACCAAATTTCATCAAGATAGCTTTAAAACTGAGAGACTAGTTTGCATAGAAACAGACGGACAGACAGACGGACATGGCTATTTCGACTCAGCTCGTTGCCCTGATCAAGAATATATATACTTTATGGGGTCTGTGAGGCTTCCTTCAATGCGTTACACATTTCGTGACAAAAATATAATACCCTCTGCAAGGGTATAAAAAGGGAATCAGTTTTATTCTGAACTGGTTTGAAGAGAGGCAAATATTGTTGCAATTATTGCATTGAGGGATGGAAATGGGTTCAAATTAAATGGAATTACAAATTAGAAGGAACATTTACAGTATTAGCAACGATACGGACATGGCCATGAAACGTGATGACCAAAAATTGGTGTCAAGATAAGTTGGCTAATATATGTAAAATGAAAAACGAGAAACGAGCGCTTAATTTTTGACTGATTGCAACAAAATTGAAATCGAATGAATGCCGCTAATTGAACAACAAATTAAAATCAATCCGATGCTTGTAACATAGGCTAATTATTTACCGCTACTCTCCTCCTTCTACTCTTTTTGAAACCTTCTCTTGTCCAAAATATTACATCAATGGGAGGTCAACAAAAAGTGGAACTTGGTTTGGATTTTAGATTAGGTTTGTTATTCAACTTTGACAAAATTACATTTGCGAATGCAATTAAAAGGCAACCAACGACAATTGCACAGTTATTGTGTGTGTATGTATGTGTGTGCGTGTGTGTGTGTGTATAGTGTGTGTGTGTGTGTGTGTGTGTGTGTGTGTGTGTGTGGAGCTCATTTATAAAGTTATTCGTTAATAAATAGTTAACAATCAACGATAAATTGGCAATGGTCATGTGGCCTGCTGAACTGAGCAACTGAACCTATGGCCTCCAGAGGCATTACTTAAAGGGGGATCAAAGAATTATCATAAGAATTATCAAAGCAAAAAATAAGAGATAATCATGAATAGAAATTTTAAGAATACAAAAGTGTAAGATATCGAGATATCGAAATAAAATAATTATAAAATTGTCAGAAGAAAATTGTAAGATAAAATGTAAAAACAATGACTGAAAAATAAAATAATGAATGGAACTTATAGAAGATATGGAAAGAAAGAGTGCGAGAGATGTGTTTGAAAAGAAGAAAGAAAAGGTAATACTTAATGACATATAAAGTTGAAAAGAGAATCTGAAAAGCAAACCAAAAAAAAAATTGAAAAATAGACTGAAAAAGCTAATTAGTAAAAGAAGGATACGTAGAATAATGTACTCCTTAAATTATACAGAAACTGAGTCTATAGCTTTGCAAAGTCAATCAAAAGGGGGGCATAGAAAACGCCTCTGTGTTGAGTTCTGACCATATAGAAAATGGCACAAAATGATAATAATTACACGTATTATGTGTAATGCAGGCGGTTGCACAAGCACAACAGACAGACAGACAGACAGAGAGAGAGAGAGAGAGAGAGAGAGAGAAAGAGTGAGATGGAGACAGAGATAGAAAGGAGGTGCTGTGCATATTTTGCCGCTGATTTCCACTTTTAATTTAAAGCCATTGTTCTAAGGCACGCACACTCATATACTCACATACTCACATACACATATTTACACACAGACACTACAAAATAATTTCGAATCGACAGGCCAGTCGATAATTTGAATCGAGATTCAAAGAGACCGAAAGGGGATAGAGAGAAGAGAATACGAGTGGAGAGTAAGGACGATATGTCCATGTAAATGATGGCCCATTGGCCAAACAATAGCCGTTAGTTAGTTTGCTTGCCCGCTTGATTTTTTTACAAATAGGTTTTCATTACTTTTTGACTCTCGGTCGAATTTGATACCCTATATACCCATAACAGGGGTTATACACATCAGAGGGTGAAAGATAGTAAGTCAGTGTAAATAAACGGAATACCTACCTGTTAGAATTTACCTATAACATAGTTTTAGAATGCTGCCGTTAGACTGGAAGATCCAACAAATCGTGATATGATATGAGAGAACTGATACAAACTCATAAACGTAACTATATTCTTAAATGAATTAAATCAATATTTCATTTACTTTAGCGAAGGTTATTTTTGTATTTTTTGTTCTCTGACCAAATCACAGGATATCTGCTAGTCGCATACTTTTGCTAAGCGCACTCTAACTAGTTGGTTTTTTTTATTGTTGCAATTTTGTTGGCTGCCGCATTAATTAAAACACAATCAATGAAAATTATGCATGGCGTTGCCTCATCGATACAAAAACATTTATTGAACGTTAAATAACAGGCCTCAACTGACTGTCAACTGCTTCCCAGTTCCTCATCGCGCCCGCTGCCCGCTGCCCGCTTCATCCATCCGCCATTGGCCACATAATAAGTAGCCGCACCGTATGACATTTCAGTGAGGTTGTTGCCGCCAGTTGATTAGCTGCACAATGGGCAACAACCGAACACTGCCAAATTGACAAACCAACTCATGCTGTGCAATTAGAGGACGAGCAACTAAAGAGGATGATGTGTAGAGGGGGTTAAGGGGTGACACAGGGATGGAGCGAGGGAGGGAGGGAGGTAGGGGAAGTCACTGGTCCGTTGAGCGGCTTACATGAATAACGGCGGCAGCTTCATAAATAACTAATAACCAAATAATTGGGTTGACAACGTCACCGACGCTCTATGAATAAGGATTTCAGGATGGCCACGAAAGAGAAGAGAGGGGCGGAAAGGGGAGAAGAGTGAAGAAAGAAGAGTTGCGTAAGCTGAAGGTAAGCAGTTAAGAGGTTTGACCTTAAGGGAGACTGTAAGTGACAAGTGAAATAGTAAATTGCATTTACTTATTCTTATACCTTTGCCAAAGGGTATTATATTTTGGTCGCGAAATTTAGAACTCATTTTTATAAATATAGCTAGAGCCGAAATTATATTTGAAGCCATCATTAAAAACATACTACAGACTTTAAACTTTATGGACTCTTCATATGTTTAAAAATAAATACTAATTATGAATAATTAGGACTAACTGTAGTACTTAAATATCTCAGTTGTAAGCATACTTAAGATTGTTTGTTAAAGTTATTTGCAAATTAAACTAGTGCATGTGTATTAAGTGTATTAATAACTAAATTAAGTAGTAGAGTAAATTTAATGCAGTAAATAAAAAAATTCCAAGTTTACAGAAACAGATTTAAATGCAGAAATAAAGTTACGTATATAACATTTTAAGTTTAGTTATTATTTTATATGGAACTTATGTACAATATTTAATTCAAATAAATAATAATAAGTTTATACCCAAAAAGATCCAACAATTCAATCATTTGTATCTTTGAATAAATACAATCTGTTTTTATCTGTAATCTTAAGTGTACTATAGCAGTTGTGAGTTGCATATATATTATTAAAATTAATGTAAGGTCAAATTCATTAATTAAAAGAAAAATATGATTGGTCAATTGAATTTAAATATTTATCAAAAAATCATAATAGTTATAAAATAAAATTTAGTTCAAGACTTAAAAAATACAAATTATGTTTTGATTGTCTTTATAGAATCTTTCTATCTAATAAGTTGATGTACGTCTACAGAACACATCGATTAAAATAGAGACCTGGTTACACTCTTGTCACTAACGGCTTAAATACTTTGGTAAGTTGCAAATTTGAACAAATTTTAAAACCGGTTCACAGTCTAAGCTGAATATGTCAAAACATCTCGCTGGCCATAAGCCTATTTGAACAGTTAAAGCTTTATTTGTTGTTCAATCTGTGTCATGTTCGAGGGGAAAATACTATTAAAAGTTCATGGATAGTTTGGGGAAAACTGACCTTTTACAATAAGCTAACGGCAAACTATACTGTTAAGTGGATTAACTGTGACATGAGCAATCTGCTCCGCTCCTCATTCGAAGTGCAGTTAAAGCTTTACAAAAGCTTGGCGAACCATTTAAACTTACTGCAGATGGCGCTTGTCCAGCTTTTAAGCATTGCAGAGGATATTTTAATGTAATTAATAGAGGGATATTCTTCAGAATAATGTAAATGCTTACTACTTTTATGGTTAATTTATTCTGTTTATTCCAGAGAATCGGAGATCCTGAACATATCTGACTATACGGGTGAGTAGTGAACAACACAATCAACTATCTTTAAATACCCTTTAATTAAAAGTTAATATTTATATAGAACAGCTAAGAATAGAACACTACCACATTTTCAATCTCAGATAATCTACCAATGAAAGTCGTCAAATTTGTTAGTTAGATGCTCTTATTTGAGATCTTATAAGCCAAGCAGCCCATGAAAACTTTTTTCGACATGAAAAGAATGTTGTAGTTAAAATAGTGAAAGCAAGAGAAAAACGTATAAATCGAAATTAAAGTTAATTGCAGTTGCATTTCTGTATCCATACATCAGAATTAAAGCGAATTTCGTGCAGTTGTCTGTGTTTTATTTTATTTATTTATTTTTCTCACTCTTCTTTGCGCTTTTCATGAGCTTACAAGGGAAGGGAAAAATCTCTTTTCTGCTTTTGCTGTAAGTACTTCAGTTGCTGTTTTCTGATTATCATGTAGAATATTAATTACACTTATGGAAATCAAAACATAAATGCGAGTTGAGCACACAGCGACACGTGTAAAACGACAAACAGCAGCTGGGAAAAAAAACTGTGGGGAATATCTGATGGAAGAAGTGGGAGGAAGGTCATTGGTAACTTGTAACTGGTAACTGGTAACTGGTGCATACATTTAACTGAGCCAAATTGTAAATTGTATTAAAATAATTACATTAAATGGCAGCTGATCGTCGGGTGAAACTCATTTGTTTTTATTAACGCATTGTAATTGCAACCATGCAGCACGTGGCACATTGAAAAGGCCAAAAACAAAGCCAATGCTGCCAATGTTGCAACTGCAAATGGAGAAATGGAAAAAGAGCTGATGGAAAGGGAAGGGGAGGAAAGTTCAGTTCAATGGCCAACAAATGCTGGGCAATTATTTAACCAAAAGGAATTAACCCAATTTTCATGGCTTCATAATTAATCCAATTTTTTGAACGTATAAATTTCAACACTGTGGAAATAAGGGAAAGCAAAGTGCAAGTGGAGTTGGAATTTTGAGGAGGGCCTGTTTCAGTTTCAGTTGCAGTTCCTGTTGCACTTACAGCGAGTTGCAAGCAGCACGCAAACAGTGGACCGATCATAATTGGAAATTTATTATACACAATGGAGTTGTCCTTCGATGTCCTTCATTCACTTCCTTCACTCAACCTCGAACCACCCAAAATCATCATACGCAGTAGTAAACCACCCTGGCGTATACGCAATGTGCGTGCCTTTAAATAAACGGTGTCAACATTAACTCGTTTTGCAAGTGTGTGGCATGCATTTTGTACCAGTTTAAATACCCGAAAAATAACTTTAAAAATATCCATAATGAAAGTTTGTGGGAAATTTCTTGGTAAGCTTCTGTAAGCTTTTCCTTGTCCCAAATCAGATTTTCGACATTACGAGATTTATCGTACTGTTGTACGTACTAGTTCTGTTGGTTAACAGCATGTTCATTTACATAATCGTTTACTGTTAATATGAATTAAACTGTTAGCTTAACATTCAGAAAGTTTAAAGCTTTTCACCGAGTTGGAAAGCTCTCAAAAGTGAATGTAAACGTTTCAAAGTTGAAAGTCAATAAGATTGAAAAAGCGTTATCAAAAAGGGAAAATGCTGGAAAAAAGTGTGAATATATTGACAATTTATTTGCAGTTTTAATATTTTAAAATTTGATATTTCATTTTTAATCAACTCCTGGTCCCAAGAGTCAATAGATTTAAAACTTGCAAAACTTTGTCAAATCTAACCTGATTTTCGTGCGGAATGTCATTTTAGTCATGTTTTTATCTATTTATTGATTCTACATTATTTTTTGAAATTTTTTTTCTTTTGGAATTTTAGATAAGGGTCCTTTTTAATAAACTCCTGCCCAAATTATGATTTGTAAATTGAATCTACATTTTAATTTAGCTCGATTTCAAAAATATTTTTTCTTTACATATGGCCATATATGGGGGCTAGTCCAGAAAAGGTTAAACCACGTAAAATTTTTCTTCAGAAACGTATTTTTTTTTATTTATCTAAGCAATAAACACATAAAATATTTAATTATGATAAGCAAACCGATTGCGTTTTTGCACAAATTAAATTTTTCTGTATTTTTACCCATTTTGGTAAAAATTGACATTTGAAATGGAGAGTATAAAATTAAAGGACTATTCCACAAAATCGTGCTTGAATGAACAGAAATCTCATCAATGTGCAAAAAGAACGCTTTTAACTTGATAAGTTCGCTTTTTAATTTCCAAAATAGTTTAGCTATATTTTTGTATATATTCAGATCAATAACCCCTCAATTTTAGTGGAAGAAATGTAACGTCCGTAACATAACGTCCGCAACAAGGAAATATTAAGGTTTTTTTTAACTGGACTTTACGTAATTTTTCAAGATTTATTGATATGGTCTTATATTCAACTTCAATCGTTGTAATTGGACTTTCTTTCTTTAAGATGCGAAATTCGCTAAAATATGTGCATAAGCCTCAAAGTCGACTTCAAATTTTTGTAACGTCCACAGCAGAAACTTTAAGCAAGCATGTCTTTTTTTCAAATGCACTTAACCTTTCTTTAAAATTGTTTTGAAAGTATTACCAAAGAACTGCATTTTGTAAAAAGTTTTAAAAAAAATATACCAATGTAAATGCCAGATGTGTGAATATTAACAAGGAAATTTGCGTACGAATGTAACGTCCGCAATGCAGGATTATCCCATGTTTGAAATTTTTGATTTATGCAAGTTTTTAAAATGTAAAATTTTGAGTTTTCACTTTTATTCAAATCCTGAGGCCCAAATTGGTATAAAAGAACAATTTTAATTAAATAATTAGGTTTTTCATTTTATATCTATATATAGATAGTATAACACTTTGACATATGTAGGTGCCACAAAATTGTGATGTTAAAATAATTTGTTTTTATTACGTTTATCATATAACAAGATGCTTAAAAACAATCTTAAAACTAAGTCAATTTTTAATCATCTACTTACATTATTCACTTTTGGTTGAGCAGAAATCCATTTTAAATTTTGTCTTGTTTGAATATTAGCAACAAGTTTCAAACCATTCCGAATAAAATATGTAAGAAATATTATGAGTGGAAATATAAGAGTAGTTTTTAAGGTATTTACAAATAAGCTGTAAACTTATGCGGAAGTTGCGCATGAGGCGCAATTTACAATAACAGGAAAAATCTACTATTAAATTAGGATTTAAATTCGAATAGAATACCTGTTATTTTAATTAACTTTTGAGATATATTTAAGGAGTTATAGATGTGCAATTTGTTCATTCTAAGATTTACGTGTGAAATATTTCATTATTATTTTAGTCAAGCTGCAAACCATGCTATAAATATAAGAAAGAGAGGACTTTCCACTGTTGTTGCTCTCTTTTCTCCACTGCGCAAGCGTGTTTAGGAAATGTTAATAACATTTAGGAGACTGTTCTAATTTGTAGGATAAATATAACAGTAGAGCAAAAGTGCTGTGGATGGAGGAAACGTAGATAAGTTGAGATATGATCGTTTAGCTAAAACTAATAAGAAACAAGTTGTACACATGACTTGGAGAAAGAACTTTCCTTTGACTCAAATCTGTAAATAAAAACATAACAACTAGGAGGGGTGGGATATTTAAGATTGAGGGGGAATCCCCTTTCTCCTTAACACTAACTGCCTGCATTTTGTATGTCACAAAGCTCCTTCCGGTTTAACGTCTTCATGGAATGGCAACAACAAAACGAGAGCTCGTCCATTTTTGCAGTCGGCACGTCGCACCCCAAACCCTAATGAAAACCCTTAGTCAACTCTCTCTTTCTCTCTCTCTCTCTTTCTTTCATTCTCTCTCCATTACTTGCCTCACCCCGCTCAGCACATTTTCGCCTTTTAATTTCGCACTTGGGTCATTTTGTTGTTTGGTGTGGATTATAAGACCACTTCATATTCATGCAACTAACAACCGGAGGCCGAACACACAAAAAGCCGACTCGACCCATAACCCAAACCAAACCCCAGACCCAGTTTCAGACTCCGAGACTTTTGCTACTTGTGGACTACAGAAACAGCAACAACAACAACAACAACATCAACAACAACAAGGACAATAACTAGGAACAGGCACAAAAACCAGCCGCCTTTGTATTTAGCCACAAAAAGGAGCAACAAAAAGAAAGCAACAGAACAAAAAAAACTGAAAATGAAAGAAAAAAATACTTTTATACATATACATATATATATTTCTGGCTGGGAACTGGCTGAGAATGAGAACGACGACGCCAAGTGCAAGTTGACCAAAATGAAAGGCAAAAGGTTTCATAGGCAAGGGCAAAAACAGTGGAACAACCCCTCATACCTCCAAATCCTGCTCTACCCGAGGACCCGAGTCCTTTCCCTGCTACTATTTTCCTACGACTCTTCATTGTCTGGGACACAGGCGGCAACAAATATATTCGACGTGTAGCATAAAGAAACGTATAAGTTTGTATGTTTATAAAGCATAAGCGGAGCTTTCTTCCCTTCTCTTTCCTTCCCTTCCCTTCCCTTCCCTTATTCTCTTCTCTTCTTTACACTCCTCGTCAGAAGTAACAACTTAATTTTTGCTGGCTTCGCGTGACCTCTTGACTATCGAGTGTTGTATCCTTTGGCACTCGACAATTGAGTTCATCAATCAGTTGCTCTGATCGAAAGGAGCTCTTAATTAAGGTCTTAAGGTACAGTTTTTACCTAAAAAAAGAAGGTGTTTAAGGATGTTAGAATGACTAAAGGTCATGTTTCGAGGAATATCAGTTACTATTCCTATTACTTATTATATCTTACTTTATTTATATACTGTCACCATATACAAGGTGGGCCAAAAAAAGTCATCCGATCAAAAGAAGCCATCCGATGTTGTTTGGCGCTCATCTTTTTCTAAATAAAAAAACTTTGATTCTGTTTTTTGATTATGTTTATTTAAACCTTTAAAACTTTTAACTTTATTGGTCAAGTCGAGAAGAATTTTGTATATTATACCTATTTTCTATCTATCCTTAACTTTCTCTATTATTCATATTATGGTATTTTTTTGTTTGGTTGTCTAGTAACAATCTGGCAACGCTCTAAGACGTTTTTTAGTGATTTCATACAATATGGCAACACACATCTGATAGTTTTATGCACTTGCTTTTATAAACTGAAGATGACGTTATCTCTACCTTTATTTACAACTAACTTTATTATATTCCCTTTTTTTATATCTTTCTCTTTGTTCCTTTTTCTCTCTCCTTTTATTATACATGCTTAAGTGTCTATTTCATTTTATAAGCACTATTTTTTCCGTTTCTCACCTTAATTGTTAAATCAATTAAAATTGATTCGGTTGTGCTTAAAACGTCTTCTTAATTTTATACTCAAGCTAAGAGCTATATAAACTGAAGTTTATAAAGAACGATCGTATACTTTCTCCATAAACTTTTAACTATATTATTCCTCCCTTTTTCTTCCACACATTCCTTCGTTATTCCCTCCCATTCAGTTGTCATTCTTTTTAGACTTGTTAATAAGCATCAGTTGTTCCGAGTTCCTCTGACTCTCATTTAGTTGCGTTGAGTAAGTCAGTTGTAAGCTCCATAATGGTGGGTGCAATGCTAAATGTTGTAATAGGGTAACCACCTCTCTCTTATAGGGAAGGCCATCCAATAATATAAATTTTTTGGATGGGGGTGGGGGTTGCAACAACAAACAACAGACGAGACAATGACAACACTAAGCGAATTTTGCCAGCCATTTTTTCCGTTGCCGTCGTTTTTCATTTTGGCCATTTAGTAGGCCAGGCTATCTTAGTGTGCGTTTCCGTTTCTCATTCAACTGTTGTTTCTTCTACTTCTTCTTTTTCGGTTTCTTGTTGTTGTATTGTTTGTTTGTTTGTTTCTTGTTTCCTTTTTCCTTTTTTTTTTTTGGCTTTGCTCTTTAGCTAAACGTCTGACCTCCTCGCGTTTGGTGGGCGTTGAAGTTCACAGCTGTTCAGTGTCGATTCGTAGCGCCCTTTTTTTTCTCTTACTGGTTTTCTTTTATATTTCCTTCATTTTGTTTTCCTTTTTTTGATAATTTGTTGACCGTCACATTTTCCGCACATTTTGCGTTGCCCAAACTAGAAGTCGGACGTGAAAACGTCTACATTTCTTTGCAGGACTTTATGACCAGCAGCAGCAGCAGCAGCAGCATCATCTTCATTCCGTACTGCACTTCATTTCATCTCCAGTTTTTTTTCTGTTTCTGTCTCTTTTCCCTTTCTTCTTATTCCTTGCCTAACTGCGCTTTTCTCCCTTTTACTCACGCATTCCATACATTATTTATTTATAGGCGCACTCGCTCTTATTTACAACGTTGTCTCTCTGATTTACACTAACTTTGCAATTGAGCTCTTGAAATTTCCCAACACTTTTGTAAACCCATTTGAATCTTTTTATAACTCTAAGATTGATATGTAACTATAAAAAACTTAAAAACCCCTTTAGGATCTTTTGCAATAGATTCTTAGATTCAAGTTTCTAATTTTCTTTAATTTCAGTCTTTAAGTAACTATTTCAACTATAGATAAGCCTATAAATCCCAAGTTTTAAATAAAAATAACTCTTAAATATTTTGTATAGATTTTCAAATGGAGTTCCTTACTTACTTTCAACACTAAAGCCTCCTCTTTTTGCTGTCTCCCTTCTTTTCTCTTAATAATTCTCTAATAGGCCTATCTTGAACAGTCCATTGTATCACTCTAAGAGCTTAGTAGGGTCATTTACATTGTCTCAAGTCTCAAGTTTCGAGTTTCTCTCGATAAGTACACCCTTAACATATTATGATGAGTGTATCCAAGTGTCGTGCTTGGATGATAGCTCATTTTGCTTGTTTTGGTTTAATTAAAACTGTTGACCGCCACAGAGTTTGAGGCCACAAAACTCTCACTGTCTTTCTAACATAAAAAAACAACAAGAAAGCTAGAGCTTCCTGGTTTCACAGTTCCACAGTTGCACAGTTTCTGGGTTTCCCAGTTTTCTAGTGCGTGGTCCATCATCATCATCATCATCATCGTCATCATCATCATCTATGCCGTTTTGTCTTTTACTTTTCCGCATCGGGTTTTTAGAGTTTCTGAACCTTTTTACAGGCGCATGTCTGTGCATTAATGTGGCTTATAATCAAGAGACCCTCTGTCACACCCCTTTTCCCCTTTTGGTCCTGCCCCTGTCCAAAGGATTTCTCTAACGCAAAAAAGTTGCCCAGTTTGAGAATCCCTGTACCGTTGTTGGGCAGCCACATCAAAGGCAAGGCCATCGTGTCCCTTTCTCCAATTTCCTTCCCATCATTCCCATCATATAAATGTGAAGGCATGAGACAATGAAGAAGACAAGTCTCTCCATCGATTGTGGTCGCATTATTGTTTATGTTGGTTCCATTTCATTTCGCTGAATGAGCTCAACAGCTTTTATCACACGCTTAGCTCTGCGGTTGTCCTTTATTACAAAAAAAGACACCCTGCCTCCTATTATCATTCACAGTTGCCATTGATATTTGAGTTTAGTTTTCACTCTCTTCCCTTCAGCATTTCCACTACCTCACTCTGCCTTCCAGCAACTTGTGGGTTCTGATTGTTTTTGATACTGCCAACTGAATTTATTCAGTCTTTATTTATTGATACGACTATCAAAAGTTCAAAAGAACTCGAAAGTCAGCGACATTTTAGTTTTTCTCTGCAAATGTCATTAGTTTCTGATAGTTTCCTTGGGTCTACCCAATAGTTAATACTACAGGTAGTTGATTTTCCATCACATACATCACTTACTCACTGTACTTATAATGAATAAATGACTAATTGCTAATACATTTGGACTAAATAAAATGAATCAAAAATAAAGTCTGCTTTACAGACTTTTCAAAAAGCTTAAGCTGAGCTAATACTCAACTTTTGGATTGGCTTTTGCTTTTGCTCTTGCTTTTCTTGTTGTCTAACAGTGAAAATTAACGACATTTTGCGCTTTCATTCGTTTTCTAATTTAAATTTATGTTTATGAGTTATGGCCGTTGCCCAAGCTAAAAACTGAACTGAACCTGAGCCTATATTCGCATAGTATACTCGAGTATTCTCCTCATCTCGACCCTCTTCTGCTCTTCTACTCTACTGCTCCTCAACCATTCCCACAACCCATCGAGATGGTCCAACCCGCAAGCCATGCACTTGTACAAATTATAATTATGAATTTTGGCTGCGCTCTTTGAGGTTAGCTATTAATTTTTAAGCGTAAAATGCCACAAATTCATTACAAAGTCTGAGATTAGTTTCCTGGACGAGAATAATTGCCGCAACTTTTTGCTTTTGGATGCGTAGCGCCCAATTAGTTTTGAAATATGCGCCAAGCCGAGCAATTTGATAAGACACAGCCTTGACTAATGTTGGGTTCGAGTCGAGTGATAGAATAGATAGCCTAAACTAGTAGATAGTAAGATATTAAAATAAATTCTTGATGAAAATTGGGATTTGTTTTGAGGAGAAAATTAATAAAAAGTCTAGATTGAAAAGATGAATCAGAAAACAAACTAGAACGAATTGAATGCATATACATATATATGGGTTGAAAAGGTAGGAATAGAATATCGGGTTGACTACAGTATGACAAAATAAGAAAAGTATTCTTATAAAAGTTTGACATCTAAAAGAGGTTTTAATGGTTAAAAAAAAATGTATCTACATATATGAATTTGATTAAGCGGAAACTTCTGTTGAGTTGTAGGAGTAAAGTAATGTATAAAACCAGTCATCAGAATAAATAAGTTCAAGTCAAAATGAGTCCAATTTGAACAAGTAGTACAACGGAAAAGACCTACATATTGATAAGGAATCTCAGAAGGTACACAAAATACATGACAGATAACATAAATATAGTTCTTAGTAATTTATGTGGCTAATCAAATTATGATATGCACAAAATGCTGTCAATATTTTGATATCTGCCACTTTTGGGACCCAGTTGAGTTCCCACTGTATAAATATTTCCCCCCCATTCCTCTTTTTGCTGATTATTTCTGCTGATGCAGCAAAAGTGTATGTATGAAGAGGAAGTAAAGGAATTTTGTTGTCCACCTCTGCTGTTCCTTCCCCTTTCCTGTGTGTCTTTCTGGTTTGATGCTTTGCACCGAAGAGCACTAAAACGTAAAGCAGGAGAGTAGCAAGTGTCCTTTGTGGACTACGGAAAACGCGCCCAAAACTATGCACAGAACAACAACAACAACAACATTGTGCTGTCCTTTAGCTCCGCCAGGACTTCTTGTTGTTATTGTTGTAACAGTCGAAGGAAAAAAAAATTTGAGGCAAAAGATGAGAGAGGAAAAAAATTTCATTTATTATTAAAATCACTTTCGTTGCAATGAGGATTCCAAATGTCCTATCGTTTCGTTTCTTTTTATTGGTATGCGTATGTATCTCCCTCTCTCTCTCTCTCTCTCCTTCTCTCTGTTTGCCTGTGTTGACTCTTTGCTCTGTCTCTTTCGTGTCTGTTTAGGAATTGTCTTCAACTAGCGTAGACCTTACGTAGTCTGCGAAATGTTCCTGCCATTCCTTTCAGCATTGCTTCATGTGCTCGTCATCGGTTCAAGTTGTTTTTGTTGTTACACTTACCACTTAAATGGGAAAAAGAGTATTATAACTTAGTGTCAACATAGGTACATAAACATAGAAATAATAGTATTCATATATGCTTGATAACTAACATTAACTGGTATTAATGAAGATGTTTAAAGAGACCCAAAGGTTATTTCTTCTTATATTTTAATAAAAACTATTAGATCAAGAATTTTTAAGGATATATGACACGAGGTGATTGTACACTTCTATGCTCTCAATCTACTAAAAATTGCATTACAATCGCATAGCAAATGAAGAAGTTATTTAACAAACAGTTCATGGGTTTTTTTTCATGTGCTTAAGTTCCTTACACACAGGGTATTTTGTAGTGGAGCACTCTCGGTTCTTAGTTGTTGTTGTTATCGTTGCTTTTGGATTAACAAGTGTCATATGTGGTCGTCCTCATCCTCATCCTCAGTCGCCTTGTGGTAATGGCATACACACAGCTCTCAACGCTTTGCGCTTCACTGCCTTCCGTGTCCTTTACTTCCCAGGACCTTTGCCTGCATCTCTTTCAGCCTGCTTGCCTCATTCTAATAGCCGTTGTCTACCTTTGCACATACACACACCCAAACATATTCTTCACATTTAAGTCAAGTGTGCTTTGGAGATTTTGTAGCCGCTTTAAAAAAACGATGAGAAAACTCCTTGGGCCACGTTGCGTATGCGTGTTGCTCTTTCAGTTCCTGCTTCGATTTCCTTTTTCCTCTTTTTTTGTATACACTTTTTTTTTTGGGCTGCGCAAATGTCAACGAAAGTGCAAATAAAATCTAATGTGGAAATCATTGCAAAGTTGCCTTTCCTTGCAGTACAGGTGTGTGTTTATGTGTGTGTGTGCGTATGTGTGTGTGCGTATGTGCTTAATGTCCTTGTCATTTGGTTAGTCGCACCCGCGTGAATTTGTTTTTATATCAAACATTGCATTTTATTGGTATGTCGACATTTTTGGGCAACGCATCTCTCAGCGACAATTGAAACATCGTAGCAAAAACATTAACCTGAATTTGTGTCAAATCTCAAATGCTGAAAATGATCGAATTTCCTTCATTTCCACTACTACTTCCATCATTTCTACTAGTACTTTCATAATCTCTACTACTATTTCCATCATTTCTACTAGTATTTCTATCAATTTAACTCCTTTTTTCATAATTTCGACAACTTTTATTATTTATTTATTCAAACATCAAGAATTTAAAATGTTTTCGATTGAAATCCTTAGCTTTAAGTTATAAAGACGCTTTTTCAATATTCGGTATATAAATAATAGATAAAAGAATAATCGAAAACTACTATCTTGATATAATTTATCTCAATATTATATACATATAATAAAGTGAAATGGAAAAGATACGAATATTCAGTAAAGCTGTTGCCTTATTGACTTTTAGCTTATTGGTCTCAACTTTGTGATGGGTTTAAGGGGGAGAAATCTAGATCAGAGTCTGATTCAGATTCAGATTCAGATTGAGGGTCTGGTTTTGTTCATCGGGCAATTGGTTGCACTTGCGTCGTGTTACAACTGAATATTGAATATGAAGCGATTGCTTGCCACTTTTATAAATATTTGATGTGCCACACACACACACACACACACCTGAAATGTAATGTGTGTAATTGCACACTATGTTAGCATGTTGTGGCCATATCTATATCAATATCCATATCCATATTCCTACTCCTTACTAACGGGAACTGATTTAATAAAACAACCAAATAAAAAGGAGAATGAATCGCCTAAATTCAGAAATTCATTGGCTTCATTTCCTTTCGCTGATTATCCAACTGGGCAAAATGGTGAAACTGAAGCTAAAGCTGAAGCTGTAACACAATGCCAAGAGCTTTCCCCTCTCCATCTCCTTTTCTGCTGCACCCCTTCTTGCCATGCATTATTCAGTGGAGCCGCTTCGGTTATTGTATATCGCATGGCGTTCCCGCAAATAGTTTCATTTTGTAGTCATTGTATTTTGCCGCGACTCAGCACAAAGATCTCCAACCAAAATTGGCATAAATATTTGAGCACCTTTCTAGTTGGCTGCTCCCTTTTCTCTTTCTTTAGCCTCCGCCTCCATTTCAGGCAGCTCCTCTTCAAGCTTCAATTTCATTCTCGAGAGATTATTTTATTCTCTTTAGTTTGGCTTTATTTGAAATGAATGGAATGGCAAACAATTGACTTGTATCCTTATGCATTGATTCATTTCTATTTATTTAATTAATAAATACAATCGTTATCAAAAAGTTACGTTTGAAAGGCAGAGCTATAACAAGCAAGTTACCTTAGTTAAACATAAGTACAAGCTTTGGAAGGTTTTCTTTGGAATAGTTAGTAGATGAACCGGTTTAAAGATATTGAATTTTATATTTTATACAATTTGAATTTCCTTGACTAAGGGCTGATTTCTTATTCTGCCGATAATTTTAGCATCTAGATAATTGATCTATTTAGACCAAGTATAATATATTCTATGAGAACTATCTCTGTAATCCAATCGTTGTAAAGTTCATCCTCTTTTCTATTCCTCAAGTTTTTCTCAGCATGAGGAGTTTGTTCAAAACTTTCACACTGCAACATATTCAACAATTATAGCTGATTCCAATACTTACAACGACTTCTCCTTAAAACCTCATCAGTGGTTTCCCATTTGGGCATATTTGTCAGTGTTATGCAGTGTCTAATCAGTCAGTCAGTCAGTGTTGTAAATAGTTACTAGATTGATTAGTAAAATAAACACTACAAATGATTTAAATCGAATTGAATTAAAGTGTGTCATTGCGAATGAATTTCAAATTGGATTGTAATTAACTCTTAGATACAAATGCAAATACAAATTCAATTCAATGGCCAAGAGAGAAAGAGCCAACGATGATGACAGAACGAGTTAACAGTTTATTTTGAGTACTTAAACAACAATTGAGCCCTTTTTGGATGCCAAACTCATATTTGTGGAATGTTAAGCTCAAATGTAAGCAAAAATCATTATGGCTTTGTTGCCAATTATAAACGCAAAGCCGATTTTCCGTTTCCCCCCCCCCACCCCGTTCACCCTTGTTCCCCTAGACTTAACCATTCTCCCTCTCGTTCTTTCCAAAACACAAACACATTAGCTGTATCTCTATCTCTGTCTTGCTGCATGTTGTATGTTCTGCACTGTAAATGTATCTGCATCTGCATATGTAAATGCAATCAAATTTGCAACGGTCATTTGGCCAGCCAACCGTCCAGCCAATCTAACGGCTATCATGTGGCATGTGGCATGTGGCATGGACGGGGCATTTATGTATTCATAAAGCTGCCGCTGTTGCAACTCTTGCTCTTGTTGTTGTTGTTGTTGTTGTTGCCACTGCCACTGCCACTGCTGCAACTGAATGATGTTTACCTCATAAATAAATAATTGTTAAGCGCAAATATATACACACATATGTATGTTGGTGTCGATGGTGGGAGCGGGAGCGGGGAAGGAGGCAGAGGGGATTGCTCGGTTGATAGGCGTGGCAGCAGGTGCAGATTTCCAAGCGGCAACAGACAAATTACCAACAGTCAAAAAGTAGCCAAAAATTTCTTTAGCCAACCACCCACAAAAGAAAACAACGCATACAAGAAATAAGCATTAATTAAATTCAAATCGAAATCTAAATACCCTTAAAATATAAACATTATCTTGCATAATGAATATAAAACATTTATAGGTATATTCAGTGACTCCTTATATTTTGAACTAACAAAGCTGGCAAATTTAAATAATGTAAGATTTTCAATTTATATTTAGTGTTAAATGTGCCCTAAAAAGTATGCTGTATAATTTACATTAAGTGTTAAATGTGCCCTAAAAACTATGCTGTACTTTTTACATTGTAATAGATTGCTTAATATTAGCTTAATTAAAGAGTATACAATTAGGAACTTAGAATAAGTCTAGGGCTGATAATACTAGTTATAAAAACCCATTTTGAAGTTAATTGAGTCTACAAATTAATCACTTCAGTTGAAGCAACTGGTCAAACTCATTTCATATACAGAATAAAGATAACAAATATTTAATAGCACTATTTTTAATAATTATTAGTATACATTAATGTCACAAACTGTTTTGTACAGTTGATATGCCGTTTGGAAAGGCTTAAAAAGAATAAAAAGCATCTTTTTTTTGCACAAATGTAAATCTACTTATTCACTGCACGACTACTGACTGGATGTATTCATAAGTGTGTGTGTGAGTGTGTGTGTGTGTGTGGGTGTGTGGATGTATGTGTCATTTATATGTATGTATACACATATGCATGGTTAACATTTGTGTACGCAGCTTATAAGAGGATTATACGGCCAGGCCATCAAAAGGTTGTCTGACTTTTTTTGGGTTTGAGTTTTTGGACTGCATTGGGAGTTGCAAGAACAGCTGCCACTGCGGCATGTGTTGCATGTGCAGCAACTCGCTAATTGACGACAACGACAGGGCCTAACATCGACCCTGACAACAGATGATGAAGCTGAAAGACAACTGCCCAAAAAGGAAACTGGCAACTAAACCAAATAAGTTTCACTCGAATGCCCACAAAGTGTTGCAAGCAAGCGTCTTCCAACCCAACCAGCAGACAGATGAAATGTCAGGTAGTATATCATCTTTTTCTTTTCGAGGTGGGTGCAACCACAGAGTAAAACCGCAGAACGAAAGAGAGCAGCCCCAAAAGGACCTTCAACCAGGGGGATCCTTTCTCTTCCTTTCCTCTTGATGAGAAGGTATGCCCGCTCTTGAATTAAACATCTTAGGGTACTTATTTCATCTGCTGAATGCGACCAGACATTTCATATGCAACTACACACAAGTGTTGCCCATTTAGCCTTTTCCTCCTTAAAACTGTTTAAGCCGGAAAAGTCAAAGTCAAACATAGCCTATCCTTATATCTTAATTCTTAAATTTATCTGAATTTTTGCACACAAAACCGATTGCGTAGAATGCAAATAGCAAATTCATAGCCTCTTTTAACGTAAGAAACAGGTCAATTATTTTTTAATGATGGACTCAAATGATAGCAAAAATAGATTTCTAAAATAATCCTATCATTATCGAAGTAATATGAATATACACACATAAATATGTACATTAGGGTGCACCAATTTTCTTCAGAAAAAATGGTACCCCATATTCTTAATCTACGATTAACTCTAAGATGTTTTCACGAAGATACTATAGTTCTAAAATTAATTCCAAGTCCGCTCTTTTTCAGTGCTTTTGGTTCGTTCCTGACAAAATTGATATCATCACTCTTCTTAGGACCAGGAACTTTAAAATTCCATAAAATCAAAGGAACAATTGTCCTTAAAACATAATTTTCGTCCTTGCATGGATAATTTCATGAATTGATTCTGATAAGAAAGGTCTCAAAGAAATCGTTAAGATCAACGCTATATCGAAATATGGAATTTGGACTTAAACAATTTCTTGATTATATTTTATTGATGTAATTCACATTTGTTGGTTCACATTACTCTTCTGCAACAGCAATTGCAAAACATGTTTTCTAAACATGTTCCACATTGAATTGTACAGATTATTTATGATGTTGATAACAATGCAAGTAAAGAGATAAGAATTTGAAAGCTCTGGCAACTTACGTAATGAAAGTTTATGAAAGACCAATAACACTGAAGAAATTGTACAAAATTAAATTTCCAATTAAAATGTTTTCAACTAAAAAAGCGCGGACTAGGAATTCATTTTAGAACTATAGTATCTTCGTGAAAACATCTTAGAATTGACCGTAGATTAAGAATAGGGGTGCCGTTTTTCATTTTTTTCGGGCTCATATAAAACGATGCACCCTAATGTACATATATGTATGTATATGTTTTTAATATAAAAATGCTTCTCGTTTTTCTGTCAAATTTTTACCTTGGTTTTTCTAATATTTTCCTCTTTTTTTGTTTGATTTGTCCTTTTTTTGTGACATCACTGCTACACACACACACCAATGCACATGTATTTATACACACTTGTGCTAAACCAATTTGTCTGGCTGCTTGCGGTGTGTGCACACTTTGGGATGTGTCTGTGCAGTGTGTGCAGTGTTTGTAGGTGTGTGTCAAGCTGTGTTATTTGAATGGTCCTATCGAATAGTTGTTGCCACATTTATCGATAGTTTCCCCTACACAGAGAAAAAAAACACGTACTAAAATTAAGTACGAAATGCATTGAAATAAGTATTTTTAGTACTTAAAATAAATACTTGATTTAAGTACGAATTACTTAAAACAAGCATGAAAATACTTGAATCAAGTATAAGTAGACTTGTTTCGAGTAAAAGTAAACTTGAATCAAGTATAATTCGAAATATACTTAAATTGAGTACGAAAATACTCAATATAAGTTCGGAACCCGGGTTCGAACCCCACCAGCGGCATTAATTAAATAGTATTTTTTAATGTTTTGCATTCTGTTTTGAAATTTTTCAAAATATTCCTTGGATATAATTACATTTTAACAAATAAATTGTTGTCTGTCATTTGTCCGTCAATTTGTATGTCTGTGTCAGCCTGTCGTTCTGTGTAGAATATATAGGTTTTTAAGTCTACAAGAAATTGTTTACATCGTAGTTCGCTAGATAGAGTACCCGACTCTGAAGCTGAGGTCCCGAGTTCGAATCCCATGTAAGTCAGGTTATTAAAAAAACAAACAACAATGTTATTATTAAATAAAAACGGTAATATACATAAAATTAAATTTAATAACTTATTAATAAAACAATACAAAAATTTAATAACAAATAAAAAAATAATAATAAATAGATATTATTTCAAGTACAGAAGATCTTAATTCGTGTGCAAGAAAACTTGAACTGAAATCGGAAGTTCTTATTTTTCGAGTTTTCAGTACTTGATTCAAGTATAAAGTGTACTTAATTCAAGACTACAAACTTAAAAATCGTACATGAAAATCGAACTTGAAATAAGTGCGTGGTCCTCGAATATAGTAATTCCGTACTTGGTTCGATATCAAGTTCGAATTGTTGAGTTTTAAGTACGAAATACTTGATTATTTTTCTCTGTGTAACGAATAAAAACATTTCACTTTAAATTTCACACATATTATGGTTTATTTTTACATACACTCACATTTTTCATCTTATTCGCTTTGGAAACTCCTCAAGCTCCCCTCTGGGAGAAGGCAGAGGGAGTGGCCACATTACAACTGAGCAGCTGCTGCGTCTTTGCTTTTGTTGCACATTTGTAGAGCAGCAAAGGGTGTATATAAAGATATAAAAAAGCCAGAGTTATATTCAAATTTATGAAAATCAAGCGGAGTTTTTTAACAATATGAATATCTTCAAAAATGCATTCAAAATTAAAAAATTGCGTGTATATATAAAAAAAAAAAAAGCAAGAGTTGCATTCAAATTTATGAAAATATGAATATCAAACGGAGTGTTTTTTAACAATATCCTCACAAACGTATTCAAAATTAAGAAATTGCGTAAATTTCGTGTGTGATAATGCTTATTTTCGAACCTCTCTTCCGAGTCTTTGACATATTTAAACCTACCATACCGGCATACATGTGGTATACTTGATATTATTAATGTTGTTTAACATAGCTGTTGAAGCCTTTTTTTGCCGAATGTTAATCAGTTCTTTTGAGTTACTTTGAAGAGAGTGTCTAAAAATATTTGTAGTGTATGTACTTGATTTCTTCAATTTTGGTTTTGGTTTCATTGTCAGCATGAAAATCCATTTAACTTACAATTTATTTTAAAATTTCTATCCAATTGATTTTTTGATTTCTTGAATGTTTCTTAAGTGAGGGTATCTCTTTTGGGGCTGATTTGATTTTGTAGACCCGTTGTAATTGTTATTGTTGTTGTTCTTCTTCCTCTTTTTGTCAAAATGGGAAAGTACCTCATCTGGAGTTGGGGTTAAAGTCATAGTCGGCACTTTCTTCGTCTGCAAGGCTCATAAGAAATTCATATGTATTTCCGCTTCTGTGATTTTTGATTCGGTAATTAAAATGCAACTGAGATTGCGCTACACACACACACACACACGCACACACATGTATCTAAAGAAGTTTGTGACAGAGGAGGTGTGTGTGTGTGGCACATTTGTGCTGAGCTCAAAAGCATTTTTATACCCTATGCGGGTATTTTAAGTTTGTCTTAGGTATGTAACACCAAAATACATTTAATTTCTAAATTCTGCTCCATTCTTAATATGGAGTCTAATACAGAGTCCCACTTAAGATTAAGATTAAATAATCCTTCAATTTTTTAATAATAAATCAACGGATTTTTTCATACTTCAAGCAGAACCTTCTTGGGGTTCAGGAGTCGATTACTTTATCTTGAATTGATGACACGGGGTATTATAAGGTTGCGCCCGCTCTCCTGTTATGTGTTTTTCATTTGCTATGCTTATATTTGTTATTGTTGTTGTTTGTGTTTTCAGTTTTGTTGATTTACTCTGCACACACACTGGAAAACTTGTAAGTTACAAAGAGGGACTGTTATGCCAGGTGTTCAATTGCTAAGGTTACTCGCTTGGAGAGAGTGAAGTGAGAGGGAAGGGAATCTGTCTGTTTCCTCTGATTGCTTTAGCGCATTGTGAGCCGAGCTTTGATTACTCCAATGGTTTCTAAGCACCTGGCCAAATGCCCCGGCACGGCCAAAGCAAATGCAACAGTCGCAAAACGCATTATCTGCTTCAAATGCCAAGTGGACACAAGAAGTGGCAGCAAAAAGATGGAAAAACTCGGGAAGAAGGGAAAAAAGGAAAAAAAAAATACATTCTGCAATTTCATTTACAAAAGTTTATCTACAAGTGCGCGATTGCCCGACTAGGGGGGCAGTTACACTGAGAAAAACTAAAAGGAGCGAGGGAAGTCAACAGACATCAGGCATCAGGAAGGCCCGACACAAACTCTCATAGCGTGATAAGGAGAGAAGAGAAGAGAATCAAAAAAAAAAAACCTAGAAAAACGAATGGCATCAAAGAAGAAAATCAAATATTGCTCGAGTGCCACTGGCAGCAATCTGCAACAACAAGCTGGAAAAGCAGAAGAGAAGGAAGAGTCGCGGTTTGCCGTGTAAGAAAACATGCAGATGGTCCGTCAAAAGTTTTGGCTGTAACTCGCGAATGATAAACCGCAAAAGTAGCTGAAGAAGCTGGCCATCAAAAGGGAACAGTTCAACTGGCAAACGTCTAAAGGAGCGCAAAGAGTCGAAGGGAGAAGCAGAGAGAGAGAATCTAGGGAGGAGAGGAGCAGAGCAGAGCAGGCAACAGAGCAGGGGACAGCGGCTGTCTTTCGAGGCGAACGAGTTTATATGATTTTGATGAATTTCCGTGGCAACGACGCCAAAATGAAAATGAAAATGAAAATGTTCCAACAACGCTCAAGTGAGAAAGGAGGATGGGTGTAAAGGGAGTGGTGGGCTGGGGTGGGCTAGGGCTAAGGAGGCGCTCCTCGATAAGTAGCAGTTAGGATTTTGCTGCTTCAACATCCGCGGTCCAGAATGCGGCAAGGAGAACAAGCAGGCTACCTGCTTTGAGTTTAATATTAGAAATTGCAGCCAGGATGATAAAAATCATTGGAGATGGCGGACAAAACGTTGAGCCGGAAGGGGAAGTGCAGGGGATATTAAGAGGAGAGAGAATTCCGGGTCGCGACTACAAGCTACAAGTGGAGCGACTCGCACTGGCACTGCAAAGCAATTTCCTGCAATTTAAACTTAAGAAAAATAAGGAAGCGTCTTTGATTTCCGTGTGAAATGATGTGCGCGCCTCGCGATTACAACAACAACAAGCGGCAGGAAGAAAAAGGAGCAGGATCTCGGGGATCAAAGACAGAGGAGCACACCACCTGAGAGTGAGTCAGTGGAATCAAATTTAATGAAGATTTAAGTTGATTTGATTTATTATTTGCTCCCACAATTCCCATCTTCCTTTCCACCTTCAACATTCTATTGGATTATTATTGTGACCACTCTGATTGCCAATTGCATTCTGAGGTAATCATTTTTCTTCAACTCCTGTGGACTCTTCTCCAAGCGAATCATAATATTGAGACACTCGTCAGAGACCGCAGAGATATTTATTTGTTTCAATTAATAGAGATGTAAATTAAAATAGAGAGAATACGCTGGCGCGTAATCTAATTTATAACTAGCTCTCATATGACAAAATAACATCAAAAGAACTCACAATAGCACTTGTCAAAAGATCCTAACAAGGTACAAGATGTTCAAGGAGTTCAAACCACCATAACTTTCAAGAAACTAAACTCCGCGGTGTCAGGAGTTCGGTAAATTGACCTTCTTTTCAGAAGACACCCAAAATGTTTACATCGGTTGCATAATTTGTCTACAACTTAGTTCAAAGTAGGTAGTTTTGGTAAAAATGTGCACATTTGTGAACGATCTCGAGAGACTGTACCGCCCACAATTTTTACCTGATTTAACCTGTGGAGAATTCTCTATCGGATGCATTAATTACATATATTATTGCTGCCATTGAAAAAATGATTTTTACAACGCGACACGCCCTAATTTCCCCACTGTGCGTCGTAACTGAAACTGCCCACCTAAATCCATCTTAAATCTGTTTTCTATAATTTGGAAAAAGAATTTTCCGAAATGTTTTCGATTTTGAAAGATATGTCAACTTAATATTACTATTTATTTTACGAATCGTATGCTCGTACTCTTAATTCATATTATAATTATGTTATGTGTGTATTCTAATTAATATAATAAAAGAATATATCTATTCCATTAATTAATTAGTGATATTTCTTAAAAGTTAAGTACACTCTTGTCTTGGAGTTAATACCTGGATCTCTATATTTTTCTGTCTTCTGTTTCGTTGCTTTGCACTGCATATGAGGCAAACAAGAGTTAACCAGCTTAACCATTTTCATCTCTATAAGGATGGAGTCCTTTGTTCTACTTTGTTAAATGCTTGTTATCTCTTGTTTTAGGGAGAAACTTTGGCTTTCGTTTCGTTGCCATTTAGAGAACTGCATGACGTTACTTTCGAAGAGTCCCCTTTTTTATGCGCTTTTTTTTTTTGTTAAGGGGAGAACGACATTCATTCCAATCAGGCAGCTGGATACCGATATAACGTTTGTAGGCTCTGCCATGCTAGTGCCAAAAATTTCATGTATCGCATCTTTTTCTCCATGGTTTTTGCCTTGTTTTCTTCTTCTTCTTCTTCTTCTTGTTTCCTTGTCTTTACTTTTTATACCCTTGCAGAGGGTATTATAATTTTGTCACGAAATGTGTAACGCATTGAAGGAAGCCTCACAGACCCCATAAAGTATATATATATATTCTTGATCAGGGCGACGAGCTGAGTCGATATAGCCATGTCTGTCTGTCCGTCTGTATGTTTATATGCAAACTAGTCTCTCAGTTCGTCTTTTTGCTGCACGCAGTACATTTGTCGGAACTGACCGGATCGGACAACTATATCATATAGCTGCCATAGGAACGATCGGTTAAAAATCAATATTTAGGATAAAAAACATTTTTGTTTCCTAAAAAACCTTAGTTTAACTCACAGATTGTGTGTTTGGTAGAATTTTAAACAGCCTGTCCAAATTTGGCGCAAATCGCATTACTATTTAAACGATCGGTTCGAAATCAACATCTAACAAATTTTGTAAAAAAAATCGGACGGCTTAGGGTATCCAAACTTTGGCTCGGCAAAGTTAGCTTGCGCTATATTTTATTTGTTGTTTTGTCACATTTCGGAAATGTTTGCGTCCAGAACAGCAGTACGAGGAGAAGGAGGAGGAGTAGGAGCTGTTCCTTGGTCTGCCCAAAATGAAATGCCTGAGGGCAGTAAATTCAAGCGTCAGGAGGAGTAGCCGGATGGCAGGAGACGACAACCGGGAGGAGCCCAGCCACGTGGTGTTCGGAGTATTTACCGCCGTGTGCATAGTTTGCAAGTCTGCGCGACCGTCGCGACACCTGCAGGAATGACCAGGACCGGGGATAGAAGAGACTCCACGGTTCCAGGGTTCTACGGCTACATGGCCACTAACAACATCAAAAAGTGCCAAGTGCCAAGTGTTTGCCTTGGTCAACGCCAGCGAAGCCGAGCTTGCTATGGACACTCATTTTTTTTCTGCACCTCTGTTTTTCTATTTTTTTTTCCCACCGTTTTTGGCGCTGTGACATTTTTTTTGGGACTCGTTCCCCTCTCCTTCTCTCTCGCTCTCTTCCTCTCAGCAGGATGCCGGTTACGGTATACAGATCCCAGACCCGTGGCCTAATGTCCTCACCGTACGTAAGAGTAAGTTTTTTTTTCTTTTTTATTTATTTATTTTTCTTTTCATTTTTTTTTTTTAGGTGCACTTGTTGGGCTACTCTTTTATGCACATCGATTTTCGCTCAGTGCTTTTTATTTGCCGTAGTTGCGACAGCCGGACAGCTAGCTATACGGCTGTTTGTTTGTACGCCGTTTGTTTATGTGCCGTAACTGGGCAGGAAGTTTTTAAAGCGACATTTAACAGAGCAGAGCTATAGCCAAAAGTGCTTAGACTCCAGTTACGAGGCTTCACTGATCAGTTTCAGTGAATCAGTTTCATATTAATAAATGCTGTATTTCCATGATATTTAATTAGTTGCTTGTCATGGAATCATTTTCTAAATCTTATTAATGAAATGCTTAAAACTATTATTTATTAAAATAAGAGTTTTTCCTTGAGTCAATTATTTATAGTCTTTATATATAAATCGATGTGTCCTGACTTATTCACTTATTTACTGACTCATCATCGTAGAGCCGAAATGGTAAGAGCTACCAGGCTGAAATTTTCACACAACATAGCTGAGAAATAAATATCGTGCAATTATTATATATTTAATTGTGTGATTTAAGATTGCATTTTTCAGCATTTTACTGAACTGTGATGTGGCTCTGATTGTTTTAAAGTAGAGTGATGGACGATTCCAATTTTGTTTTGATGCAATTTTTAATTGTAAAGTCGCTGGAAGTCTGGCTGATTATTTAATACAAGTGTGCTATACACATTTCTAACAACTGTGATTATGCAAATTGACTTAGTTTGTGTTAATTGTAAATGCTTATACATAATACTAACTTTATAAATTACCAAGTTGTCGATAATTAAAATACTTATATGGTGTCTGTGTCGAAAAAGCATGCATGCGTTACTCAACACTGACTTGCAGTCAGGCACTTTGTGAACACGCCTTAATCGGTTTTGAGACACTTTCAGTTCCTTTTGGGGCGTCTCCATTGCCAATTAATAAAACTATTTTAGTTGTGTAACAAAGTTAGCCAAGTTCTGCACATCATACCCCGTTCACATCGTGATCCCACAGTTGGCATAGTTTGATTGTCGACATTTTGGGAAAAGTGGCGAAGGCTTCTTCTGCATGCCGTCAAATCGAGCGACAAAGTCGAATGCACTTTGGATATGTGTGTGTGTGTGTGTGTTTGTGTACATATAGAGTATCCATGTATGTAGTGCATTTTGCAATATTGCATATTGTGAGACGCACTTAAATTCAATTAAGCTACAAAGGCAGTTACACAAAACCGAAGCAGCCATCCAAAGGACCACACGCGTCCAAAACGAACCCAGGACCAGCAGCAGGACTAGCACCATTACCATGACGAAGGAGATGACTGTGATGACGACACCGACGATGTCGTTTTAGAAGATGGAAGATGGAAAATGTTGTGCCAACGCTGGTTCCACTTTATGTCGTTGCCCTTCAAGCGCTCATTCATTCATGCACCAATTCGCTCAACCATTCAAACTTGCACTCATTCAATCATAGCTCATGCTCTTGCTTTTACTCTTGTTGTTGTAGTTGTCGTCACTTGTTTGAAATGAGCGTGTTTACCAGCATATCGAATACTTTGTGATTAGTACTCACGAATAGCCAACAGGTTTGCTTCTGAATCCTTCAAACGATGATCCTTAGCTTTTCTTTCCTATTTTTTACCTTGGGCAATGCTGCTTTTAGGCTATTATTTTGTATTTCGATGTGGAAAAACTCTTTGAATTTAAAAGTTTAACTATAGTTAAAAGTGTATATCGCAAAATACTTATCAAAATATTATAGGTTCGTATGTATTGGATCCCTGTAGAAAGCATCTTTTTAAGCTCCACAAGATTGTCAAGTTCTTAAGTATATTTGTAGCTTTGTATGTAGAAACTCAAAGTTACAAAAGTCGATTTACTTAAATATTTTAGAATGGCCCACAATAGTATTAAAATCGTATCTTAAAATATTTATAAAGTCTTTGGAGTCTTTTAAAACTTTGGTAAAACTGAAATGTGAATGTTTTTACATCAAAAAACTGTTTTAAATAATATAAAAAACTATTAAGCACATAAAGAAATTTAAAAAACACCTTTTAGTATTGTATTTAAACTTTGATGAAACTAAAATAATTATAATTGGAAGATGAACAACACATTTAAATTATATGCTTAGACTTTCCATGAATTCCTTTGGGAAATGGAAAAGCGTAAACAAATGTCGATGCTTCCTGGAAAGTATTTTCCATTTAGTTTTTTAGTGTTGTCTGCGTGCATGGTAAAAGCCTGAAAGGATGAGGAGTTGCAGGGATGCAGAACTGAAGGACTGGATGTATGGTTAGATGGTAAGTTGGTTATCTGGTGCGAGATGGAATAGGACATGCAAGAGTTTGGAATGGGGGGGGGGAAGGAAGGAAAGAATGAAAAGGGGAATGGGAAGGGGCTTACAGTTAGTTTGGCGTGGCACTCTAATTTCATTTGCACGCTTTTCAACGCTGTTCAGCTTCAATTGAGCTCCATTTAAATGTTTTTCTAGGTGTCCTGGTCGAATGCTTGACTGCCTGGACAAGCCATAATATGAAAGGATATCTCTCTATCTATGTACAATGTACACACATACATATAAGTAGTCTGTGCTACCAGCAGAAACAAAGCATAAACCTGAAATAACTCGCACTTTTGTAAGTAGGAAAAAGGATCTTTGTCTGTATCTTTTGCATCTGCAGTTGGAACTGAAGCTGATGCTGATGCTAATCCTGATGGAACTGTTGCTGCTGCTGCTGCTGCTGATGATGATGATGATGATGCTGGTGGCATCGTTTGCTATGTACAACTAATTCCATTAAAGCAAACTCTAAGTTGATTTTCAATTGACTCCTCATTTTGTGAGGCATGGTGGAGAAAGGGCAGGGGACGGAGTCTGCGCTGTCAGCAATCAACATGTTCAATTGAGCATATCCTGGCCAGGGCCTGTACTGTCGTGTAGTGTCTTGTCCTGGCAATGCGACGCAATGTGATTACCCCGATGCTATTTCGTACACACACGGACCAGCAGTAGCATCTACGGAGCATCATCATCACAAGGACATCGTCCTTGTCCAGCAACTCGGCGCCCGTTGGGTTGCCTTTTACATTTCATTGGATTTTATGCGTTTTACTTTATGCTGATGTTTTTATTATTAAATTTCCTTGAATTTTCATTTACATTTTTTGTGTTTCGCTTCGCTAGGTTGTGCTTAAGCCACGCCCCCTTCTTCTGCCTCTCTCTCTCTCTGCCAACTCTCACTCTCTCAGTCTCTCGTGCTGATGACTCCACTTCATTTTCACACTTTTCATTCAATTTATCGCATTTCGCAAATTGAGTGTCGCTTTCCTTAGATGTTCTCAGCTCTGTTTTGTGCCTGCTCTGCCTTCAGTCCATCCTCCATCTTATTCCTTAAGGATACGCAAACAGTTGTGCTCCTGTTTCCATTTACATCTTATCCTGCAAGCTGTTTTTTTGCTCAGCTCACTTAATTAGCCATTTTAAGATCTCCGATTGCGAGTCGCTTTCGCACAACAATCAAATTACCTTCAACAACTACCAATAGACATACATTTAGATATCAGTTTCAATCTGGTATCGTTAATAAATTTCATTGTGCATGGTTCCCGGTTTCCCTTTCACAATTATAGAGCATACTTTTTAGGGCTGACAAATCAAATATACAAGTTTTTGTGGACTTTCATTATAAACACTTTTTCAAAAACATTCTTATCACTTAATATTATATAATAAAATCTAAAACATTCTATAGCTCTTGACCATTGCCTTAATTTCAAAACCACCATTACATAGCATACTTATTGGGAAAGGTAGGTCGGAAAATAAATTTTATAAACATTTCCATGCACTTTTTTGAATGTTCCTGAAATTTATTTGTTTATTTAACTCCCAAAACCTATATTTTATAAAGAAAGCTATGCTTTACTTCATTTAAGAAAACTGCTTAAAGTATGGTAATTGTTTTTTAATTGTAAAATTATAGTAAAGTGTAAATTAACACAAATTTATAAAGCAAAATATTTTAAACCACTCGCAAATTGTTAGTAAATTTCAATCTGTCTTTATTGCAAACTTAATTTGAAATGTTTATGGAGTTTCACTTTCGTAACAAATCGTGTTTAACCTCAGTTTTTATATAAATAATAGTAGAAATATCACAATGGCCCAATTACACACGACCTCAGCCCCCACTTTATACTTTCCCCACCCACTTTTACATCCAGTGCCAACTCCCATTCCCAACCAGAGTTGCCATCGCTGCAGTTCAATGTAAATGACCCAATGAGGTGGCCTTTAGGGTTTGCAAGAGAGAAGAGAGTAGGGGAGGTGTGTGTACTTTTGTATATCGCTAGCTTTGCTTTCAACACCTTCAGCTGCTGCTTCACCCACTCCGACCAACCCATTTTCGCGTTCCAATTCATTTTTCAAGCCTTTCCCCCAACCATTAAAGCCCCCATTTTCCAAATTTCCTCCCCCTTTACTGCCATCGCCCGCTTTTCCCCATTTGGCAGCGCCTTATGCACGGTTCATTTTTGGCAGCTCATGAATATTCATGGACATGAACGCGCAAAGGCCTGGCAACTAGCTATCTGGCGGCGTCAGCATCATAGGATGGAGAGCTGGCAACCCTAGTAGTGCCGTACTCTACCCCATTTTCAACCCATACCCTAGCACATTATGCAAGCCATATTTTTTAGTCCGCTCGCCACGTTTACAAATTGTTCACGCCCTGCATTTAGTCTGGCAAGGAAGATGGACAGCAAACGCAACCACAACTAGTCCTGGCAACAAGAGAGAGAAAGAGACAAAGACGCTCTGCGGTACGGCAACTGTTTATTGTGGAAATCTCTCTCCTCTTAACTCTTTTCACTGTCATCCTCTCTTATTCTCTATCGCTAAATTTGATGGGGATTTTCAGTAGAGCTGCTTGGTGATGGTTGCTCCTGCTGTACCTCTTCCTGATGTTGCGGTACCTCCTCCTGTTGCTGCGGTACCTCCTCCTGCTGTTGTTGCTTCTCGTCATCTTTGGGCTTGGTCACCGCAAATTTCTTAGTCCAATAGCGTGCAATCTTATCGTGCTCCTTACGATTGCATTTGTATTGTTCGGCAATGCCCATGACAAGCGGATCATTTGGATTGCATTCACCGATTAGCACCCAAATTGATAGCAGTATCTTTGCAATGTTCAACACTGGCGACCAGCGTTCGTTGAGCACATCTAGACAGATGATACCGCGACTATCCACATTGCAATGATAGATGCGGGTCACAAAACGTATGTGTGGCGGACGGAATGGATATGCAATTGGAAAGCGTATGTCCAACTTAAAGATTCCATCCTCATAGACGGTACCGATCGGACCGTTCACCGTGGCTCTCCAATGAAACAGATCATCCTTGTATATCTCGGCACTACAATTTGGCGGCGGATTCTGTGTAATCTCGCTCAATTCCCGTTTTATCCGCATCACAGGGCCATTCAACTGTTGAACTTTTAAAGTATCAGTATCAGTACAGGTACCAGTACCGCTTTCCTCTTGATCTCGCACATGTCCCTGGCTTGTACTCGGTTCATTCTCATCACCAGCTGGCGTTACCACATTCCCTGTCTCCTCTTCCGCATCCAGCTTGGTCTTCGATGGAGACACCAGGCTCGATGACTTGCTGGACATGCTTCTGAGTCGTAAATTAAACGGTTGTGCAATTTGGAAAATTTGTTTCTTTTGGAATTTTTGTTATTAAAATTTTGATATTGCTTTTCGCTACGGTCGCAACATTATAAATCGGAGCTGATTTTAGTCACCACAGTTACTACAATGAACCGTAAATTCTAAACCATTGTAGTTTTCAAACTTTTCCAGTAAAAAAAAAAAAAAGACAACTAAAGCAATCCCCAAATGATGAAAATGGTGACCATATATTACACATATATATTATATTCAAAATCGTAGGTTCTTCTTCCGTGATTTATAAAAACATTTAGAGAATAAAGCAAATAATGAGCACAACCTTAGTAAGATTTGGGTAATCGAAGAAAAATATTAATAAACTAATTATCTGTACAGATAAATTTAATTAATTTTAACCTTAATCATAATTTCAGCTTTCAAATGATACAGGGCAATCTGAAAGCATGGCATAACCTCACAAAAACTTGATCAAAGTTATAAAAATTGAAATTTTTTTAAGTGATTTTTTTTTTACTATAGGACAGGCTCTAAAATCTTAGAGACTTTCAAGATCTGCTTTTAATATTTAACAATATAACAGTAACCTTTGCTTAAAGTTAACTTTATAAACAATGGTAATGAAAGATAGACAGGATGTATTCAAAATGATTACAGAAAAATCAACATTTATTTATAAAAATGTAGAATTTTGGATTAGTTGTGGTAACCACAAACTTGCAACAATTTGAGGCAGAAGCCGGTTACATTTTATGGCTAGCAAGCACTTCAATCGCGTGGCTTTAAGTGCACGGGGCAAGTGAAAAGCAATTTTCTGCTGACAATGTCATCAAACTGGTCACTTCCAAGTGATAGAGGAGAGAGCGGACAAGGGGAAGAGGGGCAGAGGGGAGATTGGAGGTAGTCCGCCCATTCGCTGTATCGCCAACAACGCTTGCTTAAACAAGTCAAACGTTAATGAACTTAAAGAAATTAATTAAAGTGCCACACAGAGAGCGAAAAAGATAGAGTGAGAGAAAAAGATACACATGTGTCTCATCTCAATGTGTGTTGTAGGTGTGTGTGTGTGTGTGTGTGATGGGTGTGTGCTGTGGGTGTTCAGCTTAACGCCTGCGACGCCTTTATTGAAAACGACATCCGGTTTGGCCATCAAGCGACGTCATTGGCCGCTGGGCGGACGCTTGTCGCAAAGTAAATGCAATAAAAGCAACACCAACTAATAGAAAAAGTTACAGTTAAGCAAACATGACTGCGAGAGATCCTGCACATATTCTGAAAAGATAGCCAGTCAAAAGTAAAGAGACATCTGCTAAATTGATATATTCCTTACCCTATGGTAGAGGAATTCGTACTTCTCGACATGTGGGCAAAGAAATTGTATCAGCTCTTAATAATATTGATCAAGAATATATGTACAATGGAATATACTTGATGGGATTGGAGATGTCTCCATATGTCTGCTCAATACACCCTTTGTACTTTTTAAGGTCAGGGTCCAGAAAGGTATTGAGCATACGGGGGAGAAGCCCAAGGTGTGCTCAGTTGGTAGGTGGGCGTGTCAATGGCAACATACCAAAACAAAGTATGAAATACCAACTATCAGTACACCCTGTAATCCGATTAAAACACATCATCTCTTTAGTTAATCAGTGAAATGCTATATTCGGTTCAGCCACATACATATCTTCTCATTCTCGACCAGCTCCGTATGGATACTACAATCGCATTCAGTCCAATTAAGATCACCAATATACTCAAGATGATGGGTTTCCAGTTACTTCCAGTTTCCAGCGCCAATCTCAGGTACCACAATAGAAGCAACAAGAGTGGAAAACACAATGCCACCATCGATGTGAAGATCCACTTGGCATACGGTATACAGGGATATAGATTCAGCACAAAACCCCAATAGATACGAGTTACCTCAATAATTATAGTCATCAAATAAGCCAACAATTCGATGAGTCCATAACGTTGCTTCAAGTACAAATCAAAATGATTTATACACAAGTCATATTACAATTTTCTCCAACTTACGCAAAGGACAATGTAGAGCAGATATGAAAAAGCCCATGTGAATCCTATAAACATTTCGATCTCCAGCATTATTTGCAGCAAAAGACTCGAACGTACCGGCATCACAATATTTGGCATCTTGCTTTCAATTTTCCAAATTGAACGAATGACATGCTCTGTCTGTCTACAGAATTATCGATGGCTAATCGATACCTGCTTTTGACTTAATAGAGCATCGATATAGCAAGACAAATTTGAACATCTTGTTCTTGTAGATATTATAAGTTCCAAAAAACAGCATATATTTATTAAATATCATATTTAACGGCTTATTAATAGCTTCACATTCTGCATATTGCAATGGAAACTTTCTGCTCCATTTGCCAAAACTATTTCTACTCAAATGCCTATCGATAGATTATCGACAGCTGCAAAGTGTTTAATAAATTTAAAAATTTTAAAACATCCGTAGCGCAAAAATCAAAAAGATAAGCTAAAGTATATACCCTTTAAATGTATATGTAGCATATATGCAGGGTATAAATATATCCACATGTTAAATATTGTGCGCTCATTTGTAGCCAATGTACCGGCGTGTCGTCCATGGCCAGTCCATGGTCATGAACATTGCGACGATATTGCGCAAAATTAACAAATGAGCTCGACAAACGCACGGACAATGAGTTTCGCGGCAGTCCTCGATGAGATTGGTATCCTGGTACTTTGAACATACGAAACACTTCTCCAATCCAAGAGCTGGCGACCGTTTGCGTGTCAAACAGTTTCTGCACTCTCAGCTTTTATTGAATTCCATTACAGTTTCATGTCAGTCAACCGAGAGCGACGTTCGTAAACGTCATCATAAAAGGACGCCTGCACTGTTGTCCTGCCCAGACTCCCTTCTACCCGGACAAGCATCCTTAACGACCCCTTTGGGTTGTTTGTCCTGTTTGTACAGCCACACAGGCCAAAATAATGAAAAGACATTGAAAGTACGCTAGGGCCTGAAATTGACGTTGTTGTCATTAATGGGAAATTGTTTTAGATTTCCCTATATCCATTAAAATGTCCATCCGGTTAGTCAAGCCAATTGCCTGTCCAATATGTCCAAGATGTTGACAACACTGTTGTATTTCTTATTTAACAACATACTTACCAACAACATGAATAAAGTCAAGTAACTAAAAATAAAAATGTTTGACTAATATAAATATATATACCACTATATATCCTAGAAATTTTACTGAAACTCTATGTGACTAGCACGAGAATATAAAGGAAGCAATACTGTAGCGTTTATTATTATATATTTATTATTCATCGATATTTCGTTATTATATCAAAATATCAGCAGCCCTAGCTTTGAGTGTCAATACGTACTGCTTTATTCAAAAAGTCTGTGTACAATAACAACAAATTTTACAAATACAAAATTTTACAAATTTTATATATATAAATAAATCTAGTATGGACAGTCCCGGACCCTCTGATCAGTCGCTTATATGTGGAAAGCACTTTGGGGTATACAGCTGTTATGGCTGCAGGTGCTTTTTCAAGTGTAGTGTGTACGCAGGGGTCTCCCGTACCATTGCCGACGAGAAGGAAACTGCGAGATCAATTCGATTTCGAGGAAATTTTGTAGAAATTGTCGTTTCAACAAGTGCATCGCACGTGGAATGAGATTTGAGTTAGAATGACACACAGCAAACGAGCCAAATATCACATACAACACAAACGGAACAAGTATCGTTATTAATAATGGTCGTTGTTGCATTCAATAAAACACTATATTAACATGTCCTCTGGGCGGGATGTTAAACACACTTCTATCTTTTGTTATTCATTTTGCAATTTGTGTATGTGTTTTCACGAAGATTGTGAAAAGTGCGGGAATTGACTATGGTTAAGTAATCATTTAAATAATAATTCTTCAAATTAACGTTAAGTGTAGTGATGTAAATGATCTAATTTTTTGGAGCACAACATGACAGAAGGCCCATACTCATAGTAAATGATAATTCTGTATTGTGTATTTTCCTCTGACTGAAACTGGCCTGTCCAACAAAACAAAGCAACTGCTGATGACAGCGGCAGTTGCTCCTCCGTCTGACAAAATATCTATGTAGCTTTGGATGTTTTGTGTCCAACATGCGGGTTGTGGACTCATCCAGATCCAGTGCGGTGATAATGCCACACTGAAATGGAAATGGAAGAGTCGAAAGCAAAAGCCTAGCCGAGATTAGTTAAACTCCTCTCTCTTGTACTTGAGGGTGGAAGAAGGAAATGGAAGGGATGCGATGCTGTGGCAAAAGCCAGACAAAAGATTCTTATCCAATTTTGCTTTGTGCAGCTCTTCCTTTTGTAGCTGATTTGCATCTAAAAAGTAAGTAGTACCTACTACTCTTAATACTAATCAAGCTGTTACTCATACTATCACTACTACTAATGCGGCTATGTGAAAAGATTATGTGCTTGGAACGCTTAGAAAACCCTATATGTACAAACATATAAACATCCTCAGTCAATTTAGCCATGTCCATGATTTTTGTAAAATAGATTTCAACCTTACATAACTTCGCCAAAATCGGACCGAGTTTTATGCGGAATGTTATTTTAATTATGGTTTGACCTATATACATACATATGTATTGCTTCTGCATTCAAATATATGTAGTTCATTTTCAAAAATGATTTTTCTCAATTTCTTGGATTTGTAAAAATTAATTCATAATTTTAATTTTTTAATTAACTCCTGATACCCAAATAAGTAAAATTAACACTTTTAAGCTGTCTCTTTCAGGATGTTTATAATTTTTTGTGGAAAGTTAAAAAAAATGAATTTGTAAAAGTATTCAGACTCTTACAAGGTGTTTGAAGAGCTTAGAAGTCTTTTTAATCATGATTTGCCCACAAAATTTCAATAAGACTCAATTTCCTTAAACTTTACACAAACAATTTTCTTCTCCTTTTAATATTTCCACCAAAATTTGTTATTATTAAGTTGAAAATTATAAAAATGTAACCATAAATACTGTTACTCCTACTACTACTATTTGCTGTGTATATATGTATAATAATGAAAACTGACTGCAAACTGTTAGCTTAATTAGTGAAAACAATTGATTTGTTGCGCTAATTAAGTTTGTGAAATTGGAGAAAGAGAGAAAGGGAGAGAAGCAATAATAATGTTGTTTTATAATCTGTCTACGGGTAATTAATTCTCACTTGGCCTGTACATGTTCTGATTAAGACAATCAAATGTCAATTAGAAAATCGCATAGAATGTTAAATCCAATGGATGACATATAAATGCAAATGTTACGTTAGCGCTATTACAGGGTGTAATAGCTCTTACCCCTTTTGTTTGCTTACCCTTCAACTCCAAATGAGAATTCAATCTGAACAAAAGCGGCAAAAGGCAAAGTAAAAGTTAATTTCGTCAACTGAAACGATAGAAATTTATGCGGCTTCACAGTCAATCTTATACGCTACTATTAGACAAGGCTAAGCTCTTGCGAACTAGACGGTGAGATACCCTGTATTTACTAAGAAAAAACGTTTGAAAAAAAAGAGAGAGTTTGTTTTTTAACGATTATGTAATTCAGAAATTTTCTCTTGCAGTTGCAAAACTCCATTCAAAATTGGTTTGATCATTTTTAAAAAAGTTTAACTTGATTAAAGTAGCGGTAACTAATATCGCATTTCTATCGTCCAAAATTATCGATATCGACAATAGTAAAAGAACAAAATATCAAGCAAAATATATAGTCACGAAAAAATATTTATCGATATTTCGTTACTACATATATCAAAATATCAAGAGCCCTAGCTTTACATAAGTAGAACAAAAATCACTGAATCTTAGTGACCATTTAATAAGTATATTGTGTTATTTTGTGGCTCTGCTTATTACGCACATTTCGCTTTTGACAAACTTAATAGACCCTTTGTAATTTGTAAAGTACAGGGGGTAAAAAGCTACTGTTGCTGTTGTTGCAACTGCAACCAACCCAAAAAACGGAACCTGAGCTGGAGTTGGACTTGTAGTTTGAGTTGCAGCTGATGCTGATTCTGATGCTGAGACTGAAGCTGGAGCTGTTGTTGTTGCCTGAGTCTGAGCCTGAGCCTGGCTAGAGAGACTCAATTAATTTAAGGGATTTTCAAAACTAACACTGGCATTTGTGCATAGCGACTCCTGGCTTTAGCTTTAGCTTTAGCTTTTGGCTTTGGCTTTGCCATTTTGGCATTTGGCGGTCTTCGCACAGATTTTCGGCCTGAGACCAAAAATTTAATTAAACTACAACATTTTGCCAGGCAAACATAAAGAGAGAAAGCGATTCATAGAGAGTGGTGTGAGGAGGGAGGGAGGGAGGGAGGGTAAAGTTAACATCCTTTCTCAACTGCAACTCCAAACTCCAACTACAGCTTTTGCCTCTGCTTTTCTGAACAGAACAGAACTTTCAGGGCCTGTGTGTTGGCATCTAAATATTATTTTACACGACGCTTTAACTGCAACTTTTGCATGCCTCATAATAATCATAATAATGCCACGAGCAACAACTGTTTCATTAAAAGAAAAATAAACCATGCAAAAGATCCTCGCACAAATTCATGTATGAAGGGCATACAAGGGGTAAGGGATGGGATGGCAAGGGAAGGGAAGGGAAGAGGCGTGTGGTCTCAGCGTATGTTGTTTTATGCGTATGATATTTTGCCAGACAAAAGTTATAAGGCAAAAGAAGCGAACAAGAAAAAGGATAATTTCTTTTCATACCCTTTCTCTTTTGCTGCTTTCCCCACTTGTGTTATTGTTGTTGTTGGCAGCGCTTGGGGGCGTTAAGCGAGCAAAGGGAAGTGGGGTGGGGGTAGGGGGCGTGGACTTGCTCTTTTAGTTAAATGTTTGAAAAGAAAAATTAAAAACTTTTTACAACAGCATGCGCGGGCTGTTGCTGCTGCTTCATCTTCATAATATGCTGCCATTGTTGTTGTTGTTGTTGTTGTTGTTGTTGCAAGCTGTTGTTGCAAGCGGGGCAAGTGCAAGTGAAAGAAGTTAAGCGGCCAAGCCAAGCCCGAAGATTACATCGCAAAGAAAAGTAAGAAAAAGAAAAGAGCAGCAACACCAAAGACATGTTCCACATGCGGTTTAATCTTGACGAAATACAGCCCATGGCTTCTCTCTCTCTCTCTCTCTCTCTATCTCTCTCTCTCGCTGAGAGTGTGTGTGTGTATGTGTGCTGCAGGTGTATGTAAGCCTGATAAGTGCTATAAATCTTAAATAACATTATAAACAATTTAAAACTAAGCATTGCCAACTTTTCTTTAGTTTGTACAGTGAATACTCGTGTATATTGAACTAGAATGCAAAACAAACTGCTTAACAATTATATTGCGTCTTACCGCACGATAATTATGTTGCTTTGTTGTGTAAAAAGTTCATCCCCATAGCTGTTAGTATTTCGGCTCCACGATGATGAGTGAATCCATGAGGGCATAGACTTGTATATAGTATATAGAAACATTTGATCAGACAGTTGATTTTTTGTAATATCTAGAGAAAAGAAATTTCATTTTTGCGTAGATCAAATCTTTATAAAAGTTTCATTCCTCATGAAAATCAGCTTAGTTTTTATAAAACTATAATTATTAAGGTTTCAAGTTTGCTTCTTTTACTATAGTAACTATTAAGGTTTGAAGTGAAATAATTTATTGCTTTATTGATTTATATGTCTATTTAAGTATGAACGTATTAATTAATAAGTATGATACTTTGTAAGCTAAAGCTTTTCAATTTAATTATGCTACATTTGAAGAGTTTAATTTATTATCTAATGATATTATTTGAGCTTAATACTAAACATAAGGTAGTCTATTCTTTACTTTTATATACACTTTTTTCTTAATTCTTAAATGAGCTTATACTTTTAAAAGTCTTCCAATCGAAGTTCCCAATATAATCAAAGTTCCTATCCCGCTAATTAATTCAATAAAGCTTCCATTTTGTTGTGTGTCGGCAAAGTTTGGGCATATTTGGACTAGTTTGTGCATGTTTGTGCTAGTCGGTTCCTGTTTCGACTGTCAAACAATTGTTGATTCATACAGATGATTTATTTATTTGCACATTCGTAGCGTTCTATCTGCCTTCATCTTTTTGAAACCTGCTTTAAGGATACCTTCCACTTGGCTCTCACCTTTCGATTTGCGGTAAACAGTGTAAAGTGCAGAGGAGGAACTAAATGGGAAAAAAACAAGAAAAATTAGAAGAAAACAAAAACGAAGCAAATGGTAGTCAGGGCGGGGGGAAAAGAAAGAAAGTAAACTTGTAGCAAGTTTTCTCTTTTTTCCGTTTGGTTTTTCTTTTTCAAATTTGCTTTTTTTTCTGTTTTTTTTTTTACATTTTAAGTCAGCTGCCTCGACTGTTGGCTGTTGGCTGAGTTGACTGCCATGTCTTGTTCTTGTCTCGGCATGTGTACACACGCCATCCAGATCCGGATGCGCCCGTTGTCATTCCCGTGCCAGCTCCAGCTCCAGCTCCAGATTCTGTTCCTGCTCCTATATGTTCCTGTTCCTGCTGTTGCACTGCTCTCTCTCTCTCTCTCGCTCTCTCTTTTACTCTCTCGTAACTTTTGCTAGTGCGGCGACATCTGCCAATGTTTTCAACATTGCAATACACACACAAACAGAGAAATGGCAAAAGGGAGAGTGTGTTAAAGGGGGATTCCCAGATACAGATACAAGGACATGCGAGCCAAGTGTCTTTTGCCGAGTGTGTCGCACACGCAAAAGGACAAACTCCTTGGCAAAATAATGAAAAAGTAACTGAAAGTCGTATTTGTATTTTGCTACAGCATCAGCGTCAGCTTTTCCTGGTGCTGTATTCCTTCTCCATATACCTACCTACCTTCCCTCCTACCAGTTCTACTCAAAGTCGAACTCTTCCATCATGTTAGGCGAGAGGCGAAAGTCGAAGGCAGCCTGTGGAAATTGGTGCGAGTAATTGGTTTGTTAGAACAAAACTTATAGCAAGGCAAATGGCATCATGCCCCGCCACCCAGAAGCTTGAGATGTAGATGGAGATGGAGATGAAGCTGGACATGGGTAAACTTTTTGGGGAGACTCACCTGAGGTAGGGAGGGATGTACGGCAACAACCTAATAATAATCTGCATGTGCATGCCAGCCGAAAACTTAAAAGCATGTCACAGAGTTTTCAGCTTACAGATTTCGATGCTGCACAAAACTTTGCACACACACACACACACACACACACAGCCAGACACACATTGAACGTGGATTTTTGGCCTGGACCTCTTAACTTGGCCAAGGCACCAGGAAGAGATACACGTGTAGCATGTCAGTGACATGTAGAAGCTCCAGCTCCAGCTCCAATCTTACAGATTCAGTTTCCAGTTCAGGCACAAAGGTTAAAAAGCAATTTTTCGAAATGTCAGCGCACAAAATTTCATTACAAATTTTTATTTGCCTTTTGAGTTTTTGCGCACTTTTTGGCCAATATGCAATGTGTGTGCTGTGTGTGTGTGTGGCAGCCATTGTTGTTAGTCTTGCTGTGTGACCAGTGAACAATAACAACAATGATCAGCTCGAAGCATTAAGGAACAACATCTGCTTGTTGTTGTTATTGTTATTGTCGTTGTTATTATGCTCAGCCCAAATTTCTATTTCCGTTTCTACTTTGCTTTTTGCCTTTGCTCAAGTTTTACTGTTAAATATACTCACACACATATGTGTTTGTGTGTCTGTGTGTGTGTGTGTGTGTGTGTGCTTGCTTGCTTGTTGATACCGATAAACGTCAGTTGGCAAACAGTGTTGTTAAACGTTTAGTTTCTGTTGGCAGAACTGAGAATGAAATGCAGCAAATGCAATGAAAATTAACACAAATACTACTTTTAAAATATGCTTGAAAAAGTAATTAGTGTTTTGTAATATTGCAATTTAGATTTAATTACAATATGCTTGATGTATCGCCCAATCTACTCCAAATGTATCTGAGGTAGATATCGATACATCAAGCACTATGTTCGAACTCTTCTCTCGTGAATCCCAAATAAAATAGACGAATAAGTAAAGTGCCTTCGAAGCAAATACCACCTTGTTATATTTTAAATTTTAAGCATTATTGAATGTAAACAATTGTGTATCAATTAAATATTTATGGTTTATGGCAACACTGATCATTTAGCTACAACTTTCGTGCAAATATATCGATGCATTGATACATTAACTATGCTTAGGGCAACACTGGCAGAAAGCTAGCTCATTGCGATCAATTGCTTATATAGTTAACTAAAAAAAAGAAAACTAAACGCCAACATTCATATGCCGATTTATTAATCAGTGAACGAATAATCATATTTCATTGCGTTTTGAATAATACTTTTGGCCTGGCCCAAAATGAAATGAAATGAAATGCAAAGCCCTCTTCTGCCTGGCCAACTACAAGCATAACATCTAATTTATTATTATTAATAACAATAATACGCATATGCATATGCAAAGTACTCGACCGGACAATGGTTGTAGGGACGTTGAGTCAGAAGGACCAATAGCCATGGCCATAACATCCTTCAGCGCTGGCTGCAGTCGAAATCAACGTTTAAAAAGGATTTGCCATGCTAAATATTTTCAAAAGCCTTAAGCTATTCAAAAATTACATCACTCGAGTAAATATGAGAGACTTGAGAGTCGACATTCAACGAGTAAGAGAACTAGACTGGAGATGAGGATGAGGACAAAGACCCATACCCGGAGACGGAGCCACAGACGGTATGAGAATCAGGACGAGATGAACACAAGGCCAGCCGGACAGAAGAGAGAGCCTGAAGATGCCTGCGAGTGCTGGCAACTGGGCAGCCGCAGAGACCCACGATTAATGGCAACGAAGAATGTAATGTAGCGAATATGCGGAGTTGCCCTACTGATTTCAAATGGATGTACAACTTGTAAGGATGTGTGTGTGTGTGTGTGTGTGTGTGTGTGTGTGTGTATGGGCGGCAAACAAAACAAAGGCCCCAAGTTGTTATCCGCTAGCAGAGGCAAAAACAACAAGCCTCAGAGTCTCAGCCTCAGCCACAGCGGGAGCGAGCGGTTCAATGGTCGACCGCTGCTGCCTTCCATGCGCTTGATTTAACCATGCATTGGGCCAGCATCTGCCCAAGACCAAAACAAAACTAAAGCCGGAGACGGAGACGGAGACGGAGATGTTGATAGAGTTTGGGTAGACGGACTGACGGACAGATGAACGTAGGAAACCCCACAATGCCAGGAAGGAAGTGGAAACTGAGGGAATTGGGGTAAAACTGCGGTCACCCAGGCCCGAGTACGGTCCTCGACATCATCGAGAAATGAAAACAACTCAAGCGAAAATACAATCATATTTTTATTGCCGGCTGGTTGGCTGCATGTCGAGGGCAACTGTGAAAAGCTCTATGGCCCAAAGTAAAATTGAAAGAGACAGATGTATCAAGAGTAAACGAGATCGAGTGGCAGAGTGACAGAGAGAGCGAGCGAGAGAGAGAGAGAGAGAGAGGGTCGTCAACCAATTCTCGTTTGCTCGCTCGTTTAGTCGATTATTCTTGGAGGCGTTTTTCTTAATAGTAGCAACAAGAACAAACGACAACAGCAATAACAGTCACTGGCGCCGCCGAGTGAAATGAATTAAAACTGAATCAAAACATCTGGACGCACGACCATGAGACAACATAAACAGCAAACTGGATGGATGGAGGAACTGAAACCAAAAGGACACTTGTTTCTTATCCATCAGATACAACATCTCTCACATTCGCACTATTTGCTTTGAGTGAGGCCCGCCCAGATGAGAAGTCGACAATGTGAAAAACTGAAAACTGAAAACTGAAAACGTTAAACAAGCAATCATCCTCTTGTCTTGTCCTCTCCTGTCCTCTCCTGTCCAGCAAAAGCAGAAAACGATACACTTTTCAATTAAACCATAACTAAGGTAAATGTTATGTCAAGAAAAACATCATGAATGCGTGTTTGTGTTTACTGTTTATGCACGGTATGACATTGCATAGTTTGTAAACTTTTTTAGACTGTTGATTCAATGATTAATGAACATGCTCAAAGGATATTCTGCAACCCGCATCCTTGTCTTTGCAATGCTCTTTGCCTATCAGAATGACGCGGGTGAATCTTTGACCAACTGTGCTGTAAGTATCGTAAACAAACAACCAATTCGTTAACTTACACCTAGTCATTTAAGTTCTTTATCCCTAAGTTATTATTCAAAATGTTATGCTTTTGAGAAATTTGGGTCGAAAGCTTTACAGTTTTAACATTAAGCAACAATTAAGACTTAAATGGAGAAGAAAGCGAATAGTACTAAGGTATCAAAAGAATATTTCCCACTTAAGGATAACCGATCCAGGATATACTTGGCTGTGCTCTACCATAAACTGAAGACCCTACAAATATGCATACAAATAATAAAACTATCAACGCGGCTCGTCGCGCTTCAGCAACATCAGCATCTGTTACCTCTATGCCCCCCAACCTAATGTGCCAGAATGCCAAGGTATATCGAAAGGACGAGGAGATAGGGGAAGAGGGAAGGGAGAATTGAGAATGGAGAAGATAAAAGTAGCATAAAGGATATGCAAGCCAAGCAATTTGCATTTGCACACCGCAAACGGTGAAGCAAAACTTGAAACACAGCAGACGACAAAGCAGATGACAACAGCAGCCACAACAAAATGCTTCAGAAATATGCTAAATTACTAAAAGACAAAAAAAAAAAAAATAAAAAAATAAAGAAATAGATATATATATATATATATGTATATGTATATATATGCATATGTATATGTATGGACAGGGAGGTGGAAAAGCACTTTTAAGAAGTTGCCGAAAGTCGAGAGCAAGCAAAGACAAAAACCAGTGCCAAGAAATGGCAGAAACACAAGAATAACAAGATGCTAAAAGAGGGAAATGGGATGGGATGAGAAGAAGATGAAGAAGGCAGAAGTGAAGGCAACAACAGCTGGAACAGCAGCAGCAGCAACACCTGCTCTAGGATGAATGCCCTATAACCATAACCCCTTAAGTCGCCCAATTGGCAGTACGTCGAGTTCGGGCAGTTCGTCCTGGTCGTCCTGGTCGTGTCAAGGTAGCATCTAAAGCCAAATAATCAAAGAAGAGTCCATGTCGGAGTGTAAAGTTTGGGAGTGAACACCACAAGTTGGAGCATGCTTATTGTGTATGCTGTTATTGAAAATAGTTTTACAATTTATAGAGTGCAGACTCTATGGGTAAAGGACAAAGGTCCGAATCCGAGTCGTAGTCGAAGTCGGAGTCGGAGTCCAGAAACAGATTTAAATGCAGAGACTCGAGTCAGAGGGCGCATTGCATTTTGCATAACAAAGACAAGCGTGTCCAGTCGTTCAAATTGTCAGTTGAAATGTCAGCTCAAGATGGACCATCCAACAACGACAACAACAACAACAACTACAACAACAACTATGAGAAATAGGGAGAAATGGTGGAATGTTAGACGTAAATCAAGTAAGCTGCTTTGTCGGCTTACAAAACATTTGCTTACATTTCCACAGCAACAAACAAATCAGTGAGAAAATTGCTCAAAGGTGGAACGTTGAATTCTGAAATGTAAGAATGTGAAATCATCTACTACTTAATACATAGTTGTGATGTCTCTCTCTCTCTCTTCGCAAAAGTGCTGAAAGTACTCTGAAATGACTGTGTGCTTTTAAGATGTGTGTGTTTTTTTTTTTTCATTTTCCTTGGCCATAAATGAGGTCGAACTTTGAATGAAGTTTTCGTAAGTTTACCATCATCCATGCGTTAATGACATGATCAAAATTATAACAAACATTTATCGTTAAGTTGGCAGCAGCTTAGCGACCAGTGGATAGGTTAATAATAATCAATAACGTTATTTAGTACAAATCAAAGTAATATATTTAATCTTAAATGAAACAAGAGCTTAATTAATGATCGGCCATTACAATTGATTACTTTCACATTTTTGACTCTGTAATCGGAGTTGCACAAATTATACGCAATTTGCAACATTAAGACCCTTAGCTTGAAAAACTGGAACTGAAGTCGAAGCATATGGGAATCATATCAAAGCTCGCTTCAGGCTAATCTCATAAAACAGTTGGATTCAAGGGGCGGGAAGTTTAATAAAAAATCGTTTTAAGAAATATAATATAACAAATTACATACGCTTGAGTAATCGAATATTTATGATGATGAAACATGAAGATGAAACCTAAAAGTATACCTAAGCAACCCCATAACCTATAACTACAACATTGATACACACACACACACACGCCCATTTCGTATGCATTGAAAAGGAGCAAACCCACAACATTGAGAAAGGGAGTTAAGGAAAGGAAAGGAAAGGAAAGGACGGTGAACAGAGTGCGCTTGTCAAAACAAATCCGTAAGAGATTACATTAAAAGGCGCATTTGGACAGCTCAATCGCAAAATAGCATACACCTATTTCAGGATATAGAGTGTTAGTATGTAATACATATGTATGTACATTTGTTCCTTATATGGAGTGCACGCCATGCATGCGAAAATATTCCCAATGGATTTACGAGACGTTACCCAACTCAAACCTAGTTTCTTATACATATATCCTGAATCCTTGTTTCTTTAGCGACGACGCCGGTTACGTCGGTCGCGTTTTCTTTTTCCTTCATTTCTTTTGTTTTCGTGGAAATGATGGAAAGTTCTGTAATACAAACTGACAGTAGTTTTCATTATGAATTCATGTAATTTTCATTTTTCGTCATGGCAGTTTTGTTTTAATTCGATTTTCGGTAAAAGGACCGGACACCTGAGTTACCAACTACAATAACTGCTCAAGTTACTAAAAAAAAAGAAAAGAACTTGGTAAAAATAGTTTATGTTAAAGTTATCAGGATAATGTTAGGTAAAATACATTCCAAAACATCTTCAAAACTACATAGACATATACATATATCCAGGAAACAATATTTGAAACATGCACCTTACTTTGAAAAGATCTATCCAGCAACTTATAATTGTTGATTTCTTAATTCAAAGTTATTTTTAAGTAATGTCTAATTACAATTCTTGACTATAAATAACTGTAAATAACTTACAGGTTAACAACTCTTTTAAGCTGCCCTGCCAACTTATCGATAGGATGCTGTCAACTTAACGTTGAGGGCTGCCATACATTCAACATTTGAATGATGCAGGCAGTTCAGTAATACTTCAAAGATTTTGAAATGTCTTAGAGTTTTAGATTTATTTAAATGTTAAATAATTATGTCGATATGACATGATTCTCTATTCATATAATTATGATTAACAGTGTTTATTTGACAACAAATGTTGACAATTGTTAACAAATTATACTACATTAGAGTTTAGTTTTTTGTGTTTAGTTTTAGCATTTCTTGTACATTCCAAAATGAAAATCGTTGTTGAATTTTCATTGCAATGCATATTTAATATGTGTGAGCAGAGTAATAGGCTGCGATGATTTAACTTAACATTCACTACACACACAACTCCACACATACAAGCATGCACATTTATATATATTTGTATGTAGATATGTATGTATGTAGACAGACAGTGGGGCCAACTCATTTGTGGAGCCAACTATGATATGTAAATATTGGGGTAGCGCCAAGTGGATTTTTCCCATAGGAAAATAACTGCACGCTATGCCACACGGAGGCGCTGATGCGAATGTGAATGTGGATAAGGAGGGTTGGGGGTTGGAGTTGGTTTTTGGATGGGGGCTAGATTGCGGTTGCAATTGCAGTTGGAGCTGTTGCTGTTGCTGTTGGTGGGAAAAGCTTTGCTGACGCTGAGCAAACTCTACTTTGGCACTGGCAATGCGATTTACATATTACTAGGAGAGTCTGCTTTGAATAAACTCGCTTGCACGGCCCCAACACTCGGCTTTATCTACACCTCTTCTTCACACTTTAACTATAGTTACGCACAGTTGTCTCTTTCACTCGTAGTGTGTGTGCAGTTTTTAAATTTGTAAACATGAGCATGTAAATTTGCAATGAATAAATTAACCAGAATTTGTACCCCTCTCTCTCGCTTTCTCTGTCTCCCTGTCTCTCTTTCTCTTTCACACCTTCTGCATCCCATATTCTTGCTTAGCGTGTTTGAGTCGTTACTCAACACTTTCGCTATTTATTATAAACAAATTGGCAGCCCTTAAAGCTAAAACCTTAAATGGCAAAGTGCTGAGTTTTTAATCACTTCTGATTATGCACGTATTGCCGGCTGTCCTTGGACAACTGCAGAAATCACTCAGCCTCAGGCAAACAGTCTACCAATTCTTTCATCTCTTTCTCTTTCCCAAAATCCCTTTCTCTATCTATCTATCTGTCGCAGCACATTTTCTTACTGTGGCAAAAAACAATCACGTGGCGCTAGATAGACAGGCCTGGCAGGCTGACAACAACTCTTTTTGCAACATCAACAATAAAAGAGATGTGAGAGGCAGACGCAGGGAAAGATGCGGTGAGGAGGAAGAGAAGAGAGTGAGAGGCAAAAAGACACGAGATTCAGATGAAAAAACGTCAACAGCAGCCACGGCGACAGGACGACTTATCCAGAGAATGCTGGATAAACTTCTAGCCTCAGTTGCCGCAATGACAGCACGACGAGGAGATGTCGACGAGAGCAGGACAACAGCAACAGCAACAACAACAACAACATCAGGAAGAAACAGGACAACAACAAAAAGAATAAAAAGTTAAAAAAAAAGAGGAAAAAGAAACGAACACAACGAGCCGAGAAAACTCAATTAAACTTTTGTAATTACAGCTAAAACGGAAGAAGATATTTATCCAGTATAATTGCATTGAAGGCAAATGAAAGAAAAGAGAAGTTGAGCAAAAAAAATAGGAAAAAGCCAAAAACCAAAGCCCAGGCGAAAGAAACGCAAAAGAAAATAAATAAATATAGAATGCCGGTAGACAGCAATAAGCAGCAGACAAAACATTGAGAGACAATCCCGGCAGCAGGTAAACGTTATCCGTCCTGGCGCCACAAGTGCCACTTGACACATCGGCATTAACAGAACGGAAAGAGGAGAGAGCGGGAAGCGACAAAGCGACAGAGAAGTACAGGCAGCCATAAAAAATGTGCTCCTCCCTGCACATAATCCTCCACATCTTTTAGCCTCTCTCCTTTCGCATGTCTCAGCTGAATGCATTGTCTAGCTTTACGCCTGGCTAGTTTCTGGTTGTATAGAATCCAAAACAATGTCTCAAATCAGATGCAACAGATCGCTCGGTGAGATGAAAACTCATTTCTAGTTATGCTTTGAAAGCAAAGAGAGAAGCACCAACGAGAAGCAATAATTTATCGTGCGATAAGCAACACTACACGAGCGAAAGAAGCGAAGGAAGCAACAGCAAAAAAATTGTTAAGCCACGTCCAGACTAAACAACTTGGTGTTCTTTTAGTGTTGTAAAATGCTGGCAATCCGTGTGCTTAACTTTTGCGGTACTTCATTGGTAGTTTCTATGCATAATATAAGCAAAAACGGTATTATAAAGTTGAGTAGAATTATTTAAGCTTTATCGTTCGACAGATACCTAAAAATCGAATTTATAATACATTTTCTAGCGTATCAATCTCTAGGGTATTTAAAACCAGTAAAGTAGGTACTTCCTAGTCATACACTCAAAAAAATGTCAGTCGAAATGTTCTTATATTCACCAACCCTTACATTTTCATTTGAAATTGTAGAAACCCCAAATGTTAAGATTTTGTACAGTGTATGCTCATAATAATATTAACTTCTAATAATTAATTAATCCGAAGCATTTATGTTCCAGGATATAGTCAACTTCGGTGTTTGTCATACATCTAAAACCATGTTCATCGGCAATGCCCACATGCATTTGAATAGAACTCATTGAATTATTACCACAGGCCATTTTGAGAGTCTGCATAGCAAGACATATGGCAGGTTCTAAGAGTAATTCATCCGACATGTTTCTTTCCAGATAGGCATTACATGCCTCGGCATTACGGCCAATGGCAACGGCCTTAACGGCTTCATAGGAACCGGTGCAATCCATTTTATACATATAGGAACGATCCTCATACCCAGCAATTAACAGTGTTACTCCAAAGGGACGCGCATCACTAGATTGGGTAAATTCATGTAGAGTTTCGCCCACAAGTTTAGGAAATACATGCACTGGTATTGCTCGCTCTTCCAAACAATGATACCCGACTCCGATCTTCTGAGCTTTTGTAACCTACTGTCGAAAGTCCGCTTCCAGACCGGAATAGACCATTCCAATGTTTGCAGTTATCGGTTTCACTTTTAATATGGAATTATATTCAACCAGTCGACTGGTCACTTTCCTTTCGGCTAAAATAACAACTCCATTACTTGCGACATCTCCTACAGATGGTTCACGCTTGGCCACACATTTATTGGCATACTGCACTTCTAATATACTTTGTGGTTTATTATGGTCTGCTTGTGCTGTATCAAAATAAAGTAAACTACTTTAGTAGAGAAGAACATGAAGGCGGCGAATATGATTACTCACCAAGTTCATGTTCAAGTTCACGTTCATCACTTTCACGTTCTTCAATACTCCCTTCATCGGGAGTACTGTCTTCTTCACTGCTCCCTTCATCGGGAGTAATGTCTTCTTCACTGCTCCCTTCATCGGGAGTAATGCCTTCTTCAATACTCCCTTCATCGGGAGTACTGTCTTCTTCACTGCTCCCTTCATCGGGAGTACTGTCTTCTTCACTGCTCCCTTTATCGGAGTACGGTCTTCTTCACTGCTCCCTTCATTGGGAGTAATGTCTTCTTCAATTGAATCGTTATTCATTTTTTAAAATATTCAAAATTTATTAAATTTGAAGTCTGTTCTCGATGTAATTATTGTATTCGTTGACTGAAATCAGATAAGATACTGTATTTGTTGACTGAAATCAGATAATAAGCCTACTTCGATCTCAATCCCTTTGAACAATTTTCTTTCTATTTCTATTTTCGAGTATCTATTTGCAGACAGCTTGTTAATAAACCAGTGAACGATTGTTGAATTGGTTTACAGTCTCGAAAATATATTTGAGAAAACAGCACAGATATCTTGAAGTAATTAATTTGTATCTCAATCTCAACAGCTGACATGTCAAGTTTTCATCATGTTGACTGCATAACTTTATATTTATTGCCCGGAACTATTTGTAAACTAGCTTTTAAATATTAAAATTAAACAAATTCAATTAAAATAGAAAATACTTTTAGGCCATGCTTTTAATACTTGATCATTAGCCTAACCACAAAGTGTCCACAACGTAACTCAATTATTTATTTATTTAATTTAAAAGAGTACGAGTCCGAACCACTGCAGTGCACTGTAGAACCGGTTCAGAGAATACACACGTTGTGCAGTCCATTGTATAATCAAATTATGATATGCAATTAGACAAGTGCACTTGATTAGAGCTCACTTTACGAACATTCAGGTGAATCCAACAAGTGATTTAAAGTGGTGAACACCTTTATTCCCCGAATTGACCCTTGTTTGTGACCTTTTCAAAAAAAGGGGTGGTAGTGGTGGTGGTGGTGGTGATGGAGTTTTCGTTCGTCAGTTCACGTTTTTGTCGAGGGCGTCGCTCTGTTTGTCTGTTGATGAAGACATTAATTTGATGCAAATCGCGTCAACCGAACACAATCGAAGTGCTAATTGCGCTTCTTTCAATGCTCCAACCTCCATTCACAGTGGGTGCTAACAAAACGTTGGCCAATCAGCACTCACCCCACCTCAGTTGAATACAGCAGCAAGAGTAGCAGCAACATCATCATCATCATCATCATCATTATCATTATCATCATGAATGAAGCAGGTGTGTCCAAAGGTAGGGGCAGTAGCTGCAGTTCTGCTTCACTTCATTATGTATGCGCGACACAGACAATGGGCCACTGATGGACGTGCTGCAATTGTGCAGCAACCAGGGGGTGGGGGACATCACATGGGGGGGGAGGGCAAGAGCATCAACAGTCGTCCCTGGCTACCGCAAACACAGACAATCGTCTCTCTCTCCCCCTTTCTCTCTACTTCTAGTATACTACTAGTCAAGAGAACCCGACTGTAAGAAAACCCTGTACTTAGTTTGTAAGCAATACAAACCCCCACAAGTTGTGTCAGTTTTCCGTTTCTTTAATAACTTCTTAGTTTATTATACAAAATTGTCGAAATTTTGATGTCAAACCCAAATCAAAATATATGTGTATCATATGTTCTTGTAGTTTGATTGAGAGGAAAATATTTACCCTATTTTCTATCTGATTGTGTCCAAAGTATCTTTTATATTTCGATAACGATTTGCGGTGCAGACGAATTACTTACGAGTTTATTATCCGATCGTGTTGAAATTTTCAGGACAAGTGCAGAACATATATTATTTATTATATATATTCGATTTTTATTTTTCGATAACAAATTGCTTGACAAAATTATAATCCAAACTTGTTATGCTTAGGATATAGAATCTACATACCAATTTTAGTGTCTCTGATATTAAGGTGCTTATACACCCGGCACCTTTTTTTTTTGCCACAAACTCAATAGACGCTTTGTATTTTTAAGGTACAGGGTATCAAAAAACCGAGACCCATACCCGAATCTGAATCTGAATCTGAGCTGCGACTTGGAGTCGCCCTCAATGAATAAAATGTTTTGTAAATCTGAAACGCTTGTCTGTGGCATGTGTGCATGCATGCCACACACACACACACACACACAGAGAGACAGAGAGAGTCACACATGAGTGTGTGTTTGTGTGTGCTTGTGCAACACCTTGCTGTGGAGTCAAATAGCGTAGCTTGTGGCATCAGTTTATCTATATGGTCGCCTGACCAGCTTGTTAAGTTTTTGTTGCAACAAGCACCTCATGCTTCCCCTTTTCCCCTTCCTGAGTCTCTTCTTAGACATCTCTTGTCTAACCGCAAATCGAACCCTAGCTCCAGTGAAATTGAATGCCCTCAGCTGTAGCTACCGGAGGGAAAGAGTGGCTACTGGAGGCGCCACAGCAGCACCTGTGTCCAGTCGGTAGTTCATCATCAAAAGACGTACTGCCTCGGGTTTTAAGTTTCATCCGGTGACTGTGTGTGTGTGTGTGTGCGTGTGTGTGTGTTTGGACTCCTTTGCTCCTTTTGGCAAAAGCCATTCGCACGCCTGTAATTTAATGTGGCCATCATGGTCATCTGGTCATGTGGCAATGTGGCAATGTGCCCATAAACGCCCATTTGTGCACTCATTTATCTGGACAGGAGCCGAGAGTACAGGCTAAACTGCAGATTGGATTTGTTAACGCAATTTTGCGCTTATACAACATTATTTTAATGCAAGTATTCTCCTCGTCTTACATTAGGCTGGACCTTAATCACACAAATATGCTGACCAACAGCTTTCCAAAGTTTACATTAACAGTGTTTATAAATTCTTTTTGAGTTATAAATACTTTCAGCCTCTACTGGATTCTTAGTCACAGTTTGCCTTAAAGCACAGAAAAAATGTGCTTGTAAAGCTCTCAAAAATTGCTTTATTAATTTAACTCCGACCTAAACCAGTTGAGAATTAATAAATAAATCAGAAAATAAGATAAGATGAACAATTTTAAAATTAAATATTCCATTTAAATTATTTTTCTAAGTATAAAAGAAAAAGAATTTGAAAAGTTGTAAGACTCTCTCCGCTGATCTTCCAACGTATTTTTAAAGCTCTCTTTAGACAAAAGCTCTCTTCTCTAAATAAAATCTTGAACCAAAAGCTCACGTTTTCTTTCTTCCACTCACTGTGCTTCCTGTGAGTGGGTTTATGGTAAATCAGTTCCAGCCTAAATCGTTCGCGCATAATTTATATGCAATATTTTATGCATTCTTATATTGTATAATAGATTTAAGTGCACACACATTAAGGACGTTAGGACGCCATTATGAAAGCGCGACTCTATTTCGTTATTTTCATTTTATTTTTTTATATTCTGCTCTCGCTCTCTCTCTCTCTCTTTTTTATTTGTATCATTTTATAAGCTTTATATGCACATCGGGGTGGGATCAAGGGAAAAAAACAATACAAAATGTTGACCCTAAGTGCCAAAGGACTTTAATGCGTATTCGAACTTAACGGGCAAAATGTGGCGAAATGTGTTCATAAAGGACTCTCAGCGATTTACGAGTTGTATCCAAGAGGGATCCAGAGGGGATGAGAGGGGGTCTTGTTGGGTGTGGGTAACTCATTAAGTTCATGTACTGTCTACTGGCGGGGCCATCAAAGTCGATTACCTAGAAAATGCCCCAAAATGCCACAATGTCAATCGATTAAGTTGCATATGGAGGGCATCAGCCGGGAGAACAGGCAACCCGGCAACTCGGCAGCCCGGCAAACACAGTCAGGCAGTAAAGTGAGGCAGTGAAGAAGTGTGGCATAGACGGAGTCAGGGGTCAGAAGTCAAGACCCTACAAGCGGTACGGCTCCGGACTTTGGATTTTGGACTCTGGCTCATCGGTTCATTGTCAAATTACATTAGCATCCAGTTCGGTAGGAGAGTCTGTGTTTTGACAGCTGCTTTTGCTTATTGACATACGCTTCTTGGTATTCAACTCTACGGTACATACACTTACACACACCCATACACACACACACACACCCAAACACACACTCGCAAATACACATACATACAACGTTACAAGTCTACACGCACATGTAATCACAATGCAATGTTATGGTCAACGCTATGACAGCTCCAGTAGAGTACTTAGCCATGTTCCTTTTACTGCCACGCCTATAACACACACATACCTCCCCCTTTCTCTTTCTTTGTCTCTCTCTATCTCTCCTTCTTCCCCTCTCCTCTCTCTCTTTCTTTACTCGTTCCTTGCCCTCATAAACGGCATGTTTAGGAGCCAATGAGCTGCGTTTTTATGGCACATGGAGTGTGTGTCAAAGTTAATTTTCGGCACAGTCTTTATGAAGTGTACACACACACACACACACACACACACATACACAAAGTGTTGTGTGTGTAGGCAGCTGTTGAGTGAGAGTGCTTGTGGCAACATGACAATGTGCCACACTGATAGCATTAACTGTTATCCAAGTTTCTTTACTAATTGCAACTCGATCTAAATTTAAAGTTGTAACAATAGCTTTGAAAAAGTTCAACTTGACTAATTGTAAGTTTGATTTTATAGGGAAATTGAAACCAAATTTTGATTGCATTCTTTTTTTATTCTGAAATGTTTTAAATTTGACTTGTAAACTTGCCAATCCCTAAAGTCCTTGGAACTCCAAGCTTGCATAACTTTGTCAAAATCCGACCGATTTGTATGAGGAATGTCATTTTGTTTATGGTTTGAAATATAAATTGATTCTACATTTCAGTTCGTTTTCAAAAATACGTTGTTCTTTAACATTTTGGACATATCGAATAAAACATATGGAAAAGTACAATAATATTAACTTTTAAATTCAATTCATATTAAATTAAAATTTAATGTAAAAATATCATTTAGGCATTGCAAAAATGGGGTTGGTATTTGTGATGTTAAGTTGAGATTTTTACTTGTATGTGGTAACAGTTTTTTTTATAATATATTAACCTATAGACTGAAGATACCATACATATATTGGTAACATACATATGTTATATTCGTAGATTCAATTTGTTAAGTTTTTCCTCGACTTAAATCAACTGGTATGTTGTGCGCAAGACTTAAAGTTAATTTGATTCTTTTCGCTGATCTAAACAAACTTTATCATAATCCTTACAAGAGTTTCTTGAACATTTGAACAATAGTTGAAAGGGGAAGAAAAGTGAGAGAGGGAAACTAACTACAGGCAGTCGTAGAAGTAGTTGAATGCCTTTTGGGAAAAGTGAACGGTTGCAGCCATTAAATGTTGCCATGGCCAAGAGAAGCCGCATAAAATGAGCCACAAAAGCATACCATGGAAGGGGAACGAGATTTTGTGTTGTGGATAGAGAGACAATGTCCTGAACCTGTTGTTACTGTTATTCCAATTGTTATGCCCCCGTGTCACCATCATCAATGAAGAGTTTGCTAAACGAACTTACGTTTGTGCGGCGTTCCAATAATAAAAATCGCTTTTATTGCTCAATATATTCTAATTACGGTAATTCTCCACATAAACGTAACAAACTTGACTAATTTCCAAAAGGCAAGGCCAGGAGAGGACAGGACAGGAGAGGACAGAAGAAGACAGGAGTTTTTGCTGGTCAGGAAAACTATCGCAACAGGAAACTCATCCTGCCCCTGTAGACACCTTGTGGTTTTCTTCCCCCTTTTCCTTGGTGTTAATTCATGGAGTGCGCTCCCTTGATAAAGTGTAATTATTCTATGAATATCGAAAAAGTGTGTACCTTGTGGTCAGGTAACTGGAGGGGTTGGAGAGGATGGAGAGGATGAAGAGGGTGCTGCAAAGGTGGCAACTTCAACAACGACAAATGGCAACCCGTAAGGCACGAACTCAACTAACGGTCTATGTGATTTTATGGTAATTTGATTGTAATGAAAACTAATAGCAATTGATTGTACGACGTGTACAAATGTCCAGACTCGAGACTCGAGACTGACTGCGCGACCCTTTCGGTACTAGCTTGTGCACTACCTTAGCCATTGTCTTAACCTGTCTTGGACTGTTTGTGTTTCTGTTTCAGTTTCATTTCCTTACCCTTTGATAACCCTCTCTATGCATCTGTGATAGCCTGTTGTCGTTGGGTCTCTCAGCATTCAGCAAAAGTTCTTGACCCTTAACATCATAAGCTTACTGAATGTAACCATTACAACAACAACAATAACACCAATAACAACAACAACAATTGTAACAACAAATGGAATATGTCGATGTCTTCGTAAACATCCAACTGACACCTGATAATGGGTATAGATTGTTTCATCAGTCGTGCAGATGATATTTCTTTACTCCCCATCGCTACTTTACTCGCAATCTCCTCTTTCTCACTATAATTCTACTCCTCTTCTTTCCCACTTTTATTTACACACCTTTTCAGACTGTATACAACCGCGTTATACAAATAAATATTTAGGTATCATATCAAGAAATCAAATACTTTCGTTTGTTTATGCCGCTTTACGGAATTAAAGTGAGATTTTCAAGGCAAAGCCCAAAGTAATATAAATAAAATTTGAGCAAATTAGGCCTAGAGACTGCTAAAATAACAATTTAGACATTTTTTTTTGACTTTTTACCCTCCTTTAAAGTGGTTCCGAATCATATGTGGGATCTTTAATTAATAAATTAATTAATTAGTTTCAAGTATACTAATTTGATATACACATATTAACTGCTTTAAGTTATAGTACATATGTATATCCATAAATAGCAACTCTTACTATTTGCATTCAAAAAAAACTTTTCTACCTACAGTGACTGCGAAAATAATGCTGCCTAACTAAACGAATGTCTATGGCTGAATGACTTTTGTTGAATTATTGGCCAAGAGTTGATTTCACAAAGCAGCAACTAACAAAGTACTATTCATTGTTTAGTATGTCAAGATTGCTCGACCTAAAGATGCCCTGTACACTGGTAACACACATATCAAAGTTATTATTCCAGAAAACTTTAAAGATGTCTGCTTTTCAGAAATTGAATCACTCAACTGTTAGATATTTTCTATATATAAATCTGCTAATTAAATGTATTTAGATTCCTGATAGCATTAACTGCATTGACTGCAGCATACCCTTTTATGTAGCTATCCTTAGCATAGGGTATTTTGTGCCGAATGCAGCTGGTTAGAAAGTGTGCAGAAATGCAGCTAGTGCATCATCTACAAGGATATGTGGCAAGTGCATTAGTTAGTTGAATGAACAACAACAGCCTTACAAGGAAAGCGACGCCAAAATCTGAGTTGATGGCGAGTTGCATGCAACGTTTTGGGTCAAGCAGCTGGCCGCAGTCAGTTTGGTTCCCAGATACAGAAAGAGAAGGAGCTCAAATGATAGCCACATGCTAGATGCCACATGCCACATGCCACATGCAACAGACAATACATAGAAATATATATATATAGATATATGTATATACAATATAGAAACTTACTCAGTTATAATCTCACAACACGCGACTATCTGTTATGTGTTGCAATCCGCATGAGTGGAAAGGGATATTTGGGATGTGGCATCTTAAAGATGGCAACAAAACGTAGCTCTTTAAGGGTCAAACGAAGAGATGAAGTTGCCCCCTAGACGACGATGCTGCATGCAAATTGGAAACCAACAACAAAACTCGTCCTTCAACGGGTTTTCAGACAGCGTGAGGAGCGTGAGGAAAAGTTGAAACATTTTTGCTTGATTAAGTTTCGAGATGAATATCAATATACAATGCAGAACACAATATACAATATACAATATATATATATATAAATAAATATATATATATATATATATATATATGAGGATAGAAGATACAAGATACAAGTGTGGCAATATGTGCGAGCATTTTCATTATTGTCTGGGGCCAACTGATTTATGCCATTCAATTGGCTTTTCAGGCAGACAAACTGCCCGGGAAATGAGGCCAATGAATCAGTGTGGCCAATTTGGAATACAAATGCCAGCAGAATCCCCTGTTTTCCTCTTCCCTACCATTCCGAACTTTACAGGCAAACACAGAAAATAAAAGTTAAATGATAAAGTTTTTTCCCCATCCATTCCCAAAACCATTGAGTTGGCCTTGACTTAGGGATTGTTTGCATAAGTAGAAGTTACAGCCGGATATGAAATACTTATTTTTATATATATAAACGTTGCTTTATTAGCGGCCCTTGTCCGTAGTATTTTTCCTCTTTTTGTGTGCGTGTGTGTGTGTGTGTGGGGGGGGGGGTCAATTTAAGTTGCCTATTGAATTGTATTTAAAACTAATCGAATGAATAACAGAAATTGTCAAAGACTTTTATACAAGACTGATTAGATTGATGTTAAACTTCCCATCATCTGAGCATCTATTTTATTCCCAGGTGAATGAGAATTTTTCTAAAACTGTTGGGATTATAATCTTTTAGGATAAGAGATAAGAGAAAACTAGATTTAGTCTTGGAATAGAATAGAGATATAAATATGTATTTTGCATTCAAATGATTTCTTCAAGCGATTGTTGAAGTTATATTTGGTTCCTGCTGTGCCTCCTCCTCATTCTGATTCTCATTCTCATTCTCCTGCTGATCATCCTCCTGTTCCTGAACCACCACCTCCTCATCCTCTGTGTCATTCTCCGTCTCGTCCTCCGTTTCATCCTCCGTCTCATCCTCAGTCGTATCATTCACATACTCAAAGGTGACATATTGCATTGGCATCGCTGGCAAACTAACACTTGGTGCAATCGCATATTTTAGAGTCCAGTTGATGGCATTGTCATTATATAGTTCACGATTGTCTCGATATAAGGCAGCCAAGATTTCATCACATGGATCATCGGCATTCGGTTCACGCAACAGGTCGCACACGGCATGAAGAATCGTTGAAACTGTGATGAGAGCAGTCCATTTGGTGGTCAATAGATCCCAGCAGATGTAACCATCGAAATCGATATTACAATGATAGATTTTCGTTATGAAATTCACGCGTGGCGGCATAAATGGATAATTCTTGTTGAACTTGAGCCTCAGCAAAAATACACCCAGATAATAGGGCGTATCCCTCACACCCAAAATGGTCGCCTCCCATACCATTAGATCTCCTGTGACGGGACGGGCAGAACAATTGCTTGGCTGTTGGCGATATATCTCAATGAGTTCCTTTCTCAAGCGTCTTTCGGCCATTTCAAATCCCATTGTCAAAGCTGCCTGTCCGATTAGCACAGTGTCAATTTAACAACTATCCAAAGTCTGTTGATTTCTTCAGTCGATAATCGCGAGTTTCTCCCTTTTCTTTTCTTTTGTTTCGATTGATTTCACAAAAAGCGCGGAAAAATAAACAATCGATTCCATTTGATTATTATTACTTTTTAGATTTGCAACTTGGACAATTTAACGCATTTATTGCTTCGCAATCGTTTATTTGTTGTCATCATATTTTTTGTAATAAGAAATGCATTTCATTTTGTAAACCTTAAGTTTGTTCTGATATATATTTTGTCTAACATTTTAAGAAGCAGATCTGTCAAAATTAAGCAACACACTTTTTAGAGATGAGTTCAGTTAGTCAGAGCCTCTTAAATTGTGGATACCTTATGTAAAACTTTCTGTTAGAGTATTAATTGAGTTCTTCCATAAAAATTAAGAATCATTTTTAAAGTTTCCTTAATTTCTTATTTAAGTTATGTATCCCTTAGCTAGATTCGTAATTTAACCACATAAATCGATAGCGAAGTGAACCAAGTGAATCGATAACAAATAACAGTTATGGTCTCGATAGTATCGAAACTGTTATCAGTCGTTGGGGTTACTGAACCAAGTTACTGATCAGTGTTTGAGAAATCGACAAGTGCAACAGTAATCCAACGATAAAGCGGATATTCAAAAAAAATGGGAAATCGTTTGACACGAGATGGATGTATTCGATTGAATGATGAGGATACCGATGCTGGCAAGGCGATTATGCATCCACCGTCATTCAATCGATCGGCACCTGTACAGTGGTTTGCCGATATTGAGGATTATTTCGAGGAGTTTCACATCTGCACTGATGCGGCCAAATGCGAAGTGCTCATTGAAGAATTGGATTGGGATATTCTTCAGCTGATTGATTACGTTCAACTCAGTGGCACCCTAAATTCATCGTCTGATCAGCGTTACGAGACCCTTAAGGGCATCGTATTACACACCCTCTCCTCCAAGCGATAGTAACATCAGAGGAGGGCCTAGACAATTGCCCTACTATATACAAAGGGCGTGTGTTTAGTTTTATTTTCTCAATATTTTGGTATATAGCATCTCTGTCTCTCTCTATCTCTCTCTTTCTCTCTCTCTCTCTCCATCTATTTCCTCTAATTCTCTGTGTCTGCCTCTCAATCTCTTTTGCGCTCTTGACTTGTTGAAAATTATTTAAAAATACACAACGAAATATTTTGAGAAATGCGAGGGCGCGTGCCTATAAAAAAAAAGAAGCTTTTTTCAGTTAGACACTTCAAGGATTTTAATAGATGACTATCAGCTACTCTATGTGCTGTGATTTCCGAAAGTTATATCGAAAATAGTGAATATCTGCTGTATTTATTAAGTGATTATAATTCAATTTAACGAGATGGTTAAATTTCTTCATATCTTTAAAGTACAAAAATTCTATTTGACTTCTTAAATTTGTACTTTATACATTTAGAGCTGTTTCTTTTTCAATCGTAAAGTATTCTTCTGCAATCGAATACAGTTAATCAATTTTAAAATATAAGCTAATGTTTTTAAAGAAACACTTTTTACTTTAATTACTAGCAGAATTATTATACTTATATTTAATATAAATTTTAAAAAATATATAAACTAAAAGTTTTGTAATATTTAATCTTAAGCGTGCTAAATAAAATATAAAAGAAAATATATCAAATGATTTAGAGTATTCTTATACCTGGACATATTATAATGCCAAAAAGCTTTGGGAAATAGCTGTCACTCTCTCTCTCTCACTATCTCTCTCCCTCTCTCTGTTTTCCTTCGCGCTCTCTCACAAATTGCCCATTTGCTTTGTGTATAGGTTAATGATTTCAGAATCGTTTATAATAACAGATTAATGTAAAGAGCATATGATATTTGCCTTATAATTTAGCATAAGTGCATATTTGTGGGAGACCAAAGATTCTCCAAGAGAGATGGATAGATCGAGAGAGAGAGAGAGAGAGAGTTAAAGAGAATATTTGCTACAGATACACACAGTTCGCCAGAGATAGACGTACTGTTCTGTTGGGTATATATCACTTTCAGATACGGATTCAGTGCGCTCCCGTATGCGAACGCCTTTGCCGTGAGATCGCAGCATCCAAAACAGAGCGGAAGATTTCCTTAATTGTTTCATTCGATTTTTGCTTTTTTTTTTCTTTTTGTTGGTGTATTTTCGCCTGCATTTTCATATTTGTTCCTATTCGTTTTTCCAACAATTTATCAACAATTTGTACAATTTTCATATTCTTATTTTGCGTGTCTGTTCGCATCGTTCGTTCGTATCCGTTATTCGTTCATCGTTCTTCGTTCGTTCTTCGTTCTTGTTTGTTTGGCGTGAGTTTCGTTTCGTTTCGTTTCGACGTTGAAGGAGAAGAAAAACCTATGTGAAAAATAAAAGAAAAGTCAAAATATGCTAAACAACAAAACATGACAAATACTAAGTGACATTTGTTGTACAACATGTCGTATGTGTGTGTTGCACTCAAAAGTGAAACTTGTTAACAATTGTTGTTGTTTTTGGTTCTTTTTTTGTGTTTTTATACAAAAAAGTAAGCAAAAGTGAAAGTGTTAGAAGTGAAATAGATTGTGAAACTAACTACAGTCCTCTTATGACGTCACAAAGTCACACACACAAATACATACACACATGATTTTATATAGAGACTATATGGTAGATACATATTTAAATGACTGGCCGCCTCGCAATCATCCAGTCAATTTGCGCTCTGTTTTGCGGGGCATTAAAACAAAAGCATTTCACTACGAGATATACATATTTATTTGTTGTTGTTGTTATTGTTGTTGTTGTTGTGTCTTCTGTGTGTCTGTGTATATATCAAATGTGGAATGTGTTTATAGTAGCGATAGCCACTGCCGCCTGCCATCGAAGTTGCCGCCACGAGAAGATCGTCTTCCTCATCTTTTTTCCCTACCTGCTCCCTCCCCTTTTTGTAATACTCTATTATCTCAAGTCACATGGCCCGGTATCATTCCCATTCTCGTTGCGATCAGTTCATTATTATATCAAAGCACCCATCAATATGCCTTATGGACTGTTTGATAGCTTCCAGCTATGTACAGTATGTGGAGAAAAAGCTAAAGAAATCTGTTTAAAATTATAGATTATACATATGAATTCTCCTACTACATCAAATGAAATATATCTAAAGAATTTATTCAATTATCGCAAGGATAGCTAAGCTATGTTTTATTTATAGAAGAAGTTCAAGTCATTAATTTCAAATGATTAAGATGCATATCTGAAGAATCTAAAATAAGTTGTTAGGTTGACACTTGGAAGATAAGTGAAGATTCTGTTAACTACTCAATTTTCAACAAATATCTACACTATCTCACAAGTTCCTAGAACATTAGACAAACAAAGTGATTTAGATAAACAATATTTTACGATTTCTACACATCACCACATCTCAAGGAACACTTGAGGTAGGTGATAGTCTTTATAGTTACAACGCCCTAAACTATGCAATATTATTATTACAATGTTTGACTATCACTGTCACAAGTCCTTGGCCTTTATGCCAAAGATTTCCCGTTACAACAATTGAAAAGAAAAAGTGAAAATTCAAATTTTTGTGATTTCTGTGGTTTTTTGCATTTTGTTAAGGTTGTTTGTGTTTTGATTCTGATTTTGCCAAGTTTATTTTTTTCCTTTCTCTCTCTATTTTTATTTTAATCATATCCGGCAATCAATTGGCACGCAATCTCGCACAATTCGCCACATAATTCTATTTATAATAAAATTAACAAAGACAACAACAACATCAACTATAACAATAACAACGACAGCAATAGTAATAATAACAACAAGAGTATTCACAACAAATTTGAAATGAATCGAGAACTTATTTTTGGTGGCACGTCAAAGGCAGAGAAATCATATTTTTAAACGACGATGCGTCGACTCACGACCCCAAAAATGCGACTGGTGGATTCCCTACACAAATACCATAACAACAAATAACAACAACAACAACAACAACAAGTGGGTGTAGGAGTGTGTGATTGAGTGTGTGTGGGTGTATGCCCTTCAGGCAAGAGCGTATTGTAAAAATAAATGAAAAATTGAAGCAAAAACAAAAATGCCGTCAAATATCGAATCTCAAATTGGTTTGTTTTTGTTTCTCGTTCAATTTCATTGGGTTTCTTTGCTTTATATGCAATTTCTCAAATGAACTTCATCAGAAATTGGACAGGCAACCACATTTAATCAGAAACGGAGAACAACATAAACATTGAACACTCATTTGATACAACCAAACACTCAACACTCAACACTCATGGCTTATGACTCATTTGTTTATAAGACTGAAAGAACGCACCCTTGGGAGAAGTAATATCCACCTAAATATCTGTCGATCAACAATTGATTAAACAACTTTTGAATCAGCTAATCAATCAAATCCCGCATGTCATCACTTGATCAATTACCATATAGATATTTATCAATTTTCTTTTTTTTTTATATTTTGAAATCTTTCTCATCCATCATTAATATCCCACTAGACTTTCAGTTTCGGATCTTGAGTTTTCTTCGAAATTTTTAGCGCATACGTGACAAAGTGCCCTTTGAATGTTTTCTGTCTAGAGGCCATTTCTAAATCTCCTATGTACATAGAGAACTTATATACATAGTTGACCATTTGCTGCCTTGACTGAGGCACGTCCGACAGTGATATTTTCATTTACTTAAGCAAATCTCATTGACTGCAACAAATTGTTTGGTATATTCAACAAGCGAAAATTGAAATTTAATCACTTTCTTCAGTTTCTGATGCTTTTTGCATAAATATAAATAAAGTCTATGAATTTAGTCAAATTTCATAAATTAAACACGCGCAGATTACGCATATCTGTGGTTGTATCGTGATATTCCTGCCATAAACGTGCCTTAATTGATGTCAACAGGGAATCTTTGGTTTGTAATACAGTTAATTTTTAATCTATAACTTTTTGTTCAATTTTTCAAAGGACTTTATAATGTTGTGAGACGAAGCTGTCCATAAAGTACATATTCACATATAGTTTGATTATTTTATATCATATTATAGACTGTTTTTTTATAGTCATTTGTCTGTCTAACTTTCCAATTATATCTCTACTAACTATATATCTTATCTAAACTCTCAGTTGAGCTAGTATTATATAGATGAAACTTGAGACAACTACTTCTTAATAGTGTAGAGAAATCATAAAATTGATTTATCAATATCGGCATTCTGTTATATATAAATTCTATTTGATAAAACTAGTTTTATTACAACTAAGAAGATTATGCTTTGATTTATTTTGATGACAACCCCATATTTGTTACTTATAGTTCTTAAGTCTTTTGGCAGCACGAAAATAGCTCTTCCATCTCGCTTCTCACTTAATTTATTCCGTTGATATTTATGCCAAGATCTGATCTTTTAGCATATAAAGATACAATATAAAATAACGTATATGTGTGTGATTTCCATTATAATAAAAGATGAAAGGTAGATAAATCATAAACGAATTGAGTATATATTTTGTAGGGTATTTAAGCTTCTTTGTTGTTCTCATTTTCAGATGTGTCCATCAACAAGGCTTTAAACACGCTTACGGACGAACGGAAAAAATGCCATCACAGCAACAACAACAGCAACAACAACAACCACAACAACAACAACAACAACAACAACAATAATAAAAATACAGCTGACTAAAATGCGAAGTGAACTGTTTATTTAATATAAATATAAGAAAACGCCTCGTATTCGCCTTTCGTATCATTAAACACATAACATAAAGCAGAAGCAAAAAAGCAAAGCAAAAATTCCCTTCCCTCCTGCCCGTTTCCCCCTATTTTGGGTTCATCAAATCAAATCGCATCGGAGAGTATCGCAATCGGAATTGAGATCGGGGCAAAAAAAGAAAGAAAAAAAAAACAAAAAAAGAACATACGAGGCCATACTCGTGCCACGTAGACGTATTTCCATTTACATTTACCGAGGCGCACGTCGGCCACAATAACGGCACGCAAATCGTGTAGAGGATTTGGCGCGTCGTTGACGCGGAAGCGGACGCCAAGATGATGTTCACCCGCGCCCAAGTGCGCAAGCAGAAGGCAAGCAGTTCCAGCACTAGCCAGAGACCACGCAGCTCCGCCGGATCCTCACGTCACGATGTAAGTCTTATTTCAATTGGATCCCAATCGAAATCATTAAAAACTAGCTAAAGTTCATGAAATGTCTATGGGAAGCTGCATTCCAAAATATCATAGCACTAGCTCTTTTAATTTCTGAGCTTAAACTAATTGAATTTCAATGATGCACTTTACTTCAGTAGAATACGCATTTTACTTACTCGATGTAAGTCCTATTTCAATTGGATCCCAATCGAAATCATTAAAAACTAGCTAAAGTTCATGAAATGTCTATGAGAAGCTGCATTCCAAAATATCATAGCTCTAGCTCTTTTAATTTCTGAGCTTAAACTAATTGAAATAGTCTTCGTTACTCCTAGATTCATCTATTTCAATGATGCACTTTACTTTCATAAAATGTGCTGTAGAACATTTCTCTGCCTGTACTTTCATTTTACTTTTAAAATACCCTTTGCATTTATGGCCACAGGGTATGATAAAGGTCAAATCATACATACAAAATCTCTTAACTAAAGCTCCCAACCATAGTTTCCCAGTTCAAGATATCATCGTAAATTTCAACTCCCGCCTATTACATACTATTGCAGTACTTCGAAAATACCCTTTGTTTGCATTTTATGACTGTAGGGTATAATAATCTTGTTGGTTTAATAGTTTTAATAGCGTTGTATATTTATAAAAGAGCACAACAAAACCAAAATTTATAAACTGTAAATTTAATTGGGTTTTGCCATTAGCAAATTCCTCTTGTAGAAAGTGAATTTTGGAACATTCATGTTTGTTTTAATTTTTATACAAAACTACTTTTAAGTGTTTTGGTTTTTACAACAACAACAAAAGGAACAATTAAAAAATAAATGAGGGCGAAAAACTAGTTCAATTGGTTCACAAACAAACTTTCAAAAAATGTATATAGATTGGCTGAAAAAACGATATTCTTATCGAATTAATTGATATGGATTGTTGTTGCGATAAGTTATTAAGAGGATTTGAATTACTGTTAGAACTTAACCACAAGTTAAATTGGAAGTTATGCTCGTAGATATATATGCTCTACTCCCAAGGTATAGAGCTGGGCAACCCTTAAGTTTATTATTTACAAGTTTCACTGTAACTATAATTGATTTACGAAATGATTCTATTCACATTTATTCCTTAACAGATACGCTATAAGCAGAGCTCCTCCAGCAGCAGCGGAGCTGGGAGCGGAGTTAGCGGCTCCAGTGCTGGAGGTACACGTCGTGATCGTGAACGTGAACGGGAACGTGATTGTGATGATCACTACAACAATCACTATCATTATGGCAAGCAGCATTCCTTTGAGCTACCGCGCCAGCACTCCAAAGAGGAGGCCTACACTCGTGACAGGGATAGAGATAGAGATAGAGACAGAGACAGAGAAAGGGATAGGGACAGAGACAGAGACAGAGACAGAGAAAGGGATAGGGACAGAGACAGAGAGCGGGAAAGTGGTGGCGGTGGTGCTGGTGGTGGTGGTGGCAGTGGTGCCGGTGGCGGTGGTGTCGGAGGTGGCTATGTCGATAGACGCACACGACCGCGAAGCATTACCAATCGACGTGGTGCTATCAAACATCAAAAGTGAGTGTTAAGTGGCAACGCCTGTAGTGTTACCAGATTGATTTACATGCACATTCTATCATGACAGAACCCACGACATCAATGGACATCGCTTTGTGGCCAAATTCTTTCGCCAGCCCACATTCTGTGCCTTTTGCAACCTCTTTCTCTGGGGTTTTGGCAAACAGGGCTACCAATGCATAAGTGAGTAAGGTGGCAACACTGGCAATTCCCATAACTAACTAACTTTATTTTTTCCAGTTTGCCAGACGGTCGTGCATAAGAAATGCCATGAGAAACTGCTGGGGAAATGCTCCGGTTCCGTTTTCAATTCAGCAAGCACAATTGTAAGTGCCACATGCCACATGCCATCCACTCTATCTAACTGGTGAAATCCTCCCCTTTCAATTGTAGTTACTGCGTGAACGTTTTAAGATCGACATGCCACATCGCTTCAAACCGCACACCTTCATGTCTCCCACATTTTGTGATCATTGTGGTTCCCTCATGGGAGGATTTTTTATTCAGGGCCTAAAGTGCGAAGGTAAGTCCTAAATTGCAATCCCTTCCTCCTAAAAACTACCTGTTACAATAGCTTTTTGTGCTTGAAGATTTATTTGGTTTGCGTTTCTGGAAGCTTTCGCCAGGTGGCGACATGCATAAAAGTTTCACGAAAGCTTTTGTCTTAATCGCGACAACAACCCAAAAGTTTGCTAAGCTTCTAGTCGGGAATTGTTGCCAAACTAAAAGTAACGGTCAACTAAAAACTGGGAATATGTCACTATTAAACTGGGATATTCAATGGAAAAAGCGGGCTTAATTATCCAAACTTTTAGTAACGGAAGAGTGACAGTTGTAACTGAAAAATAAAGAGTCAAATTCGAATACTAATCAAAAACATATTAGTGAATTAAACAAGTACTCATAATATCATCTTTCTATAAATAGGTATGTAGGTTTCCCATAGGTTTTTATAGCATTACTTCAGAAAACTTAATCTTCAAATTGATTGTTAACTTTTTCTACATTTTAATGCATTCTTTAATCTTCATTATATCAGACAAATGTAAATTGTGTCTCTTAACAAATAGTCCATAGTATTTACAGTACCTTAACAAAATATTCACTTTTTGGTTTCGAAAATTCTATTGAAAACTTCTTATCAGTCAGTCATTCATTTTGTCAATCAACTTTGCTAGTTGGTGATTAAATTTGTCGTATTGTCGTATTGATATTCTTATTTTAATTGCCGTCATTTGTTTTGGGGACTGACAGCCTTGTGCATTTTTTGTGTATAGCTTTTTGGTAAATGTCTTCCTGTTGTTACAATTTCGTGCACATTTATTTAAATCGCTCTGAATTTGAATCTGAATCTGAATGCAAATGACATGTTTTTGCGGTGCATATCAGTGGCACACGTAAATACAGTAATGCATTCACATACAAATATTCATCTGAATACTCTATATTTAAGACTCATCTTTTTGTATTTGAGTTCCGTTAAACAATCGGGAGAGTTAAATATACCTTATAGATTCTCCTTTAATTCAGTACTTAATTATTGTATGCTAAAAATCGAATGATTAAAATGGTTATTTAAGTTATTTAAGAATTTGAATATGAATGCCTAGGGTATCTCCTAGTCAAGTACTCTCTTCTAAAGTGGCTTCTTTAGCTGAAATTTCACCAACATTAAAAAGTTTGTAGATCAAGCTTAGCTATATTAATCTCTTTACATCTCTCTTCTTCAATTTCACTCTCTCTTTCAGCCGCTCCTTGCAATTTTATTTGTTTTTTTGAGCAGCTGGTCACACTTAACATCAACAACTGAGCACAATATATGTTGGCAGCAATTAAAATTGCACAAAAGATAATAATAAATTTTGCAGGTTATAAAAAAATTTCAAATTTATATTTATTACACGTTGTATTTTTGTTTCGCACCGAAATGAGCGCAGCCCCCGTTGAAATCAACTCGTAATATTTAAATATACATATGTATGTATGTATCCGAAACCATTTACATATTTACATATATATGTATGTATACATTTATTTTCTCGTTAAGCGAAAATGCAAGAAAACCAAATGAAATAGACTATGACAGCTTGCCTACAGAATACTCTGTACAGGTGCTGAGGTTATTGATTGCTGTTGGTTACCTAAAGCCCTAGATTCATTCGAAATGTGTATATTATATTAATTTTATAACTTAATCGAACATTTAGGATAGCTAGTTAAAATAATAACTTATATTTGTGCCAAATAGCAGAAGCTATTTGTTTAATATTATAAACTTTAGTCGGACCTTTAAAGACTGCTTAAAATTAAAAATAACTGAAGCTTATACTTTTAAATTTCTTGTCCTGACTAGAGAACAATGTGCAATATTATAAATAGAGTGTATAAAATATTATTTTACTTTTCCTGTTGAATTTTGAAAACAAGTATTTAATTTTTAGTATTCCATTTTATAAGAAAATATTATAACATTTCCTAAAATCGGTTGATCACGTGTTAATTCATTTTGAGCAATGTATCTGAAGCTGGTCGAATAAAGTATAGGAAGGATAGACAACCCTTTCACCCATTACTTTATAGAGTATGCAGTATTTTCCAAAATTGAAAATTCTGTTCATCAATAAGATCGTTGAATCATCTAAATTCTCTTTATAAGATCGTAAATGCTTCGCACATCTAAAGATGACAACAAAACATTTTACAACTGTCGTTTGATTGAGTGAGCGCAACGCTCATAAAGCATGGCGGAAATACTCGTAATGCTTGAACCCAATTAAGTCCGATCCGAATATATACATATACATCTATCTTTATGTATCTCTAAATATGTATCTATTATACATATAGCAGATATTCATGTAGACAGTCGGGACAGACTGTATTAGAAATCAATTTATTGCGCGTTTGCCAACAAGCTGCAGGCCAAACAAGACACCAAAATAACAGCAATAGCATGCAGAGAGTGTGTGCACGGGTATACATGACTTTGAAATACCCTGTCATAAACCCGAACCATTTGAAAGGGTTATAAATAAAATTGAGAGAAATGTTGAACATTGGCAGCGTTTAGTTTCTGTACTTAGCACTGAACTACCAGCAAAATGTGGGCATGCAAGACTCGATAATACCCTAACACAAATCTGTGATGGTTAAAGTCAGTGTAATATAATTTGGGACAGTTGTTATATATACAAAATATAAAAGTAAGAGGATGAAGAATACGCAAAATGTGAATTTGCGCGTCCTGCAAATACCCTGTATAATATTTATACGTTAAATATATGGAAAGCAATCAATATGTACCATATTCTGTAATAGTTAACACTCGGAGAGTACGAAATTTTGTTAAAAACTAAACAGATACTAATGGAGAAAATTCAGTACATAAAAAAAAGTCATCTTCCAGCAATAAACAACTCTCAATACCCTATAATCCCATCGTGACCATCGAGAATAAAAGATGTGCAAAAGTTTAAGGCATTGCAAACTACTTAAAATACATGCTACATATAAACAAAATGTTTCTAGTTCTTCAATCTGTATTTGTAAATGTATCTTACGGATGCAGCAGAAGATGACATGAAAGGAATGCAGGCAGAGGCAGGGATACGAAAATACAGAAATACAGAAATACAAAAATACCCCGCAAAATGCGACAAGCAAAACGGTAAAAATAATGGAAAGACGGTCTGGCTATAAATCGCAAAGATTAAGTACTCTGAGGTCTGAGGCTTTTGCTATTGCTGTTGCTGATGTTGATGTTGATGTTGCTGTTGATGGTGAGACAAGAAATGAATGCAATGGCTACTCGTTGCAATTCTATTTCTAGTTGTTTGGCGCTTTCAGCAACTACCCCCCTTTTTTCCCCCTTGTTTCCTCCTGCCCGATACACCTCCTCCTCTTCCTTTCACCCTGTACCCCTCGCCCATTGCCATTGCCCGGCTATAAATGCATTTTGCGGAACCGAAAAGCGTCACTGTCTCTCCGTCGCGTCGCTGTCAGCGGCGTGTGGCATTTTTTTTTCCTCTATTTCAGCATTTGTTTGTCCCCAAATTTGTTGGGAACGGAAAGAAGGGAGGAAATTGCAAACATTTTTATAGCAGGTGTACAAATCGATCAGTTTCCAAATTGAGCATTATTTAGCATAATTAGAGACTTTATTTGTACCTTTCGAAAATACTATTTAAACAACATTTCCTTTTGAAATTCAAAATGCTAAATTCAAAATTCAAAATTCAAAATCCAAATTTATGTCTTCGCACCATGAAAAGATATTATGAAATTATGAGAATTATGGGCATCTGTTAAGTTTTGTTTTTTTCTAACAGTAAGACTCAGTTCTCATCTGCCAAATATATGTCCAAATATTTGCTTTATAGCTTATGAAAGAACTACTTTAAGTATTATACATATGTTAAATTGTTAAAAACAATATGCAGATTGTGAAAAGAGTGTGAAAATTGTGTTATACTTAATGTAAATATATTTAAGGGATATTGTGTGAAGTATTTTTTGATAGATAAATATACATTTGCTAGATTGTCAAATCTGAATATCATATCATATAAATCGTAGCAACTTTCGTTACTTTTCTTAAGTATTTAGTATTTTTGACATTTCTGCAAATGTCTGAAATTTATTGAAGTTTTTTTAGGGAACTTTTAAGCTTAAAAACAAGAATTGACATTGTTAGTTCAATTTATTCTTCCAAATCTGTCAAATTATTAAATTCTTTTCCGACTAAAGGATGATAATTAATTGTTAGAATAAGACTTTATTCTGTTTCCAGGATACAGAATTCTGAAATAGTATATCTAAGACTTTCCCATATTTTTTTAGATTTCACTGTTTTAAACTCAATACTCTTATTTGTGATCCTTGTTATTATGTGTATATTATACATTATGCAATCCATATTGTATGTATACTGAGTAAAACACTTAAACTCACATATTTAAGATAACAAAAACTATGATTTTCTCTAATTATCTTTCTGAACTCAAATCAATTACATACATTAACTTCGCATTCGGAATCGTTTAAGATTTTCAAAGGTTTGCTGACAAAAAAAAAAAAAAACACTCGATTATGAATCGGAATCTGACAAAATTTCAGATCGTTGCTCTTTTCACATTTCTAAATATTTTGCTTTCATAATTGTGTGCGCTCTCTCTCTCCCACACATTCTCAGGCTCTCTCTCTTACTTTGTCACTCGCTCTCTCTCTCTCTCTTCAGCTTTTACTTTCGCTGTGCAAAAACAAAGCATGAAAATTGTGAAAATGATTTCAAAACTTAATTTTGATGTTTTTCGAGATTCGAAAACACACAACAATTTTTCTCGCGCTCGTCGTCGTGTGTAGACATTTTATATTTATGACTGTGTTTGTTGTGCCTGTAATTGTGTGTGTGTAGTGAGTGTGTGTGTGTTGAGTGTGTGGCATATTTCGAAATCGGCAGACAGCATATATAGCAATTTGACTGAGAGCGCCAATTCGAAGACCAGGCAATACCTGCTGTTGGTCTGGGCCTGTTGCTTGGCCTTCTCATCACACACAGCAGCAGCAGCAGCAACAGCAACAGCAACAGCAACAACGGCAGCAAAATTCACCTACACCAACAACATCAATACTATCGAAGTTAGCCCCCAGTCTCATCAGCATCTTGAGGTCTCTCTTCCTATCCTAGTATGTGTGAGTTGTCTGTGATTGTATTTGTGTTGGTTGTGCCTAAGTGTGTGTGTGTGTGTGTGTATGGCGAACAGGAACAGCTCCAATGCTTGAACATTTTTGCGCTGTCTTTCACATTTCAGTAGTTTCCGTTAATGCGTTCGGCTCGTTGAAAAGTGCCCGTGTTTTGTGGATTTCAATTTTGAATTTTCCCAACGATTTAGTTACTCTAACTAAACATAATTTTTGACTGTAACGTGCCGGTCGAGATTCTAAATAAAAGATTTACTTAATTTAATATAATTATCTATATATATATATTATTTTTTTTCATTTGGGAACCAAGTTCCCAAATGCGTGGAAATCGTGGAAAATCGCCAGTCAGGTTAGCAACGTTAACGTCAACGACAACGACTCGTGAGCTTACGTCATACAAATAGATATACTAGATGGAAACATAGTCTATTTCTATATGCCGCATGTGGTCCAAAAGCTAATATACTATTTATGTGTTTCAAAAATATGATTAAAAAAATTCTATGTCTTGAAATACCATTTCATTTTTTATCAATTGCAGAACCACAAAATGTTTTCTTTAAGTTTGTTCTTAAAACAAAGCTCAGTTTGTTACAACACAATACAAACACTTTCAATAATTCAATATCCACAAGCGTCAATTTGAACTTGTTTTTTTCTTAAGTATAAAGAATTTGATTTCATTTGACATTTTTAATTTCTTTAATTTAAAAATTTATTAATTTATTTTGATTTTCTTCAAATTCAATATAAATTCATATTCAACTCGTTTCAGCTTTTTCTATGTTTCAATGAAATGACTTCAGTTTTAATTGAATCAATTCGATATGGTGCTTAAGGGTCTTCTTTAATTATATCATCTTCAATTCTATCAAGCAATATTGTCAATTGTGTTTGTTCAACTTTAATTCAATCAGAGCTAAGCTATCGTCATGCTCTTTTTCAATATCTGCTTAGATCTTCCATCCTCAGCAATTAATGCCATTTTGGGCAATTAGTTTCGATTAATGTTTTGACATATTCAAATTGAACACGGTACGTTTTAATAGTCATGTTCAATTTGAAATACAAATTCATATTGAATATACCATTAGCCCTTCAATCAATGGCAATTAAATTCTATTTGGCGATAATTAATATTGCCATTTTGCCATTTTTCTCAGTTGCTGCCAACATTATGACCGCAACATTTTTTGAAATCTAAAAATATAGATATAAAAATATAATTATCTATAGCTTGAATATACAGAATTGTATTTCTGCAAGCGTTAAGCTGTGAACAACTCAAAGCCGTTGAACATATCAATAAAAAAAACAAAGAATTATGAATTTAAGCTAAAATCTAATTGAAATGTTGAGGACATTGAAACAGAGAATCAATAGAACAATTTTCCTAATTCCAGTTGATGGAATATTTTTGTAGAATATCTATGGAGTGGTTTCTCAGGAATTTTTTAATTTAAACAGAATTCTGATCAAGTTGAGATAGAAATTGAAACAAATTTGCTGAATTGAATCAGCTTTCTTTCGGAATCAAGGCATATAGTTATAGACCAAGTTTTTTCTATAGTATTTGAACAGCAAATACCAAAAGCGAACAATCGATAACGTCGAAATAATAATAATAAACTAAAAGAGTGACAAGTTTTGTTCAAATTTTTTGTTGAGTGAAAAAGGGAATAAACCAACTGGGAAAAATGCCGCTGTATTCGGATTCAAGCAATTATTATTATAGCGGCGGCAGCAGTCAGCTCTATTCGCCGTATTATAGTTCCGGATTGAGTTCAGCTCCAAGCAGCTATACGTCCAGCTATAATCGATCCTATCCGGGGAGTTATATGGTGCCGTTGTTGCCCTCTACACGCTCACCGAGCTACAGCAGCAGCACGATCGGCAGCAGCATTGGCAGCAGCACGGGCAGCAACAGCAGCAGCTTGTTGGGTTTATCATCTAGATATCAACCGAAATTGACAACCATTACAGAGGCTTCGGCCTTGACGGGTCGTCATAGTGGACACAGCAGTTTGATGCCATTGACACGCATACAATCTCCAAAATACAGCTCTGTATCCAGCTATGGCAGCAGCAATAGTGGCAGTGGTAGCAGCAGCAGCAGCAGTCGTTATATTCCACCTCGACCTATAGCAATAAATACGGCGGATATCGATGTGAGCTCGGCAAGATATCGTCGTTCTGCAGAGCCGTCAATTGAACGTAAACGTGAGCCTTCTGTTGCCAAGGAAGATCAACAGCAACAGGGGGAAACACAGCAGCAGCAGCAGCAACAAGAGACGCAAGAAAAACCACAGCAACAGCAGGAACAACAGCGGCAGCAACAACAGCCTAGAAGATCAACCATTAGACGTAATCGTGCTGTTGTTCGTCTATCAACAATAAGACGACGCAGCAAGGAACGAGTCGATGGCAATCAGCAGCAACAACAACAGCAGCCACTATCACAGCAGCAACAAAAGTTGCAGCAACAACAAGAGGAGCATCAATTTCGTGATTTACCGCCAGCAGCAGAGCCAAGTTTGAGTTGGCGTCAAAAATTAGCCGAGGAGTTGTCGGCATTTCCAGCAACCAGCAATAAAAAGTCACCCGGAGAATTGTTGCGGGAACGTTTCTACATACACGATGAGAAGCAGCAGCTGGCGGAAATGCGACAGCAGCAACAGTTGCAATTGCAACAGCGGCAGCAACACCAAAGCCCAGCACAGTCAACAGACCAGCAACAACAACCGAAAGATCAACAGAAAGAGGAGCAAGAAAAAGAGCAGGATGTGGATGAGGATGAGGAAATACTTGAGGAAACAAAAGAACAAGTGCAAGAGTCCATAAGACGTCTTAGCCTTGTGCAATGTCCCACATTTCATGATATTTGTGAGGATATTTCCTCCGATAAAATCGATGATGATTTGAATGCAGGAGAATTGCGTCGTCGTGCCTCGATTATCCAAGAACAGGAACAAGAGTTGCTAAACAAATTGCAGAAATCCAATTCAGGTAGCTTTCAATTGATTCATTTGGAACGACGCAGCAGCCACGATAGCACCACAGCGGATGAATCACAATCCTCAACGGTTGCTGTCAAGCAACCCAAAAGGAAGAGCAAGAAATTGCGCCACAAGATCACAGCAATTGTCGAGGTAGAGAATGCGGTGACCACCGCACAACAACAACATATGCCAAGCGTGCTAGAGCTAATTGAGGAGACATCTGCATTGCCGTCAGCTCCAGCTAGTCCCAAGCCCAAGTTTACGGTGAATGTGGAGACAGTGGAGGAGCATCAGCAGATACACAAAATATTCAAGTTGCCCAAGAAAAAGGTGGCACCCAAGGTGGATCAAGTGTTGCCCGAGGGATTTATGAAGGCTCAGCCTAAGGCAAAGACATCGCCGATTAAGAAATCAAGCAAAGAGAAGGACCAGCAACAGCAGGTGGAACAGGAGCAGCAACAATTGCAGGAGAAGCAGCAACAAGAGGTGAAAAAGCAACAGCAATTGTTGTTGCACGAAAAACAGTTGAAGGAGCAACAATTGCAGGAGAAGCAGCTGAAGGAGCAACAATTGAAAGAGCAACAATTGCAGGAGCAACAATTGCGAGAGAAGCAGCTTAAGGAGCAACAATTGCAGGAAAAGCAGCTGAAGGAGCAACAATTGCAAGAGAAGCAGCAGAAGGAGCAACAACTGCAGGAGAAACAGTTGAAGGAGCAGCAATTGCAGGAAAAGCAATTTCAGGAGAAGAAATTGCAGGAAAAGAAGCAACAATTGCTGGACAAGCAAAAACAAGAACAAGAATTGCAGGAGAAGAAGCAACGGTTGCAGGAGAGGAAACAACAGTTGCTTGAAAAACAGCAACAGTTGTTGGCAAAGTCAAAGCAAAATACACCGGAGCAACATGAGAGCGTAGCTCAAGTTTTCACCTTCGATGAGGCGGCAATTCAACAAAATCAGGCAACAATCACGCCCATGGCCACGCCCCTGCCCACTCCGGTCAAAACAGAGGGCGTGGCCACGCCCAAACCCATAAGGAAGGCATTGCAAAAGTCGGAAAGTGGTGAGGATTTCTGGTCACAGATTGGCTCGAGGGAGACGCTCTACATGAGCAATCGGAAGAAGGCGCTTACCGAGCGGCAACTGGAGACGACCAATGAGGCAGGCGAATTGTCGCCGAAAGAAGAAGAAGCAGCAGCAATAGCCACACCAACAGCAGCAGCAGCAACAACACCTACGCTAAAGTCAGCAATTCTTATTGAACTCAAGCAACCAACCTCAACAGCAGCAATAACACCAAAAACAACAGCAACTACAACTGCGAAGCCAGCAGCAACAACAGCAAAGTCTGCCCCAGTGGCAACAACAACAAAAACAGCAGCAACCTCTGTCAAATCTGAGCCAGCAACACCAACAATAACTTCACCCAAATCCACACCATTAACACCCAAGATAACAGCAACTATACAGACTTCCACAGCGGTAATTTCAACGAAATCTGAACCGGCAACACCAACAATTTTAGGCAAAGCTGAAGCAGCAACACTCGCAGCTTCCACACCAGCAACACCCAAGTTAACAGTCAAAACTGAACCAGCAACTGCAAAGTTAACAGCAACAACTGCAGCTCCTGTTAAAGCAGAACCGGCAACCGCAACAAGTTCACCCAAATCCACGCCAGCAACACCAAAACTAATTGCAACAGCTTCAAGCCTCTCTAAATCTGAGCCAGCAACACCAATAGCAACAACAGCAACTTCACCAAAGAGCACGCCGGCAACACCGAAGCCAGCAACAACAATTAAAACAATTAAAACAACATCAGCAGCAACAGCTGTTGCGAAGCCAACAGTTGCTGTGACAGCAGCAACAACAGAAAAAGAACGGTCTGGCAGCACTGCAAAAACAACTGTAGTCATGACAACCGAATCAACAACAAAAACAACAACAATTGCAAGCAAATCAAAACTGCTCGAAACGACGACAACAACAACAGCTAAAACTACGGCAACAACAACATCGATGGCAGCGCCAAAAATAAATACCGGGCAAACAGCCAAGTCACCTGAACAACAACAGGCAACGACAACAGCAGCAGCCGCAGCCGCAGCAGCAGCAACGAAAATAAATAAAACAACGCATAATAATGAGCGACAACAACAGCAGCAGCAGCAGCAACCACTAGACAACGCAGCAGCAGCAGCAACAACAATAGCAGCGGAAAAAGTGGCGACAGCAACATTCAAGCAACAAACGGAAACTAAATCGAAATTGACGGAAACTGTTGAGCCAAAGTCAAAGGTGCAATCACCGAAAACAACAAAGCCAAAAACTGCGACGCCAGCAGCAACAGTAGCCAAGAAGAAAGCCACAGCAGCAGCAGCAGCGGTAACAGCGGCAACAACTCCGATAGCAACAACATTGTCAGACAGCAATGTGACCCCAATCAATGCCGATCAATTTATAACGTTGGCCCCCACTAAGGCGGCAATTGCAGCGGCCACAAATGCGTCATCGCCGGCAACTGCAACTGCCACTGCAACAGCAACAGCAGCGGCTGCAATTGCAGTAACAGCAACAGCAACAGCGACAACGCCTACAACAGCAGCAATAATAACAACAATAGCAACAGCAACAAGCGACGAGCTACGAACTGTTGCTGCTGCTGCTGTTGCTGCTGCTGCTGTTGACGGAGACGGAGACGGAGACGGACACGACAACAGCTGCGACGAAGGCGTCGGCAATAATTTATCAAAGTTTGCAACAGTATCGAATTTGGCACAGTGTCTGCGAGACGTTGACGCCGAGCTAGAGGACTATATACCCTCGTCGGCGGAAAATAGCGACGACGACGACGATAGCGACTACAGTTTTGGCGATTCCTCCAGCGCGAACGGTTGTGCCACAAATCTCAGTGCCAGCATGAAGAAGAAACAGCGCAAGGAGAAAAAGAAGCAACAGAAACTGGCCAAGGAGCCACCACGTTTTGATCCACAGAAGAAAATCAAAATCGATACAACAAGTAAATGTTATGTGAAAGAGGAGGCGCCACGTTATCCACTGGTTGCCACACCGCGTCCACTTTGGAAGCGGGAAAAGATTGTCTATTCCGATGAGAATACGGATGATGAGAGCAGTTCCGAGGGAAGTGAAGCAACAGGCGGTTCTCTGGAAGAGGAGAGCGATGAGGATGATAGCGATGCTTGCACCAGTAATAGTTCCAGTTCCGAGGACTTTGATGATGAGACAAATGTTGCAAGTAAACAGCAACAACAACATGTTGCCGCCAGCAATGCCAATGGTAACTTGTCAGCGCCAGTCACAAGTCCAGTCTCAGCTTCCACATCCACTTCCGTATCCGTTTCCGTATCCGCCTCGGCATCCACCTCAGTGTCTGCTTCCAGTTCACCATCGATTATTAGGATGAGCACGTGCAGCAATGATTCCGGCTTTGAGGGCGGCACAGCACCTTCCAGTCCCAAAAAGATGTTGGGTAAGCTAACAAATAAATACCCCCCACTCTACTCTATACAAAGAGACGCACAATTCAGACAATCGGACAGTTCGACATATTCAATGATCCACCTGTGTTTGGTGATTTCTTTTTTTTTTTTCTGCTATCTCAGTGGTTCGCTGTTGGTCATTTTGTGTGTGAGTGTGGGGCACGTGTCAACCACATCCTAATCCCCATCCCCATCCCCATCCCCATCCCCATCGCCATTTCCATCGCCATTCATCTAGTATTTCCTAGAGCATTCCGCTCATATTTGTTGTTGTTCTTTCGGTGATAGATATTGAAATTTTGCTTTCATTTTCAATAGCCAACACACACGGAATAAGTATCTGAGAGTGTATAGATGTGTTTGTATATGTGGCATGCGGAATATTTAGTTGAAAGAAGAACAAAAAAAGAAAAAAGATTAAAACAAATAAACATGCTATAAATCTTGATAGGCGAATAATACAAATGCCTTTTATATGGCCACATTATATTATACACTATATAGTATAAGCTACAAACAAAACATAACAAAAACAACAATTTGTTTTTCTATTTTTTGTGCGTTCACACAAAATGAAATCATACAAAGACTTTTATCAAAATATCAACTAAAACTTTAACTTACAGTCTGTCTTTTAAAAAAGAAAACTGCACTTAATTTCACGGTATTTCTCTGAAATTAAATTTCGATAATTAATGATAACTTTACATACATTGCAAACTACATAAATTGTTTTTAATTTGTCGCTTTGAATTTATACTTTTATTTCTCTCTCGGATTTCCCCAGAAATGTTTTCATAAGCAGCAATTTTACCAGCTGTGTTTTCCTGTTCTGTTTTATTTCCAAGTGTTTCCAACGTCAGAGTTTTCGTTTATTGTTTTCCTTAAAAGAGTTTTCATCTCTGTTTTCTTTACTAAAAGACAGTTTTCTGTTTAGTTTTTCTTTGAAGATTTCCCATTAAGAGACTGTTCCCATTCATTAACAGAGTTTTCCTGCTAATATTTGCTTTGTTACAACATTACATTTTCCATAAGAGAAAACTTTCCAAACTTTCTAATAAAAAATAGCGATTGTTGGTTGAGTTGTAAAGTTGTGAAATTTATAGTACGTATGTATATTAATATTAAATTGTCAGGGAATAAATAAAAAAAAATATTCAATATTTTCCATCCACATAAGTGTTATGATGTTGAAATTCTATATCTAGGCACAGGTTATTTGCCAGTCGAGCACGAAGGCATTCTTTTAACTAAAATTCAAGAAAATTATTTGCAAATGAACTTGTTATAAAATACAAATGATTGAGCACATACTAAGATAAAATCGTACAAAGTATCTTTACAGATTAACTAAATTACAGTAAATGATCTGAAAGATACATAAAGAATGATTTATCAATTAATTGCATAGTGCATAAGCTCATTGAGCGTGTTTATGTAATTTCTAAGCCATTTTGGGCATTTACTTGTTAATTCGCTCCGAGCCAAACAAAACATTGAGATTTTGCTAGCAAAATGTGGAAATGAAGAGCAAATAGATGCAGATACAAATACTGAGACAGATACAGATACAATTGATGATACAGATACACGTTTTGGGGAAGGGAAGTGAGAGACAGACAATTTGGCATTTTACTTTTAGCAAATTGTATACAAAATTGTTTAGGTCATCGTCGTCGTCGTCGTTTTTACTCTTTGTCTATGTCTTTAAATCTCTTTTTTGCCTTTTGTCATTTCCCTTTTGAGTTTTCATCTGTTGTTTTGTCTGTGTTTTCTTTACTCGAGAGAATTCAATTTCTTGTGTATGGCAAATAATTTCGTTATTTTTTTGTATACTTATTTTGTCTAAAAAACAATTGAAATACACAGAAAAAATTCAATTGCTAGCATTTTATATATTAAAAGAACTTTTGAGATTTTTCTCATCGAAAATTTACTTTGTTTTCGAGTTAAGATTAATATAAACCAAATTAAGTATTTCTCTTTCTTGCTTTTAAATGCAGAAAATTCACTGAAAGTAAAAGTCATAATACAAATTTTAAATGGCTTTTGCAATGGAATCAATGCGAAAAATGTAAACAAAACTATGTGAAAATCTTTGAAATTGAAATACACATATGTATAATAAATCTTGTTGCAGATATAAGTATACATAAGGATATATATGTACATATAGCTAGATAACGAAAGTGTGAAAATAATAATTGAAATTAGTTCTTAGTACTTGACTATGACTGTTTCAGTTTAGTTAGTCAGGAAATGTGTGAGGCATCGTATTAATCTCTTTCTTTTCAAATATATATATTTGCTCTTTTATGTTCTTGATCAATAATACTGAGTGCAAAGTCAATATGGAAGTCATGTGTGTTCAGTTTATCTTGTTACCATGCCATGTAGTCTCGCTGTAATTTGTTACAGCTGCTTTATTTCCTTTCTTATTAGTAGGAAACTTTTTGATATACTTTTTGTCTAGAAAGATAAATTATTGAATCTCTTTAAATCACACTGGGATACAGCTAGATTCAAATTTTTGTCTCAACCATTTTGTAGTAAATATCGTATTGTTTTTAGAAAACATAATTATGCTTATAATATCTACTTACTACTAAACTCTTCTGAACTTGGAAACATATTTTTTAAATTTTTGAAAATGTAATCTGGTTATTCAATCTAAAACATATTTGGTGTCAATATAGTCTTTAATTTTCGATTAACTTAACACTTTCAGATGCCGTTTTAGCATCGAAGCAAAGATTTCAATTTCCGTTTAAAATCAATATCTATGTTAGGTATATATAAGTTATCTAAGAATTTGTTATTATTTTGATTTACAGCCAATAACTTCCTTACTTTTCCAAGCATATTTCTCAGAATATTGATATGTTCTGGCTTAAGATCAGCTTACAATTTATCTATCCAAGTATCCAAGTCAGATAATGTTCACTTTTGATACAACTTATTTCAATGATCAACAAAATGGCAATCAATATTTAAAAATATGTATGTACATTGTACAAGCTAAGTTTAAGGTTACACACCTTTTTTCGATTGTTTTTTTTGCGTGTCACTGTGTCACACATTGCGTATGCGTGATATTTACATTGAGTTAGTAAATGCTTCATTGAGTCTATGCGAATACACTCGCATGAATACTCTTTCTTGTTTGATTGCGTGCAAATATTTGCGAAAATATTTGTTGTTGTTTATTAAATTTGCATTAAATGACGCCTTTTGGACAATTGGGATCCGGCCAAAACAGAACCCCCCTAAAAACGAGGCCAAAACGGATGTGCGTTTGCATTTCATCCTAAGGTGTGTGTGAACTTAAGTGACTCTGTGTTTGTGTGTGTGTTTACATTGATTGCCTCTAGATGTGATTGTCTTTATATTGTTATTATTTCGTTTATTATTCAATGAAATTTTTAAATAGAGATATCAACCAGTAAATACGAGTGTTCCAAACAATTGGTGAATACTCGTTGTCTATAAAGTTACAGAAACATGTAAATATGAATCTGCCTACCTTAATGAACTCAAAGATAATGAGACTTAAAAAATAAATTTTGGTTATTAACTAGAAGTTGGTATCCATAGCATCTAAATTTGACAGACCCTTACAAGCTACAAGGTGTTTCAAGAGTTCAGACCACCATAACTTTGAAAATACTTAACCGACTTTGGAATATCTTTCCAATCATGATTTGAACTCCTAATGCTAATTAAATTCCATTTTTCTTTAGTTCTGGAAAATTATAAAAACAATTTTAATCCAAAATCTTTTAAGTTTGTCTTTAACTGATTTTTTTTTGCGTTTTTTGTTTTTGTTTAAAAATGCAAGTGCCGAAAATGTTGATGTAAAAGTCATTTGAGGCGTGAATAATAAGAAGGGAGCGAAGGGAGAGAAGGGAGGGCACATTTTTCAGAAACGTGCAACCAATAAATCTCGTCAGCAGCAAAAACAACATTATATAGATGTTTATATCAATCTGTAGAATGTAGAATATAATCATATTCACAATTTATAATCATATTAATAACGATTTGTTTTAATTAATCTCAACATTTGCTCTCACCATGCTGCCAACAACAAATACAAATACAAATACAAATCAAAAATACAAATTCAAATACAAATACAAATACAAATACAAATACACAACAACACACAAACAAAATACGTACAACAAACAGAATGTGACGTGAATTGTCACAAGAAATGCGAACGGCTCACGGCCAATTTATGCGGCGTCAATCAGAAACTCATCGTCGAGGCGCTCAACCACGTAAAACGAGGTAACACAACTAAAGAAAAAAAACCAAAAAAAAAAACAAAACCATAAAAAAGAATCTTTGAGAATTAAACAAAAATTCCAATCCAAAATGATCCAAAGCGGTACGGATTCAGACCATACCAATATACCAGAGAGATCCCACAAATGGCGCGTGCTTTTCGTGTTGGGGGAAACAAAAAGAAAAACGGAAAAACGGAAAAATAAAAACAGCAAAATCCATAAATAATGGCGCCTAAATATGGCTGACATTATGATTTCATAATTGACTTTGCCAGCACATTGTGCGTGTGTGTGTGTGTGTGTGTGTACAAGGCGTTAAGTGATTGTCAGTTTTTGAGTGTGAAATTGTAATAGAAAAGCAAAGTAGATTATCAGAAACTTATATTTTGATATGATAACATACAAGTCACTATAAAATGTAGGGAAGATTTAATTAGTAGACTTAATCATGGGTGCTACAAAAATCTCAGAGATTTCCAAACCTCTCAAACTAAACCGTAGGTGACACAGAAGTCTGCGAGGTTTCATTTTTCGGACACATTTTTAGGGTAACAGAAATCGGCTGCCATAAACTTGATTTATATTTCATAAAAATTACATATTAGTGGTAAATTTTATAAAACATATAATTTTATTAAAAATGTACATTATGTCTTTTTAATATTTTAAAAATGTTTATTAACTTTATTTAATAATCAAGGAGTTTTTTGACATCTTTCTACAATTGTTTCGAGAATTGAGTTTTGATTTTTGTGTCACCTAAAACCAGATTGCTTAGGCTTTTTGTTTGGATTTTGGGTGGTATTTCTGTGGCACCCCTGAATAAACTGCTTTCTTATAGCTAGTACGCTGTTTGTATTCGGATTAACCTCAGATAACTCAGAATCTGCAAAATATAGAGTTGCGAAACATAGTTTGTATATAAGTAGTTGAAGTATTCGCAAAGATAATTATATATAAATGATTTGATCGGATAAGATAAGCTATAATAATATGATTCGATATGATATTGAAATATTGTAATAAAAAATAATGTAGGATATGAGCAGGATAATTTGATGCTATGCAATTGATATTTTTATTGATTATTATGCTTTGACCGATTCTAAAACTAATGCAAACTGAATCGATGTTCTTAAAATGTACTTCAAATCTAGAACTCAGAGACAGAATTATTTGCACCTAATTTAATTAGACCAACTATTCAATTAAGAGTCTAGACTGTTGAAAAATAAACAAACAATTGGTGGAATAGAGTAATGGATGTTTTAAAACATCCAGCTAATTACAAAACTATTTTTAGACAATTGCTCTCTCTCTCTCTCTCTGTCTCTCACATACACAAACACACACACACAATTTAAGGGCAATATGAGTCGAAAAAACAACAACCACAACAAAAACAAGAACAAAAACCAATACAATCTTTATCCATAAACTAGGCGCACGTGAGGCAAGAGATTCACCCAGCACACCACCCAGCTCAAATCCTGCCTATAAGATAGAGGCCAACGATGAACACGATGGTATGACATCTATATCTATCTATCTATCTATCTATATATAAATGTTTATGATATAAGTTTAAACAAATGACCAACAGCCGAACTGTACACAAGATTTTATAGCAACTGTCTCTATAATCTATTACTATAAACTATTTTAATAATGATAACTATCTTTCTTTACTCTTTTCAACTCCATCTCTAAATGAATCTGTTTACTCTCGCTGTTTCTTTCTGCTACTGTCGTAACTATTTGGATCATACAGAAACATCATATACATATTCACAATTCCAAAAATCCGGACGTTTCACAGCGCCAGCAACAGTAATACCTAGATTTAAGAATTATTCGGTAGATGATTTTCATTTTCTGGCTGTCCTTGGCAAAGGAAGTTTCGGCAAGGTGAGTTCTTTGTAGATAGATTATAAACAAGATTTTTCTTATGAAATTAATATGCTTACTATCTTGAAAATTGCATTAGGTTCTGCTGGCTGAGTTACGTGATACAACATATTATTATGCCATCAAGTGCCTGAAGAAGGATGTTGTGCTGGAGGACGATGACGTCGATTCAACATTAATTGAGCGCAAAGTTTTGGCCCTGGGCACAAAGCATCCATATCTATGCCATCTGTTTTGCACATTTCAAACAGAGGTAAGTGTGTAAGGTCGATTAACAAGGTCGATAGGTGGTTTCACGTTAGTCGAAATGAGACGAGTCGAGAAGTGGAGAGAAGAGAAGAGACAAGACTCGGTGATTTACTGATTTAGACTCGTCTAGGTATTACCACCTACGATAGCGCATCCGAAAGATACCAAAAATACGTTTGCGAAAAGGTAAAACGACCTATTATTAGAGTGCAGTACGTGTCTCTCCCTACTCTCCCTACCCTCTCAATTTTCCCCACTCTCTCTCTCTCTCTCTCTGTCTCTCTGTCTCTCTCGCTGACCATCGATTGAGGCACACGACAACCGCAAGTGTCACTGCTGTGATTCTCGTAGTTTTTATTCTTTTTCTTTTACACAATTTGGCACGCACGTCCGGCATTACGGACGGTTCGACAATGTTCTCTAAAAATTTAACAAAAAATAAATAAAGAAAAAAATCAAGAAAATAAAGTCAAATACAGAAAGCAAATAAAAGAGAGCAACCAAATAAAAACAATAAGTTTTGTTTGCTTTGGGGGCGTTCTTGTCTTGCATTGACACCGATTAGAAGGTATTTTAATTATTTATGACTTTGAGGATGCACGACGACTCATTTTGGGGGACTCTCTATCTCTCCCTCCCTCTTAACTAAATATAATTTACTACTCTCTCTGTCAGATGTTCGCTTAAAAGCACTCGGCGAAATTCTATCGCATTTCTAATATACTGGAATTGGAATTGGAATTGGCGCTTAAACCAGTAGTGAATTATAGAAGCAATTATCTTTGACTTTGTTTGCACAGACTCTCGAGTTTTCTTAATTAAGATAGTGTTTTCTATTTAATAAAATAACACGGGGAAATTATGCTGGAAAAGTCATGTGGAATTATGCATAAGAATTATTCACAATTATACAAGAATATTTTGCAAACTGATCTATATTCAATAAAACTAGATATTCTACCTAAAGAAACAAATTTTGATGGAATGAAAAATCTCTTATTGTTAGAAGCTGTGTTGGGCAAATTAAAAGATAGAAAATAATTGGAATAAATATTTTTATTCTCTTCGCTTTCTCTTTCGAAATATGCATCTTTCTTTTTTTCCCCCTACAGAGTCACTTGTTCTTTGTAATGGAGTATCTTAATGGCGGAGATCTCATGTTCCATATACAGGAGAGTGGACGATTTTCAGAAGAACGTGCGCGTTTCTATGGCGCTGAAATTATATCTGGGCTAAAGTTCTTACACAAAAAGGGCATTATCTATAGGTAAGTATCAAAATATATCCATTTAAATTGGAATACTAACTAAAATCCCTATTTATAATCGATAACTCTTTATTAGGGATCTCAAATTGGACAATGTATTACTGGACTATGAGGGTCATGTACGTATTGCCGATTTTGGTATGTGCAAATTGCAAATATATTTGGATAAGACCGCCGATAGTTTTTGCGGCACACCCGATTACATGGCGCCCGAAATCATCAAGGTAATAAATCAGAACAATTCTCGATATCTATACAAAATAATATTCTAATGGGAATCGCTTCATAGGGTGAAAAATACAATCAGAATGTCGATTGGTGGTCATTTGGTGTGCTGCTCTACGAAATGCTAATCGGACAATCTCCATTCAGTGGCTGCGATGAGGACGAACTCTTCTGGTCGATATGCAATGAAATTCCATGGTTTCCCGTCTATATATCAGCTGAAGCAACGGGCATACTCCGGGGGGTAAGTCGACTTGCAAAATAACTCTTTAAGATTGAAAACTTATTAAATATTTCATAATTTTAGCTGCTGGAGAAGGATTATTCGAAACGTATTGGTTCACAGTATAGTCCAGCTGGCGATATAGCCGATCATATATTCTTCAGACCCATAGATTGGAATCAGCTGGAGAAACGTCAAATTGAGCCGCCCTTCAAGCCACAAGTGGTAAGTCCAACAAGTTATTTACTTATTATCATTTATTTAGATCAGTTATAACTTGTAATACTTTGTTATTAGAAACATCCATTGGATACGCAATATTTTGATCGCGTATTCACTAGAGAACGTGTTCGTCTCACGCCCATCGATAAGGAGATACTTGCATCCATGGATCAGAAACAGTTCCATGGCTTTACCTATACAAATCCGCACATAACTTTGGACTAAAAATGTCGCATGGAACTAATGGCAATGTGCTGTGCATATAGCATATACATATAGTTAACTATATATATACTAAAACTATACTAAATACAATATCTAATCCTAATCCAAAGAATTACTTCATAGAGCAACAGTATTTGTATATGTATGTATATATTCTATTATTATTATATATCTGTCTAAGTGTATGAGTTCAGTAACTGACTCGATATTTATTTATTAATTAGGTTTACTTAAATGTGAAATTGTTCATATTCTTAGCCAAGTTAAGCTTAGCCAAACCTTATACTCTTTTTATTCAATCAATTATATGCATATTAAAAGGAGTTATTCGTTTTTTTTTTTTTTTGTTAAGTGGAAATGGAAATTCGAGTAGACTTCTTTTAATTGATATGGATACTGAAATAGAGTTGAATAACTTTTGGCTATTGCAGTTACAAAGCTACGAATACGTTTATAATGCTAGTCAGCTTAGTAATACTCGATAAATCTATAAGATAAGCATATATCTCTCTGTACATATATAACATAAATACGTAATTTTTTTTTTTTTTGCAATTTGGTGCAATTTAATTGTACAAGCTCTATACCAAAGTCTACATATGTACTTGTATGTATATGCTACATAATGCTAAAATAAAATGGAACAAAAATTAAAATATTTGATCTTTTGGTTGGACTTAGAGATATTTATAATCTTGTCTATATCTAATACTTAAAGGTAGACTTTGATTTTATTCTTAAATGATGAATAAATGTGGGACACGGTCAAGTGTCGGGTTGTTCTATCCGATTTACTAATTACAATAGTTGGAGGTTCCTTCGACCCTATAAAATGTACGTATTACATGTATATATCATCATTATATTATAAGATCTTTAAATATATTTAGCACCTTCCAAATTGACGGAATATCAGAAATCTGTTCAACAAATAAACGAAATTTTACTTTCTTACATCCGGATCGTGAGAGAATCAAGGAAGAAGCAAGAAAGAGAGTCCCTTGGACACAACAGTCAAAAGCTGAATGCTTTACTCTCACTTATTTTCTTAAAATAGAAAAGAAGAAAAGACCATTGCTCACAACAGACAAAAGCTGAATGCTCAGAAGAGTGTAATATCTACTTCAATCTGCTTTTGTTGCGGCTAACAAGAGAATAACTTAAAAGATTGATTGTCATGATTTTGATAAAGTACCAGAAATATAAAAGGCCCCGAAAACTGCGATCTTTAAGCGCAGTGAAAACTCATTAAAACCGGCTTTTATATGAATTCTGAATGGGCCTAACAAAAAGTAGCAGCTATTTGTGTTGACATACATATAATTAAGCAATTAACTGCGATGCTGACAGATGAATGAAAAGGCCGTTAGAAATGATTATGTTAAGGGGAAAATGGTAATGAAAATGTGGAAGGGAATGACCGCAGTGAGAGTCCAAGTTTTGCCCTTTGAAGTTCAGTGGACCAGAATTTCAGTTTGTTGGGTGAAAATTCGATTCGTTGTGCAACATTTTCGCTTTTCCATTTGTCAATTAGCATAAACTATTGTTATTCAAAGTCGTCAGGTCATTTTCATGCTAATGAACGTCACAATAAAACCAAAAAAAAAAGCAATGTGACCATGTGACATACTAACAATTAAGCATTTTCAGCGAGAGTGTCTCTACAGGTTCAAGTCCCGCTTCAGGTCCAATCTTCAGCTGCGGGACTCTGGACTGGCTTATGGACAGTAGCTTGCTTTTATGACCGCAATAATGACCCCAACTAGTTGTGAACCAGTTAGCTGCGGGGCAACAACAATAGGGGCTTCAACACCAGCTCCAACTTCAACTGGTGGCTAGCGGGGCAATGGAACACCTGAGGGGGATCTGAAAGCCAGGCGCATTAGCATTAAAAAGAATTATTCTAGTTAAGTGTAGCATAAATCATTTATTAAACAACAAACAAACATATACAATTTAAATTTAATAAACATGTGAGTGTGTGTTGGGCATAAAATAATAGAAGAAATTAAATGTTACCGCCAGTGGCAACAACAAAAGACAACAGCAACAATAAGACAACAATCAACACCGCAGTTATGTTTTTATTTTCATTTCAAAGCGCTGAGCATTTAATGCACAGTGGTTCTATATTTAGGTTTTATCTAAACAAATGATGAAATTCAGTTGATTATTTTCGCGACGAGAAAGCGAAATTTATTCTATTATAAGCATATCAAGTTAATTTATTCTTTAAGATTTGAACTTTTAAAATACCATATTCAATTTCTTTCAACGCAGTAAACAGTAAATTTTTAGAAAACTTTTATGTCAAGAAAATGAACTACCCAAACACACAAGAGAATAGACAAATTGGCAATGGAAGTAAAATTAAGTATAAATAATTATTTTTTAATATTTAAAAAACAATATAATTTTAAGTAAGCTTTATATAACTTGGAATAAATGTTCACAGTAGAATCATAAAAAATTCATATAATAAACAAGTTAATATAAACAGTTAAATCAATAGGATGTATTAAAGGATATTCAATCATTTCATATAAAAAAAAATTCTACACCAAAAACCGATCAATAGAAATTAATAATAAAATTAAATAATTAAATCAAAATGAATATTGTAGTAATGTAAAAAAAACGATGTTTTGTGTGGAAACAATTTATTATTTATTTATAATTTATTTTATTTTAAAATTGAACTAACTAATATATTGAGTTAACTAAAAAATTAATGCTTTTATTAAAATTATGAACAGTGCATACTTTTGCATATAAAGAAATGAAATTTACACGCTAAATTAAGTAAGTAAATTTAAATTAATAATGTTATTAAATATTAATCATAAAAAAGTTAATTATTAATACATCGTTTCAAGCAGCTGAGACCACTGTGCAGGTGAGCGTTTTGAAAAGCGTGCATCGAAATTTTCTCTAATTAATTCATTTATACCTGTATGGCGTCTCTCTCCGTGTGAGTGTGAGTTAGTGTGCTCTGCTCTCAGTCAGTCAGTGTGTCCGTCTGTCTGTCTATCTGTCTTTAGTTTTTGGTCTGTGGCGCAGTGCGTCGCTTGGCCAAAGTCAGTTGGTGCAATACGGGCCTAGAATGAGCTGGTTAGCTCCATAAGCCGCAGGGATTCCCATTTATTTATTAATTTATATTTTATTTTTTTTGTTATTGTGTCTTCAACAAGTGTAAATTGAAATTGAAATTGAAACAGATATTGAATTAACAATAAAAGTATTTGCGATTAAGTGAAGATGTGGACAACAGCATAAGGATGTTGACACCTAAAGTATCTTTAATGCAGCTACTGGTGCTCTTCTTCGTCATTTGCAATTGCAACATCGTGTTGCCGGCATTGGGGCAACCAGCATTGTTGCGTCGCAACATTATTAAAGTGCGTGCAAGTGGATTCCTACCATTTGAATCGGATCTGTTGCTGCCACTGGGCATCTTGCGTCAGTTGCAGGCACAAGATCGTGCCTCACGTCTCCTGCCCCATCAGCAGCAACAGCAGCAGCTGCGTCGCAAACCGAAACCGAAACCCAAACCAAAGGTGAAGCAACAAGTACGCCTGGAGCGTGCTCAAGCGGATGCTGGCATCCAAATGTACAATCTCATCGATGACGATGGCGAATTGTTGCTCAACCTGAGAGTTCACAGTGAGACCAGCAACAGCAACAGCATCAACAACAACCACTTGGATGCAGTGCCTCAGGGCAGTCGATTGGAGGAGTTGGCCACGCCCTGGCGTCCATCAAAGTGGCGTCCCACAAAGAGACCACCGCCAGCCTTGACATCATCTTCCCCACGTCCATTGCCGTTGCATCAATATCTCAGCAGCAACAGCTTAGAGCAACAACAGCAACAGTTGCCGTCACAGTCACAGTCGCAGCCGGCGTTGACGCAGCAACGACGCATGTTTGGAGCTCGGCAGGATTGGAGAAGCTATCAATGAACAAGCCTAAAATTAAATTTAATTTATTTCTTACATTTATTGTCATCACACACATGCACAGCCAGCACACACACACACAAACACACAAACACACAAACACACACACACACACACATGCAGATGAAATACATTATATACTAAAAAAAAAAAGATGAGCCTATTAATCAGCTCTTAGGGCTCATTAGGGTTATGCTAATGGATCCCATCAATTCACTGAAAATCGAAAGTGGGTGGAAACTGAACAAAAAGGAAAAAAACCAGTTGCACTTTTCCATTGACAGTGGAAAGAGACAACATGCAATTAATGATCATCAATAATGAACCATAAATTTAAACATGCATTTCAATGAGATAATTAATAAGCAGAAAATGTGGGAAACATGATTCGTTTAAATTTGAAACAGAAACGATTTTATTGATTACCTTTTGACTGATCAGCTTCTGTAAACATGAGACATGATGAGCTACATGGAGGGAGACCTGTATAACAAATTGTCTGTATAGAGCTGGTATTAAATCATTATGAGAAGATTACTCAATAGTTAAATCTCTACAGGTTGAGACATGATATTAATCATCCCAATATTTAATACATGATATGCCAATAGTTCACAAAGGTATTAGTTTATCGTCTCTTTATAAATTCAAAGAAGTACATATGAAAATAAATATCTATAAATATACCTTTAAGTTATAAAACACTCATAAGCTCACTGATTAATAAATATTGTTTTCGTTTCTGTTTTAGACTCTGTACTTAAAAAAAATCAAATACTTCAAATACGCCTAAAAATAACTCCGGCTAAAATTGTATTTGTGCTCAAAGATCATAGTTTATAATGTTTTTCTTATAATACATTTAAATTCACCATTAGCTTTATGCCTTGATCACAGGGTTTCAAATAGTCGTGCATGCTCCATTGGCGCGTTTCCCCATTTTTAACCATAGGGTTAACATTTGGGAAAATATATTTAAAAATGTACCTATATTACTCGTTTTCTCACCATAAACAAACATAAGATTCTTTGAGGTTATGTGGCAAACAGTAGGGTTATGTTGAGCAAACTTGCTAAATATTCTAGATTCTCAACTATTTTTAACCTTAGGGTTTCCATTTGGGAAAATATATTTAAAAATTAAACTATAATGGTAGTTTTCTCATCATAAACAAAAATAAGAACTTTCCAAGTTTTAATTTAAAAGATTCTTTGAGGTTATGTGGCAAACAGTAGGGTTATGTTGAGCAAACTTGCTAAATATTCTAGATTCTCAACTATTAGGTGGAGGTAACTTTCCCATGTAAAAGAAAAAACAATTTTCAACTCATTTTTGGTGAATTTGTTTGTAATTTTCAACAGAAAAAAAATAGTTTTCAGCTTAAATTGCTAACTATGGGAATTAAAGAAAAAAAATGTGTAATTATTCTAAAACTATTTAACAAAGGGGGTGACAGTTATGACACAGTTCATCACAGGGCAACTGAGCGCAGTTGAGGGGATTATTTCCAGGCGCCAGATGGAGGCAGATAGCCGGGCTGAGGAGCTGCCACAATTGGTGGCAAGTACTCATTGTGCACGCCAATGGAAGCTGGAGCAGCCTCCTCATGAATGACCTTCACAGTCTTCACCTCCTGGTGGACGTGACCGCCAAAGTCGTGTCCACCGCCATGGGAGAAACCACCAGCATAACCGCCGCCGCCTCCAAGAGCATGTCCCTCCTCATGGATGACCTTGACGGTCTTCACTTCCTGATGTCCTCCAAAATCGTGTCCGCCACCATGGGAGAATCCTCCAGTGTAGCCACCGCCGCCTCCAAGAGCGTGTCCCTCTTCGTGGATGACCTTGACAGTTTTCACTTCCTGGTGTCCATGTCCGCCTCCATGGGAGAATCCGCCGCCGTGGGAGAAGCCACCGCCGTGGGAGAAACCGCCGCCGCCGCCTCCAAGAGCGTGTCCCTCCTCATGGATAACCTTCACAGTCTTGACCTCCTGGTGACCGCCATGACCGCCGCCATGGGAGAATCCACCGCCATGAGAGAAACCACCGCCATGAGAGAAGCCACCAGCATAACCACCGCCTCCGCCAAGAGCATGACCTTCCTCATGAATAACCTTCACAGTCTTGACCTCCTGGTGACCATGACCGCCGCCATGGGAGAATCCACCGCCATGAGAGTAACCACCGCCGTGAGAGAAGCCACCAGCATAACCACCGCCTCCGCCAAGAGCATGTCCCTCCTCATGGATAACCTTAATGGTCTTGACTTCCTGGTGACCGCCATGACCACCACCATGAGAGTAACCGCCGCCGTGAGAGAATCCGCCGCCATGGGAGAATCCACCACCGCCGCCGCCGCCTCCAAGAGCATGACCTCCCTGATGGATGACCTTGATGGTCTTGACTTCCTGGTGACCGCCGAAGCTGTGTCCACCGCTGTGTCCACCACCATGTCCACCACCATGACCGTGATAAACTGGTGCCTCTTGGTGAATAACTTTGATGGTCTTCACCTCCTGATGACCATGTCCACCGTGTCCGCCATGACCATGTCCATGATCGGAGCCATAGACGGCACCATGACCATGTCCACCACCACCACCCTCATGGATGACCTTAACGGTGCGTACTTCAGTGTGTCCATGGCCATGTCCGCCTCCTCCACCACCTCCACCGCTGTGACCGATGCCATAGTTGTAGCCTCCGCCTCCTCCACCGCCACCACCGCCTCCTCCGCTAATAATGCCAGCGGAGCTGGTGGCAACGAGTGCGGCAAACAAACACACAAAGATCTGGAGAAGAATTGATCAAAGATCTGGTCAGTTAATGATGCTCCCTCCAGTTGGAATGATGCCAGACTTACCCTCATTGCTGGAAGTTTCTTGCTTGGGGGACGAAATCTGTGGAACTTCACGTAGCTGAAGAATGAAACCGCTGAGGCAACTGATGATCAACTTGAGGCAGCTGTTCGCTTTTATAAGAAAACCAAAGTCAAGGAAAGATGATGATGATGATGGTGATTATTATGCATAACATTGGATCGAGTTGGAATCGGGTCTTTAGAGGCCTTGCCCAATGCCCCGTTTGCCTTAAGTTTTTGGCTTTCGCCTTCAAATGCCGGCAACATTATTGCTTTCGTCATCGATCCCCTCGGGTGAAGGGAGAGAAAGATAGAGAGAGAGAAGAGACGAGACGAGGGACAGCAAAGTGGGAGTATAAATGAGTTAAAAATTTAAATTAGGCGCGAAACCCGTTCACCAACTTCTTCTTTTTACGAGAGTATCTTAAGATTGAGGTCGCTAAAGAGCATAGTCAAGATGGGAAACCGGGTGGATTAATCAGAGCTACGGAGTTACATAGGTCATGTCAGTGTCTGACCTCGACCATTTGATCTTCATTGCTTTCTATGACACCACTTCAAGACGATCAAACCCAACTCAAAAAAAAAGAATGCGCTTTTGGTCTAACAAATGATTGCATAAGCTTTGGATTAATGAAAAAATTCAAGTGTAATTGAATAAGTTTTCAGCATGAGCTTTCTATTAAATAAAAGCTTTATTTGCATAATTTTAAGCCTAAAGAAAACTTTAAACTGCAATTATACCTATTTATATTAGCTTTACATTAAAGAGAGATTTCTTTCACAATTAAGTCTACTTTACTTTTCATTCAGTTTCAAGCTTCTTAAAGCTATCAAGCACATTAGCATATTTGCTATCGCTAAAAGTCTTAAACATGCCAAAATTATATTTTAATTTCAAACAGCGAATATAAAAGAAATGCTAAAATGAAGAAATGTTAAAAAAAAAATTTAAGCAAAAAAAATCCCCAAAAGCAATAAAAACTACAAAAACCTTTATCTCTTCTTTTTTATTGTTATATTTATTTATTTTTTTTGATTGGAGCTCTCCCTGATTTGTTGTTGTTGTTGTTGCTGTTGCTGTTTTCGGTGTCAACTTTTAAGCCAAAAGTCAAATTGGATTGACCAACGAGATTTTCGTTTGTGTTTCGATTGTGTAAAAGTTGTTTGCGAATTTTTAAATAGGCATTAAAAATGAAACCGAATGCTTTGCATAGTATATTATGCATATAACAAAACAAAGCGGCAAATGTAATTAAAATTGATATATACATTTAAATAACATAACAATATCTAATTGCATTTTCATTGGGCCAATCAATCAGCAAATGTGGGAAACATGCTTCACAGAGATCGATATTCATTGATAATACATATGTATATGAAGATAGGTTATCAATATAGTATGTAAACCTGACAAAACCCATGTTTTACTTATATTGAGGGGAATTAATTTTGTGTTTAAACTTGAGGGTTACTCAACTGACAATAGAGAATTTATACATTTGTCTACATAAACACTTGTACATCAGTTATCAAATATGATTTGCCATGCTTTTAAAATATCAAATCCATTCTAACCCTTAATAACCAGTCAGAGAAAGTTAGTACGGAGAGTTATTAAAAGTATTATTGAATATTTTACAGATTTTGGGAAAATTAACACAAACATATGCAAGATACTCAACTTTATTTTACTTTAATTTAGTCTGACATTATAAAACTGAAAGTTTAGCTGAAAATTACCATGGATCCAATGGAACTCCATAAGGATACGATTTTCAGAATAAAAGAAACAGATGGACAATCAAGAGAATCAAGTTTTTACTCAACAGACACACGTACAAAAAATATATGTGTTTAGTATTCATTTATATAAATATTTCTTTTATTATATTTAGATTAAGCGTTGAATCTAAACAATGCAAAAATTGTAACATAGCACATTCCTTGGCCAGCTGTCCTGTGGAACTCCAGAACTCCTCAGCAGCAACAGTTTCAACAACAGCAACCGTCTCAGCAGCAGCAGCAGCAACAGTCTCAACAGCAGCAGCAGCAACAGCAACAGTTTCAACAGCAGCAAAAGTTTCAACAACAGCAACAGTTTCAACAACAGCAGCATTATGAACAGTTTCAGCAAGATTTTAAATCGGAACAGCAGATTGCTGTCGGAATTCTTCAAAAGTCTGCAAAAATTCCGTGACGAATATTTATATACTTTGAACGAATGTAGCAGAAAAACCATTTGAGTGTTCTTCAAACCTTAAACGCTATTTTGTTGGTTAGGCAGTCTTCTTCAAAACTTCATATTAGTTTACTTGCTTACGAGCTAGAAACATAGTTTTATTTGGTGTTAGCGTGTCGTACTTTCAGGCAAAATAAGGGCATTCGCGGGAAAAATACAAAAGCGAAAAATGAGTGCGAAATGCGTCTTTCACGCTACGAAAGAAAGTGTTTTTTGCATCGGACTGTAACTGGTGACTAAAAATGGATTTATTTTGAGAATCCCAAACTAAAAAAATGATGGGTATCGCCAGGGCAACACCGACATCAAGTGGAAGATCGAATCGTTTTGGGAAAAAGGTTATTCTGTGCGAGTGTTGGGATTTGAAGGGAGAAGTGTACTACGAGCTTCTTAAAGTCTGCGAAATGGTCAATACCGTCTGCTACTGTCAAAAAATTATCGATTTGAATCTCGAATTGATCACAATACGGCAAGAATGGGCTCAAAGACATGAAAAAGGCATTCCAAGGCGTCAGAAATGATCATTTGCTCACATCGATGGGAACACGCACTGTTGCGGAGCAGGCACTTCCAGGACTTCGAGAGATCTGTACGAAAATGGATCGATGAATGGTTTTCAATGAAAGAAGAAGAATTCTTTCGGCACGGCATCCATCAACTGCCCAAAAGATGGACAAAATGTGTAGAAAGCGAGGGCAATTACTTTGAGTAGAATATCTTCAATAGTTTTTGTGTAATAGCCGAGTCTTTTTCATAAAATAAACGATATTTTAAGCTTGTACACCTGGTATACGTGAAAATCAGGAGTAACAACAGCAATAAGAACCCAAACTTAAGCGTCGTTTACTAGAACTGTTCGAGGATCAAAAAAAGCAAAGGTTGCAACAGCAGCGCCAACAGGAAACCACCGATAAAAAGATGGCTCAGCTGCCAAAAACAGCACGAACTTGACCTTAAAGAGCAGGCGCAGACAATCGAAAAGTTAAAAGAAGAGAGTTTGTTCTTGCAACAAAAAAAAAGAAGAAGAAATATTCAGAAAAAATTGACGATACAAAAAAAGTTTTACTTTTTGTAAAAAATCATGCCAGGAAAACAAAAAAAAACCAAGAAAAATTCGGAAAAAAATTAACAATACAAAAAAAAGTAATGGAAACACCTTTGAGACAAAGAAAAAAAAAACAGAAAAATAAAGCCCAAACAAAAATGCAAAAAAATATACTTTCAAAATGTCTTCAATGTGTGCACCTATACTAAGTCGACACTTAAAGCTGTTGGGAATTATTAGCACGAAAACCGTAACAAACAACCTATACTAAGTCGACACTTAAAGCTGTTGGGAATTATAAGCACGAAAACCGTAGAAAAAAAACCCTTATTCAAAATTGTAACTCTAAAAAAGCGGCGCTAGCAAACAATAGATGGCGTCAATAAAAAATTATTGTGAAATTTTTACAAGCAAGCTGAAACAAATTGCCTGGGTTTGGGCCCTGATCTCAGCCTCTTCCGCCCCCTAGCTGTTCACCCTCCTCTGCGCCCTCTGCATCAGCATGTTCAAGCGCGAGCAGCGACCTAGCGGACTGGAAGTGGCCACTGGTGAGCAATGAGCGGGGTGTGACTTCTCTACAACCCCAAGATTGTCATTATCCTCGAGCATTTGGACAGGACATATATACTTTTAGAGGCGTAGGGATAAACTCTATCTATCGCTATCAGAAAGTTATGGGGTCATCTCAGTCTCAAGTCGCTGGGAAGCAGGACGACAACAGAAAATGATTAAAAACGTACATAACTATAAGGACGATTTGGATTTCCTTTGGTCAGGTAATAGTCAGTCAGGCTGAGCGAATTGCTTTAACACATGACTCGTCGGGATATGCAAGGATATAGCCGAGATATTGCCAATTTTCTCTATATAAAGAAGGCCATGAAACTTAGCTGTTTTAAAGACTTTCGTCGTTTTTTAATTCGCTCTTAGTACAATAAAGAATATTTGTAGACCAAAGGACATCACGATAGACCTTCAAATGGCGGAGATACAGCTTATTTTCTGGATTTAGACCTTTTCATCCAAGTAACATAAGCTTTCACCTTTTTTTCTGAAATAGATCGAGACAGAACGAATGCAAGACAAAGATAGCGCATAAAAAGTTTTGTTTTAGTTGTTTCCATGTTTATCATCATCATAATCATCATCATTATTATTATTAAAATCAACTTATCAAATCGTTCGCATTAACTTCTTGTTTTAATTACATTTCTATGAATATTCCTTGATTGTTAACAAACATATAAAAAAAAAGAAAAAATTAAATACAAAAATAAAAAGATGATAATATAAAATAAAAATATAAAGAATACCTCGTATAAGTATATCAGCGTATTAATTATACAAATATAATAATAATATTAACAACATTATAGTAATGCGATATTAAATGTAGTGATAATGTTAATAGTTATAAAGTATACAAAAAAATAGATATATATATGTATGTATGTATATGTATATAGTATGTATGTATATGTATTTGTATATGTATATGTATATGTATAGGATGTAAAAATATAACCATCGACCGATTTGCAGATCGATCTCGAAACGGTAATAAATATTAATGCTGATGACAAATTTTGTTGTATTAAAGAAATACTCGCGATAGTCTTGATGTGTGTTTGTGTGTTCTGTCTGCGTGTGTATGTGTGTGGGTTTTGTTTAAGCTTAGGAGTTTATAAGTAAAATAGGTATTAGATTTAGTCGCAATTGTGCTGCTTTTGCTGTTGCGTAGGCAGTTCCATATGACCGCCTACAAGGCGGCAATCACGCGATCGCACAACTGTTGCGACTGTTGCTTGTGGGCGTCTTGCAGCGATTTCGACTCTTTGAGTTCTGTGTTAATGAATTGTAGCACTGTGACGTTGTCAAGGCATATGACTTGAGTGTCGATTTAACGGAGGGCGGCAGGTGCAACGAATCAATAGCATAAACGCTCGTTCGACGCACAATTGTTCGACAACAAAGCTCTTGCAGGGACAGCACTACAAAAAGTATAACATGTTAATAAAACCAAACATTAATCATTGATATTATAATAGTTGTAAAGTAGTTTAATCGCACCCTTATTGCTGCGCCAAATGTGCTCCATTCCATTGCGATGCAATGCCATGCGGGCCAATTCGCAAAATGATTCACGGATATTGAAATCGCAGAGTGGCGATATCTCAAAGCAGGACATATTATTGCGTGAGGCATACGTTTCAGCCTGTTTGGCAGCCACCTGACGCTTGTAGGCCAGATGCAAACGATTTCCAACCAATACTTTGGGTATGCCAGGTGCATGCTGCAAATTAAATTAAAATTTTAATAAATATTCCAATTAAGATAAACGTTTTTCAATTATACTAGGTAACAAAATATTGCGTTCAGATGAGAAAAAGACAATTAACAAACTTTTCTATGGAAACTTTTTATTTTTTTTTAATGTTAAAGAATATTTAAAGATAATTATATCAATATCACCTCTGAAAAAACAAGAAATTGTTAGATTTGAATCATTTTCTTATTGGGCCAATATGTAACAAGAAAGTAGATTTAGTAAAAGTTAGAATCTAGCTGTTACCTTGTGTAATTATAAGACTCACCTCCTCGACTTCTTTCAGCCAGCGATCGATGCCATCGAAGCTCCATTTATTTGTTATATCGTACACTAAGATAATACCCTGAGCACCTCGTGAATACGAGCGTATTATGGTGCAGAAACGCCCCTGACCGGATGTATCCCATATCTGTAGCTTGACTCGTTTACCCTCCAGCAATATCGTTGTTGTTTTATATGCTACCGTTTGCAATATGTGAGATGTGCAGTCTGCATATATATTAGTTGGATTATTCCAGATTCATAAAAATGAATAAAGATATGTAGTTAGTGTAGTAAGTTGTTTGAAATATACAAATTTAAATTAAATATATATCATTATTGATTTTGTTTGAAATAGGATTACCAAGAAGAGGTATTTGTTTTCAATAAAATATTTATCTTGACCTACTGAAGATATACTTACCATTGCCACTGCAGAAGGGACTCTCTGTTGATGGATCCTCCAGATTGGAGAGTATTTCATGTTTACCCACATCGCTGTCCCCAACCAGTAGAACCTTTAGCAAATAGTCGTAGTCTTTTGTCATGGTTCTCATGTAGCTTTCGCTGTTGCTGTTCAACCTGCAATATTAACAACAACAACAACAACAACAAGACAACATTAATAACTTTAAAAAAAGCAGGTTAGCTACCATTTTAACGAGCCCAAGAATGCGAGCCCAAGTTCTTGTTGCTTGTTGTTGGTCCGGGCTAACCGGTATACATATGTAAGTATGTGTGTGTGTATGTGGGAAAGTGCAGAGATGGGTGGAAGGGAGAGTAAAGAGGGAGAGATAAGCGCACACAAACAACACATCAACTGCAAGGTGCTAAAGTCGAACCGGCAATTTTCGTAATGTGGGCAGAATAACATTTATCTAGTGAGTCATACACACTCACACACACACATACAGTGCATGCAAAAATGGGCGTGAATTTGCCAAAATTTCAATCAAGATATCAAAGCAGCAAAAACAAAAAAAATTGCAAATATCTCGTCGATTTCCACATTTCGCCGGTTTGCACCACCCTACTGCCAATGTGGTGCATTAGGGTGGCCATAGTGCGTTTATTCACCCGTTCTAAATATTAGTTTTGAGCACCTTCCTACACAACACATACATGGCCAGTCATTTGGGTGTGTTTTGTTTTGCACCGCGTATGAGGCGACAACAACAATGACAACACCAACAACAAGGGCAACACAACAGGCACAATTACACACACAAACATATAAAAAAAAAACAATGAGCAAATTACACAAAACGCTTGACACTCACACACAGCAATATTAACTTGACGTAGTATACGACAGCAGCGGCTATTTATTGTTAACGCAACAGTTGTATTTTAACATTTTGTAAATTCGCAACAACAAAAATTACGTAGAAATTGCAGCACAAAAATATATTTTACCCAAATACGCATATGCACTAGTACTGGCAAGAAGTATCGAGCAGTATCGATACAATCGAATATTTGTGTCTTCAATTAAATATCGATATTCTCGACCCGATACTTAATACTCACCCGCCAATTTTAGCAATCCGGAAAGTTTGGTTAAAAAAAATCATATCAAAAATATTGAGATACTTTAGCTAATAACTAACGTTTGAAATATGATTTTGTTGGCTTTAACATGAATAAATACTTATTTTACTACATCAATAGTAAGTGTTCTGCTTATTTTCATGTATATGTATGAACTGACATACGCAGATTCCAATGTGTTGGATTGAATCAATAGTATCGAATATTTGTAGCCATAATATTGAAAACATCGAATATCCGGAATATCGATACTTTGCCAGCACTCATATGCCCATGCGAACAGCGTTATCGCAAGTTATCGTTTAACTCGCGCTATCGATGTGTATGACAAGCTGTCGATATTTGTGTGCTAATTACACTGGCTTTTTTGAACAAAGCAACACTAAATCGCTCTTATCATTTGTGTCAATAACAATAACAATGTTTAATTATATCAAAATTAACGATGAATTGTTGCGAAGAGAAAGAAATAGCAGCAATGCAGTCGGGACGAGTAGAAAACTTGAATATGCAAACTGTTGCAAACTTCTAACCGCGTTTGCCTTAATTATTTGTTTTATATTTTTGCCTCTTTGTTTACTCACCGTAAATCAGAACAAATTGCAACAACATCAACAAAGAGAACAAAAGCAGCGCTTGGTTTGCTATTATTCGATCGATGACCGCAATGATCTGAGTCTGCTAGATGTGCCTGGAGATTTATGCACGCACATCAATATAGGAAGTGCAGATTTGTTTAATTCTACGCTGATGTTGTCGGAGCGTCTGGAAAAGGTTCTTCAAAATGACACCAGCTTATTTCGGGCCAATAATCCTCAGGTGAAGCTGCTGCTCTGGATTGGCGGTGCAGACAGTGGATCTCAGTTTTCCCAGATGGTTAAGAACCATGAGCGTCGCAAGCAATTTTTACGCTCATTAAAAACGATTATGCACAAATATCCTAGTCTGGATGGCATCGATTTGGATTGGGAATTCCCTAGTGCTTATGATAACGAACGCATGCATTTCTCTCAGCTGCTCCACGAGATTCGCCTTGAATGGGCCCGGGAGAAAAGAGCCGACAATCTGCTCACCATGGCCGTTGCAGCTCCTGAAGGCATCGCATTCTTTGCCTACAACATACGTGAAATCAATCTATATGTGGACTATGTCAATTTAATGTCCTACGACTTTCATTTCTATCGCGAGGATACACCCTTCACAGGCCTCAATGCACCCCTCTTTGCACGCTCCAAGGAGGAGTCTATTATGAGCACCTTTAACGTCAACTACACCGCTCACTGGTGGTTAAAGAATGGATTGGAACCCAACCGTTTGGTGATTGGCTTGCCCACTTACGGGCATTCATTTTCGTAAGTTTCTACAGTAAATATTGTTAACTAATTAATTTGTAATTATGTATATTATAGAGGAATTAATATATATTCTCTCCAAACAACTGTAATAACTTTGAGAAGTTCTTTCTTTTCGTGAGTCTAAACTAATTGAATTTCTCTATTTTCCCAACAGCCTGGTAAATCCGTTTAATACACGCATAGGCGCACCTGCTGCAGGATTTGGCAAATGTGGTCAACTCGGTTTCACCACGCTTTCCGAGACTTGTGCCTGCGCTAATGGATATCTGTCTCCGATCTATACTTACGACAACGATACATGCTCTCCTTATTTAAGTGCACTCGGTGAATGGATATCGTATGAGAGCAAGACGAGCTTTTCCTGCAAGGTCAACTATGTGAAATCCCTCAATGTAGGTGGATTGATGATCTTCTCACTCAACACGGATGATGTGAAGAACACTTGTGGTTACTTGCCACGCAGTGGCAAGCCTGTGTTTCCGCTGGTGCAAGCAGCGAAAGGCATCCTCATGGGTCACTGAATGAAAAAATGGATTTGGGAATGGGAATGGGAACGGGTCCAAATATTTTATAAATATGTTGATATTCTAAAGATGCCTCCACCTTATATAGTATTATTGTTTAGTTTAGTTGGGAAGTTAAATATACTACTAAGTTAGATCAATTGAAATGGGCTGTTTTATACTATATAAGATTTTTATTTATAAATAATATCGTGTATTATGTGTTTTTATACAATATCAATTATATATGGTTGCTGTTTATATTTTCTTTCTTTAGTTTTCTTTTTTTTAATTTATAAGTATAAATAAAATTATCACAATCGATCCATATTCATAATATAACTAGAAATTTCAACATGCAAATAATATTTACTTGTATGTTAGTAAAATAACGATTACACATGGATAATCAATATGGTGGCGGGAACAGATTAAAAGATTAAAGACAAGGATGGCAATGTGATTATCTTCTATACGAATAAGCAAAGGAATGGAAAGAAAAAACACTTTTAGTTAAGTTCTATCAGGAAGAAATACAATTGCCGTTGCATTTATATATTGTTGGAGAATAGGACCGACTTCTTGGGCCGGCTATTAGGTACGTCTCAGGCATGGCAAGTACGGTAATCATAGGTGCTTCGGTGTCCGCTGCAGATTTGGTGGCGGTGCCGCAAGCAACTCATCGATTTGTAACTTATACGCCTGCTTCAGCTCAACTAGATCGAGTTCGAGCTCCTCAGTGCGTTCCACCTTCTCGCCGTACATTTGCAACAAGGCATCGTAGCGATGCTGCAGATCCTCGTAGCATTTCTCCATGGCCTCGTAGGCTTGCACTTTCTCCTTCAACTGTACAAGAGATCAATTATGATTTAGAGATGATAACTACTGTCTCAATTACTTTTGCTTACCGTCTCCAGTTCCATGGTTAAGTTTGATATCTCGCTATCCAACACACCGCGTTCTGCCTGCAGACGCGACAACTCCCATTGTAGATGCGTCAGTTCACCATCACGCTGCTTGAGCAGCGCCTGCAAATGCTCCAGCGTTGTGGTATTCCCAGCCAGAAAACTCAGATGCACCCCCTGTATAATACCTGACTGCTGACGTCCACTATTGGATACACATTCCATATCATCCTGCATTCACAAAGATAAAAAAATTAGGTGGAAATGATGAAGTTTATTAATTAAATTTTACTTACACCCTGCCAGTCAATGATGCCGCCAAGTGCATCCTCTGTTGAGCCACTGTCATCCACAAGACTCAACGGCGGTGAGGCATGCAGCGGTTTCTGGCAGCGACTCTCCGACAGCTCACTGCTCGCCTTGACCGCTTCCACGGTGAGTTCACTGCTGCGCTGATATGAACGCTGCTTCCGAAGCTCCGTTTCCAGCTGCTGAACCTGTTCCGTCAATGCCTCCAGCTTGTCCTGACGCTGCCTCAGCTGCTCCTGCAGCGTGCCAAGTTGACTGTGTCAAGAGAAAAGTAGAATTAAGACTGATCAGTTAATAAGAAACAAATGCTATATTTAATTTATAATCGAGCTTAATCAATTTTGTATAGGACAAAAGTGAGAGACTAGTTATATATTTAGAGTTATTTTTATATACTTTAAGACACTGCGAACCTTTTGTAATCATTCTCCTTGAGACTCGAATCAAGTTCCTGCTGTCTTAGTGTTATTTTGGCGCTCTCTGATTGCATAAGTGCATTTGAAAGCTTCTCCTCGAGCAGATCGCAGCGGGTGCGCAACAATTCCTGTTTCTCATTCTGCACCGACTCGAGTTGTTGCAACGAACGCAATTGTGTCTGTGAATCCTCCAGCTTCTGGAGCAGCTGCTGTTCATCTTTACTCCAGCTGGCACTGCGTTGATTCAGCGTCTTTTGCAGCGACTCGATTTGTCGAATCAGCGGCGTTGTGGAGACACTCAATTCTTGGGTGCTGCATTCGGCACGGGATTCTGCTGCCTCGAGGCGTCGCAAGAGTTCGCGATTCTCCTCGCGAAGTTGTTGCTCCCTCTTGGCCATGTTGTGCTCCGTCATGCGCAGCTTTTCCCGCATATCACTTAATTGCTGCACATACTCTTGATTCTCGGCCTGAATTTGATTTTGCTCGTGACGTTGACGTTGCTGAAGATCTCCTTTGACTCCATCAAAGCTGGTCTGCAATGCCGCCAGCTTGGATTGCAAATCTTCAATGCGACTGCGACATTCCGCATTCTCCTCGTCGACGCGACGCTTCTCGTTCGTCATTCGATTAACGGCCTCGATTTGTGTACGCTCCATTTCCTCTTTGGCGGCCAGAGATTTCTTCAAACGTTCCGATTCGCTTGAGAGCAACGAGATTTGTTCACCATTCTTTTTTAGCAGCGTATCCGAAGTTTTCTCTTTGGCGCGCAGCTTCTTGATGATATTCGACTGTTGCAATATCTCTTTGGACAGTTTCTCTCCCTCGGATTGCAGAGCGGTAATCATTTCATTGCATTCGGTTAGCTCATCCTTTGGTATCTTATTAAGCAGCTCGTCCTTAAGGCTCTTGATTTGTATGCGCAATGCATCCCTTTCCCGTATACTACCCTGGAACTTCTTCTCCAGCGCCGACAGACGTTGCACTGCCTCATTGGCTTCTGTGCTGTTGGCGCTGTTCTTGGCCGCCTCAACATGGGCACAAAGTTGTTGGTTCCGTTCGAGAAGCTCGGCATTTTGTCGCTCCGATTGTAACAATCGTTGTTCACGAGCCTCAATCACTTGATTAAGCTCGCTTATGCGATTCACCAGCTTGTCCAGCTCCGATTGCGAATCTTCCGACAACAATGATATCTCCGAAGGCTCACGATGATGTCCCTTTGTTTTTAATCCATGCAAACCATGTTGATTGCCCTTCATAGCACCACACAGTTCCTTAAACTTTTGCGGACTTGTGCGCGTTGTGGTGCTATTCGTGCTAGAATCTCCATTCGGATTTGATATGATCTCAATGTCCGACGATGTCGACGAATAACTCTGATCAACCATTTCCGTTTTGTTGCCAGATCCTCCAGGACTTCCACCGCTGGATTTGTGACTTTTATGGCTCATCTGTAGCTGAATATCCTCAAAGCTTTGCGTAGAATCCGAATCAGCGCCAGCTCCCGACACATTGGCCGCAGCTTGTGTATCGCTAAATACTAGAGCCTTCATGGTTTTTGTTGAATCTACAAAAAGTAAGATAAAGTAAGAATATGGGTTGAATGACAATAAAAGAGCACGTATCATTTAAAAATGTTGAAGTTGTTTATAAGTCACAAGCTAGAACTAAACAAACTTTCCCGCTATAGTCAAGTTCCCGACTATAAGAAATCAACTTGATATGCATGAAATTCATAGAAGTTTGTATTCCTAGTACTTTCATAAAACTCTATATTCCCTTTAGATAAAGTATTTCATATTATAATAACGTACCATTCAAGTGTAAAGAATGATCATCCTGATCCAAATTTAGAGCATGTCCATCATCATCATCATCGCCGTCAGCATTATCTGACGCTTCATTGCTGGCTATGATGACAATGCTATCCGGCAGCGATGGTTCCGTATCCGGTGACAATTCCATTTCCATTTCACTGCCTGTGGTGGGTGCAGTAATTAATTCCAGCGAGGATTCGGAATTGCGCATACAACCAGCGGCACTTTGAGATGTAGGTGATGTGGGTGATGGCGATGACAGCAGATCAACGGAATCCGATGTGGCAGACTGACGTTTCGCATACAGATTGGCCGTTGAAGCTGGCGTTGAGGCATCACTTGCTCTAGGGGGAATGGTAACCATCTCATTGGCATGTGGATTATCATAGAAGGTGGCTTCCTCTATAGCTGACGTTGCCATTGCTGTTGTTGCCGCTGTCGCCGCCGTTATCGTTATCGCTTTGCCTCCAGGCGTTAAGGCACTTGGAGTATCCGTGCCAACGTTGTCCGTTGTCGTCTTGTTGTCATCATCCTGAATATCGAGCGCCTCAATAAGAACAGTTCTGGCTTTTTCGAACCAACTCATGCCGCTTGCTTCTGCTCTAGGCTACACTTGGTAACTGCAAACACATTAATTTCTATATTATTTGCAATAAATTGCGCTTTTACAAACACAAACACATCATTAAAAATATCTCTTTTATTTTGTAGCTTGTTGGCAGCATCTACGGATATCGTATCGATAGCTCGACATGAGAATATCGATTTTGACTTAACTCGTCACTCTTATCACAATTTGTCTGTCAAAGGTTTATATTGTTGAATTATTAAATTATACTTGACTAAGAAAACAGCTATTTAAAAATATTTAAGAAAGGATAAAACAGAACTTTATTGTCAACAAATATCACCATTGATACGATATTTAGGGAATGTAGCTATCAATTGACCGCCCCCCATTTTATCGATATCAGAACTTGCTGTATGTATCGGCATTTTGCAACACCAAATATTGCGATATTCAATTGTGCAATTGTGGTGGTCGGCCAATAAATTGTGGTGGTCAAAAGCAAAGCAAAGAGTACACATAAAACGAAAACGGAGATGTTAAAAATAAAATAGAGAAAACGGAAAGAGTAATTTAAATTACGAGTGGTAATCAAGCGGATTAAGCATAGTTATAGTCCACACCTATATTGGCTTACGGAATAACAACAGCAACAATAATCAACTACGCACCGACAACGACACCAACACCAATAAGAACCCAACACCGACACTGACTCCGACGACCGACGTACGATTAACGCCCTCTCCCTACGCTCTCCGCACTTTTGGCACTCGCACACTCACACACACACAATCATCATAATCATCATTATCAACATCATCATCATCATCGTCAGTAGCAGTAGCAGCAGCAGCACACAATCAAAGGCACAAACACTCTCAAACTTATCTATACACCGCATTTATCAACGCCGACCGCTGCTGACCCGACCTCCCTCCACCCTAGTATCACCTTCCACCTCGGATTCGTAACATCAACTTTGTTTGCTATTGTTGTCTGCTGCTGCCTCCTGTCATTTGTTTTGTTTCCTTAAATGTGAACGCGCACACACTTACGCACACACTCAAACATACACACACTACGAGCAACATACCACGAAGGAGTGAACAAAGAACAACTCTAACAAGAAAAGTAATCAGAAGAAATAGGCAAGAGACCAGTGCAAGTCCAATTGGCAATTGAAAGTGCAAGTGCGCGTGCAAATCCGAGTCCAATAAGAATAATTGATTAACAAGATCCGTGATCAGTGACGTTGTTGCAGGGACAGAGGGTTAAGGGCTGGGGGCGGAGGGGCAGAGTGTGTGCCGTGTGAGAAAGAGATTCAAACTCTATGGGTCAAAAGGCAAGCACACCAGCGACAAGCGGCCAACAGAGCCCACGCTCCAGAACATTCTCAAGCAGCTCAACGGGAGCAACAACAACAGCAACTGACAACAACACATCGCCTGGTAATTCAGCGGTGGTGGGGGGCAACCGAGGCGGCGGCGATGCCGGTCAAGGTTTTAATTTGCTGCGCACACTACCGGTCTATCATCATCATCTCAATCAGCAGAACTCCACGTCCATAGATCGTCAGCGGGCGCGCAGTCTTAGCTCTGTTCCCGACATACAACAGCAGCAACAGCAGCAGCAGCAACAACAGCAGCAGCAACAGGGATCGACAACAACAACGTATCCACACCACACACATCCCGCCGTCTCAGTCTCTGTGTCAGCGAATTCAAATAGTAACAATAGCTTCCAAGCTGCAGCCAACAACAACAGCTCATCGGCAGCAGTAGCACAAAGCTACATGCAACAGAGACGTGCTCTTGGCGATTCCATACGCGTAAGTTGATCCTCTCTCATTGGGTTCATTGTTAATCTATATATACACACATATGTATGTACATACTACATATATACTATTCATTGTCTCATTTTTGAATTGAATTTCTTTTTGCAGGACATGTCATTGACTGGCGCCAACATTGTGGAGAGCATTGCACTTGCCGCATCGGCAACATCGGCAAATGGCATTGGTCGTGTTTATACAGCGACATCGCTTCCATCACACATTTGGTCCTTCAATGGTATCTATATAACTATCTATATCCATATATGTATCTGTATAAGCTAAACAATTTTTCATATTTCAATACAGGTATCAAATGTCCCGTGTGCAATAAGTTCGTGTTGCCAGACGATATTGAATGCCATTTAGTTATGTGCCTAACAAAACCACGACTCTCATATAACGGTATGCAACAGCAACAACATTTGATTGTTGCATTATATTAATTTTAATTTTAATTACATTTTCAATTCATTTAATGACTGTCATTATAATTTTACTTGAATATTTTACATATTTTCAACAAACAATTTTAAAAATATGGCTTTAAACTTTTAACATCGCTATGATAAAACATAAAAACATGAATTCTTCTTAAAAACTAACTAAAGTTAGGAGAAATACAATATATATGATCTTTGTTGGAACATTTGCTGCATATAAATATGGTTAATTTAATGTCATATGCAAATTTGTTTAACTGGCTTTTGTCAGAGTTCAAAATATGTATAGTAAAATATATAGTTGTATGTAGATTTTCAGTTTGCTTATTTTGTAGATGGATCAAATGATATAGAATGCAAATAGCACCTTTATTGTTTAATTATTCAACAACTGTATTTATTATTCTCATTGTTATAGAGGACACATTGTTGGACGCCAAAGGTGAGTGCGTCATTTGCCTTGAAGACTTGAGTCCAGGTGATACAATTGCTCGATTGCCATGTCTATGTATCTACCACAAAGGGTGAGTTCAATTTGTTGTCTATTTGAAAATCTATAAAGACTAAGACTTATTTTTCTTGCAGCTGCATTGATCGTTGGTTTGAGGTGAATCGCTCTTGTCCCGAGCATCCTGGAGATTAGTAAAAAATCTCATTAGGTAACGCACAATCAAATATTAATAATGAAACAAAAGCAAACAAAGCGAGTCCGAAAAGATTTTAAATTGTGCTACACAAACAAATAGTATGTAAATAAATGCACAACAATTAAGTAAGCTTACATGTATATAGATACATACATTTATACCATTTGAGCATTTGTATGGAAATGTATCTCACAAATGTATCTATCATACATATGCATACGTTGCCATTTGACATACATATACATATGAATACGTATTGTACATATGTACATATATACATATGTATCTCTGTATTAAAGTGCTCGTTAAGTCTCGTTAAAACCTCAAGTGGACTGTGCGTAAAGCGAGCTCAGTTAAATCATAATCACAGCTGGACTATAGACAACAGCTGTCGTCATAAATATATATACATATGTATATGTATACGTATCTGTAAAGTGAACTGATCTAATGATAGGGAGCTCTGAGTTTTGACTTTATGAATGAATCTTTGAATCAATTTAATTATGTTGTACATTTATTTCTATTTATTTGCAGGCTAGCAAAGGAGAGGCCAAAAAAGGAAAACAGATGGAAGCGGGTGGAGAAATAGGAGGATGGTGATGGAGGAGAGGCTACGACAACCCGAGTTTGGATCGAGAAATCGATCGTTTGACCTACCGACTGTTGATGCTATCCCAAAACAAACATACAACAACAAAAACACACACAAATCAATTGAAACAAATTAATTAATTAATTCAAAGAAAACAAAAATATGATAAACGAAACCAACCAACCCACAAAATAACAAAAACAAATAATAAAAAATAACAAAAGAAACAACAAAGTAGAAGAGTTGAGATAATGATAATGATGATGATGTTAGAAGTTAGACGATGATGATGATGATGATGATAAGCATGAATGTAAAGCGAAGCAACCAACCAACCAACAAAAGAATGTCAACCAATGTGATGTTAAATTTTATATTTTGTACTATGGATATGATGTAATGATGTAATTGTAATGTAATGTATATGTATTTATTATTTTAAACAAAACTAAAACTAGGGTAAACACAAAACAACCAACAACTATAAAAGTAGCAGATGACACACTAACAGACACACACACACACACCGACACAACACACACACACATACACTACAACACACTATAAATAATTTATGCTTAATTAGAAACAACAAAAAGCAAAGCAACCAAAAACAAATACAACAAACAACAAAGGAAGAGAGTGTAAACTTAAATTAAAATTTTATTTAATTTGTAATATAATAATTGTTTTATTTTTTTATACATGTATGTACATCCCCAAAATCTTTTGCAATTTGTTTGTGTTTATCCGCATGTTTGATGCGTCAGAAATAAGTTATTGCTATTTATATTATTATTATTTTTTATACAAAGAACCTTTTTAAATTGTTATAACTGTATTCTGTTTGTATTGTTAATTTGAGAACAACAAAAAAAAAAACAACACAATATTCAATCATTCTGTCATATGAAAATTCTGGTCAAATGAATGCTTAAGGCAATTAAATGTTTCAATGGAGCTAAAGGGATCTCCTGTCCTAGACACACAAAAAGGACCCCAAAAAGCCACAAAATAAAATACAATAAAACAAAAACACAATCCGTTAAGTACGTAGCTTGCGAGCTGTGCCGTAAATATATATATATATACATATATGATTAATTATCAATAATTATGATTTAGTTTTCTTTTTTATTATTATTTTGTTAATATTGATTGAATTTTCATAAGCAGTTGCTGCTCTGGGCGCAAATTTGTTGACAACAGCTCGGTTTTTTTTTTTTTGTAAATGATATAAATAAATATAAATATATGTATACTTTAATATAATGTACATATATAAAACATATAATTGTATAACTATAGCGTTAGTGTTCCATAAAGCTGACATTAACGTTAACTGAATATGAAACTGAAACTGAATTCCCCGATTCCCCATAGACACACTACACTATTCTACATAAAACAAATATTAAAAAACGAGCAATAGCTAAAAATTATAATTTCTACTCTTAACTGTTTGTAAGATACATTGATAATACCCACAACACAAACGAACACACACACACACCGTACCCAAAATCAAACAACAATTTGTAAGTGAAATCCATAAACGTTAATGTTAACTTGCAACAAATACCTAAAACAAAAACAAAACGAAACAAAGAAGATAAAATGAGCATTATCTGGTAATAAGTATGTCTTGATCCTATTAAGAACATTTAAAACTTTTTACACCCTATCCAAGCGAAAAAGAAAAATACAAAAAAAAACAAACAAAAATTAACAAACAAACAAAAATAAATATGAAAAAATAAACTTAAATGATAACGAATGATTACCAAGTAAAATGACAAGCGTTGAGAGAAGAGAGAGAAAGCAAATTGAGATAAAACGTTAGAAAATAAACGAGTGATTATACATAAATACATTCAAGCTGAATTTGGATTTTTATTTAAATGATATGTTGGTCATCAATCGAATGATATTTCTAGACAAGTCCTTTGTCTAAAAGTCGAACAAATGCTTCCAGTTCCTAGGAATCGAGAAAAAAATATAGTATGTACTGTTATGTATGTCTCGAAAATGTCTTTGCTTGATGTGAATTAAAGATATTTTCTTGTAAATTAAGTGATTCAAGTTTAGCTAAAATAGCTGGGAGCCTGGGAGAGAGATATTTATTAAAATTCTGCTTTACAATAATATTTGAAAGAGAAAGAAAAGTTTTATTAAACTCTTATTCTGGTTTAATATGAATTGTGAGTTGTTTGAATATTTGAGACCTTTACCTTTACGAGATACTGAGAAACTGTTCCTAAGATCCTGAATCATTTTGCCAAAGATAACAATAGTAAAAATATTAAACACTTACCAGCTAGTTAAATCCAGGAAATGAAACCGAAACAAATTTCGGTTCCGGTTCCACTGCGTACCTAAACGAGTATTTCGGTAAAAGGTTCTATTTCGGGTTTGTCCTTTCGGTTCCGGTTCTCGTATCGGTCCATACCGGTACAGCAAAGAAATTTTTAAAAATTTTGAAATGTTAAAAATCTAATTTTATCAACAAATATATGTATGTATACACGTACAAATGCATGCATTTAGAATGTTGTCATACTTAAAACTCGATAAATTTTTGTATAGTGCAAAACTATGTTCGTAAGAAAAACAACAACAAAATATTTGAAATGTACCAAAACCGTACCGGTACGAACATTTCGGTTTTCAGTTCTTGAAAAATAATCTATTTCGATTCCAATTCCGGTGCTACATTTGAAACGATTAAATTCGGTTAACGGTTCCGTTTCCGGTTACGGTTTCATTCCCTGCTTAAATCATTTCCCAGTGAAAGTTCCCTAATTGAAACACAATCGATATTATTTATAACTGGTAAATGAAGATAGCATTTAATAACCGCAAAAAAAAATATAAAAGAATTAAAAATAAAAACTTGAAAAAGGGATTTAAAATTAACATTCCATATTCCACGGCAAATCTGCAATGGCTGTGGGGTGTATCATGGATCCGACGATACGGATGTGGATCGTTTGATTAATTATATATATATATATATGTGTAGGTAGTTATGTGTAGGGCTAGGGGGGAATATGTATTGTATGTAGGGGGTTGTGTTTTAACAATTAAAGACTTAATGAAACCAATTTTATGCTTAAAACTAATACAAATTACATAATGATGGTCGACATTTGTTTTTTCATCAACATTCCTTTTTTTGATTTTGTTTTTATCTCAACGTGAAAATTACAAATGATACAAAGGTATTTTCGCTTATAATAAATGAAAAAGTGGAAAACGTGAAGCTGGTAAAACTGTGTTCCAAGGCCTGTTGAGTTGCTATCTTTGAATAATTTCTGTTGTTGTTGTTGTTAAACTAACATTTTCCTCAAGTGCAGCCCGTTGTTGGCAGTTGGCGAAGCATCCGGCCACAAGCCGCAATCCACACACTTACACACACACATACCCCAAAATATGGGTATGCTTATGGGGCGTGGGGCGTGGCGCATTGACATCTCTCATGTTTGTGCTCGAAAGCAAACGAAACGATACTGTTGTTGTATTTGTTTATGTCTGTCCATAATTCAATTCATTTTGTTTTTTGTTTATCGTCTTTAATCAACTATACTTTGGAGCGGGTTGTAAGTGGAGGGGGATTGCGGGCTGCTATCCCGTGCAGTTTAGGACTTGCCAAATATGTATAAATATGGCAAATTAGTCCAAGTCAAGTTCCACTTTAATTAGCCCCATCATAATGATCGTTATATGCGGAATCCTATATGCTCTTCTTTTAGCCAATGTGCACATGGGCACCTTCTGTTCTTTCGCCTTAGACCCACGGCGTCCAGCCTTCATAAAGTACCGCCAAATTATCCGGATTTGTTGCCTCACGTATCACGTAGTCAACCTGCTCGGCAACGGTGCAACGTTGATTGCTATCCGGATCACGTCCCTCCAATTTCATGCGGATCTTCTTCCACACAGAGACGCCGTAAGCATTTCGTTTCTGCTCATGCAAATTGGGAGCACCTAGAAGTGAAGAATGAGGGATATCAATTAGTGTTGGGAAATACTTTTAAAGTGGGAATAAAACAATTATAATTTCTCAAATATAAATTATAAAATAAAATAGTTTTATAGATTTTTACTGAAAAGTATAAAAACAACTCTTATCTATATACGTATAGAGATATACTATAAAACTCAATCCTCTAATTTACTCACTGACTGACAAACTTATCATTGTGGAGCCGAAATCGTAAGAGCTACGAGGCTGAATTTCTTACACAATATCACAGATTAAGTACTTGTACTATATGTCCTAACAAAATGTTGTATTTTATTAAAGTGGGATGACTGTAGCTGCCATAGGAACAATCGGATGCAAATTAATCTTTAGTATGAAGAGCTTTGTTGCTTTTAAAGCTATCTCAACCAAACTGACAGATTTGTGTTTTTGTTATATTTTTTATAATATTTCAATATAAAAATGTAATTATGAAATTGTTGCAAGCTACCTTTGGTGTGCGCAAATGTTTCGTAAGGCAACGAATCGTCCGCTGAATGCTGTAGAAACTCTTCGACGCTGCGAAAGAATTCATCGACATCATGGTTGGCCATTTTTTGAATCCGCTGCAGCTGCTCTTGCCAATTGGCGAGCATGTCTAGATGCAGAGCACGTCGCTCGCTGCTCAACTCCTTGCGCATGTCCAATAGAAGCTGGAAGAAGTTCATCAAGGTGCGTTGAGAGTCACGCACATGGCCACAGAGCAGCTGGACATCCAATGGCACAAGTTTACCTTGATCCTGCTGCTGATCCTCCTGCTCTCCGCAGAGGGAGCGTAAATATACACGCGGCATGTTATCCTGTTGACGCTACAAATGGATGTTCAAATATATGTACATATGTATGTTAAGATCAGTTATAAAAGTTAATATTTATCATGCAAATCAGGAAAAATGTTGAATTTTGTATTCAACTTTTTCTGATTATTTAATGAAAAAGAATAAAACTTTATTCTTACCTGCATATCCTTGAGCATGCTGCAAATGAATCTGTGACGGGTTTGCTGTTCACACTCCAGCGTTGCAATCTCTCGCTGCACCTTGCACGTGTAATCCTCGAGCAATCCCTGGACATTCGTCAACCAGCATTGATCGACGGCACCTTCTGGATCGAGCAACTGGACAATTGCCTGCTCCACGCCGCTGATACGGGAATTACTCGCCTGCCACAGTGTGTGGACTTCTAGCCATTGCTCCATGTTGATCAACATTTGTTTCTCCTGATCCTTGCTGATCATACCCGTCTGCTCGATGCTACAGAGTGCACTGGCGCATTTGCTCAGCTCGTTGATAAGCTCTAATTGATCGCTGGTCAATTGACGTTGCAGTTGCTCATTTCTTAGCAAACTGTCAATGTGATTGCGATTCCAATTGCTGCGTTGATTCTGCAACTGGTCCAACGTGGTCTCCAATTGATGCTGCAATTGCTGCATGGATTCCAAGCTCTCGTCCAGCGTCTGCCAATTCTCATAGATTGCCTCACAGAGCTTTTGTCGACTTATAATGTGACCACAGGGCAATTCAGTGCCCAGAAGTTCTCCATAGGCCCAATGATGAGCGGATGCAACCAACGTTTGTGTCTCAATCTTTTGATTAAGGAACGCAATCTCAAATTGTTGTTGCTGCAGTGACGCCTCTGATTGCAATGCCGCAAAGCGTGCATCGCACAATTGACTCACATCCTCATTGCCACCCAATTCCTGGCAACGTGTTCCACATCCCGTGTAGTAAGCATACGATAACAAAGATACGAGTCCAACTATATAATCCGATTGCAGACGGTGTACAAGTTCATGGACTGGAATGGACATAATTCGCATATCATAGCTCTTGCTTTTTCTCAACGTCTGCAGCACAAGCTCAAAGAAGAGACACTTGTTCAACGGTGTCCTCCGATTCTTGAGTATATTCAATTCCTGTGTGCGATTAGAAGAGTAAGATATGTAAGAAAAAAACTGTGAAGCATTCAGGAAATCAACAGAATTTCAACAGAAGTTATGTTCGTTTTCTACCATATATAGCATCTTAATACTATATCTATACTTTTAGCTACATAAAACGATTACCATGTGTCTCTTTTCTTCTATATCTTTCTCACTCTATCTCATTCTTCAAATGTCTTTTCTATTTCACATGCATACATTTCCTTTCGAGCTTTCATCTCTATCCTAATCTTATTGCTATCATTTATAGCTATAACTCATTTAACACTCCCTTCCTCTCTATAAAGCAACTCTCTGTAGTCTGTAGTTGGTTTAAAGCTTACCAAGCATTGCTGAGACTGCACATCTTGATCATCGTCTATGATCAGTTTGATTGTACGCGTAATTCTCTCCAGAGCCAGGAAGAGTTGGTCAAACAGTTCATGAGCTGACTGCAAGGATAATAGAAACTGTTGCTCCACAGACAAAGGCATTGTCAGCTGTTGATCCTGTTGTTTTCTTACAATCTGATTGTAACGTTCTCTCAATGTTTCCGGATTTAATTGGATCAACGCATGCAAATGACACAAGTTTGGATTGAGGAGCAACAAACGGAAGATGCTGGCGGGCACATCAAGCTCAAAGCAATGCTGTAGCTGAACGAGAGCAGTTAAAACATCCTGTAGCTCTGTTAGCTGTTCATTTGCCTGCTCCAATGGCTCCATACAAACGCCTTGGCACATGGAGCGAACGAGTTGAATGAACTGCAATTGTTGTTGGGTCAACTTGATGTTTGCATCCTCCAACGCGGACTGTTCGTAGTCACTGAAGACACCGGTTGCCCCATCCAGAGTGCGAATGAGTGCAGCATTTAGTAAAGATTGACTGCAATTGCTCTGTCCGATGGCGGCGAGCAGGGAATGGGAGCTTGAGTGCGATAATGCCAAAGCCTGATCGTTGGCAAAGTGTTGAGACAACTGATGCAACTGACAATTGAAATCCATCCAGACGGATTCCAAGGTCTGAGCCGCATCCAGTTTATAATCTTTATCGATGGTGGCCAAATTTAAGGAGCTGCCAGAGTCAGAGTCCACATTTTGTAGGTATCCATTAAAACTGTCCTGAAATCTCACATAGATATTATTACGATGACGTTGCTCCGGATAATAGGACATTATTGCTGCATATTGCAGCATATGCTCCACACACTGTAATCCCAGATCATTGAGACGTCCAAATAGATCATCAATTTGTTGCCGTGTACTGTCGTAATCTTCCAATGTTTTCGCAGGCAGATGCAATTGAAGGACATCAACCAAAGCAAGGTATTCATTATGCCAACTACTGCCCTCGATTTTGAATTGTATCAACCTTACATTGAACTCCGCCAGCTGCTGTTGCATCAGACACTTCTCATATGTGGCCAACAGACATTGGACCATCTCATAGTCCACTTGCCGCAACGTTGCCTCCCTTGCCAATGTCTCCGTGTGGCGTCTCTTTGAGGCATAACGCTGTGATGCCGTATTGAAGCTGTGACTCTCCATTGCCGATCCCAATGAATTAATCTCTGCTATCAATGCACTTCGTTGATTTAGATTCACCAGCTCCTGTTCTGTGATCATACGTTGTCCTTGAATCTCTTGCAATTTCTCAATCTCTCTGGACATATCCGACAGTTGAGACAACATTTCTGGTCTGTAAAATAAGCAGCAGTTGAAAAATGAGTATTAATGCAAGAAAGGATATATGCAAGTTTTAGGGACAATCACAAATTACATTCAGCTATTTGAAACCATATTTATTTATTTATTGTTCGATTTATTGAATTTTGTTGTTTAAGAAACTTTAAACAATTTGTTTGTAAATAAATAAATATTAATGACTTTGCTCTGAACTCTACGAATCTATTTTCTTTAAATACTTTTTAGCAACTTTAATTTAGAGAGAATTTTACTGTACTTACTGTTAACAACTCTAACTTAAACCTAACAATAAGTATACTTCATAGTCCAGTTAAATTGTATATAAAGGATATTCCTTTATTTGATGTTGTCGTTCGAATCGTTATCTGAGAACTTTGTGTCCTTCTGTGTTCAAATTTAACTTTACTGTAAAGTTAATTCTTCCCTTTTCTGCTAATAACAGAAAAGTACTCTCTTAAGATATTCAAATACGCAAATACTCTGCCAACAAAGACAACTTGAATTTATGTTAAAGACGCTACACTAAATTCTTCATCTCTAAACATGAATAAGCAGTACACTACTTTATAGCAAATTCAATTCATTATTAAATGAATTTCGTTACCAAAAATGTTAAAATTCAAACTGTTATAGTGACGTTAGTAATGTCTTAAGTGTTACCTGTTAGTTTCCAGTTTTTTCTTCTTTACTTCTTAAGTTGTGTTAATTTGTTTGTTTTTTCTTTAGTTTTTTGCTTAAATTTGTGGGTAACTCACTTGTATTTGGACCAAAACTTTTGACATTGCTTTAATTTGCCCACCAAGTGCCTCCTCTTGGCATCCCAATCCTGGAGTTTATTTTTGTTCTTGTCCTTTTTATGGCACTTCAACTCATTGGAAGCAGATGCTGCTGCGGCAGATGGCTTTGCATTAATTGACCGACGTAATCCGGTGGCATCATCATTAACAGTCCAATCGACCAGAGGATCATAAACAAAGGCTTCCAAAAGGGTCAGCAATGTTTCACGCTCCTTGCGCATCACCTTGAGAACATTTTCACAGCCAAGGCGATAGGCGCCCTAAAAATAATAATAAAATAATACAATCACAAATCATATATCAAGATATGGGTTATAGATCATTATATAAGACGGGGGGCGGGGAAAAACTGAAATCTTGTTTATCTATAGGCGTATCTAACAGATACAAATTGTACACATTGCCATTGTCACAGTCGTAAAGTGGCAGACACAACATTTTTATATACATACATATAGTATTTATAAAGAACAATTGCTGATTTTATTTGATATCGTATAACGCTCCATAACTGTGTATATTTCAGTGTTGTCAATTCCCAATTGCCTTTACTCCTTTGATTTGGCCTTTTTATTTAGAGTTTACGAGTTACAGTTAACAAAATTGTTTAATCAAATTTTAAGTTTTTGACAAAGCTATGAACTTTGGAAAAAACTGAGCCACATACCAAGTGGAATGTCTTTTTTAATAAGAGTTACCCTCTAAATTCCAACTAAACTCAATTTCCTTTAATTTGAAGAAGGGTTATTACTCAACTTCTGATGTCATAAATAGTATAGAACAACACTTTAAATTAGATTCTGAGATGTTTGTTTTGAATTTGACTTCCATAACTTTGTCCGAATCGATCTGACATATATCATATATTTATAAATAGTTTAATCTGTAAATTTAAATACATTTTCAAAAAGTTCGTTTTCCTAATCAACTACTGGTGCCCATAACTATCCTCTTGGCTTAATTTAGGTACTTTTTACTTTTCAGCTAAAACAAAGCCGTCAACACTGACGCACATTCATAGATATAGTTTATATTATAGTGTTATGTTCAGATATACGACAGCTCCTAATCGATGTTTACAAATGTTGATTGCACACATTCACACATTTTAACTTTGCATTTTTGGCGTAATTTGTGGCTGTTTGGTTTTGTGTCGTTGGCTTTGCGGGTCGTATAAGTGATATTACTCATACGTCGCATGTTATCATTGGATATACTCATACTCAAAAATATATAATTTAGTGCAAACAAATCTAGAAGTTAGAAACATAAGGGAAAAAGCTCAGTGTCATTCGAGAGGTGCAAATCAAAGTACAAAACAACAACAACAACAACAACAAATACAAATCATATCATTTCACAAATACGTGTAAGCTCCACGGCTCACAGTGGGTTAACTTTGACGAGCTAAAAATACGTATATCTATAGAGATAGAGATAAAGATACCTGCATACGTAGCCAAAAATCCATTAGATAGTTAGCCATGTCATGTTATGAAAATTGGAGATAGTTCATGTATCGTGTTAAACACAATTGCAACTAATTTAGAAACATTTCGAAATTCCATGGAAACTACTTTTGTTACTATCACTATCGATATAGATGGTTTGTCTATCCGCAGAATCTAAATCTAACTATTAAGAGCACATTTGTTCTGTTGTTCATCTATAACACGAAGCTAACTCATCGATATTTTCATATTAACATATGTATACATATAGCTAGTAGTTTTCTGTGGACAGATTCCACAGGAACCCATTTCTAATACACACACTATATGTAGAAAAAACTCTTGACTTAAGTCAGAAGTACTCCATTGTTGAGGGTTATTGGAAATCAAAAATATTTGCATAACAAAACTATGTCAAATCCAATCTGTATTCTGTAAGAATTCCTTCTTTGTCATTCTTTACAATTCATGCATAAATTAATTAGAAAACTATTCCAAATTTTGAAATGCACCAATCGATATTTTGATGGTCTGAATTCAATCCGATATAGATTTATTGAGTAAATTAACATAACTTATGGAACTTTTAACTTATTGCCATATTCGATAGTCTAAAAATATCCCAAAGCACGCACCCATCTCTAAAGCACACAGAACCCCCGAACGGGAACTAACTAATTAGTAAGAGCGACACATTCGAATGCTCTATTCAAATGCGTATGTTGGACGTGATCTTTTGGGAGGTAGTACCCGCTAGTTATAGGGTATCCACACACCTAATGTGTCGAGGCTTATCGACGGATTGTGTTTCTCACGCTGGATCTGAAATTGTTATCAGTTAGGGCACTGGATAATATGCTGCTGATGTTGAAGCGAAACGTAAACAAACGACGCCCACGAGCTGCAGTTTTTTTTTTAGTTTTAGACCCTACAGCTAAGAACTGCAAAGAGTCTGTTAAGTTGGTCAGATCACATCAAATATATGTATTTATACTTGATCAGCTTTAACAGCCGCGTAGATCTGTGTATCTGTGCCTAGATCGCAGTAACTAGCTATTAAAAAGCTAGAGACATCAAATTTGATCTGTAGGCTCTTGAATTTATAGTGTAGTTCAAGATAGAAATTTGAAAGTCAGAGCCTTGCGTTTCACCAAATATGATACTATATTCCGGTGTTGTCCTACAAATTTAAGCATGATTGGATAATAAGCTCTGATAGTTCCATAAAAAAAGAGAAACAGAAGAGAAGACTTAAAACTAACGCTTTAACTTTTCGGCGTGTTTGTTTTCATTTCACAGCATAAGTACAGGGTCTCATACAGTCGATATCTGTCGACTATAACCTATCGTACTAGTTGGTAGTTAGCTGCAAAGTCCTTGCCCCATGTGGTGGCCAATGATGGTGGTCTAGACCCGTTGGCAGATTGCTAAAAACTGGCGCTGTGTGCGTTTCGTAGTCGCGCTTCGAATTTCGATCAAATATTCTATATTATATAAGTATATATATATATATATTTTTGTTTTGCTCTCCAACGTGATTTCCAACAGCTGCTGACGTTTGACGTGTATGTGTGTCTGTGTGTGTGTGTGTGGGAGATTCCCAACGAAGCGCAATGGCCATCGAGGATTATCAAAATATTTGGCTTAAGCTAAATGCAATCAACAATACAGTGAAATTAACCGGTATCACAATTGATCCAATATTAACGACTGATGAAATCTCCTCCTCTCCACATCCGGAGGAGGATCCACACATTGGTGCTGGACTCTTACTCTGGGTGATCATCAATGCCATCATCTTTATCTTCATATTGGGCGGCAACATTCTGACAATTGTTGCGGTTCGAACTTGTCGCAATCTTCGTTCGGTTATCTCCAATCTATTTATCCTATCGCTGGCCATTTCGGACTTTATTGTCGGAGTAGCTCTTCCTTATCATGTTGCCTTCTACATGGGCATGGGATTTAATCTTGGACGATTACGTGGCTTATGCCTCCTTCGTTTCTTTCTCTTCATCTACGCCTGCTGTGTCTCCATTCTGACCCTTATCTCCATAGCCGTGGATCGGTATATTGCGGTCATGTATGCCCTGCACTACAGACGGTAAGTCTTTGCAAACAGAGGGTATCTTCTCTTCTGTCATGCTTTATTATTATTTGGACTTTTTCTATTCATTTCTTTTATTTTATTTCGTTTACACACTTTGCGAATCTTTTTAATGCACACCTATTTTGACATTTAATAAACTTTTTCTTCCTTTCCTTTCTCAAGTTTTACCTGGTTTTTCTTAATTTTTTTTTTACTAATATCTTTTTACTTAGCTCTTCATGTTTCCCGTGATTCATTTATCCTTTAAAATTTTTGAGTTAAAGGCCTCGTTACACTCGTTGCGAAATGGCCGCGGAATGAAAAACTCCATATAAAAAAACAGTGTTAAAATTTTCGTTCGCTTATTTCGCAACGAGTGTAACTTTGCTTGCGGAAAATACTTGCTTCTTTTTCTATTGTTTTCTGTTTTTTCCATACTTCTTATTTCATTCCTCCCTTTTTCTTGTTTTCTTCTTTTCTTTTGTCACTAAAGTAGCTCTACTCTTTTGAATCTTCCTTTTCCGATCCCTATTCTTTTACACACCATATCATATCTAAACCTAACTCAATCGATCGTCTCTCAATTCAACAGTTATATGACACGTCGTGTGGCATACATGATCATCACATGCAACTGGTGTGTCGGGGCATTGGTGGCACTGATACCCATCTTCTGGAACAAATGGTCCGAGTCGCAGGGTTGTGAATTCGATGAGGTTCTGTTGCCCTGGTATGTGGCAGGGATTATAACGCCTGGATTTGTGATCATCTGGATTTGTATGCTAATCTTTTATTGGCGCATCATGAGGGAGGCATCCAAGCAGGCCCAAAGATTGCGTCAATCTGTTGTATATAATACACACAGCAGTCACAGCATGTTGCATCCGGATTGGAAGAGTGTACAGATTGTGGTCTTCATCATGGGTTGCTTCACAATCTGTTGGCTTCCCTATTTTAGTGTGGCAATAGCACAATTATTTCGAGTTTGTCGCAGCAACTCAATGATCTACAAATCGGCCTTCTCGCTGGCCATTGCCAACTCGGCCCTTAATCCCATCATCTACTCATGGAAGAATGCCGGCTTTCGAAGAGCCTTTGCCCAGACTCTGTGCTGTAAATCCGCGCGTTGTTGTCGTATCGATCCCGATGTCGAGATGCATTTGCCATCGGATAGTGTTAAACACCGCATCGACAACAGCAATAGCAGCTATACGGCAGCTACGAAACCAACAAAAACTACTAAAGCTATTGAAAATATCTCAACTCCTTGCCAAGGAACGCAATAAACAATTTAAGAAAATCACAGAAAGTTATCTTGTGTCTTCAATTCAAGTATCTACAGGTAGTACTCAGCTGAGGTACCATTTATCTACTTATGATTCCTCAAATCTATAGGAAACTTGTGATCGTACTCTTCTAGAGAACAAGGACGGATCCTACACAAAAAGGCATTTAAGAAACGTTTTAAAGCACAGAGAATACATGGAATAAAAGGATAAAAAATGTTTAAGGATCTTAGATAATATCTTCGCCAAGATTTTAAGTGATTTACCATTTCATAAACTTATTCAAAATTCTGAGAGGTACTTGATATATGATTAAGAAAAGTAACTACTTAGAGTAGTTAGACCTTGCGAGGGATTCAAGTATACCACTTTATAGAGTATTACAAGAGATCCGAAGGGATCCTAGCATTAAGCTTATGTGTTTTTCTTTAAACTTAAGGATATCTTCAAAAAACAATGCTAAAGCACTTTAGTTAGTTGAGCCCCAGTAACTTAGGAACCTCTGCTTAATCTCAAGTGCCCAGACCTTCTGAAAGTTAAGAGTTATTTGCAAACTTACCTCGACACCAGTTAAGCCCAAAGCATGGACCATATTCTGTGTCAGACGGAAAGGTACACGTTCGGGAATGCGAAGAGTTCGTCCCTTTTCAAAGCAGACATTGTAGTCGATGTGAACGATATCGCCGCTGCTTAGATTGATGAGCACATTGTCCAGATGACGATCACCCAGTCCGATCACATAACCAATGACAGACATGACTGCCATACATGTGGTATATCTTCTAACCGATTGACGCCACTCGGCGGAACTTCCTGCCTGGCACCAGAGTTCACGGGATAGCAAATCTCCGGGTGTTTCCTGTGTCAGTTCAGCCAGAACTTGCCGCAATGCGGAAAGGGGCCATTGACGACGTGGATCTGTGACGAGCATATTGTGCTTGGCCAGCAACGGGGATAACTTGTTGTAGAAGAGATCGGTGAGGCGACGCGATGAGGCAGCCGTTGCTGGTTGAGGCTGACGTTGTTGCCACTTCTTGTAGAGGGCAAAGAGGGGCGTTACCCCATCCACCCAACTGATTAATCCCGACTGTGGACCAAGTGGTATAACCGAATAATGATGGGCACGATAACAGCTTTGGGGTGTATCACTTTTACTCGCCATAATTGCATTTGAAATGGATAAAAATTGCATGATACGCTCATCAAGATGCAGATCCTCCAATCCCTTAAATAGGAACGTATATTTCTGTCCATTGTTGCCATAGAATGCGACCTTTTTTGGCTTTGTTTTTGTTGGTAATATACAAACAATGCTCTCCACACTCTCAATGTGCACCGGCTGTTGTCCATCATTCGCATCCAGGCCAGGCATCGAGATGCGCATACGTCCAATACCACAAAGAACTGGACTAATATTTTGCATCTTCAGTGTGGTGCACGTGCCACGCAGCATATTCAATTGTAGTACATGATAGAGTTGCTTTAATTTATCCCAGGCTTCCGGGTAGGGTCGTTGACGCAATGCCTCCACTGTGGCCTTGATGGGAGCATCAAAGCGACGCTTAAAACTACGCTCATAGCTTGTTTCCGGCTCGCGAGCAGTGAACGCCATCAATGCCTCGAAATCGTTGAGCAACTGTGGACGCCAGCTATTGAAACGATTCTGTTTTCCCTCATGATCATCGGGTTTGAATTCACTAGCGAGTGCATTCACTCGACCCACATAGCTGTTGTAGATGTGGGCCAGGGAGTGTATCCAATATTCATCCCATAGCAGGCACACTCGACGCAGTTCCTTCACCAGCAGTTGGACATGTTGTACCACCTCTGGGGATTGCTTGGATAGAGCACCCAACAAACAGGCATAGCAACTGCTATTGTTCAACATTGTGGATGTGATCTCGATGGGAGTTGTTATCGGTGTCGCCTGGAGTTCACGATTAGCGCCAACGACAGCTGGAAATGTGACCAGTTGTGGACAACTCTCGGCCAGACGACAAAGCAACGCACAAACACTCTTCCTCACATACGGCTCGTGATGATTGAGGCGACTAAACAGCTGGGGAATGATCACCTTCCAGGGTCCAATGGGTGTGGTCTTTAGTCCTTGTTCCAACACCTCCTGCAATCCACTGGCATGCTTAACAATCAATCGAAGTAGACGCAATGTGGTCGTCACCATGTTGCTGTCATCCACATGGAAACGTTGTTGCTGAATCCCTTGATCGCTGCCTGCCTTTAAGCTCAGATAATGGAAGTAAGCACGTGCCGCTTCCTTGTAGTAATCAAACGTATTGGCAATGGCACGTCTCCAGATTCTCATAATGGCCTCCAGCACAGTTCCAGGTTTGTCAGCCAATAAACTGAGACGTCTCAATCGAATCTCACACTGTGCATCCGCAATGGGCAGCTCTTCCTCCTCCACTTCCACCTCGGAAATGTTACCCGGCTGTTGTTCCATGCGCAACGCTTGCAACAGTTCCTGCAGCGTCTCACCATCGAGAGGCAACTTGCCACCCAATGCCTGACCAATGGCATTCACATCCGTTTGGGTCAACACACAACCACTATCCACAATCTTTTTGCCCCAACGATAGCACCAATTTCCATACGCAATCAAGGCATCCTCGTTATTTGGACGCTGTTGCAGGCTGGCATTGATCAAGCGTGCCACAAGACGTTCACCATGTGGCAAGCCCATTGGCTGGGCCGTGCAACGTGTTAAAGGACACTCCGGCAACTGTTCCAACAATTGTTGGAGTGTTGGCGATAGATTCGTGGCCAAACCGTTGCAACTGCGTGCTGTTATCCAATCGGAGAGAGTCAACAACAATTCGGCTCCAATGACTCGACTGGATTCCTGTTGTTGCCTCTGGATGGCCAGACAGAGGGCAGCACAGACATTTATGGAGCTCAGTTCGTTGCATTGCAACTGCTGTTGTTGCTGCAAATGGAGGCACTTGGCCAACTCGCTGTAACCCCGCAACAGTTGCACATTCTCTGTGTCTAGTTGTTGTTGGAGCAGCTGACGTGCCATGTCTGGCAGAGATTGGCCAAAGTAGAGTTCCAGCATGGACTGGCAGGTCTGTTGATTGCCCTCCTCGCGTGATAACATTGCAGTGTCCAGATAAAGTTTTCCCAGATCACCAACGCTGCAATGACGTTGCAACAATTGTGTCCATGCCACACAACGTAGCAACAATGTGCTGTTGATGCTGCTGTTGATGTTGCTCTCATTGCACTTGTCGTCGTTGCTATTGAGATGGCATGACATGGGCAACAGACAGAGCTGTTCCTCGTGTTGGCAACTAGTTAGCTTAGATGCCACATGCTTCAATAGCATCAACTGTTGCCAATACTGTTGATCACAGCTGGAATTGAGCAATGCCTCCCGCCAATTCTGGTCAAGCAATTGCTGCACCTCCGATGACAACTCAAAGTTACCATTTCCATTCGCCTGTTGCAACACAATGTTCTCCAGTTTGCCAAGCACATGGCTGGTGGCAAAGCTGGCATGTTCATTGCTATCATTTGGCCACAGACACATCTTGTGAAATGCTCCACTCAGATCATCCGATGTCGAAGTTATACCCTTGACCAGCAATTGCTCCAATCCACTCATCTGCCAATTGCTCTTCTGCAGAAAGGGATTAAGTGCTTCGTCTGTACGTTTCCACAGTATTCTCAACTCCATCAGTTGTGTCCATTGTCCTGTGCTCTGCGAGCATTCCGTGATCTGGGCAATCACAAATTGACGCGTATGCGGCTCAAGCTCAGATTTTTGTTCCTCTGCTGCAAGCACACTTTTATATCCAGCCAACGCTAGCTCCTTGCGTCCAGCTGCCTGTTCTGCTGCATGTTGCAGCCACTGATAGGATTTCTCTGTCTTCGTACGTGCCCAAATATAAAGACCACGCAATGAATCCGATTCACGGCAACTGATGAATGCCCAGGCCAAATAAACTATCGCCTGACTGTAAGTGACATCTTGAGTCTTTTGTGTCAACAGGATTTCCTAAAAAACAGAGAGAATTACCGGATGTAATTAATGATGAAAGTATTCACAACTCACCTGGGCATAGCGAATCACCAACTCCGGCTGCTGGCTGTGCATGGCAATGATGACAACTCCGATGCGTATGCGATTGAACCATGACTGGCATGTGGGATTATTAAGTCGGAAGAAGGCACTCACTGGTTTCTCTGGAGCACGCAAAGCAAATGCGCTACCCTCGGCGGCATTGTAGATCAGCTTCTCGAGGGCATCGAGAAATCCCAGCAACATATTAAGATTCGATCGCGTATTGGACAATTGTTGTAGTGATAATTCATTCTGGGCTTGACGCTCCGATTCCTTTGCACAGCCGCTTAAAAGGCGCGCATAACGCATAACAATTGCCTCAAAGGCGAGAAATGTATCTTGTGGTTTGCCAAGTGTTGTGCGTAGCTTTTGATCAACACAATACCGTGCCGCTTCATATTGCAACCAGGCGGCAGTGAGACGTTGACAACGTCTTGTGCATTGTGATAACTTCTCCTGGCGTTCATCCAAGTCTGTCACCTGGCAACTTCTCATAAATAAGGCTCGCAGGCAATCGGCATATTCTTGCTGTTCAGGCATCTGCAATTGATCAACGAAATCCTTAAAGACATTGTCACGCACAGCAGTACATTGGCTCAATCTCTGTTGCCAGACACAGACATGTCCAATGCCTTGGGCACGTCTTTCAATGCTTAAACTCAATGGCAATTGGGCAAAGATCTGTGCGTAGGCCGAGTGGGCGCAGTTGCTCAACGATTGCAACTGTTGCAAGGCCGTCTCGCGATACAGTTGCAACAGTTTCAGGCTCAGCATAGATGTTCCATATCCTAGCACTGCCTGCATGCAGTAGGCACTCTCTAAAGGAGCACATTTCGCAGCCATGCCCGCAATACTTTCGCAAATGCTGAGGAAATCCTCATGTTGCAGCAATAAACTTGAACGTGTACTGCATTCAGCCAACAATGATTTGGTCCAGTTAAGCAACAATTTAAGATTCAGTGGAGCCAGCAATGCTGCTTGGCCCAAACAATGTGCCAGAAACTTGAGTATATGTCCAAAACTATGTGCTGTCGGGGATGTAGAGCTGGAGTTGGAGTGCGAATCTGTGTTGTCCACTTCCCGAAGCAAACTCGAATTGTTGCGAAAGTTGTGATTGGCCTGACAATGAACCACAAGCAGGCTAAGTATCGCATTATGTGTTGCCGCATGCTTTGACCACATGGTCAACTCCTGAGCCCGACAATTGCTAATGAGCAACTCGAGTATCGATGGCTTGCAGGCATACATGCCAATGATGGAGGAAGTTTGTTTGGCCAACGCCGCCAAGGCGGATAAATGAAAGACGAGCAACAGGCTGGCATTGCTAAGGTTTTCCTGTGTCGCTGGATCTTCCTGCTCTGCTGTTAGTTGCTGCACACAGTCGTCAATGTCCTGGACGAGCTGTTTGTACGCTTGTTGCAACAATGGCACATTCTTAATCAGTAACGTTTCCTGACAAGTGCGCAAGAGCAGTTTGTGTGCAGTACCCTTGCCTTGTAGCCGGATCTTGGCCAGAAATACCACCTGCTCGTTGTCCTCCTGGAAGATCAACTGCACCAGCTCGCGAGGTAAACGAGCACGCAGCTTCCTCACAGCGCACAATAATAAATACAAGCAGCTGAGTTGTTGAGGCTCCTGTAAATGCTGAACATGCTCGAATTCCAGCTGCAGCACTTGAGCGAGAGCTGTGGCATCCGGTGAACTGTAGCCGTTGAGCAGGCAAATGCAAAAGAGCTCATTAATATTAATCAAGGCATCGCTGTTGGTGATTCGGTCCTGGCGCAAAACCTCAGGCAGCATTTGGATGAGATGGGAGAGGGCAAGGCATACAATGGACTCGCATGTGATGTGCATGCGCGTCAGGCACTTGAGCAACGAATTGAATGAACCAACAAATGCTCCAATACGTTCTCCCGTACGTTCCGTTGCATCCAACGATGTGATGTCCTCAATGAACTGTGTCAAAAGGCCGTAACTAAAATCCAACTCTTTGCTAAAATACGGCGTCAGTTGCTCCAGCACAGAGGCACAGTGTGACTTTAAATGTTTGGGCTGTCCGATCTCCAGTTGCCAGCCAATAATAATGTCAACCACATCCGTGAAATGCCGCTCAAAGGCTTCGCGATAATTTAACGAGAATTGTCCAATACACGTGCTAATGACCATAAAATTGTCGGCACTTTCGGCTCCTTCCAGAAAGTCTTTTAGCATTACCATGATCTTTTCGGCATAAATATGTAGATCGCACTTGGTGTCGCAACTGTAAAAGATTAGTCGGAACATGGGTAAATGATGGGGCACTCTTTAAGGAGTCCAAAGCAAACTCACCTCAAAGTCGATTGCAGTGCAATAATTAAATACTTTTGCAAACGTTTATTCTGCCGATAGTTCATCTTAATGAAGTCCTCATAGGTGGGATACGACATGCGATTTATGTAGCCAATTAATCCAAGTGTTTTGCTGCATTCATCGAGAACAGGAGACGGGCATTGCTTTAGCACAGATATCATGCTATCCAAGATAGCATCAAATGATCGTGTCAAGTATCCCATATTGATAGGCGTCCTCACGGCCATTTCCAGTTTGGCGCAAAGTTCAAGGGCTACCGTTGGGCTTGTTTCGTTGTGCAGACGTCTCATGATTTTGGACATGCGCAGGTCATCAGTCGCCAGCTTGGCATCACGATCATTTGCCGTGAATTGCACTAAATATACATATATTATAGATATATGTATGTTGGAAAATTAGCATGACGAATGTGAAACTTACTCTTGCATTGATGCGTTTTACGTGGAATCCCCTTTGTCATATCATTGTTTATATTACGCAGCACTGGATTATTGTTGGCGTTAGACGACGCCTGCATATCGTGTGCTTTTGACCACAACGTTGTTTCGTTATGATTGATATTATTTGAGATCCCATGTTGTTTATTGCCATTACCGTTGTTTCTACTGTGGACAGCAGACACCTCGTTTAGCAATGCATCCTCATTAACATCATGATTATAGTTGTCCAGCGTTATGGCGGCGCTTTTTAGTAAATGTGCCCCACGACTGGTGATCATATATGTATATATATATATTTTGTTTGCGCCACCACCAAATTGTTTTTGTTGTTTTGTTGGCTTTCACGTTCAGTGCATAGAGATGTAACTCACTTGCATGCAGTGTGTCCACACATTTAAAATGCCGATATATCGATACTGTTATAACTGTACATCTATCGATAGACGATAACTAACGTTTTACCGCAGTAAAGAGCCAAAGATCAGTTATTTATAAAAAATATATACATTAATACAAATACAAATAAAAAAGTATAAATACAAAAATTTATTTGAAACAAGTTACACTATTTCCGGAGGGTTCGTTGTATAGCCAACTACTATCGATTTTCAACTCAGAATGCGAGCACAGTCTTTATAACATATTTATTTTCAATACAAATTTCATATATTTTCAGCTTTCTAATTTCTCATTTTGCCAATCAAGTGCTGAGTGTAGGCTGCCACAATGTTTGCCATTTCGGCATATACTTGATATGGATGCCTTGGCTGCAGCACAGAAGCTTGGCAACTTGCCTCTAATCCATAGTTCCTGTCCAACGGTGCTGTGTGGAATTCTGGAGCAGGAGGCGGCTGCTCGTGCGGCACTAGCGATAAACAAATATCCCCCACCTGCAGCTGTTGGCACTTTAACTCGTAAAGTTCAAACGACAAATGCGGATTACAGGAAGCCCAACCTTGACCATAAACAAACAGCGGATGAGACGGCAGCACTTCCATATTAACCTGGAATTAAACATCAAGATGAGTGCGAGCTAGAGTTGTTTATTGTAGTTTAAGTCAAGTTTAGCTGTTACATTTTTAATAAATAAACGAATCGGTAATCGAACTATCGATGCATCGCCTATATCATTGGCGCCGTTAAAATGTTGTTTGAATTTAAAACTCTAATCTGGACCTACCTTTAAATGCTGCGTATCATAGCTGAAAGTGATATTGATTATATGTGAGAAAGATCTGTCGATTTTAACGACCGTTGCCTCCCTCAGATCAAAGAGCTGACTACGCATAGCCGACTGAATGAAATCCTCGGTGCGTATGTCCTCCACACGGCGCATCACACCTGTTGATAACTCAATGTAGGTTCCCTTCCGAAAGCAAGCATTAGAAGAGTCCATTGATTGATTGCTGCAATTAAATAGATGTTAATTTGACACGCATTTTGTATGATTTTTAACAGTTTCACTTTGTTTGACCCGACTTGGGTCTCATTTTGAATGGATGATAGCGTTGTTGTTGTGCGGTTTCTGTCTGCATTTTAATATTGATTCAGCGAACACGACCTGCTCTTGTGAGTTGCAATTGTATACTGCTCAAGTCCAGAGCAATTTTATCTTACACATCGACTTATGCAAGCCAAGCAAATTCGAAATTCATTCAATTGAACGTGGTGCTTTCCATGGGCTTTCCAAGAATGTCACCCACTCATGTTCCTAACGTTGTTACCTGTTTTATGACCCACTCCTCCTTTACTAGCCATAATCTGCTCAAAGCAACAGGTACGCGCCAGCATCTTTCATAGTTTATCACCCTAGGATACTACCTAGGTTTCCGCTTAACAGCCATTGTCCTGTCCTCACAGCCGGCGCCGTTTTGGCTGTTGCGCCAGGCGCCTTGACACAGAACCTAAACAAAAGGTTCAAATACACATAGACAGCAAAAATGCTCTTGGTACAAAGTATACATTTATTTGGTTTTACGTTTTCGTTTCGCTGCCGAGAATTTGACTTGAGGAACTCGCCGTTTGCTAAGGCTCAGGCTCTTAAACGTGATGTCCAATGCGTAAATATAATAACGCACAAAGAAGTAGAGCACACCAAGCGCTGAATATAACGAGGTGAGCAACAGCGGCATAAAAGGCAAACGTGTATGCAATCCCAACATTCGACTGATGACATGCTCATAGATGGGAATTGCTAGGAATCCTAGAAAATATAACCACTCGAGTATGTGGAACTTTGGCTTCGGTTTATACATTCTCTCCAGTTGGCCATACATCATGGCCATGTAGGCAAGGTACAGTGAATACCGCACCACAAGCAGATCCACGTCAAAGAGCAAGGGAAACAGCGAAAAGTATCCAGCTACTGCCAAGATATACGCAAATTTCGCATCCCGCCGATCCACAACAGTAAGAAGACTGTCCGTTTAAGGAAAGAAAATATATTAGAGAACAAGTTAGATTTCGAGCGATAGTTTCTATGACAGCAGCTTTAAAACTTACCATAATGGTATAAGGCACATAAGGATCGCTTTCTCATGGACATGCCAGCCAAACATGAACGAGGAGCAGGCACAGAGCACAACAGCACGGAGGAACACCAACTTGGCTTGTCTAACAAAGAAAATTTTGGATGATTTCAAGTAAGGATTACAGATATGATTTAAATGCTTACTCTTTGGTTTTTGTGAGGAATAGCTTCAGCAGAATGGGCAGCATAAATAGGAATGTCAGTGCAAATGTTGTAAATGGCGTAATGTTGGGCAGCACAACATGTTTTACCTCCTGAACTAGTCCTGAGCTAGTCGAGGGTGTGGCATTAGGAAGTGAGGGCTTTAAAACGCTAACGGCCAACTTGTCAGCAGTATTATATAAAGCCCATATATTGGGAGCCCAGTAGGCATGGGTAAGACCGCGTTTAAAGGGAAACAGACGTGACATCAGTTGTGGCAATTGGTGCCAAAAGGGACCAAATGACAGCAGGAATGGCGAGAAACCAACAGCCAATAGCTTGGCAATGGAATGTATAAAATTTCCATCCTTTTCCATGCAATAAAACCTCAACAAGTAGACGGCAAAAGCGGGTGCCATATAAAGGAAGATATGCTTAAAGTTGAGCAGCACAGCAAAGACAAAGGCGCTCCATAGATAACGTTGTTTAAGCAGAGCACTTATGCTTAGCAGAAGTATTCCAAAAAGGAACCCATTGTACTGAAAGTGTATGTGATCCACAAAGATGAGACCCACATTTAGTAGCAACAGCATGGAGCCGGCAATGTGTTGTTGCGTTGATTTAACCACACCCAAGGCGGACAAACAAGATCTCACACCCAGCATATATATCACATCCATGATAATAACCGAGATCTTCTGAAAATACACCGTTTCCACTGAGGCATATTTCAGATTCTGTACGTTGAGCATCTTGGGATCAACATATTTAGCCACCTGGGAGAGCAACCATTCGAAATAGGCAAAGAAGGGTGGGTAATCGAGTGTCCATTCACTAGTTACATCCAAATACCAGCGATTCAATGGCAAACTATGTGTTATGGCCAACCAATTGCGATGTACCTCAAAGTCGGTGGAATAGCTGCAATAGGAAAGCTTTCAATAAGATTGCAATGATTGTGGTCGTTACTACTTACTATGCTGGCAGTAGTAGCACCTTAAGTGCAGAACTTATCCCAAACAATTGCCAAAAGTAACCACTCATAATAATGCTTTAGCCGGCTTTTTATCAGCTGGCCACGCATTGAGGTAACAATATTTATTTATATTTCCTTCGATTATTGAACAATATTGATTTATCGATAGAGTTTACGAACGATGATTATTTATGCTCGATACTTTTTGCTGACGATAATATCGTTACCGAACGCAATTGCTTATCAAGCTATCGATACCATACCGCTTACAAGGTTTTGTTTATATCTTGCACGTGCGGGGTGCATTCAAAAAATGGGAGACATTGTCGAGGCTCTATATATAAGCTCATTGAACAATGAGCGCGCATCCTGTAGCGTGCAGGATCTTCGCACCGGCACCGATCTGATGAAATACAAAGGCGGCGGTCAAATGCAAGCACATAGTCTCCAAATGCTTGGTGAACATTTTGTAATTGCAGCCAACAGCACAAAGCCTCTGTTACATGTGTGGCCGATCAACGGACAGGAACAGATGTCCACCATACGATATGTTGTGCCAGGCATTGTAAATGCCCTGGCACTGTCACCATGTAACGCCTATCTAGTTGCTGGCATTAAGGAAACTATCTATCTATGGCACCTCAACTCGGGTCGTCTGCTTAACACAATGTCTAGGCATTTCCAGCCCATCACATGCATACGCTTCACCGACAACGGCGAACACTTTGCCACAGGTGGCAAAGACGGTGCGGTACTCGTCTGGAACTTGACACGTGCTTGTGCTCCCTTGGGAACTGGAGACACTGAGGAGAATGCACCTTATCGCAGTTTCAATGATCATGGATTGGCTGTCACCGATGTGCACATTGGCCTTGGAGGCATACGTGCCTTTATGTATACTGTCTCCTTGGATCGCTGCTGCAAGGTGTATGATTTATCCGATGGCAATATGCTGTTAAGCGTCGTCTTTCCAGTTGCCCTGCACAGCGTAATTGTCAACAATGTGGAGACGAGTGTCTTTGTGGGCACCAGTGAGGGGCAGGTGCTTATCTTCCACATGGAGAAAGTGCCACGCATGAAGGTACATTCCAGATTCCTATCAATTTCGTTTTTAGCAACTAGTTTTCTTGTCATCTACAGGAATACCATCTTGAGGAGGAGGAAAGTCAAGCGTTTATTGGACACACAGCTGGTTCACCCATTACAGCATTAGCCTTGTCAGCAAATGCAGATCAACTGATTTCAGGTGGCGCCGATAAACAGGTGTGCATTTGGGATGTTGGCAGTCGCCAGCTGATAAAGACCATTCCACAGCTTGGTGCCATTACCAATCTCCATCTACGCTTAGTCAGTCCATCCATGTTCCATCCCGGACCCAAAGAGCACAAGTACTTTGCCGACAATCTCAAGCGCATGATCAGTCCACCAGATGAAGATGACGTTGTTGAGTTGCTCATCACAGAGAAATATGAAAAAAGACACTGGACACCAAAACCAAACTTTGATTATAGTCACGATGGTATTGCAAAATCACGACCTAAACCACACCAGAAAATGAATGAGGAAATTCCTTCTGATGACGAGGACGAGGAAGATGAAGATGAGGAAATGGCAGATGAAGATGAGGAAATGGCAGATGCTGATGGAGCTGATTCCAATTCCCTCATTGCCGAACTGGAGAGCTTACGTGCTGAGAATGCTCGTCTCAAACTTGAGGCAAAACGTTTGTTAGATATGAAAGTAGATAAAATTGTAACAAATCCGCAGAGCAGCAAAGCTTCAAAGAAAATCAAGAAAGGTCCCAAGAAATAGACTTTAAGGGGTTAACAATTACATATATTAAAATGTGTTTAAAAACAATAAATGTGTATAGAAACAAATTACTATACTTAAAAAAAAACACAAATCTGTGATAATATTTAGTTGACGCTAGATGCTTTGGGCAAATTATCATTGCCTGCTTGGCCCTCCATTTCATCGTCATCATCATCATCATCATTGTCATGATCCTCGGAAGCGTTGTCATTTTCCTCTGCTAGCTGGCGACGAATCTCACGATTAGAGTCCAAGAGCAGCCTTAGCTGTGACAATATGTCGTCAGTACGTTGCTCCACAGCGTCCAAGGCACAACTTAGTGCATCGAGGCTCTGATTAACATCCTCCATCTCTGAAATGAACAATTTTTATTTGCAGAATGCAAACTCGTATACAAATTGAATATTCCTACCTTGCAGATCGGACTCCTGCACATTTGTGTTTCCCGACTCACCGGAGGACGTCGGATCATGGTTATTCCTGGGTGCCATCACGTTGTTTGTGCTGCTGCTAAAAAAATAACAAGGTGTCAGCTGACTTCTATTTAATTTAATGCAAGGCCATGAGCGTATGGAATCATTTTGCCAAAGGGGGTGATTTTGTGTCGTGTTTACAAAAATTGTATTTAAACATCGTTTGAGAAAAACGTAAACGGTAGATTTGATTCTGATAAAACTTTTTAGTTATAAATCAATCTCTGCTAACCCCTGTTTATTAACTACGCTCATGAGAAGGCTATCGATATACTTAATAACTTAAGCTGGTGAGCAATTTCAGAAGAAACACTTCTTCTTGCATTTGACAGCACTGGCGGTCTGTCAACACGGTTGGCGCGCAACATATACTGAATTTCCACTAGCTGGGATTTTTATCTATCGATATCGATATATCAATATGGTTTTAACACCTTTTTACCATAGGTGGCGCTTATGTCGAAAATTGAGCGACCGTTAACAGCAACAATTTCTGTTGCAAAGTAGCAACATTTTAGACATCAGCAAATATTTCTGTTGCCCAGCAGCAACATTTTTGACATCAGGAACAATTTCTGTTGCCCAGCAGCAACATTTTTGACATCAGCAACAATTTCTGTTGCACAGTAGCAACATTTTTGACATCGGCAACAATTTCTGTTGCCCAGCAGCAACATTTTTGACTTCAGCCACAATTTCTGTTGCAAAGTAGCAACATTTTTGACATCAGCAACAATTTCTGTTGCACAGTGGCAACATTATTGACTTCAGTCACAATTTCTGTTGCAAAGTGGCAACATTTTTGACATCAGCAACATTTTTGACTTAAGGAACAATTTCTGTTGCATAGTAGCAACATTTTTGACTTCAGCAACAATTTCTGTTGCCCAACAGCAACATTTTTGACATCAGCAACAATTTCTGTTGGCCAGCAGCAACATTTTTGACATCAGCAACAATTTCTGTTGCACAGTAGCAAAATTTTTGACATCAGCAACAATTTCTGTTGCCCAGCAGCAACATTTTTGATTTCAGCAACAATTTCTGTTGCACAGTAAAAACATTTTTGACAGCAGCAACAATTTCTGTTGCACAGTGGCAACATTTTCGACTTCAGCCACAATTTCTGTTGCCCAGCAGCAACATTTTTGACATCAGCAACAATTTCTGTTGCCCAGCAGCAACATTTTTGACATCAGCAAATATTTCTGTTGCACAGTAGCAACATTTTTGACATCAGCAACAATTTCTGTTGCCCAGCAGCAACATTTTTGACTTCAGCAACAATTTCTGTTGCACAGCAGCAACATTTTTGACATCAGCAACAATTTCTGTTGCCCAGCAGCAACATTTTTGACTTCAGCAACAATTTCTGTTGCCCAACAGCAACATTTTTGACATCAGCAACAATTTCTGTTGCACAGCAGCAACATTTTTGACATCAGCCACAATTTCTGTTGCCCAGCAGCAACATTTTTGACATCAGCAACAATTTCTGTTGCCCAGAAGCAACATTTTTGACATCAGCAACAATTTCTGTTGCACAGTAGCAACATTTTTGACATCAGCAACAATTTCTGTTGCCCAGCAGCAACATTTTTGACTTCAGCAACAATTTCTGTTGCACAGCAGCAACATTTTGACGCGACTTCAACGCGACTACAACGCGATTTCTTTGCGATTTCGGCGCGACTCTAGCAAGGTCAATGTCAATCGTTAACAGTTGATGGAGGCGTCAGCAGTTCAGTTTGACTTAAACCAAGTGCGTTTGTTCTTGAACTAAGTTCACTTTGACTTAAACCAAGTGCGTTTGCTCTTGAATTAAGTTCAGTTTTACGTAAGCCAAGTGCGTTTGTTCTTGAATTCAGTTCAGTTTGACCTAAACCATGTGCGTTTGTTCTTGAATTAAGTTCAGTTTGACTTAAATCAAGTGCGTTTGTTCTTGAATTAAGTTCAGTTCGACTTAAATCAAGTGCGTTTCTTCTTGAATTAAGTACATTTACTACTTCAACCAAGTACTTTTGTTCTTGAATTGAGTACATTTACTGCTTCAACCAAGTACTTTTGTTCTTAATTGAGTACATTTACTACTTCAACCAAGTACTTTTGTTCTTGAATTAAGTTAAGTTTGACTTAAACCATGTGCATTTGTTCTTGAATTAAGTTCAGTTTGACTTAAATCAAGTGCGTTTCTTCTTGAATTAAGTACATTTACTACTTAAACCAAGTACTTTAAATCGTGTTTGCCTGGTAATTGTGGGCCTATTTCTTGATTCTCCAGCCTAGTTTCCATATTCTTCCTGACTCTAATTTTGTTAACCAACCAATGAAAAAACACGTTTTAATTTCAAAAATTATGATTCTTTTATTTTTAAAAATCTGTCCTTAAGCAATAACATTGAATCTATGCTAACTTAAGCTTAATTTACAGTTTGTTAATATCAGAATAATATATATCATAAAATTAAGTGTAGTAGTTATCTTTCGTTTGACATGTTTTCTCCAATTTTCCAAGCGAGGGCGTAGACTCTGCAAAATCTGTAAAATAAATATACATTGATAAATATAAATTGAAAAAGCCCAATGCCTGATAAAAAAAACGTATAGGCATCTAACTTAAGATTAAAATTTTATTTTGAATTAATTTTATTTATTTTTCAATCAAATAATTAAACTTTACATCTCCAATATTAACCTGTTATACCTTTTTTCAAGCTGAAGTAAACATTCGCATCATTGATCAAGGTCGAGGAGTCTCAAGGATAAGGTTCTCCGCTGCAAGCCAAATTGATCCCTCTTGAATCAATGGAAGAATGTACCTAAATGTAAGTACAATATTAATTTATATAATTATATCTGACATATGAAATATAATATAATTCATTTAATTAACTTTTTCTTGCAGTTCTGCTCGAGGAATATCGGAATCTACTCTACTATGTTGGGCTTAGCGAACTGACGTCATTTTAGCCACCAATCAATGTTGCCACAACTGAAGAATAAATTGTAAATTTTTAGGCAAATAGTTTTATGTATAATAATAATTAATAAATACGTATAATTAAGAAAATTGTTAAAATTGTAATACATTTTTTGTTACATTAAGCTAAAAGAAGTGTATGTATTAGATCAAAAGATATTAACTAGATTTTAGCTTAAATTTCAATGTTAGTGTAAGGATAGGATTTTAAGAATAAACGAAACTGAAATTCTGAAATTAAAACGTGTTTTTTTATTGGTTGGTTGACGAAATTAGAATCAGGCAGAAGCTGGAAATTCAAGAAATAGGCACACAATTCCCATGCAAACAGAATTTAGAAATTTAGCCAAAATTTCTATTTCCGTACGATCTGTTTAATCTTTTTACTACTATTTTCATGATTTCGACTACTATTTTCATCTTTTCGAGACTGCAACGCGATTTCCACGCGATTTCAACGCGACTGCAAAGCGTTTTCAACGCGATTTCAATGCGATTTTCATAATTTCTACTACTATTTTTATAATTTCTACTACTTTTTTCATAATTTCGACTACTATTTTCATCTTTTCGAGACTGCAACGCGATTTCCACGCGATTTCAACGCGTTTTAAACGCGATTTCAACGCGGTTTCAACGCGATTTCGACGCGATTTTTATAATTTCTACTACTACGAGACTGCAACGCGATTTCCACGCGATTTCAACGCGTTTTCAAGGATTTTTCAACGCGATTTCAACGCGATTTCAACGCGTTTTCAACGCGATTTCAGCGCGATTTCGGCGCGATTTTCATAGTTTCTACTACTATTTTCATCTTTTTGAGACTGCAACGCGATTTCAACGCGATTTTCAGAATTTCTACTACTATTTTCATCTTTTCGAGACTGCAACGCTATTTCCACGCGATTTCAACGCGATTTCAACGCGTTTTCAACGATTTTTCAACGCGATTTCAACGCAATTTCAACGATTTTTCAACGCGAATTCAACGCAATTTCCACGCGATTTCAACGCGTTTTCAACGCGATTTCAACGCGATTTCTACTACTATTTTCATCTTTTCGAAACTGCAACGCGATTTCCACGCGATTTCAACGCGAATTGAACGCGATTTGAACGCGATTTGAGCGCGATTTCAACGCGAATTGAGCGCGAATTGAACGCGATTTAAACGCGAATTGAACGCGATTTCAACGCGATTTAAACGCGATTTCGGCGCGATTTCAACGCGATTTCGGCGCGAATTCAACGCGAATTGAACGCGAATTGAACGCGAATTGAACGCGATTTGAACGCGATTTCAACGCGATTTCAAAGCGATTTCAACGCGATTTCAACGCGATTTCAACGCGAATTGAACGCGATTTCAACGCGATTTCAACGCGAATTGAACGCGATTTCAACGCGATTTCAACGCGAATTGAACGCGATTTCAACGCGATTTCAACGCGAATTGAACGCGATTTCAATGCGATTTCAACGCGAATTGAACGCGATTTCAACGCGATTTGAACCCGATTTGAACGCGAATTGAACGCGATTTCAACGCGAATTGAACGCGAATTGAACGCGAATTGAACGCGATTTCAACGCGATTTCGGCGCGAGTTGAACGCGATTTCATCGCGAATTGAACGCGATTTCAACGCGAATTGAACGCGATTTCAACGCGTTTTCAAGGCGATTTCAACGCGATTTCAACGCGAATTGAACGCGATTTGAACGCGATTTCAACGCGAATTGAACGCGAATTGAACGCGATTTGAACGCGATTTCAACGCGATTTCAACGCGAATTGAACGCGATATCAACGCGAATTGAACGCGATTTCAACGCGTTTTCAACGCGATTTCAACGCGAATTGAACGCGATTTCAACGCGATTTCAACGCGATTTGAACGCGATTTCAACGCGAATTGAACGCGATTTGAACGCGATTTCAACGCGAATTGAACGCGATTTAAACGCGATTTAAACGCGATTTCAACGCGATTTCAACGCGATTTCAACGCGATATCCACGCGATTTCAACGCGAATTGAACGCGATTTGAACGCGATTTCAACGCGAATTGAACGCGATTTGAACGCGATTTCAACGCGATTTCAACGCGAATTGAACGCGATATCAACGCGAATTGAACGCGATTTCAACGCGTTTTCAACGCGATTTCAACGCGAATTGAACGCGATTTCAACGCGAATTGAACGCGATTTGAACGCGATTTCAACGCGAATTGAACGCGATTTAAACGCGATTTCAACGCGATTTCAACGCGATTTCAACGCGATTTCAACGCGATATCCACGCGATTTCAACGCAAATTGAACGCGATTTCAACGCGAATTGAACGCGATTTGAACGCGATTTCAACGCGATTTCAACGCGAATTGAACGCGATATCAACGCGAATTGAACGCGATTTCAACGCGTTTTCAACGCGATTTCAACGCGAATTGAACGCGATTTCAACGCGATTTGAACGCGATTTCAACGCGATTTGAACCCGATTTGAACGCGAATTGAACGCGATATCAACGCGAATTGAACGCGATATCAACGCGAATTGAACACGATTTCAACGCGTTTTCAACGCTATTTCAACGCGATTTCAACGCGAATTGAACGCGATTTCAACGCGATTTGAACCCGATTTGAACGCGAATTGAACGCGATTTCAACGCGAATTGAACGCGAATTGAACGCGAATTGAACGCGATTTGAACGCGATTTCAACGCGATTTCAACGCGATTTGAACGCGATTTCAACGCGAATTGAACGCGATTTCAACGCGTTTTCAACGCGATTTTAACGGGATTTGAACGCGATTTCAACGCGAATTGAACGCGATTTGAACGCGATTTAAACGCGATTTCAACGCGAATTGAACGCGATTTCAACGCGATTTCAAGGCGATTTCAACGCGATTTCAACGCGATTTCAACGCGAATTGAACGCGATTTCAACGCGATTTCAACGCGAATTGAACGCGATTTCAACGCGAATTGAACGCGATTTCGGCGCGATTTCAACGCGAATTGAACGCGATTTCAACGCGATTTCAACGCGAATTGAACGCGATTTCAACGCGAATTGAACGCGATTTCAACGCGAATTGAACGCAATTTCAACGCGAATTGAACGCAATTTCAACGCGAATTGAACGCGATTTCAACCCGAATTGAACGCGATTTGAACGCGATTTGAACGCGATTTCAACGCGAATTGAACGCGATTTCAACGCGAATTGAACGCGATATCAACGCGAATTGAACGCAATTTCAACGCGTTTTCAACGCGATTTCAACGCGATTTCAACGCGATTTCAACGCGATTATAACGTGATTTGAACGCGATTTCAACGCGAATTGAACGCGATTTGAACGCGAATTGAGCGCGATTTGAACGCGATTTGAACTCCAGCCTAGTTTCCATATTCTTCCTCTCTAATTTCGTTAACCAACCAATAAAAAACACGTTTTAATTTCAGTATTTCAGTTTCTTTTATTCTTAAAATCCTATCCTTACAATAACATTGAAATATAATCTAAAATCTAGTTAATATCTTTTGATCTAATACATACATTTCTTTTAGCTTAATGTAACATAAAATTTATTACAATTTTAACATTTTTCTTAATTATACGTATATAATAATTATTATTATACATAAAACTATTTGCCTTAAAGATTACAAATTACTCTTTAGTTGCGACAACTTTAATTGGCGGCCAATTTGACGTCAGTTCGCTAAGTCCAACATCGTAGAGTAGATTCCGATATTTCTCGAGCAGAACTGCAAGAAAAAATGAATTTATTTAATCAAATTATATTTTATATATCAGATATGATAATTTAAATCAATGTTGTACTTACAGTTAGGTACATTCTTCCATTGATCCAAGAGTGATCAACTTGGTAATCAGACCACGCTTGAAGTGGATAACCTTATCCTTGAGACTGGACCCTGATCAACAAGGCGGAAGGTTGACCTTAGCTTGTTGGTTTAAACTAGGCCAATTGGGAGCAGACGCTGTCCTCCAGCTGGAACGTGCCAAAGAAGCTGCAAAAAAGGTATAGCAGATTAATAATGGAGAAGTTCAGTTGTAATCTTTGATAAAACAAAGATATTATAATAATTTAAAATGGAATCTTAATCTTAAGTAAGGTTCTCATTGGCAATGTAATTGGAAACTTGGCTTTATCAATATATATAATATTTATCAACGTATATTTATTTTACAGATTTTGAAGAGTCTACGCCCTCGCTTAGAAAATTGGGGAAAACATGTCACAAGAAAGATAACTACACTTAACACTTAACTTTATGATATATATTATATTATTCTGATATTATCAAACTGTAAATTAAGCTTAAGTTAGCATAGATTCAATGTTATTGCTTAAGGATAGGATTTTAAGAATAAAAGAATCATAATTTTTGAAATTAAAACGTGTTTTTTTATTGGTTGTTTAACAAAAGTACTTGGTTGAAGTAGTAAATGTACTTAATTTAAGAACAAAAGTACTTGGTTAAAGTAGTAAATGTACTCAATTCAAGAACAAAAGTACTTGGTTTAAATAGTAAATGTACTTAATTCAAAAACAAACGCTCTTGATTTAAGTAATGTAATAAATGCTGTTGTACAGTAGCAACATTTACGACATCAGCTACCATTTCTGTTGCACAGTAGCAACATATTTGACATTTTCGATGAAAATGGAGCGCCTACTTCCGGGCCTCATATGGGCAATTTTAAGGCTCTACACGGGCGGCAGTGTAACGACGCTTTAAGCCATATGCTTTTTGACATGGAAAATAAAGAAAGATGTGCATTCTGCCTTCAGACTATGATCATTCATCACTGGATTATATTAATGTTGGTACTGGCAGGTACTCGCTGAAGACAAATTCAAAAGGTACAGAATCACTACCGTAGTCCATTAGTCCAGTAACAGTTGTGTTAAAAACAAGTGGTATTATGCACATAAATAAATAAAATTATTTTTTCAAATATTCTTTCGCGGTCCTTTTTCTATCACCTGTTTGTTGCTTACAAATATATCGATAAATGCCCAAACCTTAGCGATATTGTGTGACCATCGCACAAAAAACAATTTGGTAGTCCCTGCGTGAGCAGGTTGCTATCATTTTGTATAACAAGTGACTTGCGTCGCCTCATTTTCCCAATTGGAGCAAACGCATCCGTGTTTAGAAACGCACCATTAAAGTGGAGAAATACAAAACCAAAAGCGCCATCTATTGTCTGTTGGTGGCACTAAACAAAATGCCATCTATGGTTTTGCTTTGCCCACAAATATTTATAGCGATATTATCGTGAAATATCAAACATATATCTATCGATATATCAAAACATACCTATCGATATATCAAAATATATCAATATTTGTTCATCCCTAATTGATAATAAAAACAATTGTCCGGTGTTTTTTTTTCTGATTCGTTCGGCGAGTGTTGCATAAAATTCGTATTGCAAATTGTTACCTGCTGTAGGTAAGTTGTTGCAGGAGAGAGAGAGAACATTCTTATTTGCACTATGTGATGATGATATCTGGAAAAAAGTGTGTGTCAAGTGTTTTTTTGTTGTTAGTATGTGCGTGTGCGGCCAAATGTGATTCTTTCGATGGCACTCTTAATTGTTAAATTTGTTTTTATTTAAGAATTTTAAATTACAAAAAAATTTGTATCACAATTAGTATTATTTTGTTTTGTCCATTTCGTTTTAAATAGTATAATTGTAGATGGAAGAGCCCCAAGCGGACGCGATAAACAAATAGAACGTGCGATTACGATTTTGTTATCTTTCGTTGTTTGTTTTGTTTAGTATAGGTTTTGTTTTACTACTTTACGTTGGGTCCAGAACAGAGCAGCGCTCAATGCGCACGTTTTCCAATGCCTGCAGAACATAGAATGGAGTCAGAGAAAGGGTCAGTACAATTAGAGAGAAAGAGAGAGAGTTACGGTAAAGGAGGAAAACTTACGACGTCGACAGTGACGACCTTGGTAACCATCATGACATTTGCACTCCTTGTTTCCCAAAATACAGCTGCCATGGCTGCACTTGCAGGTGGAACGCTGCTTGCGACCAATTTCGCAATGATCGCCGCGCAGTCCATTCGGGCATCGGCACATATTGTTGCCAATGCAGCGACCACCATTCTTACAGGGTATCACACACTTGGCTAAAACAATTATTAACTGAAGTATTACACAACTGAGGAGTAGATCATCGGGGTGTCTACTCACAGTATTCACAGTGCAGGCCATAATATCCCCTTGAGCATTGGCATTTGTCCTTTTGTATGCATTTGCCGCCATTCAAACATTTATCCTTGCAAATACCTGTGGTTTTTCAAAAGAAAAATGTTTCAAAAATGCATTGTTTATACCAGGAAATTTTATATATTAATAAAAAAAGGAATTACGCTACAGTAATGTGAATGACAACAAAGTTTCCATAACTGATTAAGTATACATATTTTTGATACAAAAAAATATACTTATGTAAAATATATATTATTTATTGCAGCTTGTTTTGTTCGAGCCTAAAAAAACTAAATCACAATGCTTAGAAACGCGAATGCAAGGGGCATGCAGCTAATTCGCATTACCAAATCCTCAATGCGATGCATCGCTTCCACCAGCAACAACAAGACCACCTCCTCCACAACGAACAAAGCTCAACAACAACAGCCACCTCCATTCCGTGGACGTGCCACAGCTTTGACGGATGAGATAATACGCGTGGATCATGCTGGAGAATTGGGAGCTGATCGCATATATGCCGGACAAATGGCAATATTGGGCAATGGACCTATGGGTAAGACCATTGAGCATATGTGGGAGCAGGAGAAGGAGCATCGCAAGCAATTTGAGCACTTGATACAACAGCATCGTGTGAGACCCACAGTCATGGCGCCCATTTGGAATGTGGCTGCCTTTGCTTTAGGTGCTGGAACCGCATTGATGGGCGAGAAAGCTGCGATGGCATGCACTGTGGCCGTGGAGACCGTCATTGTGGAGCACTATAACGATCAGTTGCGTCAAATTATGGATTCCCCAAATCCAGATAAGGTATGAAACAGGAATCATTGTAAAATCAACTTTTAATCACGATTATTTTGGCAGGAGCTGCTTGAGACAATTACAAAGTTTCGCGATGAGGAGCAGGAACATCACGACACCGGCATCGATTGTGGTGCGGAGCAGGCTCCCTTCTATAAGGCCATGACGGAGGTCATTAAATTTGGTTGCAAGACGGCAATTGCCATATCAAAGAAGATCTAGTTTTCAAGCTTAAATTTATGCGACGACAATAATATTACCAATAACAATTTTTTTTATTGTTTAACCCCATCTGTGTGTGTAGTAATAATATAATTATAATAATAAAAGTATGTGCTAAGCATTAAAGGGAGAGTGAGAGAGAGAACAGTACTTACCGCCCTCGCACTGTGTGCCTTGATAACCCTCGGGGCAGGTGCATTTCGATGGCTCTGTGCAGTTGCCACCGTTGAGGCATTGTGGAAAACAAAAGGCAGTCTCACAGTATTGCCCAGTATAGCCGACGTTGCACTTGCAGATGTGATGCTCGTTGCAATAACCATTCTTGCCACATTTCAGTGTGCATTCTGGATCGGGAGCTTAAGTTTTTTTAGTTTAGTTCGATCGTATTGTTTCATTTTATATTTTGTTGTTGTTTTTTTGTTTTGTTTTTAAGAAGAGAAAGTGAAAGCTGACTGCGTGTGCGAGTATAGTTGTGTATGTGTGTGTGTGTGTGTGTGTGTGTAAGCACAACAAATGAGTTGATATAATAGCGAAATATAGGAATTACTTTTATCACAATAATGCAATGGCCATATAAAAATATCATGAAAAATACATTTAACAAATAATTTTCCTAAAAAAACAAATACTTTATTTTTCATTAAAAATACATTTGTAAATTATATGGCAAATTTGAATCTGTCGAAATATTTGAAAATGAAAATTGTTGACGAAAATCTTGCGTTAATAAAAATGTAGTAATAATTTATTTTAGAAATTTAAACTGATCTCAAATATTTACCCTTTATTGTTTTATTTATATGACCACATGCATATGAACATTGCTGTGTCAACAAAAGAGAGCGAGAACGAGGCAGAGAAAAAGAAAGAGAGAGAGAGAGAGAGCGACGAAAGGATTTGGAAACTTGTGCTCTAAAAGAATACGAGTAAAAGCGGACTGATTGAACTTTTGGACATTTAGCGACAGTGATAAAGTGAATGATAAAATGTAATTACAGTAGAACACGCCTAAGAACAACTTTAGCTGAAAATCTATAGTATATTGTCCAAAGTAAAAAGATGTACTTATTATATTACGATATCGTTCATTGTTCTTAAGCGCTTTCTCACAGTTCTATTTCAATTTGATATAAAGCATTGTTTTTTGTTTTATTGACTTTTCATATACACTACCTTGCAAAGTTGTTAGTGAAGTAGGGTTGGAAGCGTCTATATCATACACACCTCTATGTGCGCATTCCTTTTTGAAGTTGAGACGTATGGGTGTCCCAGATAATGCTTTACCCTTTTTGTTTTGGATCTTAAGGCCGACATTGAATGAGGCGGTCCCAGAGCTGTTTCCGGTGCAGGGCAGGAATATGCTAAAATCTAGCTTAGATTGATATTAAAAAAACAAGAACGAAATAAACGGGGCCCCAGCTATCATTACACTAGAAAAATCATCAATGTGCACTTACTTTTCTGTTCCTTGGGTATCTGACCACGTTTAGTGATCGATAACGTTGGCGCCTTTAATATGCTCTCATCCATTGTCTGCAGTCGATCAAAATCATATGTGTACTTGCGTTTACCCGATTTCCATGTGAAATTCACATAATTGACCTCCGAGGGGATTACCAAATAATTATAAAAGGTCGTATCGCGCATTTCATTTGTCACACGACCATTGTGTATGGCATATATGCGATCTGAGTAACCCTGAGGAAAGTAGAGCGCTGCAGAGAGTTGTTTCAATGTTAATCATACAGGTTGTAGCGAAAAATTGTACTGTATATGTAAAATAAAAACTGATTAGATAAGGTTTAATCAATTCCCACAACTTGATAATAATTGGGTCGAGTTTAAAGCGAGATCAAAGAGATATTTGTAAGCCGGGGAATTCTTCCCATGCCTAATTGAAGAATTTTGTTTTTTGAAATCGGGTTCAGTTAAAAAAATCAGACTGGTTGGGAAACTACAAATGTGTTCAATTTTAAATTAACTATAAATCAAATCCGAGTGGAGAGCAATTTTGTAGAAGAATTCAGGTCGAAATTAATACAATATTTGAGAAAAGTCTGAGAACTATAGAATATAGTACAAAAACTGAACAAATGATAAGTAACTTCCCTAGTTTCCATGACTAGTTGGAAAAACCATAATTTTCAAGTTCAAATTCGAAACAATTTACGTTCATCTATCGAATTCGAGTTGAAGTGCAATAAAAATAAACAATAAAGACAAACTTAGTTGATCAATAGTTGAGTAAACCCCAAACGGATAGCCCTATATAATATCATTACGAGTACGTTATGGGTATTAATGGAAAGTTTAGAATGAATTGCAGACGACTATCGAAATAAGTAATCTAAATACATATAGTATGTATCTGCTCGTAAAGATGAAAAGTTCAATAAATTAAATTGAAAGACTTATTATTAAGAATTAATGATGGATGGATAGTTTAAATTCTGGTTTTATTTTCAAATCTAGTATAAACTTAGAGAGTTGCTTAGGATGGGTTTACTTACCGCTCAGCGTCTTGAGTTGCTGTTCGTTGATCCACAGGGAGATGCTCTCCTCCATGCGATTGTGTCGATTGTGATTGTTGCCCTGTTGTCTCCTTCGTCCACCACGTTGTCGATGTCCTCCACCGTGTTGTCCAACGACAATGCTGCTGCTGTCGTTATCCCCAAAATTATCGATGCCATCATCGGCATGGCTGTGATTCTCTTCCGAGCTAATTGAATCGCCTCGTCTATTATTATTATTATTGTTATTGTTATTGTTATTATTGTTGCGATTGTGATTGTGATGCTGACGACACTCGAGTTGTCCAATGCATAAAAAGATCTGCACAATCAATACCAGATAGAACCACTTCACAAAGCAATCGAATCCCTGCTGTGGCATATTTCTGTTCTCAAACACAAAGAGAAAAAGAAAAAAAGAAAACCAACAAACAGATCAAATTAATGAATAGATCAGCTAGAAATCCAATTTCAGTGTCTTTTTTTTTTTTTTTTTGCAAATTAAAAATCGCAATTGCACATTTTCAATTGAAAACTAAGTAAACTTTGATCAATCAGCATTCAATCAATATTAGCTGATTGTTTGCATTTCAGGCTCGCTTTGTTTGCTCTTCTTTATTCATTTTTTTCACAGTTTCTCCTCCTCCTTCTATAAAGTGACGCATTTGCAAATATTGATATTTATATTCATCAAACACTCGCGAATAAAACCTGATATCCGTGTATGCATTTCGCTAAGTGAACAAATATTGCAAAAATCTATTTGAAGATCGTATGATCATGATATGTACATATATGTAAATATATGTAGATATGTATACACAAAAAATGACAGCTGTATTCTGGACTCTCACCGAACAAAACTGAACCGAACCGAACATTGATAGATCAAAAGTTCAGTTTCTTGAGAGAAACTAAAACAATCAAGTGTTTTATACAATAAATTTATTTATACGCATATTATAATAAAAATAATAATAATTATTATGTCTTTATAATATATATATTTTTCATATTTTTAAAAAGTAATCCCATACTTAAGATGTTATTCTGAAATAAACTCTATTCATATGCTAAGATACTTATATTCCATATAGCAAACTAAATATTTAGTAGTTTCATAGCTCCAAAAAGAATTCTTAAGTTATCACATTGAACCACTTCTGAACCGGTTCATGGACTATTAAAACTATTATTAATCTCCCTTCAAATATGCCAAAAATGTTGTTTTTTGATATTAAAAGAACTTTGCATAAATCTGATATCTGCTGAACTTACTATATATTTGGTTTCAAAAACATTTGATCCGGTTATGGCTTAGATCTTACAATATCAATATATATATATATATTATGTATGCTATATAACATCATCTTTGTGACTTGCATCATATTCAAAACCACTATAAGATATACAATTTGCACTTTCGCAACGGTTCATTAAAACTGTCCAAAGGTATTTACTTAACAAAAAAGCTTGTTGTAAAATTAACAATATGTTTTGGGAACGTTAACGATTAGTTATTAATGTTTGATTGAAGTTTTGATCGAGGTTTCCCGTTGAGCAGGGAATGGGATTCAAATGGAAAAGTGAAGGCGCTACTGAAGGTGCTACTGGAGATTGCATTGATCTTCAGCTGGGGTAAACAACAAAAATCTATAAAAAAAAAAGACATACAATCGTTAATGAAAGCAGCAGCAGTAGCAGCGAGACTGATACTGAGATTTGAGTAGGAGTAGGAGTAGGAGAAGGAGAAGAAGATGAAGATACGAGATGAAGATGAAGACGGAGACTGAGTTGAAGTTGGAGTTGGGGACAGAGCAGGTACAAAGTCGTTAGCACTTGGCGTGGTGTTAAGATGTTGCCCAAGTCATCGACGGTTGACGGTTGCAGGTGCAGTTGAAGGTGCTGAGGCTGAGGCTGAGGTGAGACTGGGTATGAGACTGGGAATGAGACCGCGACTGCAACTGAGGTAGGGACAGTGGCAGGGGGTAAAGGCAGCTCGACAGACAAGGCAGAAATTTAACATAATAAAAAAAACTCAAAGAGACACAAAATGTCAAGAAAGTAAGCTCTTGTGGGGAGTATAGGACTACGAGTTACCCACTAAAACACGCAGCTCCTGCTTTAAGAACTAGAACAAGGTCAGCTAAAATTGTTTGTTCCTTAACTTTTGTGTTTTATTGTTAATAATTTATATATTCTGTATTTGTTTGTTTGTTCCATAACTTTTGTGTTTTATTATTAATAATTTATATATCCTGTGTTTGTTTGTTTGTTCCTTAACTTTTGTGTTTTATTATTATTAATTTATATCATGTGTTTGTTTGTTTGTTCCTTAACTTTTGTTGTTTAATTATTAATAATTTATACATCATGTTTTTGCGGACGTTTTTTCCCTTGCTTAACTTTTATGTTTCTTAAGCTATCCTGATGAAATTGTTGTGCCCAATTTAAACTACATTAATATATTATGTGTGCAAAATCTGGAGGTTTTTTCCCCTTAAACTTGTTCGGCGTTATTTTCTAGGATCTTGAAGTGTAGTCCATTTAAGGTGTTATTCAATAAAGATAATCTTTAATAATTTAATAACTTTTTCTTTAAATTTGGTCTTTTAATAATTTGCGTTGTTTTTCTGCAGGCAAAAGGAACTTTTATACAAATTTTAAAGTCCCAAGCTCCTTAAATCTCCGATATTTTAAGTAAATCCAAGGGTTGGAATGCTTTCCCATGCTCTCTGTTACATACAGTTGATCAAAATCGTTATACCCTCTATTAACATTTTTCGATGGGTACAGGGTATAGGAAGAAGTGATCGGGACAGGCAGGCCACGACATCGACATCGGCATCGGCATCGAATCAGTTGCCAGGCAATCGGACAGATGGACAATTGGACAGGCCACTTGGCTGGCCATTTGTCTGGCCGTCAACAGCACGTACTCTCAGTCTATATGAATGAGCGTAACGAGAACAGGGGAGTTGATGGAGGTAGAGAGAGAGGTCGGGGAGAAAAAAAAGAGTCGATGATGTCCATGATGTCCGAAGAAAACAAGTTAAGGTGTCTTAATAAGATCAAACATGGCGATTATGAGGAATTACTTGAAGATAATGACATGTGGCTTGGCTTTAAGCATACAAATAAGGAATGGAATGGCATGGACAATGATCGAGGCTATCGGCCCCCAAATAGGGGCTATTATTGAGGTTATGTATGCCAGGCTTTTACATCGAAAGGTATGGGAGGAGTTGAAGGAAAAGGCTGTTGTCCAATATCAAAAAAAAAAAAAAAAAGAGTTAAAGAGCCATCTGATATCAAACCCAGAGTTAATAAATATTATCCATCCTTTTCAGAACTGACTTCCAGAACTTTGTAACCTTCCTTCAATTAGGCATAATTTGTGTCTTTAATTCAACCTAATTACTCTTTCACCCACGATCTTTGGGAAGTTCTTGGTTGCACGTGACGGATGTATGTATGGTTGAGAAAAAAAAAAAAAGAAAGCTCAAGGAAAAAAGAAACAAACACAACGCAATAACCGGGAGAAACCAAAATAGCTGAAATCATTTCATTTGACTTTTCCCATTAAAATTAATATATTTTTTTATTAATATTAATTAATGCTCACATAATGATAACGCAACGCTTCGCATGATACGATTAGTTGGGACTGGGAAGCAAGTGCACAAGACCCAAAGACGTAGACAGACAATATATGTATAAAATACAATATATAGAATCAGACTTTATAGAGTCATCAGTCACATGGGTTGCGTTCACGTTGCTCAATCATTTTCTAGTTATAGTGAGACACTGAGAAAAACATGTGACACAAATGACATACTCAAAAGGTCATAAATACTATGTTTAAGCTTAAGTATATTTATACAAATTTGTTCTTAGAATTATTTAAACATTTTCTGATTCATATGAGGTCTCAAATGAGAAAATACCACTTAAAACTTTAAAAATAATTTATTGTTTTTCCCCTTTGCACCTTTTCTTTAGAGGTAGTTTTTTTTTAACACTTTTTGAAAACAAATATATTTATATATCTATATTATCTATTAATGATTAATCATTCACACACAGTCTTTAATATAAGTCAATAGCTGTAAAACTTTTGAATTACGCACATTATGATCTTATTTTATTTCGACAATTCGAAAACGAGCAGGTTTTTAAAAATGAAAAGATTTCGAAAATTGCAAGCCGCGTTTTTTGAGGTATGATAATCCATAAGCAAATAAGTGATGTATTCTTTGTAAGGCAATTTTCCTCAGTGTAGTCTATGATTTTTGTTTTCAAAATATTTGGAATTCATTTACCATCAATTAGAATCGAGTTTTTTGAGATGTTACAAGAAATATCTGGACATTTAAAGAATTAAATCATATATTATTATTTGAAATTGAGCATACTCTATTTATTATGCAAAAACAATGCTGAAACAATGCAATGGGAGCTCGGCATGAATAAAGTTTTATGTGCAACTCAGTTATACCCTGCAATATGTGTGTGTGTGTTTGTGTGTACATTATTGCCCCTAGAGCGACAAGCGACTAAAAAGGGACAGATTAACATTTTAGCGTGAAACCGAGGACAACAACAACAATAACACCTGAAGCAACAGCACAGCAGCAGCAACAATTTGTTAGCTCTTTACGATTATTGCCTTTCTCACACCTTATTACCAAGAAAATAAAGAAGCAGCCAACGACAACACCAAGAACACCAAGAACAACAACAACAACAACAAATAAGCGACAATGAAATGTGAAAATAAAAAATTTCAGTGAGAAGTTGGAATCGATGATGCTCCCGAACCTGGATGCACATTCTTTCCCTCTCTTTCTCTCCCCCTCTCTCTCTCTCTCTAGCTCTGTCTCCCTTTTGGCTACAAGTTTTGGTATTGGGAATCGGGTTTTAGTTTGAGTTTTGGGTTCGGTTCGAGAAACGGAAGAACTGTGGAAATCACATACCCATATGTATGTATGTTTAGACAGAGACTCTCCAGGGGCACTCGAGTTGAAGAGCTGATGGGATGGGGAGAGGGGAGAGGGAAGAGAAGGGCTGATTATAAACAATCTATATACAATAAATGACAATAAATAAAAAAAGGGGAGAGAAACAAATTGTTGCCAAAAGGATGACGACAAATATGGCTAACTGAAGTCACGGCAAGAGTAAAAGAAGAAAAAGGAGCTGAAACAGGAGTAGAGTGAGTAGAAGGAGTAGAAGAAGTAGAGGGAGTTGAAGGAATAAAGGGAGCAAAAGTTAAAGTATCTCAACAATGCCAAAACGTTGTACACACACACACACACATTCGATCGATCGACGGTTCTGGCCAGGTTCAAATCACTGGCTACCGATTAAAACGATGCTAACAATAACAACGACACAACGACAACGACAACAACACTTGCAGCTTGTTGTTTGCTTAATGAACACACTGAGAACAACAACAACAACAATAACACCAAGCATACAAAAACATGGGAGCACCAAAATCACCTTCAGCAAATAAATACTTGCAACTCAGGCCGGAAAATCAGACAAGCAGCAAAATCGGCCATATGCGACTTTTGAATGCTCTACAGATTTTGAAGAACGGTGGAAAGTCAATAGATAAAATATGTCAACAACTGTCAGCCAGTAAAATGAGAAATTCAAATTAAAACTTCCATCTTTTTGTCTATTTAACTACATACAATAACGAGTATTTATTGACCTATTTCTGACTTAGGCCCATTTTATCAATGTCTATATAAGGTCTTAAATAGCTAACCGAACGATTAACTGACGTAAAATGTATTGAGCCTAATGTTAAATTTAAAGATATCTATTAAATAAAGCTTAGTTAGCATATGGACAATGAACAAATCTGCCCCCAATTTCTAATTTGTAAAATAAACCAAGTTTCTCAAAATTGCATTCTTTATAATCTGTATTTAATTTAAAGTGAACTTTTGTTCAATTTGTGCTTTTTTATTTACAAGTATAAAAGTAAGGCAACATTTCTCACAGTATTTTACTTGTAGGCATACATTTTATAAAACAGTTTAGTTAAGAAGTTTGGTACGCTTACGATTTTCCTTAAAGAAAGTCATAACTCTGAAATCTTGAAAAAAAATTAACACAATCTGTAATTATATTATTATTATTATTTCAAATTTAAAAAAACAAGCTTTTTAGTCTGTGATTTTTCCTGAACAATTATCTGGCGATTAACAATTAATTTCTTAATTGTAGCTAATATTGCAACATATTGATTAAACTTGGCTATAGGCTCAACTGTTGACCAGTGGTCAGAAGATAGAGGCCAAGACGCAAAGATCAACAAGAACAACTATGTATAAGAGGAACAAGAACAAACGACTGTGTCTCCAAGTGGGCTCAAGTACCGCTGCCAGCGTCACTGCCAACGTCAACGTCAGCATCAGCGTCGCAGTCGCAGTCGCAGGCGGTCAAGTAGCGAACGCGAGACAAGCAGGCTGGCCAAGACAAAAAGACAGACGCTACGGGACGGGACGTGAGAAGGAGATGAGCATGGGAATGCTAACGGGTGGAGGGGGTAAACAGACAGACAGAGAGAGAGAGAGAGAGAGAGAGAGAGAGAGAGAGAGAGAGAGAGAGAGAGAGAGGTTGGACGAAAGAAAGAGACGGACAGCAGCAGAAGCTACTTCAGAGAAACAGAACTCTGATTTCTGATTTTGCGATTGGGTGTACATCAGTGTTGTCACGGAAACAGGACAAACCGATTCAAATAAAGCGAAAGGAGCATAAAAAATTTCAAAAACAGCTCAACAATTAGGACAAAAACTGTTTTTTGAAAAATATTATTAATCGAATCTGTTAATATATGACTTCTTTAGCATGTGTTTAGCATTTTTGACTGTCTTTCCTAAATAATGCAACTGTTTAACTACTGAAATGAGGCTGAAATTTGCACTGATAAAGAAAATGATGTTATTGAAGTATCTAAAACAGTTTGAAAACCTACCATTTTCGAGGATCGAACTCAGTTCTTGAGCGTAAAGTTGAGGTTTTTTTTTTATTTTTCTCTAAAACAAATCTGAACAATTTTAGACTTTATTAAATTGGATAAATTTCCGGATATTTTTCCCCACTGAAGTAGTTTTTGAAAACGGACAGATCTAACCGAAAAAGGACTGATTTGGCAACACTGATGTGCAACATGACTGCCTATGTGTATACGATCGAGATTAAGGAGTTTTGCACACCATTCCATTTGTTTGTCGTCGTTGTTGTTGCTGTTGCTGTTGTTGTTGGACTCAAAAGGAGGCATTCAAGTGTTGGCCAGGCCAACAGCCGGCCGGCAACATGGGCAAGGTGTGAGCGATGGCGGCAGGCAGCGAATTGTGGCAAGCAGCACCGGTTCCCAGCCCAGGAGGCGGAGGCAGAGGCAGACACACAGTCCCAAAGTCGCACAGTCCCGCAATCCCGCAATCCCGCAATCACAGTCTCAGTCACAGTGGCAGTCATAGATTGTGCCCTGTTGGACAATGACTTTCACGCCTTTCAAGCGCGCCAAAACGCAAACAACAATAAGAACAACATGAAAGTAAATACATATGTATGTACATGCATGTGCATGTCTGTGCAAGTACAGGCGAACAAGTTGAGGCTAACATACACTGAGACAATCAGGCACCGTCAAAACATTTACACGCCAACAAACATTTGTGTAACTTCGTATCAAAGTTTTCGACATTTAGAAAAAAAAAACTTACTTTAGCTAAAGTTTACATTTTATAATCCTTTTTCTGCGGGCGAATGTAAATAATTTTAGAATATATGTACAAAGAGTAGAGAAAGTAAAAAAGTTACGTACTTATTTTTAGTGATAAAGGATTTTAACAAAGCAAAAGACACTTCTTAAAAAAAATCTAATCTCACTTGTCACTTATTTATAACATCAGAAAACAAGGTTCCTTTAGCTAAAGCTTAAAGCTTAAAATTTAAACAGTTTCTCAGGCAATTTCTTACTGTGTAGTTGTAGGTACATACATTTGTATGTACTTACGCCTGAGGATCATTTAGTTCAAGCTCAGCTGATAGCTTGGAGCTTGGCTTGAAAGCTTTATGCACACACACACACACACACCGAAGCTCAATTAGTGCTCAGGGTCACTTCGAAAATTCAAAATAAAAATATTTAAAACATACCAAAAAGGGTTCAAAGTTAGCATTACGTAATTTATCATTAATAAATATATCCAGTGCAATATATGTATGTACATATGTATATCGGTTGTTAGCCGGCTTTCTTGCACTTTTAATATCCGTACAACAACAGCAACAAAAAGGAACTGGACATCAATAATAGCATCATTATCATTATCAGCTCGATGATGATGATGATGATGATCGTTCGCAGCAGCATTTTTATTAAAATCGTTCAACAGGCAATCAAGTAAATGACGCGGACAAGCCGCATATTAATTGAACGACCGTTGGCAACGAACGAAAACGATCAATCGATTGATATTAACCCGTTGAAAGCGGTCCAAACAGATCTGCAAATTGGATGCTGATGCTCATCTACTTCTTCTTCTTCTTGTTGTTGTTATTGTTATTGTTTTTGTTATTATTGTTGATTGTAAATTGTGGATTGTGTAGATTGTATCGTCGTTTTGGCGCTATAGCACATTTACAATTCACATCGTTTTATTTGTGGTTTCACATTATTAGCTTTAGTTAAATTAATTTGCACAAGCCCCATCATTCAAACAATAACAAATTTTGTTGGCAAAAAAAAAAAAAAATAAACACATTTACGCACAGACTCACACACACACGCATACACAAATAAATAATACGTTTTTATATCAATTTACATTGGCTTAGATCATTAATGTAACAGCAACAAAATGCGAAATTTTGCAAACTTGCTTGCAGAGGACTACAAGTTAGTACCGTTCGAAACCGTTGACGAGTTTTAACTAGCAGTGACTGCTACGTTTGAGAAGATTGCCAGACTTCAATCAGAATCTAGTTCAAAAAGTAAACAACATGACAGCTCGCGGCGCTATCAAACACTACATGGCGCCACCACCGCGTTGAAACGTGGCATCCTTGGTTTTCAAAAATGGCTCATTTTCAAAATAAATACGTTACTTGAGCGACTCTTAAATTTGCCCCCCCCCCCCCAACTGTTACAAATTTTGAAAAAACGAAAATTCTTATCGCACCCCTTTCTGTAGTTAAAATCATTGCCAGCGGTTTTCTTAAAGGAAAAGTACATTTATTTTGTAGCTATTTTTTTTTTCTTACGAATAAATGTATAACATTTAGTTACAAATACATTTACAATTGAAAATTGCTCTACTTGGGGAAACGAAAGTACGAATACGTCACGATATATGAACTAATTAGTTAAGTTAAACATACAATACATGTACAAATTACATATTAGATTATGATATAAAAAAAAAACAAAAAATAAAATAAAACAAAAAAAATGAAAGACTGATATTTAAGATTAGCTTAAACATTAGTTTGCGGGTTTATGTTGTTGTTGTTGTGGTTGTTGTAATATCTTTAAAGTTGTTTGCGGTTCTTGTTGTATGTTTTACAAATAGATTACATTAAATTACATTACATTACATACATACATAAAAAAAATGTGGATATTAATTATGTAAAACTGGTAACTGATGTCCTGAAATATACATTCAAAATCGATAATAGGCACATACAAAGCAATGACTAAATCAGAGATATCAGATACACGATGCGCGGCACGCATATATAATAAGTATATGTATATATGTCTATATATTCGTATATATATAGCATTACATGCCTCACATACATACATACATATGCGTATCTATGTATATATATACATATATAGGTTAGTTTTGGTAGGTTAGTTAATTAGTTTAGGTAGGTTTAAATTTTGATTGAATTTCAATGTGTACATAGGTATTATGTATGTATATATATAGTATTATATATGCAGTGGATCGGTTTGTTTGTGTACGTATGGGTGTGTGTGTGTGTCTGCATGTAACTTTGCGAAAGTTTCGTTTAGAACAATTTCTATAAGCAGTACATACAATAATCGTATATATATATCCATATATATATATATATGTTTATGTATATGCATAAGTATATGTAGCTTTGATTAGATACATGAAATACTACTACATATATCCTAAAGACAGTCTTGTTTCTATGTGCGTGTTTGTGTTGTTCTGTATGTGCAAGTGTGTGTGTATGTGTGTATTTCTTTATATGCATACATACATATAAAGCTCTGTATTCTACAATTTGTATACATGTATGTATGTAGCAAATACATAGATTTATTTCTGTTGTTTTTATGTACACAATAGAGACATGGACATGGAAGCTTTTACGACATGTGTGTGTCTGTCTGTCTGTGTGTGTGTAAAATGCAATTTAGTATTTGTATAATCTGTAGTGTATATAGATATATATATATAAATATATCATCGTACATATAAAGTTTATCAAGGTTCTTCGCTTAACTTAACTAAATATACACTTGGTATAGATTTTTATTTTTTTCGCTTTTATTTTCTTGTATTTTTTTCTTCTTTTCGCTTTTGTAAAGTATTTCTTTTTTAACGGAATTTCTGTATATGTATAAATATTTAGTTGGCTATACGCATAAAAGCAATCATTTTAATTTGTATTTGTTTTGTTTTGTTTTTATAACTTTTTAAGTTGATTCGTTTAATTGAGTGTGAGTGTATGAGTGAATGAGTGTTTTTTTTTTGTCTTTGTGAATGAACATATTTTTTCCCTTTTTTTCTTTTGATTCGATTGATTGGCTTGGCTGGTGTCTTGGCTTTGTTGTTGTTGTTCTTGGAGTTAACTTCATTTTCTGTTATTTCAAGTTCTTAACTAGTGTTAACCAGTGTATTTGTGCATACAGTCCGCTGCAGTTGTTTAGAGACTGAGTCCATTAAACGAATGCGAGGTGGAGGTAAATTAGCGGTTTGAATTAAAGGTTTTGTATTCGTCTTCGTATTTTGTATTTCATTTCTTTAGAATAATTTCTTTAGAATTGTTACTTAGTTCACGGTTTACTGTATGCACAAGAAACAAGCTATGAGAAGGTAAAATCTTGTTGTCCAGTGTAATCGTACAACATATACATACATACATATATGTATGCATATATTCTTTTACGTGTGCGTTTCGATTTGGTGTCTTTAGGTGATTGTTACCGTTAGGTTTCGCTTATTTAAAACACATACAACTCTTAATCATAGTTTTTTTTTGTTCATTTTTGATTTACTTTTTGGCTTCTACAAACACGTAATATATTTGTTAACAAAGTTTAGAAAAATTCGTTGTTAATACAGTTAAGAGGATATTTGCTTTTCGAAACGAGTTTGGAAAACAAAGTATATTTATAAAAATAGAAATTAAAACCAAAAAAAAAAAACAGACATATGGGAAATCGCGTGCTGGCCAATATCGTAACGGTAACTACGTTATCCGATTAGGTATATATGTATAGGTTTTATACATGTGTATGTATAATTCTTACAATATACTCGTACATGCATGTTGAATATGTGCATCTAATTTATTCTTTGTTTTCACTTTGTTTTTCCAATATATAATTTTCTCTTGTTCAACTACAGATCTGTTGTATTTGTTATCATATTATATGGTATTTAGGTACATTATTATTCATTCTTTAGCTATACATAATATTGATATATACGTATATATATAAGTATATTGATTTGTATATATGCATATATTTAGATAGAGTAGTGAACGATATTATTACTCAGACCCAGTTTAGAATAGTTTACAGTGTGTTGTAATTGCTAAGAAAGTTATACACACGCACACCCACAAACACACACACACACACACACACATGCCTGTATGTGTGTGTGTATATATATATATGTATATTGTTTAATGTATATAACCATTGCACTATAGATGTAGTTGGTGTTTATAGCTGTTTATTGCTGCTGCATGACTTAAGAAGACTTAATAGTTGACCTGGCGTCGACCTCGTGGCTTTATACGCTCCGATATCTGCCACATCTCCTCCTCGCCCATAAAGTCCTTGAAGTTATCAAAGAAGCCAATAATACGCTCATTGCGTCGAAAAGGATAGGCGCTAAAAATTAAACAAATTATTGAATCAAATGTTTCAGTTCGTTAAATTTTTGTATCGAAAATAAAACTCACCACTTCTTAAAACGTTTCATATTGACAATGATGTTGTACTGTTGCCAGCGTTTGGAGAAGTTAATAACACCCTTGGACATATAGTCCTGATTGCCCACATGCACAAAAGTCAAATCCTGTAAAACCAGACCACTGCAAGCAAGAACGAGAATGTATTATTTCATATTTTAAACTTAATAAATATTTTGATTTAAACGAGAGCTAACTAAAGAGACTCTAGACTCGCAGATTCATCAGAGATTATTTTTAAACAGATTATTATAAAATCCAAATGATTTCATGAGTTTTATTGAGAAAAATAATAACTAAAATAACAAATAAGCTACAATTTCGTTAAGAAATCGAAATATAACAATTATTTTTAAGTTTGATTGTAAATTTGTTTAAAAATCGATATATAATTTTTATTTTAAAAATCGGATACGAAAACCAAATACAAAGCATGTGAATTCAATTCTTTCAAAACTTCTTTTATTTACACGACAATAAGAGGGTACCAATAATTTGTTTTTCTTATAATTTCATAATCGAATTATTTTAGATGAAAAATAAGAGTTAGAATAATTTATTATAGTAAAAATGCAAATTATTTGTATCGGATTTTTTTATTTTAATCAGAGAATTATTTTCAGGTTTGACTATTATTTTTGTTTAAGCTTTAAACTCATAAATCTTGATTGCGATGTCAGATTTCAACAATTTCTTGGACTTACATGTAGGGTATGCAGGGAGGATTAGTTTCGGCCAACGCCTGACGATAGGCACGAAAACTGGAACTCGAATCGATTAGTGCACAAAACGAACGAACTTCCTCCGCAATGCCCTTTTGCCATTCCAATCTGTAAGATAGAAAATATAAATGTTTACACAAATACATAATTTATTGATTCGAACTACATTTCATCCATAGTTAAAAACTTATTTTTTTACCTGCGTATGGGGCCCGAATCTAGTGCCGAAAGCAGCGCCAGATACGAATTGTAATTGTTCATTTTGCGTAAATGTTTCATGATTTTAATAAATTTATTGACATGCTTTTCACGCTCCTTGGCATCCTGTAGCCGCAAGATTTTGGAGCGTGCCCAGTAGGACATTTTGTTAAAGTGCTCGGTGAACTTGTTGAGATTGGGGGATTTCTCCTCGCACTGATCTTTGGCAAATAATAATACTTCGGGTATCTCAATTTTCTGAAACAGCTCCGCATCCAATAGCGTCATCTGCTCCGCAATCTCTAATGACTTTAAGTCCAACAAACTGAGCTGATTGCTATTGCCGCTGCCGCTGCCGCTGCCACCGCCAAGCTGATCACGATCCAACACAAAGGCATAGGTCCTTTGATCCTTGTAGAGTGTGACTTTCTCTACAAACTTGTTGCGCAACAACTTGGCCAAATAAAGTTGGCCAGAACAGACCAGCTGATAGACAAACTCCACTAACAAACTGAGCAGTTGACTTGTCAGATCTGTTGACCTGTTAATTGCAAAAAAAACGAAAAAATTTTAAATATTAATAATCACAACATTTTAAAGAAATATGCACAATTTTTTAATTTCGACAAGGACTTGACCTTTTTAACTTTTAAAATAAACGTATACTTTTTAAATTTTATTTATTTTATTTCACTTTTAAAAATAAATCTATATTTTTAAATAGCTAACTAACTAACTTTGTAGTTATTAAATTTGTTCTATTTAATAAAACTATACTTTTTTCAAAATTTAAACACTTTAAAGTTTAAACATTTCAAAAGCTTGTTGAAAAGCTATCGATAACTTAAAAATTAATTGAGGATGTGGTTAAAACCAAGAAAATACTTCGGTCTGTTTTTTCATAGTCCAAAAAAAATGTATCAGATAGATATGTTTAAATTTTACATTAATTTCCATGCTATTGTACATCAAAATATTATTCACATAGTTATTTGAGACCTTGAAAAAACGGGCCTTAATGGTTAATGGCTTGTTATCGATAACTTTGAAGTATAACTAGTCGATATAGTTGGCAACACTTACGTCAGATCGTTGACAACGCGTACCAAGAGCGAGAAGGTCTCCTTGGCCGCCTTCTGCTTCTGATCGTGCACCTGACAGAAGAAGTATGTATATCGATGGGTCAGCTTCTCGATCACATCGATCGGCTGAATGAAGGTGCGAAAGGTGGTGATGAAGGCCTCGCTGAATGCTGCATGAACGAAATGGACAACAACAGATGATGAATTTGGATTTCGCTTACGCTTTTGAACTCTGGGTAATGAATTATGATTATCATTATGATTATGATTGTGATTATGATTATGTTTTGAGTGCTTTGAATGATTATGACTACGATGCCTACCATTATCAGCGACCTTCTGGACGCGACTGGCGTGCACGATCAGGGCATCAATATAGCCCCCTTTTACTTCTGGTCCATCCTCGTCCTTTTTTTTGAGTATTAGGTATGGCGTTATGTCAATCTCCTCAAGCATATTTGGCAATTGATTATCAACATCCTCCTCCTCCTCCTCCTCATCCTCCTCGCATTCTTCCAGCTCCAATTCACCAGCTATAGGCTGTCTATTCTCCTCATCCACTGCATGCTCCACATTGCCGCCTGCCTCCAACATTTTGGGCGTACTAATGGGCGTGGTCGTTGGCTCGGAACCAGTGCAAGTCACCGTCTCGCTGGGCAACTGGTGAGAGTGACAATAGAACGTATGTCCACCTGTCGTGCTCACATTCTCATTGCTATCCACCACAGCAGTTGCTCCAGACTCTTCCGATGCTCCCTGCATATCGTTAAGCTCCTCGCTGACCGTCGTCATCCGACTGTTCCTCAACACTGGATCACCCAACATTGGTTTTGGACTTGACGGCGGTGTTGTTATAATTGCAGTTGGTACTGTCGTGGACGACGTTGTCGAAGGTTTGCGCTGTTTATAATTCTTCGGCGGCAGCGCTGGTGGCGTTTCCAGCTCCGGGGATAGATCCTTGCTAACCGGCATGATGCTGTAAACGAAACGGACAAAGTAGTGTCAATAAGTGGTAGAACCTTTCTGAATTCAATGTTTTACTAACAAACTGTGTTAAGTCTGCCAACAGCCTTACAGTCCAGCTAGATAACTTAATTTCAAATGTATCTGGACTGTTATGCTACCGACAGGATATGAAATCGGACTCTAAGAGTCCTCTTCTCAACTTCTTTAAAGCTTTTTAGCTGTTATGTAGAAACCATTATCGATCTCATTTGTCCTTGGTGAAATACCTCAAGTCTTCTTAACTTTTTATTTAATTTTTCAGTATTTCATTTAAAAATTGTATTTTACATTCGACTCTAAACAAATGAAGTTGATCTTTGAAGGACTTCAATACTAGTATATCAAAGTTTTTCTCTCTGTCTACATTTGTCTAACATTTTTGTATGTTTTCTGCTACTTCTTGCTAGAGGTTTCTTTAAAAATTTGCTTGGAAATCTATATGCTTTCAATTGTATAGGGTATTTAATAATATAGTCCAACTCGAACCGATTTGAATATTTTATTCTTGATTAATAAAGTAAAAGTCTTATATTCTTTTCATATTTACGCAAAATATATTTTCTTAAATCAACGTTTAATGAACAAAATTTACTTACTTCATGGTCTGGCTATGCGATATGTTTCGACTAATGTTGTAGGTGTGCATCGTATGACGATGCTGCTCAACGGAGTGTGAGTTGGCCGAACAGATCTCCATATAGGCCAATACTATTATCAGAGAAAGTTCATAAAAAGAAGAGAAAAAACATATTTAATTCGAGTACATCGATTGATAATAAAACAGTTCCTCCATCATTAATTATGGAACTGCGCTTTATATAATTTCCATGTGTATATCGATTGTTTGCTAGAGATGGGAACAGGCGTACATCACTAAGTGACCTGTGCCTTAGTTTCTTTTTAAGTAACTAGTATAATTCATAATTAAAAAACACTTCTTAAGCGCGTTCGCAACAAACAACACAAGCAATAAAAACACAACGCAACACAATTCAAAAAATAAGAAAAAGGTTCCTTAAGGATTCTTTGGGGTTAACAAAACGGAAGTTCAAATCGAAAAAACAGCTAATGGAAAATACAATATATTACAATATAAAGGGTCAAAGATCAAGCCGCAACACAACAGCAAACAGCGTTAGGAGCACGGGCTTTAAATGCAATACGACTTCTGTATACCCTTTCCAGAAACGATCGGAAATGAAACACGCTTGAAATTTGGAAAACACGTTCTTAATTAATTCAATTAGGCATGTCACTTTTCTAATTGAAAATTCGTGTTTAAGATAGTTTTAAATGATTTCAAAAAGGTTCTTTAAGTGTTTTAAATGTAAATTGCTAGAAGTGATAATTCCTTGTTGAATAAATAGAATGGAAGAAGCGAGCGTTTATTTAAAGTTAAGGATCAATAACTCAACTCTTTAGAAACGAATTATTGATTCCATAATTGAACATGGAGAATCCTTATTAAGGATTTTATATAAGGATCAATAGCACAACTCTTTAGAAATGAAATATTGATTCTATAATGGAACAAACAGAATCCTTATTAAGGATATTATATCAACTCTTTAGATATGAATTATTGATTCTATAATGGAACATGGAGAATCCTTATTAAAAGGATTATATAAATTTCGAAATACTTTCTAGATAGTTTCACGCGTTTCCAAAACGTTACATTTGAATAGATATGGAAAGGATATGCACAAAAGCTTCGAAAGCTAACCGAAGCGTCATCAAAGGGAGGAAGCGCATTCCTTGGATCGAAACAACGACACACAAGGAATAAAAGCGCAACAAAAACAACAAAAAGAAAACAAAAAACAAAACAAAACGCAGAATGAGAGACAAAAATGGATAGCGGAAGAGGGAGATAGCAGCTGACTTACCCGAAAAGGCGACACTCTGAAACACTAGATGTTGATTGGAACGATAATTTAGATGGGTTAGAGTTTTGCGTACAACAATTTGGCAAAGGTTTTCATTTTGTTTTTGATTTTGATATTGAGATTGTTTTTTATATTGTTTTTGTTCATGCTCGATTTTACGAGTGCTACAAGAAATAAAACTTTTCTTAACAACGCCTAATCAAAATACAAAAATAACAAATATATATATCGAAATATATAGATGATTTTTGATATTGTTGTTTGTTGCTGTTTGTTGTTGTTGTTGTTGTGTTGTAGCTGTTGTTGTTGTTCATGTTGCTGCTATTACGTTGTTGCTGTTGTTGTTCTTGTTGTTCGTCTGGGATTCTGCCTAACGGGTTTTGTTTTTTGTTTTTGTGCAGAGGCGTGGACAAAGGGGAGGGGGATGTGTTGAAGAATTTTGGATTGTTTATTGTTTGCGTGTCCTTGTTGTTGTTGTTGTTGTAAATGTTGGCGAAGCAACAAAACAAAACGCAAGAGAAAAACGAACAAAAAATTGATGAATTCTTTCAAATATGCCATCTATGTGTATGTGTGTGTGTGTAGTTTTAAGTTTGGGCGCTTTTGAGTTTGACACACACACACATAGACACACACACACACACACTCTTTTTCCCTCCCCACACCATCCTCTAACACAAAAGCTAACAATTTTGAAACTCACCGCTCGGCATTGCCTGTGGCGACACCTAGCGGCCAGTTATGTATGTTTTTTTTTGTGTTTTTACATGCAATTATGTTACACACACACACACACACATCCATACACAGACAAACAATAACACACACACATACATGTATACATCAATGCATGGTACAAGAAATCATAGAAAAAGAAGAGAGAGAAAAATAAAAACAAAAACAGAAAAAATACAAAAAACCAGAAAGAAAAATTATCTTTGGACACGCCAAAGATTCTATACCCTTGCAGAGACTCTATGGGGATTCCGATTTTAACTCGATAATATTAAAATGGTGGTCCTATTCTTATTCTTCTTACAATTTGTAAGCATACAAATCTGCGATCTGTGAGTTTGGCTGAAATATCTCAAGCAATAAACAAGTTTTTCAAGTACTTGAAATTGATTTTAAACGATCGGTCCTATAGCAGTTACCTTATATGATATAAGTAGTATTCTGATTTCAATTAAATTTTGTGCAGATGTGAGACTGTGAGTTTGGTTAAGATATCACAAGAAAGATTGATTTACAACCAATCGTTCCCCTAGCAGCTATATGATTTAGTAGCTTGGGATGTAACACAAAGTCCTTAATAGACAACCTGTGAGTTTAGTTGAGATATCTCAAGAAACATAAAAGTTGTTCCTTCTATGGCATTTACATAATAATAGTATAGTAAATACATATGTACTGTCTACAGGAAAAAAAAGGATCGGTCTTTTAACAAAGTTGAAACAGACGGACATGGCTACATCGGCTTGGCTTGTCCTAATCAAGAATGGGGTTTATCATAACCTCTGTCTGCATGGGTATAAAAAGGAGAATAGAACTGGTTATAAGTGTGCACATTTGGGCAATCTCACTTACTGTGCTTCTTCTTGATGGGAAGCGGCGGGGGTTTATCCAAATGTCGATCAAAGGCGCTGCTGCAACTGCTTGGCAATTGGGCGCTACGAGGGGGCTCGATTAAACTGTGATGCTTGGCATGCCATTGATGCAACTGCGTTGACGACGAATGATGCTGATGATGATGCGGCGACAATTGACGCAACTCTGGCAACTCACTGCAAACAGAAAAGAACAGCAACAATATGGTAGATTGATTAGTGTAAGATACAATTACAACTAAAAGTTTTTCGATAATGACTAGACATGGGATACTATACTAGAAATCTCTTCAGAAAATATCTTTACTTAATAATCTTGGTTTCAGATAAACAGCTACGAATAGCAACGGTTCAGAAATACTTATAACTCCTTAAGAAACGGAATTAAATGGGGAAATATTGAGCATCTCAAATTCGTTAGACTTGTAAAACTTACAAGCTATCATCCAGTTCATCCATGGCGGCATCAAAACGAGATGTTGCCGTTAAACGTTGTTGGGTCTTTGGGGGCAACGCCGGTGCCAATTCCGGTGATGAGCAATTGCTGCCCAGAGTTTGTTGTAAAGCTGTTGTCATCGATGTTGCTGATGTCAATTGTTCACTGCTGCTGCCAGTTGTTGACGTTGCAGTTGCAGTTGCTGTTGCTGATGTTGTTGCTGTTGCAGTGGCAATTGCTGTTGTGCTGCTGCTGCTGCCATTGCTGTTATTGCTGTTGCTGGTGATGTGACGCTGGGTGGAGGACTGTGTTTGGCTTATTTGCTGATACTCGCTGCTGCTGTTGCTCCGACTCGTCGTTGTCGTCTCGCTGATGCCGAAAGCAATCTCTGAATTGCTGCTCGACGATTTGGTTGAAGATTGTACGCTGTGTTCCGACGATCGCTTCGATACACTCTGCGTCGAGGTACGAAATGACATCATTGATACGAAACCTGTGAATCAAAAAATTACAATCCAAAACAATTAGTTGTCATTGTTTTACAAAAGGAATAAACTACATAAATAGCAATATAAATTTAACAAGCTTAACAAAACTAAAAGCTAAATACATTACAAATTTACAACTAAAAACAAATTCAACAGCGAGTGGATGGATGGGAATGGGAAGTAGCAAGGAGTAGACAACAAATATAAGTGCGAAAAGATATAGAAAGTATGTACAATAGACTGGTAAAAAATGTATTTGATTTTAGTCGCTTGAAATTTAATTTACATACAGTTACAACAAACTAATTTTATGTTGATTTCAAATTAAACTTAAAGCAAGTTTTTGTTTTATAGAATCCATGTGATAAGCAATAAGTATATATGGATGTTTGATATATTTGATGCTCTCTTTGTATCTTAAAGCATCATTAAGTTGTGGAACTGAGAACATTTTGTAATCTGATAATGAATAGTGTTTAATAGAGTTTTTGCCAGTCTAAAGTACATGAAAATAGGGATAGTTGCTATAGGAGAATAAAAGCTATAGATATAGATATAGAAGTAGAAATAGAAATAGAAGAAATGTGCCTTGAATACCCGATTCATTTGAATGACGATTGCTGGTTAATGCTGCGGCTGCTTTACGCAGCTCCGTATTGGCCTCAGAACCGGATCCAACACCAGATGCACCAATGTTGCCAGCAGCCAGCAGAGGCGGTGTTGCAAGTGCGTGGTGCGTGGACGTGGTTGCCTCCTGTGTGGCAGCAACAACAGATGAAGCGATTGCCTCAGACTGCGTTTCTGCTGATCACAAATTGTGGCCGTATTTTAAAGTTTGAGAATGATTGTAGATTGAACTCAGTTTTTAAGTAAAGTTTTGTGTTTTGTGATTTGTATTGAATACTCACTGTAGCTGATCATCTTGTCCACAACATCTTCGTCCAAATGTTGCTGATGATGTAATTGTCTCGTTGGCGGCTTCGGCAATTGTTCCTCCTCCTCACGCGAATGATTAAGCGCTGAATCAAATGAGCATTGACTGTTCTCGTCCGGGGAACGCGAGCGTACCGAGAGACTGTAAGTGACGAGTGAAAGAATAAGCGAGTGAGAATTTGGGCGATTGATTAAACGAATGAGTTGGCGAGTGAGTGAACTAGTATCTTACCGATCTACACCGCAGTTAGGCAGAGAGAAATTCGAACTGCAATCCAGATCCGAGTTGATGCTTATGTTATGCGACTGAGCATACGGCAACGGGCTATTCGCTTGCGACGAGTGATTCGTGTTTGGGTTGGAGTTGAAATTGCTACTATTGTTGCCGGACGATCCACCACTTGTGGTATTCATTAGCTGCGACTGCGGCTGACTGCGACGCTTTGGTGGCAACGGTGGCGGATTGCTGGCCCGATTGGGCAACGGCGGCTTTGGCGGCGGACTCGTATCACGCAATATACTCTCCGTGCTGTGGGAGCCACGCATCGGATTCACATTGCTTTGCTCGAGTATGTCACGCTCCTTGGGCGTCAGGGCAATATCCGGCAGCGATGTACGTTGCGCCACCGCCGCCGCTGCAGCATCCAATGGCGCACGCATACCTCCAGCGTTTCCCGCGGCTGTCGCAACAGCAACGGCGCCCATTATGTCAGCGGCGGCTCCGATGCCGCCCAATCCAGCGCCGCTGTAACGGAAAGCGCATTGATCCTGCTCCTTGAGCTTACCCTGCGCCAGTGTGACCAGATTCTGCAAAGACAGAAAATAACAATTAATATATGATAGTAATAATAATAATAATAATAAAAAATATATTTGTACTACTAATTATAATGATAATTATAATGTCAATGATAATGCTAATGATAATTATAATGACACTGAATTCCTAATGCTAGTGCTAATGCAAGTGATAATGCTAATAATAAAGACAATGACAGTGACAATGATAATAATAGTCGCAATGACAATGATAATGGAAATGCTAATGCGAGTGCTAATAAAAAAGATAATGCTAATGATAAAGGCAATGAAAATTACAGTAACAATGATCATACTAGTCGAAATGCTAATGACATTGACAATGCCAGTAATATTATTAATAAAAATGATAATGCTAATGATAAAGGCAATGATAATGATAGTGAAAATGATAATAGAAAGTCAAAATGATAATGATAATGAAAATGATATTGACAATGCCAGTAACCAATAATTGTTAAATATAGTGAAAACTTTTTATATTAACATCAAAGCAGTATCTTTATAAACATGATGCTGATTTATATTTATAAGAATAACAATGAAAATGATGATAAAAAAAAGTAGAGAAAATATTTATATTGATAGCGATAATAATAATAGTTTTAATAATAATGATAATAACACTATCACTTACGACAATTAACAATACTAATAACAATTGTCATCTTGCCATTTTTATTTTAATTTTAATTTAAACTTTGGTTAATCAAAAATTAAAACTATGAGGCTGATATTTAATGGTGATCAATCAACTTACGCGCACTGCATCCTCGAGCAGATCGATGACCTCACGCACATTCTCATTGCTGAGAGAGGCGCACTCGCCGCTCTTCTCGCTAAGCATGACCTCGTCGCAGAGTTTGATGAGTTTGCCCAGCGATTGATACACCTGCTGTGTGGCCGAGCTCATGATGGCACTGTTCTCGTTCAGCGTATACGACTGAATGACTGTAAAGGTATAAAGAAGATACAGGTTGGGTTGAAAATCAATGACAATTTGGCTATAGTTTCATTTCTCTATATATCTCTTTGATAAAATAAAACACCTTCAAATCATTGTTTTGAGACCTAATAAGAAATATAATGAGAAAAAGCCATATTTTTCTTAAGAAAAATAGTAATAATAAACTCGGAAAAAGTGAAGAAATATGTAAATATCAGGGATTCAAACCGTAACCGTTTACCGATTGAAATTTGTAACCGTAACTGAAACCGTAACCGAAAAAAAACTTTTACATTATTTCAAAACCGATAAACCGAACTTCTTCAACCGTTTAGAAACCGATTCTTGAATAACGGTTTGTTTCGGTTTTTTTCCAGCGACCAAAATTCAATGAATTTTTTAATTTGGAATAGATTTCAAACATTTACTGAGTGTAATTTAACATGAGTACCATGCGCATTCTTTCGTATTCTTTTTTCATTGAATTTAATTTAAATCCCTGGTAAATATACTTAAAAAGTAAAGATGCTATTATGAAAAGTCTATAGAGAGATTCATTTAAAAAAATTAAATTAAATTTTTTGTTCTTATATTTGTAAAGTAAAAGTGGCTTCTAATTACCGGAATACATGCTGGCAATGGTCTCCAGTATGACGGTACCATTGCCAGGCAACACTTCCAGCTTCTTTTTGAGTATAACATCCCGAAAGTGTTTCAATGCATTCGAAATATCCTTGACATGCGTTTCCAGCGTTTGTGTGGAACGTTGCACTTCCTCGGTGGTGGGCGGTGGCTTTGAGGCATGCTTATTACGCGGACTATGCGGTGAATGGGAACGACCCAAGGTATTATTTGTGGTGCGCATCAATGAGATCTTCTCAATTAGATCGTCCTTGAACGAACGCGCTCGTCGCGCCAATTTCGTTCCCTTCAGACTGTTCTTATGCCCCGAAGAGCCGGCACTTGGTGGTGCTGGTGGTACACCTGCACCTGAACCACCTCCCAATCTTTGCGCTGCCTGCGTTGTTGTTGTTGTTGTCTGATGCGGAGGTGGCGTTGATGATGATGATGTTGCACTGCACGAGGAGTGTGCTATGTTGTAGGTGGAGCTATTGATGCTGTTGTTGCTGCTGCTGCTGCAACCACCAACACCGCCCCCTGAGCAATTGCTGGGCGTGGATGGAGAACTGATGCTGCCGTCTGCAAAAATAAAAAGAAACATCAATAAATATTAGAAAATATATAATTTAGAGAGCATTTATTCAAGTTTAATAACTCAATTATTATTATTATATATAATTATTTAGCTACTTTCGTCCTAAGTAAGAAGTACTAAAAAGTGTACTCATATTTAAGATTAACATTCGCTTATTCATTTATTTATTGCGAATTAAATTCTAGTCACTACAAGACTAGTTAGTCCTGTAAGTTAATACAGTAGTCACTATACAATTCAACTTCTATTTGATTTTTTTAATAAGTTAGATCAATTTAATTATCTTAATTAATTGATGTCCTAACCATAATTGATATATTAGTTATTATCACTACTTTTACTACTTATATTTGAATAGTTTCAATTAGTTTGTAAAGAAAATGCAATCAATAAAACGTTGTTTTAACTTATTGTAAGCTAGGTTGAAGTCCTAACCATAATTGATTATATAGTCATTGTCACTATGTTTACTTTCTTTTAAATTAACTCCAATTTTCTTATACTCTATTTAATTTTGTTGTAGTCGAATTTTTTAGTTTTTATAAGTTTGTTTTTTACTTTAATACTATTTAATAAGTTTATTGGCTTTTTATTAATAGTTAAATTTACAATTAGTTTTGAGTAAATTGTACTGTTTCAAAATTATTTTAAATGTAAAATTGGTTTTCAAATTGAAATCAAATTGGCTGAGATAAAATTCGATATAATTCGATATTTAAATGGATATTCATTTTGATTTGCATGACTAAACAAATAAACAAATGAGTCCTATCACGCAAATATGAATCATTTACCCTATGATTCAGTTATACTCATGCAGCGAGTGAGTGTTGAAAGTCAAGAAATCGTTTGGGGGTTAAAAAACTCATTTTATTTATAACTAGATATCGCATTTTAGACAATCTATAATCAATTACTGGCTTCGATTTGGGATTTGCATTAAAGTAAGTGCAATGTTTGAACGTGTGAATGAAGGAATGCTCAGAAGAAGAAACTGATAACAGTTGGAGAAAATAGATAGTGTTATCGATTTTATAACTTTATAAACGCATCTACATCTATTAACTTTATCAAGATTCATTAAGTCAAAGCTTTCGATTCCCCATGAGGAACAACTTTTAAGGGGTATTCATTAGCTCAATTCAGATAAAATCACTCAGCTAGCAAATAATTCAAATACGCTCATACAATATCGAAAAGTTTAGTAAAAATTTTATATTTCTTTGATTTAACTTTCGCTTATACTGAATATATAAATATATTTACATATATAGCTTCATGTATATGAACTTTTCGGATATAAATGTTTATATATCTAAAAGTTTATACATGAATACGTACATATATATGTATGTATATATATACGGGCATGTTGTGAGTTGTCCAAGACCTTCACGTGTCGCGTTTTTAATTCACAAAATAAAATTCACATTCACGTTAGGAGATGGCGAATTTGGATGTTGTGTTGTTTATTCAACGCTTGTTTCAAATCGCCAATAAAACGATGAAAAGACCAAAAGAAAAGGTTGAAAAAGAAATGGTGAAAAGTCATATCGGCCGAAGGCATATGAACGACATGTGAATACTCTAAGAAATATCTGCACTTGTAGATTGGTTATCAATTCAAAAAAATATAGCAACATAAACGAACAATATTTTAGAACAAATTCATTTTTATAAGTTATTGAATATAAAAGAACCTTCATACCAAGTTTAGTGTCTCTAGCTCTTACAGACTCTGAGATCTGGGTGTCAAAAAAAAGGACAGACAGACATGGCTATAACGACTCGGCTGTTGATGCTGATCAAGAATATATACACTTTATGGGATCTGCCACGCCTCCTTCTGCCTGTTACACACATTTTATTTTGCACAAACTTAATAGACCCTTTGGTACACTTTTAAAGTACAGGATCTAAAAGAAATGTTGTTATATTGAAGATTACGAAGAAGTGTCTCTCCTATTTTCGTATTTAAAATCAATTGTTGTACTTCTGACAAAGTGTAAATGACAGTTGATAGACTCTACGACTGTCAAATAGAGGGTATTTCACATGTGCTGCTGATTTGCATGATGAGCGATGGCAACCACACGGTTGGCAAAGCGTTAAACGATCCATAGCCACCCACTAAATACAAATATGAAAAAAAAAGCCGAGCCCAACCCAATGAATTGTAGATGAAGATGAGATGTTGTTGATGTTGTTGCATTGTTGCATTGTTGATTGTTGCTTGTTGTATATTGTAATTGTAGCTTTCACTTACAGCTCAACACATTCTTGACCAGCAGACACGGTGGTGTCAATGTTGTGGATATGGGTGCTGATTGTGCTGCTGTTGTTGTTGTTGTTGCTGTTGTTGCTGTTGTTGCTGATAATGACAAACGTGGCAATTTTTTATATTTGCGTCGCCTGTGGAATTTGATGTCATGCAACGTATGCTTATTGTTGCTAGTGTTGTTGTTGTTATCTCGCATTGACCACAATGATTGTTGCTGTTGCTGCTGCTGTGGCAGCTGTTGCTCATCTTGGAGTTGCAATTGTTGTTGCTGCTGCTTCACGTTGTACGAATAAAAACGCCAACGTTCAGCGAGCGCGCAATCGCTTAAAAAAGATTCATCAAATTGCGGCATCTTCTGCTTCTTCTTCCTCTTCTTCTTCTTCTTATTTTTATGATTGCATAATAAAAATAACAACAACAACAAGTAGCATAATAATAGCACACATAACTGTCGCGTTGTTTATGATATTTGTAATTTCTTTTTCCTTTTTTTTCGTTTTTTTTTTAGAAATTCAAATTTAACTTTAATTTTAAAGTTGTCAACGAGTTTGCGAAACACATTTGTATTTTGTATCTTTTTTTTCTTCTTTCTATCTATCTTTTAGCACATTTGTATCTTGTATATTTTTCTTTATTTGTATCTTTTAGCACGTTTTCAAGAGCAACAATTGTCGCCACTGTTGAGCAAATCACAAATTATTATATTTAGACGAAAAACACCGAAAAAAAAATAACAAAAACACGCGACAAGAGACGCTGCTGGCAGCAACTGTTGCTGCTGTTGTCGTGAGCGTTGTCGTCTGGAAAGCGCACTGAACTATGAAAATCCGCAAACGGCAAAACGGCAATCGCCAGTCGACAGTTGCCAGCAGCAACAACAACAATAAAAACAACAACAGCAGCAACAACAGCCAGTCGCCAGGTCCGCTAACCAGCCATTAAACAACAGCAACAACAGCAGCAGCAACAACAACAACAAGTCGCAAAGAGCAACGTATAACAGCGCATCAAATGGCACTCGCTGCCAACAACTCTCGACTTGCTCGCCAACAACAACAACCAACAACAATTACAACAAGCTAGCTAAATTCATTTACGGCAAGCCGAACATTTGATACTCTGTATGTAGACATTAACACAATTACAAAAATACAGTAAGCTACAGTGGAGCAAGCTCGACAGTAGGAGACCCAGTACTTTTTGAGTGCAAAGCGTTCACTAAAGATTGTTCTTCAATGTTGCGTACCATCAATAGATGGCGCCACTTGATAAACATAGAGGCCGCTAGCGTCTCTTCTTCTTCCTTTTACCTGTAACACTGTTAGTTGAATAACTTCCGTGTTTATCATCCGATTGAAATGAAATTTTCTGGACTGGTTTGGATCATAGTGTATATTATATGTACCAACAATCAAGGCGCTAACATTAAAGGGGCTTCTTTAATTCGACTTCGAAATTTTGTATTTCAATTTCCGGTGGCGGAGGGGGGCGTGGCAAAAATCTAAAACAAACTTGATCAATGGTAGATGTGGATGATCCTACATACCAAATTTGGTGTCTCTAGCTTTTATAGTCTCTGAGATCTAGGTGTTCATATTTTCGAAATTTTGAACAGCCGTATACTATCCGTTTATTATCCGATCCGGATAAAACTTTCAGGACAGGATTGGACTGTAGAGTTTATCATGTATGCCAAAAATCATATCGCTAGCATTAAAGGAGCTTTCGTTATTCGACTTTGAAATTTTGTTTCAAATTTACGGGGGCGGAGGGGGCGTGGCAAAAATCTAAAACAAACTCGTTTAATGCAAGATACAGATGAACGTACATGCCAAATTTGGTAGCTCTAGCTCTTATAGTCTCTGAGATATAGGTGTTCAAAAAAGGGACAGACGGACAGACAGACGGACATCGCTATATCGACTCGGCTGTTGACGCTGATCAAGAATATATATACTTTATGGGCTCTGCCACGCCTCCTTCTGCCTGTTACGCACATTTGCACAAACGTAATAGACCCATTTGTACTTTTTTAAAGTACTGGGTCTAAAAACCGAATACTTAAGGAAAACAAACATATATTGGCTATTAAATTCAACTGAAATATGTGGAAACAAATACTATGGAAAAGAAATATTGGTTATTAAATGGAATTTATAATAAAAATACAACCTGTTCTATAACAACTATATATGTACTATAATTAACTAGTCGAACTTTCAACAAATTTAGTCAGAATGTATATCATTTAATACCAACTTTTAATTGTTATTCAGTTATTTGTAGATGCACCATAAAATTTAATACTAAGGATCTTTTATAATGTATTAATTTGAGCCACTGTTGCCAATTTGTCCTTTATCCGGACAGATCTGTCCTGTTTATAAGAGCTTTAATAGATTTTTAAATTAAATGCAAAAACTTAACCCAAAAACTGTTCTTGTATTTTGTTACATATTTTTAGCAATATATGTATTTTTTCCTTTTTCTTCTCTTTATAACCTTTCTAATAACTTTTTCAAATTTGTCCTGTTTTTAACGGTCAAATGTTGGCAACACTGATTTCAACTAAACTTTTGATTAACTAACTAAACCCTGATTACGAATTGTAAGATCAAGAAATATGTTAAAATCAAAATACCTTCTTTGAGGGTATCACAAACCAACAATAATGTCCACCAACAACATTCACTGATAGATAGCCAAGATCTCTCCTCTCTCACTGTCTGCATCTCTCTCTCTCTCTTTCTTTCTCCTAGGTGCTCTCTGTTATCATTTTGTGAGGCAGACTCTCCTTATTATTGAACTTTTTTCTTTTCTTTCTATTTTTCTTTTCTTTTTTTTTGTTTTTGAGGTGTTTTTGAGGTGTTTGTCTGGCCCTGGGGCCTCTGTTGGCGGGTTTTTCTTTAATTTGCAAGTGGCTCACGATCGTGACTTGCCTTGAAATGTATTTCTTATATTTTTTCAGCTCTTTTGTTTTGTGTTTTTGATTTTTGGGAAGCTGAAGTTGAAGGCGGCGCCAGTTTAAGCCCATTGGGTTGGACTCCTCTACCCTATCACAGCTATGTAATAACTTTAAATATGTGTCTGTCTGGCAATCGTTGAATTTATTGAAAAAGTGAAATTACGTCTTTCACAGAGAGGGAGAGCGAGAGAAAAAATGTTGCAACGTATTTACTTAAGATTCGTGCATAACCGAAAAATAACAGGCCTTTAATTTATTGTTTATTTTTGATAAATGCAATCAATTAAAAATCATAACCGACACTTCCGGAATTATCATTAATTAACTCCTTTATTTGGGGGAATAACAAATGCTCTCAATTTTAAAAATAACAACTATGATATTGACAATGAAATATGTGATAAGAATGATAATGAAACTTAAAGTGATAGTAAAAATAATTTAAAGCATGATCTGGACGATGATAATGATTATGATAATGATAATAATTCATTCATAAAAGTGGTAATTGAATATTAATAATGAGAATAAAATTAGAAATTATATTTATTTATTAAATTGAGATGTTTTAAATTTCAATATAAATATATAAATGATATTGATAATGTTTTTAGTAATTTGTATTTCTATTGTATAAAATAGTTCATCATCGTCTTATTTAATATACAAATAAATGTTTCTGTGTAATATTTAGTTCCTATTAGGATTCTCAATGAACATGAATTGTTAATTAAATATCTCAAACAATGAAAACTTTAAGCTCTTATTTTTCCCCCGATTCTCCCCTGATTATCTTTGGTATTAGTAAAGAATTTAAAGTTAATAAAAGTTGATTTGATTATCACAAAACCACGTTGCCAAAGGAATTTCAATTGTCTACGAGAAATTCATAAATTCATAAATAATAAATTAATAATTATTGGCATACCAAAAAGAGTATAAACAAATAAAAAACATCACAATAAAAAAAAAACAAGAACTTATCTACTTCCTAAAATGCTCGATTTCAATTGGTTGACAATTTAATAATTTATGTTATGACAAATCAACAAATCAGAAAATAAACTCTCAAATTCTCAAACCCGGTTCAGATAACGTTAAATTTGATTTTGGCAATAGAGTGGGATGTGTGAGTAGGGGAGAAGGGGAGAAGAGGGAAAGGTTGGTAACCAGAACCAGTTGGCATCATTTTGAAATTAGAAATTGGATCAGAGAGACGATCGACAAGCGGTTGGACCAGTCAAATAAACAGGTGGAGATTATGATTCTAGTTTTTTTGGGGCGACAAAACAATTTGGCACACCCGACCAACATGATAGATGAAGATGGGATTGTCTCGACTGATCATGATGATGATGATGATCATGATGTTTCGGTCTATGCTAAAATCGCGGACTCTTAACTTGACCAATATTTGCCAAATAGCCTCCAGTTTTTAAAGTGGACAACTTCAACGTCGACCGACTGAGCGACCAGTTTCAATATTGTTTAACCAGTTTAGATGAGCACCTCAAAAAAGAGAGATAGAGAAACACACAGAGAGAGAGAGAGAGAACGGGCATTAGAGAGCGCAACAAGCGCGAAATGCAAAATAAAAACAAAACAAAAACCGTTCAATAGCAGAGAGAGAGAGAGAGAGAGTTTCTCAACAGCTGTGGAATTTTTGGAATGTGTTACGTCTATTTGCATGTGTGTGTGTGTTGTGTGTGTGTTGTGTGTGTGTTGTGTGTTATGCTTTCTAACTGCGATTCGCGATCAGCAATCAACAATCAAAGTTGCTTTCGACCAAAGCCCCAAAACAATGTAAAACAAAATTAAAATAAAATACAAAAATATGCAAGTACCAGGACTGCCAAATGGTTGTGCTCGACTTAACAATACCCTGTAACAAGTTTATTTACTTGTAATTCAAGCTGCATATTTGTTGGCACTTTTTGTTTAACTGTTTATTAAGTGCATTTGACTGAACGATACCCTGTATAAAGTATAAGTATTTCAGGCCAAATATTTATAGGCAGTTTCAACATTCAGACATGGCTAACGAAACATGACTAAATATAAATATTTATTGAATTTATTGCGACTATTCCGCATTGCAATTTCGCTTGAATTGCGTTGAAATGTGAGAGGCATGCAATTTTTAGTAAGAAGTTAAGTTATGCCCTAGCTACTTGTTGTTATTTTAAGAGTACATTTCTACTGTTTACAAAAGTGAAATCTATTTACTATTGTGCAATTTTTGCTAAAGAGGGAAATTGGAAACTGTACGAATATCATAACAATTGTATGAGTCTCTTTGACTAACTAGAATCGAAAATAACAAAGTTTTTTAGGTAAGAGGCGTATTAATCAAGGCAACTAACATAAACAGATTGTATTCTTTTTATAAACATCATTAACAATAATAATCAACGACTGACATTAATTTATTGCAAGTTTCCACAAAATTTAATAATTATTATCAATTAAAAACAGAACAAATCAGTTGGAAAGCCTTGAAGTATGCTTTACAAATCTAGTGCTAATGTTGTTAGGAGATATTTTTCAATAAACGGGTCGGACAAAGTTAATAAATGCGAAGTTTAAACTTTAAACAATGATATACATTATGAACTTATTAAAAAGAGGAGCTTAAATAAATATTAAATATTAGTAAACATATGTAAATTGTGAATCAAGTTGATTCTTTTTATGATTTGCTGTTGAGGTAGGTTCTCTGTCCAACCCCAATCAACTATAACTGAAGTTTACATATAAGAAAATCATCGCTCTTCATAAAGCTACAGAAATAGCATTCACACTGCTCTCTCAGCTATTGAATCTATTCGAAATATAAACAACGACATACTATATGCTACCAAACATCGAGAACTACTAACAAAATACAACCCGAAGATTAAAAATCTTTGGGTACCAAGACACGTCGGAATAAAAGGAAACAAACTAGCAGACGAAGAAGCTAAAAGAGCAACAGTTTCACCTCTTCTAACAACACCAAACTTTAATCGAATCGACATTCGATAAAAAAGCAAATCAAGCAATCCCTAGCAAACAAAAATCAAAACTTAATTTCTTACAATTCGATTTGTTATCAATCTATCAATTACAATAGATTCTTTATGGATAAATACCTAAACAGGCCTACTTTAAAAAGCTTAACTAGAAAAGAAATAACAAAGTCTAAGACAAACATATGATAACTTAAAATCACAAATTTTAAAATAAATACACACATAGATATAACTCACCCCAAATTATTAGTAAGTACTGATACAACTAAGCTAAGCATACACATCCTCAGCCAAAAGCTCTAGTAGCTATGGCTGCATCTCCTGTAGCTTTAGTTTTTAATTATGAGCATACAGTTTTATAAATAAATAAATAAAAGATCTCTATATCAACCTCTCAAAATTGGAGTCTCTTAAAGTCGAATCACATTCAGTTATTATACCCCCTGTTGGAGTTTTTTTGATTGCGAGGTATAACAAAGCTAAAAGACAACTAAATAAACTACAAACATGACATAATCTCTGTTGTGTTGTGTTGTTGTTAACGAGACAACGCCAAAAACAGCACGACAAACAAATCGTTAAATTTGTCATAAACAAAAAGCAACGAGTAAAGAAGAAGAAATGAAGAAAAAAAAATAGAGGAAAAAAACTACTTGAGCAAAAAATACAAACTAAGAGAAACGACAAGAACAAAAAACAAAGTAAATAATTATAATATTAATAATAAGAAGAAACAACTTTGACTTGGTCGACACAGTTCAATGATCATGGCACGTTCTCATGCTCTCCGACACACACACACACACACACACATAGATACAAACACACACAGATACACACATACACATAGGCATGCATAGGGAAGATGGGAAGTTGGGAACATGGTGTATAGGGCTGATTTGACCCTGTTTTCTCTAGTCATGCACATACACATGGCATGACGTCATCACAGGTGCGGTCATCATGCAAGCATTCAATGGGAATCAATTGGTAAGCAACAACACCCACTGCCCTACCCCCGTACCACCCACCCTCTCTCTCCCACTCTCTTTGGGCACTTATTCAACCCCTACAGACATCATTGAATGGAATTGTTTGTGCATTCATTATATGGCATATATCATGGAATTTAGTTGAATTGTAAATTCTTATTCATAATGCTTGATGAGTGTAATTGAATAGAGCTCTCTCTCTCTCCCTCTCTCTCCCTCTCTCTCTATATGTTTATTCGCTTATTTGTTTAGTCGTTTATTCGATTAGTCATGCAACAACAACAAATTGAATTGGCCTATTCAGCTCTTAACTATTTCAATCGGAGTACTCAAATATTTACCATTCGAAATAGAAAAGTGGTTTTGTTTTTCAATTCGAATTCTATCTATTTAAACTTACACTCACTTTCACTCAAATTCACTTGCACTTTTCACCATTCATTCTATTTTATTACTTTATTTCTATTTCTATTTGTATTTTTTTTATGTCTATTTCTTTTTGTTAATATTTTTTTGGCGAGTACTCATGAATGATTTGAATGCCTGCTGCGATTCGTAGTGTTTGCCGGTCGACGGTTAGATAACTTTTGAGCAGAGAACGCCTCATAATTAATAATGCGCTATATAAGCAACAAAATAACAACAACAACAACAATTTGCAAAAATGAGAAAACAACAAGAGAAAGAAGAAGAAGAAGAAGTTGGGGAAAAGCTCAAAAAGGAGAAGAACTCACAACGTGTCGCTAACGAAAACGAAAATGAAACTCTCGTAACATGAGGAAATACTGAGAACCCACATACATCCAAAAAAAAAAAAAAACAACAACAACAAAAAAACAAAAACAATAATATAGCGCAAGCTTACTCTGGCGCACCAAAGTTTGGATACCCTTGCAGAGCCCTGTATAAGCCGTCAAATTTGGCAGCTATATGATATAGTAATCCGATTTGCACCGAATTCGGTCAGGCTGTTTTTGTGTGAGTATGGTTAAGATATCTTGAGAAACAAAAAAGTTGTTCATACATAAAGTTGATATCGCACCGATAGTTCCTATGGCAGCTATATGATATAGTGATCCGATCCGGCCCGTTCCGACTGCGTGCAGCAGACGGACATGGCTATATCGACTCAGCTCGTCGCCCTGATCAAGAATATATATACTTTATCGAGTCTGTGAGGCCTCCTTCAATGCGTTACAAACTTCGTGACAAAATTATAATACGAGTGTATAATAAAAGACAAGAGAGGCCTACAGGGAATTGAATATTTGTCGCATTAAGGGTATGCGTGTGTGTGTGTGTTGACGGGTTGTACGTCATCCACAAGAAAAACAACAACCATGTTGATGACGCTTTAAGCTACGCTGTTTATTACGACTTTTGACCGTCATCAATTTATACAAAGAGCACAAAAAAAAAACTAAACCATATTCAAATCTACATACCAAAAGTCTAACGCCTCCGCCCACGCCTCTTCCCTACTTATGAATATATGCAGATACTCTTATCAACGTGCTCCTCTGTGGCACAGTGGTTTTATTCTCATTTGCATACGCTCGAAAATCAAGCTTTAATAAACACTTTCATTCATCTTCAGCTAACGAATTTCTAGCTTAAAAAATAAGAATTTTACAAAATTTGAAAAGTTTCACTTATAGCAAATTTTCAATTCTAATTTTATAAATTGTTGTTTCTTCTTAAAATAACGTTTCTGCCTTTCATCAAAATAAACCCACTGTTGATTTGATACATATTTATTTACAGTTTCACAAATTACCAGATTAATTGAAATTTCGAAATAGTTTAGCAAAACTTAAGTCTCATAGATAGGGGCTACACTATAGTATAGTATAATATATATATAGACTATATTATTTATATATTATAGTCGAACTTACTTGCAATTAGGCCGAAAAAAGCACTTTAATATAGAGAAATCTTATTACATATACAAAATTGATTATTATATTCATATTTGTAGGATGTTTACTGTAGGAAGGAGGCTTACTAGTATTATTTTCTCCAAAAAAAAAAGAGTCTTGTTCTTCATTCGAATCCGAAATGAGTTAAGCTATCTCAAAATTCGCATATCAAAACAAGATGAGATGATAACTTGTCTACATCATTTAAGATAACTTTACTTGCATTCTAAGATTACTGAAATGAAGATAAAAACTTGAAGCATATGACAAAATCAAATGTGAAGAAATCTAACTGAATTTCTTATAACAAGATTTTTGTCCTAGAACTTTATAATAGAAAACTACAAAATTACAAAATTCCGGAAATACTTTAAATAGTGTCGGTTTAAGTAAAAAATGTTGAGACTACCGCAATGAAGCGCCAACAATGTTTTGGGTTAATGTTTCAGGGGCCATATGTTTCGTTGGCCCTGCGAAAAGAAAAAAGAAGAATGAAAGTTTTTGCACCAAAAGAAAACTTAACGCCATGTTGACTACTGTCCAGAAGAAAGCCAGACCCGGACAATGGACAATACGAGTACGAGTACATGAAACCCCTCATGCAGAGCGAAACAGAGAGGGAACTCCAATTATGACATAGTTGGTAAGTCGTTTAGAGCCACAACAACAATGGCAACAACACATGCGGACATGCGGACGACAAAACAACACAACTGGCAGTTATTAGACATGAAAATGAAATCTATAGGAAAGCAAAAGTGCTGAATGGCAAGTGTACAAGTGTCTCTACGTAGTAAGTGAAAAGCACAAAAGCATAAAAAAGAGTGTAGAGTGTAGTGTAGTGATAGTTATGAGGCCCCCACAATCAAGTTGACACCAGGGAAAGCGTCGTGCTATACGTGACCAGCAAGGCCCCAGCTGGTCACCCACTGCTAAATAATCTACTATTTCGATTTCACTAGCATATTCGACATTCGCATGATCTTTCACACAAATTTAACAATATTTCAGCTGTTTGTCATGGGATTCTCAGGAAACTCGCTGAATATTTACACAAATATACAAGCATACAGTTATAGCCGAGTTACAAAGAGAAACCTTGCATTATAAGTTAGTTTTTTTCTTTATCCTGTTACCCCAATATTTCAGTTAAAGTACATTTATTCTGTCTCCCCAGATCTCACCATCTAACATCTTCTTTCACAAGAAGTCAAACAATATTTCAGATATTTCTCAATATATTCATATTCATTCATATAATACATCAATTTTTCACTAAAGATCTATCTATACACTTCTCAATAGTTTTCATGCGAAAATGTCTTTGTAACAAACAGGCATTTCCGACTTTTAAATCATCTTTCACATAAGTTGAACAGTATTTCAGTCGTTTGTCCAGGAAATGCCAGGAAACTCTGTCAATTATTAGATAACCATGCTGGCATACAGTTATAGTCGAGAAACTGTCCGAACCCACAATGCAGTTGACAGTTTAAGGCCCTTTTCATAAGCTGAGAGGAGGGGACTCCTATTGTTGTGGTTTCAAATGGCTTTATTTCTATAGTCGAGAAATTCTGTCAAATAGCGTTTTGCATTTTGTCACCAATAACGACCACATATCAATCTTTTGCCAAATGGGTGAATGCCAGTTGAATACCGCGTTGAATGACGTGAATGTCAACTCGTCAAAAGTGAATATGATGTTGAGTTGTGTTTTGTTGTGTTGTGTTGTTTTGGGTTGTGTAGGTTGTTTGGCATCATAATAGAAGAATAGTTTCATATGCACATACATAACTTTGTTTAGTATTGTGTAAAAGGCAACAGGTGACAAGACCGCTTCTCTTCCTCTTCCTCTTTCTTCCCCATCTCGGTACACTTGAGAGACCCTCTTATGCGCATTAGAAAGTGCAGTGAAAGCAGCGATAAAACTGTTCAATGAGCAACAATTAAACAAAACCCTTTTCATATTATATTATTATCATATACATACATACTAGTGTAAAAGTGTTGAATACATTCAAAAGTTGTCTGTGGGCAACATCAATATGTTAATCGATTAGATTCGACTCGATTCGATTAGATTAGATTAGATTAGATATGAACTTTCTTTTGGCACATCTGTTATCGATACACTGAGGAATGCAGCCAGACCGATTGTACTACATAACAAAAACAAAATATACAATGAAAAGGAAAATTACAATTGGCAATTGAACACATTCATTGATTCGAGCATCCGGTTCCACTTCCAGCCCATTGAGCACTATCATCATCCAACTTTGCAATGTGCTCATTCAGCTTTGAGTGCAAAACAAATTGATCAATTCACACACCCCCACACACACACCTGTCCCACGAACATTTAATTCGATAGTAAGTACTACATAATTGATGATTAATCAATTGAAATGAATGCAAGCACTTGCATGATATGATATACATATAGGACATGTATTTATCTACATATGTACATACATAAATACTACAATTGTGCTCAGTACGCACGCACGTGCGTATATCATAAATCGTAATTGCTTACTTATCGGTAAGAGAGCGCGCGCCTTCGCGTTTATCGATCAAGAGCAGCTGTCAAGGTCAATTTGCAATTGACACAGCAGCATTCAAGCAACGATTACAACTAATCGATTGTACAAGCACATTTTACGCTCTCACTCTCACTCACACCCACACAGCACACTCTCTTTACCGTTCTCTAGATATATCTTCCTATTAGTGCTGCCAAATTATAAGAGCTTGTGAGGTCGAAAAAAGCTGCATATCCAATCCAAAAATCTCTCGACGGAAATCTGTTAATTTTCCTATGTCTAGGAACATTTTTAAACTATTTAAACTTTAATCAACATTCAATGTCTTTCCAAATTTGTCATAAAAATGTAATGTTAACCCAATATTAATCATCAAGAGTGATTAATAATAAGTATAGAAATTCATATATTTTATCTGGAGTAAAAAAAGCGGCAATAAAGCTAGAGCTTAAAAACTTTTTAAAGAGCCCACAAATTCTATCCTTCCTTGCAAATTGACTTTTGAAAACAGCCAGATTTGATGGGAAAAAAGCTGCTTTTGTCAACACTGCCTCCAATTATCTTCCAATACGTACGCATGCTAAGAATTCCATTGAGTCGCAGCTCATCTGCTGTCGGCGTCGGCGTCGCAGTCGCTGCATCATCGGCGCTGGCAGCTCGATTGAAGGGACGCGGCTTGCGATTTTTAAAGCGCAATCGCAGCTCAGTATTCAAAACGCGCATCATGTATATGCACTATCGATCTCTCTCACTCGCACTCACACTCGCTCTCTCACTAACACTCACTCAATCACTTCACGGGAAGTGTTGCAAGGAGAAGGGGTAAGGAGGAGGAGGAGGTTATAGTGTCACGGGAATTGGAGCGAACGCATCAACGATTTTCAATCGATTTATTTTCAAAAAAAAATTACAAAAAATTATAAAAAAAAATAGATATAGAAACTTGGATAACTCGCGTCTCACAATCAGTTGTAGTATTATCATTCACTACTATATACATAGTTTTCCAGCTTCAATTGATGTGACATTGGGTGGATCCGTCTACCCCTTCAGCTATATGATATCACCCGTGTCGTTGTCGTTGTTGTTGAAATTTAAATTTTATATTATGTTTTTAAAGGGGGTCGGGCGGGGGTCGGACGCTCGCGTCGAGAGCTTTTGCCACCGTGTGTGTTGCGTTGATGTGAAAATTTCGCGTACGACTGACTAACTGAATGACTGACTGAATGTCCGACCTGAGTGTATGAATGTGTCTTGTCTAACTGAGGCGCAGCTCAAAGGCAGAGGCAGCGACAGCGACAGCAGCAGAGACCGAGGCAGAGCTCTGAGCGTGCTGAGCGAGCGCAATAGCAACAGCAGCGACGCTTTTACAATCTAATCGCTTTTGGCGCGGCCAATGGGCGGCCCACGGCCCGCTGAGCACAGCAACAACAACAATAATAATAATAGCAACAACAACAACAACAACAGCAATAACAATAATAATAACAACATGCCCAACATTTGCACTTTCAATGAACTAACCAAAACGAACACACAACGACGAGTCTCTTTTTATTATACCCTGCAAAAAAACACATTGCCAGCCTGGTGTACTATCAACTTATGCAAATAACGTAATTTTATTATCTTTAAATAATTTTATATATTTTGTGTATATTATTAATATTATAACCTATATACATACATTGGTATTTTCATAATGCTATAGGTAATTTAAGTTTAAAGCACGAGCGTCTAGGCCTTCGGCTCTATATTTATTTATATAAATACATACATATCTCAATACTTTAATTTTGTTTTCATTAATTATTATGTAAAAAAGAAAGTATTGTTAAAATTGTACATAATAATATGATAATGATTGTTCCTCGATCTGATATAAAAAAATACAAAAATGAAATTAGGAATAAGTTAAACTGATTTTTAAGTGAAAAGTTCATACAAAATTTTAGTTTCACTAGCAAAAAATATAGTTAATAAACAATTTAAATATAAATATATCACAAATAGTGTGGAATTTTGAATATATAATCTTGACTTTGATTAAAAACAGACTATTATTGTCAATTTGTTTCTTTTATACTCATTAACAATAACTGTGGACTTTTAACTTTGAAAAGAGAAGTAAGCAAATTGCTTATGAAAATAATTTTCTGGTTATTTCAATAATTAACTTCATTGAATACATTTTTGTAAATCAGATTTTTGGATGAAAAATCGTATAGACTTTCTCCCCAACGCAGAATAAATAACTGTGACTCAAAATAATATTTAATCTGCATGTTTATAGCAGATAACAGGGTATTTTTAAGTCGCGCAATCTCATCTAGATTGCTTTTACTCCCTTCCTATTTGTATGCACGTGTGTGTGTGCGTGAGTGTGTGCTGCAACGCTTTGTTGTCATAGCTGCAGTGAAGTTGTTGTTGTTGTTGTTGAGAGCTTCCCATTATCACGTCAAACGCTGCTCGCTTATCAAATCTAAAATAAACTACTTACTTGCAAGCCGACAGCGACGTCTGCCAACGCCGACACGATAACTGAGACTTTGCACTCGCAAAAAAAAAACAACAACACAACAGCAACAAGAACAACAAAAGGCTTTGTCAAAAGCTTTTGAAAAGCTGTGCGACGCCGAAAAAAAGCTTGGTTACTGTTAAAGTTTACCCAGCCAGCAAAATCAGCTGCAGCTCCCCGGTTATGGAGGTGGAGCGCAAGAAGGAGAAGCGAGTAAGAGGGAGAGAGAGAGAGAGAGAGAGGGAGGCGGGGGGAAAAGTTAACTTTTGCATATAGTCGAAATCTGTTTGATTTATTTATAAGTGATTAATAGCTGGAGTTGTGGGTTATTTTACTATGCTGACTAAGCACAAACAATAAATGTATATATACAAATAAAACACTAATGACCTTGGGGAGAGGGAGGAAGTGGCGAGAAGAGGAAGGGTGCCAGTAAAACAGGTGATTGCTTCTGATAAGCGCTGATATGTAAGTGTATTTGTATTTAGGCTCCTCAACTAGGCTGACCTTTAACCGATGAAGTACTTATTATACATATGTATGTATGTATATACCTGGGGATTATCGAGCTATGTGCATACATATGTATCTTTGCGTGCAGTTTGTCAAAAGCTAAAGCTGCCTAGGTTCCAGGCACATAAATAACTGTTATGCTTTTTGTTCCAGGAAAAAACCCACGCCTGCCCCCTTCTTGTACCACTCTTTAGCACACCCACGCCCAACATGTTGCAAGCTGCAGGCCAGTTGCCCTTGAAATGTGCACCGCACACCAAAATTCCAAAGAAATGGCAGAAAAAACAAGGCAACTCAAAGCTCCTACGGATTGTGAGCTCTATTCTATTGTTGATTACACTAAAGGCGAACAATAGTTTTGCCATCCTTATTATCGAACAATGTTTGTTATCGAAATCGATGAGGCATTATACGTCATAGCAGCGAAGACAGCGAGCGAGAGTGAGAGGTGAAATGTGTGTGAGTACAAATCAAAATGCAGCCTCAGGAGTTGCTAGCGATGGGCGGGGGAGAGACCAACAACAGGCGGCAAGCGAGTAAAGAGCACGGAGCCATTGAGAGCGTAGAGCTGACGATGGAGTAGGGGAGAGAGAGAGAGGTGCATACACACATATGCACCTACACAGCCAAATTTAGTGTGTTACTTCACTTTTAACACTTCCCCGAGGCGCATGCACTAAAAATAGACTTGTTGATAAACCAACGCATAAACCAAGTGCAACATTTTGGGGCAGTGTATATATATATATGTGTGTGTGAGTGTGTGGGTGGGCAAAAGTCAGCGGCAATTAAGAGAAACAGGATTTTGACTGCTATTATTATTATTATTCTTGTTGTTCTTCTTCCTTGTCTTCTTATTGTTGTTGTTGTCTGTTGGTGTGAATCATTATATTTATTGTTGTAGGCGCTGTTGAAGGAGTTGCACCCACATGCATACACACACATGTATACATGTATGCAGTGTGTATGTAAATTTACAGCTAAGCTGCAGGTGTTGGAAAAGGAAACGGAAGCATTTCAATGCACTTTCTGTAATTCTTATTTCTATATTTATTTTTATATCTGCCCTTTTTGCTGTCTTTGAACTTACCAATTTTATGCAAGACGTTCATTTTGCTTTCCTTAGCTGTTGACAACATTGATTTAGATTTATTTGTATTTTGTTGTTGTTGTTGTTGCAGCCGCACACCAAAATTATACGCACACACACACACATGCACATACGAAGATTCACAACACATACACTGACACACACACGCACACCCGCAAAGCAAAAGCGCTCGCGTTTTACGTTTACGTTCCCGTTTAACGTTATCACAATGCGCAACACCGCTGCGACGCGTTACCGTTTGACATTAACTTTGACATTGCAATGCAATCCAACTTAATTCAACTTCATTTAATAAATAAAAAAAAAAATAATACAGTTTGCTGCAGCAGTTAGAGCAGCAAAGCAATCGATGGCACTATCGTTACGTTTCTATCGATGCAAGCGCAATCGACTGGGAGTATAGTTTGATGCAGCCCTGCGATGCAATCGACACAGCTATCGCATTCATATTAGACGATGTGGCAGCATTGGTCCGATGCTTACTGTGGTCACACTGTGGCTCCGACTTTTTTTTTGGGTTTTTTGTTGGGCAAATTTAAATTAAAATTGAAAAACGAAATAAATTAAAACAATTCAACAATAGAATTAATTTATATTTATTAAGATAAATTCTAATTTAGAAAAATTAATGCCGCTTCTTTTGAAATGTCTCGATTTTCGAGCTCCAGCGGGGCCAAGTTCCGTTAATAAAAGTAGGAAAAATCCGGGAAATTCGGGAAAAGTTGAGAAAATTCCAAAGAAAGTTCATGCAATGTTTCAAGAAGGTCAATCTTTTTTGAGTAGGAAAACTTTTGGCATGCTCTTTTCTGGTATTTACTTGGAAGTAGTCCCTTTTTCAGTGTTTTTTAGCACCAACTTTGTGGATTTCTATCATTTTTCTCTCGCCGCTCTCTCTTTTGTCAGTGCTGGCAATTTTTGACAGTTAAAAAAAGGTCAGACTTTGCGGTGTAGAAAAACTCTTTTGTCTCTTAAAAACAGGACAGATTTGTCCGTAAAAAGGCCAAATTGGGCAGCAATGTTTTTTTTTCGCCGCATAGCTTATTCATTGGCCGACGGCGTCGTCGCGGGCAACACAGCACCGAAAAAAGCCGATGCAACATTTTATACGAAAATTAAACGATATTGTGCAGTTGCAGTGAAATTGGTTAAAAGGGCGTGCCAAAATTGTGAGTTTGTGTGCAAAGTGTTTGGTGTTATATATTTTTGATGGTAAATGCAAATTCAATTGCATTGGTAAATTATTTTTGTATACCTTGTGTGTGAGTGTATGTGCATACTAAGTACTTGTGTGTGTGTGTGTGCAACATTTCATTTTTTGCATGTTTCCATATGTGCGTGTGTGTGTGTGCTCCTTTGTTTGCCCAGCTTCGTTGTTGTTAGTGTTGTGTACTTGGAGTTGTAGTTGTTGGAGTTGTCGATGTCAGTGTATTTAAAAAATGGGTGTGTGCCGGCTGAAAACAACAAAAACAAGCCAAAGTCAGTGAAAATCTAGCTCCTTTTACAACCACTTCCGCTTCATGTTTTTCCGTTCAAGTACTTAACATAATTGTGCATAAAACAACAACTAATTATTTGCACGCATTCGCTGAAAGAATGAAGGAAGCAATAACAAAAAACTGCTAGAAAGTAACAGGCGTTATTAGGTGCATTACTAACGCTAGAGAAAAAATGTCAATAAATGCATATATGCAACAACAAACACGTAACGGAACCACCACCAACCAGGAGGCCGCTTTTGCTCGCCCTCCCTCACTCTCTCCTTTTCCCACGCTCTCTTTCTAACTGCCTGTTTGTATAGTGGTTGAAGAAACAACAACAATAACAACAACAAAAGAGTAAAAAGAAAAACAGTATCGCAAAGTGTTGAAAAAAGCTATGTGGACGTGCCGGTACTGATGATGCCACCCACCCCCAACAAAGCTTCTCATTTGGACACCCACACGCACGTACACTAACACATACACAAACACACACCGGCCCCCGCTTGCACACGTTTCTTGCACCCTGTGTGCCCAAAAACAGAGAGCCAGAGAAAGAGACCCCCAGGCACAAACATGCACACACACTAGTGTTGCCATTTTAGCCGTTTTTGAATATATGTATGTGTCCCTTTAAAAACTACTTTAGCCGGAAAAACTTCTGGCTATAAGTTCTAAGTATATCAAAATTAGTTCAAGAGAGGCAGAATGCAAATTTAAATTAAAATAGTTAGCTGTCTCTTTTAAAAAATTAAAGACTGTGGAAAACACAATTTTTCGCAGACATATTTTGTAACTGCTGAACATTGTGAAATTTTCTTTTACATCTTGTATACTTTGCTCTGAGAGTTGAAAAAGTTTGAACGTAAAAGATATATTTATAGCTTCCCATATATAGATTATAGCTTTAAAGTAAAACGATTTGTCCTTTTTTGTGTCCTTTTCGTTTTTAATATTGTATCCATTGTTTCTTGTGTTTTTGTGGTCAGTAGTTGTCATCACTGACACGCAGTCAGTTTTCACTAAACTCTCTCTTCTGTTCTGCTGTCTCTCTACCTATTTCACACTCCCTCACTCGCTCTCTCTTATTTTGCTTGGGCTACGCTCTCTTGCGGATGCTGTTGTCTTCTCTCCGGTTAATGCGTCAACTCTCCTGCAGGTTGCGCTTCTGCACTTGTGTGTGTGCACTTGTATCTCCGTCTTTGCTTCATTTTCAATTCCCTTTTTGCCAATGTCCGAGCGACGACAACTAATGTTGTTTCTGCTGTCGCTGGCACCACCCCACTTCCGCCCAGTTGCGCGTAGTTTTCTTTTCTTTTTTTTTTTAAATCACTTGACCCGATTACCTGGTGGCTGGTGGCTGCACCACCACCAACCAACGGCAGCCAATGATGGTCATTTGTTTTGCCGCTTTCTAACGAACCAGTTGAATTTGCGCACGCGTCGTTTGCCGTTAAGTGAGCGCAACTGTCTCTAGTTGTTTTTGTTGCTGCTACTTAAGCTGTAGTTGCGGTCATATTGTTGTTGCTGTCCATTACTGCCGCGCTACTGGCCGCTAGCTGCACTTGAATCTTTTCCGCTCACAGTTAAAGAAAAGAAACAAATAAGAAGAAAATCTAAAAAAAAAAAACAATAAACTGAAATCAAGAAAAAGTGGTTGGCGAATCATTTGATGCAGGAGGCACTTGCCACAAACTGCGTTTTCTAGACTCCAACTGCATCTTTTGTAAGTGTATGTGTGTGTGTGTGTATGTGTCAAGGAGAGTGCAGCATAAACAGTGCAAGAAGGAAAATACTACTAAAAAAGAGTGTTATGAAAAGGATGACTAATAAAAATGATTATTAATACGAAAAACAACATTAACCCTTAATTAAATATATAAAATCAAAACGGAAGTTGTTCCAGATATTATGTATGTCAGTGCTAAAATAATACGATTACTATCAGTAAAAAGTAGCAACTATTTTATATCCTTTTTCGAGCTTTGTATTAATGAATTGTTTTGTTTGCGCTGAATTTCACATTTGCCGCATGCTATGTAGCACATTATAAAAGTTGCAATTTCACTGAAAAGTGCTGCATGAATCATGCCTAGAAACTAACTGCATTATTGCCTTATTTGGCAAATGGTAGCAAATGAAAATAGTAGCAGCCAATAAATAGTAGCAAGTAGTTAATAGCTTCTGTGTATATGTATGCATGTGTGTGTGTGTGTGTGTGCATGAGGCGTGGCACTTGTTTATAACACATACTCAAAGCGCTTACAAGTGGCCAGCAACAACAACAACAACAAAAGGGACACAGCAACACTTGATTTAGAACTATTTTTGCCGCATACCAAAAACAAGAAAAAAGCTTTTCACACACCGGAAAGGACAACAAAACGAAACGAAATGAGTAAAGAGTCAAGTAGCTGTGTGTGTGTGTGTCTGTGCTTTAAGCTCATCCGGCAACTTTGGTATTTGGCATTCGTCTCACAATTGCAATATCAATTGTTGTTTGTGTGTGCTTTCTCTTTACTGCGTGTGTGCATCTGAATGTGTGTGTGTGTGTGTGCAAGTCCTCAATAATTGTTGACAACAAGTCCAAGTCCAAGTTTGTTGTTGTTGTACATTTCCATTCTTGCACTTGAAGAAGTTGTTGCTCCTATGATTGATGCATGTACACATATTTGCGTGTATGTGTGTGTGTGTATGTGTGTGTATATTGTGAGTAATGCTTGTTATTTAAAGTGTGGGCGTGCCAGGCATTCATCATCATATCACAAAACGGCAGCTTATCAATTGATGTGATGTGCATGTGTGTGTGTGTGTGTGTTTATATGTAATATATGTGATTCATTTGTGTGGCAAACAGTCTTTTTTTTATCAGCGATAACTAAACAGTGCCTATTTATTAATAAATTTAAACATTATATGTAATTCCAGCCGCTAAGCCGCAAAATAAATAAATAGAAATAAAAACAATAAATTGCAAGCGAATTGAGGGAAATTCGACTTGTCCACTTGGAGACTCGATCGAACTGACCATTTGATACTCTACACCCAGACACACCGACAAAACACACACAATGGCGTGGCGCTTCAAGGCTTCCAAGTACAAAAATGCCGCGCCCATTGTGCCCAAAGCGGAGGCATGTGTCCGTGAAATTTGCGTTGGCAGCTATCAAACTTATGGCAACAATATTGGTGCATCTGCCGCCTTTATGGCCTTCAATTGGGAGCATACAGGGTCTAGTGTCGCTGTCCTGCCCCTCGATGATTGTGGACGCAAAAGCAAGACAATGCCCCTGTTGCATGGACACACGGATACGGTGACAGATTTGAAATTCTCACCATTTCACGATGGACTCTTGGCCACCGCATCGCAGGATTGTCTGGTAAGTGAAAAAAAAACCCCTTAATAAAAAACCTACAAGTTGAAAGTCCGTTAAGTTAAAAGAATTTCGATCTCAGGTGCTTGGATAGCTACAGCTAATAAACTTGTTGTGTTCGCTCCTATATCGATAAGTTAAAAATGGAATTACAAGAGCAATTTAATAACTTTAATAGCCTTGAGTTTTGGGACATTAGTTGTTTGGGCCGAATCTGCCCTGAAAATTGCATCATTTTTTGTTATTATTTATTGTTTTTATTTGTTTATTAAAATTCCTAGCATTCCAATCATAAACTTATAATTTCAAGCAAAAACATTATCTTTATAAGCTAATCATTGCTTTTATTAGTGATCCTTAATATAAGGACATCACAATTTCAATGTTCCCTAGGATATCTGTCCACTAGTAGATATCAGATATATCACGTTTTGTCAAAGTACAAAATTCTCATAATTGTCATTAGTAATCAAAATTTTATAAACCCAATGGATCTTATCTATATTTTCTTTTTACCTGGTTCCAAGAATCATAAGCAGTTATAATAAAACAATAAAAAAATACCATGATAGGTAATTTTATTATTGTTGTCAAAAGAATTATTGGACTAGTTGTATATAAAAATTATTAGTTATATGTTATAGCTATTATATCGCCATAAATAAATATATTAAGAAAATTAAACGATATATAGTAAATAAAATGTATTTTTCGTTTTCTTTTCTTTTGTTTTCTTAGGTAAAAATCTGGCACATACCGGAAAAGGGTTTGGAGCAATCACTTTCCGATCCGGAGGCTGTTTTCTCCCACAAACAGCGACGCGTGGAGACAGTTGGCTTTCATCCGACGGCTGATGGATTGATGTATTCCACAGCAGCAGGTTGTGTGGCACTCTTTGATATTGCCGCCCAAAAGGAGATTTTCTGTAAGTTATTGAATCTCTCTTTATGTGAAAGTGTTATGCATTTTAATTTATACACATTTTTTTTATCTCTAGCCAACAATGAACATCCGGAGGTTATACAATCGGCCAGTTGGCGTGAGGATGGCACCGTTATGGCCACCAGTTGCAAGGATAAATGTGTACGTATCTTTGATCCACGTGCCGCTGGATCACCCATACAAATGCAGGCCGAATCGCATCAAAGCATTAAGGATTCCCGTGTTGTTTGGCTGGGCAATCAATCGCGCATCCTAACCACAGGTTTTGATGCGGCACGTTTACGTCAGGTGATCATACGTGACATTCGCAACTTTAATACGCCGGAGAAAACATTGGAATTGGATTGTTCAACTGGTATTTTAATGCCATTATTTGATCCGGATACAAATATGCTGTTCCTTGCCGGCAAGGGGGATACGACAATTAATTATCTGGAGATCACAGACAAAGATCCGTATCTGATCGAAGGATTGCGACACACAGGCGAACAAACAAAGGGCGCTTGCCTGGTGCCCAAACGTGCCCTCAAAGTCATGGAGGCGGAGGTGAATCGTGTACTTCAACTCACCTCGAACATGGTCATACCCATCATGTACCAGGTGCCCCGTAAGGTAAGCAAGATAGATTCACTTGATTATAAGTGTATTGTTATATATACTATATTTCTGTATGTATTTTCCATAGACCTATCGCGACTTCCATGCTGATCTTTATCCGGAAACAACTGGATACAAAACGGAGTTAATTGCCAGCGAGTGGTTAAATGGCACAAATCAGGCCGTGCCCAAGATGAACTTGGATCCAGCGAAGCGTGAACACGGCGATGAACCCATTATCGTAAGTTTCCCTACATTCATATGTACATACAATTAGAGTATTTTGGCCATGGTTATTTCGTTGTATTATTGATTGATGGTCAAGTTTTATGGGCTTACTTTGGAGTAGTTATCTTATAGATAAGATAGAATATATACATACTATATATAAATATCTACCTATGATAGCTAACTAAATGAACTGAAAGCCTTGTCTTTTGATTTAAAAAAACACTGCATAATTGAAAATTTTAAGCTAGATTTAGAGATAGGTATAATTGATCTAATGCCAAACGGACATGTTTTCCAATACCTAATCAACTTTATGATCGCTATTCAACACTGGATTATCAAAAAACTTGTGTAGTAAGCTTAGTTTTAAGCTAGGATTTGTAGTGACCTTAAACTGGATAATCTCCAAATCATAGTTAGTTCATTTTTAAGTCGGAAACTGTCAATCTATCTATTCCTATATCAAACTATAGATACATCGCGGCAATTTAAGCGATTTCATAAAAAACATTGAGAACCAAAAAGCAAAGAGCAAGAGTTCAAATTCGATTCCAAAATCAGCTGCATCTTCGACTAAACGAAACGATAATGAACACTTTATGATGTTGCGTAGTGCAAGCAAGTGCAACAATGGGGAGGAGAAGAATGGAAATGGGAATGAGAATAACGGCAGCAGTTGCAATGACAAAAAGATGACCCATCCAAATAAGGGACAAACGACGACGTCGACCACGACCACGGAAGAGTGCACACTCAGTCAAAGTGAATTGATACGTAAATTTGAGGCAAAATATAAGACAGATTCGGAAAAGGATGTCCAGGTGGATGAAAAGGAATCACCCACTGAACACTCAACGGGCAGCAGCGAGGAGGCATCCTCATCGGGAGCATTGGACACGAATTCGGCAAGTGGCAGCCACTCGCCACCGAAGCCCATGCCACGAACATCGCGCAACAACTCATTGCCCGAGTCAACCACTCCTGGTAGCGGTGCTGATTCAGCCGGCGAGAGCAACACGCCACGTCCCAGGCCACGCACAACTGCAGCTGCCGCCTATAAGGTGCCACAACCGAGTGAAGCTTGCATTGACGCCTCTTTATTTTTGTTTTCTTCATAAGTTGTAGATCTTTTCGTTTTATTTATTTATTTATTGTTAGTAGTAGTGTTTTTTCTTCGAATGTTTCATTCCAGCGAGCACCGAATTTATTTGATCAAGTTTTATTTTATTAGAGTTAGTAAACCAATTCCAGTATTTCAACCTTTTGCTCTTGACTTGTTGTTTTGTTTTACACACTTATCGTTGTTTATAGTTCTAGATATTTATTTTTTTTAAAGGCATCAGATTTTACTTTTACTTCCTTAAGACATTTTATGGCAATTAACTCATCAATTGTTCTATATCCAAACAGCCTCGCCTTGGTCCAAAACCATTTTCAAGCAACACTGGTGACGTCTCATTTGACAAAGTGTTTGCCGTTCCCGTTGCGCCTGGCTCGCATGAGAATATATCGAACGTTGGTCAGGAGAACTGCAGCGAGACGCCCATTCAAGGCGCCAAACCCGATCTCATTGTGGAAATTGAAATTAAAAGTAAGTAATTACTGCTAATTAGTTATACATATTGGTAGCAACTGTTGCTAATGTTTTCAAGGAGCAGCTCTTAGTGAAAGTTGGTAACAAGTAACTTACAACTAGTTTTTCCAACGTGAATAAGTAAATCTTAACGAATATTCCTAATAACTAATTATATATGAGTTACAAACTCTTGCTAACCATTAGTGAGTAGGCCAGATCGTAGTGATTGCTTATAACGAGTAACGAGAAGACAGTAATAACAGTTTCTAACTATTATTACCAACAAGAGTTTGCTAATGAGTAACAAGTGTTGCTTACAATTATGGCAAAGCTTGTATAGAGTAATACGATTTGATATCTAGATAAAAATATTATACTAAATAGTACTAACTATTTCAAACTCTTTTCTTACAGAAAGCCACGAACGTGAACCTAATGTTGCCTGGCAATGGCAATGGCAACGGTAACGGCGTCCAAAAGTCATTGACCACCTCGGAGCGTCGCAAGGTAAATGCTAAATAGATCCCCAATTTAATCAATTTAATATTGATTGTGGGCGAGACTTAACTAATCTTCAACTCTTGACCTCTCTTACATGCCTGTGCCTGTGCAAAATTCGTTTCTCCTCTCGTTTCGTAACTTTTTTGTAACATGTATCCTGCTACTAACAACCAAATTAAAAAAAAAACTACTCCTGCTCCTGTGTTCTTCTGTGCTTCCTTCTACTGTCTACTTTACCCCGAACTGCAATCAAAACAACAACAACAACATCACACAACTATAGTCTTCAGCTGACGATGATGAATCATCTGATAAGGTCTGCAATTGATGTTTTTTTATATGTACATATATATACTTTATAGTTTTTGTTCAACACTTTGCTCACACCCCACTATGTTATTCTCTCGTATCAAATATTTGATTTAGATATTCGAACAAAACTCGGAATCTTCGGAGAACTCGACTGAGGGCGAGGATCGCACAGATGCCGATTTGCGCCGTTTCTCAGCGGTGCGTAGCAGCATTGCTGAGCGCCGTCGTGTTTACGAGAGTCGTTCCAAGAGCCAGGTGGACGAGAAGGCTCAATCGCCGGTGCCACTGTAAGTACTCGTTGATCTAACTCTCAACGTAAATTGAGTCGTTAAATATTACTTAAGTGGGACGAGTTAAATGTCCGTTACATTTAACAACTGGCGAACTAAGCATTTGTGGCATTTGATGTGTGACGAGTTGAACACTCGTTGTAAGTTGAATGACACCATTTGTTAATCGTATTCAATCTTCTTTCATTCCACAGTCGCCGTGAGAGCTCCAAGGTGGAACCGCTTAAGCCCAGTCAACAGTTGAGCGGCAATAGCAATGTCATACCTTCGTCGGCGATTGACAGCAAACGCATCTCTGTTCCCGAGGGCAAGATGATGGAGGAACATCGTCGTGGCAATGGTGCTGGACTGAAAAAAGCGGCTACAGAGGCGGCATTCAGTGCTGCATCGACAAAACGCACCTCGACCGTCTTTGGCAAGGTGTCCAAGTTTCGTCACTTGAAGGGAACGCCTGGCCACAAATCCACACACATTGAGAATTTGCGTAATTTGAGCCGACAAATACCGGGAGAATGCAATGGATTTCATGCCAATCACGAGCGTGTTGCAGTCCCACTCTCTGGACCCGGTGGCAAGATAGCAATCTTTGAATTGAGTCGTCCTGGACGATTGCCGGATGGCGTTATTCCTTCTCTGGTGAATGGCAGCAATATTATGGACTTTCAATGGGATCCATTTGATGCATCACGTTTGGCGGTTGCCTGTGACGATGGCATTGTCAAATTGTGGCGCATCGAGGAGGGAGGCTTGAGTGAGCCAACAAATACGCCGCAAGGTGAATTAACCGCTCATCTGGATAAGATCTACTTCATACGCTTTCATCCATTGGCCGCTGATGTCCTTCTAACGGCCAGCTACGATATGACCATTAAACTCTGGGATTTGCGTACAATGACCGAAAAGTGCACACTCAGCGGACACACGGATCAGATATTTGACTTTGCCTGGAGTCCATGTGGTAAATTAGGTGCCAGCGTTTGCAAAGATGGCAAAATCCGTGTCTATAATCCACGTAAATCCGAGACACCCATACGGGAGGGCAACGGTCCTGTAGGCACACGTGGAGCACGCATTACTTGGGCACTCGAGGGTCATTATATTGTCTGCACTGGATTCGACAAGTCAGTTGAAGATTTAACTTATTTATTTAACATTATCTAACTCGCTCATATGTATGTATATATTTTAGGGTCTCGGAGCGTCAGATAAGCGTGTACAATGCACAGAAGTTGACGGCACCATTAAATACGGCCAGCTTGGATGTATCGCCATCGATTCTTATACCATACTATGATGAGGATAGCTCCACGTTGTTTGTCACCGGCAAGGGAGACTCGACTATATATTGCTATGAGATAACCGATGAGGAGCCATACATATGTCCGCTATCGCATCATCGTTGCTCCTCGTTGCATCAGGGCCTCAGTTTCCTTACCAAGAACCATTGCGATGTGGCCAGCGTGGAGTTCTCCAAGGCATACAGGCTGACAAACACAACCATTGAGCCACTTAGCTTCACAGTGCCACGCATTAAGGTAAATATAAAGAGAGATCCTTCATTTTTTGATCACAGGCTTTAATGTGGAATGTCAATTGGTTCATGGTTTGATCTAAGAAACAATTCTACATTTCAAATTAGTTCGTTTTAAACCAAACCAAAGATATTTTTGTGAAAGTGGATAAGGTTCATTTTAGTGTTGTAAAAAAACATCGAAGCATCGATTGCACGATTCCTAAGAATCCGATTTTTAAGTCGATGTTCAGTTTGGATTTACATCACTAGTTCCTTGACATTTTTTGACATCTTTCAAAGTGGATAGCTTTGTCAAACTGACATAGATTTTCATTTGGAGTGTCATTCTGTTCCTGGTTGGATGTGAAAAATAATTCTACATTGAAAATTAGTTTATTTTAAACAAATTTTTTTTCAATATTTGACCAACTGGATAAGAGCTGTTTATTCATTTGAAGCTTGATAACAAACTGAAATTTGTTAAAATTGCTGAAAAATCGTTCTATCAAAAGTAAGCAGAAGTACAAAATAAGCAAAAATGGATCCGGCTTTGATTCGCAAACACAAAGCGTTCAAAAAAATGGCCATGGCTACTACGCTGACCGTTGAGAAGAAAAAGAAAACGGAGGGAGTACCTCCACCGTCCAGCGGAGATGATGCCCAAAAGAAAGTGCGACCACGAATGGCCCCAAAGCTGGATGCAACCACATATAAAACAATGTTGTCGGGTAGCTCCCAATATCGTTTTGGAGTCTTGGCAAATATAGTGAAATTTATGCGTGCCCGTCATCAGGATGGTGATGATCAGCCGTTGAGCATTGAAGAAATCCTAGATAAGACCAGCCAGCTTGATATTGGTCAATCTGTTAAAATGTGGCTGACTGGTGAAGCACTCAAGAATAATCCCAAGATTGATGTTACGCCTGATGGGACCAAGTTTAGCTATAAACCCGTATACAAGATAAAAGATGGCAAGAGTCTGATGCGTTTGTTGAAGCTACATGACCTGAAGGGACTGGGAGGCATTATGCTGGAGGATGTGCAAGAATCTCTGCCACATTGCGAAAAGGTTTTGAAAAATCGAGCTGCCGAAATTTTATTTATAACACGTCCTATCGACAAAAAGAAGATATTGTTCTACAACGATAATACTGTCAATTTTACGGTCGATGAGGAATTCAAGCAACTTTGGCGCTCTTCAACAGTCGACGCTATGGTCGATGTCAAAATCGAGGAATACCTGGAGAAACAAGGCATAAGTTCGATGCAAGACACTGGTCTCAAGAAACCAAAGCCGATACGCAAGAAGCCGGCAATTAAAAAGCGAATTTTGAAGAAACCTCGTGACAACGAGCATGTGGCTCATATTTTGGAAACTTATGATGACAACAATTTAACTGAAACAGATTAAATACCTTCTTGGAATTAAGATAAATAAAGCTATGGCAAAAAATGGGTCATATAGATTTTTCTTTTATTTTGTAATCTTTAAACTTGCATAACTTTGTCACAATTTTTAATGTGGAATGTATTTTGTTCGTGGTTGGATCCAAGAATTGATTCTACATTTAAGAAAGTTTCGTTTTGAAAAATGGTTTTTCTCAAAATGTTCGTAAATGGATCACACCGAGATGTTTTGGATAGTAGGATAGTAGGATATTAAATAATGCAGCTCTAATGTATATTAAATATAACAACTTTATACTTTTTTCGCTTTCAGAGTGAACTGTTCCAGGATGATTTGTTTCCCCCCACGCGCATTACATGGAGTGCAACGCTCTCGGCCGAGGATTGGTTTGGTTGCAATGACAAGGCCGCTGCTAAAGTCAGTCTAAAGCCAGAAGGCATGGATACGCGTAAGTGTTTCCGTCTCTCTCTTTCTATCACTCACTCACTGTTTCTCTCTCTCGCTATCTGCCTCTTTTTAGTGTCCTCCATACAACAAGTGACACCGGCAGTTAAGAAACCAGATCCATCACAATTTGCCAGCAAATCTGAATATGAAATCAATAAACAACAGGAGGTGAGTCTTATCTCTCTTTGTAGTTGGACTTTTCTGAGGACAGTCCATACTTCTCTCTCTATTTTATGTGTGTAAATTAATATTTATTTATTTTCTTACAGATTCAAAAATCGGTTAGCGCGCGTATGGAATACACAACCAAGTTGGAGCAGGATGAAATGGAGGGTGTCGATGAGAATGAATGGCAGGAGTAGCTTCAACTGAAGGACAAGCTTAAGCTATAATTATTAAATATACACTCATAGTTAAGTTCAACTCGTATATGCATAATCTATGCATAATTATTAACAATTTTACACACACACACACAGACAGACACAGACACATACACATACACACACAACCCGTGCAGCAAGTTGCAAGGCAAGAATTTATGTTTAGGCAAATTTGAGAGCAATGCTCAAGGTTCCCACACCCACAAATACACACACTCGCAACTCCTCAAACAACCCTCGCAATCTGTAACGCAATTCTCCCTTCAGTCAGCAACGATGCTGCTTATAAGAACTTTTATTTCCATTTATGTTTCTTAAAATATTAGCAAGTGAAAGAGATACAGATAGATTGAGATAGAGAGAGAATGGTAGAGTGAGAGAGAAAGAGAGAGTATGCACTGCTAACTGGTTGTGCCAATGTCCCTGCCCCCTTTCCCCCCATTTTGACCCTCAACTGCAGTTGCTCAATAATTGCCAAATTACAAAGGTTAAGCAAACGTTTTTATATAGTTCTTTTTTATATACATTTATATATAAATACTTATATATTTTTTATTCGTTTTCATACACATATGAACAATATATATATATATATATATATATATATATATATGTATTTATTGTTTTGTGCTTTGTTTAAGTAGTTAGTCCAAAATTAGTTAAGCATATATATGAAAGAAAGATTTTATAATTTTCTATAGTTTTCTATTGAGAGTATTTCGCATAATTTTGTGGCCATATAGAAAGGATGTTGTTGACGATATTGTATTTACTTATATGCATAAATATTTTAGAGCTTTGACAAGTATTTACCTCTCAGTCTATTTCAATGTGTGCTCTCTCTATATACATACATATATATATTTATAAAAATATATACATTATAAATCCCTTTTTTTAAATATACATATATAGACATATTTAAATATATTGTAAATTTCGACTCTCTCGCTTTGGCAATGGGAGCAGCTCAGCCGGGCCAACAAACACACACACACCCCACACACATACACTTACACACACCACACACAGAACTACACTCCACTCTTTACATGATGTATTTTATAGCATATATTATAGAGGACAAGTTTTTTTTTTTTGTAGCAACTTAACGCTTGCTTTGGTCACACACAGGTTTTGTTTTTTGTTTTTTTTTTTTCAAATCTTTCTAGTCTTTGTCTTTATTCATAGCTTCCTTACGAACGTATGAAAAATACCCTGTAAAACCAGAACAGCAACAACAACAACAACAAAACAGTAAACATTATAGACTGTACGTGAGACGTTTTAATGCGTAAGCCAATCAAGCGAGAATTTGTTAATAATTAATTAACTAAACAATATATACAATATAAATATATCAAAAATCAAATACTGAATCAAAAGAAAAGACAAAAAACAACAATTCCAAAATGTATAACGAAAAGACTTGCGAGAAAAGCGCATTCGTGTTGCCATTTAAGAAACTTTGTCGAAAGAGGGCAACATAAGACTAGAAACTTATACAGATACATATATAGAACCGATACGATACGATACCATAATTTGTATACTTATAAAGCATTTTGTACTTGCAACAGATATACATACATACTAAATATATAAAGTATATACATACCATATATATATATATATATATATTTTGTATACAGGAACAAACAAACAACTTTTTGCGACTGATTCGACCAAGAACTTTCTCGGGTAATGGCAATAGAGCTAGGCCTAGAAGCTATATAGTTATAGCAACTATATAGATCATGACAACACATCCAATCCAATAATGTTGCATTTAAAAACGATTGAAAAAAAAACAAACAACAACATAACACAACACAAAATATTCAACTTATTCACTTGAAACATTTCCGGGGAGCATTTTTCCATGATAATATTGATGATGATTATGATATTAGATTGTCTCCAAACTGTAGTACTTATATGTATGCATAACATATAAACAAAAAGAAAACACAAGTACCCAAAATTATATAGCATAAATAAAAATATCGATTATGATCTTCTTAACGTATTAAAAGTATTCAAATCTATATTCACTATCTCTCGATTCATTCAATTTATTGAGATACATATTTGAGATTGTAGTGCGTTTTTCCTTTTGCCATTCCACAGTGCACAGTGGGTGTGTAAGCATCAGTTAGATTTTCCATCTTCCTCTTCTACAATATTGTTTATTGATTAACCTACACTAACGGCGACAACAACAACAAGAAGAACAACAACAACAAAAAACAGTAATAATAATAATAATAATAATAATAATCGCTCTCGATAAATATATGATAACTATTTTGTATTTTGATGAAATTGATGCTGATATTGTATTTATTAGCCATATAGGTATATATCATATATGATATATACATACATACAATACATATATACAAAAATATATATATAAATACATATATAAATATATATTTAGGTACATATTTCTTTTTGAATGTCTCTCTTATTTATATTTATATATATACAAAAAAAAAAAAAAACATATATATACATAAATTTTGTAATAATCGCAATGATATATGATATGACATGATAATGATGACGATGATGATAATGATCTTAACGATAATGATGCAAATGATTTAGAAATTTAATACAAAATGAGTATGGATAAAAACAGATAATGCAAAACAAAAACAAAAAGATAACAACAAACAAAGCATACACATTATACAATTTATTTTACAGTATATCCGATATATCAATACTCTAGCCCTAAGTAATAACAAAAACAAATATATTTATATACATAATTAAATAAAAACAAAAAACAAAAATGCAATACAAAAAAATAACCAAAAAAAAAGTTTTTTATTAATTAATTATATGGAATCCATTAAGAGGAATTAAACCAGATGTCGGATAAGAAAAGTTACGTACCATAAGAGGTAGAGTAGAATACTCAGTAATTGCTGCCAATGGGGCTGACTTCTAGCTATTCAGATAATTTTCCAAGACACTTATTATTTATTATATTTTTGTGAATGTGGATAAGGTTCATTTTAGTGTTATAAAAAAACATCGAAGCATCGATTGAACGATTCCTAAGAATCCGATTTTTAAGTCGATGTTCAGTTTGGATTTACATCACTAGTTCCTTGACATTTTTTGACATCTTTCAAATTGGATAGCTTTGTCAAACTGACATAGATTTTCATTTGGAGTGTCATTCTGTTCCTGGTTGGATGTGAAAAATAATTCTACATTGAAAATTAGTTTATTTTAAACAAATTTTTTTTTCAATATTTGACCAACTGGATAAGAGCTGTTTATTCATTTGAAGCTTGATAACAAACTGAAATTTGTTGAAATTGCTGAAAAATCGTTCTATCAAAAGTAAGCAGAAGTACAAAATAAGCAAAAATGGATCCCGCTTTGATTCGCAAACACAAAGCGTTCAAAAAAATGGCCATGGCTACTACGCTGACCGTTGAGAAGAAAAAGAAAACGGAGGGAATACCTCCACCGTCCAGCGGAGATGATGCCCAAAAGAAAGTGCGACCACGAATGGCCCCAAAGCTGGATGCAACCACATATAAAACAATGTTGTCGGGTAGCTCCCAATATCGTTTTGGAGTCTTGGCAAATATAGTGAAATTTATGCGTGCCCGTCATCAGGATGGTGATGATCAGCCCTTGAGCATTGAAGAAATCCTAGATAAGACCAGCCAGCTTGATATTGGTCAATCTGTTAAAATGTGGCTGACTGGTGAAGCACTCAAGAATAATCCCAAGATTGATGTTACGCCTGATGGGACCAAGTTTAGCTTTAAACCCGTATACAAGATAAAAGATGGCAAGAGTCTGATGCGTTTGTTGAAGCTACATGACCTGAAGGGACTGGGAGGCATTATGCTGGAGGATGTGCAAGAATCTCTACCACATTGCGAAAAGGTTTTGAAAAATCGAGCTGCCGAAATTTTGTTTATAACACGTCCTATCGACAAAAAGAAGATATTGTTCTACAACGATAATACTGTCAATTTAACGGTCGATGAGGAATTCAAGCAACTTTGGCGCTCTTCAACAGTCGACGCTATGGTCGATGTCAAAATCGAGGAATACCTGGAGAAACAAGGCATAAGTTCGATGCAAGACACTGGTCTCAAGAAACCAAAGCCGATACGCAAGAAGCCGGCAATTAAAAAGCGAATTTTGAAGAAACCTCGTGACAACGAGCATGTGGCTCATATTTTGGAAACTTATGATGACAACAATTTAACTGAAACAGATTAAATACCTTCTTGGAATAAAGATAAATAAAGCTATGGCAAAAAATGGGTCTTTTAGATTTTTCTTTTATTTTGTAATCTTTAAACTTGCATAACTTTGTCACAATTTTTAATGTGGAATGTATTTTGTTCGTGGTTGGATCCAAGAATTGATTCTACATTTAAGAAAGTTTCGTTTTGAAAAATGGTTTTTCTCAAAATGTTCGTAAATGGATCACACCGAGATGTTTTGGATAGTAGGATATTAAATAATGCAGCTCTAATGTATATTAAATATAACAACTTTATACTTTTTTCGCTTTCAGAGTGAGCTGTTCCAGGATGATTTGTTTCCCCCCACGCGCATTACATGGAGTGCAACGCTCTCGGCCGAGGATTGGTTTGGTTGCAATGACAAGGCCGCTGCTAAAGTCAGTCTAAAGCCAGAAGGCATGGATACGCGTAAGTGTTTCTGTCTCTCTCTTTCTATCACTCACTCACTGTTTCTATCTCTCGCTATCTGCCTCTTTTTAGTGTCCTCCATACAACAAGTGACATCGGCAGTTAAGAAACCAGATCCATCACAATTTGCCAGCAAATCTGAATATGAAATCAATAAACAACAGGAGGTGAGTCTTATCTCTCTTTGTAGTTGAACTTTTCTGAGGACAGTCCATACTTCCCTCTCTATTTTATGTGTGTAAATTAATATTTATTTATTTTCTTACAGATTCAAAAATCGGTTAGCGCGCGTATAGAATACACAACCAAGTTGGAGCAGGATGAAATGGAGGGTGTCGATGAGAATGAATGGCAGGAGTAGCTTCAACTGAAGGACAAGCTTAAGCTATAATTATTAAATTTCTTATATTATACGAGCCGGGGTTGGCCAGCGAAGCGAGCATTGGAGGGCTTGCCCCCTGCTTATACAAAGTAATATTATTATATTATTATATTATAATTAACATTTACCGCATTCTTATTAGAAATGACATAAGGTCTGGGTATAGCTGTGGGAAGTGTTCCCTTTATTCACTCCACATTTTTCCCCGAGATTGGAGCGAGCGTAGCGAGCCGGGGGTTGGCGAGCGAAGCGAGCAGGGGCACACCCCCTAGTTTTACTTATAAACTCCTAAGCTTAAACAAAACCCACACACATACACACGCAGACAGAACACACAAACACACATCAAGACTATCGCGAGTATTTCTTTAATACAACAAAATTTGTCATCAGCATTAATATTTATTACCGTTTCGAGATCGATCTGCAGATCGGTCGATGGTTATATTTTTACATCCTATACATATACATATACAAATACATATACATACATACATACTATATACATATACATACATACATATATATATCTATTTTTTTGTATACTTTATAACTATTAACATTATCACTACATTTAATATCGCATTACTATAATGTTGTTAATATTATTATTATATTTGTATAATTAATACGCTGATATACTTATACGAGGTATTCTTTATATTTTTATTTTATATTATCATCTTTTTATTTTTGTATTTAATTTCTTCTTTTTTTATATGTTTGTTAACAATCAAGGAATATTCATAGAAATGTAATTAAAACAAGAAGTTAATGCGAACGATTTGATAAGTTGATTTTAATAATAATAATGATGATGATTATGATGATGATAAACATGGAAACAACTAAAACAAAACTTTTTATGCGCTATCTTTGTCTTGCATTCGTTCTGTCTCGATCTATTTCAGAAAAAAAGGTGAAAGCTTATGTTACTTGGATTAAAAGGCCTAAATCCAGAAAATAAGCTGTATCTCCGCCATTTGAAGGTCTATCGTGATGTCCTTTGGTCTACAAATAGTCTTTATTGTACTAAAAGCGAATTAATAAACGACGAAAGTCTTTAAAATAGCCAAGTTTCATGGACTTCTTTCTATAGAGAAAATTGGCAATATCTCGGCTATATCCTTGCGTATCCGGACGAGTCCAAAGGAATTCCAAATCGTCCTTGTAGTTATGTACGTTTTTAATCATTTTCTGTTGTCGTCCTGTTTCCCAGCGACTTGAGACTGAGATGACCCCATAACTTTCTGATAGCGATAGATAGAGTTTATCCCTACGCCTCTAAAAGTATATATGTCCTGTCCAAATGCTCGAGGATAATGACAATCTTGGGGTTGTAGAGAAGTCACACCCCGCTCATTGCTCACCAGTGGCCACTTCCAGTCCGCTAGGTCGCTGCTCGCGCTTGAACATGCTGATGCAGAGGGCGCAGAGGAGGGTGAACAGCTAGGGGGCGGAAGAGGCTGAGATCAGGGCCGAAACTCAGGCAATTTGTTTCAGCTTGCTTGTAAAAATTTCACAATAATTTTTTATTGGCGCCATCTATTGTTTGCTAGCGCCGCTTTTTTAGAGTTACAATTTTGAATAAGGGTTGTTTTTTACGGTTTTTGTACTTATAATTCCCAACAGCTTTAAGTGTCGACTTAGTATAGGTTGTTTGTTACGGTTTTCGTGCTAATAATTCCCAACAGCTTTAAGTGTCGACTTAGTATAGGTGCACACATTGAAGACATTTTGAAAGTATATTTTTTTGCATTTTTGTTTGGGCTTTATTTTTCTGGTTTTTTTTTCTTTGTCTCAAAGATGTTTCCAATCCTTTTTTTTGTATTGTTAATTTTTTTCCGAATTTTTCTTGGTTTTTTTTTTGTTTTCCTGGCATGATTTTTTACAAAAAGTAAAACTTTTTTGTACCGTCAATTTTTTCTGAATATTTCTTCTTCTTTTTTTTTGTTTTGCAAGAATCAGCTTCTTTATCTACACTCTGCTGAGTCATTTGTGACTTGCAACACTGTTTGCAACCTGTTTTTAAGAATTTTAAACAACTTTTAAATTAAATTAAAAAACTTAACCAAAAAACGGTTCTTGTATTTTGTGTGCATTTAGGGTAACATATTTTTTTTTTTGGCACTTATTTTTATATTTCCCTACCTCTTCGCTTTATATAACTTTCTAATATTTTTTTTAAATCTGTTCCATTTTTAACGGTCAAATATTGGCAACGCTGATCCTGTTCCTTTAGCTCTTGTTGCAACAACAAACTCTCTTCTTTTAACTTTTCGATTGTCTGCGCCTGCTCTTTAAGGTCAAGTTCGTGCTGTTTTTGGCAGCTGAGCCATCTTTTTATCGCTGGTTTCCTGTTGGCGCTGCTGTTGCAACCTTTGCTTTTTTTGATCCTCGAACAGTTCTAGTATTATATATATATATATTTTTTTTAATGTCTCTCTTATTTATATTTATATATGTATATAATGATGATGATAATGATCTTAACGATAATGATGCATATGATTTAGAAATTTAATACAAAATGAGTATGGATAAAAACAGATAATGCAAAACAAAAACAAAAAGATAACAACAAACAAAGCATACACATTATACAATTTATTTTACAGTATATCCGATATATCAATACTCTAGCCCTAAGTAATAACAAAAACAAATATATTTATATACATAATTAAATAAAAACAAAAAACAAAATGCAATACAAAAAAATAACCAAAAAAAAAGTTTTTTATAAATTAATTATATGGAATCCATTAAGAGGAATTAAACCAGATTTCGGATAAGAAAAGGAACGTACCATTAGAGGGAGAGAAGAATACCCTGTATTTGCTGCCAATGGGGCTGACCTTAAAGCTATTCAGAAAATTGACCAAGGCACTTAGTTCTTTACTAACCTTAATGCTATTCGATAGACGAAAGGAGAGTTATGACAGACTCATAAAATACCCTGTAATTGCTGACAATGGGGTGGGCTTACCGAGGAATGTAGTTATCTATTAACCTTAATGCTATTCGATAAACAAAATCTGAGTTATGATAGAGTAACAAATACTCCCCAGTTGATAAAATCATACCTAGTTTGTGGGTGATATTAGTTCCGACACCTTCAGCTGTTTCCAGGACAACCAAGCAGCTGCGAAAGGGGGCTAAGGGGGTAAGAGGAAAGGGCATCGAACAAACAAGCTTGCGCAATGTAAATATGGAAATGGAATAGACGTTCATGTTGAGCCTCTCATTGTCGTAGGAGGAATCAGGTGGACTAGTTGCTTGTCAGGATGAAGTTCCTGCTCAAGAAATGTTTGCGTAAGAAGGCGCCCGAAATGAAACCGGGTGCCATTCTAGATGCCGTTATCTCACAATCCTCGGCCACAGCCTGCAAATGTCTGCTCTACAAATTGGCGGATTACAAAAGGGGTAAGTCATCCAATTTTCTGTTCTATTTGCTACTTTAAATCAAGGACAAGTGACGAAAAGGATTCAAGTTTAATGGACTAACTCTTTCGGTTGGCATCAAATAATATAGGGATGCATCTAAGAGTCCGACACTTGGAAAATTCCAGACGAAAGTCGCTGGGAATTGAGATATGGCATGCTTTCTCTATATAAAAAATATCCTTGTAACTTGGCTGTTTCAAGGACTTTCGTTCTTTTATTAATGCATTCTGATAATAAGGAGTATCTGTGGGTAAACAGTATTAGGATAGTCCTTGGAATGGTTATGTTAAAAGTCTCTTTTGTTTCCTAAATGAAATTATTTAATTTAAATAATAATAATTTTGTTTGAATTTATAGTATAACTCTTGTTTAAGTAGCCTGCTTTATTTCTGATCCGTTGCAGGCGGGGATCTGATTGATGCGATTAATACAGGCGGATTGATAGCCGTGGAGCAGCTGATAAGGGATCAGTTCGGTGTGTTTATGTACAATGATGGTAAGGGTCAAGTAATCAATAGGGCAGAGTTTTTGCGTTGGAAGTATCGGGATCATACGGAGGTGACCATACCGATTGAGGCATCGCTATCGATACATGATCCTCTAGGTAAGTGGGAGGATCACAAGGCATGCTGGCAAATGCAATATCGTGGCGCTCTGGGCGAGAGTTTGCTCCATGTGCTGATCATCTGTGACTCCAAGATCCATACGAAACTCGCTCGCGTTCTTCTTCGCGTCTTTCCCAATCTCGCCTTGGATGTGATGGAAGGAGAAGAGTATCTAGGAGCCAGTGCATTGCATCTATCCATTGCCTATAGCAACAATGAGCTTGTCGCGGATCTTATCGAGGCGGGAGCTGATATCAATCAACGTGCCATCGGTAGTTTCTTTTTGCCACGTGACCAACAGCGCATGAATCCAGCCAAGAGCACCGACTACGAGGGATTGGCCTATATGGGTGAATATCCACTCGCTTGGGCCGCCTGCTGTGCCAACGAGAGTGTCTACAATCTACTTGTGGATTGCGGTGCCGATCCCGATGCCCAGGATTCCTTTGGCAACATGATACTCCACATGGTCGTCGTCTGTGATAAGTTAGATATGTTCGGTTATGCTCTGAGGCATCCCAAAACTCCAGCTAAGAACGGTATTGTCAATCAGACGGGATTGACGCCACTCACCCTCGCTTGTAAGCTGGGACGTGCCGAGGTCTTTCGCGAAATGTTGGAGCTATCCGCTAGAGAATTCTGGCGATACAGTAACATCACATGCTCTGGATATCCGCTGAATGCGCTGGATACCCTACTGCCCGATGGACGAACTAGTGAGTGAAACTTTATGTTGTACTAATCTTTAAGAAGAAGAGGAGAGGTAGAAGAGGATGACATGTGTACGGTCTTAAGGAGGCATATTCAACCCTATAAGGTACCTAATATTTGTCTTGTCTGTCATAGGGAAGTTACTAGTCATTGCGTCGAGGTTAGTTGCTAGTCATTGAGACAAGTGAAGTTGCTAGTCATAGGAATTAGGGAAGTGAACAGTTATGCGAACTAGGGAAGTTGCTAGGTTTGGTAGCTAGGGAAGTTACTTGTCATAGGGATAAGGGAAGTTGCTAGTCATAGGAACAAGGGAAGTTGCTAGTCATAAGGACTAGGGAAGTGAATAGTTATAGAAAACCTACTAGTTATGGGAACTAGGGAAGTTATGTTGTACTAATCTTTAAGAAGAAGGGGAGAGGTAGAAGAGGATGACAAGTGTACGGTCTTAATTAGGCATCTTCAACCCTATAAGGTACCTAATACTTGTCTTGTCTGTCATAGGGAAGTTACTAGTCATTGCGTCGAGGTAAGTTGCTAGTCATTGAGACAAGTGAAGTTGCTAGTCATAGAAACTAGGGAATGGAACAGTTATGCGAACTAGGGAAGTTGCTAGTCATAAGGACTATGGAAGTTACTAGTTATGGGAACTAGGGAAGTTACTAGTCATAGGAACAAGGGAAGTTGCTAGTCATAAGGACTAGGAAAGTGAATAGTTATAGGATACTTACTAGTTATGGAAACTAGGAAAATTACTTGTAATAGGGATAAGCAAGTTGCTAGTCATAGGGACTAGGGAAGTGAATAGTTAAGGGAACTAAGGTAGTTACTAGTCATAGAGACTAGGGTAGTTGCTAGTCATAGAAACTTTCAATTTGTAATAGGCGTTGCGATAAAGTAGCACGTATCTCACAGTCGAGCAGACTCGACTGTAGCATCCATAAGTACTTAATATAATATTTAACTTAACTTGACAGACTGGAACTCGGCGTTGTTCATCATTTTGAATGGTACAAAACCGGAGCATCTGGACATGTTGGATGGCGGGATTATACAACGTTTGCTGGAGGAGAAATGGAAGACCTTTGCCCAGAATCAGTTTCTCAAACGTTTGCTTATTCTATCCACACATTTGCTCTGCCTTTCCTGTTCTGTTTATCTACGACCCGCACATGATGGCGATGATGAGGAAGCTGGCGGAGATCAGGGCGATGCGCCTGCGACAGCAGCTCTGAAGGATGGCCAAACCGAATTGGATGGAGATGGCGATGGAGATGATTATAATGCCCAGACTGTGGCGAGATATTGTGCGGAATTGGCGACCATCGCCGGTGTGCTAAGCTATGTGGTCTTCCAGCAGGGTGATGAGATCAAGAATCAAGGATTATCCGCATTTTCCAAGCAACTGGTGAGTGTGTTTCACATAACCATCCATCCATTATTCATCATTTCAATAACCTTTGCTTTTTCGACAGTCCCATGCACCGGCCAAAGCAATCTTTTTATTTTCCAATCTGCTGATCCTCGCCTGCATTCCATTCCGTCTCATTGGCGATACGGACACCGAGGAGGCTATACTGATCTTTGCCGTACCCGGTAGCTGGTTTCTCCTTATGTTTTTTGCCGGGTAAATAACATTTCTTTCTTTCAAAGTATTTCTTGACTAATCCTTTCCCCTTTTAAAGCGCTATACGACTTACAGGACCTTTTGTGACCATGATATACTCCATGATAACGGGCGACATGTTCACCTTCGGCATCATTTACTCCATTGTATTGTGCGGCTTTTCGCAGGCCTTTTACTTCCTGTACAAGGGACATCCTCAGGTGCAATCGACCATGTTTAATACCTACACTAGCACCTGGATGGCTCTCTTTCAGACCACACTGGGTGATTACAATGTGAGTACTTTTTAGGCTGCAGTCTAGAAATACATAATACTTGAAGTGAGGATTCTGTATACTTGTACATATAACTTTTGGAATAATTTTCCGAAGAATAATTTTTAGTCAAATTGTTCAAGTATCTCCAATAAGTCTTCTGCCTTATTCTGATCCCTTTGCAGTATCAAGATTTGAATCAGACAACATATCCAAATCTATCAAAGACAGTGTTTGTCATCTTCATGATATTCGTGCCGATTCTGTTGCTCAACATGTTGATTGCCATGATGGGCAACACGTATGTGACCGTCATTGAGCAGTCGGAAAAGGAATGGATGAAACAATGGGCCAAGATTGTAGTCACCTTGGAGCGGGCTGTGCCACAGGCGGACGCCAAGGGTTATCTCGAGGCATACTCCATTCCGTTGGGTCCAGCGGATGATACGGGCTTTGAGGTACGTGGCGTGATGGTTATCAAGAGCAAGAGTAAAACCCGCGCCAAGCAGCGCAAGGGCGCCGTCTCCAATTGGAAGGTAAATCCCATTTCTACCAGTAACGTAGATTCAGAAAAAAAAACTACAAAAATGTTTGAAAAGGTTCGATTCGATATTTTAAACTATAGAGCAAAATTTAGGTTTGGTTCGCGGGTCAGTATCAAGAGGAGAGGGGTTCGGAGAGTATCAAGAGAACCCCAAGGTTTGGTTCATAGTTTAGCTCAAATTAATACCAAATTTTGAATTTGAAAACATTATAATTTTATAAAAAGTCTAATGAAGATTGTAAATATAATCGAAAATTATAATTAATTTTCTTTTCTTTTTTTTCAATAGTTCCTAATTTTAAACCAATGAAATTGCTTACAACAAATATTTTATTAATTTAAATAAAAAATCAAGCTGAAGATTGTGATTTAATTATGATTTGTTATTCAAGTTTTCTCAATTTTCTTTTAGATTTAATATTACACATAGTATATTTGTATACTAATGAATGAAAAACTAAAAAAAATTATATATTTATGGTTATATTTATAACTTTAATTGAAGCCTTAAAGAGCATGAAATTAATGTAATTTTATTTTTCCGAATCGGACCATTTTTTCGAGAGCTAAACAATTTCGGAAGAATCGAATCGAACCTGTTTTGTGAGGAGGGTCAGCACATTACCGGCTTGCAGCCTGTAAAGGATTTGATATCATTTTCTTTCAGCGCGTTGGACGCGTCACGTTGACGGCGTTGAAGAAACGCGGCATGACAGGGGAAGAGATGCGTCGTTTGATGTGGGGACGTGCCTCCATCTCGAGTCCTGTTAAGGTGACCAAGCAGAAGCTGAAAGATCCCTACAATCTGCACACGGACACCGATTTCACCAATGCCATGGATATGCTAACCTTTGCTAACAATCCCGCTGCCAGCACCGGTGTCCAGTTGCGTGCGGCAACAACAACAGCTGTCGCTGCCGCCGCTCCAGATCCGTTTCGTGAGCTAATCCTTATGTCGGATCAACGACCAGATAACCATGATCCACACTATTTTGCTGGATTGCAGCAGTTGGCTAATAAGGCTTTCGATTTGGTCGAACAGACAATGAAGACACAACCGCAGCTGACCAAGAAAACAACTGTTTCGGCGGCAATTGGAGCTCCGATTCCTCCACCTGTGGCCACACAACCTCAACAACCGGCGATAGCACCTCCAGCTGTGGTCATGCCAATGCCTGGCAATCTGACGAATTTGTTTCAAGATCCCAAAGATATTGTAGATCCCAAGAAGCTGGAGGAATTCATGAACATGCTGGCCGAAGTGGAGACGGAGGAAAGTGACAGTGGTGGTCCTATTCTTGGCAAGCTATCGCTGGCCAAGCGTACCCACAATGCTCTCTCCAAGGCGGACATCAAGCGTGGCTCCAACTTTGATGGTAAAATGTCCTCGGTGTGGGGACAACAGCTGCCCGATCTCGACTTGGACCCGGTAAGTCTATTATACGTAAAATTTCCCTGATTAAACCCTGTTGCAGGAATCACAAGTGAGAGTTTTAAAGTTTCACAGCTTTGTCTTTGTTTTTTAATGGAGTATCTTGCAAAAGAATCAAGTTTTATTATACAACTTTATTTGAACTCATAACTTTGATAAAACTGAGCCGATTTTCAAGCATGATGTTTTTTCCCCCATCTTGAGTTGCGATATTAATTCCAATTAATCGAAATTTTCTTTTTTTCGATTCTGAAGAAGGGCCCGCCCTTTGATATATCAAAAGATACTTTTTTCAAAAATGTAAAATCTTTTGTTTTACATTTCACTCAACTTCTTATGTCAAAAATGCTATAAAACAAGACTTAAAATCTGATTCTGAAACGTTTCCTGTTTGAATCCTTTCGTAAGTATAATTGTTACCTAAAAATGTATTATGTATTTTAAATTTGTAGGGCTTCAATTTCGAGGAGGCTGTGGCCGAGGAGGTGCTGACCATTGAACAGGAGGCCGAGGTGGAAACTGAGGATGGCAATGGCAACCAGGAGGACAGCGAGGATTCGCCCACAGCGGAGGAGGTGCATGCCACAATGAAACAGTTCCATTTACGCAAATGTCAACCTGCCCAGGATGAAGCAGCTCGTCGGGCTAAAAGTGCACGCATTCGTCGGAAAAACAAGTGAGTGTGAAAACTGTTATTCCATTCCACAATAATATATTCAATTTTTAGGGTGTCGCCCGAGGAGAGCGAAGCGGAGCTGGAGAGCAAACGGCAGAAGGCGTCACGTGGTCGCTCGGCACATGGCACACAGAAAGCAGCATCCCCTCCCGATCCTTTGGAGCCTTGGAGCACTCGGGAGCTGCAGGACATTAATAAGATACTATCCAAGAAGAAATGAGCGATGGAAACATGCGCGAACATTTAAATCATTTCGTTTTTCGAATATAATTCTTGTTTATCTTTCGGTTTTGCTTAAACATAAACACTTTAAAATTAATAATTAATGTATTAATTTATTATCTTCGGCTATATGATCCAAAGTTTGCACAATAAAATATACTTGCAGCTAACAAATTAATGTATTTTACACAACAAATACTCTTTGCAGTGCTGCATTCCCTCGTCTCCCTTCCCTTCCCTGCCTGTCTCTCCACGCTCTGGAAAATGATTTCTTGATCGTGTTGAAATTTTCAGAAATATTAATTTAAAATTGCTGCTCAAATTCAATTTTTAATATTCGTTTCGCTGGGAAATTCAAAATTGTTTGATAACTTTATCTATGTTTGTTAATACACTAATCAACAAACTAAATTTGTAGCCAGACAGACAGACTTTTGATCAAGAATATATATAAATATGTATGTATATACTTAATAGAGTCGGAGATTCTTTCTTATATCTGTTCAAAAACATTGCACAAAAGTATACTAACAAATTTATAAACATAAAACATGTATACAAAAATACGAATACAAATTAAAAAAGGTTATTAAATTTGCTACGAATTTGTAAAGGACAAATAAACGGAGACAGGACGAATTTGAAATATTGCTGCTAATTGTTGACTCTGCAAGTTTATCTTACTAAACAGAAAAATTAATGTTAACTAAGAATATACATACACATACTATAATATGGTATTTTTTCGACAGAGTGACAGAGTGGAGAGGGGAAAAACGGGGGGCTAGGGAAGTTACTATTATTATTATTATAAGTATAAATTGTTAAAAATATGATGTGAAACCAGTTTTTGAAGGGGAATGCTCCTCATGAAACAGCTGTTTGTTGTTTACAATTTACCTGATAATTGTTTATACAAACACACACACACACACACTCGCTCTTCACACACACACACACACACACACACACACACACACACACACACACACACACACACACACAATTGATAAGCAAACTTTCTCTGTACATCATTTGGAATTTTAAGTTGCAGTGTGCGGTGATTGGGGGTGGAGGGGAGAGGGGTTGTGGTTGTGGATAATTTGTTCATTTTAAATTTGATATGTACACTTAAGAAGCATTCCCACTGTCAGCTGTCGGCTTCACTTAATTTATACAATTATTCAATGTTGAATATGATTTTAAATATGTTTCTCATTTACAATTGCTTAGGTTGCTAAACTTGTTGACTTAGTTACTTACTAATTAAACTCCTCCTCCATCTGCTTGATTAATAATATACAAAATACATAGTATGGATATTTAAATTATAGGCAATCAATGCCCAAAAATTTCAGGGAAAAATATAATCAAATCTTTAATTGCCATATTTATCAAGTTGCCTCCCGATGCTTAGATATGATTGCTAACGGTCAATTTGTGGACTTTTCATTTTATAATTCTAACGATATTATGTGCTTAATCTTAACTTATAACCTTACCTTGTGAGTGTGTGTGTGTGGGGATGAGTGTGTGTTTGTGCTTGTGTATTACAATTGGCTTTGCACAACTCATTTTGGTTTTTGGGTTTTGCTTTCAACTTATGATTAGATTTATGTTTATATGGTTTTACCGAAATCCACCACTTAACGTTCGATCGGTGGTTAATGCTGAAATTGTCTGTGGCTGTTGTTGTTGTTGTGTTTGCGTTGAGTTCTGTTGCGCATTTGATGGTGTTGCATTTATGAAAATGGGCGTGGCGTTGCTGTTGTTGCCAACATTATTGCTGTTGACATTGTGTAGATGTTGTTGCTGTTGCTGATGTTGCTGCTGCTGCTGTTGGTGTTGTTGCTGCTGCTGCTGTTGTTGTTGCTGCTGCTGTTGTTGTTGCTGCTGAAGTTGCAATTGTTGCTGTGTCACCGTTGTGGCATTTGTGGGCGTACCACCAAGTTGCAATATCTGCTGTGCCGTCAACAATTGCGTGGGAATGATAACTTGCTGCTGTTGATTATGTTGCGCTGCTGCCGCCGCCGCCGCCTGCACGGCAGCAACCTGCTGTTGTTGTTGCTGCTGTTGTTGCATCTGCAGACGCAGCAAGTGCAGCTGATTGGCATTGATGGCAATCTGTGTAAATATCAAGAGATTATAGTTTCAAATTTTGTAGCAAAAAAAAAATGATAGCAAATATCTTACTGGCACATTGGTCACCTCGCCATTGTGGTTAACAACCTGCTGCAACAGTTGGATTTGTTGCTGCTGCTGTTGTTGTTGTTGCTGCTGCTGCTGCTGTTGTGCCAAATTCTGTAGCAATGCTGTCTGTTGCTGTGCAGCTGTTGTTGGCGCAGGCGTCGCTGTCAATTGGCCATTGGGTCCAGCGGTGAGTATTAACTGTTGTGTCGGCTGCTGAGCAACAATATTGAGACCAAGACTATTCTGTTGCTGTTGCTGCTGTTGATGCAGCTGTTGCACCAACTGATTTGGTTGCTGTCCAGGCAAAGCTATAAAGTACTGCAATTGTTGAGCCCCGGCACCTTGTTGTATGATCTGCACCTGCTGTGGTTGATGCTGTTGCGCAGTCAGCTGTTGCAATTGTTGGCTACTGTTCGCTGCTGCTGCCGCTGCAAACAAATCGGGATTCACGGTGCTAAAGCCAAGCACTTCGGCAGCTGTTTGATCCAGTTTTAGACCAGTCGCAGCAGCAGCAGTTGCAGGTACATTTACGCCACTCACATTCGTTGCAAAGTTGGCGCTGGCATTATTGTTGTTGCTGACAACAGCAGCAGCTGCTGCTTGTGCTTGAGCTGCGGCAGCAGCAGCCGCAGTTCCCGTTGACACATTCGAGCTGGTTGGCTCTTTGGTTTTCTGTGTGGTTGACGGTTTAATCTCCTCCCTTGGCACAATATCAATTAGAAAATCAAATTGATCATAGTTGGCAATCGCCTGTGCAATATCCGATCTCTGCAGTGTCCGACGTCGACTCTCCTCGGTGTGCACCCAAGCACGCATCGTCAACTCCTGGATGAAATATTCACAGGCCTTGGCAAACAACAGCGGCGCCTCGCCCGCAATCATTTTAGCATTCTCGTCCAGTTTCATGATCTTCTTGATACGCGCCAATGGCAGCACCTGATGCTTGGCATCCACCTGCCCAATACCAATCACTTCATTCAATATATTTGGCCAAAAGTTATCAATGGTTGGCGGTGGCTTTCGTGCAACTTGAACGCGTGCAGCTTTTGTTGGTTTCTCCTTTGGCGTCGTCGTCGTTGTTGTTGTCATAGAGGTAACACTGATACCCGTATACGGTGAATTACTGCTGCTGTTGTTGCTGGCGTTCGACACGGGCAAAGATGTTGTTTGCATTGTTAGCTGCTGTGGTGTTGTGACCATGACGGCATTGGGACGCCTTAAACCTGGCGCTGCTGTTGACGGCGATGTTTTCGTTAAAGCGGAACCAAGCTCCACTTTGATCGGTGTCACGGTTATTGTATTATCAAACATCGTTGTGGCACTGCTGCAAATACACAATACACGAATAACATTGTACACACTGTACCCGGGATCTGTGTGATTTCACAGAGAGAGAAAAGTCACTCACCTATTTGGCGCCTTATTTGTGCTGCCATTGTTGGTGGCGTACATGGCCACTGTAGCTCAGGTGCGGCAAGCTCCCAGACAGCAATCGGTATGGTTTTTTGCACTAGCACACTCACAAATATTGTGCTTAAATTGACTTTAAAAATATATTGGCTAGTAAATTTTGCAAATGCGTAATGCATACACAATGCGCTAGGGATGGCAAGAACTAGGGTTGTCAACAATATCTCAAAAATACAAAAAGACAGGGACATTCGTGCTGTTTCGTAAAGCTGACAAAAGGTGGCGTATTTATGTTTGACAGCTATGTGAAAAATATGCGATACTATCGATTTTACAAACAGTATCGCTTTAAGTCGATATAAAATATCGATGTCTGAGCACGTTTACCAAATCAAACTCATTTTTGTTGATGTAATTTTATGTAAATTCAAACTATAAATTAAATTAATTAATGAAATGGTAACTAATAGCCAGGAGCGTGAGGCTCTGCCCTCGACGTCTGCTGTCACAGGGCTGCCACAAAAGCGCTTCTACCGGCAGCGAGCACACTCCAATCCAATCGCAGATCACAGTTTTGATTAGTGAGTAATTTTAGTGCTGGATCTCTTCAAATCGGAGAATTAACTAAGCAATTTCTTATAGTCCTGCACGGCCTGACGATGTCAACTGGCGTTCTCTGTATCCTAACATTGATGACGAACAGCAAGTGAAATTTGCCGACATCGGTTGCGGTTACGGCGGATTTCTGGTCACGCTGGGTGAAATGTATCCCGAGAAATTGGCCATTGGAATGGAGATACGTGTCAAAGTATCTGACTATGTTGTCGATCGCATTGCCGCACTCAGATTGAAAAACAAAGAGACGTCCGCTTATCAAAACATTGCCTGCATACGCACCAATGCAATGAAATATTTACCCAATTATTTCAAAAAGGGACAACTCGAGAAAATGTTCTTTCTGTATCCAGATCCGCATTTCAAGCGCGCCAAGCACAAGTGGCGAATCATTAATCAGGCCTTACTCTCCGAGTATGCATATGTTCTACGTAGTGGGGTAAGTTGTACTGACTCTTTTATGAGACTTTTAAACTTATGCTATTCATTTTCTTACAGGGTCTAGTGTATACGATGACTGATGTGGAGGATCTGCACACGTGGATTGTCTCCCACATGACGCAACATCCGTTGTATGAGCGCCTTACCGATGAAGAAGCGGTAAGCTAAACTTAAGATTAACCTGTCACCAATTTAAATAAATTTATTCCTTAATAACCTGACAGAACGCGGATCCTATTACACCGAAGCTATATCAGAGCAGTGAGGAGGGTGCCAAGGTTGTTCGTAATAAGGGTGATCATTTTTTGGCTATATTTCGCCGGCTCTAGGCGGATGCTTTGACAAATACATATTTTTATAACAGAAATAATGAAAGACTAGATGTGTTTTTATACAGTCTTGCTCAATATTTATTCGCGTAATAATGTACCATTTGTTAATGCAATTTTGGATGATGGGTTACGCTGTCCAATGCCCTCGCAACTGATGAGTGTTTGCCCAAAATCCCCGTATTCAATGATAAACTTGACGCCCGTCATTAGTTCGGCCACGTAGATGGCAGTTCGTGTGTGATTGGTCATGGCACCAGTTCTGATGCGAGAACATCCCTTCGCTAATGCCATGTAGATAATAAGCTGATCCTGCATATGCTGATCCACACAGATCTCATTCTTAATGTAGCCGGTCAGTTCACAGGAAGCATTCGATCCAATCGTATGACCATCACAATTCTTATCCCAAACGGCGGCTGCCGAGCCCAACACACATCCCGAGTTGGTCAGAGCAGTGAGTATAATGCCAGCACCATCATAACGCGAACTCTCTGAGGTAAGCTTAATGGCTTCTATGCGGCACATATTATCCGGCCATAGACGATGTATTTCACGTTCCGCTGAATGCTGCATATCATCGGCAACGGACATGGGCAGACGTCCGGCATAAAAGGCAGTACCTTTGACCGACTGCAATTGTCCGAAATCTGTAAATTGTGCAGCCTTTAGAGACCGCAGTGGATCAACGTAGAGGTAAGCAGAGCCACCACCACGTGGATAGAAACCATGACGCACGACCTTGAGGTCAAAGTTCACACCGAAACGCTTTAAGTACGGCTGCAACACCTGCTGCATGTACTCCACTGGTGGGGCAAAGGAAACATTTGTGCCGCCTTCAATTTCGATGCATGAGTTTGCATTAACGTATAACAGCACCGGCAAAATCATTTGATAGATCAGCGTTATACTTGCCGCAGTGCCTGTGCTCACTTCATAAGGGCCACCGACAATTAATGTGCGTGGTGTAAATTCAAGTTCTGTGGAATACATCTCATTTCCTTTAACAAGAGCATGTGTCATATCACGCAATAAATTAACGCCATGTAAATGCTGTTTGGCAAGTCCCGGCTTGGGACGATTGGCACGTATTTTGACCACACGTACTGGACGATTCAATATAACGCATAAGCTTAATGCATTTCGTAGCGCCTGACCGCCACCTTCAAAGAGGGAGCCATCGATTTCCACAAACTCAGTCATGTCCAGTTGCCTATAATTACACAATAGAGCTATTTATCGCTAACAAACTATGACTGCACATACCTCTTTCTTAATTTACTTAAATGTTTTGTATAGTTTAAATATTTCAATTTCAAATGAAATGTTGACTGATTAATTCTAATGAAAGCAGTATGGATACTATCGGGCATTTGTGTTTATATTTAAGTATCGATACTAGAGACGCGATACTCGAAAAATTCGAATTTGCTAGTACGAGCAAAATGGCGCCCGGATACTAATGAATATCGATATAAAACGGATAGCGAGCTGCTTAAAATAAAATAAAAAAACATTTTTAATTTAACAAAATGATTTTTTTTTCAAATTAATTAAATTATATATAAGATAAATTCTAGTGGACTTTTTTTTAAATACGTATCGCCTTAAGAGCCCTTCTGGGGGCCTAGCTCCTACAATTGATATCTGAAAAATCTGGGAAATTCAGAAATGATTAAGATAATTCTAAACAAACATCTACGCATAGTTTAAATTTTTTGGTGGTCTTATTTTTGAGTGGTTCCTAAACTAGGGCTGTCAACTTCTCCATACTTACAAAATTTCAGCATTTTTTTGGCGCCATCTATTGTATGCTAGCGCCGCTTTTTTAGAACTACAGTTTTGTCGTGCAAAAACAGCAAAAATCCAAAACATTGCGTTTTACTTTTTGTGTACAAAAACTTCGCCGCATCTGATTTGTATTAGTATTCGTTTTATTGCTGCGTAGCTGCTACTGGCAATATGTCGAAAGTTTATTTACTGCCCGTTGCAGTCTTTCTCATATTCCAGGTAACATTCCTGGGCACGTAAGTTTGTTACCTTTGTCTTTAGAACAATCTTATTGTTGTTATTGTTTAACCCCCCGCTTCCTTCGGTGTTTTAACAGTTATATTGTGGCTGTCCTGGAGGGTCATGTGGTGCCCACAGTGCCGTATATAAGTGATGCAGCCACTTATTCACCGGAAAGTTGTATTTTTGGACAACTAATTAACATTGGCAGTGTACTATGTAAGTTCCCTAATCACCAGAGCTCGAATCTCGAGTGGAAAATGACTCATATACTGCTTGATAACATTACATATTGTTTGAATGACCATGTAGACAGGGTATTAAAATCTTGTCACGAAATGTGAAATGCATTATAGAAGGGGCTGTACATATAGAATCATGAGTGGATATAGCCAACTAGTCGCTTAGTTTTAAAGCTATCTTGATGAAACTTGGCACAGACCCGTCTTTTCTGCTGGCAGTACATGTGCCCGGTCGGATTACCATACTCTTATAGCTCCCATAGGAACAATAGCTCAAAAACCATGCTTTTGTTTGAGAAACTATGTTGTTTTTTGAGATATTTCCACCATTCTAACAGATTGTATATTTTCTATTGCCTTAAACATCTTGATCAAATTCAGTAAAAATCGGACTAGTATTTTATTAAATAATAAAAAATTATTATAATAAAAAATATTAAATAATAAAAAATTTGCCTTGTGACCCGATTGCTCGAAAAAAGAATGCAGGGTATTAAATCTTCGAAGGGCCAATGCACTAAGCAATGAATAGCCAATATTCATTGGTTAGTGGCAAAAGATAACGTTATTATTATTATTATTGTTTGTTTATTCAGATTCGCATCACTACAAGTATAAAATTATAATTTAATATGCTAGTCACAAAAAAAACTGTGCGTTTCTTTCTTGCTTTCATTCATAAATTAACTTCGTTTTATTGAAATTATCTGTACTTGCAGTGGGAATTACAATATATGTACGATATCGCCATGTTCTGCAAGTATTCGAACATAATCCGGAGCTGGATAGCGCCGTGTTGCGCCACAATCGTCTGGCTTTATGGTTTGGCATGTTATCCTGTCTGGGCATCAGTATTGTGGGCAATTTTCAGGAGACCAATGTTCGGATTGTTCACTTTATTGGGGCCTTCTGTTGCTTTGGCTGTGGTACATTATACTTCTGGATGCAAGCCCTTATCACATATATGGTATATCCAACGGCCGGCACCCGATTAACTGCTCACATGCGTCTTGGCATGTCCGTCTGTTGTACGATACTTTTCATAATGCTGGCTGTGACGGGAGTCATGTCACATATATTATTTAACGGTCAAAATCCACGAAAATGGTGAGTATTGCTTAAGAATTAAGAATAATTAACGCTTGTAAAACATTGTGCTATATTTATTTTAGGTATCCCTCCGATGGCGGTTGGTATTATCATGTGATAAGCACAATATCGGAATGGATTATTGCCACAATCTTTAGCTTTTTCATTCTCAGCTTTACGCCAGAGTTTAGGGATGTCTCTGTTGATCATCCACAAATCTCCCTGCTCTCAAACACAATGACAGTATAGATGTGATATATCTTTTTATATATCGATAAGTTTATTATTTGAATATAACCAAATATTGAACAGAGCTGAGACAATTTACAATTGCCAGTTAACCTTAAGGAGGGCAATTACAGATTGAGCTACTCAATCTAATCAAACTTATTGACTTAAGCCCAATGTGTAGAGTAGAGAGTATAGTTCAAATACAACTCTAAACCTGTTGATTATTGTACATAAAGGTCAATATATCGCGGTTGTGTAAGAAGCGATTAGAATCGTCCATCATATTAACTTATTTTCCCCCGTGTTTTAACAGCTGAAATGAAGTTATAATAAATAAACTCACAAATTCAATGAAACTAAAATATACACAACCAATTAATATTTTAAACGCAGCTATTTTGTATAAACAAACGGCTCTTTAAGGTGCTAAACTTTCATTGCTTTTGTGATATCAGTAGAAATCTTTAAACATTTCACAGATTCAACTCCCAATTGCTTAGTCAAACTTTCAAATATTCTTGGTAGTTTAAAATTTCCTGGCCATAACACGATATAAGTAGTATAGTATACCTAAAATGTTTAGAGGTAGGTCTTAAACAATTTGTTGTATTTCAAGCACGCTGAACACGCAAAAGTTCTGTATCTGCAAAGTTTTACACTTATTGTTTATTAGTTTTTCTCATTCATTTATACAATTAAAATTGGAATTTTCAATTTAAAGCGCAATGTTTTTGCAATTAAAATAAATTATAAACTGTAAAAAAAAAGCAATTCTCGGTACATCATTTTTTGTTTATCAACTTTGTAATCAACGTTTTCGATCCCTTGAACGTTCGCTTTCGCGATGTTTGTGAAGGCCGCGATTGCTGCTGCTGCTACTGACACCACCACCTCCACCTCCTCCTCCACCACCACCGCCGCCTCCTCCACCGCTGCTGCGATGTGAAGAATAACGACTGTGGGACTTGGAATTGGAGCTAGAGTTGCGATACTTGTCGCTATCGTTAATATTGTTGCTGCCCGTGTTGTTGGAGCGATCCTTTTTCATATAGTAATCGGAGCGGTCTCTGGACGATTTCCTATAAAAAAGGGATTATGTATATCTATATTTTTCTCAGGGAACGGAGATGAGGCTTACCTCTTGCGATGCTTGCTGTGCGGCGAACTGGACCGCGTTGGGGAACGTGAATAGTGACGTGATTTCTTTTTGTGCTTGGGCAATGAACGTGAACGGGATCTGGAGGAGCGACTCCGATCGCGATCACGGTCCCGATCACGCTCACGTTCCCGATCTCTATCTCTATCGCGATCCCGATGGGATTTCTTGTTGCGATCACGACTTGGGGATCGGCTGCGCGTTCGTGACCGAGGCGTACGTGATTGCGTGCGTGATCGGGAACGTGAGCGCGAGCGTGAATCCTTTTTGGGTGATTTTTCAGTGGGCAGCGGCACCGCACGTTGAATGAATCCGCCCCAGGCATTATGTGAGCCATTGTTGCGATCTACGGTAGTTACAGCTGGCGCCGTATTCGCCTCCTTGGTCTTGTTACGTGCATCGATGTAACGTTTCTTTAGCTCCTCCACGGCTGCCTCGAGTTTTTCAACAACGGGCTTGGCACGCGTATAAAGCTCCATCACGCGATAACAAATATCCGTTATATTCGCCATAGGTACACGGAATATACCAAACCAAGGCGGACTATGAGGCAACGGTATATTCAGCTTGCGTGCGCTCAAATAAATGCAGGCACAGGCAATCGCCTCTGGCGTATAACGCATAAAGACATCCGTGCGCAGGGAGTCGTTCATGAAATTCCATGACATTTGCATGAGTTTCTCATGTTTCTCATATTGCAGCACTTGCAGGTACATTACAATCAGCTTATGTGGATGCTTCACATGCACACAGAAGCCCAATTCTTTGAGTACGCGTCTCTCTGCCTTGATCACTTGCATCTTCAGGTTCGTATAGTACTGATCCAGCACCATGGGTGATATTTCCCTGCAAAGAATGGAATATGTATATGGATGTACAGTTTACAAGATGTACAGTCTGCCTCAATTCAAGTCTGTGTGGCATGATGTAATAAATAATACATGCTTGTACATATGTATATAGTACTTACTTCTGGGCCCGCACTTGTTTGATATGATGGAAGACGTTGATGACGTCACGTATGCGACGTGGCGCCTCCTCAATTTTGGAGGCAAGACAAACGCAACTCATGGCAACCGTTTCCATGTTGTGACGCACAAAGCTTTTGGAGTAAAAGAATCGCTGGAATAGCACTTGACCTGTGGCCATGGCCACTTGTGGCAGACGCAACAAAATGCCCGCCGTTTGTATCAGCTCACAGCCCAGAATGCGTAGATCCTTTTCCGTCTCATGGTCAAGTCCATCCTGACTCGACGGCGTCACATCAATTTTCTCTTCCGGTATGAGACTATTCTCTAGTGTTAGCACAATTTTGTTAAACAGACGCGGATACATGGGCTTGCCATTGTCATTGGCGTCGGTTGTATTATGGCCATCGCTTGCAGCTCCTCCAACTCCAGCTCCTCCACTGTTCGTTGTATTGTTTGAAATGTTCACGTTGTTTGAATGCACGGAACTCACAGTGAGCACATTGGTTATTGTTTGCAACGCATTTGCCGTGGACGTGGTCACAGTGGTATGAATAACGCCAGTCGTGGCGGTGATTATTGTAGTAGCACCACGACTGGCCATTTGGCTTTTAGATTGTATTTTTCTTCAGAAAAATCCAATTTACAATTTATATGTTATGTGTATTATTTTTGTGAATTGTCAGAGCAGTGTGCACCTAAAACGTTTACGCCAAATGACAATTTAAATAATACTAAAAAAAAAGCGTCACATTTATCGATGTTGCTCTTCGAAAACTATCGAGAGCCGCGTTTGCCGTTTTAGTGCACTTTAATAAATACAGTATATACAGTGGTTTTTTTTAATAAAAACAATGGCTTAGTTAAACAATAAAACTATAATTAAGTAAACCAACTGAATTATTAATTAAAAAATATAGTGTGGCGCCATCTCTTGTCTGTTTTGTGAAACAACTACGCCACCTGACAGCTACGCATTTGTCCCTTTTCTTCGGTAAATTGCGATTAGCAATCGATTAACCAATTTTTTGCCATCACTAAGTAAAAGTTGAATTTTCACAATCGATATCTCCGATAGTGACAACAATCGAGTCGACTCATAATCATAAGCAACCCAACTCGTGGCCGCTGCGCGCTGTAAAACAGAGACTCTCGGTGTAATATATTGGGGACTAGGGAAAAATATAATTTAGTACAATCGCGCAGTAAACACACAAAAACTCTAGTAGCACATGCAATAGTTTTGGACGGCCTTTACCAACTTATATATACATATATATAATATTAGGACAAAGAGTTTTCTATATGTATATAGATAAATTAAAATAAAATAAAGAGGTGTACATCAAGCAAAAAAAAAAGTGAAGTTGGGAAAAAGCCGAGAGCGCCGCACTGCCAAGTGAGAAATTGTGCAAAATGAGTGGGGATGTGGCTGCTGAAAATGTAAGTATTTTCGAGACGTATTTATTTTTATGTAATTTCCATTTGCTCTTCGAGTGCAATAACGAATCGTGCAAACGTGTTGATGATTTTTGCATGCAAAAACTAATCATAAGCATTCGCAAACAGTGCAAGTGTTGAGCGACCTGCGCTTAAATCATGCGTAGTCGTAGTCGCATTGCAATAAAGAGTAAAAGACCTTTTGGTAATTTACGGAAAATGGCGACAATGCAAGCAAGTAGTAAGGCAGAGGTAGGCAGTATAAAAGGCGAGAGACGGCGGACAATGTGTATTTGGCACAGGCACAGTGTGACCGATTTCCGATGCTCTAAATACTGATGTGGTATTTTGTGATGGTTCTGTAAATTGTTTTAAATTTGAAAACAATTTTTTACACAGTCATACGCTCAAAATCGTATTTGTATTTGCAGACAGTTCGCAATGCTTATCGACTACAGTAAAAACCTTAATAGGGAGTGTGTGCTAATTATAATATTGTATTTTAATATTCGAAAATGCCGTTTTATATTTGAATATATCTGTGAATTGTGTTTTGTATTATAGTATTTTTGAAAAGCGATATTTTGGTAATTGTGAAATCCGGCCACACTGCGCATGGTGTCAGTGTAATCACATGTGTGTATATGCATACATATATACCATGCATATATGTATGTATGTATTTGCTCATAGAACAACAGCCTTGATCTGGCACTGTTGCAGCACCTAAATAAGTTTAAATAATGCTCCATTAAATGTTAATGCCACACTGCAGTTGTCGCCAAAAGAACTGCGAGTGTACGTAAAGTTACCCCTCCCCCTCACACCGTTAAATAAATGAATGGTGTCTACTACCATCATCGTATCTTCTTCTTGCCTTTGAATATTTTCTTATACTCGCAGCAGCAGAATACATTTCAATTTGTTAGGGTTGATTTTTCACCACGTGGTGGTGTGGTGTTTCTATTTCCACTTACATTTGAAGACACACACTGTGTGTATATGTACTTAATAGTTGTAGCTTTGTAAATCATCGACAATTGACTTGCAAAGTTGATACTTAAATGTGTCACACACACAGACGTACTGAGACACAGACACCCTCTAGTAGACAATGCTGGCGATCGTACAGGTAGGAAAAATGCATGATTTGTATATATTTAAGTGTGCAACATACACACGCATATATTTTTGTCGGTACATGTGTAAGTGATGGAGCCTTACACACACATTGATATCGAAGTTAATATTGATTCGCGCACATCCCTAATCGTTTTTCTTTTGACACTTTAGAATTTACACGTGCAAAATGGCGGCAGCTGCGAAGTGCAATCGAATGGTGTAACCACGAATGGACACCATCACCATAGTAGTAGCAGCAGCAGCAGCAGTAAACATAAGTCATCCAGCAAGGATAAGCACCGTGATAAGGAGCGTGGAGGTGAGCACAAGAGTTCTAGCTCCAGCTCGTCTAGGGATCATAAAAGCAGCAGTAGCAGCAGTAGCCGGTAAGTCGATAGCCGATAGTCGATGTCATAGTGGAATAACTACAAGGTAACATATGACCTTGTTAGTTAATTCACGTTGGTCGGTGTGAATTATTCTCACTTAATTTATACTCTTGCAGCGATAAGGATAAGCATAAAAGCAGCAGCGGCGGAAGTAGATCATCGAGTAGCAAGGATAAGCATCGAGATCGGGATAAGGATCGCAATGGAAGCAACTCGCATCGCAGTTCATCATCGTCGTCGTCAAGTCACCGCGACAAGGATAAGGACGGAAAGCACAAGTCTTCTTCATCGTCGAGCCATCATCACCACAAGAGCAGCAGCAGCACCGGCAGTAGCAGCTCATCATCCAAGGATAAAGATCGCCGTGACAAAGATCGCAGTAGCAGCAGCAGTTCCTCTAGCCGAGACAAGCACAAGTCCTCTTCATCGTCATCATCGAGCTCGCGCCATAAGAGCTCATCGTCATCATCATCGAAAAGCAAACATTCCAGTTCGAGTTCTAGTTCACGGCATGGCTCATCATCAAAGGATCCTTCGTCCTATGATGGTGTATTCCTTAAGCCGGAGCCAGTCTCACAACCACATACGAATGAGCACGATGATCCATTGCAGTTGCAACTCCAGCAACAGCAACACCTTCAGCAGCAGCAGCAGCTACAACTGCAACATCATCAACAACAACTCCAGCAGCAACAGTTTCAACAGCTACAGCAACAACAACTTCAGCAGCTGCAACAACAGCAACAGCAGCAACAACAACAACAACATATTCAAGCTGAGTGCAATGGCTACAAAAATGGCTATGATGAGCATATGATTAAAAAGGAAGAGGAGAGCTTTAATTTGTCACAGGCCAGCTCCTGTGATTACTCCTTATCACAATTCAGATCCGATGAGCCTTCATTTGTAACCAAACAGGAGGCCACATATACTGAGGAGGATAGCGCCTTAAATGATGACGATGATGACAATGACAATGAAAATGATAACGATGATGATGATGAAGATGTGCCGTTGGCAATACGAAAGCGCAAACAAGAGCCCGTCGATGAAATGGATGGCGGTGAGGATGATGATGACATTCCGTTGATTGCGCGCAAGAAAGTCAAAAAAGATTCCAAGGACAAGGACAAGAAGAACAAAAAGAAGCGCATCAAGGAGGAGATCGATGACGATTATGGCAGCCTTAAGCCACCCAAAAAGAAAAAGATCAAAAAGGTAAGACACGAGACGAATAAAGACGAAATTCCTAAATTTTAGCACTAATCGTATTAATATAATTTTTTCAGGAGAGTGAGATCAAAGCTGAGCAAACATCGCCTACAAAGTCGCGCAAGGGCAAAAAGGATGAAGAGGAGGAAGTGTGGAGATGGTAAATAATTATTTAATTATTATACTTAATTAATATCTTGATAACAAATCAAATCAAATTGTGTGGGTGTAAGGTCAATTGCACCAACAAGATGGTGACGTATGAAAAAAAACGTTACCTTGTAGTTATTCCACAATGTGCGTGTGTGTGTGTGTGTGTGTCTGTCTGTCTGCTGTGAAGTGAAGTTTGAATGTCACTGACCTATATTTTGAAAGTCACATTTGGCAGTGACAAGATGACTGTCAAAATACTTTTGGCCATTCACCACGTCACGCGTGCAACAGCTGTTCGACACAAATATTTGAGGTTATGTTATCCACTTTTGCGTAATGCGACTGACAGCAATAGCGATAGCAACAAGAACAGCAAATGGAATGGCAACTGCTCTATCGCTCTCGCTGTTTGTGTTCGTCGCAAAACGTGAACTTCCTGTTAAATTCAAATTGCAACTGCAACAATATGCCACAGTTGTAATTGCAACTAGTCGAAAGAATAAAAAGTGTAACAATAACAACAACAACAAGTCCAATATAAACAACAAACGCAAATGCTCTGCTCTTTTAAGGTGGGAAGAGGAGAAGCGAGATGATGGCGTTAAATGGTCAACTTTGGAACATAAAGGTCCCGTCTTTGCTCCTCCCTATGAGCGTGTTCCCCGCAATGTTCGCTTCTTCTATGATGGCAAACCCTTGGAACTCACCGAAGCGACCGAGGAGGCGGCCACGTTTTATGCAAAGATGTTAAACCATGATTATTGCACCAAGGATGTATTCAATAATAATTTCTTTAAGGATTTTCGCAATACAATGACCGGCAAGGAGAAAGATATTATCAAAGACTTTCGTAAGTGCAATTTCCAAGAAATGCATGAATTCTTCCAGGCTGAGTCCGAGAAACGTAAGGCAGCCACCAAAGAGGAGAAGCTCGTTAAAAAGAATGAGAACGAGGCTTTAGTTAAGGAATATGGTTTCTGTATGATCGATGGTCACAAGGAGAAGATTGGCAATTTCCGTTTGGAGCCACCCGGTCTGTTTCGTGGTCGTGGCGAGCATCCAAAAATGGGTATGATTAAGCGTCGCATTGCCGCCTCTGATGTTTCCATCAATTGTGGCAAACAATCAAAGGTGCCGCCACCACCACCAGGATCACGATGGAAGGAAGTACGTCACGACAATACCGTCACCTGGCTGGCATCCTGGATTGAGAATGTTCAGGGTCAGGTGAAGTATATTATGCTGAATCCCTCATCGAAACTCAAGGGTGAAAAGGATCACATCAAATACGAGACAGCTCGACGACTCGATAAAGTGATTGACAAAATACGCGCCACATATCGTGACGAATGGAAGTCGAAGGAGATGCGTGTCCGTCAACGTGCCGTTGCTCTCTACTTTATCGATAAGCTTGCACTGAGAGCGGGTAACGAAAAGGACGAGGATCAGGCGGATACCGTTGGCTGCTGTTCATTGCGTGTGGAGCATGTGCAATTGCACAAGGAGCTCAATGGCAAAGAGAATGTGGTCGTATTTGATTTCCCTGGTAAGGATTCCATACGCTATTACAACGAGGTTGAAGTGGAGAAGCGTGTCTTTAAGAATCTGGAATTGTTCATGGAGAACAAAAAGGAGGGCGATGACCTCTTCGATCGCCTTAATACCCAAGTGCTTAACGAGCATCTCAAGGAGCTGATGGATGGTAAGCACTTTACTCACTTAGCTGATTTATATTTAGCTTATTTAATATAGTCTTTAAGGTTCTAAGTTCCCATAATGAAACTATATTATATATATGTATAAAAAAAACTTTGTTTTTCGAAACATCTCTACAAATTGCATAGTTTGTCTAGTTAGTATTTGGTCCTATTCATGCTTAATGAGATTTGGGTTGAAGTCGAGCAACTATATCATGTAGAAACTTTAGAAAACAAGGCTTTGCAAGGGAATCGAATCTTTTTTCTTCATGTTTCTTGTATTCTAATATGAAAATAAATTGACAGGACTCACGGCTAAAGTATTTCGTACATATAACGCATCAAAAACGTTGCAAAGTCAATTGGATCTTCTTACTGATGGCAGTGCAACAGTTGCGGAGAAACTGCTCGCCTATAATCGAGCCAATCGTGCGGTCGCCATTCTCTGTAACCATCAACGTTCGGTGCCCAAGGGACATCAGAAATCAATGGAAAATCTAAAGGAGAAAATACGCGCCAAGCGCGATGCCATTGATGACTGCGAGGCCGAATATCATGTAAGTAACACAATCACCAAAAGTGTGATTTTAAATATTGTTATTAATTCTGATATCGTTTCCAATCAACCCGATACAGGATCTAAAGAAGGCGGCCAAGCGTGGTTCGGTCAAGGAGAAGTTTAATGCCGATAAGAAGGGCAAACAGCTGGAGCGTTTAAAGGATCAGCTGAAGAAATTGGAACTACAAGAGACTGATAGAGACGAGAATAAGACCATTGCCCTGGGCACATCCAAACTAAATTATCTCGATCCACGCATATCGGTAGCATGGTAAATATTCAGATTTATTTTGCTCCTTTTGATTGGATTTGGAATTAAAAGTTTCTCATTTTTAATGGCAGGTGCAAAAAGCATGGTGTCCCGATTGAGAAGATATTTAATAAAACCCAAAGAACCAAATTTCTTTGGGCCATACACATGGCCGATGAGAATTATCGTTTTTAAAAACAAAAAAAAAGGAAATCCCCACAAAATAACAGCAACAATTAAACATAGATGCAAACACACACGCACACCAACTCATACAAACACACTCCCTACATACAGACACATGCAGAATTGTTACACAGATGAGAGCCAACAGTTAATTGACAAACAGATACCCACCACGATATGTAGACTACCAGACAACAGACCACACACAGATCCAATTGACGGAGCCACCCCAAAAATCCATCCAATCGTAACCTACTCCAGAGCTGGACAAAAATGCTTGGTGTAAGTTTATAATTGATGAAAGATATTGGGAAACACACACTACGGAATTCTTTATGATTTGAAAGTGCGCTCTGCGCTGAAGTTAAACTTTGGATGCAGACAATCTTCCTTAACTGTACTCAATACACAAAACAAACACACATACACATCAACAACAAATAATATTAAAGCACACAATGCACACACACGCCACATACACACTCCTCTTTTTTACATAGAACTTATGTATTTCAGTTTTCAAATGTCTATGTGCGTGTGTGCATGTGTATGTGCCGCCGGAGAACATAATTATGTTATATATACCCAACGTCTTATAATAATATCAATATAAATATACTTTGATAGGTTTATTATTATTAAAAACTAATTATTATTATGAGTTTTTTTTTTGCATTATTGTAAAATTTTACTGTATGAAATTTTATGTTTATACTTATAGTTGATCTTCGTTTAGCAAAAAGTTTATACCTACAATTTATGATACAAGTTTACATAATACATACATATATAAATATAAGTGCTAAGTGAAGAGAAACCTTGTAGCCCACTTTTAGCATAGCATAATTTATTCGATTAGAGCAGCGAAGCAGCGTAAACAACAAAAACAAAAACACAAAAAAAACAACAACAACAAAAACAAAAACCTTCAACTGAAGAACAATTGTAGAAAGAAGCACATTACAAGCGTGAGACAAGAAACAAAAATAAAAACGTGTAAACAAATGCATAGGTTTTATATTTACGTTGTATAATGTGCACTACATCATGCCCCGCACATGCTAGATATTATACATATGTATAACGTATATATACATATAAAAAAAAAAACAAAAAACAATTTTTAAACGGTTTTGTATTTGCTTTAAGTTAAAAAAAAGGCCGCGTGTTTTTTTTTGTCATTTAATTATACAAACGAATTTTATTTGATTACGAATTGCTTTTGTTAACAAACAAAAAAAATACCTGATAAACTAAATTTACTTTTCTGATATACATTTTTATTTGTTTAAATACTATATGTAATAAAGAAACACAGACATACCCACACATAGACAGGTTTCAAATTCTGTTTTGTTCAATAAAAAAAACACAAAAATATAAAGAAACAATTGTAAAAACAATCAAAAGCAAACATCAGCTCTAAATAAATACAGCGCAACAAAGAAGGAGAAAGATGGTATGGTAAACATGATAATTGATGACAAAATGAAAAAAGAAAAAACACGAAAATCCATTGATTGAATACACTTTATAAAAACAAATAACATAAATAGGATTTATATGACTATGTACGTGCAATTAGGTGAGCTAAATTATGTTTGAAATCGATAAAAACACAAGCAAACAAACTGTAAAAAACGAATGCAAAGGGAAACAAAATTGAGAACCTTGATAATATTGATAATCATCTTGGTAACAAACACACACACACACACGTGATGTATGTATGTAGTTGTATTTGTATTTTAATTATGCGAATTATGGCCGAGAATTGAGAATTGTATGTAGAGGAGACAAGTAACAGTGGGACTTTGAAATTGTATACAAACCTACAGTTTGTATGTACTTACATATACGTATGTGAATGTGTGCGTGGACGTTTATTATTACTATTATTATTATTATTACTACTACTACCACTACTATGTATGTATGTAAAGTATATGCAGGCAGACAAACTGCACATACAAAGAAACAATTTACAAATTCAATACATACACATACGTATTATGTACAATGTAGTCGTATAATTATATTAATTCAATTTTGTCTAATTATAATTTTAATGTGACGCTTTTAAAAGTAGCAAAATTTTGAATTGTCCTGTCGTGTGTACACAATGGCGCTGACAAGCGAATGGCAACACCAACGGACACCACACACACACACAGACACACACACAAACACTCCCACACAAACTCACATATAAAACTTGGCATATTACAATATGATATAAGCAAAGAAAAAAAAAGTAATGAAAGGAAAACAGAAATGTAAGTTTAATGTAATTGTAATGGAATGATGCAAATATACATACGACAACATATATACATGCATATATATATATATATAAAATTATATATATATATATATTTAAATCTGAACAGACATTGTTTTTAATTTCTCTGGTACAAAAGTGTTGGGCCTATTTATATTGATATGATCCACAAAAGAGAGTGCTACTGAGAGATCATGGACGAAAGCAGAATTCTTTATATCTCTGATGCCATATTTTGACGACTTGGATGTCCTTTGGCCAAAGTCTGTGTAATTTGGCTGTTTTAAGGGCTTTTATAGTACACATATTCTTATTTGGTAGAGCAAGGACTATCTGTGAGCCATATAATGATGGTACATTTATGTTTTTAGACCAATTTCGCTTGCCTCCGCTTTGCAAGGATCTGAGACCAATTTATTAGCAAGATCCTGGAAAATCCTTAAATGTCCTGCCAACTATGGTTACAAAAAACTAAACTATGCAGGATATGGCTAGGCTGCCAGCAAAAGACCAATTAAATATAATTTTAGCCTGCTCAAGGAATAAGTTATGTTTAATTTGCCTGGAAAACCTGGAGAGGGTTTCCACGGGAGGATATGAAATATAGGTACTTACCAAGTTTATATTTACTCCAGAAACATGCAACTACAACGAGAAACTGATGAATCCTATAGTAAGCTTTAGGCTTATTTTGGGTATCAAAGAGCCCCCAAAAATGAGTCGGGTGAGTCCATCATATAAACCATATTGTGTGTAGTATCATAATATATGTTATGTTTATATTTCATATTATATCATTTATCATACATAATTTCCTTTTCGGTTTCTGCTTTTTTTTATGATAGCAACTAAATTGATTGTTTTTTAGGTTTCAATTATGTGGGTTATAAGCAAACATTATTTATATAAAGAAAAAATGTGAGACGACCAAAAAAAAAGGTTATATTAATTAAAGAATAAATATGTAACAAAAATGACAAGTGATATATTATGTACTTTATATTATGTTTTGTTATTTTTAGCTTAAAAGTTGGATATTGCAATTATCAATCGTATCAAAATTTTGATCATATTCTTCGGTTTTAGTTTTGTTTTTAAGTTTTATTATTATTATTGCGCTTAAAACTATATATAATAAGATTGCGTGAATGTGTGTGTGTGTGAGTGTGTGTATGCATGTGTGTTTCTGTGTGTTGTTATTGTTCATATATCAATATGTATAAATATATAAATAAATTTATAGGAATATGTGTTGATTTTTAAGCAACATTTTTTTTTCTTCTTTATGTTTGTTTTTAAATGTTTTCTTTCTTTCTTGTTGATTTATTTGTTAAGTTAAGCGGCCCTTTTAAAAAGCATTACAAATCGAATCGAATAAATATGTATGTATGTAATGTACGTATGCACGTATGGATGTATATATGTATATATCTCGCTTGCATGTTTCAAATAAATATATATATATATCTAATCATTAATTTTTGATTTAATATAATTGTTGCTGATATTTCAAAACGGAAGGACTCGCGACAGTGTTCCTGTTCCTTGTTGTTGTTGTTTTTGTTCTCTACTCTAAATTTGTTGTTCTTGTAAAAACGTATAAAAAGCTAAATATGTAGGTTGTTTAAAAAAATCTCTTTCTATATATGAATATATATATATATACTTTTTCTGTTTATATATATATATATATATGTATATATTTATAAATTAACATGCATTTTCTACAATTTACGCCCTTTTTTCTCTCTTTAATTTGCATGTAGGATAAATTGTTGTGCGACTTTTGTTGCGTTTATAAATTTCTTTTTTTCTTTTCTTTGCTTTGCTTTTGATTTGGACATTTTGTCGGCACGTTTTAAAAACTCTGAAAAATTGATACGTGTTGTTGTTGTTATTGATGTAGTTTCTCCTTTTTTAACTATTGCTAAACACGTGGCTTCATCATTGGAGACTGGATATATATTGGAGAGTTGGAGACTTTTTATCGACTTTTTAGAATTCCCATTGTGTAGCCGAATCGGTGCCATCATCCAATAATTTAAAGGCGCCATTTTTGGTAGCACCCAAATATTTGCCCTGTTGCGATCTGAAAAGATAAAGAAAAGTAAGAATAAGATAGGAGAGAAAATAAGTTAATTATTTCGGAAGTTTTTTAAATTATCAAGTTTATAGAATTTATCAAATTCGAATTTGATAACAAAAGTTTAATACAAAACCCTAAACAATTCAATATTATGTTAAGTTCACAGCTCAAATAGATCCTTAAGCAAATTAACAGCACACTGTTACCGCTATGTGAATATTAAATACATCTTCTGTTGCTAACATTTGACTGTTACAAATAACCAGATTTCAAAATATAAATAAAAAATACTATAAAAAAGTAGAAATATAAAAATAAGTGCTACAAGATCTCAGCAAAGAAGAATTTGTTTGTAGATTACTTATTTTGAATACCCTTGCAGAGGGTATTACAATTTTCGCACGAAATGTGTGTGTAAAGCATTTTAGGAATGCAAACCATCATAACTTTATAAATACTAAGTCGATTTCCAAGCGGAATGTCTTTTTCATCATAGCTTTGGATCATCAAGTGAACAGCATAATGTTATTGTGACAGTCTGTTAGATAAGTATTCTTACCTTATGCAAATTCGTGTTGGCTCACGCAATTCCAAGAAGAAACCGTCAGTTGGCGCATCGGCATCCACCGAGATGCTCTCACCTTCAATGCGCCAATATTTGCCACTGTGCGCCTTCAAATGGACAAGACCCTTTTGGGCACGTTCCACAAGAATGGTCTCATAGGTGGCCTTGTTGCACTCGAGCTTAAGATTTCCAGGCGTGCGATAACCAACAAATCCCTGTTCGCACTTCAACACCAGAATGGGACTGAAAGAAGGAATAATACATATAATAATATAGATAGAAGGACCTTAACTGTTGAAAGTTTTCAAATACAAATTGCAAAATACTAATTAAATTGCTAGTTTTCATTATATGTTAAAATAGGAGTTATGTCGTGACTCTTCTTTTAAAAATCAAATTACAAGATAAAGCCAAATGACTTCTAAAATAATTGGTGTATTGATAAATTTTAAAAAGATTCCCAATGTCTGGCTTAAAATATTTCCTTGACTCAGTTTTTAATAGTATAGTATTTTTCAATGAAGATCCTTTAAAGAAAACTGATGTAGCATATAAAAGATATTTTAATTACGCCAGTTGTATCAAGAGATATTTGAATCTAGTTTTTAGTTTTACAATAAAAGTCACGGAATAACTTCTTATCTATAACTTTCAAGGAAAAAAGAAAGTGTTTTTCTGATATCGATTGTGTTTTTTTGGTTCAAAGTTGAGTTTCAAGTAACTCAACTCTTATTTTCGGTTGCTGAAAGAAAGTATAAGAGTGTACTTACCGATTGATCAAGTAGAAATAGAACTTGGTTATCTCCTCAATTGACTCGGAGGTGGCAAACAAATGGCCGGAACGCTTTGTGGCCAAGAATTTGCCATTGTTGGCGCGGAACGACAAGGAACCATCGCCATGCCAAATGAGCTCAAAGAGGGCATCCGCACAGCGGCGATTGCCAGTGGCTTGAATCCCGCCACCCGCCGAGAGGCACCAGTAGCGATCCTGTGTGGTACGCAATGCCCAACGATGCGCGGACCAATCGTATTCCAATTGGAATGTCTCATTCTCACCAACCTCATCCTGATTGGCCGTAACATCGACGCCTTGCTTAACGCTCACATAACGCAAATTGAGTCCAGCTATAAACGATGCCTGCGGCAATGAATCCTCCAAAGAAAAGAGCTCGTCCCGGGTAACCGTCGAGGAGCGAGACTTTAACACCGCCTTCGAACCAATTGGCGACAAGTATTGACCCTGACGATCACGTAGCGCCAGATGACCACCATGGTATTCAGCACTAAACAGACAGTCCTCATTGCAAACCACCTGCAGTTTGCCGTTAGCATTCAAATATCTATTTAAAATTTGGAAGAAAGCAACTAGAGATAAATATCGGCTAAACAAATTATCGATAATTATCGATATGGGATTCAAAACTTCTAAAATATTGCAAACACTTAAGTTTAGCTATAATAAATCATACAATTTTGTTGCCAAACGACATTCATTATTCTGTAGTAATTTCTAAAATTTAAAATAATAGTAAATATTTTGAAAAATGTTAAATTTGTTGAATTTATCAATCAAAGAGTTGAGAATTGTCGTTCAAAAATATCCGAGAGACAAGGCAACGCATATTTGGTATTATTATAGATTACTTAATAACAGTTTCTCTTCACAATTAAAAAAGCTGATACCCCTTAAAAAGGGGACTCCCCTAATAATAATCAGATTAGATCTATCAAAATGATGACTCACTTGTTGTTGCACGTATGGAGTGCATAACGACCGCCTTCTTCGGCACGAAACTCCAATGTGAAGAGCGTATCCTCACCCCAGGGTATATTGGCATCCACATGGATCTCATCCTGCGATTCGGATAGATGCGCAAACCGCTTGCGGCCTATCGAACGCAAATTGACTTGAGGCCTGGCCGCCAAATGGACTGTCCAAAATTCACTGGCCCCTGGCGTTTTGGCCGTGCAGACAAGTTTATCGGGCGTACCGCCCAGAAAATATCCACGCGATTCATTCTTCAATGCCCAACGACCGCTGCCATCCTCACTGATGCTGATCTGAAAGCGACTGCCCGCATCCCTCTCCTCGCTCTCGCACAGCACATTGCCAAACTGATCGACCGATAGGTATTTGTTCAGATGAGATCGTAAATAGATAATACCTATAAAAAACAAAACAACAAATATATATATATATATATTATAATATTTAATAATGGTATTTCATTTTATATCATTATAAGGATAAGGACATTTATATAAAATATGCAGCTTTAATTTCTTTGATAGATGTCTTTGAATTTGGCATTATCTTTCAGTTAGTTGTTTCAGACCTTATTTAGTGATTGAAAAAATGGTCCCAAGTCGAGTAATTGTGTTAACAAACATCAAAATACTCATATTTAATTTTAATTGCAAAAAAAGAAGAAAATTTGTTGCTAATTTGGCCTATTTCTGGATAGATCTGTTCTAACCCCTATCCAAGAACTTTATTCAAATAAAAGTTAATAGTTTTATTTGTTGAATATCTTTGACTTTGACATAAATTTTCATACATTTTCATTTTACGTCAATATATCATAGACATTGCCATATGACCTTATGCAGACATTGAAAAAAAAAACGAGCTTAAACATTTTTTAACAGCTGAAATCGGACACATAATGAATGATAGGCAAAAGTGCGAAACAATTTGCTGACTTGGGCTTCATATGTAATTTTGTAGTCATTTTTTCTGAGTTGATCAATTTTTCATTCCATTCAGGCATTCTATTCAGTTCTTCATACTTTAATTGATGAGAGCAGGAAATAGGATCCTGGTAGGATCAGTGTTGCCAATTTAGTCTTTTTCTGGATAGATCTGTTCTATAAACTGTACAAAATCCAGTCATATTTTATTCAAATGAAAGTTAATTGCTTAAATTTTGTATTATCAACTGAAATCGGACAAATATTTCAAATAGATGGTGCAAATCAATTTGTTGTAATTTTTCAGAGTTGATCAGTTGTTCATTCCATTCAGGCAGTCTGTTGCTCAGTTATTCATACCTTAATTGATGAGAGCAGTCAATTTATTGAATTTATTTATTCAAATTATACTGTATAATTTATACTTTAGTTAATAATTGTATTTCTTTTGCACTCTCACACTCTCACTCTTCTCAATTTGAATTGCTAAGCGAATAACGGTCAACCAAACGGTAATCAGCTGTGTCAATCAGCTGTCAATGGAACGTTAGCGATGGCAAAGGCGGCGAAATTTAATTACTTATCGATAGACAATTCAAAAAGTGCGCATTTATATTGGGAGCAACAAAAGTATCGCACGCAACGTATGTTTTTTTTGTCTTTCTTTTCTTTATTTTTTTTTTTAATAGTTAGTCTTTTGTATTATTAAGCAATTTAGTTAATCATCAACAGTCGATTTCAATTTGGATGAGCTATTTTAATAGCCGTTACGAATGCAAGCTGGATTTTGTGCTTGGCTTTCAACAACAAACAACAACAAAAAATATGTGTATTAATTGCCATGGCAGGCAGGCAGCAGGCAATGGCCGAATGGTGGCAAGTTGCACGTTACAAGTTGCAACTTGGCAACGGGTCGAGTATCAAACGAGTTGCTTTAATTATAATTGCCAGACCAAAGCAGAGACCACAAAAACCAGACTCAGACTAAGACTGAGACTCCGACTTTGAATCAGACCCAGACAAGCCACAAGTTGCAGTGGCAGTTGCAGTTGCAATACCAATACCAATGCCAATCCCAATCCCAATGCCAATGCCAAACCCAATTCCAATCTTCCAATGCCAATGCCATTGCCAATGCCGTTGCTGTTGCTGTTGCTGTTGCAATCTGCAAACGCGCAACTTGTGGCGTCTCTTGTGATAAATGATGCCAAATTCGTGAGGCGCTTTGTTTTCTTGCGATACACATTTAAACGGCACACAGAGACAGTCAGACAGACAGACAGACAGACAGTGAGACAGACAGACATACATAGACTTTAAGCTGGCATTTGTATGTCAAATTAGTGCAGCAAACAGTTTTTAGCTTTTCGGTTTAAGCCAAAAAGTGTTGCAGCTGCTTTTGCTTGAATGATTTATATGCATTACAGACAAAATAATAATAATAAACCATGCTCAACAGTCTGTCTGTGATTATGGCCAACAAATGATTTAGAGCCAGACTGGCTCTAGTGGTAATACATACTTATTTAAATGACTCACAATCTGTATGGAGTGTAATTAATGGAAATGCACAAAATTCAAATCAAGCAAACAATGCTAATCTCTGTCATTTTCATTTCCATTGTCATTTCCATTTCCATTTGTGATAGTTTGCTTATCAGTAACAGTGATAAGAACAGACCTCTGATAGTTAGTAATTGCCAAGTTTATCTATGAGATGAGAATATGACAGGCAAAGATACTTACTTTCACCCGTATTGGATGGCTCCAGTGTCCAGAGTTGTTTCTTCTTCAAACTGGCGCCATTTGCATTCAGCTTAAAGCCAAAGGTCTCAGCGGTCATATACTTATGCTGACCATTAATCAGACCGATGGTCCACCAGCCCTTTTGTTGATTCTGTGATATAATGTCACCATTGCTGTGGCCCAGCTCACAGCTCTGGCCATTCATGGTGCTTATGGGTGCAATGGTGGCGGCTGTTTAATTTAACAATTGGACCCTGCCGGTTAAATTAACTATCAATCAATAGATTCACTTATCACTCTTTGCTCGCTAAAGTCAGCTCTCTCTGAAAAATCAAATAGAGAAAGGGTTTCATTAGCGTATTGAAAATCATTTAGTATACTAACTTATTAAATACAAATCATTTATAAATTTATACAGTTTCCTATATCAAATGCTTGATTATGATTGATTATTGATTATAATATATTTAAATATACAAACAAATATTAGTTAATTTTTGATCTAGAAATTAAAATAGTCAAGATGTTTTATATTTTTATTTCTGAAATATTTTGAGGATTCAATTGAAATTTGCCATTATTTGTAAATAAATTTAATGAGCTGCTTTTAAATAACTGGTTTAAATATTATAAAAAGTATATCATACTTATTATATAGGATCATACTTATTATATAGGGTCTCAAATAACTATCCGAATGATAAACTGACGTACAATTTATAGAAACTAATGTCAAGTTCAAAGATAACTATCCAAAATGGACCTAAAAGTGTTAAATAATATAGTAGTTAAAATACGATTTCTAAATAAATAAAATTTATTATTATTTCCTATTTATTTTATTTGCAATCAAAAACAAATATCAGGCATGTTATTTATAATAATCCGACATTTTGTAAATGTATTCTTTTCAATAAATATATATCTGAAATTTTCTGATTCACTACTTAAATATTTTTGTATTCGATTTAAGACTCATAACTTATTTTTTAGTAATCTGTGATCCCTAATTTAGAACTTCGATGAGTGATTCAGTTGTGTATACATATATACAGATTTATAAAGATATATATTTATGCAAGTCTATATAGTTTTGGCTGTGTGTGTGTGCGTACGAGATTTATGTGTTGGCTGCCAGCTTGTCAGAGGCTGCTTTCTGCCTGCCTGCCTGCCTTCCTGCCACATGTGCGATGCATGCAGAACGGCCAAGACGATGATCGGCATGCTGATAATGATGATGATCGTGATGATGATGATGATGAGTGCAAGTGCAGCCAGTTGCAGTGTCGACGGGCCAATGATATTGGCCTGCCATTAATTTCAATGTCTCCAAGTCGAACAGGAAACGTAGATAACGCAATATTTCTCAACATTTCTCGTTTTGCATTTTCTTCGTTTTTGTTTTTTCTTTCTTATTCAACATTTTCTTAACTTTACATGGACGACACATGTCGCCTGATCTTGAATTTGAATTTGAATTCAACGGACAACAGACAAACGGACAACAACAAATCAGCTGTCAAATGTCAAATGGCTAGCGATGACATTTGTACACAGCGCTTTTCATTAACTATCGATACGCAGAGCTTGTAAAGTGTGTGTAATCGATGCCAGCATCAGCTTGTGGTGCGATTAATTAATGCACGTTAATTTTAAATGTGTGTGTAAACTGGTTACACATACCATTTGCCTTTCTTTGCCTCCATTTGTGGATCACAAGTTTATTTATTTTTTCTTTTTTTTGGTCAGCTCATTAGCGTGACGCGTGCCTGCTAATCAGAGTCAACAAATCACAACACACACTCACTCACACAGCTACAGATGACTCACAACCAACAACAACAACAAAAAACCACAAAACCATAAAAAGAATGTATTAAAAATAAAAAATATAAAGAAAAACAAGTAACCAACTCATTTGTGGGGGCGGCTGCCTGCAAGGAAAAGATAGACATGCATATATCTTCATACTTTATATGTGTAAATATGTGTACACCAACTTAGGAGGTGTGCAGCTGAAATTTACTACAGTTCCTTTATTTCATTTTATTTTTTTTAATTTTTTATATATGTTTTTTTTTTGTTACTTTCAAAAAGGCAAACGAGCCAAGCCCGAAGAGGGTCGCCAGTGCTAACTGATTGACGATTGTGGCTGGCAGACAGGCACAGGAAGAGTGGAGAAAGAGGGACAGAGAACAGGAGCAGGAGCAGCAACCAGTGTTGCCATTTTAGCTATGAAGTAGCCAGTTTTAAATTTGTGAGTTCTAATTTTAGCCAGTTTCAGTTTTAGCAATTTTGTAAGAATTGCTAGAAATCAGTTAATTTTCAAAAATAATTCGATAAATTTAGGAAAATTTGTATATATTCTCGGTAAATATTTATATTGCGATAACAAAGTTAGTTTAATTAAGGTATTGTAATATTTGAATGAAGCAAATATTTAAGATAACATTGTCACTTAAAAGAAACCCATTTAATCAATTGAGAAACTATTTTTAACTGAAGACTATTTACGGAGAGACAGGGGGGCATGGCTATATCGACTCAGCTCGTTGTCCTGATCGAGAATATATATACCTACCTACCTCTGCCACGCCTCATCCAAGGAATTACACATTTCGTGACAAAATTATAATTCCCTCTGCAAGGGTATAACAATATTGTGGATTTAAGTTACTAACCAGAAATCAGCATTTTCCAATGATAAGTTTAATTACTATATATAAAACACTTAAGATATTCTAAAGATGATTCTAACTATTTCTAGCTACTTTTTTCCTATCCAGTTAGCTATTTAAGACCTCGATTCTCGAATTCTGGTTACACTGGCAGCCAGCAACAACATCGTCACGTAGATACATAAATAAGCAGGCTGCGTGGCAGACAGACAGAAAGACAGACAGAAGACGGAGCACAGGAGGCGGCGCCGTCAGTGGCTCCTTCTCCTACAAAAGTATGTATATATTTCTGTAGTTGTAGTTGTTGTTGTTGTTGTTGTTGTTATTGTTGTTGTCATATCTAGGCGTTGGCTTATTGCGCTGACCATTTTGCTAGAGATTTTTCATTGCACACACAAAAGCCATTTGGTGTTGTTTGGGGCGTTGGCTTAGCAAAAAGGCAAATGTTAGCCAAAGGCAAATCGGATGCCAGATTAACATCAAATAAAACGCAAATGGAAACGCAAACCCCAAATGAAAATGAAAATGAAAACTTTTGCAAAAAATTCCCATTCCACACTACACTCCTTAATGGCCAGTGATAATCTGCCATCATATAAGCTTTTAAGCCCAAAGTATTCCCCTCTTCCTCTCCCTCTCTCTCTGTTTCGTTGTCAAAAGTCAATGCTCGCTGGCTTTCTTGTAACGTCAGCTTAAACATTAGCATTTCCCCTCACAAATGTAATCCTCAGTTTTACTCGGATTTTCGTAACATTTATTTTCCAGCTTAAATGATATTCGATAAACGCCATTCTTGCAAATTGTCCATTACTTGTGTGCACTTTAATGTTTGTAGATTAACATCTTCTCAATATGTTTGAAATTCGTAGGAAAATTAATTGTAGCTCTTTAAAATGCAATTTCAACATACATACAAATACACGTACAGTGGCTCAAAGCTTATTGTTGATATCGTTGCTCAATTAAGATGTTATGTATGTATATGAATAAACGGAAATAAACTTGTATTGTTTTTGGTTTATAAATTGTTTTGCTTACGAACTGAAATTAATGCATAAAAAATAAACTAAAATAGTATTTGGTTAAACTTAAAAATTGATTTAATAAATCCCTAAATTCCTCTTAAAATTTGTAAACTCTGCACCACTGTATTTGTGTGTGAAACGCCCAAGCCAAGTAAATCATAATTAATTATGCATGCCGATTTGTGCTTGAATCCCAGCTGGCTGCAGCGGTGCATCCCAAAGCTATGTATGCAGTCAAGAATGAAGTAACCAAGAGATGAAGAAGAAGTAAATATAGAAAGACAGACAGACAGACAGACGACAGACGACAGAAAGAAAGGCAACAGTTAAACACCGTTGCATTTAGTTAGCAGCAGCGCCAATTACTGCAAATGGTGTGGCAACAATGGCCAAGCGGAACAGCATCATAACAAGCAGCAATTGCAACAGCAACAACAACAACAACAAGAAGAACAAGAACTACAGAACTAAATAGTTTCAGGCGGGAGGAACCGATAGTAAAATACCCTATGAAAGTAAAGTACGCTGTTAAATTCTGGCTTCTGATGCTGATCAAGAATATATGCATTTTATGGGGCCTGACACGCCTCCTTCTGCCTGTTACGTACTTTTTTTTAACAAACTTAATTGACCCCACAGGGTATAAAAATAAAGAAAGAAATGAAGAGGAAAAAAGCAGAGCTTACAGATGCAACGGCTGGTTAAATATGTAGCTCACAGCAATCGTCTGCGACTCATTTACACCAGATAGACAGACAGATAGACGGACATAGACTCATTGCTAATACACTCAAACTCAATCAAATTGAGTGGCATCAGGCCAGTTTACCGCTGCTGTCGCCTGCTTCTGCTTCTTCTCTTATTGTTGTTGTTGTTGTTGTTGCTCGCAAATCAATTAAATTACACTATTTGACTTTTGTATTTGTCAAGCATGCATGTATTGTTTGTGTGTGTGTGTATCTTTCTCTCCGTGTGTGTGGCATTATTAAACGCAATCTAATTAAATGAAATTGCGCACACGCATGGAATTGATTGTATGTACAATGCATGCATGTTTAATTATATTTATCTGTGTGTGTGTGTGTGTGTGTGTGTGTATGCTTTTAGCAAATTAGGAAAATGTAAAATATGATGAAACTTTATCGCATCGCACACCTTTCACCAGGTGACGGGCGAACCAACATTTTTTGCGTGTGTTGCGCTATTTTTTGTTTTGTGGCCTCACCTTCTTCTTTTTTTTGCCTGCTTGCTCTCGCTCATCTGCGTGTGTAGCTTGTTAATGATAACGGTAAACTGATAAACGCACACAACATTCAAACAATGCGAGCTCATCAAACTCCCCCCCCCCCCATCTACCTTTCACAACCAAACAACAATAACAGTCAAACAAATGCAGATAAATATGGAAAGAAGAAGTAGCAGCAGCTGTTAACCTTTCTTATAAACAACTTCCTATGGGGCTTTGATGATAATCCATTTTCATAGATGGTCTATCAAAATTGATGAGCTTTTGTCAATATGAACGCAACTGAAACTTTGATGAACATCAGCAATTGAACGACAGCCCAGTGGAAATTGGGTATTACATACATTTGCTTTTGGCAACTTTGGCTTGTGTGTGCGTGAGTGAGAGGAGAAGGGGACCGGCGTTGCCAGACTGCCGGACATTAAGCTGATCTATTTAAATTTGAAACTAAATCAGCGTCAGCTTGTGTTGTAATTTCTTATAATACTTGTGGCAGCAACAGCGCACAAATATTTATGTTGCAGCATACGGTATATTTTACTGTAACAACAACAGCAGCAGCAGCAACATCAGTAGCAACAGCAACAGAGCAACACAAAAGAATCGCTCCAAATCTTGGCTTGAGGCAACCAGCAACAGCGCTCTAAAAATACTCAAACACACATACACACACAGAAAGAGAGAGGATAGAGAAGAGAGAGAGGCACTTAGTGATGCAGAGATACAGACATCAGCATGCCCGATAGACATAAACATTAGTGAGACCCACGTCTTCGTTTTAAAGACATGCCACAAAACTTCCAAGTTGCTTCTGTTGATTTTCTTGTTTTTGTTGTTGTTGCTGCTGTTGCTAACTCTCTGCTGCTGCTGCTCTGCTTTGAAAGCACGCGCACGCTCAACCGAGCGTTGCGATTTGCATTACATGCAGGTGCGGAATGCAACTGGAGAGGGGAATGTAAGCCCCACTGTACACTGCACACTGCCCACTGCACAGTGGACTCAACAGGATCAAAGCTAATCAAATTAACAATCATTCACCATATGTATGTATGCATGTTTTTTTTTTAAATGTGCGCTATATCAACTTATTGTTAGTGTAACGGTAACACAATATGAAACCCACATTGACCATTTAACCCAACGATATTATCATGAAACCTCTACGAAATGACAGCAGAGCAGAGTGAAAATTCCTAATTTCACTTGATTTTCACTTCACCATTTTGAAATCAGTTTAGCTTTTAGCTCGCTTTTCAGTTTTCTTTATCTTCGTATGCACAAAGTTCATCATGCCATTTGAACTTTTTTATTACTGTTCTCCACAAATCTTTTCCCATACATATACATAGATAAGATACATACATAAATATGAGTTGAGTTAAGTCAGCTTTAAGTTCCCAAAAAGGCATGCATAAAATAAACTTGGCCTAGACGACCAAAAGCAGGACTAACCAACCAGAGAAAAGGATAAAAAAATAGCCTAATAAAAATAATGAAAATAAAATAACTTGTTTTAATATTAAAAGTGGCATGTGGCATTTGGATGCTGCAAAGATTTTTTGATATACATACTATAGTCATTAAATTGCACACATTTTTGAAGTACATTTGAAACAAATACAGGCTTAATATAGAAAAACTACATTTGTGCAAATAAGCAGAACTTATAATAAATATATACATATATAAACATAATAAATATTATGAAACTGATTTTAATGGCAAATTTCACTAGATATGAATTTGTTAATATGCTTTCTAAAAGTTGTTCGTATTTGATTTTATAAAACAGGATAGTTTCCGATTAGGAAATGTGTGACATTTGCTTTTTTCCAGTTGAAGTAGTTTAAAAAAGAAAAGGCTAAATTGGCAACACATCCCCAGTGGGGATCAGTGTGCAGGGGGTGTGTGGTCGTGTTCCCTTTCACCCTCCCTCCCCTCCCCTGACTCTTAGTCTTCTTAATGTTTTAGTGTCTCCTTCCTCTTGGATTTTATGGCTATCAGGAATGCAAATGCGATGCCCACGAAACTGAAATGATCTCGTAAAATGCAGAAATGCATTTAAGAGGCAACAACAACAAAAACATCTGCTACAACATTTGATACTGTTGTCGTTGCTGTTGTTATTAATATTATTGCTGTTTGTTGAATATGCTTGTTATTTATAAAACAGTTTGCGGTTATTGTGGCGAATTGAAGCCTTACAAACAAATGAAATTAAAAACAAAAAGAGCAAAGACGTCAGCAATTAACGGTGCAATCATTTTAGCTAAAAGCACCTTTCCAATTGTTTTATAATTACAAATGTGCAATTATGTGAGTAACATGTTTTTTTACTTTTTGGGATTTTTTTTAGAAAGCGCCTAAAACAAGTGCAGTAGTCTGTATAATAATCAATTATTACGCGACGAATCCAACAAATTGATTCGTCGACGTCTGTGAGATGAGCTCCAGCTCCAAAAAGTAAAAGTTAATATATGAAAAGTCGTCAACAAACAACAGCAACAACAACAACAACAATAACAAAATGGAGGGGAAGACACTCTTTTTGTTTCTCTCCTCTCTTTTGAAGTTTTTGCAAAAACCGTTAGAACAAACGTTGGCGCGCTCGCTTTTGTAATGTAAATTGTAAACGATCTTTGCATTTGAACTTTTACGATGTAGGTGCGTGAGAGAAAGAGAGATGCCAACTATAACCGGTCGCTTTCGAGCTTTTGGTTTGCGTTATGATTTTTGTTGTTGTTGTTGTTGTTGTTGTTGCTATTGCTTTTTGCGCTATCCGCTGCATTTACAGTTTTGAGCTGAGATGCTTGCGCTTTGAACAATCAAAAAATCAATATCAATAACCCAACAAATGAAATGAAATGATTTCAAATAGAGAAATCAATGAAAGCCACTAAAAATGGCCATGGCCGTGTGGCAGGCGTCGACAAACGGTTTCGGGTTTTTTTTTTACTTTTTTATTAATATACATTTATTTTTTGCAGCTGTTGTGTTGCTTTTAATGTCTAGTATCTGTTGGCTTGGTTTGTTGCTTGATTGAACGAACATAAATAACTCTTGGAGCGTCTACAAGATAGATAGATACAAATGCTAGTATCAGTGGATACATATCTGTAGCAAAACAGTTAACTGTTGTTGTTGATGTTGTTGTTGTTGCTGTGCAGTGTGCTGAAATTACCGCTGCTCTTGGCTAACAGCTCAAATGATTTATGCACCAATTATATGCATACACACACACACATACAAACAGAAGACGGAGCGCGGGAAAGTCAAAGCTTAAAGCTTAAAGGCAGACACAACCACAACTACACGAGCATGCACCATTAATAATTTGTTCGCATTTTCAATAGGCGCAGAAAAATGCATATAATAACAATGAGCATAAATATTTTTTTAGCGGCGCAAATTACATAGCAGACAGCTCTTTGTAAGCTATGATGAAACTGGTTGATGAGAAGGTACATGAAAAACAGACAGAGAGAGAGGGAGAGGGAGAATCATGATATTCACAACGATTGGCAGGACCGCAGCAGGCAAGTATCGATATTTTGAATCGATACGCCCGGCAAATTGAAAAATAACTTGACAGCAATGCAACAACAACAACAGCAACAAAAACATGAGAGGCAACCAGCTGAACCAGTTGGAAGTTTTACAAACCCAAAAGCAACCACAACTTGAACTTGCACTTGTCTTTGCTTTTGTGTGCGTGTGTCTGTGTGTGTGGCATGCGCCTTGAACATTTTGAACAAAACGTATTTACGGCGACACCTCCTTCAACTGACGATCACGTCGACTTGAAAGACCGCGGGGCACTTGAAAGCGGGCGCATAAATCAAAGTGCACGACCGATAGCTGCATGCTACAGCGAAGGAGTTAATAATGGAGGTGGGGAGAAATCCAAAGATCCCACCAAACTGTGTTTTTGACTTTTTATCGCCACAACGGAAATGTTGATGCTGGTTGCAAGTTGCAACACCAGCAGCGATTGCAGTCCATTGAACCGTAAAGCAGAGTTCAGCAGCAGCAGCAGCAGCAGCAGCAGCAGCATATCAATTATTGTTATTGTAAGCTGAGGAAAAGGAAGCAAAGACTGGGCAATAGCAGGCAGAGATTGTCATGGTGACGTCGCCCATTTCAAAAATATCGCGCATAAATAAAAGAAAAGACGCCTCTTTGATATGCTTATAAGTGTTGCATTGATAAAGACCAGCCATTGATTTATATATATATATATGTGCGTGTGTGTGTATATAATATATATTTAAGTTTTATTTGCATTTGTATGTAACGCCAGGAAACTTCAACGTCAACGTCACATGAATCACAAGCAGTTAAGGCCAATTGCGATGGTGTTGAAAGCGAAACCGGCAAGAGACATACATACATGTAAAAAAAGGAGTCAAAACAGCAGCTACAAAAACAGCAGCAACAACAACAACTACAATAAGCAGACGTGACTCAGCAGCAGAACAAAGACCATAAGGGAGAACCAAAGAAAAGAGAGAAAGACGACAGCGGGTGTTGTTGCAAACAAAAAAGAAGTGCTTTCATAAAAGCAAAACAAAAGAAAAGAACAACATTTTAAAGAAATGCCAACGACACTTGTATACCCTAACCAATAGAAATGTTTGATATTGATAACAAAGTACAAAATTATTAATCGATAAAAGAAATGTAGCAATTGTCATTCAGAGGAAATAACAAAAGATAAAGCAGACATTTACCACCACAGTTAGAATCCACAGTTAAATTATGTTTAAATCAAAAGCAAATGCAATTAGGCAAAAACCTAAAACTCACACACACTCCCTCAACAATCCTTAAACCAATCAACCAAATAATGCGGGGGATGCTAAAAGAGTGTGGGGGAAGAGACTGCGGCGGGGTTGAGGGTCATGAAAAGTGTGCGTAAAGTGCGTTGAGTTTTGGTTTGTTTCAAGGGCAGCTGTTGTTGTTGTTGTTGTTGGGCTGCCAACAGCAGCTGCACTTGATGTCCAAACTGAGGGGGTGTGATATTATATATGTATGTGTGTACTAATGGAACATATGTGCACATCTTCCACATACAGTGAACGCTCGCTAAACTCAACTGTAAGAAAAAACTATCCACTTTTCAGCACAAATTCAATGCAGAGCTAGCAAATTTCATTTTTAATAACTAATTAATTTATAGTTTATTAATCCATTGATAAAACTTTGCACAAAAATTAATAAATCAAATTATTATTTTTTTCTTTAGTGCTAAATATTGAATTATAAACATATGCAATGATTTATTGCAAAATAAATATAGTGCTTTTCAACACAAATTAAATGCAGAGCTAATACAAAAATTTAATACAAAAAAAACAACATAAATACAACTTTAATAATTCTTTTTTTGTTGTTGTGTCCAATATTGAATTATTGATAAATGCAATGATTCATTGCATTATTAAATTGACCAAGACTATTCAGCATTTGATTAATGTGTGTATGATTAGTCATTCAACACTGCGAGTGCTCACTGTACATGTGTCTTAAGTAGACTGTCTCGCGACAATGGGGCTTCCAACAACAACGCATTTAAGCAGGAGTTAAGTAAAGTAAAGTGAAGTGAAGCGTATGTGTGTCTGGGTGTGTGTGTGTATGTGTGTATATACCTGATTTCCGGCGCACAACGGAAGCATTCGATTGCCAGTCCGTAGGCACATACGCAAATGGTTGACAATGCAACCGAAAGAGGCTCACAGGCAAGACTGATTGTGAGACGGAGACGGAGGCCGTTGCCATTAGCACAAAACACAAAACGTGACTCAGTGGGAGTGGGAGTGGGAGAGGGACAACAGCAAAGAAGGTGGGGGGCATATATTGTCTGTATTTCTGACTAGCATACAAATTGCTAATTGCGCTGCCACTCTCGCTGGTCCGCGTTGCCAATGCAAATCCTGATAGAGAATTATTGATTTGCCAACCAACAATAAAGGTAAAACAAGGGTTGGAAGGGGAAATGAAGCTGAAACGAATGAAACAAATAGATTACTGGTGTGTGTGTTTGTGTGTGGGGGGGTGTAGTCTTCCTGTCGTCATATAAAGTACACCACGCCCCAGGAGGAGGGGGAGGTACAGGAAGCTGCAGGCAGGCAAACAACAGATACACACGAATTTTCGTACATTTTCCAAGGAACAAAGGGTATTGTAGACGTTGAGATTTGATGCTGCAAAAAGTTTGTATTTTTTTATTTGGCAACAACGTCCCCAAAAATGTTTGTAAGTACCTGGGTATTTCAATTTGTCTATCTGCCTGCCCAAAGAAAAGCAGCTAGACACGTTAAGAAAGATGACAACAAGAACGCAGGGAGAGGGAAGTAGTGTGAATTGTAAGGCTTGGGTGCGTTTTATATCTGTTAGCTTTTGGCTTCCTGTCTATCTATGTCTGTTTGATTTGGAGCCAAAGAAGTCGAAGAAACAGAATTCGCGTTAACGTTTACAGGTCGTCATCATTCATCTGGCAACATTGGAGAGTGCACGCAAACAAGAGAAAGACAAAGAGAGAGGCGAGTGGAGAGAAGAGAGAGCGAGTCAACCAGGCAGCCACAGTGAATGCCAATGTCAAGGCAATTAGCCAAAAGCCGGTTGGAAAAATCAACAACGATGCAAAAACAATGCCAACAGCAAAACAAGGCGCTGAAGGGGGGAAAAAAGAGTAGCTTGAAAATCGTAAACCAAGGCAAGCGAAAAATACAACAACAAACTATGAAATGAAGCAAAAGTCACAGAGATAGATTTTATGACTTGCGCCGAAGAGTGGAGAACAAGCAACAAAATGAGGAGGAGGAGAAGCAGAAGGAGGTGGGATGCAACAAGACCAAACTGAAGATGTTGCTTGGATCTGCGTTACACCTGGAACTGGAGCAACACGTCAGCAGAGAGACAGACAGTGTGAGAGAAAGAGAGAGATCAATGCTTTACGAATGTGATGGAAAGAAGTCCAATTGGAACCATCTTTGGGCAAGGCACGTTGAAAGGAATTCACTTACTTTCTTTGTTGCTTTTAGTTGCGCTTGTCGTTGCAGTTGCAGTTGTTGTTACAGTTGTTGCTGTTATTATTATTGTTGTTGTTTGTCACTGGAACTGCTTCTGCTTTAATTACCGTTTTAATTGCCGTTTTGCTTATTATCCTTTGGCTGCGCGCTCTCTTTAGTTTAGTTTTATTTGCCGTTTTGCTTTACTCGTCGATTTCTGCTTTTGCCGGTGTTTTTTCTACTACGCCTTGTTTGTCGCTGTGTGCGTGTGTGTGTGTAAGCTGTTACACCCTTCACTTCCAATTCGAATTTAGTTAGATAGAAAAAAGTACAAAGTAATTCTTTCCCGCAGTTCAAGTTCACCACTCACAGTTAAAAAATCAGAAAAAAAAACGTAAACAAATCACAGGCAATATTTATGAATTTGTGTGTTTTTTATATGTTGATTGCTTATTCTCAGGTATTTTATGCTGATTTTCGCTTTTTGTTTGCTGGCGCCTTCAAAATCATGTATGTGTGTGTGCTCGGTATGGCAAAAGGATTTTTTCACGCATGCGCACACAATACGACACAAGAAGAAACACAACCGCTCACGACCTGCACTCGAATTGAAATGAAACCCGTTGCAGACCCATAACATAATTTAAATCCACCGCTTTCTAACAGAATGTTGTAGCTCCTCACTTAACCGAGGTTGAGTCATTGTTTTTAACAGAGTCTGCTTGCGTTGCGGTTGCGACTGTTACGTCCGCCGAAACTGCTAAGTCGCTGTTACTTAACAGAGCTCTGTTACAGTGGCAGCTAAATTTTGTTTTAATAAACAAAATGGATTATTTAAAAATTATATGATATTAGAAAAACTAATTTGATTATTAATTAAATAAAAAAAGTAAAGCGGATACTTTTAGTAAATGTTTAGTGTTTGTAAAACCCTCTGGGGGTGAAGTTGTTGAAATAAATTCGGAAAATTCTAAGAAATTAAAAAAAAAAATTGCTAATAATGCACGTGAGATCTTAAAAAATTTAAGTTTTGCAGTTTATTTTTGAAGTGGAATCTTTTGTGAAAACCAAGGATGCCAACCATTTTAAAACAACCTAGATTCTTCTTATTGACAGAGTCTGGCAGTGTGGTCCTTGAGAAGAAGGATGTTTGGCGGTTTTAAGCCAATTTCAATTTACCACTTGGTTTCTTACATTCTGTTTTCGAAAAATATCTTTGTTAATAGCATAGTAAAAGTTAAAGCAAATTGACTTTTAATACTAAGGTGAAGACAGCGTTATTATAGGTTTAATTAATATAAAACAATTAGCACTTTCAGTAGAAAATGTTATTTTTTTCTTTATAGCTATATCTACCTATTTTTAATTATCAAATTAGGTTTTTTTTTGCCCTCGAAATTCTCGCAACACTGGCTATAACTGCATGCTTGGCAAACCAAAAAGTGGCGCCATGCTCTGTTAATTTTTTGAATGCGATGCATCTTCTATTTCTTTTTCTTTTGGCTGCACTTGGCATATTAGAGTTAATGCATTTTCATTTTGCACGTTAGTTTTTCGGACGTTACTTTTTCAACGGTAATGAGAGAGTGTGTTAAGTTATGGTATCTACGGATCTGTGGTCCAACAATGTCTGCTGCCCCTGGGCCAGATTCCGATTTCACCGTCGGTTGTACACGTCATTGCAAATTAAAGTGCACCTCGTACCGAAAATCCTTAAAATAAACATTCCATTAATATTTATAATGGTACACTTACATACATCAACATATGTATATATATTTGTACATACATATTTTACAGTTGTTAATCAACGGTTTGTGCTTGTCTGGCAGCTTTTTGTTTCACTTTTTTTTTTAGATAAATGAGTTGGGTTAAAATATTTCAACGTTTCATGGCTAATGATTTTCTGCAATTTTAAACAAGTCAATTATGAGCCGCAAATTAATGTTAGCACGCGTGGCCGCCTAAAGCAAATAAAAGATTCAATTAGAAATAACCAATGTGCAAGACACAAAAAAAAGCTAAAATACCAACAGGCTGCAGTTAACGGCTATTGATTCGAATTGACAATAGAGTTGTCAACGCAAGACAACTGTCGCGAGTTGGCAGCCCTTGGTTGAGAGTGGTCGAACAGCTGATTGCACAGCAGGCAGACAGTCAAGTTGACAGCTTGGTAGAAACCAGAACAACGCGAATCAAAATCGAAACGAAAATAATGCTCAGTTAATTTAAAATTTATATATTTCGTAGTGCTAAATCGAAATCGTGTGTTATGGGCACAGAACTTGTATGCCGTTCATTTGTTAATACTAAATTCTAAAGTGTATTTATGGTTATTCTGTAGTTTTTGGCTAGTTTAATTCACAATCTCATCACGCAAAATATATGGAGAGGAGAGAGTATAACAATAGTGCCAACTAAATAGAGTCCAAAACAAAAAAAAACAAGTTAATTTTTTGGGAACTGGACCAGACCAACCAGATAGGGGTGGGGGGTTCCAACAGCAATAGCAACAAACAAACTACGTGAGAAGATGGAAGACAAAAACACCTAAATAATACAAATTGCACAAAAACGCTCAAATCGACTAATCAAGGGGAGATTGGTCGTTTACATAGCCAATACCCAAACCCCCAGCATTCAACAAGGAAAAGAAGTTAAAGCGCAGTGTAAAAAAAAAAAAACAACAATAACAAAGGTTCTCTATCTTAATCGACATTTGCTTATTTTGTGGTGTCTCTCATTTTCCTATCGTTCGTCGTGTGTCTGAGATTTGGCGGGGGTGTTGGGCAGCGTTGCCATATAACAACATTTCCGCATTTTTAAATATATCAACAACAATAACAATAGTGAGACCAACTAAATCAACAACAACACCAACACCCGGTCAGCTTGTGAACAACAACAACAACGATAACAAGCTGAGGGAGGGGAAATAGAAAGAGTAAGAAACGCCAAGGACACTCTTAAGTGAATAAGAACATATGTACACACATACACACACACTACTAATAAGCAAATGGATGTCCTGGAATTGCTCCGTGCGGGCGTCAATGGCGGTTATAACACATTTTTCTCAGATGCTTGGCTTGAATATGTCTCCAAGCAAATTGCAACAACGGTAAGCATATCTTTATACACTCTTGCATACAGGCATGTACATATGTATGTGTACATAATCTCCATAGTAACAAAACTGTAAAGCAAAGCAAACACACACGTATCCGCAGATTGTGTAGTTTTTGTTTGTTTTCTTTGTTTGGGGGCTCGTCGTGACTCATAAAAAAATATAATAAAATAAAATCAAGTAAATGTCAACGGAGTATGCCAAATGGCAACAAAGGAAGTGTGTGGAAGAAGAAGGAGGTGGGGGTTAATTGCAGTTGCAGAATGGAGGACTCTTAGCGACTGGTTTGTGTCTCTGTTAAACGATAAGCTTTGATCGTTTTGATTGTTGTTGTTGTTGCTCTCTCTATCTCTCTTTTTCTATGCTATCACATGCGCAAGCATGTGGCTAATGTGTTTGTGTGTGTGTGCGTGCGTGCCTATGATTATTTGTTATTATTGTTGCTTTGTGCACACTTCCGTCAACATTTCGACGCTGTGTTTTGATTTGCAGACAACAAAATATAAAAAGGCAGCTTATATAAACCAACGAACATATGGATGTATGTATGTATGTACACATGAATGTTTGTCTTATCTTTAAACTTGGAGATAATAGTTTAACGCCTGACCCCTGTAAGCGCATCAACTGATTAAACCGATTACGGACAATGGCATTGGGAATGGCACTAGAATAATCACAAATAAAAAGAAGCACATGCAGAAATTACCCCTCTCGATTTCCCCCTCCTTATATGCTTGCAAATCAGTTTAACATAATTCAATTAACCCCATGGGGCCAATTCAATTGAAAATTGAAATTGTTGCCAAGCGTCGTTGATCCAAATAGTAATAAAAGAAAATAGCAACTTAAAATTGATCGCAGGTGCGTGCGCTCATATATGTATGTACATATGTAAGTATGTATGTATGCACACACAAACAGTATTCTTAGAAATTAAAGTTATGCGGAAAATTATTTTATCGTGTCAGCGACAACAACAAAAGTAAAAACGTCAATTACAATTAAACTGAAATAAGACAAACGCAAAACAAATCGTCGTTGCCTCTCTTTGTATATTTGTATTTGTTTGCAATTTGAATTTGTTACGCTTTGCTTTGATTTTGTTTCCAGTTGTTTTGATTCATATTCGCCGCACTCGCTGAAACCTGTTACAGAAATAAACCATAAACAAATAGCAACAACAACAACTTAAGTGCTGCAACAATTCTGCATTGACAGCCAATGTCAATAGCAAAAATACGGAAGAGAAAAGAAGAAAATGAGAGAGACAACGAAAGCACAACAACAAGTGTTGGTAGCATTGCATGCAAATCAAATCATAAGAGAGTAACCGAAGGTAGAGCGAGAGAGTGAGTGAGTGAGGGGCTCACAAAGATTCTAATTTTGAACATAAGGGAGAGTGAGAGCACAAGCACTTGATGCATTTGCATTTCGATTTGTTGATCTTTTCAATTTTACTTTTACACTCTCTCTTTTGCTCTTATTTTGCAGCTGTACTGGTATGGCGCTCTGCTTGTCATCGGTGTGCTCTTCTTCGCCTGGTTCCTGTATTTCAAACGTCTGGCAAGGCTGCGTTTGCGCGATGAGATCGCAAGGTCGTTGAGTGCCGTTACCTCAGCATCGGGTGGGGATCATCGTGGCCTGCGATTTCGCAAGCGTGATAAAATGCTTTTCTATGGCCGTCGCATGCTTCGGAAAATGAAGAACGTTAGCGGACAAATGTACAGCAGTGGCAAGGGTTATAAACGTCGGGCCGTTATGCGTTTCGCCCGACGCATTCTCCAGTTGCAACGAGAGAATCGTCCGCTGGAAATGAAGACAGTGGAGCCACCAGCCGAATATCTGGAGGAGACCATCGAGGGGAGTGAACGTGTTCCACCAGATGCACTCTATATGCTCCAAAGCATACGCATCTTTGGACACTTTGAGAAACCGATTTTCCTCAAGCTCTGCAAGCACACACAATTGTTGCAACTGATGGCTGGCGATTATCTGTTCAAGATCACAGATCCCGATGATAGTGTCTATATTGTGCAGTCGGGTTTAATCAATGTTTACATTTGTAATGCCGATGGCAGCACATTGTCACTAAAAACAGTTCGTAAGGGTGAGTCTGTGACGTCATTGCTGAGTTTCATCGATGTGCTGTCCGGGAATTCCAGTTACTACAAGACCGTGACAGCCAAGGCCATTGAGAAATCCGTTGTCATCCGTCTGCCCATGCAGGTGAGTTTCTAAATATGTACATTGCACATAATAAAACATTCGAATTTTTATGACTAGATATCTACCTCAAAATTGTATAAATAAAATAATTCATATTGGAAGAACATAAAGAATTTTGGTTTACCATTTAAGGTACTACCTTTCCAATTAAAATGTAACTTAATAGACCCTTTTCCCTAAGTAAATAATATCGTAGTGTTATTTATATAGATAGATATGTAAATGTACTTTTTCTTTCATATCCATACAATTTGAATAATTTTTCGTTATCTTTCACAGGCCTTTGAGGAAGTGTTCGAGGAGAATCCGGATGTTATGATACGGGTAATACAGGTGATTATGATACGCCTACAGCGCGTACTCTTTACCGCTTTACGCAACTATTTGGGCCTCAATGCGGAGCTTGTGCAGAATCATATGAGGATCAAAGGTAGCATAATGCCTGGTAGCGCAGCTGCTGCAGTTATATCACAATCATCACAGGCCTCACGACCGCAACCAACACGTCAAACGCCATCGCCAATGTCCCGTCATTCACGGGAGGAGCATACACTCTCTGATCCGGATCCAAATCCCGTTGCGAGTGCTCTACTCTTTGCTGAGGTGCATGGCGATGCACCCTATATTGATTTGTATCATCAGCAACAACAATCAAGTGCCGCTTCCGTTAATCAAAGCTCAACGCGACGCAGCTCCACAATACAAACGCCCAACGTTGAATCGCCCAGTTCCAATATGAATGCCAGTAGTCCGGGCATCACTTCCATTGATCAACGTCTGGTTCAGTCGTCCGCTGTGGAAAGTTTAAGACGTGAATTGGGTCTCAGTGAGGAGGATGCTCACATCATTGAACCATTTGTCGAGGTACGCGAATTGGAACCAAATGTCACACTCATCACTGAAGGCAATGCCGATGATGTTTGCATATGGTTCGTCATGACCGGCACCTTGGCTGTCTATCAGAGCAATGCGGATGCCACACGTGCCCTGAAGCAGGATAATAGAAATGATATGCTCATACATTTTGTACATCCCGGCGAAATAGTCGGCGGGCTGGCGATGCTCACCGGAGAGGCTAGTGCCTATACAATTAAGGCTCGAAACAACAGTCGCATTGCGTTCATACGTCGTGCCGCCATCTATCAGTAAGTAATACTAACCCTTAGTCCTTTTTTCTCACTTATTTATACATATAATACTTTACTTACAATTTTCTTTACAGAATAATGAGGCAACGTCCACGTATTGTCTTGGATCTGGGCAATGGTGTGGTCCGTCGTCTATCGCCGTTGGTACGGCAATGTGATTATGCTTTAGATTGGATATTTCTGGAGTCGGGACGAGCTGTTTATCGGCAGGATGAGAGCAGTGATAGCACATATATTGTGTTAAGCGGACGTATGCGTTCCGTTATCACACATCAAAGTGGTAAAAAGGAAATTGTCGGTGAATATGGCAAAGGTGATCTGGTTGGTATTGTGGAAATGATTACGGAAACTTCACGCACCACAACGGTGATGGCGGTGCGTGATTCTGAGTTGGCCAAACTACCCGAGGGTCTGTTCAATGCAATCAAATTACGTTATCCGATTGTGGTCACTAGGCTAATTAGTTTTCTTAGTCATCGTTTCTTGGGATCGATGCAAACCCGTGGTGGTAATACGAGCGGTGCGCCAGTGGAAGCAAATCCCGTAACGCACAAATATTCAACAGTGGCGCTTGTTCCCATTACGGATGATGTGCCATTGACGCCATTTACCTACGAGCTCTATCATTCGCTGTGTGCCATTGGTAAGAAGTAGATGTAGATCTTAAAAGATTCTTTACTCTAAACTTTTTTTTTTCAATTGGAACAGGTCCTGTGCTGCGTCTTACCTCGGAGGTGGTGCGCAAACAGTTGGGAGTTAACATTTTTGAAACTGCCAACGAATATCGATTGACATCGTGGTTGGCCCAACAGGAGGATCGTAATATTATCACGTTATATCAGTGCGACAGCTCATTGAGTCCTTGGACCCAACGTTGCATGCGACAAGCGGATGTTGTGCTCATTGTCGGGCTTGGCGAACGCTCACATTTGGTGGCTAAATTTGAGCGAGAAATCGATAAGCTGGCAATGCGTACGCAAAAAGAACTGGTGCTTCTCTATCCGGAAACAACAAATGCCAAGCCGGCAAATACATTAAGCTGGCTAAATGCACGTCCCTGGGTAACCAAACATCATCATGTGCTCTGTGTTAAGCGCATCTTTACGCGCAAAAGCCAATATCGCATTGTAAGTATTCGTATTGAACTTACCACTCAATTCGAAATGTTCCATTAATTATATTCATTTATTTTATTCGATTAGAATGATCTCTACAGTCGTGTGCTGCTTTCCGAACCGAATATGCATTCCGATTTCTCACGTCTAGCTCGCTGGTTAACGGGCAATTCCATTGGACTAGTCCTTGGAGGTGGTGGTGCACGCGGTGCTGCTCACATTGGCATGTTGAAGGCCATTCAGGAGGCGGGAATACCCATTGATATGGTCGGTGGTGTCAGCATTGGTGCTTTGATGGGCGCCCTCTGGTGTTCAGAGCGCAACATTACAACCGTTACGCAAAAGGCACGCGAATGGTCAAAAGTATGTAATTTTTTACATAAGCCTCCATTTCTTATTTAACACCTAGATATTTAGAATCTTATTTAAATCGTACATATTACTAGATGTACAGTACCTAACTACTTTATACTCATCTTTTTGCTTGTTCTTTAAACAAACTTTTAACTATCAGTTAAATTTACATCAAATTTTTCTTTTATGTTAGAAAATGACGAAATGGTTTCTTCAATTGCTTGACCTCACATATCCCATCACATCGATGTTCTCGGGCCGTGAGTTCAACAAGACCATCCACGATACCTTTGGGGATGTGAGCATCGAGGATCTTTGGATACCGTATTTTACACTTACCACAGACATAACCGCCAGCTGTCATCGCATTCACACCAACGGTGAGTGTCATCTAGTTGCGGATGTTGCTTCTTCTTGCTTTTTATCTCACTTACTCATTTAGCTGCTCGCTTTTATCCTTTGCATTATGATTATTATGATGCGCTCTCCTTAGCTTAAGTTTCTATCACACTCTCTCTCTCGCTCTGCTTCCATTATGATGTGCCATGTGTTTTTATTGCTAAAGTGCTGTTAAATTGGGTTTTTTGATTATTATTATTGTTTGGCTTGGTATTTGATTCTTTTTATGTACGTAGCTTGTATGACAAACACACACACACACACACACACACACACACACTAAAACACAGGTACTTATATACAACACACGCACTCTTACCTATGCTCACCTAAAAGAGACACCACCCACGCACTCATTGAAAGAAACACATTTGCTCTTTCTTTACAAGTCGCCATTTTGTGGTAGCTCAGTTAAGGCATTTTAAGCTCTGTATCGTCTTGTTGTTGTCATTATTATTGCTCTTTTTCGATGTTGTATTCTATGCCAGACATCTCAGTTTAATGCAAAGGGGAAGCGACAATCTGTCTACAATTTTTTTTAAAGCTTCTATTGTCCTTTTAGTGTTGTTCTACATATGTATGAATGTGACCTTGTTGTGCGTGCGTATTTGTGTTTTCTCATTAGCTAGAATCTGCTGTTGCAAAAAAAAAAAAAAACATAGTTAATGAAAAATTCCATTGGTCTCTCGCTCGCTCACACTGCTCAAAAAACTCAAAGCTGTTTCTCTCTCTTCTTTCTCCCTCTCTCTTTCTCTCTTTCCACACCCACACATAACACACTAAAAACACCCACAAACTCACACTCACACACACACAAACATGCTCGCTCACTTGCCAAATTAACTGTCGCAGGATCTCTGTGGCGTTATGTGCGCTCTTCAATGTCTCTCAGCGGCTATATGCCACCGCTATGCGATCCACAAGATGGACATCTTCTGCTGGATGGTGGCTATGTAAATAATTTGCCAGGTAAATAGCAAATATCAACTTAAAAAAAACAAACAACAAATAAACTAAATAAGAAATACGATTTACGTATTATAAAAATCGCCCGATAATCTATGTATTCTTTCAATATCAATTTTCAATTTAGAGCTGTTGGTGGCACAGAGAGCTCAGAGTGTTGGATAATTTGTCTATGACTGTAACTGTAATTTTTAATGGCTGTTTATACTTGCCTCGTTTCCTTCATTCCCTCCTTTCACCATACCCTAAGATAATCCATTTGCATAATCCAAATTTGCAGCGATGCACAAAAACAAAACAAGATTTTATTCATCATGTTCTCTCACTCAGCTGATTGTTGTTGCTGTCAGTCAACCATTTTTGAGTGGACCGTGGATCGTGGATCTAAAGGTTGCCATTTTGAATTTGTTTCTTATGCACTCCCACACACACACGAACCTATGTACATACATATATTACGTATGTATACATACATGCAACTACATACACCAATAACAACACAGACAAAGACCGAGACAGAGTACAAAGTTTTAGTTATATAGATTTTGTTGTTATATAAATATGATTTGTAATCGTTTCATGTGTTCTATACTTTCACACACACAGGCATACCTTTTTTACATTTATGTATATTATGCAAAAGTATGTATGTATTTAGTTGCTCTTGAAATCTTAAGTTGTGTATATTTTGTATACTCGTATAATAAAGCATTCAAAAAATCCAAATTATGAGACATGATCATCATTGTAGTTTAGCACAAAAGTAAATGAATTTCAAATGCACACACATAAACATATACACACACAACAATGGCAATATAACTGTGTATTCTTTCTCTATTCTCTCTCTCTCTTTCCTTACACTCCCACAACATACACGCATATGTGTATCGTATATATGTCTTACTCCTCCCATCTCTCACAACACACACACATATACAAATCTGCGCTTTGTCCCTTTTTTGTGTGTGGTATCCATTTGTCAGGTCATCTTTGGCGTTATATTCGCGCCAGCATGTCCATTGCCGGCGTCTTTCCCCCCTTCTGTGACTATCGTGATGGGCATTTGCTGCTCGATGGATGCTATACAAACAATGTACCAGGTAACATTTACATTTACAGTAAACAAATATCCAGCACTCTCTCTCTCTTTTTAACTGTGCTCAACTGGCTCTCAGCAGTTCCCAATAAATATTTGATCGATATCGATATAAATGTCATTTTGCTAATCACTTACACATGCATTTGTATGTGTGTGCGTACATTACATTCCACTCTGAATCCACAATAATAAACATCAACTTAGCTGATGTGATGCATAATTTGGGAGCCGCTCACATAATTGCCATTGATGTGGGCTCACAGGATGATACGGATTTGACAAATTATGGCGATGATCTTAGTGGCTGGTGGTTGCTCTACAAAAAATGGAATCCCTTCACATCGCCAGTCAAAGTGCCCGATCTGCCGGATATTCAATCACGTCTCGCTTACGTGTCCTGCGTCCGTCAACTGGAGGTGAATAATCCAATTAATCTATGTACATATGAGTATTACATATGTATGTGTAATTTCAATAAATGCTCACTCACATTTCAAACACTTTACAGGAAGTGAAAAACTCGGACTATTGCGAGTATATAAGACCGCCCATAGATAAGTATAAAACTTTGGCCTTTGGCAGCTTCGATGAGATAAGGGACGTGGGCTATGTCTTTGGTAAGAACTACTTTGATAGCATGGCCAAGGCGGGCCGCTTGGGACGCTTTAATCAATGGTTTAACAAGGAGCCACCGAAGCGTAGCAATCACGCTTCCCTCAATGAATACACGTTCATTGATCTGGCGCAGATTGTGTGCAAATTGCCAGAGACACATGTTCAACACATCGCTGATATATTTAGCGAGGATGAGGACTTTGATGGCTACATATCAGAGCCAACAACGCTGAACTTGGTAAGAAGATTGAGCAAGGAATTGCTTTAACTGTGACTCCTGATAACAATTTTCATAACTAACTTTAATAATGGTTTCGATAAGATATTAAATAGAAAGTTATAACAAAGTCATGAATCAAAATCAACTTTGACTTTTACCAAACAAAGATTTAACAGATTTGCTTTTTTTTCTCCTTGGTCTGGACAGGATCGTCACATACAAGTACCACGTGCGGGCAACTCGTTATCCTTCTCCGAGACTGAAATGGACTCCGATGTGGAGCTCGATCTGGAGCTGAAGCGGGACCGGGAGCGGGAGAAGGAGAATAAGGAGGACAAGGCCACACAATCGACGCCTCCGTCGCCCGCAAAGCGTAGTGCATTGACGCCCACGCCGAGTCGGGTGAATCTGGTGCCGTTGCCGTTGCTGTTTAATAATAGCGATTCAGGATTGGAGGTACTCGATACGGAAAAGGAGGTACAGGATAAGCAGAACGAGACACTTCAAAGCGTCAGCACCATGACGTTGCAAGCAGCTGCAGTTATGACCGAAGCGACGACGCAAACAGTTTCAAGCGAGGAAGATGAGTTAAAACTGACGCATGAGACGGCAGCTGACAGCAAGGATACGGACACGGGCAAGGACAGGGATAAGGAGAAGAACAAAAAGAATAAAAATGACAAGAAGGGGGAATTGAATGACAAATAACTATACCAAAAACTAGCTATAAACTAAAGACGCTATCGTCTGTCTGAGATATTTTTTTCTTAGTTCGTAGTTATGTAGCAAAAGCAGCCACCGAACTGAAGACAAAGAAAAGATACCGATAAAAAGACGCAAGGAATGTTCAAAGAATTTGGCAGGGAGAAAAGTAAAATGGGAAGGAAAGAGAAAAGAGGAAAGAGGGAAGCAACGACCGTCAACACCCGCCCAAAAACAAAATCTCCGAAATTATCAAATAATGACAAAAAGAATTCGTTATCCTTTAGTTATAAGTGTAAATCAATAATAATAATTAGGCTTAGCTTTAGCTAATACCCCACCCACAAATCTAGCCCCAAGCTCGACACCCAAATGGCGTCACACTAGACAGAGACAGACAGAAAGATCAAGAGCGAGAGCGAGAGAGCATCAGCGCATCGGATATAACAACAAAAAGAAACTACTTGCACTTGGACAGGCACATACCATGTACATATAAAACATATATATATATATATATGTACATATATACATATACATATGTATATACATAGGACTATATATTTTTACTGATCCAATATACGTATATATATATCTATATTAATATATACGAGTCCATTTACATGCCACACATACTACATAATGATGGAGCATGTATGTATGTATGTAATGATTGCCATGCACCAACCCCGTCCTTTCTGGGTCCCCCCACCCCACCCCACCCCTCCATTCCACTCTATATATAGAAGAAGAACGAGAAGAACATCTAAGGAACTTGATATTTACTAGCCCCAAAAACCAGAACACGCACACACAAAATCACCTAATTAGTTATTAATTGTGAAATTTATTTGTTTTTATGGTCGAATTTTTTAAGAATGAGCAAGCAAATAAATGTAAAACAATTTGAAAGTACAAAATCAATCGTCTTTAAGATCTTTTTGGCATTATTCAAAGTATCTTTAATCTCCACAAACTAAAAGAGTTCAATATTGGAGCAAATTACATACAATTTGTATAAGAGGTAATACAGATTAATTCATATACCGAAAGTGATCAGTTTTTGTAAAGAGGATAATGGTAAAAATTTAAAAAGAATTTTAGCCTCATCTCCGCGATATCCCTGTGGCACTAACAAAATTGTCTCAATCATGATTATCGGCCGATGATCAGATCAAGGATTTTCTGTTTTCATTCTGCTTCCCAGCGACTTGATGCCGATCGGTAGAGTTCGTCCTTGCGAATCGAACGAGATATGTATGTCAAGTCAAAGTGCGCAAGGATATGGCCGAGTAGGAGCCTTAAATAACTTCAAACGACATCATTTTTTAACTTTGTTTAAGCTCTAGGTTCGGCCGTAATCCTTAGGATCTCAAAAGGAAATGTCTGGCATTCAAGGATTTTCAGGATCTGACAAAAAAATTGTTGCACATTTTCCCAAGGGTAAAGGTTAAGCATGTAAAAATTGGTCAAGAAACAGAAATTACGCCGTATCTCCGCTGTTTGAAGGACTATCATAATGTCCTTTGGCCCACAGAGAGTCCTTATTGTTACCCAATCAGAGAAATCAATAACAAAAAGGCCGAAAGGAAAAACTTGAGCGCTCCCTTAGCGACCCGTTGAGTTTAAAAATATAAGCTAGTAATTGAAATTTTTGTTCAAACATCTTGTATTTATTATTCATAAATTGTTCATAATCAATTTATTTAGGGGATTGCGTTTGATGCCACATGTGCTATAATCATCGATGCATTATCGATTAACATATCGATTAGCGTATCTAAGCCAGTTTAATTTTGTTTTCATTTTTTGTATATTTATATATTTAATTAAATACGTAAATATACACTATATTTCTAGAATTGTTATTATATATCAACGCAAAACCAAACAAATTCGATATATTATTATAAACTAGCGAAAAAAAATTACTTTTTATATAGGTATATAGGATATACATATATATGATAATTATGAAGGTAATATATATATATATCTGCTTCTGTTTTCGCTAATCAACTGTGACGATTTTTCTTAGATTTACAAACTGTCCATACATATTTGTGTGTATATTTGATGTATATATATAAATTTCTATATGATTATTACAATAATTGAAAGTTGTTTATTTCATAATATTTACAATTTATAATGCGCCACAAACACAAAGATCAACAAACAACGGAGAGAACTGAATATATATATATATATATATATATATATATATATATATATATAAATATGCGAAAAACACACACTAATTCAGATCTATAAATTTAAATATAACTAAGTATGTTTAAAAAAAAAGGAAGAAGTTGCAAAAAGAAAACTAGTATAGAGCACAATTGTACAAATACAAACTTTCCGAGGCCTATATAAAGAAAGAGAGAGAGAAAGATGAAAATGATGTAAAATTTTAGTAAATTTGATTTAAACATTTGTTTACGAATTGACAATTTCGATAAGCTAACAATTTGTGATTAAATTTAATTTTGAGATTCTAATTAAATAAAAACTTGAAGTGTATATTTATGTATATTTAAATAAGAAATTTGAATTGGAGAGAGGTGTAATAATTGAAATTCTAGTACTCTCTTTCTCTTTCACTTCACAAATTTGTTCGTTTCTATACAATTGCACATTTAAACAATATTCACTTGCGATAATTATAATTAATAACTAATAACAAATTCACAAACATTTTCACAATTATCAATGTTGATGTTAACGCATTTTCTGTTCTTTTTCTAATTTTCTACGGAAATTCACAATACGCTTTTCGTTAACACTTTTTGTGGGTTCATTGTTTTTTTATTTTATTTTTAATATATATTTTTATTATTATTAGTATTTTTGTTTTTAAATGTTTCATTTGTTAAATTGGTAAATATATATGCCTATATATTTATCTGATTATTAAATATTTTAATGTTATTAATATTTTAACTAAATGAATTTCAATTTTTTCGTTTTCGTTTTCGTTTTTTACATGACAAACTCATGAGGCCAAAGGTTGCTGGTTTTTTCTTCTTCTTTCTTTTTGTATATTTTGTTGTGTGTGTGTGTGTGTGTGTGTAGCTTAAATTAATCTAACCAAATATCAAGACTTAGTGACTAAATACACACATTCATACACATATATACATACATATAGCTATATGTGTTTAATTTCTTTGAATGCAACCAATTAAAGAGAGAGAGGGAGTTAACCAGATATATATAGACAGAGAGAGATAGAAAGATAGACATAGTCTCGTACACATAGAATATTTAAGAAAACTCATTTTTAATATATATTATACAGAATATCTTTTGAATAGGTTTAATAAGTTTATGTATATTTTACATAGTTGTATATTTCGTATGAAAACATATTGTTCATATATTGTGTATATATATATGTATGTATTTATGTATATGTAAGTTGATGTGTACGTATGTATATTTTAAATATGACTCTTAATATCAATATCAGTTGCTGCATTTGCTGCTCATCACCGAATTATATGCATATATATATATCTATACATATATATGCAGTATATATGTACAAATATATATGTATGTATATATCCATATCCACAGTGCATTTTCCGGATGTGGCGCAACTTGAAATTTTCTCAATTTGTTTTATTTTTTTGTAGTATGTATAGCACAAACGTTTTAAATAAAGTTCCCCCGCCTCCCAATTTGTGTGGAGAGTCTACAATTTTTGGGAGCTTTAAACGACAAGTGGGGAAGAGGGTTTGGTTTTTTCTTTTCTTCACACATTATTATTATTTTTTTTTAATATTTTTTATATCCTTTTTTTTGTTTTTGTTTGTTGGGTATTTGAAGTTCCGTCTCGTTTGCGGTCAGATTAGATCTTTGTTTAGATCTGGCCAACCAGCTCCTGAATGCTGCGCAATAAATCTTCCATGTTTCACAAGAGATCACGATGGAACACCCACGTGTGCTTTGTGTGTGCAAATTTATGTGACAGCCACTGTGATTCCAATAGATTGAAGCGATCCTGACTCAGATAAAGCGGCTTACCACGTCTACAGAACGAAACAAAAAGAAATAAATAGTAAACAATAGTTTAAATATAGTTTAAAACGATAGAGAATATTTAACTTCGGCAAGCCGAAGATTTAATACACTTAAGACCATAACTAAACTGAACTACTTAATAAGAAAGGTTGCCAAAAACCACAAAATCAAAACCCACTAATTTAGTCGTTGTATTAAGTTAAAAACCAGTTTTTATTAGGTTAAAGTTTTCGAAATTTAAATTTAAAACAAAGTTAAATTGATTCGCGTGAAAATTTTTCTTCTTAAAAACCTAATTTTCATTTGGTTAAGGTTTTCTAAATATAAGAACCTCACTTTAATTTTAAATTCAACAAATATTCAAATAAATTGTACAAAGAATTTATAAAGTCTGAAACTGTTTAAATATTTTTGTAGGCAAAATCGACTATAAATGGAAGTTACTTTTGTAAAAAAAGAAAATAGCTTAGATTTAATCAAATCTTTTTATTATATTTATACAAAAATGCCATCGAATTTTAACCAATTTCTGTATATATTTATATCAAATATTATTATTGAGAATAAGAAGCTTAGCTATGCTTTAAAACTTACTTGAGATCACGATCCTCCTCATCGAAATCATCCAGATAAAGCGAACCCCAAAGGCAAGCGCGTCTTCCCCTTATGACAATGATGTATGTCGAGGTGACCACAAGAAAGATGCCAATACCGCCGCCGCATGATAATGTATGCTAAAAACGATTAAGAATTTCATTAATATAGTTAACTATTTAGTTTGTTAGTTAATTAGCTGTTGTCGTGGCCACTACTTACCCGCACTGCCTCACAGCATTCCTTTTCGGCGCAACAGTTTTGCTTGAGGCACACAATTGTGCCACACAACAGACAAATGGAACTCTCTTTGGGCACCTTGTAGCAGTTGAGGCAAGGCCTTTCATGATAGTACTGTGAGTAAAAAGAAAGAAAAGAAAGGAAAACAGGAATTTATTATAAAAACAATTACATTTACTAACTGTGAGATTTCAATAACTTTTCTTCATCTTAATATCAAGTCCAAAGAAATGTTTTCATATTAAAGTTATGAACGATTTTCGCCAACATTTTAAGCTATGTTAAGCTACATTTATAGACAGCTGTTAAACAAAGCTAAACTGTTAAACTAACATATCTCAGTCTCTGTTAATGTTAGCATCTGTTAAACTTGCTACTTTTCTAATTTCATAATTATGAAAAGGTTTTCACTAATATTTTTGGCCTCTATTAAGTTGTTTTTCAAAAGTCTGTAGTTTTTACTAACAAAAGATTTGCCAGACTGTTAACTTATAGTTACATAATGTTAACATCTGTTAAACTTGCGACTTTTCTTATTTCATAATTATGAAAAGGTTTTCACTAACATTTTTGGCCTCTGTCAAGTTGTTTTTCAAAAGTCTGTACTACGATTTCAAATTATGACAAGTTTTTACTAATTGTACGATTCTCAAGACTGTTAACTTATAGTTACATAATGTAAACATTTGTTAAACTTGAGTCTTTTCTAATTTCATAATTATGAAAAAGTTTTCACTAACTTTTTGGCCTCTGTTAGTCTACTATTATTAACATTTCTCAAATGTTAAGTTAACATTTCTGTATTTGTGATGCACTGCCACTTACCGTAAAGAGACGCTCGTATTCACGTGGCAACTCGAGGAGACGTGGTTGCTGCCACAACGAGTGCTGATTCATGAGTATCAAGTCACGGACAGTGTCTGTGGGTGGATGCACGTCCATTAGCTGTTTGCACCAAAATTGTGGCAATGTTTGCTCCGTGCCGGGTATAAAGCACAATCCCTTGGATGCATTAAAGCAATCCCAATCCATGGAATCCGTAACCAATTCCAGATAATAAACAAGACGCACAAATTCCAAGCCGGGTGCCTTAATCTCTGGCATCTCATGTCTATACAAATGTTGGCGCAATAATGCGGCAATCCGTAAGAATGGTAGACACAATGATTGCAATTGCAGTTCCATGGACTTGAGATTGATCTCCGATGATGATGATGTGGTTGACGCTGATGTTGTTGCACCTCCTCCTGTTGTGCTGCTCGTGATGCTGCTACTGGAACTGGCACTTGCACTGGCACTAGCACTTGTGCTTGGGATGCTATCGCGTCTGAGATGCGACAGGCGGCTCGTTTGATTCAACACCAAGGCCATGGCTCTGCCCAACTCTGCACAGCCTTTAATGGAACCAAACATTGTGGAGCTACTGCTTTGATGGCCAGTTCCTGTTGCTGTCGCCGAAGAGGCGGTGGCGGTGGCAGAGGCAGATGCAGAGGCGGATGTAGAGGATGCTTCACTTCCTTCCGTTACTTGACTGCCATAGTGTGCTAGGATGTAATCACACTCGAGTTCGGTCAGAGTTACGCACAATTGAACCACAATCTGATAGTAGAGCAAATTGTACATCACCTTGACCATGCAGGTAAAATAATCTGCAAAAAAGAAAGGGAAAGTCTCCCCATTAATCAATCAATTCAATAATAAGGAGTGTAATCCTCTAGAGCCTTACCCTGATCAAGATGCAGCGGCGCCAACAATATGAATTTGAGTAACAATGCTATTGGATCCGCCAGCAGACTAGGTATTAGCTCACGGCAATGTGCCGGCAATGGTTCCGTATCATTGACAGGCATGCCAGCCAAGGAGGCCCAGCTGCTCCACAGTGGCCACTCGACCAGGACACGAACATGAACCGATAGTACATGCAACAAGGGTACAATACAATCACGTTTCGGTTTATAACGTGTCGCATTCGATGAGCATAATGATCCACCACGTTGTATGATCTCCGCCTCCAGATTAGTTCGAGCAATCGATGTGACAAAGATGAACAGCTTACGGAACGTGATCGATGCACATTTGACCTTTCGCTGGGCAATGTTTGTCATCACCTCCATGGCATGTCCCATGGCCTCTGTCAGTTTTGTGGGTTGCTAAAAACAAAGATGGGAAATAATAAATAAATCATCCAAAAATAATTCATTGGATCATCGTCTTACCGGTATCGTTTCGTTCTCCTTGATCAGATCAGTGAGATCGGCGACAAGTTGCTCAAATGGTTGATTCCCGCTTCGCACCAGATGCGTGGGTCTGTCCAATTGTGGACTAAGGGGAAGTACAGAGTTTGAGAGTTGACGGCAGACAGGACAATAGAATTCGCCACGATCCTGGACTGGTTGACGTTGCGTTGTATAGAGTGTCCTAAGGTATGCCTCCAGACAACTGAGATGCACATGATGACCACACGATTGCACATGAACACCATTATCATAGGCCATGTTATTGGATAGATACCAAGACTCATCGCCAAATTTCAGGCTCAACAAATCGGTGCGTCGTGAGAATTCGGTTGCCAAATTTGTGGTGATGGTTAAACGTTCCTTATCCTCATCCTTCAGTGGCAACGGCAGACGTTCCACGTTGCGTCGTCGATGTCCAACAATTCCACTTGATTCGACAAGTACAACGAGTCCAATGGGATTTGTTTCCGTACTTGCCGTTGTACAATTACAAATGATGCAATCGTATTCCTTTTCCCTTGGCTGCTCCTCATACATGGCCTCCTCATCCTCATCCTCCAGACCACAATCCATATTGTTTGCCGCCGCCGCGGCAGATTGCATAAATTGCTTTTGTTTATTGGCAAAATCTTGCATCATTTTCTGTTGACGCTCACGTGCCTTTTTGCGTCGTTCCTCCTTCTCCTTGGTCTCCCGAGCACGTGCCTCCGCCTGTTTCTCACGCTGATTGGGCCACAGACGTGTGCGTATATCGTCAATGCTCTGGGCACACTGCTCATCCCTGGTGGCAATTTTACGCAAGAGATTCCCTATGAAATGGGGACCATCACCAATTCTTGAACTGGACACCTGGATGTTCTTCTGGTTATAATTGTAGCTGTGTGAACGCTCGGCTATCGCTGTGCTTGATGAGGTGCTTGCCTCATTACTGTCCACCTCCATGGCAGCGGAGGAAGTGGAAGCGGACGCAGAGGCGGAGGAGGAGGAAGAAGCAGCAGGGACATCATCACCGCCATCGCTAAGCGAGAAACTATCAAGATTACCGCTGAGCTGGGAATGCAGCTTGAGCAGCAATGATAAGATGCTCTCATCCATATGCAATTCATCCTTATTACCAGCACCACCAATGGCAAAGTCCACAGTACGTTTCCTTGCACCGCTGGCATCGTAACTCATGCGTCCACCTGGACCTACACTACCCACACCAGATCCACCACCGCCAATGCCAACACCACCGATGCCGCCAAGTGCATTCGATGGCACAATATCCATGTTGCTGCTGGGCACAGCAACTGGCTGGACACGCTGGAAGGGCAACAACATGCCACTTCCTGTGGGCGTTATGGGTGAGAACATTTCATTGGTTTGGTTTGTTGTTGAACCAGTCCGTGGTTCCCTATCCCGATCACGATCACGATCCCGTTCTCGATCTCGTTCCCTTTCCCGCTCACGTTCCTCATTTGTTGTCGTTTCGGCAAGCAGAAGATCTCGTCTTATGGCCACCTCCATGCCACTTTCGGGCAATGTGATCTGTTGCAATGGGAAATGATGGAAATCTGTTGCTGTTGGACTCATATCCATGGCAGCATCATGACCATCATCATTGTTATCCTGTAATAGGACAACACCCGTTTCGGCAACCACCGAGAGATCGGGCACAAGAGCCACCTCCATTCTCATACGTGAAATTGCATTATTCCTTTGCTGTTGTGTCCTTGCCACACTCATTGCACCTGAAGTCTCATCCAGATCATCCAATCCATAGGTATCGCCAATCATACGCATTGCCTCAGTATCCACATCAAAGTCCAGATCTGAATAAAATGGATTTGAGCGATAACTGGATGTGGTCACCTGGGGATCACGTGATTTCAATGATACTTTCGTCACCACATGACGTAAATTGCAACTGAGATTGTCTGTGGGATAACAATGGAAAAGTTTTGGCGGCTCCCGACGATTTCCGCCATAATAATAACCGGATTTATGTTGTGGCTCACACTCAACCATTGCCACTGGAGATGGCGATGCTCCCGCTGAGGATGATGAGGATGATGCCGCTGCATTAATATCACTGCTCGTCTCCACAGCAATCTCGAGCAGAAAGACAGCCAATGCCAACAGATGCTCGGAGACATCACGAGTGTGCACCGCTCGAAAGAATATCGATAATATGGTCGAGTGAAAGAGTCGAGAGTTTAGTATACGACAGGGATCACTAAACGAGCTGCCCACCGGCAATGGCAGACGAAACGGTGGCCAAAGATTTCCACTGGCTGGCATTTTATTCTTTGACTTGACATAGTTGGTAAATCGATCCAGTGACGATTGAAAGTCACGTCGATGGACGGCACGAAGGAGGACATGCAATGGATCATAATATTCCTCCCACACCTCATCGATGGGTGTGAAGAGTCCTTGCTCCAGATTCTCCGAGCCACTGGATGGCGCCTTATAGACGGATAACTTCTTGAGGAACGTCTCGAAATTCTTGGTATGCACATTCCCTGATCTTTCGGGCATCAGTTCGAGCAGCTGTGAATGTGTCTTATTTTCGGTGGACAACAAGGCGCTAATCTCAATGATGCATTGGGTCGCCTCATCATTGCCCAAATTGGTGCGACTCGTCACCAATGTGGCAAGGAATGTGAGGAAACCCTCCAGCATCGATGATTGCTCTGGTTTTTGTGGCTGCTTCAATGGCGCCGTCTCCAGCCATTGTCCCACATCAAACAGTTCGATCGTATTCTGTAGAAAGAAATATTGCGACAAGTTTGTTGCACATATTTGCAGAAAGAATAGATCCATATCGGCCATGGAATTGCAAAAGTTCGCCTGTATGTAGGTCATGGCCTGACCTTTGATTTGCAGACCATTGCGCACCCATTTGCCAGCGAGTATTTCGTAGAAGAAGCTCTACAAAGAGAAAAAAGAAAAAATATTGTAAGCAAAACAAGTTAGATTTAAATTCAACTGCCAATTAATTATCGAAATGAATAAGCAACTAACAATTACTAGAAACATATCGCTGACACATGCATGTTATTATTTTGTTATTATTAATGCAAATGTAAACTAAACTAAACAGTAGCCGTATTATAAAGGTGAGAGCCGTTAAAGCTATCGATATAATTGTGCACAATTTTCAAACTGAACTTTTCAACTTGGTGGCAACACTGCCGCTCACATGTATTGTTTGCTCAGTCGCACTTATGCTGTGAGCCCTATGCTATGACATGCAACTGTAAAAATAACAACAACAAAGACAAAATGTCTTCAACAACGAAAATGAAGTAACAATAAAAACTAATAAAGCAGCGAGAGCAGAGGCAGAGACAGACTACAAACGAGCTCAACTCTCCCATTTGATGCCATTCGCGTTTTGCTTGTCAACTGGCACAGTTGAGTGTGCGTGTGCGTGTGTGCGTGTCTGTGTTTGTTTGTGTAGGAGAGCAGCTTAAAGAGCGTCGCTGTGTAGTTGTAGTTAATTGTTGTTGCTGGTTTATTTGGCTGAATAAAAAAAAAAGAACAACACAAACACGCATAGACATGCAGCTGTTGCAATTACAGTCGCTGTTGTTGTTGCTGCTACTGTTTACCGTTAGTCAACCCACACCAACAACAGCGGTGATTGAAGATGTCCTGGATGTTTTACAAGTTGTTAAAGAGGTAACCACAGGTGTACTCAAGGCCTGGGATATTGTACAATCATCGCCATTGGCGGCAAATATTGAATTTCCCTTAATGCGGGAAAAACAACGTAAAGTCTTACAGCGGCTCAAAGAAGTCAGCCGACGAATTGATCAGACTGAAGAGCAGGTAAGAACCAGAAAAATAACAACAAGATAGCCACTCCCATTTTTATCTACAATGAACATACATATATTGATAAATATCTATTTTAATAGCACTCTCAATACGTGGCTATGGCCATTGACTCGGTCAATAGTTTTATCAGTACCAATGTACCGTTAGTTGCAAAAATGAACGACATAACGGATACAATGAATCGCATTTCATCGCGGTATCAACAAATGCAAAGTTATGAGGCATACAAGGATAAACTAGAGATGAGCACTTTGGTCACATTTGCCGAATGGACCGTTACACCAAATGCTCACTCAGTGCATCATTTAATGGATCACTTGCATTTGACACTATTCGGTAATGGGAACGGTAAAGAGGAGAAGCTTAACGCGTCATCGTCACAAGGAAATTTACTAAGCCAACTGGCATACAACTATGAGGTAAACACATCAAATGATACATAAACATTAACATAAACATATTCTCAGATGCAAATGCCAATCAAAAATGACACTTCCTACATGTGCGGATGAATCATTCAAATTCATCCGATTTAAGTTGGTTTAGTTAGTTGTTGTGAGAAATCCCAGAAATTCCCAGAAGTGGTCTCAATTGAACTCGACTTTCCGGTCTCTCTCGCCTTTGTTATTATTATTTTTCGTCAATTTGGCAACCCCAAAAGAAAGTCAAAGAGTTAACTCGGAGATTACTCATCGCTAATGTAATGGGACAGCAGACACAAAGCAAAGGCCAAAAAGATGAGCCACACTTGCACACTCGCTTATGTACATATATACATACATAAGTAAATACAAGCACGCATGCGAATTAATGAAACTTTTCGTGCGTCGCAGAAAAACATATTCATTTATTTAATCAATGAATTTGCTTTCAAATTTGCAAAAAAGCTGACATAGTTCACCCCTCTAAAATGCACGCACTGGAGGTCAAAGGTCTTGTCTATGGCTAGCAAACAACCAGAACACAACAAAACAAAACAGAATCAACTCAAGTTGTTTGACCAGAAGAAGAGGGTAAAATGCAGCTGCATCTTTTTTGTCTTTGTTTATTAATTGCAGTGAGCGGTGGTGGCAAATAGCACGAGAGAGCGCGTGAGAGAGTGAGAGCAAGAGAGAGATGGAGTGCAGGTTGTCAGACAAAACACAGCTGATGTGCCCGCAGCACTTAAGTCGTTCAGTAGTGACGTCAATAACCAAAACAATCGCATATGCTGTTTATCGATAACAGATTAAGGCTGATCGTGCATTAAAGTTGCGCCTTAGCTTTTTTTGAGTAGCCCCTTTGTCTTCAATTATGGAGCTTTTGCTCACGCTCAATCGCGACACACACACACACAAAACTGCAAATATGTGTGCGCACATATGTACATAAATGCAAACAAAAGTACTTTTCAGCAGCTTGTCGTGTCGTCGTCTGGCAGCACACAGCAAAATCAAGCTCTCCCCACACAGTCAGTGATTTTCTACGACAGACAACGGACGCAGCGAGAACGTAAAGCGGCAAGAACGAAATACGAAAAAACGAAAAAAAAAAAAAACTACACTCGAGTGTGGCTCAAGGGAGCACCAACAGCGAGCGGGAGTAAATTCTGATTTGTATGTGTGGTGTCGAGTCTAAGCTCACACACATATGTATGTACACTCAAGCGCATATAAAATATTTCACAAAAGCCACAGAGCGGTTGAAAGCAGCAAACAGTATCAAATACAAGCAGCAACAGAAATGACACAAAGTTAAATGCGAATGCGAGAATAAAGGAAAATCAAATGAATTGCAAATGAAAAAACAAATAGTGCAAAACAAAGTAAACTAATTTTGAAATTGTGTGCAAGCAAAGATAAATATATAATTTAACTAATAAACAAAGCAAACGCTGGCACAGTCTTTGTTTCAAAAGGCTGGCAACGCTTTCGTTCAGTTTTTCGCCTACATTGGCAAACGGTAAAAGAAAGCACGCGGCCCATAGTGAATCCAACGAACAGAACAAAGATATCGATAAGAACTACAAAAAAAAAAGGAAATCCCCCTAAATTTGGTGTTTGCTGCGCAAAAACATGGCGCGCAACATTTTGGGGCGCTCCAAAATGTCAATGTCACCGTCAATGATGTTGTTGTTATCATCATCATTGATGATGATAATGATGTTGGCAAACGTTGCCGATGCGCATTCATCTTATATGCAACAACAACAACGCATACCCGCTTTGGAGGTGGATGCCCTGCGCAATGAATACTTCTTATTGGAACAATCGCTATGGAAATATCTTGGCAAAACGGCAAATAGTCAAAACAACAGAGAGACACAAATTAAAAAGGTCTACGATTCGCATCGTGAATTTATCAATGGACCGCAAATGAGTCGAAAATATCTCAGTGCGCAATACAAAATAATCAATCATTACGAATGGACACTCCTGGAGAGTAATTTGACGCATTTAAATGGTATATTTGATTTCTACAAGGTATGGACTGACTAAAGAACCAAAAGAAAAAGAACAACTATTCAAAGTTACACATATATATGTATATGTATTTTATATTTCAACATTCTCAGAATAATCTAATGAAACGAGTTTCATCTCAAGATCTGGAGGAGCGTGCTGTATTGGATCTCTCCGAGGAAGTGTTACGTAATGACAACACATTTTCAATGCAGCAAATATTTAAGGATATTGAGTACATGATGGTTAAACAAGCCATGTATTACAGGGCCATGGTGGTTAGTTTAATTATTGTAATTATACTTGTAATTATATTTCGTGGTTAATCTTACGCTCTCATCCTCTCCCCTCTCTCTGTCTCTCTTTCTAAATCGGTTGCTTATCAGCATCGAGTTGTGTTTGGTTGTTTTCGCTTCCAACAACAACGATAAAACGGAAATGGAATGCGCTGACAGCGCTATTATAAAATAAAATAGAATAAAACTGAGGGAGAGAGAGAGAGAGCGTGCGAGAGCTTTAATTGTAACTTATGGCAGGTCGCAAGGCAAAGCGTAACTTGAGATTTGCCATTATCGATAACACTTGTAGTGGGTGCCTGTGTGTGTGTGTGAGAGAGAGTGAGAAAGAAAACTATTTACCAGGAAAGTATGGCAGGTTACAGGCGTAATCGATATCGAAAGACGCAATTATCGAGAGCCGATTTGAAACTAAATACCTTGCATTATATTATAAAGAACCTGCAAAATATGTACAAATGTTTATTGTTTTCCCCAGAAATCCCAGGAGGAAATGTGCCAGACAAAGCAATCGCCCCAACAATTTGTATATTCACTGTACACGGATATTGCATTAACCGAACTAAAGGGATACACCATGATGGAATTCTCCTGGATGATGCTACGTGTCTATGGCAGAGGAAATTTCTCCCAGGAAGCGGAACTAATGCGTCGGGATTATGAGAAGCGCACGGAGCGTGCTGTTAATTTACTTAAAGAGGTGATGCGACGTGCCGATAGAATTGTTTGGCGTTGTGATCCCACAAAACATGTATCGAAAGTAACCTACGATGAGGTTACACGATTACTTCAGGGTTACATTGAGAATGAAGTCGATCTGAATAATGATGAGACATGCCGTGAGACTTGCTCCTATTATCAATCGACACGCAGCGGTGGTTGCTTCAAGGATAAATATTGTGCCCGTCAGCCCAAATGCTCTGGTCGCCTATACAATTGTCAGTTTGTCGATTCCGATATGTGGGTGTGTCCATCATCATTGAATAGCACTCGTCGCTACGAATACATTGAATTTGAGAATGGACGTATCCTGGGTCAGCGACAGAATTGTGCAAGAGGAACCACCAAAGTGGACAGTTGGTGGCGTTACTTGTTCTGGCATTGCAGCTACTGTTTCTGCCTTTGCGACGAAGCTGGCCTGAAATCTGATCGTTTCTTCAACCTACGTGAATACGTTGCGGACGTCAAGCAAAACAAGCAAGTCTTTTTAACAATTCACTTAATTGGTTTGCTAATTAATATAATTCTTAAATATATCTTTATAGAGTCGTTACTGGTCTGCGCTTTGTGAAAAAGAATCGGGTTTTTCATTTGCAAATACAAGAGGGGAAACTTTTGCCGCGCGGCGCCATCAATGCGTCGACTTTGGAGTGGAAACCCGTCGATGATTACAAGATCTATGATAGAAATGTGGCCAAAGGTGTGGATTATCATCAAATGAGCTACGAGAGTCGATCCATTGATCTCGATGATATTATGAAAACGGATGATAATAGTTTCGTTGTCACTGGTGTACGTTTTCGTTTTTTGGGCGCACATCTGAATCTTGAGGCGCGTCTCAGTGAATTTGATTTCAAAAAGGGCGAACTCATACAGCCAGAGGTCAACAGCGTTTGGCAATCGAATGATAATACCGATGTTAGCGGCGAACGCAGGTATAATATCAAATTTCAATATCATCTGATTAAGTTGATAATATTTCTATTTTATTTTTCTTTTAATCCCCTTGTAGACAAAAGATAAGTGTGCAGAATTTGGATGTGCCGACACGTTCAATAGCCAGCTCATTGCCACAATCGAAGCATAATCAATATATTGAATTTGTCAATTCGGGAATGGACAAGGATGCGGCACAGAGTACGGTACCATTTATCGATATACAGGATGTTGTATCGAATCCGCCAGTGCCATTATCCGGCATTGGCATCTACTATAAGGCGCGTCTAGGCTTTGGCGGCTTTGTTGCGCCCAAAATCATCACCTATGACTTTACACCACACGTTCAGGTGCCAAAGAACATTTCTTAAATGAAAATGGACGGTGGAAATGGAGGAATCATGCGCAAGCCCATGTCTCAGATAATTTTATAGCTTTCTATGTAGGTCTATAACTAATTTCATTTTATCTATATTCATACTTATATAACTTTTGTGACAAACAAAAAAGACAGTACACAAAAGTAATACAACAACAAACAAAAATACAAAAATCGACACAAAAGAAAAACAATCTGAATTGGAACTGTAGCCATAAACAATTGGAATGCATACAAACATATGTATGTACTATTAAAAAAAAGAAAACACAAAAATATACAAAAAAAATTCCAAAACTAAACAATCAAATGTGTTTGTGTTTTCTTTAAAGGGGACGTGATATCCATATCGTGGTTAAAGCTTAAATATAACAAATAAAGTTTACTCTCCAGCTTTTTATGTTCCTTTCGTGCTTTGTAATTTGATATTTCGATTATTCCAATTATAACATCTGTTTATCAAGCTTATCAAACATGTTCAGTTATTTGATATGTTGTGAAATATTCGGATTCGAATTGCAATTTGTTGCTGAGGATAGCAAAAAGCATCCATCAACTGACTGAGCGAGTTTTGGTTTATTTTTAAAAGGAATGAACTATGGTGTCATTGGTTGATTTTGCGCATAAAAACATTTGAAAAAAAAAAGAAACTAATCAATTCTTTAAAAGCAAACAACAGCCTAAGCAGAAGTCAATGTCGTTTTCGGTCGGGAAATATTCCAAATTCTTACTCAAAACGACCTAAATAATAATAAAACCATAAATAATATTAAAATTGGACCCTTAATAAAAAAGTATTTCCCTTAGTAGTTATTTGAAGAGAATCAACCATTTCGAAATATCAGCGAGTTGGATATTGGAAACAGCTTTTATTTTAGTCCGACAATGGTAATTAAAACCTTTCAAATTCCTTAAAAATTCGTATTGAATAATATAAAAACAACTTTCAATTACAGCTACTAAATGAACAGCAGGCACATTAAACAAAAATCAAGATAATATTTCTCATTTTTAAGCAAAAACGGCATTGGGAACAACACTAATTGAAACCATTTGAAATGAACCACACAAATATATATATAGGTAACTATATGTAGATGAAATTTCCAGACTCACCTGTACACGCAGAGGATGTATCATTAGCAGGGGTAAAATGTCGGGACGTGAGGGCAACACTTCGCTGAGGCTAATGCCCATTTTGGTGACCGCTTGGCAAACGAAGGCAGCTAGATATCGATGCAGTGGGAAATGAAATGAGGCCTGCATCATTTCCTCCTGCAAGATAGCAAACAAAAAATACAAAATCCAATTAACAATTTGTAGAATGTAATCAATTAAGCTTATTTTGTTTACCAGCGAAAGTTTTGGCTCCCTAAAGTAAATCGAGTCGAGCCATTCGTGAAGCGTTGTAACACAATAGTTGATGATCTTCTTGGCGAGATCGGCATGTGTGCCATCCTGTAGATGGGAGATGATTGACCACATTGGATATGCGCTTGCCTCCAGTTCACACGAGAATGCCGCATAGTAACTATTCGGTTCGAATTCCACATGCGATGCTGTTTCTCTAACATTCACATTCATGCCCTGCAGCATTTGAAGAAACTGAAACCACATATCGATGAGGTTGTCATCACGTAGAAAGACCAATGCCACCGATTCATGTGACAGAACATTGTTAAAATCGGAGACAAGAGGCCAATAGCAATGATCCTTCATCACTTGACGCGTGCAGTCGATGACAAAGTGAAAATTCTTGGTGGGATCTGCAAAAGTAAATAAGTAAACGATTTATAGGACAAATAATATACAAATTTAAGAGTTTAAAAACATTATACTCGAAAAAACAATATCTAGATATACTTATTAAAAAGCTCCTGGTTTCTATAATACAAATTAGAAATAATAAATAATTTTCTACAAGTTATTATTATTATTAAATTATGTTACGAAATGTGAAAAGTAGGCGTGAAAGACCCCATAAACTATATATATTCTTGATCAGGACGACGAGTTGAGTCAATATAGTCATGTCCATCTGTTTCTATGCAAACTAGTCTCTCAGCTTTGAAGCTATCTTAAAGAAACTTGATACAGGTCCGTCTTTTTGCTGTACGGAGTATTGCCATAGGAATGATCGGTTCAAAATCTACCTTTAGTATGAAAAACTTTTTTTTGTTTCCTAAGATATCTCAACCAAACTTATAGATTGTATGTTTGGTATAGCTTAATACAGCCTGAACAAATTTGGTTAGAATCGGACTACTATATCATTTAATTGCCATAGGAATGATCGGTTAAAAATCAACCTTTAGTATGAAGCAACTTTTTGTTTCTTTTCTTTTTGTGGTTCTAATCTTCTAGAGTCGTCAGTAACGAAAATTGCAACTTTGCCCAAATCTGTAATGTTTTCTCGTTCACATTCATGTTCAGTATTTACCAACAATTATTTTCAAACTTATGGTCGTTACTGTCTTCCAAGAAGAGCACTCACCATGCAGTGTATTCTGTATGAGTATCTTGGACATCATGAGTTTTAAACTAATGATCATCACATGCAGCAGCGACAATTCATTGACCATTTTAAGGGCCAAGCTCTCGTTGGAGAAGAGTTGTACACTCATATGGACGACACGATTGCTGAGCGTGTCGGGATCACGGGACATTTCCAGCACGGATGGAATGCGACTATAGTGCATCACGAATGTGCGTGTCAAGTGTTCCTGTAAATGAAAACAATTACGATTAGAAAAGGGGAAACAAACAATTATAAGTATGTAGTACTATTTCAAACTAACCTTGTAGTCCTGATCGGGCAACATGTTGAGCAGGAAGCATACCAACGTTTGTGGAAACTCAAATTTGAATGTCCAGAAGATGAATTCCTCGAGGAGTGTGGTATGCACCAGTTTGTTGCCCAACGCTGGCAAATCACGATACTCATCCGGCGGTTCAGGATTTGGGAAACGATTGACAGCATCTTCGTATTTCTCGCGATTTGCCTTTAAAAATCGGCCATTGCGCGTATCCTGGCAGGGTGTTTCCATAAAATACGAATAGACATCGGCATTGATCAATGTCCTCGTCATCACCTTACGCATGATTTCGCCCATGTTATTCAAATCGATCAGCATGTTGGCAAATGCCTCGCATGAATACGAGGTCACGGCATGTGCCTGCAATGAGGCATCGCTGTGCTCCCGAAAATGCTGCAGCAAACGGAATAACAATTTTGGCATTATCGCCTCAGCGACTGCCAACAGATTGTTGGGCACGGGATCACGATTGACTCCATTATTGATGCCATGATCACTGCAAAAGCCCTCGGCCTTCATCACCGATGTATCACCGCAGTCGCAGGCACCGCCCGCCTGGGACAAGAACATGTTAAAGTCATGGTTTTCGTGGTTACCCTTCTTGAAGCAATCGCGACATATTGACATGCAAGGGGAAATACCGCAAGTGCGACATCGATATGCAACCACATGTGGCACCCAGACCAAACCGCATTTCGCATGGTTATCATAGCTGCGAACTGTAAAACGAATACAAACAAACAAAATCAGTTGAATTAATTAAACGTTCATTAAACATAAACAATCATTAATGTTTATAGGAAATTACATAATTAATCGATACATTTCTATTAAGATTATTTAACGGAACCCAATCTAATGATTTATTTCAAAAAGGAAATGCAATTTGCAACGTATTTAATCGATTTGAAACAGTTAATAACGTGTAATCGACATGTTTGGTATTTATTACAAGCAATAAAAATACCCAAGTTTAGTATTTATCAAGGAGTAGCATGTATTTGCAACAGCTTGGTCGTGATCAGCATACCAGGCACAGCCTCAGCAGCGTAATAGAAAGAAAAAAAAATTCTTGGAAAATTCATTTATTGCTCTGTTTGATATGGAGGGTTCGGTCTTTTTATTGATTTGATTACATTCCAAAAATAAATATGATGCACTCATTGACTGCTGACATACATATACATATGTAGATGTGTACATAGTATGTATGCTTGTATTTAATGTTTGCCGTTCTGGTTGCGTGACTTTGTCTTTGACTTTTAGCCCCCCCTCAATGGCTAAAAGGTCAACTGAATGCGGAAGGAAATCAATCGAAAGCAGGCAAAATCAAATAGCAATAAAAACAGCAACAAGCAAACGGTAAAATTGATTGACAATGGCGATCGACAAGTTGCCATGCAGTTTTGCATGTGCGGCTCTCTCCTCCCACTCACCCCCCACCACCCAATGACGTTGACGCAGAACTTTTGACAAAATTCGATTAAATCGCCATTTGAAGAATTTTTAACGAATTGAATGACCAGCAAAATCAAATGTACAATTTATGTGAAAACTTTTGTCAACAACAACAATAACGGTCAACAAGCAATTGCAAGGCCCCTAAAAAAGTAGAACAAAACGAGTGAGCGAGCAACTGAATGCAGATTGCACAGTGGTGCAAAGTCATTATTTATAATACAAACTCTGTGGCGACATTTTTATGTATGTTTATGCTGTCGAAACATCGATTTTCGCTTAAGCGATTTTCAAAACGTTAAGTCGACCTCTATTTTGTTTAGTAAAAAATCGGCATCTTTGCACATCCTTACCGAACAATTGAAGCACGAAGAGTCTAGTTTTAGTTGCATTTGAAAGTTGTATAATATTTCAAAATATGCAATATCATATTCAGAATAAATATTAGCGGTAATGAAACCAAAAAATTGCATAAGAATAATATCCTTAAGAAACCCCAAATATTAAAAATCATATGCTACTTTTTGCAACATTTGAAAATACATATGAAAAATCGATAGTTCGATGGTAAATTTCCCGATGATTCTATCATTTGATTTTTCTATGGCCGATTTTCAGTTTGGATATACATCACTAGTGGCAACACTGTGCATAAAACATGGCGTGTCAACAATTGTCAAATCAACAACAATGACGGTCAATAAACTTCTACTCCCAGTGTACCGCCGGGCGAGTGTATGTATTTGTGTGTGAGTGTGTTTATGTATGTTTCCATGGTGCTAGCACGTAGCATTTTCAGTTGTAATTTTGCAATTGTTTGAAATGATTTTCTTTTTACACACTCATATGTACATACATAAATATCTATGCAGTTACTTCTTGGTAAATTACACAAATTTAAAAAGAGATGAATTCGCTCTTGCTCTGTCTCTGTCACACTCATACGATGCCAAGTGACAAGGGTGACCAGTGGCATCAAAAATAAAAAGGAAAATTTTCACACGCATATATACACACACACACATGCACACGCAGCTGCATGTGCGTGTGCGTGTATTTGGACGGATGCTGCGGAAGCATTACGCAAGGCAAAGTGAATAAACAGCTGACAAGCACAAGGTGCAACAGCTAGCCATGTGCTTGTATGTGTGTGTGTGTGGTTGACAAGTGGGACAGCGAAGGGAATGGTGTGTGTGTGTGAGGGGGGGGGGTGTTAGGGGTTTGCCCGCGACGCACAATGCCTGGCACAGCCAAACGCAGGCATTGTAAATAGATAATATAGCCAGATTAAATTTGTGCTAAACGGACTAAAAGTTGACGAATGGGCTTGAGATTATTATGAGTCTGTGTGCATTTGATTAAGACTGAGTGTATGTGTGTGTGTGTGTATTTGATGTTGTTATTGGTTGTTACCATGGCGTTGCACTGTCACGCTGCCTTGCACCTTGCTTTTTTACTTCTGTTTAACTTGCGTGTGCCATACCGTGCCCTACAACCATTTTATACAAGAAACAACAACACTCAGCAACAGCTTCACAGATATTTACACACCAATACACACATACACACAGAGCAAATTTCAGGGGCAACGACTTGGGCGATCAGCTGGTTAAGTCATCAGTGGCCGATAGAAATATCGCCTCGCTTCAAACATATATCGATAAACTCATAATAATTCATTAAAATGAACTACATTGTTATTACGCTCTCTCTTTCGCACTCTCTATGTGTACCTTCAACACTACCCTCTCTGTTTTTGCATCTCTGTCTAACTTACCAATATTAACAAATTCCTTTGGAGTACGACCCCCAGCAATTAACCAGCGTATCCATTCGATATTGTCAGGATTATCAATGGGTGTGCCGGGATTGAAAAGCGTATCCATAATTGAATCCAAATCAGGGGTTGGCCTGCCACTGCAGCATTCCTGATTGATGAGGGCGGCCACCTCCTTGCGACTGCGTAAGATAAACGATGAGGTGCCAAAAAAGAAGCTAGGCCTTGCCCCAGCTCCCCCTGAATTCCCGCCGCCACTGGCATCATTGGTTTCCGTTTCCGTTTCCTCAGTATTTGCCTGACTGCTGTTGTTACTACTGCGTGGTGTTGTTTGTGAATCCCAGTCATGAAATGGCGAATTACCGGCACCGCCAGCACTTGATCTTTCTCCTGTTCCACCGACAGTAGTGCGTGGTGCACCACCTCCACTGTTGCTACTATTGTTGCCAGCGATTACACTTCTGTTGACCCCATTTCCAGGCTGAAACTGTAGCTCCTGTAGATCCACATCCGAGGAATCGTTATCGTCATCGTTGTTGTGATCCCGCTCTGTACGCGGTTGTCGTCTGCTGTTATCCTGCTGCTGCTGCTGCGTATCATCACCGTCATCGTCATCGAAACTTATATCAGCATTAGATATGTTGTCATCTTCATCCATGCTGATGGAATTGTGTTGTGTGTGTTATTGATATCGGTGACGTCGCTGCTGCGAGCGCGAGTCGGTGCCTCGCCTTTGCCTATCGCCTATCGCTATCGCTATCTATGCCGTGTGATGATATTCTTCTTTGGGGCTAGGAGAGGACAACAACTGCAAATGCCGTTTGTTGCTTCTGTTTCGGTTTCGGCTTATGTTTCTGCTTCGCTTTGCTTTGCTTTGCACGTCTCTCAGCTTGAGTTAAGATTGCCTTTTAGCGTCTTGTTCGTCAAACAAGTTTTCTTTTTTGGTTCTTCTTCTTGTTATGCTGCTGCCGCTGCCGCTGTTGTTGTTGTTACTGCTGCTGGTGCCTCGTTTCACACTGCGGTATTTTTTGTTTGGCGTTAGCTTTGCTTTTTAAATTTCGCCAAATATGTTATTTTTTTATATTTTGGTTATTTTTGTACAATTTTCAAAATTTTTACACGGACACGAAAATACAAACAAAACACACGGAAAATTTGACAACACCAAAACACTTGACTCACTATTTAGCTCAGCTTTTTAGCTTTTTTTTTAGCCGCTTCTCACATCTCGCACCTTCTTGACGTTGCTTGCCCGACCTACTATTATTTATTATCTATGAACATCCACAGGGGGAACACGAATACATTGTACACATATGTTTATATATTTATATATATTTTAAACAAATCTCGAACAGTAGTCACTTAACAAATTGCACGATGTTTTATCGAGTTTGCAAATTTCTTATTCACACACATGCTTACTACACACACACGCACGCACGCAGGCTGGCAGGCACACACACACAAATATATATAACCAAATATATTATTCGTGCAATGAACTTGCCAATTACAATATCAGTTCCTTTTTAGCTCGTGCTTTACATCTCGTTTGTATTAATAATCGACAGATTGCTTTTCGTTCCACAAACTATATCTATAATTTCGACGGATTTAGCTTGCTCGCTCTTGTGTGTGGAAATTACAGTCTCTCTGTATATGTGAATTTTATCTCTGCAATGCTATGTGGTTCTTGTAGGGTTGTTGAAAAAATATTGATATATCGATAAATATTTTTGGCGATGTTACTTTGTATGCACGATAAGAGTACTAATTATTCGATAGGCAGTGTGGCATTTAGATATCGATAGTCAAACAGCTGTTTATATTGGTAATGGTTTTACAAGGCCTTGTTTAATAACTTGCAGCTTAGCATGCTTGACAACTTTGTAATTGAAGTAAATTACAGTAGCCTTGGACAAAATTCGTCCTTCAAAATATACAAACACATACAGTACCTACAGTCGATATATCGAACGCGTCTATCGAAACTTGCCACCATCGGAGTCATCGGTCCCCCCCTCGATTACTAACTTAATTTGGCGGCACTCTTGTTTAAATCATTTATTACTACATTATCAGATGTATTTTAAATATATTTAAGAATTAGCTCATCATCATTCTTCGTTCATACATCGTCTCATATTGTGTTTACTGCATGCATAACACAAAACAAGTTTATAGACGGCGACCACGACGACCGCCCTTCCTGCGGGTAGAATCGGATGGGATGGGAGTAACATCCTCGATACGTCCAATTTTCATCGATGAACGAGCCAAAGCGCGCAGCGCCGACTGGGCGCCGGGTCCAGGTGTCTTGGTCTTGTTGCCACCGGTTGCACGCAATTTAATGTGCAGGGCAGTGATGCCAAGAGTTTTACACTTCTCAGCAACATCCTAAAATGCAAAAAAAAATATTTCAATTTAAATCACTGGTCATTAGAGTTATGCACTTTTGTTACCTGGGCAGCCAACATCGCGGCATAAGGGGAGGCCTCATCACGATCAGCCTTCACCTTCATGCCTCCGGTTACGCGGGCGATTGTTTCACGTCCTGATAAATCGGTAACATGCACAAACGTGTCGTTGAAACTGGCATAGATGTGGGCAACGCCAAAGACGTTCTCGCCATCGCGAACCTGAGGACCCAGTTGGACCTGGACTTCCTCCTTTTGAACTTTAGCCTTTCTGGGGGCCATTTTCTAGTTTCAGCAACTGTTTGGGGGAAGAGTCAAGAATTAAACTAAGGTTTAGTTTCATTCATGCCGAAAAACAAAACAACTTTTACGCGCACAAAAACAAAAATAACAAAAAAATAATTCATCAACATCCGCGCTGTTTGTGCACATCTTCATTATTTAATTGATTTTGTTGATTGTCAGTTGTGTGTAGCACTTGTTTTATGTTTGCGTTTACAACGAAATGTTTTTTAATGATATTATTTTATGCAAAATTGCAAGAGAGAATCGCGAAACGAACCAATTGTGTGAACCGGATATCGGAAAAAGAAAGCAACACTTTAGGGATGCAACGAACCATCGATAAGTTTAACTGCTATCGATATTTCATATGCGATACATAGTCGATAAATTCATGCTTTTATCGTCGACCACTTGTTAAATACGCCCGCCAATACCCAGCGTTTCTTGGTACCTTTTGAATACAGACACCAGACGCTTTGATAAATGCTTCTATATAAAATATGGCACAAACAGCGTATTAAACCCAGTGGTCGACACGAAAACTACAACTAACTATAAAATAAAGAATACAAAAATTCGTGTTGGGTTGAAAATCGACAAATTTCCACGAAAGCTACGTGTGCACTTCATGGCGCCGCTTGGCAAGACAATCTTCTTTAATAAGCATTTGGCTATTGTACATTAGTATGTTAATTATTTAAAAAACGAGGAGATTACAGGTCAAATCCGCAATCGTGTTATAGTTTTTGATGTAAAGAACTACCTTCTCCTTGGTTATGTCGTCCATCAGAAGCTTGTGTCCAAATCAGTTGCATGCCGGCATTTCAATTCTCAGGAAATATCTGGTAAACTTTAAAGGCTTAAGGCCTTGGTTATAAGTTTTGGCTATAACTTTACTATACATAATAATAAATAATAAAAAAAAACAACATAAATTCTTGTTGGGTTATAGATCGACACATATTCACGAAAGCTAAGTGTGCATTTCATGACGCCGCTTAGCAAGACAATCCTTCTTTAATAGTAAATTCAGTTATTTCCAGGAAATGCCATGCATTTGGCTACTGTACATTAGTATGTTAATTATTCCATTTAAGAGCAGCTGACAGGTCAAATCCGCAATCATGTAGATAGGTTTTGATGTAAAGAGTTACCTTCTGCTTGGTTAAACCGTCCATCAGAAGCTTGAGTCCAAATAAGTTGCATGTTCTCATTTCAATTCTCAGGTAATTTCTGGTAATCTGTAAATTGTTGCACTTTCCTTATTAACTTTGTTGTTGTTAATCCAAATTTTTGACTTACCGTTTCTACATAGCGTTCGCACTCATCGTCGCCTATGACAAAGTATTCACGATAAAATTCTAATATTTTTTGGTGAACTTCGCCAGTTTATATTTGAATGTAACGCGATTCGCCCTAGTAATGTTACTCTTTAAAACCATTTTAAATCTGATCAAATATATCACAGCGTCGCGACGCAGCCGTCTTCATGTACAAATGTAGAAAAAATAAAGTTATATGATGACAGTGTTGTCATATGTCAAAGGACGCCATTAACCGTTATAAGCCCTGCCATACTTTACAATTAAACGAACTGCCAGAATGTAATAGATCATTAATTTTAATAGATTGGTAGCTCTTTTGTTGATAAAATCCATAGATTGAAAGTTTTAAACCCAATATTTGTTGCACTCGTAAATACATATTTCTATTAACAGCCCCGATAAGTTCAACTTTTGAAAGTTTCCTTTGAAAAGCAGTGTTGTTAAATGCAACAATCATTTCAAATACCCAACTGCCCCAGAGTTCGCTCGAAGCATGTGTTTCATGGAAAAGAGGGAGATAGCAAGTGTGCGTCTATTTTATTTATGTATGTTTTTATTTGATTCAATTTTAACAAAAACATATAATTTTTTATTTTATAAATGGTAAATTATGATAATTACACGACAAAACAGTGAGGATGTTGTAATTGTTAATCACGTTTGAAACAAGCATACAAAAAATTATTAGGATTGTGGAGCGAATTGTACAAGAGCTTTAATCCGACGCGTTAAAGATGCATTAAAGTTTTTGCACTTCATTGAATACTCTTCACTGGCGCTGATCAATTGTGCGCAGAATGTTTCGTTGAATGTCGATATGAGCATTTGCTTTAGCTCCGTAATCTCATCCTGTGAGGCGTTCAGTACGGACATATTACCAGGTTCTGTCATGCCAAGAGAAGGACAATTATGAAGTTAGTTCTGAATATAACAATCGTTTTTGAATTTGAAAAGACAACATACCTAGGGAAGATTCGTTAATGGAATTACGATTCTCCTGGGAATAGATGACAGCATTACGAAAATAGAAATCCAAATGTATCCAAAGCAAATATAAATTCTGTTCAGCTATGAAAACGGACAGCATGAGTTCGCTGCTTTTCTCATTATGCTGCTGGCTCAATTCCAAGTAATTTTGTTTGCCTGCGTAAAAAAATAATGCATGAAATTAACTAAAAAATAGGTAATTGTAATTGTTAAGACCTACCGATGGGTCCAAATGTTATATTGGGCAGTGAGGCGCGTTCCTGCAGAAGATTGTCGGCAATTGATTTTTGGGACCAATAATAGGCAATCGAGCCCTTCAATTGATTCAATATGGTCTGCATGACAACTGTCAGTTTCTTGCCATCTTTGCTGCCACAACTGTCAAGGATTAAGTTTTATAGTTAATATACATGTATTAGAATTGGTATAGAAATCATACTTACAGTGGTGTCACATCGCTCACCATGGTTGTTAGCAAATATTTGGAGCAGATGCTGCCTTTGACACTGCTGCTAACTGCATTGCGACAATAGATTGATAAATTGGATGCAATATCCAAAAAGTAGCCAACATGTTCATTCTCTTCATCCTCGGTTAACGTTGGCAAATTGAGATGTGAATGCTCCTGATTTAGCATGCGTCGAATGGTTGCCTCACTAACCGTAAAACGTCCAAAGACCACAATCATCAATTGTTGCAAACGACTCAAACGATTGCTCATATCGAGATCAGTATTGTGCAACAAATCATTCTGAAGTGCAACCACATCATTGGTTGTGGTGCGTGCGAATAAATTTGTGATGGCCGCCAATTGTTCCAGATGGCCCAAATTCATAAATGGCGTTGCCGCACGCAAAATACTCTCAATCATATCAATGTGGGCAATCATGAAATTCAGGACCTGCAACGCAGCCGAATTATTGTGTGACCCAAGTGAATCAATAAGGCTATCGCAAAGTGATAATGCCGGCAATAGAATGGAACGGAAACGATCATCGATGTCGGGCAGAAAATCATTGGATTCATCAGGTCCCAATTCGCTAGCCTTCAGATCGGGTTGCATATCATAGATTCTCATATTGGACAATACACCCAATGCCTTGGCATTAAGCACAAGACTGGCACCCACATAACTCTGTGACATTTGGCAAAGGAATGCCATGTAGGATTCGTAAACGAAAAGCGGACGCAGACTATTTGGCTCTGGCTTCAATACATCAAGCAGCTGATCATCCAATTTGGCTAGACTTTCCAATATCAAATTGAGATATCCACGCTTTGTCACAATATCATTGAGTGTACTAATCGCCCGCAATTCGGAGATAATGTTCAGACAACACAATGCCAACATGCTGCACACATCGTGTCCGGTGATTGCATCTTGACAAATTCGATCAATCAATTTCTCTCCAATTGCGCTAATTATCTCTGCTGCCATTTCCTTTTGATGCGTCTCATCAAGATACTGCTGGTTACCATAATTCTTGTAGCTCTCCGAGCGTGCGAAAAACCTGTAATCATTTCAATGGGACAACAAGTTAAGAAATACAGTTTACTGTTTACTGTATTTCATGAAAAACTTACGTTTCGTTGTATTCGATTTGCTCCTCGCTTCGCAGACGCTTCACAATACGCAAACAATTTAGAAGGGCTGCATAAAGATTAATGCTCATCTTCTGGGACTTGACCTCGCTGTTCATGATCCAATCGATCAGACGCTTTAAGATAAATCTCAAATTGCTGCTGTTGCATTCACTGATATTAATGTTGCCAATGCTTATTTGGGAATTATTCATTATTTGTCCCGATTCTGTGCCATTTGGCATATCGCTGAGACAGACAATACTGGCGTGATCATCGAGTGAGCGTTGATCCTCCAGCTCATAGTAGCAACAACGAAGATTGACCAATAGATTAAGTACTGTCTCCGTTACTTGTATGGAAATTTTAATCAACGGCTGTGTGGGCTCCACCTTAATCATGATCTTCTCAATGACATCAATCATATGTTGTTTTCGTACAGTAGCCGGCAACAATGTGTTTGGCATAATGCTAAACAGAATCTGGACGAGACGACTCCATGCAGTCATAAAACTATATGTGGCATAACGTTGCATACGCACACAATTTAATTGAATGGCATGTTGCAGCAATATTGTGATCTCATCAATAATTGCCTTGCGTTGACCACTGGCAATTGTGCTCTGCACATGACGCAGTTCATCATGCAGAATATCATGTAATTTATGAACATTTATCATCCCTGCACGTCCCCGAATTGTTTTCGCCTCACAATCCACCAACAATTTGGTTATAAGCGGCTCATCAAAGAACTCCAATGGTGGTTGGGTCAACGTTTGTGTCTCCAAATTTAAACAATCCAACAAACGATTCACATGCAATCCCAGCGATGTCTTTTGCATCATTATACGTCCGGGATGTATGTCCACACCATAATAGTTGCCCGTCGGTGGCGTCAACAGATTGTTCCCCATTTCCTGTGGCATACATTGTCCATTACGCTGTGATTCCGAATTGCTGGCCAACAAAATATCGCACAAGAGATGATAGCGTGTCGTCTGTCCATGTGTTGCCGCCAGCTTAATCTCAATGGCGACACAATTCATTAAGTGACTCATGGCATTCAGCACATGACCCTCGTTATGTTGACGGAATGGCATTGCGCTCAAATGACGTACCAGGAAATCATTACAAGTCAAACGGAAATAACGTAAAATTGCCTCCGATGTGCGGCGATTGGCGCAGAGTCCATGGAACAGATGATAAATCCGCTCAACAATGTGTGCCGTGTGCTCGCAATATTCATCCGACTGGCGTTGTTTCTAAAAGACAGAGGAGAGGAACGGTCAGCCATCTAGCTCCAACAATTTGGTCTCTACTTTAATTGCCGTCACCACTCATTGTCAGCAGTAAGAGTTATTATACATATAAGGAAGTATATATATATAGATAAACAGTTATTACTCACCTCCAGATGACGTTCCAGCAGCAGGACAAGTGAATTCATGCAGGAGCAGTGAACATCCAGGCCAATTTGTTGCTTCTCATTGGCCATAAAATCACGTACGACATCAATGCCCAGCAGAAAGTAAACAAAATTTGGCAACTGTTGGCTAAGATTCAGTTCAAAGAGATGAACAATTGCCTCCTTGATTTGCAGCTCAATGCGCTGTGGTTTACGATGCTCGAGTGCATCGAAATCCACTTGCGATTCCGACTCATTCAAATTGACATCGATGGCAAAACCAAATTGATCATGTGCAAAATTATCATAGAGACCATCATCCTGTTGTGATGGACGGCGCACCTCCATTTCAAGACACTCGACAAATCGTTGACGTATCTCCATTTTCTCTGTGCTGCCGTGTGCATACATATTCAGGATTTGTGTAATCACATCTGGAAGCATTGTGACAGCTCGCAGTATCTTAATGGCAGCGAGAGTGTGACGAGGTAACCAATTGTTGTATGTGACAAATTTGATGATATTGATGACATAATCGGGACAACGAGTCCTCGGATTCAAATCAAGTAACATGCGATTGAGGCCCGGCAACAATATCGAACAATTGGCAGTGGCATGGGCCTCAAAGAAGGCATTCTGTTTGGCCAATGCCACCTCGAGCAGTAGGAGAGCATAGAGAGCGCATTCCTCGAGCAATTCTTTGCCATTGAATTGATTATAATCATCAAGACGTTCACGTGCCTCTTCAATGATGCGCAGCAGCAGACGCAACATATCCGATTTGACCTGCAGATACAACATAATGTGATAGCCAGGATATGGATTCTCATCGCGCTGTTCCAGAAAATCTGATGCCTTTGGACGATAACTGGCCAACAAATAATACAATAGCTTTAAACACATTGCGCCAACTTCCCATTTCTCGGCTTGATCTTTGTATCCACGATTATAAAACTTGAGCATTATGGTATCGATGACAAAATGCAAATATGGATCAAAGCCTGGCTTGCGTGGACCAGACCCAAGACTACGTGGCATATGTGTTGTCATTAGCGTATATAAAAGTTGTAGTATGCCACGACTCAACTTGTATGTCTCCAGACGACTCTCGTTCTGATCAATTTCCTCTGCCAAACTAAATTCTGGATATGCTTTGGACATTGCCGGTATTGTTGGAATTATCTGTGATTCCTCCAAATGGAACCAAATGGTGCGTGCCGTTTCCTTTGATTTGCTAAGTGCAGCCAATGTAAAAAGTATCTCACCCTTGAGCATAACGGGTGTCGAGCATGAAACAAGTCCGAGCAACACTTGCGGTGTCTGCCAATTTGCCTGCTCACAGATCATAATACGAGAGATCTCATCATTATCGGCAACAGCCTGCATTATTCCCATCACTGCAGCCATATGCTCTGTTTCCCTTGGCGTCATATTCCTGGGCATCGGTCTACTGCGATATATCGAATCGCCAGCACTATAGAGGCTCGTATCAAAGTCCGTGCGCATATTGCTATTAAGAAAGATGGAACATAAAATATATAAATTAAAGATATCTTAAATATATTTGACTTTAGAGAAATTTTACTGATGTACTCACTTGAAGTAATTGTTGAGGGCATTGAAGAAATGATCCCAGCTGACAGCATATGATGTCGATAAGTTCTGCGAGTTCTTTAATAGATTAAAAGCACAACGTGCCGCAAATTCGGTGCGCGTTAAGCCGGCAATCATTTTCAGATACGATTTGAACAGCGTCTGTGGCAACAGTTCGCTGGCCAAACGTATAAACTTGAATAGAGAAATGGCGCGTGAAGTGTTCTGGACATGATTTGTGTATCCACTAATGTTTGATATGTCCGTTGGTCCCCAATAATCGTTGCACAAAGTGATGGTGGCACGTTTATCGCCATATAACTTGGCCACACACAGCATTAATAGCTCAAAATTGACATCCAAATTCGGTGGCGGCTCCAGACCTTCATTTTGGAAACTAGACAAAGTGCGAGCCGTTTCATCGGCACGTCCACGTAGCTCCGAAACCTTGGCATGCATAAAGTCTATGAAATCCGTAATGAGCAGATGCAAGCGACGATAAATGAACTCGGTGCTGTAAATGTTAAAACGTCAGTTAAGAAATAAACAAAGTCTTGCTTTCCATTCACCTGTAGACCACATTCTTCTCCAGCAACTGACGATAGAAGAATGAAAAGACATTTGCGGCCAGTGCCTCATCAATCAGTTGTTCATCCCGATTGATAATAGCACCAGCATTCGCTTGAAGTTCACTAGACGCTTGTCTAAGGCTGGCCAATGTCAATCCGAAACTATACTTGATAATCGCATCCAATTGTGGCGTTTGCCAACCACTTTGTGCATAGATGGCATCATAAAAACACTTGGCATAATCGCGTTCACATAAGATGGGCAATCGAGCTGTATGCGGACTGTCGCAATCGGCAATGAGAAGCACAGAAGTATCATAGCCGTACATCAGGGCCATCAGTAATATTAAAGTAACATCATCCAGATTTCCATTGGCATGAGTTGGTTTCACATTTGCCAAATATTGGAGAAAACGTATGGCCATGTTTTTGGACAAACCCCTCTGTGCAGACCAATTGAACACAGCCATGGCCAAGGCCTTGCGTATGTCCTCATAGAGGGCCAGCACCTGATTCTGATGCTTCTTTGAGCCAAAAGCCCGATTCTTTGTCAATAGCTGAATCTGTAAGTATAAAATGGATATTTAGAAACACATCTACAACTTTTTAAAGTCTTGTCTACGCACTTCTTTTTCTACATCCATATCACCGATTAACTCTAGCAGACGTCCAAGTATGTTCGAATCCTCGACCAGATTTTGAGAATAGTTGTTAATCAGCGCCGTTATCTCTCTGGGTAGTTCGGTGCTCCAAGAAACGCCGCTCACCGCCTGGAACATATCCCGGAGCGTACACGCCATTGCCTTGCGACCATCATAGTAAAGCAATATGGCGACCAGACCACGCGGAAGGCCGGGATGATGGATCTGTTGACGCTGTGCTGTGCAGAGCAGTTCCAGGGCAAATATCTCATCCATATCAAACATGTCGGATATTATGATGGCTTCATCGATCAGTTCCTGTGACAATTCCACTTTACGAGCCTGACCCGATAGCATTATACCCTCGACCAACGCATTGCGCAGGTGTGCACGATTCTTCTCGCTCTTTGGCTGTGGATGCGGGGAAACAAGCAGGAGAGCGGAAGTAGAGGTTATGTTCTGGTATTGTTGCATTTTGAATGTACTTACCGGATTGCGCAGAAAATTTGTAAAATTCTGTTTGTACTTTTTGAGGCACAACTCCAAATCGGAAACGACATCATTGGAATTTGTAATGGTCAATTGAAATATATTATACAAACGTTTGTACGGCGTCCACATGTCCTCGGTCACGCCTGGCAATTAAACCAAATAAAATAATGTTCTAACTGCAGCACAACAAATAGTTAGTTCTTAACGTACCTTCCATTTTGTTGGACTTTATTTATCACGACAATTGATTATTAATACACTTAAAACGCGCCAAATTTTTTCAGTTCGCAAGCCTACTGTTGCCTTTGCCGCCGGCTTGCTAAACTTACAATTAGTGATGTGAAAAACATAGATTTTTGCAATTTTAGCTCGATATCAACATCGCTTGCGTTTGCATGACTAACTGCAATATCGATACTCGATAGGGACTAAGATGACGATAGTGTGTAGTGTGCCAAAGTGCACCGCACAGCTGATTGTGTCATCACTAAACATGGTGTAAACAACAAAATAAATACATATATACAAATACATACATATATTATTGTTTGCCATTGTTGTTGTTGTTATTACACAAAACAAAAACGAAAGGATGGCAAAATTAAGTGACACAAAAATCCCAATCACAGACTTTTTGGAATCCTACAGACGACAGCCGTGTCTATACAATTCAATGCTGGACACCTACAAAAATCGTGTGGCGCGCGAGGAAGCCTACGAGGCTATTATAAGGTCACTCAAAATCCCGCATCTGACTGTTCTCGATATCAAATTGAAGATCAAAAGTGTGCGCACTGTTTACACCAAAGAATTGCGGATCCTGATGCGGGAAAAGGAATTGGGCAGATGCTATGAGCCAAAACTATTTTGGTTCAAACGCGCCGATTCATTTCTACGCTCTGTATCCTTATCCCATTGCAAACGCGTAAGTAATCATTGATATCCTATCATGGCTGGCTTGTATATTTGTAACACATGTACTTATTTCAATAGCTCAAGAATAAGCATGTCGATGTTGATAACAGCAGCGTTGCGATCAAAAAGGAAGCAACACAGAAAATATTGCTAACTGCATCATCAGCTGGATTGATTGAGGATGCACTGCAGGAGGAGGAGGAGGAGGTGGAGGAGGATGCCTCCGAACATGGTGAACGCTTAGATGAATCTTATGTGAATGAATTAAATGAACATGGATGTAAACCGCATGCCACAACTGTTACCACAGCCACAAACACAAATATACCACCAAATGCAAGTAGTCAGACAATTGATGATGCTCGCAACATTGTGACAGCAGCATTGACACGAGCGCCCAATAAAACTGAGCTCATTATTGATGATTCCTCAATCTGCATTATGGAACAGCAGCAGCAGCAGCAGCAACAACAACAACAACAACAGCAGCAGCTACAACAGCAGCGTAAATTAAAGTATATGCCATATGTCCATCAGTTGCAATCCCAACAACAACAACAACAGCGTCTATCGACCCCGTTTACATCGCCATCTCCATCACAACAACTCGAACTATCAACATCCTCAAATGCTGGTCTTTGTTTTAACGGGACCTTTGGTAATAACGATGATGATTTGGTGGTTTTTGGCCAAAGCATTGCCTCACAGTTACGCTCAATTCCCGATCCATATTCTCGATCCGTAGCCAAGCTTCGCATACAGCAGGTTCTGTTTGAGGCCGAGACGGGTCAAAGTAGTGAAGCAGTTAGTCCACATTTGCATAACTTTTAACCCAAACAATATAGGGCCTAAACTGTGGTCTCAGTCGTGCTGGAATTATTAACAAGGAGACATATTCCCTCTACCTCGCATCTTAACAATTAACAAAATAAAAACGCAAGACCGATGCTGTGGTGAATATGTACATCACCTTGTTAATAAATACTTATACATAATTGTAAATAAATATTTATTTGAAAGTATTTAAGATTTATCCTATAATGTGTGTAAATGTTTTATATGTATATGTTTAAGCTTAATACAGTTCCATCAATGTTAATATCCTCATTTTTTATTCCTTTCGCAGTAAAGGGCAAAAAGAAGACTTGGCTTTATTAATTATATTTACTGTGTAACCGTTCTCAATAACTAAGGGACAGACTAGAAGCATTTTTAAAAAGTCAACAGCTATTTGCAAAAATAAGTCAGCACTGTCTATCGGTTGTATATCGATGTTTGCAAATTCAATACACAGAGTTCAAATGAATAAATTTCAATTATATTGTTTAAAAGTGCAAGTTGGGTGTTGGAAAACTAAAGGGACTACGGAAAGAAGAAAGCTATTAAAGTACGTTTAACTGCCTTAGCTAGCAATAATGTGTTTTTTTTAATAAATATTTAAAAGCGTCAGGACCGTTTAAAACATTGGGTCACTTGTACTCACTTCATCGGTCACTGTTACTGTTATATTAACAGTTTTCTGTTAAGTAACTGTCAAATTTAACGCCTCTTTTACGTCTCCGTTACCGTCGCAAACGTCTTGTTTTTTAAATAATTTAAATGGTTTATTAAAAAAAGATCTAATAATAAAAAAACTAAATTAATTGTAAGTTAAATAAATTCGAGGAGATTCTTTTAATAAAATTTACACGGTGGTGGATCCGTTTGCTTGCGCCGCCAGGTGTCATATGGTTTACATTTGGAACTAAATTTTTATTGAAGTCTGGCAATGAACACTCATTGGCTCCGACTTTTTTTTGGGATTTTTTGGGAGCTAATTTAAACTAACATTAAAAAGCAAAATAAATTATATGCTATTTTCTATAAAACACTTGGAAATAGTCCCTCTTTTCTGCCTTAATTAGCGCCGATTTTGTGGATTTCTATGCCTTTTCTCGCCGCTCTCTCTTTTGTTAGTGTTGGCAATGATTGACAGTTGAAAAAAGGCCAGATTTTGTAGTGTACAAATCTATTTTGTCTTTTTAAAACAGGACAGATTTGTCTGGAAAAAGGCTGAATTGGGCAGCATTGTTTTTTTTTCGCCGCATTGCTTTTTCATTGGCCGACGGCGCGTCGTCTATTGTCAAATATACTTATTTTTTACTTGGATTGGAATTTAAGGTGCTTTACACGACAGTGTTGTTTCTAAAGTATAAGTGTGTGAGTGCGTGCGGAGAGAATTTTACTGAAACTGAAATTACAAATTGTCAAACCAAATAAGAACGTTTTTGATCTAAAATAAGATAGCACTAATAGCAGCAATATGCTGCAATTTAGTGTAAATGTAAGTAAAGTTTATATATTTTTATGTAAATGCACGCACACATGCACACGCTGCATTGTGTGGTCTGCTGTGGCAATCTCTTTTTTTCTTCTCTTTTTGTTGCTTTTTTTTTTTGCGACTGCATGATTATTTTGATATTGCTACGGTACCTTTGAGTTTTTCGCACTTTATGTGTGTGCGTGTGTGTGAATTTGTTTGAGAGTGTATGGGTGTCGCAGAAAATAAGAGAAGCGACATTAATTGTATTAAAAATGAAAGATTTATTAAAGTATGCAAAATGTTTGTAAAGTGTATGCACATCATATTTATATATGTATACGCATACATACATACCTATGCTAAAGTGTCAGTGTTGCCGTTGCCCAAAATGCATCAAACTCTTTTTTTTATATGCAGTGACTTTCGTGAAATACACACATACGTACGTACATTTGTTGCTACTTTTTTTCCGGCGAATTCGTTTTTCTGTTGTGGTTGCAGCTGCCGCGACTGCGGCGAAGATGACACCTTAGACTCGTTGTTGTTGTTTATTCTTGAGAAGCGTTCATTTATAGAAAAATAAACAAGTTGCGGTTTACATAGTTACAACATAATATAATGCACTCCTTTGCAACCTTGCATATGTACGTCTGTCTGACTGACGCTCATTTCATAGTAGAGGTATTCCCGCAAAGAACGGACATCAATTAATTTGCAACCAGCTGTTGATAATATTGCAGGACTTTAAAAACCGTTAATCTTATTTCTAAATTCCTAAAACATAATGCAAGAATCAAATAATGTAAGTCAAAAACCAAGCAAATGCAATTACACATAAAATTGACAAACTTTGGCATTTCGGTTGGTGTATGTGTGTGTGTGTGTGAGTAGAACAGCTGATGTTTATCGATAACAATTCACAAATTTCTTTCAATTGTCATTTTACCGAGAGCACAGGCGTTCTAAGAATTGGTATTTATCTTGTCTGGTAATATTTTATATTATTATCAATCATCTACAACTTGATTACTTTGTTTTTATCTGGTGCAGACAGTGCGCGCGCGCTATAATGTTCTTTTATTTTTTGTTTGTTTAGATTTTACAATTCGCTTCCAATTGCGTACTGTTTTTGTTGTTATTGTTGTTTTGCTAGTTAAGGCGAATTCAAGTGAATCCACGGCGACTTTTGTTGCCGTTGTCTTTTTCCACAGCTGACAACACTAACAAGCACAGCTAATTTTCGCGTTAATTTGTATTTCGGCAACTTTTGTGATGTTAAACAACTAATTTTATTTGTTGCAAGTTGCAATTGTGCGCGTCATTATGCTGGGTTCTCACTGGGTCAAAAAGCAGTGTCATAGCGTCATAAAGCAATGCAAGCGTCACAGAAACACTCAAAATGTAAACACTAGTGTCATTTTCTGTGGCCAAAGGCTGTCACATTGAAGGATGTCATTTGGCCTGTCACAGGGCATGAGAAAGCATTCATAGCCAGTAGCCAGTATTAAATTGTGATCCAGTGAGAGCGCAACATTAGTCAATTATTTAACTGCTAAGATTTACTTATCATAAAAAGTCGTCACAATTTGTAACAAGTTCAAATGAAAATCTAAAATTATATACTTTCATTTTCTTTTCAGTTTATTGAAGATTTTGACGTATAAAATTTGATCCCAACTCGATGCATAGTTATTAGAAAAAAAAAGAAAAAAAATATTCACTTTCATTATACGGAAACTGAAAGAATAGTGAAGAGAATACAACACCCAGCAACTTGATTGAGCCAACCACATACGCACGGCGGCGTCGGCAGCTGACGCAGCAGCAGCAGCAGCAGGCGTCAGCCATGAAAGTGGATACCGTTAAGCTGAAGAAGGGCTCCTCGGAGTTAACTTCAGAATGTCGCGAATTAATCGATGAATTAACCAAAAGACGCACGCGTGCCGAGCTTCTTGAGTTCTTGGACACGGTACACGTGTGGATCTATGGCAAATGTGAACTATATCATTGGATCGAAATACTCGATCGCTTTGATAAAATCCTTGAGGAGGCGGCCCGTCATGTCAATGAAAATGAGTTTGTGCTGCAATGCGATACAACATTTCTATTTCTGGAAACGGTAAGTTAATCAACATACTAAGTATGTACATACATACAGCATACATTTATTAATAAATTATTAATCATCTTTATTATATATACTACTATTTAGGATGTTACATTGCTGTTGCATGTGCTCAATTTCACAACATTGCTGATTGAGCATTCGTTTTCACGTCATTTGTACAATTCAATTGAGCATTTGACGCAGTTGCTCTCATCGCAAAATATGGACATTGTTCTGGCCGTCCTCAATTTGCTTTACATGTTTTCCAAACGCAGCAATTTCATACCACGCTTGCCATTTGAAAAAAAGGAATTGCTAATTGTTAAACTCTTTAACATAGCCGAGGTGAGTGTATAGTATAACAGAATAAGAACAAGAAAATTTCGAAAGTAACTCTAGAGTTGTATCGTTTATCGATTGATTGATCAGTTTCTCTAACATTCAGTTAACATTTCGAAAATGATTACAGCGCTGGGGCGATCCAAATTATGGACTTTCGCTTAAGGATTGCTGCATTGGCGAACCCAAACTGGAGTTCCTCTATCAGCTGTGCATTGACTATGTCGATGAGCATGGACATGCTGCACAGCTGGAAATACCAGATATGATGGATCTATGTCATACAGCGGCTGCGCCAGAGGTTATCAAAACCATTGCCGGACAGATCTCAAAGCCCAGTGAAGCGATTAAGGTTTGATTCATTTATCAATTATACTACAAATGTATTGTTATTACATATATTATTAATAATTATTAACTAAATTGTTATTCACTTACAGATGCGTATTGCGCATCGTGTGCGTCTCATCTCTGGCTTTAACAATTACAAGCTACGTCTGCAATTTGTGCAGGCTCGCCTCCAGGCTGTATCCATATTGATATATTCAAATGCGCTGCAGGATAACACAGATAAAGTGCTTTATGCCGGCTTCGGTGAGGAGCTGTGCGAGCTTATTGATAAGGAGGATGTACATTTGGTGGAAATACGTGCTGCAGTCCTACGCACACTTACATCTATGCTGCACTTTGATCGTAATCCCAGTGTGCCCAGGTAATTGTCTCGATGGTTTGAAATACTTGGTTTCTTCCAACGATTTTCAGGTTGAATACATCACATTAACGAGTTAGTTTATTATGTTAATGGATACTTTTCTAATTACCAAGTATTGTATTCTGTTTGTCCTCAATTAAACCAATTGCCTTCTTGCAGAGCTGGTTCCCGTTTGATGAAGATTGTACACTATACAGGGGCAGAGCGTCAGGGCGGTACATTGCCATTATTGGTGCGCGATTGCATTGATAATTTAACGACACACGGCTTAACGGAGCGTTATCCATTGATATTGGCCACCTCATTATTTTCGCTACTATATCATTTGGCCAGCTATGAATTGGGCGGATCGGCGTTGGTCAAAAGTGGCATGATGCAGTCACTCTTACGAGTTATCAGTTGGCCTGGTGTTGATTTGGAGCACATTACGTTTGTGACACGCGCCGTTCGCGTTATTGATTTGATTACCAACATTGACATTGCTCGATTCCATCAAAATAATGGACTCAATGTCTTTATCGATCGTCTTGAGAAGGAAATCAAGAGTTGTTGCCGTGCTTTGGCTGAGATTGGCATTACTCTGAAGGAATCAACGTTGCGCGATGAGCACAGCTTGACGGATAAACTGGACAGTTCTCTGGAGCAGGCAGATGATGATGGTGAGTAAACAACAAATTCAATATTTACTGATTGTGTTTACAATACTTTCTTATATAACGGTCGCTTTTCGATATAAGCTAAATAAGTTTTAAGCCAAGAGTGCAGCTTGTAAAGACTAAAATATATAGTATTGTATTTAAAGACAGATACTAAGTATTTTAGTCATAGAATTGTATATGTCTGTTACAATTGATTCGCACTTTTAAAGATTATTTTGATATAAATGAAATATAAAGACAATATATGCAAATATAATTCTCTTACAATTAGTTACTTCTTAACTATTTCTGGTTTGAATCAAATTAACTAAGTATTTGATGTTATTACTAATAAAGTAGTTAAAGTGTCTTGTAATTGAAACTAATTATATTATTTTCCAACTAATACAGATGCTGCCACTGAGAATGCTTCAGTTGCCAGCGGTAGCGCATCTCCACGTCGTGATAATTCGAGCAGCGATGGCGGTGGAAGTGCCAGTGATCATGCCCAGCGTGCCTATCGTGTCTTCATGGAGCACAGTGGCGGTGATCATCATCACCATCATCATCATCATCATCATCGTGGTGGTGGTGGTGGGAGTGGATCAAATTCATCAGCAATCCATGCAGCAGCAATGCATATGGCGGGAATGAATGCATTAAGTAGCCTGGCAGCAGCATCAAGCAGCAGCGGCAGTAGCAGCGGTGATGGTGCAACAACAACAACAGCACCACGTGATCGTCCCATACAATATCCAGCTAATAGTTATTATGCACGTCCATTGGCCGAACGAAAAGCGGAATTATCATCACAATTACCAAGCAGTTTGCAGCCAAAGAAACCATCATGTGTAACACAACGGGCCGCATTGCTGAAATCCATGTTGAATTTCCTTAAGAAGAGCATACAGGATCATGCGCATTTTAGTAATATGCGAAATATAATGGAGACAAGTTTAACACAATCATTGCGACATATTATTGCGAATGCTGAATATTATGGACCATCATTGTTTTTGCTGGCCACCGATGTGGTCACCGTTTATGTATTCAATGAGCCATCGTTGTTATCATCGCTACAGGATTTGGGCATTACCAGTGTTATGCTGAAGGCGTTGCTACAAAAGGATGTGCCAGCGACACGTGAAGTACTTGGCTCATTGCCGAATGTCTTTTCGGCCTTGTGTTTAAATGAACGTGGATTATTTGAATTTCTATCGTATGATCCATTCGATAAGGTCCTTAAGGTATTGCTCTCACCCGATTATTTGGTTGCCATGCGTCGTCGTCGCAGTTCAGATCCGTTGGGTGATACAGCCACCAATTTGGGTAATGCAATGGATGATTTGATTAAACATCATCCGTATTTACGTGCGGATGCAACTGAAGCGATTGTACGTTTGCTTAATGAACTTGTGCGTCTTGGTTCGGATCCCAGTTTCATATGTTGGCGTGCCAACAAGGATAGCGGTGTGGCAAATGCCACAAATAGTGTGGCACCATCAACACCATCGCCATCGGCTATGGTTATGGTTGCCGCTGGTCCAGTGCTCCAAAGTGCCGCTGATAATAATGATAGCAGTGGTGATGATGATGATGATGATGATGAGATGAGTTCAGCATCGCAACAGCAACAACAACAGCAGCAGCAACAACAGCAGCAGCAGCAAACGCGTGCTGCAACCCAACAACAATTGCCAACAGTTGCAGCTGTGAATCGCAATCAACAGTCACAGTCACCGTCACCGTCACCGTCACAGCAGCAACAAGTGCCACAGCAACAGTTGCCACAGCAGCCTCAACCACAACAGCAGCAGCAACAACCACAACAACAACAGGCGCAACAACCACCACAACAACCAGAACGTGAGGCAATTCCTTTAATTGATTATATACTCAATGTTATGAAATTCATTGAGGCCATCTTTAGCAACAGTCCCAATGGTGATCATTGTCGTGAGTTTGTCCAAAAAGACGGTTTAACACCCATCTTGCAGTTGCTATCGTTGCCCAATTTACCGGTCGATTCACCCGTTTCAACCACATCACAAGCAGTGGCAAATGTCTGTAAAGCGATCCTAAGTCAAGCCCAAGAGACAAAAGTCTTGGATGTGGCATTAAAACAATTGGCCGACATTGTGGCACAATTGAAGCCATTGATAAAACATTTCACATTTCCCGGTGGAAGCGTTTTGCTCGCTGAACTTGTATGCTGTCAACGTTTGGAGGATGGATTTGCCAATGCGGAATATACACCGATATTGCATAATATGAGTTTTGTCCACGGCTATGTGGTAATGTTGGTACATCTCTGTCGCAATGCGTCGACAGAAATGAGAACCGTGCTACTCAAACGTTGGGGGGCCAATCGTGAAACGGGCGTCCAATTGTTGCAACAACTTGTCCAACTCTATATATCATTGGTGTGGGAGAGTACCATATTGTTGAATCTATGCTCGGATGAGCCAACACAACATCCAGATCTCATTTGGGATGAAATTGCGGCACAAATGTCAGCAGCTGCCGGTACAGCTGATCCAATGACGGAAGCTGAACTCTCACGGAAATTGGAACGTGCTGCCGAATTTCGTACAAAATATACACCGGAAGAGCAATTTCGTTATATCAAATCGTTGTTGGCGGCCAGTTCACGTCTTGGTCGTGCATTGGCTGAATTATTGGGGACATTGGTGAAGTTATCGGTGGGCTCACCACAAACCCGACAACGTCGCATCAATGACCTCATCAGCAACATTAATAAAGTTCCTAGTCCGGAGGCAAGAGAAATTGCACGTATCCTTAGCTCAATACTTGTGAATGGATTCAGTCATGAGAGTATTTTACCAAAACCGGTTCCCAAATTGAAGCTAACATTTCTGATCTGTTCGGTTGGATTCACGGGTCCGATGCTCTTTGATGATAAACGTAGTGCTTTCCATTTGATGATCTCACAATTTTGTGCTGAAAATGGATTGAAAGCATTCTTTGAGATGTTCTATTGGGCATTGTCCCTGGATAATGTATCGCAAAAGTTTGCATTTGATCAATGGGCACCATTGGATGATTTAATGCAATCGCATGAGGATGATAAACGTGATTGTCCGGAGGGTACGGGTGAATTCCTTGATGCCTGGCTGCAGTTACTCGAGAAAATGGTTAATCCCCGTGCAATGCTCGAATCACCATACACAATGAGTCCACGCTTAAATTATGTACCATTTGAGCCCGTCTTTTATCTCATTCACATCCATCAATTGGCAATGCAAGCGTTACGCCGGATTTGGTGTCGTCGTCCCATTCCCAACTATGGTGCCAGCATGTTTGAGACAATCATCTTGATACTTAAGCATTTGATCAAGTCCCATCAGATGTTGCTCGATCGTTACAATACACGAATGAAGGAGATTAAGTTTGAGAATCTTTATATACGTAGCACCGATGATGGCTTAAATGCGGATCATATTCGTACATTGACGGATATGGGATTTCGGCACTATCACATCATTGATGCATTGCGAAGTAATGCTTCATTGGAGGAGGCAACCGATTATCTGCTCAATAATCCCGAAGCAAGTGCATTATCACACTCGGGACAATCTGCATCTGCAGCTGCTGCTGCCCCTGGACAGGCACAGTCACAGTCTCAGTCGCAGTCACAGAGTGTTCCTGGCATTGGAACTGGTTCCACACAGAGCTTATCACAAGGCAGCTTTGCATCGAATGCTGCTGTGGCTGGTGACATGGATATTGATATGGAGATGCCAAGTGGTGCTGGTGGTGCATCAACTATGACAACAGATGCCAATGATTCAGCCACCACACCAAGCAGTGCTTCCTCGTCGAAGCCATCTATAACAAATAGTGCTTATGATTATAGGCAATTGAAATTGATGCCACCATTGATCTTTGATCGTTTTTGCGATGAGGCCGTCTCACGTGCCTTTGAGTTCATGGAGGCCATACCGGATACTGTCAATAGTGCTGCTGATCTCATTGCCGTCCTCTATAGACGTCTCAATCATTTGAATCGTCAGGTGTTTGTCACCAATTTTGTGCGTAACATTATACAATGGGTGGACTTTACACTTCAGCTCTTTGAACCATCAGCAGCTGGAACCAGTGGAGCAACTGCATCTGGAACTGGATCAACAGGCAAGGCAACACCGAAAGCTGGTCGTTTGGAGGAATGCTTGACGGGCATGACAGCGACACGTTTATTTGTACGGCTAAAGACTTCAACATTGTTGCTGGAGGAGAACTATAGTGATTTACATCGTCCATTGGTGGAGGCCATCACTGCTCAGGATGCGATGGTATCTTTGGTGAAATTACTCGATTGCATGAGCCAATGGATGTTGGAGCAGGCACAATTGGAGGCCCAGTCACGTTCAACAGTGCCACGTTGGGTGCAAAATCTGGTGGATCTAATCGATGCCATCGATAGCATCAGTCATATACTCCAGCGCAAGGCAAATATGCGTGCGGTGAGCAGTGATATGTGGCGTTGGTATGATGCCTCCACTGGCAAATGGAATGCCTATTCCGAGGCCAATAATGAACTGATACGGAATGCATATGCCGCTGGTGAACGTTGGCTCCACATCAACATTGGACGTCAGCGTTGCACCGTCAGTTTCAATTGTATGACCCAGGTGAGCGAAGCAAGTGGCAGTCATCGTCCAGTTTATCCGGCCTTGAAGATTTGTGAAGCCATCAGTCAATTGCAAAATCCAATTGCATCGCATAAAATTGATAATCTATTGAATCGTGTGGTGCGCACAGCGACCGATGGCAATGGTACCACACACACGGATGAGTTGGTGCCACTGCGGCAGTTGATTAACTTTAATGAGCCGCCACCACCTCCACCACCGGGAAAGCCACCAAAGGAGGCAGCATCACCGCAAACTGCACAGCAACATCAGCAAAAGTCTGAAGAGGAATCCGCTGGCAACAGCACCAGCAACAACAACACCAACATCAACACCAACAGCAGCAACAGCACCACCAACATCACAATTGATGAGAGTTGCAACAATTCTCCACCACCGGCAATGACAACACGCAGTAAATCTCGACAGAAGAGTGCTGCAGCTGCGGCAAAAGCAAAGGCAGCGGCAGCAACTTCCACAAGTGGTGGTGGTGGCAACAACAACAACAATACTAGTAGCAGTGCTAGCAACATCCAAACAATTCCAAAGCGCACTCAAAAGATTGTACTGAACGAGGAGAATGTGGGTTTAAGTAAATTCGATTGTGGTCGCATTATTGGCAGCATTGTGGCATTGTTGCAACCATCGCAACTGTTGCATCACGAGACCAAATTGTCATTGTTGCGCCTTTGTGCGAGATTGACACGCAACTATGAGAATGCTCAGGTCTTTATACGTTGCGGCGGTGTTCGCATGTTGTTGCAGTTGCAACAATCGTGCAGCTTTATGGGATTCCCCACCTATGCGATTATCATATTGCGTCATGTGCTGGAGGCGCCACCCGTCTTGCAAGAGGCCATGGAACGTGTGCTGGGCATGCGTGCAGCTGGCATTGTGCCCGTCGGACATCGTGATCTCATCTATGTGCTAACCCAAGTCTCCACAGCCGTGTCCCGTGATCCACAGATTTTTGTGGCAGCCGCCAAGGAAATGCTAAAGGGCGAGTATATGATCAATGCGAATAGCAATAATTTAGTTGACGATGGTCGTGTCATGGTCAAATCCAAGTTTGGACAACAACCAACGGCTGCCGCAGCTGCAGCAGCTGCTGGTGGTTCAACAAGTGCAACAGCTGCTACTTCATCAACAGCAACCGGAACCGGAACAACAGCAGCTTCGAGTGCAAAGGAGTCATCGACAAAGGAGGAATTAACGGATGATCCTTTGGTGCAATCATCGGTAGCAGTGTTGAAGGAACTGCTTTTGGCTCTGGTGCAACCATGTTGTCATTATGGCGGCAACGTTGCCGATCAACCACAAAATGCCGCCGAGTTATTGCAACCGGATCAACCGCCAGGCGCCACAGGCTCCATGGGCAATCTTGATGATGAGGTAAGTCCGAGAATGAGAGAGGTGTAAACTAGAAGTAACTACCACACATTCTCACTTTGGGAATTTGTTGAGGCAGGGTATTTCACAGTTGAGCACACTCAATTCTATCATATTTTCTTCTTGTCCATGTTGTCTACTCCACATTCTTCTTCCGTTTATATGCATGTTAGAGTGTGTATATATTAGGTTATCTATAGGCAGGGTATTTTTGACAGTCGAGCACACTCAATACTACCATACTAAGTCTAAGCCATTGCCTAATTGTCACTCTCTCGCTCATTACCAGGACTCTTCGCCTGCTCTAAAGAAAACAGGTAGCACCACATCAACACAGACACTGGGTGGTGCAACAGGTGGCAATGACAAATATGAACCCTGCTGTTGCACATGGCATATACCAACAAGTGCACATAGTCACGCCAAGCCAACATTATCCCGGGCCACACTCCTCAAGCTGTTGGCGGATGCCACACGAGCCTATCAATCGTTGGTGCCACGTGTGTTATTAGCCCATGTCTATCAACCAGCAGATAGTCCATTGATTGGCAATGGAGGAGGAGAAGGAGAAGGTGGAGCAGGTGGATCACAAACATTTTTGGCCGTGCTCTTGGATCGTTTCTTGCCGTTGACACAGCGACAACATGTGCCGGAGGTGAGCACAATGGCCAGAGTGTTGATCTGTTCGCTCTCCGATTGTTATCAACAGGCGGGAGTGCAACAACAGGTTGCCGAGGAGTTGCATGCAGCGGTGGCACGTGCCTTGGCCCAACCAGATTCCGCGGAGAAGCATACTCGACTTCAGGTGCTAATGAGCCTGTTTCCCAATCTCATTGAATCCCCCATGCTGTACGACAAGGTCCACATGCATCGCAACACTATGTATCGGGTGTTGTTGCGTCAGGGAGTCATGACATATTTGACCAAGGTTGCTCAATATAAGGATCTATCGAATCACAATACATTGAGTACACTGGGCGCCATATTGCGTCCCATGGAGATTCTGTTGCGTTTCAATGTGGCAACCACAACGTTGGGCTCCAAACGGATACTGTTTGGTGGCGCCAGTTCGGCCGCAAATGGTGGCAACAATGGGAATAGCAATGCTAATGGATTGGGTGGTGGTGGTGCCAATACCGTTAGTGCCATTATCAATCGTCGCTTGTATCCACGCCTTGCGGCACGCAGCGCTGTCAGTGCTGCGGTGGATCGTTCCAATGCCATTGGTGGTGAACATGTGCTCCGTGATATTATCCGGAATGTCCTTTCGGATCGTCGTCATGCCTTTGAATTTATCTTCAACTCGGATGAAATGGCTGTGGATTCCGAGGACTCGGCACCACCAGCTGCCACAAATGCGGCCGTTAGTGGTGGTGCTCCAGGGATTATTGGCAGCAATAATGCAGCAGTTATTGATGTTGTCGATGAGCGTAGCAATGGCACAGAGGCCGCTGAACCACCGGCTCCTCCCGTGCTGCCCAATACCAGCAGTGGTGCAGGTGCAGGAGCAAGCTCTGGTACAGCTGGTGGTGGTACAGGAAGCGGCAATGCAAGCGGTGGCAACGCTTCAGTGCGTCCTGTGCTCAATTTTGATCAACTCTGGGATGATTTTCTACAATGTGAAGGTCTCTTTTTGGCATCGCGTGGCAATGGCAGTGGTGCTGGCGGCACAAGTGGCAGTGGCGGTAGTGCAAGTGGTGCAGCTGCTGGACAACAAAATGGCAGCAATGCCAGTGGTGCCGTTGCCACAAGCAACAACTCTGGAAATTCAAATGCTGGCAACATTGGTGATCCACGGATGCGCAGCAATTCCGATTTGGATGTCGGTGGTGTTGGTACTGGTGGTGTTAATGCCGGTGGCAATGCCTCCTCCAATAGCGCTGTCAATGACAATGGCTTGAGCGGTGGCAGCGGTGGTGGTGGTGGTGGCAGCGATGGTGCATCCACATCATCCGATACAGCTGGCGGTAACAACGGCGGCGGTGGTGGTAGTGGTGGTGGCAATGGTCGTGGTGGTGCACGTAGCGCCCGTGAGATGAATGCCTCATTGCTGGGTGATGTAAGCACATCGGATTCGGATTCAGAGGCATCCACGGAGAATGATGAGCGCAATGCCGAGGAGGAGGATGACGATGATGATGATGAGGCCGTCGATGAGGATGTGGATGAGCACAGTGAGACGGATGTCGATGAGGAGCGTCCACGTCAATTTATTGAGGTCTTTGATCATATCTATGAACCCGAATCTTCGGAGACAGCCTCCAATGATGCGGATGTTGATGCCGAGGATGATGATGAGGATGACGATGATGACGACGATGACGATGATGATGTTGATGATGTCGAGGGCAATGCTCAAAATGTCTCCGATGTGGCATTGATTGATCAAGTGCTTGCCCAAGTAAATGGCGGCAATTCCGGTTCCACATCCTCGGCAGCTGCCTCATCCAACAATCGTCCACGTCGCAGTGCTGCCATTGAACCAAATGGTGGCCTCATGGGCAGCAACAGCGATAATCGCAGCCTGGATGATGTGACACGTGAAGCGAATGCTTATTTATATGAACGCCTTGGTGGTGATGGACATGGTATGTCACAATCATCGTCTGGTTTTCGTGTACGCCTAAACAGTTCCATTGCCTTGCCACTGGACATTGATGTGAATGGTGGTGGTGGTGGCGGCGCCTCCTCGTCCGCATCAGCTGCCGGTGGCAGTGGTGGACGCAACAATTCGGGTGTCAATTCTGTGGCAGCCGCATTACGTTCCTCATCCGAATCTTGGATGGCACCGGACTTTAATTTCATTGGCAGCAATGCATCAGGTGGCAATGCCTCCGATGTCAATGTGAACGCTTTTCTACCACCCGCCATCATCCAAATGGAACGCAATGCAGGCGGTGGTGTTGGTGTTGGTGGTGCAGGAAATGGCAACAATCAGAATATGAGCAATTTACTCGATGAACTTCCACCGGCTTCAGCTGCAGCCCATAATGCAGTCAATGCTGCTGCCGCTGCTGTAGCTGCAAATGGTGGTGCAGGCAGCAGTGGCAGTGGTGGTGCTGCTGGTAATGGTATTGGTGCTGCTGGCGGTGCCAGTGGTGTTGCAACCACATCAGCAGGCAGTCATCAAAACAATGCTGCCACACTCTGCACCAACGGAGTTCGTCGACGTCTTCTCTACCTCGATCAACAGTACTGCGTTTGCATGCCAACGCATCAGAATCCCACGGAGGAGACACAAATGGAAATATTCACACAGGATGGTAAGTCAACTTTTACTTCTATATATAAAAATTGCTTGGGGAAAACTGGAGACCAGGCTTGAAAAATAGATTAGATTAAAGTAAAGGATCTTTAACATATATAGCTATTATTGTTAGAAAAAATAATGAAGTTTCTGAAATTTGGGTAAAACAAAGTTAAAACAGGAAATGTTGTTATTAATCTCTAAATGTCAAAAATATTAGAAAAATGTTAAAAATATTAACAACTTAGATGTGAACATTAAAAGTGTTAAATAGGTAAATCAAAAATAATAGGAACATTTAAATAAGATAATAATATAGGTTGAGATTTTAAAAATACAACTATGATCAGACGAAATATTAGAAATTTTAAATATATTAAAGAATATTAAGAAACTGAACTATAAATATTGGGAAATTACGGAAATAAAGAAATTCAGTGAGGGAAGATAATTGAAATAGTTTGAAATAACATTAGAAAAAGTTATGAAATCAGCAAAGAAATTATCGAAAATTTAGTAAAGATAGGATAGGATAGGAATAGAATTATAGAATAGCTAGATGAAAAAGATAGAATAGATAGATAGAACAGGAATAGATAGATAGAAAAGATAGATAGTAAAGATAGATAGGATAGATAGGATAGATAGGATAGATAGGATAGATAGGATAGATAGGATAGATAGGATAGATAAGATAGATGGGATAGATAGAATAGATCGAAAAAATAGATAGAATACACAGATAGGATAGGAATAGATAGATAGGATAGGAATAGATAGATAGGTTAGGATGGGAATAGATAGATAGAATAGATAGATTAGATAGAATAGATAGATAGAATAGATAGATAGAAAAGATAGATAGAAAATATAGATAGGATAGATAGGATAGATAAGATAGATAGGATAGATAGAATAGATCGAAAAAATAGATAGAATACACAGATAGGATAGGAATAGATAGATAGGATAGGAATAGATAGATAGGTTAGGATGGGAATAGATAGATTAGATAGAATAGATAGATAGAATAGATAGATAGAAAAGATAGATAGAAAATATAGATAGGATAGATAGATAGGATAGATAGGATAGATAAGAAAGATAAGATAGATAGAATAGATCGAAAAAATAGATAGAATACACAGATAGGATAGGAATAGATAGATCGGAGAGGATTGAACATACAACAACATACTGGGAATACAATTTTGTTGATAGATAGAAAAGTTACAAAATTCGCTTTGTAATGGAATCTTCACATACATATAACGAAAATTCCGTTTAATATTATATATATATATGTGTAATACAACAAAGAGATAGATTTTATTTCTCAATATAAATATTCGATGCTTTTTCTCGCTACAGCGCTGCATTGGTGGCTTGAGGAGGCAAAGGCCTTGGACATGGAGAGTCAGACCGATGCATGTCTCTATGCGGCACATTTCCTGTTGCCACATCTCATCAAGGAGTTGAAAACTGCGCATCAACAGCGGAAGCAGGAGGAGGCCAATCGACAGGCGACAGCTGCAGCAGCAGCAGCTGCCACAGCAGCTGCATCAGCAGCAGCATCGAATGCTGGGGCAGCAGCAGGTGCAACAAGTGGCAGTGGTGCTGTTGTGGTTGCACCACTTCCAGCCAGTTCCCTTGGCGGCAATCTCAATTCCAATGCAACAACCATAAGCAACAATATCTTAACAGCTGCTGCTGGTGCTGGTGCTGCTGCACCATCATCGACAACGACAACGACACCAGCAGTTGCTCCTTTAGCGACAACAACAGCAACGACTTCAACACTACCAACAACCAACAATTTCCGTAGTAACATACCCAGACTGATACCCTCGATGCAATTTGTGAATGCCTCATCTTTGGCATCCGTTGCATCGGACTCTGAACCATCCGCATCTGCAAATGCTGGCGATAACATTGTTCCAGCAAGCAGTATAATTCCAACAATGATAAGCAGCAGCAGCAACATCTATGCTGCGCCAGGATCAGCAGCAGCATCTGCAACATCTGCCAACAGCATTGAATCTTTACGTGCTCGTCATCGCACAAATGCTTTGCGTAATCAGGCGCTTTATGCTGAAATCTATGCTGAAATTGATGTCTATGCTGAAGTTGATTTGACCAATGAACAGGAGACATCTGTTGTTGGCGCTGGAGCATCAACGGGAGTTGCTGCCGCCTTGAATGATATGGCACGTCCATCCCAACAACAGCAACAACAGCAGCAGCAACAACAACAGCAACCGCATGCATTGTTTCCCAGTGTCCAGCCACCGACACCGGCGAGTGTTACGGCTCGTCATCCACCAGTGCCGCATTTGCCATCAAGCGGAAGCGGACGTCCACGTCCACGCCCTGAAATGGTTGATCTCTACGAGCTGCAGGTCAACGAGCAACGTCAGAATACCGCACGTCGCAACAACAATGTGAATGTGAATGCGAATTCCTCGCGGACTGCAGGTGCCGTCCCATTAAATTCGAATCGTTCCAATCGTGATTTACCTGCACGCCTGCAACGTCTCTCACAAGCGATGACTGTGCGTAGTGGAGTTGGAGTTGGAGCTGCAGTTGGAGGTGAGGCAGCTGCCAGGAATGAACGTTGGCGTGAAACAGCGGATCGTGTATCAAATGCTATACTGAATTTGCCGCTATCGCCGCTGAATTTAGATTTGCCCGAGTCACAACCTGAACAGGAGCAATCACAACAGCAGGAGGAGCAACAGCAGCTGTTGGAGCAGCAACAAGACACCACAATTGATACACAACCTGTGGCAGCAACTGCAATGCCAACAGCAACAGTCTCGGAATTGACAGCACAATATTTGGCCGATGAACAACAACAGCAGCCACAGCCACAGCATCAACAACAACAGCAACAACAAGATGAATCCCATGAAATGCAAGACACAAGCAGCAGCAGCAACAATGAAGCTGTTGTCACAACAACTGATAATAATGATAATGCCACCACATTGGCAGGTGCAACACTTGAGACAACAATTGCAGCAACTGGCGGCACAGAAGAAGCTGCTACTGCTGTTGTAGCACCACGAGCAGCAGATGTTGTGCCTGATGTTGTTGCACCAAATGTAGAGTTGGAGGCAACAGAGGAATCACTGGAAGTAACTGCTGAAAGGGAGCGTGGCTCCGACACAATTGATGTTGCAGTTCCAACTGCCAACATTGTGGAAGCAACAGGCGAGTCAGAAGCAGCAGCAGCAACAGTTGCAACTGCAGAAACAACTGGAGAAGCAGCTGGAGGAGCAACTGCCGCTTCAGCATCAGCTGTTGTCACCGACATGAGTCCCGAGGTGCGTGCCGCTTTAGGAGATCTGGAGGTGCCCGAGGGTGTGGATCCATCATTTTTAGCTGCATTGCCCAGTGAGATGCGTGAGGAGGTCATCCAGGAGCATCTGCGCATGCAACGCATCCGTCAACGTGCCCAACAGAATGCCATACAAATTGCACACGATTCGCTTGTCGAAGTGAATCCAGAATTTCTCGCTGCCTTGCCACCGAATATACAATCCGAGGTCTTGATGCAACAACGCATCGAGCAGCAACGTCAGGCGGCACAGAGCGCCAATCCCGATGATCCCGTCGATACGGCCGCATTCTTTCAAAATCTTCCCGAGAATCTGCGTCAAGCGGTGAGTAAATTCAGTTGCAACTTCTTAACAAACCCAATAGATATTTGATTTATGAATGCTTATTGTTAAATGATCTCTATTCATTGCCAGATCCTAACGGATATGGAGGACTCACAGATAGCCAGTTTGCCACCAGAGTTGGCCGCAGAGGCGCAATTCCTGCGACGCGATTGGGAATCACGCAATGGAACACGCATGGATGCACATCCACCCAGAGATGCATTGTGTAAGTACTGCTTAAAAGATACGTGTACTATTTATGACTCCTTGAACTTTCTTTGTTGAACAGCTCGGTTCCAGACAACGCTACAGAATCTGGATGAGGCACGTTGGCACAATGCCATTTGGTATGATGCCAGTGGCAATGCACAGCCGCAACATCATCAGCATACGACAATTGTGCATCATCATATTGCGCCAACGCCGGGTAAACCATTGGCCCTACTCATGATGGAGGATGAGAATATACTCTTGGATCCGGACTCATTGGCGACAATCTTGCTCTTCCTCTTCGTGGAAGATCAAAAGGTGAACAGTGTTCGTTTGCATCGTGTTATTCGGAATCTATGCCATCATGAGCCAACTAGAGATTGGATAATCAAGGCATTGATCAGCATCATACAGAAAACCAATGAGGATAATTCAAATTTTGGTGCTGCCAATACGGGCAGTAAACCAGAATGGCTTAAACTACGCGTGGATGCGGCCTTTGGCTATAAGAGTAACATCTTTTTGATCAATCGCTTGTATGAGGGCAGTGCCCGGAGCATTAGCATAAATCCTCAGGCAGCTCAGATGATTGTACGCAATTGTTTGGATCTGTTATTTGTGCTTGCCAAGCATTATCCATTTAGCTTCTTACCCTACAACCGGGAGCCAAAGTCACGTACTCGCCTGTTGAGCTCGGTCTTTAATATGCACAGTGCGGCAGCTGCGGCACGTTTGGATGATTCCGTCACCTCGGTGTCCGGAGCTGGAGCGGGAACAGGACCTGGTGGCTCTGGTGATTTACGTTCACGTTATCATCGCTATCAAATTGCAAATCGTTTGCGTGGCTTTTTGGATGATCATCAGTTCCAACATCATTTGCAACAGCAGCAGCCAAGGACACAGGTGCTCAAGACATTGCCACTGGATGAGGCACCATCGACATCGAAAGCAGCGGCTGCCAAAGCAGCTGCAAGTGCTTCCAAGCCACCGAACAATACGAATAATAATAATAACAACAATAATAATAATGCGGTGGTTGACTATCAAACGAATGCACAAAACTTTTGGGATGTCGTTCTCAATATTGATCGTCAGACGCCGTTGAGAATGGCAAATGTCGCACAATTCCCACTGACATCGCAACCAGCATGGAAATGGCAAACGAACAATAGTGAATTTTTATCATTCAGTGATTCACCATTTGGACAATTGCTTGAGATGTTGCCCTATAAGGTGATTTGTCGTTCCCCACATTTAACCGATATGCTGGTCAAATTGTTGGCCTCGTTGAGCGTGGATTTGCCCAAGGAGGAGGAAACGCAACCACAATTACCAACACCACCGCCACCACCACCACCTCCACCACAACAATCACAGCAACAGCAACAACAACCAGCACAGCCTCAATCAGCACCATCGTCACAGGAGGAGGAACCACAATTGTTGCCTCCCTTGGTGCCCATCAATCAACAACAATATCCAGCAACAGATCCCTTGGCTATGCCACTAGACGACGACAATCCAACTGCTGAGGCGCCACAACAAATGGATCAACAGCAGTTGCATGATGTTGATGATGATGACGAGCATGACGATGATGATGATGACGACGATGATGAGGACGAGGATGAAGAGGACGACGATGAGGATGAAGACGATGAGGAGGATGAAGATGATGAGCTATCTGCATTGAGAGCAGCAGCAGCACCGCCACCACCACCGCCTCCACCACCACCACCACCATTGTCGAATAAACCGCGTCGTAAAATCTATGCCAAGAATTTCTCACAATTGCAACTTGTGATTGAGGTGCTGACCCATCAATGTGGCACCACCGAAGGCCTGGATAATGTAACCAAGTTAATTGTCAATCTCACACAATGTTCCCAAGCTTCCAATGCCATCTTTATACAATATTTGACGGCAGCGATTCTGGGACTGGCCGAGGAAGTGCGTCAGGCAATTCAAACGCTGCTCAATGAGATACGAGCTTACAATATGGTTGGTGGCCAGCAGCAACCAGCACAACAGCAACAACAATCCCAACAACAGCAGCAGCAACAACAACAACAACAACAAGCACAACCACAAGCAAGTGGAAGCAGCGGTGTTGTTAGTGGTGGTGCCTCCTTGTTGACCAATTTAACCGTCCATGAGGGCACGATGCAGGATCGCTTCACATCCGAATCGGTCATCATATCGGCCCCAAAGAATGCCAAGCCCACCTGTGAGCTGCAATTGCCTTCGATGAAGAAACTCATGTCCAATTCATCCGCTCAGCCATATTTCCTACGCACCCTGAAGATCTTTATGCAGGTTCGCGACATTTACGAGTTCCAAAATAGTCACAACAATGATGATAGCAATGAGGATATCATTGATATTGTCGGTGATGCGGCCGCATCTGTTGGCGGCAATTCCACAGTCAGCGGTGGCAGCGGTGGCAGCAACAACAGCATGGAAACTAGTGATGCCTCAAATAGCACCAGCAGTGCCACCAGCAACAGTGGCAGCAACAGTGCTGCTAGCACCTCAACAACTAATACAACTACAACTACCAATAATAATAATCATAAATCCAGTCCAGCGAAACCGACTCTAAGTCAAATCCTTTGCCTGGACGTGCTGTGGCACACGTTGAGCGAGTGCCTCGTTGCATTGGAGGAGTCCAAGGATGAGTTTGCAGTGCTGGTACTGCAACCGACTGTGGAGGCATTCTTCCTCATTCATGCCTCGCATCGTGTGACACCCAAGAAGCCGGGACGTGGCGCTGCCAGCGGCGGTGGTGGTAATGCGTCAAGTGGATTGCGTGTGGTGCCACATCCAGTGTCATCGGAGCACAGTCCACAGATGGATGACACCAACAGCAGTAATAGCAGCAGTCAAGCCCACAACAATTCCGCCAGCTTTGAAGGTGAGCATACACCTTTTTTAATTCGATAAATATATATATATATATATATATATATATATATATATATATATATATATAGTATATTCCTGATCAGTATAGCAACAAGACACAAAGAGCTAGAAGAACTAAATATTATGTGTAGAATCCTTTGGTGTGCAGTCACATAATGTTTTGCTCCCAACGATAAATACTAGTTACAAAAGATATAGTATTGATTATTGCCACATCTGAGGTATAGTGTAGTTCACATCTGTCCTACAAAATTCATCACGATCCGGTCTTAAACTCCAAAGTCGGGTTTGCTCGACTATAGCTCTTGTTCCCGCTAATTGAAACAATTCGTAATTCATAATATGATTCTTCGTATTTCTTCAGATGAATCCCGCATGCAGGATGCCTCAACAAGTACATCGAGTGCTGGTCCACAATTGACGCTCACAGCGCATGAGGCACAACTCAAACAGGATCGTCAAAAGTTCTTGCAATTTGCGGAAAAGCATCGCACGGTTCTCAATCAAATCCTACGTCAATCGGCCACACATCTCTCCGATGGACCATTTGCCGTGCTTGTCGATCACACACGCATTCTCGACTTTGATGTTAAGCGCAAATACTTCCAGACTGAATTGGAGCGATTGGATGAGGGCATCCGACGTGAGGAGCATACTGTAAGTGTGCGACGTGTCACCGTCTTTGAGGATTCATTCCGTGTCCTTTATCGTCTCGGTCCCGAGGAATGGAAGAATCGCTTCTACATTGTCTTTGAGGGTAAGCAAAAAGATATTGAAATATATGTACATATTTTGAAAGTGAATTAACAAAAGATTTGTATTTGATAAACTTATTGTTATTATCTTCGATTTGAATGACTTCACATTTCAACTGGTGTTTGTTTTTATTTTGCAGATGAGGAAGGTCAGGATGCTGGCGGCTTGCTACGTGAGTGGTATGTGATAATCTCGCGGGAAATCTTTAATCCGATGTATGCCTTGTTCTGCGTATCGCCGGGCGATCGCGTTACCTACATGATCAATCCATCGAGTCATGCCAATCCCAATCATTTGAGTTACTTTAAGTTTGTCGGTCGTGTTATAGGTAAGCATTAAAAACAAAAAAACAAAAAGAATTCTTTAGCTTCACTTGAAGTGGGTATTAAATCTCTCTCACTCACTCTCTCTTACTCTCTCTCTCTCCCCATCTGTCTCACTCTTATAGCCAAGGCCGTGCATGATAATAAGCTGCTGGAATGCTATTTTACACGATCATTCTATAAGCACATATTGGGTAAACAGGTGAAGCATACGGATATGGAATCACAAGATTATGAATTCTATAAGGGATTGGATTATTTAATGAAAAATGATATATCAACGCTGGGCTATGAGTTAACCTTCTCAACGGAGGTGCAAGAGTTTGGCGTCACCCAAATCCGTGATCTCAAGCCAAATGGACGCGACATTGCCGTCACCGAGGAGAATAAATTTGAATATGTGCAGCTCGTTTGCCAGCTAAAAATGAGCGGCTCCATACGTCAGCAGTGAGTATTATATTTTTGAAAAACGATTTTAAAGAAATCGCAAGAAAATTAACCAACGAATGAATATTTCAAATGTGTAATGGGAATTGTCTATTTAAAAAAAAATTGTACTAACTGAACCCATTTCTTTTTGCCACCTACAGATTGGACGCATTCCTTGAGGGCTTCTATGACATTATTCCAAAGCATTTAATATCAATATTTAACGAGCAGGAACTAGAGCTTCTCATATCCGGCTTGCCAGATATTGACATTGAAGATCTAAAGGCAAATACCGAGTACCATAAGTACACATCCAAATCGGCACAGGTATGAAATAATAATCCACATTTAATCAAGTTATACACATATTTGATTATACATACTATTCTATTCTCAGATTCAATGGTTTTGGCGCGCCTTGCGCAGCTTTGATCAAGCGGATCGTGCCAAGTTCCTGCAATTTGTCACTGGCACATCGAAGGTGCCATTGCAGGGCTTTGGTTCACTGGAGGGCATGAATGGCATACAAAAGTTCCAAATCCATCGCGACGATCGTTCCACAGATCGTTTGCCTTGTGCACATACCTGGTAAGTTTGTGATTTGCCAACAATTTAAACAACAAAATAATAAATGTACATATATTAAAAACAATTAACAAATTTCATATATTTATAGCTTCAATCAACTGGATCTGCCTATGTACAAGTCGTATGATAAATTGCGCAGCTGTTTGCTTAAGGCCATACACGAGTGCTCGGAAGGATTTGGCTTCGCCTAAGCTAACAACAATTACACAAATTACACACACATGTAAACACAAGACAAAACACACACACACACACACACAACACACAAACAATCACTCAGAAACACATTCAACAATTCCTAAAGAAAACAGAAAAACAAAAACAAACTGCGACGAAAATTATTTAGAACAGCCACTGCAAATGTGCGATAGCAACAACAGCGACAACATAAACAGTACATATAGTTATATAGTATATATAAAAAATGTTGAATTAATTATTAATTTTCGCGCGTATATTATATACAATATATATACATACATATATATATAATACATATATATATTTTCTTAAATTTTCAAAAGAGATCGGGAAAAGAAAAAAAAACGTTGAAGCAAAAACATGGTAAAACAATAAAGAAAAAAACGATAAAAAAAAGCAACATTCATATTGAACGAAGTATATCAGTCAACAAGAAAACGTATTCGAAAGCTGTTTATGATTTTTATTTTTTTGTTTTATTTGATATGTATGTTTTTTCTTTGCATCCCTATTTTTGAAATGAGAAAATACATTATGAAACGAAACATAATAAACAAAATATTTTATTTTCCTAAGTCGAGTAAAAAGGAAAGAAAAAACTAAAAAAAAAACTTAAAAACAAAAAAAAATAACAACTAAAAACTTTGATATGTGTGAAACGAAGCAAATGCATATGTGCACCTAACGCTTTGATTCTTGTTTATATATATAAAATAAAAACAAAAAAATTAAAGAAAAATGCACGAAAAAAATATGAAGAAAGGCAAAGGTATTTGACGTAACTATAAGTCTATGTTATGCATTTTATGTTTATCTTTTTAATGAGTAAATGTAACTTTAATGGAAGACCGATGGCGAGAGCGAAAGAGATGAGTAAACTCATCGACTATATATAAATAAACTTCAAAGAGCATCAAACTAACTGCAGTGCTGTTTTCTCTTTATTTACAAATTTGAATTTCAAAAACCAGTGCTACCCAACATTTGTGGCTTAATAGTGGTCTTATCGAGACTGCAAGGATGTCATCGATAACAGATCTAGTTTTGTGTAGTGTGGGATTTTTAGTTCGATTTGCTGAATTTATCGTTTATTTGAACAGAACTTCTTCAGAGCGGAACGACAAAACGTCGACTGCGCTGCTGCAGAGGTTCCACTTCGTCGTCATACATCGCTGTTAACTAACAGTTTTCTGTTACGTTGCTGCTACTACTTAACAGCTTCTGTTACAACGAACAACTCAAAAATACGGCGCCATCTCTTGTTTGTTAGTACTTCACACGTTTGAAAAGTGACGTTTTGGTATAATTTTCTATCAGATTCGTGGTATTTTTGTTCGTATAATTTTGTTCCCGGGATATTTTCAACGTAACGTTACGTTAATGTTTTAAACGCAATCAAAACAAAAGAGCTAGATAAAATATGAATATATAAATGTAGTTTAATAAATAAGAAACCGAAGTGAAAGTGTAATTTGCCAGCTATGGAGGTATTTATTCGAAATGAGCTGAGCGTGAGCAGCGACTTAACACTGGAACAAGCGACACAACATTCCGCCAAATTGCTCAGCTGGTTGCTGGACTGCCAGGAGCAAATGCAATTAATTCATCAACACAATCAACTCGAATTAAATTATACAGATATCGAGTGCATGTTTAAAGCTACATTGTATTTAAACGAATGTCATGCGCGCTATGGCCATGAGCTTGTGGAAGCTGTGCTGGAGCAATTTAATAATGCGCAGGCGTCAATTCGACGATTCTACGAGAGCTGTGAAGGAGAGGAAAGTAAGGGAGGGGAACAGTGCATCAAGGATCTTTGTGGATTGATAATTAACGGTACACGCAATGGACACACAATGGTACCACTTTTATTCAAAATGCACAAAGCCTATGCGGAAGTACAGCCCGCTTGGGGCATCATTAAATATCTTAACTGGTCTAAAATTGTGGAGGATAATAAAGCTAACGACACACTGGATGTGGCAAGAACTGCAGAACTTAATATAGATGGGTTGCAAATGCAAAGTCTAGTGAGACGCATCTTTCGTCTAGCAAACGTTGACGAAATGAAAATAGCCCTAAAACGAGCCATGAATTGCATTAACTTTGAATTGTGGCTGCAATTGTTTCGGGAGCCCAAAGAGAGTATCCTGTATACACGCTGTTATGTACTACGACAAATGATCTGTGATATGCTTCAAGAGGGCATAACCTCCTCCTCCTCTTCTTCCTTTGTGCACCACATTTACAACTTTGTTACAACAGGAAACAGCTCCAGTTGCAATATATCTCGTTTATTGCGTTCCTTGTTGCACGTGCGATTTGCTAATGCACTTGGCAGCTATTTCGTTGCCTACTGGACACAACAATTGCCTCACCTGCAACTGGATGACTTACAATTCTCAGAGGAAGCGCCTATCGTTGATCTGCCCCTGGATGAGATACTCTATCTTACACATTTGCTGTTGACACCTAAATCCCCATGTCGCAGTCAATTTTATGCAGAATTAAAGACTTTGCCGTTGTTCAATCGGATGCTAGAAATACTTAATAAAGTTGCCTACGTTTATAGTTAACATTGTTAACTTAACAAATATTATTTCCTTAATTTAAATTTTAATGAACCATCTTTGTAGATGAATGAGCCGAGTGGAAATAGGGTATTATACAATTTTAATCACTTGGCAGATATTCATGTTTGCCGTCAACAATTTTAACAACTTTTTCGCCCTTTTCGGCGAGTATTTCCTCAATGTTCCGCTTGCCATTAAGATCCGTGAACCAATTCAAATTGTCCGCAATCAAATGATGATTCTTACAGCCTTTACAGGTAACAATTACCACTCCTCGATTGTAGGCAACCTTTGAAATTGTCTCCATGTTTCGACTCTGGCAAACTTTGCATGTATAAATGAGCTGCATCTTGGTCTGCAGCTCCGCCAAGGGTATACTATTGCTGACCACGCGATTTGATTCATCTTGCTGTAACAATTGAAAGATGAATATTAGTATAAGTATTTAAATTTTGGCCTTCACTTACTATTTCTGTTTTGCACTTATCGCTGAAGCTTTGTTGCAGGCACGTGTGTTTGTTATTTATTATTGTTGTTGCTGTTGTCAGCAAATGAAATTGACGCTTGTAAAAAGCGCGTGTGGTTGGTGTTATGGCCAATCTGCCGAAACTGGCTGATAATTTGTACATTTGTTTTAAGGCGTTCATATTGCTTAGATTTGTAAACAACAAATATGAAACTGACTAGAACTTATCGATAATTTTATACAGTAAAAGATATTGATCGATGATTTAACAGCTGACAGTTGTTATGAAATGCTCTAAACTATCGTTGTCTGGTAAACCAATGTTGCCATTTCAGCTATTTTATTGATAGCTAGACTTGACTATTTTGTAATCGCAAAACATAATTTGACTACCTTTCAAATTGCTAGATAGCGAAATACACTTGGAAAAATTAATATATCACAATATTAGCATTGTCTGCAAACAGATTTTACGATATTCTTAAGCTGTTTCCAGCTATCTTTTAAAGCTAAGTTGGCTTGAAATTGTGTCAGCACTTATCCAAACTCTATACGTATGAGGCGTGCTACACAACACTACATTTGACACATTTGCAGTGTTTAGTAGCACCTTTCGAAAATCTGTGAAATTGTTAAAATTGTAAGCAAAACAAATTATATAAAACTTGAACATAAAATGGCAACACGTGTTGTGGCAACGGCAACGGTGCGCGCCGTCACGGGACGCAAACTAATAGCGACACGGGCCGCATTAACGCTGGTAAGTGCTAGAAATTGTGATGAAATACATGAAAGTTCGTGAAGTTACATGAGCCACAGATGCAATATTGTTGTTTACCTTTTTTTGTTGTGTTTGCAGACACCAGCTGCAGTGAACCGAATCAAATCCCTTCTCCAGGACAAGCCAGGTTTTGTAAGTTATATAAAAAGTTTTATTAAAACTTAATTATAACTAATACGACTTATGTATTTCTAGATTGGTCTTAAAGTTGGTGTCCGTCAACGAGGATGCAATGGACTATCCTACACACTGGACTATGCCAACAGCAAAGGTATGATAATAAATAGTTTTCTTAATTGCAATTGGTTTACTAATTGGTTTACTCTTTGCCAATCAGATAAAATGGATGAGGAAGTGATGCAGGATGGCGTCAAGGTGTTTATTGATAAAAAGGCACAACTATCTTTGCTAGGCAAGTACAATTATATAATTGCAATTGCGCTTAACTTATTTATAATGGGATTTCGTGAACTAACATTGTTTTTATCGTAATGCAGGCACCGAAATGGATTTTATTGAATCAAAACTGTCCAGCGAGTTTGTGTTTAACAATCCAAATATCAAGGGCACCTGTGGTTGCGGCGAATCCTTCAGCATGTAGAGAAATGGATTCTTAGTGCCATATTCTGTACAGAACCGCACCCGCCTCGCAAATATAGAAAACCAAAATGATCTAAGTTTATGTAGAGATAACAGCTTGTTTAATTTCCTACTTGTCATTTTGCGAAATATGGGAAAATGTTAAAATATCTCTCCTAACATGTAAAAATCTGAGTTTTAAGGTGCCTACTCAAACTGTGTGCTATGCCATACCAACCAATTGAACTTAAAAAAAAAACTAAACGTGAATAAGCTTAAGATTTGTTTTTTGTAGTTTAGACAAACAATTATATAGCAAACAGTCAGAAAATGACTTTAATTGACTCTGTTCTTAGGTTATCTTTTAAATAACATAATACGTATGAATGTATAGCATGTATGTAGTTCAAATATAAACATTAAATTTGTTTAAAGCATTCTTTGACTTTAAATCTATGGAATTACTGAAAGGAGAAGTGGTCAATGCATCAAAAGTGAATCTGCCTTATTCAATGCTGAAACGGAGCGGGGGTGTTTTTTAAATCTTAAGTTAGAATCTTTTTAGCTACTTTACGACCGCCTTTCCAAGCGTGTTTCCCTAGATCCTCTAGCTCCAAATAGCTCCAAATCATCGGGAACTCGTGGCAAGAAGCCCGAACAAATGGAATATTGAGGAGCTCTTGTTGCGGCTTTCCAGGACATCTTTTTTATTTAGTCTCATTTATAGTTAAAGTGGCGTTATTGAATTGAATTATATTGATTATTTAAATAATTGTTTTAATTCAATTTAAACTGCGCGCCAAACTTGTATGTTTATATCTAACAATTTTAACGCAAAGTGAGCAGCGCAGCGTGGATACCGCACAAATATTGCCCAAAAACATCGATATTATCGTGAGAAAAAGTATCGTGCAAATATGTATCGTCACGAAAAAACCTCTATCGATAGCTTATCGATATCGATCGACAGCCCAAAATGCAGATAAAAAGAGTCCCATTTTTTTACGTTACGCGGTGTGTGGCGGGCCAGGCGGCGCTTCTTTGCGCTTGTGGATTTTTTTTTAAATATATTTCGTAGCATTAGCGTCTTCAAGTGAATAAAATGGTGTACAGTGCAGTGTTAGTGTGAGTGTGTGAATATGCCTTGTGTACTTGTAAGTTATTAGTAAAAATGCGCCAAAAAGCAAACATCGGCTTCAGATCAACAACAAAATCGGTACACAAGTGCGTGCTGCACAGCAACAACTATAACAACAACGACAACAGAACGAAGCTAGTGCCAAAATTAGCCGGCATAGTCAGAGCACTTGTTTGAGTTCTCTCATCGCTTATCGCTTGTGCCAAAAAACAACAATCAATAAAAAGAAACGAACATAAAAAACGAAACGAAGCAACAGGCGGGCGGCCGTAACAAAGCAACAAGTCCAGGCGCAACACGAAGAAGAATAAGAATAAGAAGGAGCAACAGTGCGTACAACAACAAAGATGTACACATGACAACAACAACAACAACATCGTTGAGCATCAGCAGCATCCTATATGTGCGTGTGTGCGTGCGTGTGCATATGTGTGTGTGCGTGTTTATGACTTCATTTGCAACATGCGTAGACCGTCCGCGTTGAGTCGCAATCATTATTTTGTGATTGGTCTGCTGCTGGGCCTTGTGCTCAGTCGATATATACCGCAGGATATTTGGGAGCTGGTGCAGCAGGAGGAATGTCCACAGGAAGCGGCCGAAAATTTACTCATCGAACGCTTTGGTCAGGATTTTGAGCCACATTTGAATTTGATCAATAAGCCGCTGGCGGCTAAAAAGCCGGTAAGTTTACACCATACTCAAACAATTCCACTCAAACCCCCCTTCCCCTCTCTCACTCTATATGAGCAGTTTTTGCACATGGGTCAACGCACCAATCAGAGATCAGTTATCGAAGTAATTGTTTTGACAAAGTGAAAGAAAACACATATGAATTTTGTATTTTTCAAAATTCATAGTTTCCAAATTCTACTTATTTTCCAAATAATATACAGAATAAACCAAGAAAATGTGTTTTTTTTTTTTGTAAAATAAAATGTGTGAATTTTGTTCTTTATCAACAAAAATTACTTGACACACTGTTTATACCAATGCAGATGCAAATGTGTGTGTGTGGTGAGTGTCTGTCTGTCTGTCCGTCTGTATTGGTGCACATGGCTCATTATATGTATGTATGAAGCAATTTATTGACCTTCTGGCTTATCGTATTTCGCTTTCGTACTTCGCCTTTCCTCATTTTGGGTGGGAAATACACTTGTATGTGTTCTTTTGAATATACATATATACACCTAAAGTTGGTCAAGAAAGTGTTTTAACAAATGCAGAAAGCCTCACAAATAAATATGAAAATATATATTTCCTAGGTTTTCTTTAACTAGTTATTTGATTTATTCTAGCATTACAAGTTAACAAATTTACTTTAATTATAATACTAATATTGATTTACCCATCAAAGAGTTTTTAATTATATAAAATTAAGTTATATGTATGTTTACTATGGAATAAAACAAATTTTACCTAAACTAATTGTGTATTTATATTGCCTTTAATTCTATCTTTTGTATAATTTGAGGCATATCTTTTTTTAAGATATAAAATAAATGCTGGTTAACTTATTATTTTATTGATATTGTTTTATATCATATAACTTTTGTTTATTGAGTGTTCTAAGATAGTTTTTGAGCGCTTTACTAAACTGTGACCTGCTTTTAAATATTGTTTTATCATCCGATTCTAGTTTCTTTAAACAATCTAAAAAAGGAAACTATAATGTCTATTGGGTTTAACTACTTTTAAAAATATAATAAAACATATGTATGTGGGAATTTTTTCAATTTGTCAAAACACTTTCTGGCCTAACTGTTGAGCACCTTGTACATACTACACATATTTAGATCGACAGCGCAGACATCATTTCTTTTCAATTTGTATTATCATGGACTAAGTTTGTATGTTATGACTTATGGCCAGGTGAAGACGTGCAAGATTCAACCAAGCAGCGAGTCCAATGACCAAAAACAACAACAGCAACAATCAGTTGCTGGTCGCTTCTAGAAAATTAGCACCTTTCTAACAGTTTGACAGTCAGTGTGAATGCTACTGTTACCTGTTAACAGTTTGATGGAAATTGCAACGTTAACGGTTACATTTAATGCGATTTAAAAAATAAGTACGAATTTTCGCCTTGTTTGCAAAAAAATTTGATCAGCTCCACAAAAAGAAATTTAAAAAAAAAAACAATTAAACAAAAATGAAGCCACTTATAAAACAGACGATGAAGAAAAAATGCAAACCATAAATTACATTTCAATAAATAAATAAACGCATTTCAATTATAAACCAGAATCAAGTAAATATAACGATAGGCTGATACATGCATCATGCCACATTTAAATAAATATCAACATACAAACATACATAAGCATAAACATATGTATTTGTATTTGTTCATATATAGTATGTATGTATGTATGTATGTATATATGTATGTAGACACTTATGCCACAGTAAATCGAAGACAACGAAATTTATTGAATTAAATACGAGTAAACATGCAAAATATTCAACGAAAATCGTTTAAATATTGATATACACTACAGGAGGATATTGACAAATGGAAATGACAAATGTAACGTTGGCTTTTTAAAGTTATTATCAAGACACAGCTTGTATAAAAAGCTGTAATATTAAAAGTATCAAAGTTTTCAAATGTTTCACTCACGAGTTTTAATCCAGAAACGGCTTAACTTTCCACACAGTAAATTAATCCCTTGATTGTATGTAATTATGTAATCCAAACTTTTATTTTTCGAACCATTTCTGAAATCAAAATTTAAAATGCAACTAAATGATGTACCTAAAAGTAAACATTCCAAATTTAATAACGCTAACTATTGCTTAGATACAGTTTCATTTAGAAAGTACATCACTAGCAATCTGACTATAAAGTATATCCTTTCCCTCATTTCAGAAAGTACCTTTAATTGTAATTTAAACCTGCATATATAGCCTAGATTCGTATTAAAGTGTAACAAGTCTATAATACGAATATATTTTTTAGCCGATTTCTTTGTTTCCAGCCGGTATTATTTAAATCCAACTTTCAACAAGTATTTAACTAAAGGGTATTCCTTAAATCGATAGCCTGAAAATATCAATTCTTTCATTTCAATTTTTTCGTACCTCGTGCGATTTGCGTTTTGTTTGTCTCTCGCTTTTTTTTTTTATTCAGTTAACAATGCAAACGTTTGCGTTTTAATTAAAAAAGTAAAAAAAAACCAAACGAAAAAAAAATTATTAGCTTGATAAATTTGGTGTGGAACTCCAGTCTATAGATAATGAATATTGCCCAATTGGCTGTGAGTTCTCTTTTTTGTATTTCAATCACAAAGCGATCAACAGTTGAGTTAAGCTAATCATGTCTTTGCTTATCAAATTAATAAGGCATCAATTCAATTAACGTGACGTATTCGTTAACAACAAGTTAAGTTAACGCCAGAATTGTTAACAAATTGACGTTTGTTTCGATTTGCGATTTTGAATCAAAATTGCGCATTTTAAATGGCATAAAAAACAAATTTAATATAAACTGAGAACTGAGAAAGTTAACTAAAAGTATCCGCTAAATGATATATGATTTTAAGTAGGGCAACTGCAAGTTAAAGTGGGCGTTAACTTTAACATGAAGATGGAAAATGTCTTTGGGTAATCATCCATTGGGAAGAAGTAGTTGCGGCCGATAAATTGTGTTATCTTTCAATAAAATCGACAGGATATACAATTTAAAATGTAATAAACAAAGTTTTAAAATTCGTTTTAAAGTTATTTTAACTGTTAGTTATGGTAAAAATTAGTTACCAATAAACTGGCAGTTAATATAAGCTAAAAATAGTTGAAAATAAAGAAGAAAACTGAAATAGACTGAGTGCCAGTTAAAGTGGGTGTTAACTTTATCGTGAAGATTTTGATCAAATAAACTAACTGTAGAAAATCTTTTTCGTTTCTTCGATAACTGTTAGTTATACCAAAAAACTAGTAACCGATAAGCTGGAAGTTATTAAAAGTTATAAGTTAAGAAATTTAAATAAATTTATAGTTAAAGTGGGGGTTAACTTTAACGTGAAGATATAATTTAATAAACTAAGATTCAATGTTCTTTTTAATTTCTTCTGCTATTGTTCATCGATAACTGTTAGTTATACCAAAAAAACTACTTACCGATAAGCGCTTTTCTAATATCTATGCAAATGTGCAATGGCATGGAACCAGCAGCAGCTGTATGTAATTAAACTTGAAAAGTAGTTACAGTCATCTGGTCAATGTTGAAAATGGTCAGACTTTAACGATGATTTACGTTTCGTGTGGTAACAACTACCGATGCTTAAAATTAATGTTTTTATGCCTTTATTATTTCAACTTTATGGGCCACTGTAATTTTTTTTTTTTTTTAATGATATGTGTGTGTGTGTGTTTTTTTTAAATGTGCGTAAGTTACTTACTTGAAAAGTGTGTGATAGAGATAGAGAGTAGGACAGAGACAGAGACAGAGATAGAGATAAAATATATATTTGAAACTCGTTCGTAGACAAAAAAAAACTTGAGCAAAAAGTCGTTTTCCATTCACTTAATAAATGACAATAACTGAGTTTACTTAACGCGCAACATTGTTAATGTTGTTGTTGTTGTAGCCTAAGTAAACATACATTGAGTGTGTGTGTGTGTGTGTGTGTGTACACTGACTAAGTGCCCGGCGACACAGTAAAACAAAAAAGAAGACAGGCAAAAAAAGTGAAATCACAGCGGTCGGATCAGCACTTTGAACTGTGACCCGCCATAATACAAGATCTTGAATAATGAGATAGAATCCGAAACAAACCTCTAACCTTAAATACAATTGAGCTTCTCTGTATATCAAACTTTTCTAATAATAAGTTGTCCAAGTATAGACCGATTTTTCAATGTCTCAATCAACTTAGCTTGTTTTCCAAAACTGAAACATTATAAATCTATTTAAAATGGTATATTTTTTAGTAAGTAGCGACCCTTTAATTTGTTTCATAAAGGGTATTTAGCTGAGTCAATGTGTGCTAACAATGAACACACAAAAACACTTGTCAAAAAACAAGGAGCAGGGCTTGGTACATCAGTACCATTTTAATGACTTAGTCTTACTGTTGTACTGTTAGAACCACTTGGGAATTCTAAGGCGCAAACATGAAAAATAGCTTGTAAGCTTAGCTCTTTAACCCTTTATGTAACTAAAAGATATTTAGACTTAAAATGTATAAAAATCAACGTTTAGTCCGAAAATATCTCTCAGCTAAATATTTAACTGGACTCTAAAACGAAACTTTAAGGTAAAATAGCTTTTTCGGTCTCTGAAAATGTAGAATAAATGTTCCAATAAAAATGTAAATCATGAATGAGTTTGAGGGCTCATTAAAGACATATTCGACTATATCTAGAATCAATCTCTGGGGAAATGCCGAGAGGAAATAGTACTACAATTTGTAGGTCTACAATAAAATGTTAACTAATTGATCGACTTAGTTACTATGCAGTCATAATTCAAATAAACATCAAAAACATACAACACACTACAATTTTTAAATAAAAGTCTTTCCCTTTTGTTTTTGCTAAATTTCGGTTTTAATAAATTTTAGTTAATACTATAAAAAGTAATATGGCCAATAGTTGTCGCCTAATGACACGGCATATGTGCATGATAATGCGTCAAAATTTTGCCAAAAGCTGTGAACAAAAACTGAACGATCAAATTAATATGGAGTTAAAGGCATGTCATCAATATCTGGTCATGGTAAGCTGAATAAAACGATATCAAACATTGGCAGTACTTTTCATATTCCTCTACATATGCATTTGTATGCACTCCACTTATGGATAGGCCTTTCATTTCGATCGTGCTGATGTAAGTGCTCCAGGAATCTTTGGATTCTTTCTAAAAGCCAGCACGGAGGAGCGTGAACATGCTGAGAAAATTATGAAGTATATGAATAAACGTGGAGGTGTTATTCATCTCAGTGCGGTTCCAGAACCTTTGCCATGTTTTCCAAATAGTTTGGCGGCCTTTAAACATGCCCTCCAAATGGAACTGGAGGTTAATCAACATTTGTTGGATGTCCATGCCTTGGCTGCCAAAGAAAACGATCCAAATCTTTGTGATTTCATTGAGGCCAACTTCTTGCAGGAACAAGTCGATGGCCAAAAGATATTGGCCGACTATATAAGACAATTGGAACGAGCTGAAGATGATCTTGGGGAATATCTCTTTGATAAATATATGCTTACCGGTGGTATGCATGGCAATGGTCAATCCAAATAGAAGAAAAGCTCTACTAACCGTTTACTTTGTTGCTTCAATAAGTGCTTCACAGTTTGTGTTGGCTTCGTTACAGTTTCAATTCATAACTTGTACTACTTATCAGGCATACACACGTTGTCTAAAAATAAAACCCTCATTCTTATCAATTAGTACTACATACAATATATGGAAAATACGCTCCACTTTCAGCTTTGACAGGCGAATACTCCGAAGAGCTGTTTGTGAAAAACACGATTGTCATTCTGTCATGAGATCAACTGATCAACTGATCAAGTGATCAACTGATCAGCTCATTAGCGTAGCAACAGTCACAGGATCATTGGAAAATTAAGAGTTTTAGAAACTTTCTGTTAATTAAGACAAGGCTTTGATTGTCTTAAGAAGCATATTAAGCTATAAGTATGTTAATACTCTTCACTAAAATCTTGAAAAATCTTTAGCTTCCTCGTCAAAATATTAAATTTATAAATATTGCCTAGTTTTAAATCAAAAGCTGCTTGAACTTTTAAAAGCTGCAGAAAGCTCTTAATCATCTGTCCAGCTATCTCTTAACTTAATTGAACAAACTTCTAGCCACAGTTGAGCTGTTAACTAGCTCAAATAGTTACGAGAATTGCAGTTTTCTTTCAATTTTAAAGTTGACCATGAGCTTTAAAGCTGTTGAGGGCTTTTTAAGATTTTAAGGAGCTTTTCGATTTGTCAATTCTGCCTTTCTCTCTAGCAAGGACAAAAACAGCTTTAAAGCTTTGTCAAGAGCATGCTTATCGTTCGATCTATGTGAAGCAGATATTTACTTCTCAAGTCATAAAGACACTTGGCTGATATACTTTTGATTTAGATAGAGCTCACCCAGACACAACAACTAAGTAAGTGAATCCATTGAGCAGCTTTTGCTGTTGCCTTAATTGAAAAGCGCGTCGCATTTCCGGCTTAAGGCCCACATATTTACGAATATAAGCGTATATATGTATATATTTATAGATCTACAAATATATATAAGTGGGTATATATATCTCGGAGTATGTGTGCGCTCTCAATTAATTGTCATAAGCGCGAGACTTAGTCGACCCAGCGTCGATCCACCAGTTACAGTTGAACCACCAACCGGCAAATCACCACCACCACCATTATTCCATATTCCACCGATCTCTAGGCAAGTCAAACATATATATATGTATATAGCCACCGCCTGCGCACTTGTTTCAATTAAGATTTGTCAAATCCAATGCAATTCCACAGTGACTACTTGGCTTTGTGCCCGATTGAAAACGAACTGAGATTGGGACACATGCAATATATCATTCTATTTACACGTACTTAACTATCTATGTATATCCATACATACATACTATATTATGCATGGATCTAAAGTATATACATACATATAACTACGAGTGCAATACGCAGCTCTGCACTTGTTGAAAGCATAACATTGCATTCGAATCACTTGAATCATTTGATTGAAATTGAATTACTTTAATTATTGGTAATGTATTGCATTTTGAATGCATTTGAATTACTTAAAATATTTTAAAATTTGTAAATGGTCAAGATAATAAAAGAATAATAAACTGATCAGCAAATTAGAAGTTTTGAATTAGTCGAAAATAAAAATCAAAGAAATGCATTCGAATAGCTTGAAAAATATTTAAATACTGCAATAATCGAGATATTTTTCAAATAGTATGAAATATGAGCTAAGCAACTTGAGTAATGATTGAGGAATCACAAAAAAACTAAAATCACACTCAAATTACTTCAATTATTTCAAAGTATTTTCAATATTTCAAATGTTTCGCATATTTTCAAACTAAGTATTTAAATGTTTTAAGGAAAATTTCTCATCTTCTCGATACAGTCTACTTTATGCAAATGTTACTTTTACATAAATATAGAATTTGACATTTTTCGTTATCTCATCTTCCCTATATCAAAATATTTAAGAAACTTAATAGTTTATAAAAAGTTAGTTAAATTGCAAACCGTTACTAAAAGCAAATCAATGTATTCGAATAACTCAAATAATTTTTGAAATTCAAAAGTCTTCATTCATAATGATATTTTAGACAAAGTCTAAGCAGGATTAAAGAGTAAATCAATTGTGAATACTCTATATATGACAATATTTGTAAAAGTTTATTGATATCCATAAATATTTACAATTGCCAACCCACTGCATGGCTCATATTACGTGGCACAGAAATCAAAAATGTGAAATTTCATCTGTAACTGAATGAATCAGAACACGTGCGTATTTATTCGAATACACTTGCCATATTCATATTCATATTCATTCATAATCCCTTGGGCCCTTGCCTGTAGCCGCTTTATAAATGGGCAATAACTAAAGTATATGAAGTGCTTGTGGCAAAAGTTATCTCTAGATTTATTACACCAAATGCCGACCAGAAACTGAAATTAAAACCCAAACCCAAACCAGAAACAGAACCAGAACGAGAACCCGTAGCCATTAGCCAGGCTATATAATCAGTCAACTTGAACCATTGAGTTTGAGTCATCATTCAAGTGTGAGTGTTATTTGAATGGAGGGGACTGCAAAATGTGAATTGTAAACCAGGTGGATCGTTTGATTAGAAGGTGGGTCAAACTATTCCACGGCCAACTGAACAAACAAACATAATTCAATATCAATGTTTAATTAAAATATTTTTCTCAAATGGATATCGAAATCGAAATGGAAATGGAAATATTCATCGTTGTCGTTGTCGTTGTTATTGGTGACGTTGCCTCGCATTTTGATAAGGCTCCTCGTATATATTTATTTATTTTGTTTTTTTTTTCGGCTACTGATAAGAAGGTTAACACTTTGAAGGCAAAATAAAAAAGTATGCCTACTACTTGTTGTAAATTCTGTTTGTTAGTTTTTGCACCCACAAAACAATCTATTGAAAATACTCGTAGTTGCTCATTGCAACGTTTTTTGTTTTTTTTGTTGTTCACTTCCTCTTACGTCACAAGGTTGTTTTGTGTCATTGTCTTATCAATTTCCAACAATTTCTTTTTATAAATCATATTTGATGAGATTGCCCGGCCACGTGCACTACTTTTGTTAAAGTTCTCTTAATCTACATATAATCGGTTTGGTTTCCAAATGCAATTTCTTTCTAATTCACAACTGGTTAAAGAGCTGTCTTTGTTAAATATGATTCTAAGATGAGCATGTCAAGAGGGTCAAAAGACTTCAAACTAGCATGCGGAACGTCATTTTAAACATGATTTTATCTATATATTGAATCTACATTTAAAATTCGTTAGTCTTTATCATTTATAAGTTTTAAAAAATAGTTCCTCAGCTAAAAATAGTTTGTAAAAATGCAGTAAGCTACAGTAGAGCATGCTCGACAGTAGGAGACCCAGTACTTTTTGAGTGCAAACCGTTCACTATTTACTGTTCATCAATGTTGCGTACCATTCAATAGATGGTGCCACTACGAAGATAAGTTAATAAACACAGAGGTCGCTAGCGTCTCTTCTTCCTTTTGAACGTAACATTGTTAGTTGAATAACTTCCGCGTTTATTATCCGATTGTAATGAAATTTTCAGGAAAGGTTTGGACTTTAGTGTTTATTATTTGTACCAAAAACCAAGGCGTTAACATTAAAGCTGCTCTTGTAATTCGACTTCGAAATTTTGTATTTCAATTTACGGGGGCGGAGGGGGCGTGGCAAAAATCTAAAACAAACTTGATAAATGGGAGATATAGATGAACCTACATGCCAAATTTGGTGTCTCTAGCTCTTATAGTCTCTGAGATCTAGGCGACACAAAAAGGGACAGACGGACAGACAGACAGACAGACGGACATGGCTATATCGACTCGTCTGTTGATGCTGATCAAGAATATATATACTTTATGGGGTCTGACACGCCTCCTTCTGGCTGTTACGCACATTTTTTTGGACAAACTTAATAGACCCATTTGTACTTTTTTAAAGTACCGGGTTTAAAAATGTTCTATAAATACGTTTTCTAATAATTCGCAACTGGTTTAAGCTCAGTTTTCATCAAGAAAGCTTAAGTGAAGATCGCAGTCATTTCAAATATTGCAAACAAAGATAAGTTCAGTTCTAAATTTAACTCGATTTGTTAATGGAAACAGATGAGTGTATTTCCCCTATTTGTTGTTGATTCACCATCATAATTCATACGAAACTGCAAAATGCCAAAGCAAATACACTTTGGTCGTCGTGCATCAGTTTGAAGCGATCAATATTTTCTTTCGATCTGGGAAATTCGCAGAATTTCAATGCATAATTTTCATACAAACACGCACCTCACATAATTTGGAAAGTATTTTCATTTAGCTTCCAAAAGTACAAAATAGAATATATGGAATCAATATACTCATACTCTGGGTAAAAATAAGGGGGGGGAATTATAAAGGGGAACAGTCAATTTGTGGTTTGGCAAATGTTTACCTATTGCCCATGTTGTGTGTGTGTGTGTGTGTGTGTGTGTGTAGTGTGTTGTGTGTTGTTTTTAGATATTTACACAATTAATTGCGTATTTCTACGGCAACTGCTGGCATCTTTTTGTGGCATAAGGTGCCGTAATTTCAGCACAAGGTCATCTTGGGTTAACGCTGACTCTGAAGAGGGGTGGGTGATGCGGCGAGGGGTTAATGGGTTGCATTGGCCAAGTTGTTAGCTTATTATCACGTTTGTTATGATACCCCAGCCGATCTCCCCTTTCCCCTCCAGACAATTAAAACAATATAGGCGTTATTAAGTTGCATTGATTTCTCAATCAATTCTAAGTCATGCTCTTAGTTATACCCTGTTATAAACACATTTGGGTGTTTAAATGTAAAAAAAAACTATATCGTACATAGACTTTTAGTGGAAAGAAGGTATATTTCAAAATAAATACCCTGTTAAATTTATCTAAATATTGAATATTTTTAGAATATTTTGAATATTAAGGCCCATATTTTTAAAGTCTTAAATATCTATCCGAATGTTAAACTGTCTTAAAATGTATAGAACCTAATGTCAAATCCAAAGATATCCATTAAATAAAGCTTTTATAAACGTTTTATTTGTTGTATTTAATTGAAACTGCTTACAGGGTATAGTTTAGTTTGTTATATTCTAACACCATTTCTAGTAACTTGCTATACGTTTTTGTTTTTATAGTGACTGCAATTAGCGCTAATTACTGCACTAAGCTTGACTTCAAAGTCGACCAATTGCCACGCCCCTTTCAATTGTCATATATAATATGTATGTAGACAGTGTGTGTGTGTGTGTGTGTGTGTGTGTGCGCGCGCGCGTGTGTGTGTGTGTGTGTGTGTGTGTGTACAGCTGAAGCAGATGCACACGACATTAAGAGAAAACTTCAGATAAGTTGTTCAGATTGTTGATAGTCCCCAAGGGTCAGGCAGGTGGAAAACTGACGTCAGCGTCTATAACATGTATCCGACCTCGAGAGAAGGCCGCCAGTTTACGAGGCCCATAAACTGGCAGTGGTCAATTAAAAAGCATTAGTAATTATCTTGAATTTCGGCAAAAACTACGTACCAAAAACTGTTAAACAATAAAGTAATCGAAATTAAAACAAAACTTAGCATTGAATATTAGCAATTATTGGATTATTATAAATAATATTATAGATATTAAGCAGACAAAACTTTCATTTCAATATATAATCAAATATTTGATTGTAAGAAAAACCTTTAACATATTTTACGGAAATAACTTAAGATTCAGAATGATGAAATATATGAAATTTTTGTAAGGAACAAGAATATATATGATTGAAATAAATCCACTTTTTGATTATAATAAGACAAATTTACATATATGTTACCAGTTAGAAAAATGAGCTTTTTAAATACGGCTTTAAACACATCTTAAGTTTTGTTTTGAAACTTAAATAAGAATAACCTCTACATTTTTGGCGATTGAAAGTAATTAAATATACGAATGTTTTTCTAAAAAATACAATTACTTATGATTAAAATAGATCCACCTTTGGTTTTAAATAAAAAAAAAATTTGTATATACGTTACCAGTTAGAAATGTGAGTTCTATAAATATGGATTTGTAGTAAACACTTCTCAAGTTCTGTTTTGAAGTATATGGTAAATAAATATATTTAAAGTGTTTCTTATTGGAATGTACAAGTGACTCGTTCGTATTGCTTAACAATTCGCAGGTTTAACAAATCCAAATATATACATTAACATTCTTTCCAGGAAACTCGTCTAGAGACGATCGTAAACATTTTATGACGAACGTTGAACTCTCTTTTATATTTTTCAAACTAAGTAGATACAAAGTAGATAAACTTGTTCAAAATTTGTATTCCATGTATTTTTTGTACTTGTACTTTATTTATGAATAAACATAATCATCTGTAATCATCGAGAAGTACAATTTGAGTACCCACTTGAGCTGTCCGTCCGTCTGTCTGTCTGTCTGACTGTCTGACTGTCAGTCTCTCGGCCTTTTAGCGGTTTGATTTCTCAAGTGGACAAACGTGCAGGCCATGCCCAGTATATGCAGCTGCCTAGATAATTTTAATTATGTCAAAATACTTACATATATGTATGTATGTATATGTATAGCTTTATAATTGTGTATAGTATGTGTACTTACCCTTCGATCATATCTCTTGAGTATAATTGTTCTATTAAGTGATCTGGTTTTGCTTTACTATCAGATCAATAGCTTAAGGCTTAAGGTTTTAGTGTACAAATGGTCAAAGTTTTTATGCCTAAATTGAAATTTTGTTAAGTTTTATAATTGAACTTATAATATATTTATTATATTTTTATTAATTTCAATGTAGCTTGTCTCATTTATCTTGAAGTTGTCGAGGATTATTATCCTATATAGATATAGATAGAAATATAGTGACTATATCGACCATAAATCTTCAGAATGATTGTTCTATTAAGTGATCTAGTTTTGCTTCATTATTATGTCAATAGGTTAAGGATTAATTAGTTATTTCAAGAGGGACATCTACGGGTTTTATAAACAAATGGTCCTATATAGATATAGATAGGAATATAGTGACTATATCGACCATAAATCTTCAGATTGATTGTTCTATTAACTGATCTGGGTTTCTTTATTATTATATCAATAGCTTAATGAAACTGGACTCATTTGTAGTTGTCTCATTTGTTAATTTTCCTATATAAATAGGAAATTTGTGTCTCCAAATCAAAATCATTCGCAAATCAAGTATGCATTTCTTCAGTTTCAAATTACAAAACACAATTTAAAAGATCTAACCCTAGGTAAACAGGGTGACATACCCTTAACTCCAATGCCGTATTATTAACCTTGGCTATAAATTATATTGCTAAAAAATGACAGAGAAGCTATGCAAGTTACAAAACTGTTTTAAGTTGTTGTTAAAGACTGTTTAAAAGGTATTTGCTAGTCTCACATACCCTCTTTTGATAGCCATTAATTGCGCCGCTAATTTGAAACCTTATTTTTTTCTCCTTTCAGGTTAAAAATGTAATGCGACCGCGATATTACTCCTCGGAGTTGGGCATACGGGAGAAGATCTTTATTGGTGTGATGACCTCCCAGGAGAACATCAATAGCTTTGCAACCGCTTTTAATCGTACCACCGCCCATCTGGTCAATAAGATCAAGTTCTTCATCAATGCGGACAGTGTGAAAACGAATTATCAGTTGAAGAATATTGTCGGCTTTACGGATACTCAAGAAAGTCGTCGGCCATTCCATGTGATTAAGTATATAGCTGACAATTATGTGGATGATTATGATTATTTTCTGCTAGTGCCGGATAATGTTTATGTGGATGCCCGTAAACTGAATTCATTGCTCTATCATATGAGCATTACCTTTGATCTGTATATGAGCGGTACACGTGTCGATGGAAGAGGAGGAAATGGAGATGTTCCCCAAGCATCTGATGATAATATTGCCGAAAATGAATCAAATGATTCAAATGCTGCTGGAGGTGGTTTAAGTGATCGTAACTATTGTTCCCTTGAGGCGGGTATTCTACTCAGCAGCAGTGTCATCCGCAAGATGCGAAACAATCTCGAACGATGTGTTCGGATTGGAATCACCAACGATCACAGTGTCAACATTGGACGATGTGTCAAGTATGCAAGTCATGTGTCTGGCTGCCAAGAGACTTTTCAGGTGAGTTCCCCACAAAGAAATTGCTACAATCAAGCCTATTTCTTTTTTTAATGTCTATATAGGATCTAAAATAATAAATGGTAAATAAATAATCAGAAAGATAGTTGGAATTAAAACATTTAGAATTAAAAAAAAAAATAAAAATTATGAGTTATTTTTAATAATTATTGAAAAAGTTACAAATGACATTTATTCTGAAACGTTTATTTTAAATATCAAAATCAATTCTTTTATATTTATTGAAAAAGTTAGAAATGAGAGTTATTCCGAAACTTTTATTTTTGATTTTTAAAATAAAAGTTTCAAATATCTATTGAACCAAGAGGTGCATTAACAAAATTTAAAACCATTCTTTAAAATAAAAGTTTCGGAATAACTCTCATTTCAAACTTTTTCAATAACTATTAAAAACTCTTAATTTTTATTTTTATAATAAAAATGAAAAATAAGTTTTATTTTTGTAACTTGTAAATATAAAATTGAGAAATATTTATTATTTTTGATTTTTTTCAATAAAAATTGTAAAGTTAAAAATTATTTTTATTATATAAATTGCAAATTAAAGTTTTTGGCTGATATTGGTAATATCGAATAAAATATGAATTTTGGTGTTTTCCATGTTGCTGTAACTTATTTTCTTCACGTTGATTTTTTTAAATTACAATTTGCATTCATAACTCTTATTTACGGTCCCTGATATATACAAGTAGTATATACCTAAATTGGAAAGAAGCTAATATATCTATTCAGACATTTTCCATTTATTCGATAAAGCACAGCTTAAAAGCTTCGCACATGTGTGTGGAATTCAAAGACACTACAAGTAGGTTAGTAATTAACTGTCATGCTGTGAAGAGCTTAGTTGCTTAAGTTAAGAGCCATAAACTAGTCACACAACCGATACACTTACTTTGTGATGAGTTAAGTTAAGGCTCGTTCGGTTAGAGTGTTCATATTGAAATGGACATGCATGTTTGCAACTTGGCAGGTGGCATAAACATTATATACATATATGTATAGGGCTACAGAGAAGGAAACCAACCGAAATCCAACCAAAAAACCAAAGCAAGCTTTAAGGTGACACAAAATTCGAATCTCAAAAAAATATTTCCATTTTTATATTTTGTAGTAAGTATCGACTCTTTATTAAAGAAATAATAATACAACTCTAAACTTTTCGAATTAAATTAAATAATTTTTTTTAAACTAATAAAATGGCAAAAAGTACATTTAAAATAAATGTGTTTATTGTATAAAATATGTCGTTCATTTGTAATTTTCCTAAATTAAATTAATTTAAATTAAATTTATGCTAGCCGATTTCTGTTACTCCGAAAATATGTCCGAAAAAGGAAATATGTATCTCCATTTTCTGTGTCACATACGGTTCGGTTTCAGAGATTTGGAAACCAGCTTCTAGCCAAAATCAAGGAGACTTCTATGATACCCCTAATAATAAAGGCTATTAGAAAGCTTAAAATTATACTCTGTAATTATAACATGTGTTGTAACAAATATAGGGAAAATTATTAGGCTGTCACACCTTGCATAAAAGCTTTTTATTCAAAGAATTTGATGCACTATACTCTATAAGCATAATATGTATGTGTTATGCATCTCTTAAAATCTTACTCCAGGGTAATATTTAGTTAGGCACACTCGCAGTAACCTCTTTATTCACGAATTTCTAAACACATGCTGCAATACAGCATCCACATCCACATTCTATTTAAATACATTCACATCTGCATAACATCCACATTCACATCTACATTCACATTCACAACAACTGTCAAGCTAAAAAGTGGATCAAATGTGAAGCAAATGTTACAATAACAACAATTAGCACAGATCATGTGCAGCTGCAACTGTTATATTAAGCTTCAGGTAACATTTTGTACAATTTAGTAAAAAATGTAGCATAAAAGTTGGTAAACTTTTGCACGGAATAAGTTTATTTTATTGAATTTAACAACAGTATATAATAACAATAATAATAGTTGAATAATAACTCACTTTCATATTTAAAACGAAAACTAAACTACATTTTGTTTGTTAGGAACGTGTTAAATGTATAATAAATGTTTATTCAATTTTTTAAAAATTCACCCATTTACTGTACAAATTTCAAATTAAATGTTTACAACAAATTTAATCAAAATAAAAAATTGCAAAGTTTACAAAAAAAAAAACAAAAAAAGGGCACAAGCTATCTCTGGTGGGCAACAGATTATATACCCTTGCAGAGACCTTCATTTAAATTTCGACCTATGACAGATTTATGTTCCGATTTTATAAAAATTTGGTCAGATTGTATATAACGATACCAGACACATAATCTGTGAGTTTGGTTAAGATATATTGAGAAACCAAAAAGTTTTTTATACTAAAAGTGGATTTTTAATCGATCTTTTCTATGCGTGACAAAACTATAATACTCCCTGCAAGGGTATAAATATACATAAGTACACTTTGGAGTCAAAAGGACCTATTGTACCAAAGATTAAGAATTGTACCAGTTTTGATACAAATGTACCAATGTAGCACATTTTTGGCTTATCTGTCTACAGCAGCTGTTAACAGTTTGGGAGTCACAATTCAATGATTAGAGGAGCAAACATATTTACATGCATACAATACACACATATACACATTATGTATTTATATATATATATATCTGTATCTGTGTGTGTTGCGAGTTAATTTGCCCGTTTGCTTGTCGTGTGATCTTTGTTGCTTCCTACACGCTGTTTTATTTATTTAAACAATTTGCCGTTGACTAAAAAGACGCACACACACACACACATACGGAACGCCAGCAATGAAATGAATTGAAAAAAAAAAAAAAATCAGTTCATTGATACAGAAAAGTGACCCTGAAAAAGAGCATCATCAACAGTGTTGCCAAAATTTCCGGGTCTAACTTTATAATACAAATTTGCTATAAATAGCTAAAAAAAAAAAATAAATAAAAAACAAATTAAATCTGCTAAAGAAAATGCTATGAGATTTATATTAATCGCGATAATAATTAGAAAATGCTGATTTTAGTTTAGTAATTAAAATACACGTTATTTTTAAACTTTTACCATAAGTGTAACCAAATTATTTCGACGATTTGCAACAGGACTCCTTATTTTGTCTGAATTTTCCCGTCATTCAGTTTGTATCTGTTAAATTATTTAATTCGTTTTGAATATTCGATAACCGTAATTTTGTTATTTTTGCTTTCCGGAAATTGCAGAGAACTGCAGAGAATATATTGATTTTCCTAAACATATACTGTTATCTAAAAAATTAGTCAAATTATTTTCAAAAATAGCCAGATTTCGAAATAATAACGTGTCCTTAAATTGTATAGCTTTTGCAATAATAACGTTGCTAAATCTAGCTATTTTATAGCTAAAATTCAGTACTTATCATCACAGCAGAGCAAAATGCCATGCGAAAAGAGTAGAAGACATATAAGAAGAAAAAGAAAGGGGGAGAAGAGTGAGGAGAAAAAGCTAAAGAAGCAACAACAGCAGCAGCAGCAGCTTCTTTTTTGTTTTTTAGAAACGGTCTTGTGGCAGGCAGACAGTTGGACATGCTTGCCACCAAACACACCAGCACTTGATGGACAGTTTATTTAATTTCCCAAGCAGAGTTAAAAAGATATTCACAACATGCGATCAGTGTTGATATTTTAGCTATTTAACAGCTACTTTAAGCAGGAAAAGTTAGAATATTTCGAGGAAACTCCGTATTTTACAAGCTGGTTTTACTATTTTTACAGACTGTCAACAAAAGCTATTACTTAAAAAAAAGAAACAATTTTTAAGGAAAACTATTATACAAAATAAAGCTACAGGAATATTTGAATGCAAAAACAATAAAGGAAATACGATTTTTTCAATACACTTAGTTTGATTGAATCTTTTGAAATTTAGAATTAATTAAAACTAAAAACAATTGTTTTTTATAGAGAGTGACCAATAATCTTTACTTGCTTATATTTAAGCATATATGTAGCTACAAATTGGACTTGAATTTTTTGTTTTTAAATTCAAACTTTTTTCTTAAATAAAATTAACTATTAACTAGGCCAAGAAATTGTGGCAACACTGTAGATGGCTGCAAAACCCAAAGGCCAAACGTTTGACACGCATTGGCTGGATGGCATTTCCTCTACATTGAACTTGCACTGTGGGGTTTTTTGGTTATTTATATTATATTATGAATTGTATAACAACAAACCGAACCTGGAATCGCATTTTGCACAAACCATTTAGCAAGCATTATTGTTGTTGGGGATAAATGAAACGCAGGGCCAAAGAACTTGACGCACGTCTTTCACTTGAAATTCGTTTGTTTGGATTTTGGGCTTTTTATTTATGCGGCAGAGAGGCACCATCGAATGATTTATGTTTTATGCGATTGAGCCAATGTGGGTGTGTTTTTGTGTGAGGAAGTGTTGATGTCTGTTCTTAAAAAAAAAAAAAAAAAAAAAGCCGACAACAACCTAATTTGCAAGCTCCTTGATCAAAGTAAGGTTATACTTATGTACATACATTTCTTGGCGATATACAGATTGCTGGATGGTCAAAAAAGTCCACAATAACCAGAGGGACTTACATTTAGCTAAATATTGGCATTTCCTTGGGTTTCCGATTACGTTGACAAATATAATTTATACGATATCGTTGTTTAATGAAAATCTCTGGGGAACAATTTAATATTTGATTTGTATTAATAAAAATAGTGAAACTCAATAGAAGTCATCATTGCTCTTAAATCGGATAGAGGAAAAAACAAAATACAAATTGATTTATTTTGTTAAAACACTTGACAAACTTACGTATGTATGTTCTAAAAATTTTGTATAAATGTACGCTACAGGGTATCTAACAGTTCAAATGCCAACTGTTTGAAAGTGCCGTTACTTAAGCTTCCTTTTATAACATTTGAATTGATTAATGAGCGCTGGCAATTTAACTGGTTGAATTTTCTGCGAAAATATCGCTGAATGCAATGGAAAGAGTCGCCTATAGTGGAGTCAGAGTCGAAGTCTGGGATCATATATACATATATAGAAAGAAGGAAATAGAGAGAGAGAGAGAGGAGAGAGTATGTTGACTCCTCGAAACAAGTCGCATCCAACGATTGCCGACGTTTAGCATGGAAATGTTAATTTAATTATGTGCCTGCTATTCCCCCCTAAATAGGAGTGTGAATGGGAACTGGAAATGAAAGGGAAATGGGAATGGGAATGGGAATGGGAATGGGAATGGGAATGGGAATGGGAATGGAGGGGTAATGGGAATGGGAATGGTAATGAAAATTGGAATGTGACTGCTGTGTTGAGGAAGCTAGTGGAGACTTATTGTTAGTGGATTTTAATGGGATCGTTAAAGATGTCGCGTCGATAAAGGAACTTTATTGTTTTGTTTAATCAGCAAAGAGATCTGTTGAACACATGTTCATAACTGAACTAGGGTTTATTATTGTGTGTGTGTGTGTGTGTCTGGCTAAAAGTTAATTTCATGCTACATTTGATGGCGCCACAATATGTTTGGTTGACTTCTAATCTTTTTTTTTTTTTTGGCAGGGTATACGTCAATATAGCTATGCCTTGAATACCAAAACACGCCACTACAAGGATCTCAGCGTACTTTCAAAGGAGCCGGCATTTCTTAATGCCACTACTGTTTATCCTGTCCAAACTCCAGAGGATTTCTATCGCCTTCACGCTTATAACTCCAAGGTTAGTTTCACAAACTGTAAAGAAATTGCAATTTTAACATGCTGTTATGGGAATCTTGCTTTTAACAGCGTTTTGCACTGTTAAGGGTGTGTACACTGTACAGAATCTGCAATTAACAGGGTTCTCTTAAAATTTTAAAGCTAATACAGTGATGGCTAAAATAAAAGCCACGTTAGCATCAACTCAAAATTTACTTGCCAATTGTATTGCAAAATTATTTCAATTAAAGTAAACAGAGTTTAAAGTATATGACATAAATAATATTTATTTATTTTGCATATAATATGTTTTTTATTATTAAATATTATTTTTTTTTCCCCAAATTTCAAGTCGCTTGAGTTACATTTTATTTCCCTTCTATTTGCATGCGGGATTACTTTTTTTCATTTGATTTGTCCTTTAAAATAGTATAACTAAACTCAATTTTGTAAAGAAAATTCTTTGGAATATATTCGATGTAAAAGAAAAAGACTCTTCCCTTTGTAAAATCGTTTGTTTTACATTTGAATAATAATCATAAATGATGTTAAAATTGATTGAAAATCTTTGCAGCATCATCTGGAGCTTGTTCAGCAACGTGGCTATGAACTGGAGCAAAAATCGTATCGCATTGCGAATGGCAGCATTTCCAATAAGATACTCGAAATACGTTGGCCATTGGGTGTGCCACCGCCCAGTGCTCCAGAGACACGTCACGACATGCTCACGTGGCAGCTGCTCAATGGGACACACAGTTTTCTGCCCAATGCAAATGCGGATCATGCGGTGTCAAAACTCAGTCGGATCGATGCCTCAGACTTTGCCAAAGTGCTGGAGATTGCACTGCAATATGCCGCACAGAAGCATCCCAAATTGCATTATCATAGTTTGCACAGTGCGTATCGCAAGTTTGATGCCACACGTGGCATGGACTATCAATTGCATTTGAATCTGTATGAGGGCGTCACACCGAAGCGTCTGCTACTCAAAAGTTTTGAGGTGGTCAAACCCCTGGGACGTGTTGAGGTCGTCCCATCGCCATATGTGACCGAGAGCACTAGGATAGCACTGTTAGTGCCTGCATTCGAGCATCAGGTGTCGGATGCACTCGACTTTGTGGCACAATACGAGCGCATTTGTATGCACAATCAGGACAATACCTTCCTCCTGTTGGTGAGTTACTCTAAATGAAGTTGTCAAGTCTATCCTAGAAATAGTAAAGTGCTAAAGAGCAGAAGATGGCATCCGATTTCTAAAGCTTCACATACTTTAAAGAAACTGTAATGTTAACATAATGTCAAGTGATAATTGCAGCACTGTTAAATTACTTACAGCTATCTGCAATTAACATAAACTGATGACAAAAATTCGAAGCTGCCATCATCACTTGAAATAACGGAAATATTTTAAATGCAACTCAAATTATAGTGAAATTTGAATTAAATTAAAAAATTTGAATTATCTGAGTTTTGAAATGTATGTATATATATTAATATATATACTTTATTTATTGTTTTTAAATGCAATTGTTGTTTAATTAATATTTTTGACCGTTTTTAACATTAAAAATTTGATTTTTTCGATTATTTTTTGTTTTAATTTGTAATTGACACATTTTTCTAAACTCTTTCAATCTCTTTCATTTTGAAGATCTTCCTTTATCGCCTGGACTCACCCAGCAAAGGCGACGATGATCCCTTCAAGACGTTAAAGAAACTCGCACTGGAATTATCTTCCAAATATAAAACGGATGGTTCTCGCATTGCTTGGGTATCTATAAGACTGCCGGCGGAGTTGAGTGCTCCAATTGCTAGCGATGATTGGCTGATGCATGCTTCCATGTACGGACCGAGACAGTTGCTCAGCTTGGCTGTTGCCGATCTTGCATTGCCTAAACTTGGCCTGGAATCGCTTGTGTTGTTGGCCACGCCCAATATGCTCTTCCGTACGGATTTTTTAAATCGTGTGCGAATGAATACAATACAGGGCTTTCAGGTTTATGCACCAATTGGCTTCCAGTTGTATCCCTGCAATTGGGCGCACTTTTGCAAGGAGTGCGATACTTGCGATATCAGCCAGAGTAGCGGATATTTTGATAGCCATAATCACGATGTCATCGCCTTCTATAGTCGCGATTATGTTCAAGGTGAGTTTATAATACTCCAAAACTGAATAAAGCCTTTTGTACTTTTTTTAAAGTACAGGGTCTTAAACAATAAATGACCATTTTGTTAATTGGTTCACTTTTGTATTCGTGCAGCTCGCAAATTGTTGGATCCTCTGGGATTGCCCATCATGCGCTCCGATCTGGACATTGAGCAACTCCTGCAGTCACCACAGCGTCCTTCGGGTGTGGAAAGCATTCTCGATATGTTTGTAGCTGCTCAGCATTCGGTGCACATCCTGCGAGCCGTTGAGCCCCATCTTCGGTTTGGCCTGGATGTGCGTAATCATTTGGCCCGTGGTGGCCAGTTGCCAATGCCATTGCCCAAGACCTGTGGAAGGGAACAGTGCATCCATTTGGCGTCACGCAAACAGATTGGCGATGCCATCATTCGTTATGAGGATAAAAGTATTCTCCAAAAGTAGTTGCTTCACATGTGTGAGAGCACTGCTTAAAACTGTTATACATATAATATCATCAGTTCCTTTTTTTTTTAAAACATATTTATATATTTTCAACTAAGTAAAGAAGTGTGACTGTGACTGTGTGTGTGTGTGTGAGTGAGTGAGTGTTTTTTCTGTGTGTGAGTGTAGGTCTAGGCAATTTTTGAATACCCTGTATCCATTGCTATTGATTGATAGAGGGTATGAATGTACATATGTATATTCTTGTCTTGTCTATCCCTCTCCGAGTCCAAATTTCAAATGTAGATCAAGTAAGACTTCCCCCCAAATCGACTGTGCTGGCGTTACTTGCTTCAACTTTGGGTACAGGGTATCTCGTAGTCCTTTTTTTCGGTGTGTAAATGCCTTGCTTTAAAGTGAAACTTTTAATGCTCAAAATGGTAGACAAGAATTGTTATATTAGTTAGTTTTCAAGAAAAATAAAGGAAATGTGTGAAGGTGAGAAGAAATCGAGAAAGGGAAGGAAAAGCAGATGAGGGGAGAGGGAGTTTTTAGGGGTTAATAAATTGTAGCTGCCAAAATGCTTGCTTAAGATTAAACAGTATCTATAAATGAATATGCATAAACATACATACATACATATGTATGTCGAAAGTAGTTTGTAAGTTTTGAATTTGGAAGAGTGTATAACAGTTGTATAACATTCGTACGTACAACAGCCATTAGCCAATATTCAGGGGCCAATTTAGCTTGTCATTTTAGCCACTCTCATCCATTAGCAAATGTATATAATTTATTTAATCTATAATTATTATGTAATTATGACTTGCCGTCGTATAAGCAAGAATTCCTATACATACATTTAAATATGTACTATACAATCTACATATATATATTTTTAGTGTTTAACTAAGTGTTATACTATATTATACATCTACCATTTAAGTTATACAAAGTGGCTGTTTAAGTAAACCAATCGAAAAGTAACTGTGGAATGCCGCCTTAGCCAAAAAGAAAATGAAAATGAAAAGAATGTGGCCCAAATCTTGCCTCAGCTACCCCAGCAACTGTTATATGCGCTCCTCCAAACTTTTATACATATGTACGTCTTGTATGTATGTTATCTCTAAATCAGTTTAATTTCGTATCAATTTTACCAATTGCAACTTATTGTTAACAGCTGTTCTTCAATTCGTTTAAGCCAGTTTCGTATCAAAATCGAATTGAGTGTAGAACAGAGCAACAGTTAAGAATTCTTTGCGGAAGTTTTATAAAATATAAAGGCACAAAGTGCAAGGAACGTCTATCTATGTATATAGAATTATGCCAAAATCCTTTACAATTGTGTATTAGCTACAGCACCCAGAACTGTCATACAAAATGCCAACTGTTATACAAATGGACACAAAATTTCCTACAGATTTAGACATCCAATATGTAGGCTGCCAGTTGTTTGTTTTTAAAATTCATCTACATTTTTTTACCCCATTTTTTAAATACTATACGTACATATAAAGAACGACTTTTGATCATATAAAAAGCATAAATTTTTTATTTATTGTTATTATTATTAATATTTGGATTTGTTATAGCGAAAAGGCAATCGATTGTATATAGTAATTATTCATTTGGCAATTTCAATATGTATTGTAGTCATAGTTTTAATGCAATACCATGATATGCCTATACCCTTTAAATATGATGTACATAAATTCATAAGAGCGATTTAATACACGGCGACTATATTTGTTATATTTATATGAATGAATATATGCATGTACGTTTTTTTTTATTCCAAAATAAATGTATGTAAATGTTTTCTAAACCTTTATCTGAAAACTAAGATTTGCCTCGGGCTTGTATTTTCAGTTTTTGGAAGTAATAGTGAATTTCCACTAGTTGGGATTTTTCGGCGCCTGCCATACCTAGAGAGGACTACAGCTCTCTAAGCTCCAGAAATATTCATTTCAGTGACGTGATGATTCCATTACAATTATAAAGTCCAGCTACGCACACTGATTGGTTCTTAACTTCTGCAGGTACCGTACACTATATGACTGTATGCGTGACTGACGGCTCTCTAAGCAGCGCTCTCGCTCTGTGGATCATGTTCACATCAGCCATTCAGACACACACAACCTCTGGAGGGTGTAATGTAGCCGTCTCGCTCTTCGACGCGTTTAAAATGCACACAAATCAGATTGCTAAAAATACAGGACTGGGCGCCTGTTAAATGACGCGCGATACAACAAATCGCACTATTTTTTTTTTTTTTTTGCAATTTCGGGACCAAATTTAATTAAATTAAATTTTTAATTATTTTTGATGACTTAAATTGAAAACTGAATAAATCCGAAATTAGATAAAATAAAGCTGCTTCTTTTGATATATATATTGTTCATGTAGACCCACTGGGGGCCTACTTCCTTCAAACGTGATCCTAAAAATCTGGGAAATTCAGGAAAAATTAGAGAAAATTCCACAAAAAATCGTGCAAAGTTTCAAGCCAATTCTATTTTTTTGCCCCATAAAAGAGTGAAAATTAAAATTGAATAATGGAAAGTGGGACTAATCAAAAGTGGGACACGTGGATGCGTCATCTCTTGTTTGTTAGCACCGCCACTAGCAGTTCTTGTCCTAAATTGGAAATACCATTTAAATGGGTCTTGCCGTTTGCCAGTACAAACGCACAACACACACACATACATGCACCTAATACAAACATGCAATATTTTAAAATTTAACGGTCGCCTAATTGTCAACATAAAACTCCACCCCACCTATGGCAAAAGGGTGTTGAAACCACGTTGATATATCGATATCGATAGATTCTTCATTTAAACTTCTACAAATTAATTAAGGCAAATAGGTTCGAGGAAATTGTTGAGCGATTTCAGAGTTGACTAAGGTAAACAAAATTCGAGCAAACGCATCCGCGTGTGGAAACGCACTATAAGATTGGGAATATCATACAAGAATAACAGTTTTAAGACTTTAATTTACGATTTGTAGAACTTTTTTTGTGTGTATGATCGCTCGTCGATAAATTAAGGATGTAAAGTAAACATCAGAGTATATCGACCAATACAAGGAAGACAATTGATCAATAGTTGCAAGGATCGATAACAGCCGTTAGAGTTTGAAAGCTTTGCTTTCTGGTAAGTTCAATTGCTTAATAGGTTTAAATGCCACAAAAAAAAGGATTTTATTTGCTTTTCTTAACATTCTTTTGCAATTTATTCTCTTCAATTACATTCCTTAACACATAAATAAATGACAATATGTATGTATATGTTTGTATGTATTTGTAATTGACAGCCGTGTCTCAATTCCACGTTCCAAGTTATAATCGGCACACACCCACATACATACACACACACATATGCAAGCATTGGATTATTCCTGGGTGTTTTTTTTTTCATTCCTAGTTTCATTTTTAACTTCTTATTTTCTACAACATTCTTGTGTTGTTTTCTTTACATAATGTATTTAGTAATGCATATGTATGTTGTATGTTGCATGCATATATTGTGTATGTATTTGTATGTATGTTTGCATGTATATATATTAATAAAGCATTTCATTTGATTTGAATATAATCGAATTGAATTCTTGGGAAACCCAATGCACAGTTTTCTGTTTCATTATTATAACTAACATAGATTTCATTTATCAACTTTCTTTCATTTGCTTCATTTTACAGTGAATTCATACATTAAGGTATATGCGTATAAGTTAATTAAAAAAAAAAAAATGATTTTAAAAACATATATATAAATCAACAAATAATTACACAAGTTTGTATGCTTTAAAGATTAAACATTAATTAGCTATTTGACGTGTATTTGTTAAACAATTTACATTATCTTTTTTTTGTTTTGTTTTTACGGTTTTGCTTGGCTATTTTGGTGTTGCTTGGGGCTTCATTAACCATATGTTGCATGCAGCAGCAATTGATGCTCGACAGTTTTAAGGGTACTTCATGTTGAGTTCTCATTTCATTTGCAACCTAAGCAGAGCCGCGTCACCAGGCGGAGGCACAGTTTGGTTTTTGTTTTCTTTTGCTTTTTTGTTTTTGTTTCGTTTTGTTTTGTTTTCATTTTGTTTCCTTTTTTATGTTTGAATCTTTTGAGCGCTGCAATGGCGAACATTGGTATTTTGCAGTATACATATATGCATATAACGGCACGTAAATAAGGTATATTTATGTATATATATATTGTAGTGTATATGTATATAGAGTATGTTATGTAGTGTATGCATGTAGGTCGTTGTACATATTGATTGAATTTCATCGATTCTTAAGCTAGCGATTGTTTCATTTAAAATTTGTTTTCTTCCGTTTTGTTTTTTGCAAATTATCTTGCTAAACACATACACACACATACTTGGTTACATGTATACACACACAGGCGCACACACACACACATACACACACACACAGACAGAAAGACACACACATACAAATGCATGTAGAAGACGGCGGCAATTTACATTTTGGATCGTACATTTGGGGAGTACAACATGCTGAACTTTTCTCCACTTCCTTTTCATCCTACTGCGGCGACTGTTCATCGGGAAGATCCAATATTCTTGCCACAAACTCTGAAATGTCCGTGTTGCGCTGTAAATGCTCCACAATAAAGTTATGCCGTAGCAATTGCTCATAATTGGGTCTCGCCGTATACTCCTTTTGCAAGCATGTGGCTATAAAGTTCTCAAACTCCGTTGAGAATGAACCCGATGTCAACCTCGGTGGATCATCCTCCACAACCTTTACACAGAAGAGTGTACATAAGTATCTATACATTTTGAATAAGATTTACAATTTCTTTCGCTTACCTGTCGCAACTGCTCAAAGGGCGTTCTCCATTTGTTATAGGGATATTGGCCTGTGGCCATTTCGATCATACTTATTCCCAGGGACCACACATCGGAACGTATATCGTACTGGGCTGGATTACCTTGCGGATCAATGCGTTCCGGCGCCATATAAGGCTTGCAGCCGGCATCTATAGTTTTGGCAACCGAATCAACGAGATAACCTAAAAGACAAATAATTTAAAGATTTTTTTATAAGGCATTGGAAATACGGGTTTTAAATTCATAAAACACAATCTCGAAAGAAAACTATTTACATAAATCCCCAAAAAAAAAGGTATACTTTTTTAATGGGGTTTCTTGAAAAGAATAAATTGTTATTGTGTAAGTTACGGAAGGAACACCTTTTTATTATAATTTGTATCATCAAAATGTTGGTAATACATCACTTGGTTAAAGAGATATTGAAATTAAACTTTGATTTTGGATTTTGTTGCCTAAATAATTAATTGAAATATGTAAAAACAGAGAAAAATATATATATACCCTTAAAGTAAAAAAACGGTATTGTAAAATGAAGGTTTCTTAGAAATTTCTTTGTCCTGGTAAAGTTGTAAATTCTGTACAATTTTTGAGAATTTTCACTTTAGAAGTCTTTAAGAAAGCGAGATACGTTTAGATTTCAGTTAATGTTTTATTTTTGATTTTTCCAAGCTCCACTACTGTTAGATAACCGCCATTAAGATGGCACAATATCAGCTTTTATCGATAAATTATCAATTTGAAACTGTTCTCACCTGAAATGCCAAAGTCACAAATCTTCACCTGACCACTGCGATTGATCAGTATATTGGAAGGCTTTACATCGCGATGTATGACGCGCAGTTGGGCGTGTAAATAATGTAAGGCGCTAACCACGCTCATCGCAATCTACAAAAGAACAAAAAGAGTACACAAAATATTACAAAAGAAATTAAATTTAAATGTTAATAAATGAAAATATTGATCTGACCTTGCCAAGGACTGTCTCCTCCATGGTTAGCTCGTTTTTGAACACTTTTGGATAGAATTTGTCCAGACTGGTGTTCATCACCTCCATGCATATCCAGACATCGCCCTCGCGATACATGGCACCATAGAAATGGACCGTATATGGGCAATCACTGGAACGCATCGATATATCCAGATCCATGATCAGACGTTGCTGTTCACGAAAATTGACTGTCATTGGTATACGTTTAATGGCCAAAACTGTGCCCGTTTGCCTGTGACGCATCTTCTCCACAATGCCATAGGCACCTCGTCCCAAATCGCAGATCTTCTCCAGACTATCGGCATCGATATCAAATGTTTTATCGCCAATTTGTATGGTTGCCCGTGAGTCCAAATTACGTGGTGGCACACTGTAACAACCATTAAATAATACCAACAAAATAAAAGCAATAAGAAATATAAATTAATTGTTATCATCTAGACCTGAAATAAAATCGATGTTTTCCTTCAATCTATTATCTCTGACAATCAATTTAACGAATTTCTTTTTTTATCAAGATCTTGTAAATTAAAGCAATTTAAAAGTAATATTGTACTTCTATCTTTTACAACCGCACAAATTAGTGTAATTTTTTAGACAATCGAAATAATCGACGAGAACGTAATTTGATAACCTTCCAGCTCTAAAAAGCCCATTGTGTTCCAGAGTGGGAACAATGTTGTTATTTTCATTTTAGTAACAAAATTTATGCCTTGTCTCTGATAATGAATTTATTCTTTTTTTTTTAAATTAGATATTTAAATTAATAGGCAGAGTTGTACTAATAATGGATTGCTTTGAAAACTTCCGAAAATATCGATATTATAACACCACTAATATAACCGTTATGTGCGGAGGCAGCTTCTTTATAAGGTTATGACACTTGTTAGTGGCCATTGTGTGAGCGAGACAACAACAAACTAAATATGAAACTTGATACAGATTCGGTGATGATTCTTTGTAAGATCGATCGATACGATTATCAAACAAATCAGACTATTTATTATAAAAACGTAACAAACACTAAAAAAATACTTTCATCAATTTGTTATAAATTATAATAGTACTCTTCGCACCCACTCGTCACTATTGCCGCACTGCTTGCACGCATTGGGCTAAGGCAAAACTAACAAGTGTCATAATGTCATAACCCCCATTGCACTTACAGTGCCGGTTCCGGTTCACGATTAATTCCAATAGGTGGCGGTCGCGGACGTTGTCGTGACATTGCGCTCTGCTAAATCTGTGTGGGTATATATATATATATTTATTTAGGTGGGTGTATGTGCGTGTTTGGCGGCCTGCACTTGCACTTTTCTTATTTTTGTTGCTTTTCACTCGTGTTCCAATGCACGTTTTGCTTGGTAACTGAAATAATTTGCTCCACTTTTTGTTAGCGGCCGCTTTTTTTTTGATACTTTTACTGCTTGCTGATGGTGATGGTTGTGTGGGTTTTTTTTATTGAGTCGGCGTCGACAAAAACAACAACGACAACGACGTCGCCGTCTGCTGCTTTTGCTATTTTTACCACATTTGGTCAAAGCGTGTCGTGGAAATATATGACCGCTGCTCGTTTTGCTTGTGCGAAATGAAAAATGCTGTCTGTAGGCTGTGCCTCTTAGTTTTCTTTCGACGTTTTTCTTTTTTTCTTTTTCTTTTCTTTCACACAACACACTCTCGGGCACGACTCTCGTCCTCGTTGAAAACAATCCAATGGGTAATCACAGTGTTGCCAACTCAGCCTTTTCCACCAGTTAAACTTACGTTTTTTAATCTCTTTTGATATTTTAGTATTTTCTCTGACTATACCAGTTCATATTTGTCCTTGAGGCCGCTTTAATTGTTTGACTAATAATTATCACTGGCAGTTATACCGTTTAACAAGCAAATATAAAATTAGGCCATTAAACATATTTTAACGAAGAAATTGGCTGTATATTACTTTATTATAAAAACAAAAATATAGCAATACCGATCGATATATATCTCTCATCGATATCAGCTCTAGGTAGTTTTGGCATTTCTACAGAGTTGCGGCGTACGGCCACACAGCACTCACTATCGTTTTGTTAGAGTTGGCGCGCAATTTAAATAAGATTCAAACAGTTTTTAATTAGGCAATACGATTGACATATATTATATAACATTTTTATTTAGCTTTTTCTTATATCTGATTAAATTTCTGTTCAGAAATCCAAAGTTGGCTAGGTTGATGGTGCCGTCATCTCTAGTCTGCTAGAGAAACAACATAGGCCGCCACCTATGGTTTAGTTTTAAAAGTTAACTCTTGCAAGCAGAAATATTGTTCCAAAATATCGATAGCGATACAATCGTTAGAAAGATATTGTGTGAGCAGATATCATCACGAAAAAATATTTATCGATATATAGATATGGCAATATTTTTTTAACAACCCTAGTGGTGAACTGTTTCACATTGTTTTATAGATGTACATGCGAATTGAGCAGCAAATAAAGGAAATTTAAGTGTAATGCTAAAGTGCAAGTGTTCGCGCCTGCTAGCAATAATAATAAATACGAAGAAATAACGCTCAAGTGCAAGGCGAACGCATCTAGAGTGCCTATATAAAACGAACGAGTGCTGCATAAAAAAGAATTGCGAGCTGCTGTTGTTGTTGTTCTTATGCGTGTGCGTGTGTGTATGTGTGTGTGTGCTGCGTGCGTGCGTTTGTGCGTCTCTGTCGCTCCTTCGGCTCTGTTTTTATTTATTTGTATATTTTCTGGTTGAATTTTGTTGTTGTTATTGCCCCGTGCAAGTGGGAAAGTTCAAGCGTATACGCATTCAAGTGCATAAACAATAGTAAAAGACACACACACGCACAGGCTGTGTGTGTCTGTGTGCATGTGTATGTGTGTGGCGGCCAACTGCAGCCATAAATACATAACTAAGGAAAATCGAATTTAAAACAACAACAACAACAATAAAAACAAATATACGACAGATACAACTACAAACAAAAGAGAAGACGACGAAGGTGAAGAAGATAAAGGGGGAGAACAAAACACAACAACTGCAACAATGTCCAGCACAATTGAATTTGAGACAATTGGCAGCCGCCTGCAATCGCTGGAGGTTGCATTGCAAAAACAAAACGAATCCCATGAACAAATCTTATCGAATCCACGCACCGCTGTCGCGCGTGTCCGGCCCACCACAATAATAAGACCAGCGCCATCAGCAGCAGCAGCAGCGGCAACAACAATAACAGCAACATCAACATCAACAACAACACCAAATGCTTCTGTAGCGACAGCAACAACAACAGTCGCTGCTAACGTCTCCTCACCAACAAGACCTGCTGTTATCGGAACTCTGCCGGCGCCAACGTCACTAGCGGCGTCAGGAATCTTCGGTGGCAGCGGGGGTGGATTTACACCGCCCACAAGAAATATGCGTCCAACACCAAATCTGCCGATTTGTAAGTTAAATGCTAATATTTTTACAATTTACAAATGTTTTTTAAAGCCTAAGCATTGATGCAAATTACATACAGTTGGTCAAGTTATTGTTTTGACGTAATCCTTTATAGATTTGTGTTATTTTGTTCAGAATACGTTCCACCACCACAACTTTTATTTTCATTATGAAATCCCATCTTTATTCAAACCAAAATCCATTTTCGATTTTAAATACAAAATATAAAATATAAAATAATAACATTTTTCTCAATTGCTCTTGAATACACATTTCAAATGGAATTTCTTCAATTTTTTCCTGCATATTTATAATTACAAACATACATCTTTTATGAAAAGACTGAAAATATTACATTTATTACTTCAATTAACAGTCATTTAACAAGATAAAAAACTCGAACAAAAAATAATAGTTACCTCGACATTGTAATAAACTAATTTAAGCCTTCTTAGCAAAAGTTCTTACTATAGTTTGATAGCTAAATATATGTACAGTGAAACCTCTCTTGGGCGGACACTCATGGTCGCGCAATTTGTGTCCGCTCAAGGGGAGTGTCCGCTTAAGGGAATATTTCTATCTTTTTGTTTTTTTCCCCAATTTTAATAGGTTGTTCAGTACAGCGTTTATTGTAATAATAATGACTTTAAAAATAAGGAAAATTAACTTCAAAATAATTTACTAAGTAATTAATCATATGAGTGTTATTAATAACAGCGAATCTATAATTTTAATTTATAAACATTTTTAGTTTGTCGCTGTTTTAAGTCTTTTTTTCAATTATGCAGGATTGCAAATGACTTTCCAAATAATTTAATACATTCCAACGCCTTGTTGTCATCTTTAAAGAATTTTTCAATTTTGAAATTTTGGTCATTCGTCATGTGTGTGTCCGCCCAAGAGAGGTTTTCGTTCGTTTTTGTCCTTTTTTTAGTGTCCGCGTCCGCTCAAGAGAGTGTCCGCTCAATAGAGGCAAAATTGGTCTGAAAACCCCACCAAAACCAACGTCACGGAAAAAGTGTCCGCCCAAGGGGGGTGTCCGCCTATTAGAGGTGTCCGCTAAGGGAGTTTTCACTGTATATTGATAGCTGTCAATACTCAATTGAACGACTTTCCATAATTACTGTTTGTTTTATTTCTATTTTTTACTGAGAATTAGAATGAAGATAGTGGAAGGTCTGACAATTTATCAGTTATAACAATTACGATTTCGATTGTTTAAATTACCGAAAAGTTGCTGTTAAGCTTTTGCATGCTCTGCACACGTGAGGTTCAATGGTAGCATATATGCAATTTGTAACCAAGGTCGCCTCCTCAAAAAATAAATTTGTAACAAAGATTGTATACCCTTGCATTCAACCTGCATTCAAATTTCAACATCTGAGTGGTTTATGATATAGTTGTCCGATTTTATCCAAATTTGGTCAGATTGTGAGTTTGGTTAAGATATCTTAAGAAACAAAAAAGATTGTCACACTAAACGTTAATTTCTAGGTGATCGTTCCTATGGCAGCTACATGATATAGTGATCCGTTTCGGCCGGTTTCGATATATTGATGATCGAGTTTGGTCGAGATAGCTTCAAAAACGGAGAGACTAGATTGCTTAGAAACAGACGCATAGACACACGGAAAGACAGACGGATATCGGCTCAGCTCGTCGTGCTGATCAAGAATATATATACTTGATATATATATGACATACGATATATATGTTTGGGGTCTGGCACGCCTTCTTCAATGCGTTACACATTGTGTGATAAAATTAAAATACCTTTTTCATGGGTGTAAAAACATTCCAATTTGCAAAAAGAGTGTACCAACTTTGTACATGCTTCTATTTTCTATTTATTTCATATTACAACAAATTTTGAATACAAATTTGCTAAGACTGCAAAAAATGTACCATTTGGACAAATTCTGATCCAATGTTCCAGCGGATAAACAAAATTGACCAGTTTTGCTAGAAATGTACTTGCAACTCATTTTTCTTCCGACTTTGTCAACTTGCAATTCACTCTTCTATAAATGACCTGGCTTTGTCTTTCTCATTTAAACATTGCTAGATGTGTGAGCTTATGTGTGTGGGTGTGCGTATGTCATTGTGTGTGTGTGTGTGTTGTCGCCGCTTTCATTTGGCATGTTTGTTGGCATTTTTTTTCGGCATTTCCGGAGTAATGTCTTGATATGCCTCTCGCTCGCATTGTTGTTTATTTTTATTTTTTTATTTGCTTTTGGTTTTGCGTTTCTTCACCCGCACTCACACACACACACACACACACACACACACACACACACACATGCGCACATGCACACAGATGAGGGAGACAGCGTGACTCTCTTGACTGTGGGTCGTTTTGTCAAAGCAGCCAGCAAAAATCATAGCTGTTGATCTTCATAGTCTAATGATGTCTTAAAAATTTAAATTAAATATAAATTTAAAAATTATCAACACAAAAATGTTTATAGACTATATATTAAAATAATTGTTGTTGTTGTTTTTAAATTTGTTAACTTTTCTTTTTATCAGAGTCCAGTTTTTGTTAAAACCAGGGAATGAAACCGAAACGAATTTCGGTTACGGTTCCGGTTCCGGTACGTACCGAAACGAGTATTTCGGTAAAAGGTTCTATTTCGGTGTTGTCCTTTCGGTTCCGGTTCTCGTATCGGTCCATACCGGTACAGTAAAGTAATTTTTAAAAAAAATTTAAAGTAAAGAAAATCGAATTTTATCAACAAATATTTGTGTATGTATAAACGTACAAATGCATGCATTTTAGCATGTTAAGCTGACATATAATTCGAGAAATTTTTTTATAGTGCAAAACCATGTTCGTACGAAAAATAAGAATCAAATTTTTTTAAATGTACCGAAACCGTACCGGTACGAACGTTTCGGTTTTCGGTTATTGAAAAATAATTTATTTCGGTTCCGGTTACGGTTACGGTATTTCATTTAAAACGGTTAATTTCGGTTAACGGTTCCGGTTCCGGTTTCATTCCCTGGTTAAAACAATTATGTACATAAAAATATAGGCTACCTAAAGGTTGATTATTCAACAAATTTAAATAAATATAGCTTAAATGAACAATCTGCCCATTGACCCTATATGGTCACAACTTTTTTATGATATTGATACATACATACACATACATATTACCAAGCCCTGAAAGTTAAAACATTAATCTTATTAAATTTAATAGTTATTATCATTAGCTCATTAGTTCTTTAATTTTTGCAATCTGTCTTGACAAAACGAACCACTGTGCGACGACGACGGCGACAATAACATTTGTCTTCGTCTTGCGTTGCCAATTCGCGCTTTGTTTACAAATATTGTATGTTTGTATGTATATGTATATGTATATTCAATCACGTACATACATAACTATATTTTATAATGTGCTGTTGTTGTAATTTTTATACCCTTGCAGAGGGTATTCGTATTTTGTCACGAAATGTGTAATGCATTGAAGGAGGCCTCACAGACCCCATAAAGTATATCGATTCTTGATCAGGGCGACGAGCTGAGTCGATATAGCCATGTCCGTCTGTATGTCCGTATGTTTCTATGCAAACTAGTCTCTCAGTTTAAAAGCTATCTTGATGAAACTTGGTACAGGTCCGTCTTTTTGCTGCACCGGCCGAATCGGATAACTATATCACATAGCTGCCATAGGAACGATCGGGTCTAAATCAATATTTAGTATGAACAACTTTTTGTTTCTCAAGATATCTCAACCAAACTCACAGATTGAGTGTTTTATAGAGTTACATACATCCTTACCAAATTTGGTGCAAATAGGATTACTATATCATATAGCTGCCATAGGAACGATTGGTTCAAAATCAACATTTAACAAATTTTGTAACAAATCTGACGGCTTACACAGGGCACTGCAAGGGTATCCAAGCTTTGGCGCGACAAAGTTAGCTTGCGCTATATTTATATTTGAATTTGTTGAAAAGTAATTACTTTATTTAACGTTAACGTTAACAATAACAATAACATCAGTCCATAATGTTAACAATAACAATACATTTAATGCGCTCTTGCTTGCCGTTCTGTTGTTATTTTTTCTTTTTTTTATAGGTTTTGTGTAATGCACAGTGGGACAAACATGGAAATAAAACGCATAACTTTTACAAGCAGCAAAATCATAAATATTTTATAAGCATTGTACATAGAAGCAGCTTTCGTATCAATTAATAGAGCAATTAAAGATTAGTTTCTTTTGGAAGCTATAATTGAATTTTTAAAGAGGGAATTTATTTTGGTGCAAATTATTTGATTGGTTTTAGCTTAGAATGAATTGTAGCTTGCAATATGTTTTATAAAAAATAATATATTAATCTAAAAAAAAATGGGAAGAAACACATTAAACGAATTAGAATATTTTGAGAATCACAATAGTATCTAACTTATTTTTAGATTTAAATTTACACTGGCAGATAATTATGTTTAATTACATTTGATTTCAAAATTGTTATAAGTACATCCTTTTGACAAAGTTTGTAGGTTATACAAGTTTAATCGAGGTACATATCATTTACAGCATTTGTACAATAAGAAATTGCAAAAAGTCAACAGCTTTGACCTTGAGTGTATATTTGTTGTCAGCGCAAACGATGTTTGTACCACTGTGCTTGGACTTTTTATGAATAAATGCAAATGCGTGCGTATGTGGAAGGTTTCGAGTGCTTTGTTTAAAGAACGGTCATTAGAATTGAAAAGAAATTGTTGAGTGTCACTTTTTTTGATTATTTGTTTATCTCTGAACGTTGCCTAAACTTAAGTCATATCCATCAATCTCTCTCTCGATCTTGATCTATTTTTTACAGCTGAATCTGGACACACACGTCGCCGCATGATGTTGCCACTGCCAACCCAAGCGCATCCCTCGGAAACGGAAACAGACAAGAAACTGAAAATGATAATGGGTCAAACGGGTAAACTGAATATTAATGGCCGACAATATCCAACGGATATTCATGATCTAAGGCACTTGGGAGATCTGGGAAATGGAACCAGTGGCAATGTTGTCAAAATGTTGCACTTTTCAAGCAATACGATAATAGCCGTTAAGCAGATGCGTCGCACGGGCAATGCCGAGGAGAATAAACGTATTCTCATGGATTTGGATGTTGTACTAAAGTCCCACGATTGTAAATATATAGTCAAGTGTTTGGGCTGCTTTGTCACTGATCCGGATGTTTGGATATGCATGGAACTCATGTCCATGTGCTTTGATAAGCTGCTTAAGCTCTCCAAGAAACCGGTGCCGGAGCCCATACTTGGGAAAGTCACTGTGGCGGTAAGTGTTAGACTCAATCACTAAACAGCTGTTGAACATTGGATTAATTCAGCATAACACAAGGTAACTACTTAGCTTTCATGTGCTTTTTGCAAAGCAAGCAAAGCAAAGTTTGTTAGCTCTAAAGCACAGAATTGAGAAACAAGGATCACTTAATACAAATTATGTGAAGAATACATACATGTTTAGGAAACTACTATATATATTTTTAAATGATAAATATTACAAGATTATTATCCATTTGCCAAAGTTTTTAACAACTAAATATCAGATTAACTGACAATTGGAATAAGAAATAATTAAGGTTAGTTTCGGTGTTTGTAAATTTGCAATATGCAGTTTATACTAGCGTTAAACAACACTGTAATTGAATATCACATTCGATTTTTAATGTTATCAAATTATACATTTTAAATGGAAATTCAATTATTTCAACTTCCTATTGACAGTGTTGATACATTGTATGGAATAAATATAGTTGAATGTTACGTAATTACGTAACTACAGTGGTAATTCAAATTTCTAGCGTTAAACAACACTTTAATTGAATATCACTTTCGATTTTTAATGTTAGATGTTGCAATAGTTAGATTTCCTTTTAAAATGTATCATTTAATAACATTTGAAAAGGAATTTCAACTATTGTAAATTTCAATTAAAATTCATTGTATGGAATAAGTGTAGTTGAATATTAAGTAGCTGTCTTAATGCAAGTTTTTAACTTTAAGCAAATGTTAATATTATTACAAAATATGTAAACTATGTTTTAATTTTCTCTCTCGTTCCACAGACGGTCAATGCATTGTCATATCTGAAGGACAAACACGGCGTAATTCATCGGGATGTGAAGCCCTCCAACATTTTGATCGATGAACGTGGCAACATAAAGCTATGCGATTTTGGCATTAGCGGTAGACTGGTCGACTCCAAGGCGAATACACGTTCCGCTGGCTGTGCTGCCTACATGGCGGTAAGTTAATTACCAACTTGATAAAAACATTGGCAAAGATTTAATTGGATTTGTGATTGTCTCTTTTAGCCGGAACGCATTGATCCCAAGAAACCAAAGTATGATATAAGGGCCGATGTGTGGTCGCTTGGCATAACGCTTGTGGAATTGGCAACAGCGCGTTCACCCTACGAGGGTTGCAACACAGACTTTGAGGTGCTTACGAAGGTGCTGGACTCGGAACCACCATGTTTGCCACGCGGCGAGGGCTTCAATTTTAGTCAACACTTTCATGAATTTGTCATCAAGTGGTAAACTAACTCTCGTAGTAATGATCTTTATCGAAAGAACTGTTTAATAGTTAAAGCATTTTTTGTTTTTGTCTTGCAGCCTCACAAAGAACCATCAGGATCGACCCAAGTATCCGGAGCTATTGGAGCAGCCATTCATCAAGTTCTATGAACAAGCCAAAGTCGATGTTCCCAATTGGTTTCAAAATGTGATCGATTATGCTGCTGGCAAGCGAATACGCGCTAATGGCGATTCCACGCTAACGAGGTAAGGATCGATTTAGCTTCCACAAATTTATATTTCCTACGACTTTACGACAAAATGCTCCCCACTCTTCCAAGAAATAAGAAAACAAACAAAAATAAAAAATAACCCCAGATGTCCCTAAAGCCATCCAAATTCCCATACTTAGGCCAATGCCTGCTGTCTGCTGTGTGTGCGCGCGTGTGTGTGCCTCTGTGTGTGCGTGTGTGTGTGAGTGACTGTGTGTGGATGCCAAACACAACGCTTTGTTTCAATATTTGTTTCCGTTTCCGCTTTTGTTTCATTCCGTTTCGTTGCATATTCTTTTTATTTCTTTAGCTTACTCTGTCAACCAAATAAACAAAAATCTGTTAACAGGTAGGAAAAAGAAAACCAGCAAATAAAAAAAGTGTACAATAAAAAAACAAACTACAACTAAAACTGTACTTAATCTTAGGGTGTTTGCTCAAGTTTGTAATCTTGTTTGTTAGATTAAAAAAAAAAAATACATATATAATTTAAAAAATATAGAAAAGTAACGAAAACTATTTTGGCAAAGCTTTTCTATAACATTTAGAAGGCATGTCTTTCTCCTTTTTACACACTCCTTTACACTCTCCTTTGAACACCTTTTTTTTCTTCAATTAATTCTTGGATTACAAATATGACTACATTTTTCTACTACTATTTGAACCAAATGCTACTACATTTTTCTACTGCCTACTACCTATTTTTTCTTAATTTTTTTTTTTAGTATAACACATTTTAGTACACAATGCTCTGAAGCACTTGTATTGACAGCACTTTCTCTCTCGGTACTGGCAAGCATTTCCGTTTCATTTTATTGTGCTCCTTTAGGAACAATGGAATTGGAACACTCGATTGTAATGATCAACTTAACAAAAAACAAAAAATTGTCAGTACTAATGAAGAGTGCATGTTTAATTTGCATATGCGTAGCCACTTCCCTCCGCCTCTCTCTCTATCTCTCTCTCACACATTCTCTCTCTTTTGTAGCCAATCTCATAATGTAGGTGAGCAGTATTCTCCCCTCTCTGTCTCTCCCAACTCCTCGTCCCTTAGCCCCATACCATCCCAAAGCCAGTTACCTACACATATGTATAAGTATTAAACAACAATAATTTCCCTCCAATATTTTTTGCGTTTTATTGACTATTTAATTTGTGTGTTTTATGATTTTCTTTTTCATCTTTTTTATTACCATCTTTTGTAGGTTACTTAATTCCTAATACATATTTTTATAATAAAAAGCAAAAGATATGAAAAAAACAAAAAAACAACAAAATACAGAAACAAAGCAAAACAAAACCAGACAAACTGTAAAACCGATTAAAACCAAAACATCAAAGAAAACAAAAAACATCAAACAAATATATAAAAAATACAAGAAAAAAAACAAAACATGAATTAAAAATAATCAAATGCAAGCAAACAGTTATAAATATATATGTATGCATATATCTGAAACAAAGATATGTATGAATATACATATATATTCAATTCAAATATATAAACAACGATACAAAAATACAAAACTCAATACCATATAAAAAAAACTCCTCCCAATATCAAAAAGTCAAGTTCCGTAAGTACGACGCGTTTTCTTATTATCATTATTATTATTATTGTTATTGTTATAATCTTTATATGTTTCTAATCATTTTATTGTTATCTCTTTAATTGGTATACTAATTTTCATTAACGATTGCAATATCCTGTAACCATAATAATTGATTTGATTATTCTGTAAACTCGATAAATTCGATATTATTATATTTGAGAATTCCAAATTCTTCATTGAATAAAATGTTGGGGGATTTGTTTTCGAATAGAAACATTTTCAACAAATTTGAAAACTTTCAATAAACAGATAAATAATTATCTTCGAAATTTGGTTTTTAAATAAGTAAAAAGTTAGGGACTCCTATTTTGTTGAATATCATTCACTGATTATCACACCAGCTGGTTACAAGGTATTCACTAGTCGTTCACATTCGACTGACTAGCGTGTTTATTTAATTGTTGGTTGTTGGATAATTTAATTTAATTACAAAATTGTTACTGTTATTGTTAATTTGTTGCATGCCGCCTTTTGCTTGTTGCTTGACAAACATTTGCTTGTTTTGATCAATTTTATAATACAAATAATAATGTAGAAAAAAAAGAGTTCACACATCAAACAAGGTAAATTTCATAAAAGCTTTTTTATATTTACTACAAAAAAAAAAAAAAGAAATAGATTTATTTTAAATTTGTATTTTTGCTGTTTGATTGTCGTGTAAGCAAAAATTGCGACTGCAAAATGTGTTGCGCTTCTTTCACTCTGTCCCATTCTCGCTGCGTTGCATTTCGTTTCATTCCATTTCGTTTCAAAGCCACAACAGCACACAACATACAGTTATTTGTATATATATGTATCAAATTCATATCTTTTGTTCAGTCTTTTTCTCGCTGCTTTCCTCTTTTTGTATATCTATATGTTATTCGCTTTTTCATCACATTTTCATTAGGCTTTTCAGCACATTATACTTGGCTGAAAAGCGCCCTCTGGCGTACACTGACTACACTCACCGCGGAAGGCGCTGCATACTGTAACTCCATCGGAAGAGAGAGAGAGAGAGAGTGAGAGGGAAAGAGAGAGTGAGAGAGTGTAGTCAGTGTTAATATATCGGTTATCACTTTTGGTACATTTCTTAAAGTTTGCACCATAAAAATAAAAACTGTTCTCATCAGATTTTTAATGGTACACTTTTATGCATTTAAAATTGTACTTTTCTCAAAAAATACATTTGTGTCAGTATGGGTACATTATTTGATTGACCAATATAAATGTTGTCTGTATAAAAAAAGAACACAAACAGGTACATTTTTATCGAAAATGGTACTATTTGTTCAAAATCATATTACTGAATATTTTGGCACATTTTTATTAAGTTAAATACATTTTGTACCAAAATGGGAACATATTTAAAAAGTAATTTTATTTACAATGGTTCACTTTTCTTTGAATAAAAGGGACCTGTACCACATATTTTCATTCAAACGTGATTAACATTTGTACTATGTTCAAAATTATAGTACTGAATATTTTGGCACATGCTTTAAATAAAATATAATTTGTACCAAAATGGGAACATTTACAACCAATTTAATTTATAATGGTACACTTTTATGTACCAAATATTTTCATTCAAATGTGATTTGTTCCTTTCATTACTCGCTTGCTCTCATTCGCGTCATTCTTGTTTTGTGTACCATCTTCACAAACTCACACTTACACACACACACACACACACACACACACACACACACACACACACACACACACACACACACTCGCTTTGCATTATACAACAACAACTCTCTCTGCGTGTTTCTATCTCTCCCCCCTGCCTCTCTCTCTGTATATCTTTGTGTCTTCTTCACACTTTCGCTGCCAACAAAAAAAGTTTATAAAAAAAAAAAACAATGGCATATACATTTTGTGTGTTTTTTTTGCACATAACGGGCTCTCACTGTAGTTGCAACAGCTGATTAACAAACTATAGTGTTATTTGCAGGACAACAACACAGGCAACAGCAACGACAACGGCAGCAACAACGGCAGCAGGAGCAACAGGAGCAGCAACATCAACACGGGCCAAGGAAGTTGCCACAAAATATGGCAGAAATGTGGCAGCTTTAACGGCGAGAAGTCCAACAAATTCCCCAATGACGATGACGGCGATAAAGACAATAAAACCGACGCAGATTCCAAGTTATCAACAACAGCAGCAGCAGCATCAGGTGCAACAGCAAAAGCAACAGCAGCAACAATCGCAAGGAGGGTCGCAGTATTTCATGCAATCAGCCACACAACTACCTCAACAACATCAACATCAACAACCAGCAACAGCAACTACAACAAGTACATTAAACTATTTTAGCAGCGGTGGCAGCGGCAGCAGCAGTGCCAGTCCCATGTCGCCACCTGGCGGTGGCATCAACGATATTAACAAATTGTACCGAAAATCGCCGTTTATGCAACGTAAACTGAGCAATGGCTCGCATTACAAGTACAACGATGAGAGTCCCAAAAAGGAGTCGGTATTTAGCAGCATAGGTAAATAATGTGTTGCAACATGCCCAACATGCCACGCCCATTAGCTAATGCCTTTCATTTTGTCTTTTTGTTGCAGGACAATCGATCTTACGCAATTTGACAACATCGCCCTTTAGCCAAAAGAAACATAATCCAATTGTAACAGCAACAACGCCCGTTTCAACCACAGCCACAATAACAACAACAGCTACGATTTCACCAACAGCAACAGCGACAACAACAGCAACAGCAACAGCAACAACACTGCCGCATATTAAGGCCAAAACACCAACAACACCATTGGGCACACCCACATGGCGTATGCCACAAACAACGGACAACATGTTGCCGTTTGATACCTGTGATAGTATTTGTAATGCCAGCAATGCACTCGGTTCCCCTACGTTGCAACGCAAGCAGGCAATTGTCGAGCCAGCAACAGCAACAACAGCGGCGACGACAATGCTGCAACTTAACAACCAACAGCAGCAGCAGCAACAACAGCAACAGCGTCTGCAGTCGGGCAATCAGAGTCCCATTGGTGAGAGCAACAACATTGCCAATTATTAAGATCTTGGCTATTAATTTAATTGATTTGTTTTTCTATTGCAGTTCTGCAACGTTTCTACCATCAACAGAATCAGTTGCGTGAAAAGGAGGCGGCCGAGCGGCAATATCAACATCAGCAACAACATCAACAACAGCAACAGCAGATACAACAACAGCAATTGCAACTGCAACAGCAGCAACAACAGTTGCTTCATTATCAGCAACATTATCATTATCATCAACCATTGCCACTGCCACAGCAGCAGCAGCAGCCGCCACAACAGCAGCAGCTGCCCCGTCAACCGATTGGAACGAGCACAAATCCGTTTCACAGCAATTATGTTGCACCTCCCTCCTCACACTCCACCTCTAGTCAATCGTCCACACAGTCGACATGCTCACAAATTGCTCTCGCAGCACAAACATCTCCATCTCCATGTCCAGCTGCAACAGCAACAACAACAGCAGCTGGACACTTTGGCATTGGCAATGCAGCGCAATTGCAATATCAACCGTTGCCAACAGCAACGCCAGCAACACCATTGTCGGCAACAACAATGACAACAGCAACAGCAACAACGGACGGTAGTCTGCCCTGCAGATCGCCGGAACAACAACAGCCGGAGGGTGGAGCAACTGGCAATGTCTCAATGGTGGGCAGTAAACTTAGTAAATTGTATGCACGTCGTCAGTTGTTGGGTCATAGTTCAAGCAACAATTTGGATGGACGGGAGCAACATGTATACTCTGGCACATCGGATGCGGGTTAGTCGATTTAAAAATCATCATCGATTGTCTCATTTGTTTATATATATATATATATATATATATATATATATGTATATCTATATAAAATTATATATTTTATTGTGAATATTTCCTTTTCTTCTTTTTTTGTTTTCGTTTTGTGCTATTTTTCGCTTTGTTATTGCTATCAACTAATTCTTTGCATCGCTTGTCCACTTTTTTTGTGTGATTCTATCTCTCTTTGTTTACTCCACGCACACACGCATACGCACACACTCATAAACATGCACTCGCATTTCAATCACAATTTTAATCATTGCACGGCATCAATCAACAATGAACAATTATGCAATCATTAATCGCTAATAAATCACTTGACAATAACGCATTACTAAATATATTGATAAATCAATCACTGATCAATCGACAATCGATAACTCGCAAATCTATCAATTATTGTATATCTCACACATTAATCAATCAATCAATCACTTATCAAATAATCAATGACATCATAATTCTTACTTGAATAAATTACTTAATCAACTATTCCATTCATCTATTGAATAATTACTTGTGAATTACACACTCATCAATCAATCATAAATCACTCTACAATTTATCAATCACACATTAATCAATCATACGTCAATAACATGTCCATATTAATCACTCGATCAATCCATCATCAAACAATCACTATTCCATCACTGTCACTACATCAACAATTCATCACATCCATAAACACACATCCATATCCATAAACATTTCAATCAATCACTCAATCAATCACTAAATCAATCAACGCGCAGGCTGGTTCAATACACTCGCTGGCGCCATGAAGCGACAATTTGCGACCTATGTTAAAACCCAATTGAATTCCACAGCGACGTCTCCAGTGGCTCCAAGCAACACCGCCAATGGCAATGAGTTGATAGGCGTGTTGGATCCGGCGCTGGCGCCACAACTACAACCACAACCGCCAGCCTATCGAAGCATTATCAACAATGGCTGCACCACAGCAACCACAGCAGCAGCAGCAACAACAATAACAACAACAACAACAGCAGCAACCACAGGTGGCAAATCCTATTATTATCGCACCTTATCAGCGGCAAGCAGCAGCAGCAGTCACAATACCAGCCAAAGCACCTCACCCACCACAGAGCCACTGAATCACAGCGGTGGTGTTGGCAGCACCAGCATTGGACACTGTGCCACCAGCGGTTTTTTGCGTCGCTATGCGAGCAGCGGTGGTGGTGTTGGTGGTGGTATTGGCGGCGGCATTGGAGGTGGTAGCATGAGCACACCACCGAGTCCACATCTTCTGGCTGGTCTGGATCGACGACATCGCAGTCCGGATCCACCACCGCGTTACAATCGCGGACAATCGCCGCTGCTGCTGCGCAAAAATCTGCTCGAGCTGAGCGGACAACCGATCGGTTCTCCACTGTTGCAACGCCGGTGAGTTACCCTATGTCCATATGTAACCCATGTACCCTATGTACATATATTATCTAGTTATATGCATTGAACTCTTTGTTCTGACTCACTGACTGACTTAACAACACCCTGCCTACACCATATCATCTATGGATCTGAAATCTTTACACAACATGACCTCTTGAGTCGGCTTAATTTAGCGAGCTAAACAATTTAATACAAACTTGTAAATTTCAATTTTAACTCAGTTATGGTAAACTAAAAACAAATGATTATTTTCGACACACGGATTTTCAAAAATATTTTCAAAATAATTAAGGTACAATCTCGTTAATTCGGATAATTGAAAAATCAACCGTAATATCAAATACTAAAATAGTGTTTTAAAATGAAATTGTTATTTGAATAGAATAAACAGTATACAATGTATGCTAATGTATACTATACATATGTATATTTTCTTCCAGGGGCATACACGTACATACATATTGCCATCTCGCTTTAATCGATGCCAAACTAACACAATCTATTTCACTTACAGTTATGTGTCGGCTTCACCGCCGTTGCCACCGCCGCGTCGTGGATCAGAGAGTGTGCCAGGATCACCGCAACACTTTCGCACCCGCATTCATTATACACCCGAGCCACAGCGTCGAATCTATAGGACAATAGATCAATGAGTAGCGCTGCAAATCATGGTCATGTGATGTTGGTATGGCTTCGATGATGTTGTTGCCCATGACAGCGACAACGATGAGGATGTTGCAACAACAAGAACAACAACAGCAAGAACAGCAGCAACCACACCAATTCCAATTTGTACAGCGGCAACAACTTCAGCTACAGCTGCAACAGCTGCAAAAGGTGCTGCAACACACAGACACTCGATGGACATGTGATGCTTAGCTTGGGCTTAACAAAGGAAACAATACACACAGCAATAACAGACACCATCAACAACAACAACAAGAAACAACAGCAAACGAAAGTGTTCAAAAGTCTTACATGTAACGTATAAGTTTAAGCTGTAGCTAAAGCTAAAGTTGCGTCTTCTAATGTTAGAATTGATTAGTTCACAATGTTTTTTGTTTTAATTTATATATAATCATATAAATCTATATATATATATATATATATATATATATATATATATATATATATATATATATATATATATATATATATATATATTTATTATTAACTATTATGCGTGCTTGTGTGTGTGTGAGTGTGAGTGTGTGCGTGTGTAAATTGTATTTATTGAATTTTTGTTAGGCATAATTTGTTTATGCAAAAAACCTAGACAACAATCAAATTAAAAGTTGAACAACTAAATTGTAACTGCAATAGAGCCATACGTAAAAATCCTTTATATACATATATATTTATATATATATATTATTATATATATATATTATTATATATATATATATATATATAAAGAGATATAAACAAAGTTATAGAGATATAGCCAAGCAACAACAATTAATAATTATAACAAAAGAACACTGTGCCCTATACATAGACATAGGCATAGACATACATATATACATACTATATACCATAGCCATTGATATGACAGCATCTTTTTTACATAGACAACTGCTACAGATATGTGTATATGTATATCTATATATAGTCGTGTATATATAAACAATATATAAATATACAATATATGCCTATAACCAACAATAATTGTGCAATAGTTGAAAGCAATGACATAATTTCAGTCACTCTTCGATGTCCACTGTACTTTGCTATAATCAAAGCCTAATATCTATATAAACATATATGTATATAGAGACGATCCCTAACACATACAGTACATATGCATATATCAATTTACCATTCTACTTGTATCGCAAAAGCAATTTTGAATCAGCCCAAATGATATGCAAGCTGATTTCCTTCATTTTTTTTTTGTTCTATTTGTATGCCCCTTGCGACCCCAAAACTTCTGCAGTCCGTCTGTTTTTGATCAGTATACTCTTGTCTAACATATAGCTGCCATAACAATTATTAATGTCGAGTAAGATTTCAAATCATTTCAGTATAGAAACCTATAGACATAGCCTTAGCAACAATTGGAAAAACCTAATACAGCTAATAACAATTTGCCCTTGTATTTTTGATACAGTTTGTGATAGATATCAGTTCATTACATATATTATACACATATAGCTGCCATATTGGAATTATAGATTTTATATTCAATATGTACATATATATATATACATAAGCTTGTATATAAATATATATATAAATATATATATATATGCCAATTCAAAAGCAAAAGCACACGGTTCTCAATTCAAATTATTGTTTTTACACAAAATAATATCTGGAAGGATCCCGTTAACTGAGTCTAAATATATGATTGTCTCTTTCTCTCATTAACAAACCATGGAAACTTTTGCTTCATGTCCATATATGGTCATGCCTTAGGCAACGCAATTTTAAATTTGCTTCATACCATATATATGGGCATGTTCAACAGGCACAATTTGCAAGGGTATTGAAACTTCGGCTAGCCGAACATAACTGTTCTTTCTGCTTTAACATAAGTTTCTTTTTTTTTATCACTGTTATAAAACAATTTTCTTAAGCAAGTTCCTTACAAGATAAATCATTTACCATATGAAATACCTGCATAGATTTGAAGTGCGAAATTTAAACAACAATATATTGTATGTTTGTGTCTGCGTGTGTGTGTGTGTGTGTGTAAGGGAGTGTGAGTGTGTAGATGTGTTTGTGTGTGCAGCTAGCGACCTCAATGTTTTTGTTCCTGTGCGTGAGTTAATTACTATATTTAAAAAAATAACCCCATAATTAAAGCACTTATTTTTTTTTGTTTTTAAATTGTAGTTTATGTTAACGAGCCTAACCTCAAATTGTATATAGAGAATTAAAAATGTAGAATGCAAAAAATTAGGGAAAAGGAGAGCGTTGAATTTTGCTCTTTTGTAATTTGCCAATTTCATGTGTATTTTTTTTTTGTTTGTTTGTTTTAGTTTGTGTTTTGTTTATAAAAAGAAAAAAGGAGAAGCAAAAAGAAAAACCCAATTTATATGTATGTTAATTTATTGAAAACACAAGGAAAAACAAATTTAAATAAATGAAGATGTATTTTCGACTGATTTATTTGTTAAAGTTTAAGCTTGGAGTTCGTTCGAGTAGAGCGTGCGAAGTACATGTATATGTATATACATACATACATACATATGTGTAAGCATGTACAATACATACATACATACATATGATTATGTATAGCATACTTACATGCGCATCAGTCTGTACTGTATGTCTAATTTTTAGTTATAGTAGAACATGCATATGTATGTCATATAAATACACATATACAGACGTATATTATACCTCTTTAGGTAGATACACACATACATACATATATATAAATATTGTAAAAATTATATAAACAAATATATTATACATAAAGAAACAAAAAAAGAGAAGAGCGTTGCGAGCATTAAACAAAGTAAATCAACAAATGAATGTAAACTCTTATGAATACCAATAATAATTATAATACCATAATTCAACAAATTCAATTTAATAATACGAAAACCAATTATAAAACCCTCAATAAAAATAAAAAAAAAAACAGAAAGAAATAACATAAACAAAGTATTATCATTATTGCAGTGGGCTTAATTGAAACAATCGATTCTTTAAACTTGTATTCAAAGTAAAAAGTGTTTAGAGAAAGTAAGTAAGTATCCGACCAAAAAGAAATGAAATAGGTTAGTACAGAATTGCTGCAAAAGATCCAGCCTTATCCTTCGAACCTTGTTCCAGTTTAAACTACAGTTTCAATTTCAATTGATCCATCGCACAATGTTCTACTTCCATTCGTCCAAGAAACTGAAAGTTTCTTCTAAACTTTAACTCAATTTCAATCGTTCCTCGTGCAGCTCAACAATATCTAAAGTTTTTCCATTGCTCATTGCATTGTTCCTGTAGATAAAGATAGCTTTCCATCACAATTTCTCCGAATAAAATAAATCATTGTTAGCTTGTTTCAAATTCAGTTTTATTTTCAATATATCGCTTTGTCTTCCGTAAATCTCATACATTTTTGCAATTTTCCAACATTCCATATAGCACAAATTTGGGCTTAACAAAATACTGAATAAATTATATATACACAAACAAAGGGTTATCCGAAATTTCGTAATGGATTTAAGATATTATGAATGACGAATCATAAATATACATATGTTTGTAGATATAAGATCCAATGGATACGCTATATGAAACGTGGTTAGTAAGATGAAGCGGACTGCGTCTATAATGTATATATATATATAAGTATTTTTGTATATATGTATATAAGTATATATATATATATATAACATACTCGCACACACATACACATTTAGATATACATAGATCAATTAGATGCTGCTTATTGTTTAGATTCATTACATATACGAATACACATATATGTATATATATATAGGTAGTATATGAATACTTCTTAGTTTTACACATAGCCATTATCAAATATCGATGGCCAGGGACACATAGTACATACATATGGTACTATATAGGGATTGAAATCCTGCCTTTATCCCCAGCCTGAGGCCACATTCAGTTGACAGACATATCGGCGGCATTTAGTTCTTGTATCGAATATATCGAATATACTCATTTATGTATAGTTTGATGATGTGTGTGTGTGTGTGTGTGTGTGTGTATTTATGTAAGTATGTAATTTTTTGTCTTTCTGTAAAATCGTATGAGTTCTGTTCTCTGGCAATTACAACATTTACTTAACTAAAGATAAACGCGTATTCGGATCTTTATCGCTTTTGCTATGGTATCGTTATTGGTAACGGTATTCGAGTGCTTAGATGAGCTCAATAGGAGTCACGGCATATAACACTGAGTTTCTTATCTTTTGTTCTTATCTCAATCAAAAATTCGTCTAACACATGTCCAATCCCCCTCCGATATCCGATATGTTCTATGTATGTACATATAGTATTTCGACTTTTCAGAGGGATGGAATATGCGGAAAAATTCGGCAACTTCCGAAGTTTCGACTTTTTTGAGTTTTCAAGAGTTTATTTTATATAGTTTTTATTGACTTTAAATTGTATTTGATAGCTTTTGGTTGTATTTATTTATTTTGTTGTTAACACAGCACGGCACAAACACTTAGAAACACTTTGTTGCAATTATGCAAAATATTGTTTTTGATGAATCTATGCAAATAGGTTTTACGAGACCAGTTTTAGTACGTTTTTAGACACTGGGATTTAATAAATATTGGTATGCATTCAGTTACTGTTTCTCCTAACCTTCCTAAAAGGGTTTGTTTGTGTGTTTGCCTTAAGTATTCTAACAAGTATGTATATCAATTATTTTGCCATTTATTTTTAATATATGTATAGTATGTATGTATGTATATATATAAATATGCATTTGTGTTCAGTTCAAACGAATTGAAGATTTGATTTGACAACGTCTTCCACAAAATAAAGACTATTGAATATCTTTTTTCACTTCTCTTCTGATATTTTATATATTTCATTCGACAAAAAAACGATTTTTTTAATGTTCTATTTCACATTAGAGTTCCTATGCTTTCATTTGACAAAAAATAAAAATAAAATAAAAACAACTTTCATATTCATATGTTTTCAAGAAATCTGTTTCAATTTTTCTAAAACTATGGGTACTATGAAGTACATATGTATGTAAGTGCTTAGGAGTAGGTGTACCTTTTATCAGCACTGTATAAGTATAAAGAACTAGCCTTTAAGATGAGCTACATATGTTGTTGCAACTTGTGGTACATAAGTGAATACCGAACGGATCGGATTATCATGTCTTATAGTTGCTATAATGCAAAACAAAAACACAAAAAACAAAGAAAAGATATAGATTTGATTTGTTTTCTCACTCGATTTAGTTATCAATTTGTGAGACTATATAAACAGTTTAGCTGTTTAGCTGTCATGTAAATGATCTGCAAAGTGACTATTTTACCTGCACTAAAATTGTAGTTATATTTTATTGTTAGTTATATCAAATTCAGCTGCTCTGTTGATTTGAAGAATTCGCATCAATTTTAAATTGTTTGTTTTGATTTTTGTTTTTTTGTGGCTTGAATAAAGTTAATTTATTTAACATTTGCACATTTAAAGCAATTAAACTTTTTTCTTATATTTGTTTTTTTTTTTTTGGTTTTCTGTAATTGTGGTATATATTTTGCCATTATGGTTAAGTGTTTGTAAGCAAATGCCCAGCGCTGTGCCGGTATATATGTATGTATTTGTAGGTATGCATGTATGTATACTCGTATATATGTATAAACATTTGTAGTACATAATGTGTTTTGTTTTTTTTTAAATCTTTTTAATTTCTTTTTGTTAATTTTGAATCGTTTAGTGAAACCCTTTCGAAAATGCTGCCGTTACGTTTTGTATTTTGTATTTTTCTAGTTTTTTTTTTCTTTGAAATATTTTTAGTTTCGATTTTATTGTAGCTATCGATAGAACTTTGGTTTTTTGAGATATTTTCGTTAGAACAATTCGAGCAGAAACTGTGCTCATCTTACTCTCTATCTATTTGTGTAAAGTTTTCTTGCACATACTGTATTTAGTTGCTAAAGCCCGCTTTTTATTAGGGGTATTCTTTGAAAATATGCATATATAAAATATGTATACGTGGGGGGGGGGGGGGAAGGAAGGAGGAATAAACAGCAATAGTCATTGGCTAAGCGATAAATCGGGTTTTACTTTCAGCTGCTTTATGTTGGGGATATACAGAGTATATACATATATCTCCATATGGTATATAGTATATGTATTTGCATATTCTGGTTAGGCGATTGGATCATTTAACACACTCAGTAGGACATACGCATACGTATTTCTTTTAGTATTTGTTGTGGAATGTTTAACGGTATTATTTCTTGTTGAAAAAGTGTAACGATTTTATAGGTTAGGTTTGTTTGTTTTCTCTTTGCTTTTTTTTTTGTGTAAAAATACAGTTAATGTTTAATGTATATAGATATATAACTAATTCACATGTATTTACCCCGACACACACACAAACACACACACAGAGACACACACAGACACACATGTGGGTGTGTGCAGCATGTCCAATACTTTTTTCTTTTTCTCAAAATAAAAAAAAAGGGGGAAAGTTATATATCTATTCATTAGAAACTCACACGCAGCCATTCAATCAGTTTAAGTTTTGCAATAAACATTTAAATACATACATAATACTATATACATAAATATTTAGTATTTTTTTTCATTAATTAAGGTTAGGTTTTTGTTATTATGGTATTTGTGGGAGTTTTTTTTTTGTTGTTGTCTAGAATTTGCCAAAAACTTAGTAGAGCTTACATTGTTCAATAACATTGATTAAAAAAATTTGTTTATCATTTGTCTTAAGTCTTTGTTTTACATCAGTAAGCGTTTTTTTTTTGTTTTTTTCTCAGTATTTTTGTTGTGTTTTTTTTTTAAAATATTTTTTTTTGTTAGGATTTGCCTGCAGTTGCAGCATTCGTCTGGGGGGCCTTTTTTTTCTGGGGAGATCTCAAAACCAAATGCCATAGCATTGTTTACATTACATGTAAATGCCAATTGTTTTTGTTGTTGTTTTTGTTAAGCCAATTTCTCAAACTAGAGGGTTACATATATATATAAATATATATGTATAAATTTGTATATATATAGTTTGTATATACGGTTTAATCATAGGTTAATACTTGTAGAAAATGCTTATCGCTTTTTGTTTTTCATCTCTCTCTCATTTTTTTGTTTTTTATTTTTTTTTGGTTTTTTATTTTTTTATTTTTCTGTCTTGCGGGGTGAATGTAAGAGTTAACAATGTCAGCTTCGATTTGGATAGTTTTCTTTATCTCTATTCTTGCTTCCTTTCATAATTTCTTTTTTTTTTGTTTTCTTTCTTTCTTGTTTTTTTAGGTGCTTTTGAGCGGTGGGTTAGACGCACACACACATGCACATGCACATACACAGAGTATTTGGGGTTTTGTTTTTTTTTTCTGTTTGATTTTTTAATTACTATTTTTGTTTATAGGTTATACCCTTGCAGTTGAAGTAGAACTATTTAAACTGCTCTCGTTAAGGTCTTCTAAGATCTTCCAAACTATATTATATCATGTTCTATTTAGGGATATATATATTATTTTTTGAATATTATGTACAATTTTATCATCGAATGAAAGGACAGAAAAGAATATGTTTTATGTTTGGAGCCACATTCATTTTGAAAAATGATGCAGAGGGTATTCAAAAAAAAAAAAACCCTATCAACTTTTCCTTCTTTTAATTGTAACCCTAAACACAATCTTTATACAGCTCGTCTCAGATCTTTCATAAACAAAGAATCAGTTATATTAATTTATAAGTGAACAACATACAAATAGGTATATATACAATTCCCAGGATAAGTCAAAGTCTCTTTTGAATTTTGATGGAATCAGATGGAAATATATCATATTTGAACATTTCGTAAGGAGTATCCAAAAGAAACTTAATACAAGTTTCTTCCTCAAAGGTCTCCCATAATTTGGAATCAGCTAAAACTCTTGCCAATATCATAGTCTTATTTAAGAAAAACTTCTTTAAAGATTATGTACATTTCCCTGGATGAGTGAAATTTTAATCAGTTTAATCAGATAGCACTATTTAACATCAAATCGGAACATTTCGTTGTGGGTATCATTTTATCTCTAAGATAACTTGGTACAGCTATTCCTAGCCCTTGGAATCAACCAAAAACTCAATTAATTTTGATCAAAAACAAAAAAACACAGCTTCTTTTGAAGATTATTTACAATGCCTTGGATCAGTTTGAAAGGTTAAACTAGAATCGGGTGTTTTGTTTTTTTTTTGTTTTGTTTTGTTTCTTGTTCTTGTTTAGTTTGAGTTTATACACATAATTATGCATCATATGCAGTCTGTCTTCCAGGGTATTTTAAGGCATACTTGAACGCCATTCTTATAGCTGTATCCCTTATAATCTTAATGTTAAAATCTGCTGGAACACTTGGCTATATCATTTGCTTACTAAGTTTAATGTCTGAGCTTAATACAATTTAAAGGGAAAATTGGAAGAGAAAAGTCTTGATCGGTTTGAAAAACATATGAAAAGTTGTTGAAGTATGTTAACTGCAAGGGTATCTGAAAGTTCGGAGAGACCAAACGGAAATATGTATCTTTTTCTCTATCAGTTTTGTTTTATTTTGTTGTTGTTGCTGTTTTTTTTTAGTAACGCCGTCCACTGCCGCTGCTGCCACTGGCGCAGCCGCCATCGCTGCTGCCGCTGGCGCCATCGGCGGCCCAACGCTTGCGTCTTGCCTCTTTGGCAGCTTGCATTTGGGCGGCAACACGACTTGTGCTTGGTGCCATATCAAAGCTGGCATACAGCTCCACTTCCTCATCGGTGGCATCGCGAGGTGGTTGCTGTTGCAGCAGCTGCAACTGCTGCTGCTGTTGCTGTTGCTGCAGCTGCTGCTGCTGATGTTCGAGGGCAACGGCAACTGAGGCCATTGCATAGGCGCGTGCATCCAATTGAATGCCACTGTTGCTACCAATGCCAATGCCAATGCCAATGGCGCCAACATTACTGCCACCAACGGCAGTGACGGTGGGTGTTAACAGTCCAGTTGTGGTTGCTGTTGTTGCTTCTATTGCTGTTGTTATTGTTGTTGTTGTTGTTGGTAAAATATTTGTATTATTAATTATGGTGGTGGTATTATTGTAGTCCGGTGTATGTGCTGTGTCCGCGTTAATTGCGACATTATTTAATGCAAGCGCTAATTGCGCCGACTGTTGATCCAAATCGAAACTCACATTCTTACTGTCTCATCCACCCCGATGGACTTGTACGGTGGCCTCGGCGGACTCCTGCTGTCGCAACTGCTGACGATACGCATCCAGCTCGGGCATCCGATAGGTGCCGAGATTCACCTGCACCATGAGCGTCTCCATGATCCGTTCGTTTTTCATCGACTTCGATGGCAGCACAACGGTGAGCAGTTCACTTGGTGATATTCGACACAAATTGAGATCCCTTGTTAGACGCTCCATAATGCATTCAAATTCAAATTGTGTATCCTTATTGGGATGATTCTTTAACTTGCCAACTTTGTGCTGGGCCCACGCCAACATTGCCTCAAATTTACGTATCTCAGGCGTTTGCAATTCACGGCACATTATCATTTGTACCATCGATTCGGATAGATTGAGATATTCGGGACATTTGAATAGTGAGTGCGCTTTGCTCTCCACGAACGATAGTATCATGTTGACCAGCTCTGATGCGGATGTGTAGCGCCAGTAGTAATTCTCCAGCGAAATCAGCATCGGACAGACGACTTCGATTCGCAAAAATTGCTTGCAATGATGAAAACATGCCTGCAACAGCTCCGGTAGATCATAATGTTCCGCTGCGCAGAGAAGGCCTGTCATAGAAGATACCAGACAGAGATTTCGTTTTGTAATTGTTACTAATTGTAGGATGCGAAAAAAATAAATAATACATATTTTTCTAAAATATCCAAAGGGTCTCCGCTATATGTACAATATATCCAAAAAAACAAGAAATATCGGAAAATCTTTTTGTTTTTAACTGTAGAATCAGTTTCTAGATCAAATCAATATCAAAATGATATTCAGCACGAAAATCGGTTTAGGTTTGGCAAAGTTACGCAAGTTTGAAATCTGACCCTTGGGACTGGCAACTTTACAAGTCAATATTATCTAAAATTTCGACAAAAGCAAATGAATGGATTTTTTAAAATATATCCATTTTGAAATCTGTTGACCCTTGGAACAGGCAACTTAACAATTAAAGTTTTTGGTCACTTTTTGCATGAGTTTTTTAAAAAAAAAGACACCTCAGAATCAACTTTAAAATATTCTCATATACTAATTTGGGCACCAGGAGTTGATTAAAAATTAAATATCAAGAATTAAAATTCTCAAATTGTTTAAATGTAGAATCAATTCCTTGATCAAATCACGACCAAAATGATATTCCTCACATCAAAATCGGGTTTGGTTTGACAAATTTATGCAAGTTTAAAGTCTGCTGACTCCTTGACATTAAGCTCTTATATAGATTGGAAAATGGAGCCAAGAATTCAAATTTTTTGAGAGTTGTGTGTCTTATTTGCATTTGTAACTTTGTACCGATTTTTCTTTCGTTTCTACTTTGTGCTTACCTGGTATAGAGACACAGGTCAACGGACAGGTTCCAGTGTGCAGATAGTCCAGTAGCACACGAAATGTATCCGGATCGAACTCGATGATGTTGAACTCCGTTTGGGCCAACTTGGCACGGTCCACCTTTTGGGCATCGGCACAGACGGAGAGACGTGGTACGGCTAATTGATTGTTGCCCGGCTTGTCTTTATCCTTGTCTTTACTATCTCTGTCTGCCAGGTTTAAAGGTCGTTTTTTTTTTTTGGTTTTGGTTTTTTGGTTTTTGTTTTATTTTTGTTATTGGTATTTTGGTAAGTTTGGTATTTTGGCAAACGGTTTTAATCGGTTATTTTGGTTGTCGGTTTGTTTGGTTTTGGTTTTGGAAATTTGCGGACGCGAAATAATCGAATTGAAATGAAAATCAAATAAAATGTAAAATAAATTGCAAAAAGGCAAATGAAATTATTAAGATCAGTCGCACGGTCGTTTAAGGAAATCATTGCAAAATGAATAGCAATAATTGATTTGGTGAAGGCGAGAGGGAGAGAGCGAGAGACAGTGAGAGAGAGATAGAGAGAGAGAGTGGGTAGTGGTGGTATTGTTGGGGCGGATAGACAGGCGCGTGAGATGAGAATTGAAAAGATTTTGTTTGTTTTAATTATTTTGATGACATTTGTATTTTTTGATTAATAATATTGATTAAATATGGATAAAAGGAGATAGATTAAGAAAAACCAAAGACAGACAAAGACAAAGAGCAGTTGCAGTATGGTGAATTATGTTCATTGTTATCGATTAATAATTTGTTGAGTATGAATGTGGTGAATACGTGATTTGGATGTAATCAACATGTGCGATGAGAATACAGTTAAGTGCCAAAGTGTTATAAATATTTTAGACATGGTGAAAATAAGTTGTAACAATAACGAAATAAACATCCATGATTTATATAGTAGATCGAGTTAGTTTTGGTGAGTTATAGGTAAGTTGAGTATCGAGAAATTTATAGATCAACATTAAGCCAAATAGTATAAGTAGATGCAATACAAAAAGATCAAATTAAAATTGAATTTGGAAAGTAACTCCAACCAAATATGGTTGGTGAGTTAGGATCATTAACAAATAGTAAGACACGTCCAGGGTATTTGAGGCAAAGTATGCCAGTCATATAGATAATGATAAATGTTTGGGAGTTATTAAGGATGGAAGGAAAGGAAGCGCGTAATAAGGTAGGAAAAAAAGTTCAGTTGTTGTCGTTGTTGGAAATGGTCATGAAAACAACACAACGTGGGCAAGGAGTATAACGATAACGATAACGATAACGACAGTATATATGGACAAATAACAAATCATATTATATATCATATATCATAATTGGGGTGACAGATAGTTATGACGTTAATGAAGATCGTGTGCGTGCGACGTGCGATTTTTACGAGAAGTTCATATAAATTGATTCAGTTTTTTTTTGTATTTTTTTTTAGTTAGTTAGTTTAGTTAGTTTGGTTAGCCAAGAATTCAAACAGGCGGGTAGGCAGTAGTAGTATTTATAGGAGCATAAAAAAACAGGCAGTTACGGAGTTACGAAGTACGTAGGATCGGAGTACGAAGTACCAAGAACGTAGAACGTAGGAGCGAAGACGTAGTAGTAGTAGTAGTGGTAGTAGTAGTAGTAGTAGTAATAGTAGTATATTTTGTATATGTATGTATTTATGTATGTGAGAGTGTATTGACGTATAGGTGTATGTGTGTGTGTGTGTGTATGTGTGTGTGTTAATTTGTTGCGGAAAATCAAGTACATAATAGAAGAGAGAACAAAACGGAGAGAAAAAGAACAAGAACACGCATCGATATTGTTGCATTGCATTAAATGAAAACTCTTACTCGAACAATCTGTCGATGAGATCCATTTCTTTTTATCATCCGGATTCAATTGATTCGTATTCTTATTCCTTATCGAACGTCCCCAGCCAGCGGTAATCGTTCCCAATCGAGAGAAAGCCCGCTTCACCATCGGTGATGATGGTACACTTTTGGGTCGAATGGAATCGGAATCCGGTACGGTTAAATAATTGTTACTCTTGGGCTTCTGATTCTGGGGCGATACCAGCGAGGGTGCTGGACGTGCAAAGATCTCAGCCACAGGTATCTGTGGTGAGCCAAAGCCCGTCTGTATGCCATATAGCATTTCCTAAAAAAAAGAACAGGGTATACAAATGGAATCGAAGAAAAATATATATATGTATATAAATTTAGATATATTCATTATTATTATAAAAATTCACAAATTCACATTCTTAGTAATACTACAGTTAGATGTAATGATCCATAAAGTTACAGTGGAGCAAGCTCGACAGTAGGAGACCCTGTACTTAGGTGAAACAGCGAATAGTGTTGAAAAGCAAACACACTTAAAGCTTTGTTGAACAACTTCCGAGTTTATTATCCGATCAAGATGAAATTTTCAGGACAAAGTCGGACTTTGTTAGTGTGTATATCATACTAAGGCATATAAATTGGACTCTAAAACTTCTGTGCAAGATATAGAGGATCCTACATACCAAGTTTGGTGTCTCTAGCATTTAAAGTCTCTGAGATCTAGGTGTTCAAAAAAAAGGATAGACTGACAGACAGACGGACATGGCTATATCGACTCGGGTCGGGTGTTGATGCTGATCAGGAATACAAAAAAACTTATTAGACCCAATTGAAACCTTTAAAGTACAGGGTGTAGGAAAAGAGTTATAATTGAGTTAAAGTGTTAATGAAACTCACCTGAAAGACACGACTTCGCACTCCTAATATTGCTCGTACGCCAATGAGGCGCGCCTTTTGCTTGGACTGACCCACCAGAAAAACCACATCAAATAGATGGGCATTTGTCAGGCACGATGGTTCTTCGTTTAAAAATACACGGGTAAAGTCTTTGGCCAGTTGATCATAATCCTCAAATTGATCCCTCACCGAATCGAGTAACGGTGAAGACGGTCGCATATGACCTAAAGAACAATAGGAACAATATAAATATAGTTAATATCTTGAACTTAACCTTAAGTACGTATATGTTATAGATAGATAGAATAATGAACTGACTTTGTTAATAAATAGTTCAAAGCTCATGCATCAAATATACAATCTTTATAAAACTTTGTACCATATCTGAAAAAGAAATTTTCTGTGCCTTGAATCTTATTTAATAAAACATAGTAAAAGGGAAAGAGTTGCAAATAGAGAAAAACCTTATTTAATTCCCTTAGTTGCATAACGGTTATGATTGTTTTCTAAAAAGTCTTTGATGTTGTTGGGATCTTTTTTGAAAAAGACTATAGATTAGTTCCGACACATTTCAGACTATTCAAAGTGCTTTGGAAATGTGTGAAATGTGTTGTTAACAAATTTATGTATGCCACTTATTAAAAAAAGGGAAGATTGTTGCTAGGAATAAAGAATTAGGAAGAAACCCTTTTGCAATTTGACTTGTCCGCAATGCTTTCCACAAAAAAACATGACAACCAATTGGTACACAGCTCACATAACAGTAAATACTAAGGTGTGTGTGTGTGTGTTGAATGTGTGTCATCAATCATAGAAAGAACCCTTGACGCAACCACACTGCGTACATCTTAAAAGATACAAAAATATTGCTGAACAACGCATTCAGATTTTATACCCCTTACTCGTAAGAGTTAAAGGGTATATAAAAAGAAAGGAAGGTATATTATCTCTTACTGATATAATAATTAAACAAAATAATTTGGAGAATGGAAGATCTTTTTTTAGTGGTCAACGTTTCCTTTTATTATTATAATAATATATAATAATATGATAATTATCAATCTATCAACTTAATTGTATCTAGATCGAATATATGTACATATATAACAGTAGTTAGAACTGTTTTAGGTCGAATGTCTATATAAGATGTCAAATAACTAATCTGAATAATATCTTGACGTAATATGTATAGAAACTATTGTCAAATTCAAAGATATCTATCAAATAAAATGTATTTGGACATTGAAAAAATGGTTCCAAGTTTAAAGTATTCAGTAATTGTTATACGAATAGAGCTTAAAATTCATAGGTAAAATTGATATTGTATTGAATTGAATAACGGGTATTTAACAGTCGGGTATTTTGTCTATAGGGTTCTTAGTGGATTTTTGTTGTTGTTGTTGTTGTTGAGAAAAAGGCCTCAGCTGCCTTATGGAAATCGTGTTATGCACTTGACAACAGGCTCACGTTACCAGCTTCTTCTGCAGGTGACCTTTCATCTCTCCGCTCGCTTCTTCCCTCTTTCCCCACTAACTATTTCTGTTCAATTCTATTCGATTCGAATCGTTTCGATTCATTTGTTTTGTTTGCATGCAATAGACCAACCCCATTTTCACGATTTCCTCCCATTTCCATCTGCACTTTTATTGAGTTTTCTTTTTTTTACCATGAGTAAGGCGTTCTATGTGCGTGGGCGTGGCAATGTTTGCAGGTGAATGCTGGTTATGACCATCAAATACAAATACAAAAACAAATACAAATAGAGCCAAACAGTTAAATTGCTAGTGTAATCAATAGCTGGGTCCAAAATCTATGGGCCATGGCCAGCACTTAAACACAGCTGCCTATTTGCTCCCTTTTTTGGTTTTTTGTTTTTCGGGCTTAGATACATTTCTCTTTTGTTATGAATTGCAAATATAAATAATGCTGCTTTTCATTGGCTCAAAATGCTCGCTTTGACTTTAGAATTATGCGTATTTTCTGATTTTCTGAGAAGCTTTTAAAAGCTGCCACAAACAGAACAGCTTTGAATGGGATTTTTGTATGACATTTTTTTATTATTTTTTTATTTACTTAGTTTGTCATTTATAAATGCTTCATTTCAGCTTAAACTTGGTAAAGTTGAGACAGATGAGTGCATAAATATGTGACTATATACATATATAGTATTAGAGGAATACAGCTCAGATACTCAAATTGTTGCTTTGCAAGCTGCTTTGCAATTCTTTACCTCTATAGATTGAGCCTTCAGTCATTCTGTTTAATCCTTATGGTAATAATTATGTGTGGAAAAACTTATAATTTATTATTTTGACTAGTTCTTAACAAATCTGGCAATTATCTTCTTTTAAAAACGAATACTTTGGTCTGTTTTCTACATAATCTTTCAGTTTTGAAAAAGGAAACAATTACTTTAGGAGTGGATAGTCTTCCAATCTCTTATTAAACTTTAATTATATTTTATTAAATATAGCATGTCCTATTGAAAAGATTCTATTGGAAAATTATCAAGTGAAATTTTCAATTGGAAACTTATAAACTTTTAATGAACTTTAGTGTAAATATACATATATATTTATTCAAGCTTTTAATTAAACTTATTAAATCATAAGAGGAACATTTCTAAATTCTGTATTCGACTTTGTATGATTTGTATTTGATCCATTTGCTTATTGGTCAATCTAATTGAGTTATCTGATGAGATGGATACACAGATGGAAAGACGATTCCCTAGTGACAAAATAAATAGGGAAATGGAGAAAGTGGAAGGCAAAGAGAATTGATAGAAATGCTATCAATTCATAATTTGCATGATTTTAATATGCATAACTAGAGTTCAATATATTCACAGGGATCCAAAGGGGGCTATAGACAAACGCCTACGTGATGTGTAAGTGTGTGTGTGTGTGTGTGTGTGTGTGTGTGGGTGTAGTTGTTGTGCATGAATAAATCAAATTAGATTTGTTTTGTTTAATGCAACAAATAAATAACAAGATATCTAAACAAATTACAACAACAGCAACAACACATACGCAATTGGTGTGCGGGTGTGTGTGTGTAGGTGTAGGTGTAGGTGTAGGTGTGTGGGTGTGTGTTTCTGTGTGAGTGTTAAGACGCATAAGATTGACCACAACAGATAAAATGTACAATATTTCTTGCCGGACAACTTAAGATACGCACAAGAGCTTGCCCATATAGTGGCAGATAGTGGCTGGGGGCTGAAGGCTGCGAGGATATGGGCTTAGGGGGCGTGGCAACAAACAGATTGTGCTGTAGGATTTGTCACAGCATGTCGCAACTGCGGGATCTGACAGAGATGGACAGAGGAGAGGCAGAGGGAGAGGGAGAGGGAGCAGTGATAGAGAGCGGGAAGCGTGAGCAGCTTGCATGATTCCGTTGAGTGCAAACACAAGCGGATGTGTTAATGGCGGAAACGGAAGTGTAAGCTTCCCCTCTCTCTCTCTATCTCTCTCTCTCTCTCTCTCTATCTATCTTTGTGTGAGTGTGGCAAGGCAAAGCGGATGTGTTGCAACAACAATGTCAACAACAAATAGCGCAACAGCAGCAGCAACAACAACAACAACAACAACAGCAACCACAAAACTTGGCAAAACGATTAATCATGCAGAGTCGAAGTCAACGGAATGAAATGCTGCTAGTCGAGACTGCTCGACTGCCAGATACTCTGCGCCCAGTTCTAAAATACACCATCACATGCATATACATACATAGATATAAATATATACAAACCTACCTATGTAAATATTTTCTAGACGAATTTAAAACTTCCTATGTAAATATTATTTAGACGAATTTACATATATGCCTTTTTAGGTCAATAATATAAATATGCACACAATTTAACACAACATTTATACATTTGAAATTCAGAGACAATATTTTTAGCAGTGCCCGCTCTGGCAGGAAAGAGGACTTTAACTTTATTCCAAACAGGATTTATTTAACTGGTCCGTTCATGTTGATCAAGAATATACAAAGAAGTATTCAAATTGTTATCTAAGTATATACATGTTTGTGTATATAAAACACATTGTCCCGACAGATTCACTGTCTCATCATCGTGAAGCCGAAATGCTAAGAGCTACGAGGCTGAAATTTCTATACAACATAGGTGGGAAATAATGACCGTGCAGTAAGACGGCGTTTTCCGAAATGCCAACTTGAAAGGGTTCAAATTCACAACGAGGAAGTTGCTTATTGTTGGTATGCAAGAATTGTTTCTTTTTAAAACTATCGGAAGCAAACTTAAAGATTGATTTTAGCCCGTCAGGTCTTGAATACTAGATATAATTTATAGAATAAAATATGTACTATTTTGTCCGTTCCATGCATTTGCACAAACTTGTAGTTCTTTTGCATTATTCACTTTTAGTGGGCGCAGGGTATAAAACATTTAAATAACACTCTGTGGCTGAGGGATTTTTGTTTGTATGCGTATGTGTGAGTGTGCTTGAGAGGTGTGTGTGTGTGTGTGTGTGTGTGTGTGTGTGTGTGTGTGTGTGTGTGTGTGTGTGTGTGTGTGTGTGTGTGTGTGTGCGGGTTTAGTGTACACATACTATGTCTCAGACAGAGATGCATCATAGAGGCACAGCACAAATCGTGGCCAAACAACGATAGTTGTTGTTGTTGTTGTTGTTGTTGACGTTGCTCAGCAGTCTGGTTGTTGTTGTTGTTGTGTTTAGTGTATGTATTGTGTGTGTTTGTTGTTGCTGTTGCTAATGCTGTGCCCAGTGCCACAAACAGTTGCTGTTGCTGCTCTTGCCTGTCATTTGATTTGTTATTGACATTGCAATTGCAATAGCAACAATTGTTGTAGTGTTGTTGTTGTAGTTGCAGTTGTTGCTGCTGCTGTTGCTGTTGCTCGGTGTTGTCTAAGACTCTGGCATGCAACATTCTGAAATATTCATCCTCACCAATGGGTCGCCAAGAGCCGCGTCTATATGGTTTCGGTATCTGTCCAGTTTCCGCATGATTCGATAAATTCATCACTAGATCCTCCAACATTTGGGAACGCGTCCTTTCCTGCATTCGGGCAAATTTTGGTGCCGAATACGAGGCACGCTCGCCATTCACAATTTTCGTCAACAGCCATTCACTAGAAAAAAAGGGGGAAAATTGTACAAATTGCAATTTCGAAATAATAATAATCAAATAGAAATTTACACAACGAATAGAGACAGTCTCAGTTCGTTGTCCGGATCAAGTAATTACATTCATGGTTTATAAATTACGCTATGCAACAGCAAAAATTAATCTTCTTCAATAACCAATTTTTTTAACACGTATGACGATAAACCTACTTAAAAAATTGATTTTAAAAAACTTGACAAATTCCGTAAGCTAATGAATATTTCTACCAATTATTAATACATAGTTCTTAATTTAAAGCAATAGTTTTACAAGTAAAATGTAAATTTGGTTGCATAGTGTTATACAATTCGTGATACAATCATATATCAGTCTTATCAGTTTCAATTCGTATTCGATTTTGAGACTTACCGAAACATGGGACCCTTCTCAAAGACCGACTGTTCCCAAAGGTAGGGCTTGTAGGCGCCAACCTCATCGCGTGTCACCACAGACACCTCGTAGCGTGTGGGCTTGTGTTTAATACGCGCCGAGACACGCACCTAGAATTTGAAATAGACTTGTCATTTTCAATTTTCATTTTCTTATAGAATGTGCAAAAAGAGATTTTAAGGCTGTCAATAAACTTTGAGGATCAATTTCTCCAAATGACACTGGCTTCAAATCTTTGTAGTACCTTGATTAGTTATGAATAAGATCCAAATTTATTCATTTGTTTAATTATAAGCAAAATATTAGCTTCATTTACATTGGGTTGGCTTGAGCATTGGTTTTTGGCTTACAGAGAGCATAAAACTTGCTTAAATCTGATTAATATGATTTTTCTGGGCAATGTGAAAGCGTTCAGAAATTATGTGCGGCTTTGAACTAAACTAATCGTCAAGGCTTTTCAATGATTAATCAATTTTCACTGTCTTTTCATTTAGCTGAATTCAAAAACTTCAAAGGCTTTCAGGAAATACCACCCAACTATCTTAAAAAAGTTTATATTATTAAAAATAAATGTATAGTTCTGTTTATCTGCGCTTTTTTCAAGCTGATTAACATCGACAATATGTGAAATCTGCAATAGATTACACCTTCTCCTCATGTAACTGACTTAAAACTTGAAAAGCTTCTAGTAAATAAATATGTTACAATTCAATTCTCTTGGATACATTTTTTAGAAATACATTTTTTGTTAAAAGTTGTTGAGCTTCTACAACTCCTACTCCTACTTCTACTTCTAGCTCAATTAAAACTTGAAAAGCTTCTGTAAATGTAGTACAATTCAACTCTCCTGGTAACATTAATAAAAAAGTAAATTTATCGTTTTGTTCATGTTAAAGTTGTTCGACTTCTACAACTTCTACTTTCACTTCTAGCTCAATTAAAACTTGAAAAGCTTCTAGTAAATAAATATGTTACAATTCAATTCTCTTGGATACATTTTTTAGAAATAAATGTTTTGTTAAAAGTTGTTGAGCTTCTACAACTCCTACTCCTACTTCTACTTCTAGCTCAATTAAAACTTGAAAAGCTTCTGTAAATGTAGTACAATTCAACTCTCCTGGTTACTTTATTAAAAATGTAAATTTATCGTTTTGTTCATGTTAAAGTTGTTCAACTTCTACAACTTTTACTTTTAATTCTAGCTGACTTAAAACTTGAAAAGCTTCTAGTAAATATGGTACAATTCAACTCTCCTGGTTACTTTATTAAAAATGTAAATTTATCTTTTTGTTCATGTTAAAGTTGTTCAACTTCTACAACTTCTACTTTTAATTCTAGCTGACTTAAAACTTGAAAAGCTTCTAGTAAATATGGTACAATTCAACTCTCCTGGTAACATTAATAAAAAAGTAAATTTATCGTTTTGTTCATGTTAAAGTTGTTCGACTTCTACAACTTCTACTTTTACTTCTAGCTCAATTAAAACTTGAAAAGCTTCTAGTAAATATGGTACAATTCAACTCTCCTGGTAACATTAATAAAAAAGTAAATTTATCGTTTTGTTCATGTTAAAGTTGCTCGACTTCTACAACTTCTAAGTACTTTTACTTCTAGCTCAATTAAAACTTGAAAAGCTTCTAGTAAATATGGTACAATTCAACTCTCCTGGTTACATTACTAAAAATGTGAGTTTTTTGTTAAAAGCTGTTGAACTTCTACAATAAGTGAAAGCTCAAATGATAAAATCACTTCACTTACCAGTATAAAGGTGTGTAGAAAATGGCTCTTAATGCAGGCGGGACTGAAGCGGGTGTTGTCCGCTTCTAAGAACACAACACAGACAATATCATTGCCAATGTGACGCTTACGTTGCAATTTTTGTGGATCATGTTTCTCATATGGCAGCAGTGTCGAAACATGAAACATGATCTCAATATTGCGCCAGTTCGTGTAAACGGAGAACAGACCTAATTTCAATTGTAGAGAAATTTGAGAAAATGTAGGTAAATAGAGAGAATTTCTCTTTTAGAAGATCCTAGAATTGTTCTATTTGAAATTACCTGTGAGGTCGTGTACCGTATCAAGGCCACCTTTGTATTTATCAAAGCCGCGCAGACGAACACGATCGCCGAGCAGCGTAAGGAACTCATCGAAGAGCGGTGAATTTTCATTATTGTCCAGAATTTGCTCTTCAGTATATTGATCCTCTTTGACGAAAATTACGCCTACTTTTAATTCGGATTTTATAAAAACCTAAACGGAGAGGTCGAGTTTCAATAATAGTATTGTATTTAGATGAACTTTAAATTTAAATAATATATATCTAAAGCAAAAACTTGATTTATTTGACAATCATTGTTGAATTTAAATTTAAAAATAGGTTTCGTTTGTATTTGTATTTACCTGATCTAATTTAAGTAATTCCTCTGGCGTATCGGGTAATTGTCCTAATGTTAAAGGTGGATTTAAATTAACTTCTTTACCTAAAGATCTAACTACCTCCTCACGATTGTATCTGCAAAATATCATCACATAATTGTATAAAATAACATACTATTTGTACTATATGTTCTGGGGATATTACCTATCGGCAAATACACAGGAGGCCGGTATCAGTCCATGCACTGTATAGGAACCAGCTCGCACCAGAATGCGAAACTGATCGCGTCCATTGAGCGTCTCCTGTTTGATGGATAGAATAACTGGGCCCAGATCTTCATCACTTGTAAAGTAATTCCAATGTTCGGTGCCATAAAAATACTTTTCATATGTCTCTTGTTCAACGGAGATTAACTCGAATGCACCCTGTTGATCCCATTGCTCCTCGATTGTTGTTTTCTTTCGGGGACTCGGTGTTGCCTCCGAGTCCTCATCATCCTCATAGAGATCACTGCATTCACGTTCCAAATATGCATCACTGGCACTCCCAGCACGTATATCTTCATGCTCTGAATCACTTTCATCCCAGATGGTATGCGGTGTGGGCAGGGTTATCTTTTGGCGTGAACACTCTATCCAATAGCCGGGCGTGGGCATTAAATTATGAGGGTATTCCTCACAAAATTCATCTGCAAATATCAAAAGAAAGTGTGTGATTAAAAGTGTGTGATAAAATTTTTTTTTTATCAACTAGTTAGTATCAACAAAAGTAGTTCTATAATTAGTATGTTTCAACTAGTATCTGAACATTTAGTTCTAGGACTAATATAACTGGTCGCAAACGGACTAGATCTTGGCTAGTTGCTCAATAACAAGTTTAAGCACGCTCGTCAACTCTCTCTCGACAACTGGCTTAAGAGTTGTGAGGTTAATTAAAGTATTTCATTGATTAGTTCCTTTAGTTCAGGAGGTAGTCACAAATTCCAATAGAATAATTAACTGCATAGGTTGCCAATTATTTCGATAATCTGCTTTATTTCAAGTATTGTTTCAATTTTCTTCCCTTATCTCTTGCTTTTCATTTGACTATTATGTAAGTATTATTGTACAACAGTTGCATTTCAAGTGTCTCTGATGTAAAGCATATGTCCTGAATTGTGACTTAATTGCTAATTAGCCACGTTAACGTCAAATTAACCAACTTCTGGCCATTGTAATGCCAATTAATACCATATGAAATGCGACCGAAAGCCGTCGTAACTTAAACCGCATATGTTGTAATGTACTTAAGTATGCTTAACATTGATTGCAGCTGCTCTCTCTTCTCTCTTCTCTCTTTGTCTCTGTCTTTGTCTCTATCTCTGCTCCTCTCCGTCGCTTTCTCTATTCTGTTATCTGTAATCTGTTGTGGTCCCTTGACAATTTGTTGGCCAACCGCATCTACTCATCTTGCCATACAAACTCCAATCGATATGTGCAATTCATATTGAAACTTGGCAGCTGCATTGTAATTGGAAGTACTCGTAATCAAAGTGCGCGAGTGAGCAGTGTTTAGCTTTTAGATACCCTGTAAATGGTTTTAACTTTGATTCTGATTGGATTCAACATTCCGGTCTGCATTGCCTTTCATATTCTCCCTGTTGTCACATAAATTCGCACAAGCATATTACACCCCCTATAATCATTGGGATTACAGGGTATATGGTATGTATGTATAGCTCTGAGCTTTTGTGTTGAATGACGCCTAAGCCGTTAAATATGTATAAGGATTAAAATGTATGAGCTCGACTATCAGATACCCTTTCATCAGATTAATGAACTATACTTATTCGACAGGTTGAATAAGTATTTAGTAACTATTTTGTAAAATAAATTTTAGGACTTGCTTGACTATTGGATACCCTGTGAGTGGAGTTAAGTTTGTATTTCAACGATTTAAGCATATTTTAAATTTATTGTTAGCCGCAATAATGAAAACTGATCGATGGCTAAATACCCTATAGAAAAGAAACTGTATTCATTTTCCGCTGTCACTTTCTATAAGCACCATTATTTAATATCCTTTTGTAAGCATTTTGTTTGACTGCATGGGCGTATTAGGCGTATGCTTAATTTGTTGTGAAATTTACAAATCCCAGCTTAAAGGTAAACCAAGTTTTGCTCTTTGTTGCACTTGCAGATATTAAAACAAAATATCAAAATATAGAAAAAGAGAGAGGGAGTGAGAAGGAGAGAGAGAGAGGGAAAGAGAGAGAGGAAGGGAGAGAGAGAAAGGGAGTTGAGTCCAAAAAGTTAGCTAGAACTTGCCACATTTAGTTTTGTGAATAGAAGCTTTTGTTGCGGCTTTTGTGGCATTGATTGTGTTGCAAGTGGCAAGTGGCAAGTGGCAAGTGAGAGAAGAAGGGAGCAAAACTTCTGGCTTGCCAGTTGAAATGGCAGCCAATTGCCATCCAACTACTCGTGTAAACAAAATAATTTAGTGCAATTCAATTAAAATGCAAATACCGCATCTCTCTGGCTAAAAGAAACCAGATGCCTGCCACACAGACATAGACACACACACACACACACACATATTTATACACAGATGTGCCACATGAACCATAAAAGGAGCAAAGTTTCAACCACTGATTGAGCTGGAAATTTGATGTGCCACACACACATACGTTGTGTATACAAATTTATGTATGTATGTGTGTGTGTGTGTGTGAGTTTGTGGCAGCAACACGAAGAAAACGCGCTGTGCGGCGCGTAAGTCAATAATGGGCCAACTGGCGTACGATAAAGTCTATGACAGGTCCATGACTTTGACAGACGTCTTCTGGCAAATACACCTCTTCATCCTTGCCACAGCCACACTGCCACACTGAATTGCTGCCACTGAGCATAATGTGGCACGACATGTGAGTAAAGTTGCGAGGCCTTGGCAATAAAATGCTATGCAGCAGCCGCAGCAGCAACTATGATCTAATTAAGGAACGCCGCGTGTTTTACCGCAACATGTAGCATGCTACAGCATGTAGCACATGTAGCACATAGCATATAGCATATAGCATATAGCATGTGACGTATGCTTTGTGTGTTGCATACTTTTTGGAGCATCATCACACACAGCTGCTGCCCAAGCACAGACAATTATGAACACCAGTGTTGTCAACTTGGCCTTTTTTCTAAACAGACTTGTCCGTTTTAAAAGCAACTTCAGCCCGAAAAATAAGAAACATTCCCTAATCGGATTTTTATTGTAAATTGTCTTGTAAATTCCATAGCCCTGTTCCAGTTTTCACTTTCGGCAAGATTTTGCGAATGTGAGTTACCCAGACCTGAATTCACTTGACGTTGCTAAATTTATACGCTCATTTGCTAACGAAAAAAAAACCCATAATGCTATCAATGGCTAGTGACGAAGCATCACAGAGGAAGTGAAAGGCGACTAGCAATGCATTGAACGGAAAATTGTATCCCATAGTCCGATCTAATCGAGTTTTATACCGATCGAAGAAGTTCATTTTTTAAATATGTTACAAATAATAATATTTACTACACTTTTATGGCTACTCTTTGATATTTTTGAATCTAATTTTGAATCTCTTTTTTGTCGCTAGTAATGGGCATCACTAACGTACACTTAGGCACACAGGCAGTCATAAAAGACGACCCCGTGCCCCAAGCTTGTATCTGGATGCGGACACAGACTCCGGGTACCAGTCCCAGTCTGCGTCTCAGCCTCAGTCGCAGTCTCTGGATTTGCTCTTGGGTGTTGGTGTCTTGATGCTGACTAATTCAAATTTGAATAACTCGCAATATGCGACGCTAAGTAGGTTATGAAATTGCCCACCTCCTTTTTTGTGGCCGTTTTGGTCCTAATTTAAAATAAGATGCGTTTACATTGTCTGAAAGATACCAACAAAATTTCGCTAATAGTAACAAATTTACTAAAGTTGTTCTCTCTTTTTCAATTTTAAAAATCTTCCAAAAATGTGCAGTAAGGGAGAAGATTTAATGCGGAAACTGATTTAACATTTTGATGCCTTTTGATGGAGTTGGTTCTTGCAAATTATGTATACGTACTAAGTCATCTCGAAATCTGGATATGGCCGATATATAGATATTATTATTTTTTAAAATGTTAATTGTCTTAACTCAATTCCCTTTCTTCACTTCTTTTAGTAGATGATAAATACATTAAAGAACAAAGTATTTCATGCGCTGTTTAATAAAATGTGAGTCTCATTTTTTATTCGGATTAATACACAGCCATATTTAATCACACACTAATTTAATCGTTCTTTTAGAGTTTATTTTGTTTTTAATCGTTGTTGAATTTATAACTACATAAATATTATTAATTATTTTAGATTAAAAACTGATGGAGTACAAGCAAGTAGGAACATGTATAGATAGTTGCAGAAGTTGCCCTTAATTAACTACACTCTGATTTTCTTTTTGAGTTTTACTCAAAACATTCTCCACAAAATGTGTCATATTACACATTGGTATGTAAAGAAATACTGTGTGTTAAGCAAACTTTGGTCAGATTTGTGCTGCGTGTGAATTGTTATCACAGAGAGCAAACAAAACGCCCCCGGATTTGGCATACATTTTATTTTTAAGACCAGTTAAGCCACCGGCTAAGAGGCAACAGCAATGGCCAAGGAACTGGTGATTTCGTGACCATTTTAGGCAAATTCGAGGGCTGCAATATATGCGTAAAGTATTTCTATCTATTTAGCTTGCCCTTGGTCCTTACAGAGAGAGAGAGAGAGAGAGAGAGTGTGTCCTTTCCTCATTCATCTTCTTATATTTATATGTTACTTTTATATGTTTTAACGTGAAACTGACTCAGCTTATGCCACATTGCAGATGCAGCAAGTGGCACCAAGTGGCGCCAAGTGTGCCAAATGTTGAATCTTCAGGATTTGAAAGAGCTTTTATGTTGCTTACGCATCTGTCAGAAAGTGGAATAAAGTAATTCGATATTTGATCCATTTTCCTGTCGTTTATTATTTTCTTTTCTCATTTCTATCTTCGATAGTTTAGCAGCTGGTTTAGTTTTCTAACTGACTAATAGTTGGAAGCTGGACAACAATTTGCGTTGCGTGGAGGCAGGGAGGCGGGGAGGCGTGGAGGGGGGTCGTATTATTTTCAATAGCCTCAGGTTGAAATCTAGGGCAATTGCTGTATACAAATCTCTTGGATGGCATTTCATTTACCATTTTGTCTGAGCTGTCTATCACGTTGACACTTTTACGCCGCACTTCATGAGCTTTTCCACTTACTTCTCCTCTTTTTATACTCTGTACCCCGAGGATACCAAGAGAGCTATAACTTTTTGGTTGTGAAAAGATTTTGGGGAAAGTTCCTAGTAATAGGTAAGATTTTTAAGAAATTTAACTTACAAATATTAAGATTTAATTATGATTTATTATTTTGTGATATTTTAATCAAAACTACAAAAAACGTCGCAATTTAAAAGTAAGGCTTTAAGTCTTAAACTGAACCTATTTTTGGGTTAAGAAAAGTCACGTTCTGATTGATGTTAGCGTTCTTTTTAACAAAACATTGAACTTCATTGTTTGATTGTTTTACAGAAGTATTTAATTTCTTTATAGAGTTGAGTATCTCACTGTCGAGCTCGCTCTTGTTTCTCTCATTTGCTTGCTCTGCTTTTCTCCGTGTGTGTCTCTCCATTAAACCAATTGGCCATTATGCCATGCTCGGTTGGCCAGCGCTTTGGGAACTGAGTCCTGAGTTTAAGGGTCGTCTATCAATCATATGTCATACAAAATATATACACATATATGTACTCTATATATAAAACTGACAATGAGATGCGACACGTGCTGGCATCTTAACGATTAACGATTAACGATTACAATAACGATGACGATTACAATGACAACGGCGACTTTTGAGGCCCGTCTCTCTAGGGGAAAAGTAAAGTTGTCCTTCTGTCCGGTACATGTTATCGAGAACATGTTCTCGAGACTCCGTTTCGTATTCCCCATGCCGGAAATCGATGTGAACCAGGTCCCAATTTGCATAGCAGCGCCAAATTCTTATTGCGTTCTGCGGTTGCCCACAGAATCGACAGAAACCGCAAATTGAATCTCTAAAGTGCGAGCCCATCTCTACCCCTCTCACTTCTTCACTCTCTCATTCTCTCACTCTCTCACTGTCTCTCTGTCTCTCTGTCTCTCTCTCATAATGGTAAATAAACTTTTATGCACAGTTTGGGGATTAATTCTGCCACAACGCGCGTTCTAAGCTGACGAATGGTAAATGACGCTTCGGTCAGACTGAGTTTTTAATACCCTAACAAAAGAGTGCGCACATTTCCAATAGCATGACTTGAAAGCTGACAGCTTTTCTTCTAACAGCTTTTCGTTTTTCGCTTTTCGCTTTTCGCTTTTCGCTTTTCACTTTTCACTTTTCAGTTTCCTTCATGTTTAAGTCTTTCCTTTTTTCTTTGGAACTTTGCTGCACTCTTTGTTCCACTTCTCGGTAAGCTTTTCTCGCTTCTGTATTTGTCTGGCATCTAAAGGAATGAACATCACTTCAATTTCTTATTTCAGACTTTTGATATCGAAGCGTATTCACAGTAGCTTAAGTCATTTCAGTAACAAGTGCTTCTCTTAAACTGTCTACATTCTAATCGGTTGATTTATCTATTTGATTTTTATATGTTTAGAACTCTTTGTTCTGACTGACTGATACACTCACTCATCATCGTAGAGCCGAAATGGTAAGAGCTACGAGACTACAGTTTTTGCAGAACTTAGCCGAGAAATAATTATGGTGCAATAATACCAATATAAAATAAAACAATGTACTTTTTATTTCAAAGGGTATTTAAAATTTGGCTTATTGAACTTATTTAAACGCAGAAAATATATTTTTGTGTATATTTTGTGAATTGGCATCTGCAGCACAGTGGGAGACGTTTTTTGAATGACGTGTGTGGTGTGTGTGTGTGTGTGTGTCTGTTCACGTTACGTTCAACACGTCCCACATTACGTACGTTACGTATACGCCTTGTCTGCCCTGTCCTGCCACATGATTAGCTGCAAATCAATCACACACAGATACACAGACATTCAATCAATAGATTATTTTGAGCGGCTTTGACATTATTCTCCCACACACACAAAACATATCAAAAATGAACTGCAATTGAGGTGTATGTATCATATGTAGCACGCGGCATGTAGCGTGTGGCAAGTTCGACTGACGCAAACCGATAAAACACGAGACCTTTTGTAGAGCTCATTAAATGCTGTACAATTGGCAAATAATCCTAAATAAACAACAATTAAAACGACGCTAGCAAATTGTTGAGTCGATTATAGAAATTCCATTATTTCTCTTCACATTATAAACATATTTCTCCCTCTTTTCTCCCCTCTTTTCGCTCTCTCTCTCTCTTCTCTCTCTCTCTTTCACTCTCTGTTGTTATGCTTAAGTGAGTTTTCATTATATGGCCTTTGTGATTGTTTGTGCTTTGTCTTTATGGCTTGCTTTCTTTCTCGGGAAAATGTAATTTAATTCATATTCAAATATTCATGCACTCATTCATTTATTCATTCATTCATTTACTTATTATTCGGCCAGTCGGTTTCGGCATTCGCGAATCGTTACGCGATTCTCTTTTAATCAAAGGATTTGCGCTTACACAACAAACAGCTCTTTGCAAGTGCCACCTTCCTCTCTCTCTCTCTCTCTCTCTCTCTCTCTGTGTGTGTGTGTGTGTGGCAAGGTCTGTGGCGTGTTGCATGTGGCTCTGGCAATGGATACCCCAGCTCAGTTGTTGGTGCTCGGTAGCTGCCGCCCAAAAAGAACTCAACACAAAGCAACAGACAACAACAACAACAAGAACAAGAACAACAACAACACACACACACACACACACACACGTTGCATGACCAACAGTGTCTGCCACATTTTGTTGCCACTCGCTGTTACAGTCTGTTACTGAGCTGACCTTATAGCCAAATCCTTCAACGTGTTGTTTGCAACTGCAACGTTAACAAAAACGGGTATTCATAACATGACAATAGTCGTATTTAAATGGAAAGTGAATGCATTCAGTGGGAATTCTCTCCTCACAACGATTAAGAGAATAAGTTTTAAAGTAAACTATTAAGGTTCAAAAGCAATACATGTTTTATATTTGAACTTTTTGACTTGACTTGACTGGAATGTCAGGATATAACACAAAGTACAAAATACATAATCTGTCAGTTTGGTTTCAATAGCTAAAAAAAACATTAAACTTTCTCATCCTAAGCAACTGAATCCCTTCCAGACAACGCTTACGCCACAAACATTATTTCTCAGCTATACTGTGTACAAATTTAATTATCGTATCGAAAGAAGTTATCGATAACACACAGATGTTTTATTTACACTGTCCCATCAATCAATATTTAAGAGGCTTTTTCAAAAAACAAAAACAATTAAAAGTTTTAGAATGGGGAAAACTAGTGCTTAGAATTAGTAAACTGAAAAATGATGTGTAAATTTTCTATTGCCTGCTGTTTCACTTTCGTTTTTGATTTATTTTATTTTTTTCGTAAGAACTAAATAAAAAACTTTATATTTAAGACCACAAAAAGTGTTTAATTTCCGTTGACTTTCAACAATGGAAACAGAAAGTGATATCTCATTAATTTTTTGCTGATTTGCAACACAGTGTGTAATTATATTTGATTTGTTCTTCTTTTTTTGATTTTTGTTGTTGTGTGTATTCAACATTTTGATTCGAAATGGCCTTCTAATATCAGTGGCAGCCCATCAATTTTGTTCGTTGCATGACAATGAAGTGCCACAATCCTCGTCATTGTTGGGAAACCAGCACAAGCGACAAAGTCAAGCAGCACATTTGACTTTTTTTATCTTTCTATTTGAATTTGTTGCGCATCGTTTCGCATTTCCTTTTCTCTCTCTCTCTGTCTTTTTTTTTTTGTTTAAGACCCTGCACTTGGAAAGTGAAAAAGGGTATATAAAGAGACATTTTACTGAATAAACACCTAAATTTAATAGACTTAAGGCCGTTTTCTCATCTTGCCGTTAACCTTAAAGAGAAGATAAACTTAGGATTTTGTTCTCTTATCGGCAGGTTTATCTTTCCTTTAAGGTTAACGGCAAGATGAGAAAACGACCTTATAGTCTCTGCAGACCGTCAATCTACAGGCTCTACAGACCAGACTACAGAAGTATGTATTCGAATTTTGTTGCTAGAATTTTTAATCTCTATCGAAAATCAGGAATCTAATTTCAAGACCAATAGAATTAGAAACTGGAAAGTTATTCAAGAAGGAATTAGAGGAAAACACGGAAGCTTATAGAATAATTACAGGGTCTTTTACAGTCGAGACAAAGTCCACTGCATTTTTTTTTTCAACTTTTCTTATTATGTTCTTTTGTTGTTTTTGTTTTTGTTTCTCTTCTTTCATTCTGTTTTGTTTGAATTGGGTTGGGGGCGTGATTTTTAACGCGTTATTTCATCTTGTTGTTGTTTGAGACTTGTACTTGCATTTTTGTATTAAGCTCAATGCTGCCACTTCAACTCCCAACCCCCAACCCCCAACCCCCAACCCCTAAGCCCTAACCCCCCTTAACCTCTGATTCAGCCCCAGCTCAACTTTCAGCGTGTATTTCTGCCATTTGGTTTATTTGTTCTCTTGATGCTCGTTCAGCCTAAATGGAGGACACTTGAGGCATCATTAATGATGTCAATGCCGACAATAAGGTCAGCAAATAAACATTATAAACATTAGGCCATAGACTCTACAAAGTGCCCACGATTCGGTCAAGTGGACGCCAACCCCTCCCTTTTTCTCCCTATCCCATCTCAATCTTCACTTTCCAGTCACATTATCTCCCTGACTTCTTTTTGTTGTTGTTGTTCTCCTTCCATTTATTAGCATTTGATGGTCGATTGCTAATTGCCAGGTCGAACAATTTATATTGGCCCTTTTAAATACGAATTGGCTTTTTTTATTTGTTATTTTTTTATTTTACATTGGCAACGCATTGCTAGGTTTTCATTCCAATCGAGAGCTCTAACCCATAGAGAACTTTTAACTTTTTGGGGGGAGGTGGTGGTGGCACATGTTGACAATGTCACATGTTATGGCATTTTCTTTGGCTTTGTCGCCGATTCTTGTTATCAAAAATTGTATACAGACGTTTATACAAATGGAAAAGTCAAGTGAAACAACAATGGGGCAAGTACAACAATCCAATTGATAAAGCGCACAGAAATCAAATGCTTCCGAAAAAAAAAACCCCAATACAAAAACACAATATGTATTTGAGTTCTCCTCCTGACGCACTCTGTATACTTTTCCATAATAATTTGATACCTTTTGAAAGTTGAAGTGAGTTGGAATGAGAATGGAAAGTATGGAATTCAGATTTTTATGCAATTACAAAAAGAGACGGATTGATTAATTCTTACTATGTATAAGAAAATCTTAAATGAATACTGACCGTTTAAAGTTAAAAAAATACAGTAAGCTACAGTGGAGCAAGCTCGACAGTAGGAGACCCAGTACTTTTTGAGTGCAAAGCGTTCACTAAAGATTGTTCTTCAATGTTGCGTACCATCAATAGATGGCGCCACTTGATAAACATAGAGGCCGCTAGCGTCTCTTCTTCTTCCTTTTACCTGTAACACTGTTAGTTGAATAACTTCCGTGTTTATCATCCGATTGAAATGAAATTTTCTGGACTGGTTTGGATCATAGTGTATATTATATGTGCCAACAATCAAGGCGCTAACATTAAAGGGGCTTCTTTAATTCGACTTCGAAATTTTGTATTTCAATTTCCGGTGGCGGAGGGGGGCGTGGCAAAAATCTAAAACAAACTTGATCAATGGTAGATGTGGATGATCCTACATACCAAATTTGGTGTCTCTAGCTTTTATAGTCTCTGAGATCTAGGTGTTCATATTTTCGAAATTTTGAACAGCCGTATACTATCCGTTTATTATCCGATCCGGATAAAACTTTCAGGACAGGATTGAACTGTAGAGTTTATCATGTATGCCAAAAATCATATCGCTAGCATTAAGGCTTTTCGTTATTCGACTTTGAAATTTTGTTTCAAATTTACGGGGGCGGAGGGGGGCGTGGCAAAAATCTAAAACAAACTCGTTTAATGCAAGATACAGATGAACGTACATGCCAAATTTGGTAGCTCTAGCTCTTATAGTCTCTGAGATATAGGTGTTCAAAAAAGGGACAGACGGACAGACGGACAGACAGACGGACATCGCTATATCGACTCGGCTGTTGACGCTGATCAAGAATATATATACTTTATGGGGTCTGCCACGCCTCCTTCGCCTGTTACGCACATTTGCACAAACGTAATAGACCCATTTGTACTTTTAAAGTACTGGGTCTAATGATATTATATAACAATGAAAAAGTTGCATTCAAATATTGGTACATTTAACTAAAACCTATAGAATTGAGAACTCTAAGAACAATATAAGGTTACTCGGGCCATGAAACATGGCAATAAAAACCACATTAATGAGAATTTAAGTGATATATATTTTAAAATAAATAATAGAAAATGTAAAAATATAAAGACTGATTCGACTCAACTCGATAAACATCTATCGAGTGAAATGAAATGAAAATGTGATTTGAAATTATAGGAAAAGTCAATGACAAAGTTGTGATAACCTTTAGATTTAGGGAAAACGCCAAGAGTTGAATACAAAAGAACGAAGGAGAAAGAAAAAAAAACGCAAAATAAAAGAAAAAGCGTTTTTCAATTTCCAGCAAAGCAACGTGACCGAGTTTTCATCAGTTCTTTTTTTTTTTTTCTTTTCCCTCTTTTCTGTTCATTTTTCCACGTGTGATTGTGACGATGAGTGATTGAATGTGAGTGTGTGGTTGTTGGATGATCGCATTAGTAGCACTCGATTTTTGCATTTCATTTCACTTTTTCACTTCCCACTTTTCACTTTCCACATATCCACTACTTATTGCACTTTACTTTGTCTTCTCACAAACACAAAAAAAAAAAAACTTTCGATTGGACCTTGAGGCGTCGCATTCACTGTAAGAAGTAACACCAAGCGGTAAAAGTAAACGCTTTGATGGTTACATTTTACAGCGAGCGTGACGTCAATCGTTTACTTGCCACATGCCACTTGCATCACTTGCCGCATTTGCCACACTTTCCACACTTGCCACTTGCGACCACGCGGCGTATGCGTAACATATTTGCGTATGAAGTGTGTGCGTGTTGTGTTCCGTTGTGTGGGTGTCTGTCTGTTTAACGGTGATCGTTGCGTCGTCCTCTGTCAGTTGCATGCCCCACCAAACGACAAGAACTTAAGAAGCTGATAAGAAAACTTGAAAGTAAATTGCGTCGTGTTTTTTTTTTTGCTTGCGAAACCAAAAGCAACAACAAAATGCTGCTCATCTACGCGTAAGCACGAAATTTCTTTATTATTAATTTATAAATCTGACTAAAAAAAGAAAACAACAAATGAGGAAAGTACACAACGATAGCCAGAGATTAAAGCGCCAAAATCAAATAACAGACAACGACCAAAAAAAGAAAAAGAAAACAACACAGAGAAAAAAACATAATATAAAATTAAAAAAAAAAGGAGCGAAAAAATTAAAAGTTGAAACGGATTTAAAACTTGCTTTGCAACTTGGAATGAAACAAGGGGTTATACACCTACAGATGAGTCTGACGATAAGCTTGTACTGTCAGTGGGGTGTCCAGGGGGGAAAGTGAAAAGGCAGAGGAAAGGGAGAGGAAGGAGTATGATTTTGGGGTTGCTTTGTGAGTTGGGGTTGGGGTTGGTCTCTCTGCTTTAGCTGGACTCTGGTTTACTGTACTCTTTTCGTCCGGCATGCATTTGCATAAATGTCAACTAATTTTGTTGCGACGCTGTTTGCGTTTAATCAAAATGATGATAATGCTGACGACAACACACACACACACACACATACACACACACTGCCCTCTGGCTGTTTACAGTTAACAGACCAACTTTTAAGGTGTGTGTGTGTGTGTAGAAATAAAAAAATTAAGCAACACCAAATATTTATGGAGAGGACAATGCAGTTTGCTTGATAAAACAGCATACCAGCCTAGAATAATGAAACGAAATTCACAAAATTAAAAGAACTTTGCTACCAATTTGTCAATGAGAATGTGTGTATTATTTATTTATTACTAAGATTTGATCAATAAATTAATAGGTAAATAATCAAAAAACACAACAATTATAAATCATGCAATTAAATTAGAAGCAAACATTTTCTTAAAACTAAAAAAATTCACAGTCTTACTTCTAATCACTAGTACACAAATAAATTGAATAGATTAATAGTTTTTTGAGAGAAATTCAATTATAATAAGTGAAAAGTAAACCTAAAACAAATACAGCTTAATAATCCATATGAATCTGATGCATCACAAATAAACTTAATAATTAAGAACAAAGTGTTGTCAATTTAAAACCGTTTGTAATTTGAATTTCCAATTGAAGCTCGACAATTTTCGATTCATAATTGAATTCATAAATAACTAGCTTTCCAATCCAAAAACAGAAAACAGACACAACTTGGTCTCAACTTGATGTTGCATGTTGATTGCACTTTCAAGTATTTCAACAACTCATCAAAACTCGAAATACACTTGAAACTTTTCCAAACACACACACACACACACACCCAAACCCACAGAACTATTAGATTTACGTAAAATGGAAATGTTTGGCCCGTAACCCTCGTCTTATCCCTACTATATACTTAATTGGAAAGTTGAAATACAAAGGGCAACCATGTTGCTTAAGTACATATTAAAAAACAACAAACAACTTAAAATAGAAGGTATAAATGTATGGTATACAAACAATTTAATGAAGCCATAGAGTTGGTTTTTAAATACTCTACCAAATGTACGATACTTATTTTCATTACTTGAAATTGTAAAGAATAGAAGTGTCTAGTATTATCAGTGATAATATTAAGATTATTATTAATACTTTTGCAGCGTTTTCATATATTGTTAAAATTCTCTAGTTGAGTTGGTTTTTTCATTCCCAGTGCTTTACATTTTTGGGTTACTTTATAGCGCATCCAAAATCCAGGTTTCCAACATTAAGAAAATATAGTCATTTTTGAATGATATGCTAGCTATAAATAAGTACATGTGTATATGTATGTTTATAGAGTTGTCGAGTTTAAATGTTGTAGAGGAGGGGGGAGGAGGAGGGATGCCCTGCCTGAGGGTACAAAGCACTTGAGCAAAGCTCTGATGACATTTAAAGGTTAGGGTATACCCCAAAAATGGCAACATAAAATGGCGCGACGGCGTTAACAGAAAATTGGAAATTCATGTTGACAAGTGACGCAGACGTTGGCGTCGCTGCCGGCGTTATGTACGTGATGGCAATTTCAATTTTCGAATTATGCGACACCAGCAACAGCAGTCGAAACCACCAGCAACACAAACAACAACAATAGCAACAACAACAGCAACAGCAACCACAACAAATACATCAGCAGATTATTGAAATATTTTTCTTTGTTGCGACACAAAGTTTGTCAGCGTTGAGAGCGTTTTGTTAACACAATTTCCAATGCAATGCAACCGCGACGACGCGGCGTATACGTAATCACCAATTAAAGTTTATTGCCTTCAATGTGCGGAACGTTTTATTTTATTTTGATATGCTGAGCATTATTCATTCATGCATTCATTTCATTCATTCATTCATGCATTCATTCATTGACGTCGTACGCCCTTGAATATTGCACAATGCAATGAAAATAAAGAAGAAGGAATGGAATGAATGGAAAGTACAGTGGCAACAACCACTTTCCCTTTTCAACTGCAATATGCAAAAGTTGGGAAAAACTGTCGTTACTTTTCGGGCTAATCAACTTGCAAATTGGCCAATAAACTGGTAACCGCAAAGTGTTGACAGGACACGTCCCTTTCAAAAGCCAAATGGCCCAGCAATTTTGTGGCCAAGTCCGAAATGCAAATGACTTCACACTGCAATTGGTTTGCTGGTTAAAACGGGACAAGACTTTTTCTCATTTCATGTGACCCTAGAGGAAAAAAAAAAAACAAACACTTTATCAACAGACAGTTGATATTTTTTAAATGAATGCTTACAATGTCAAGGAAAAGAACTTGTGATGATTTAAATTCAAGATAATAACAGACTTCAACTGGAACTAAATCGTATATATCGTTATAACTATAATGATAATTCATAATGTTTAACTCTCTTTTGACTGTATTTATTGTATTTATTCTTTTCTGAGCTAAATACCATTGAGTGTAACTTTTGTTAATTTTCAAGTTTATTTTCTAACTGATAATAAGAATTGTTTATGCTTTTTACTGTTAAACTATTGTTAATATCTAGCAAGAGGCTCTTAAGTAATAGACTCCTAAAGAGGAGATCAGAGAAAATAAATTTTATTTAAATAATAAAATAAAATTATAATTCATAATAATGTTTTTTATATACTTATATTGACTTTATATTGATTTCAACACCTGCCTATTTTGGTTAAGTACTTAAAGGATAACCTGTAAGTTATCAAGACGTGGTACTAAATTTATGACTAATTTCTCTTATCGAAAGGTTTATCTACCCTTTAAGGCAATAGGTAAGAGTAGATATCGGCCCTAAGTTGCTCAATTATCGACACAACTATCTGGAGTAAGTAACATAACTTTTTTTCATGGAGAGTATAGAATCCCAGCTCCATTTCCAACAAGCTTTCGATTGTAAGTTGTTAGATTGTTACAACTTTTTGCAGACATGAAATAGCTCAAGTTGAAGCGATACAAGTGCTGTTAGAGTAGAAGTTGGAGATGGATTTTGGGATGGATTTGGAGATGTGTAAGGGATGATTTGTTAGATGAGTTTAGAGGATGCTTTTACAGCCTTATGTCTTGGGGCATAATAATCACTTTGCCACATATAACAGTATATGTATATATGTATATGTATATGTGAGGCGTACCTGCAACTTTCGACTTGAGATTTTGTCAATTTGCTCAGTGCCCACAAATCGCATAAGCCTTGCGTCAACTTGCCAAAGCCCACAGAAGAGAGGCAACCAAAGGGAAGTAGAGTGATGGTGGTGGGAGAGGGGAGGGGGTTAGGGGTTTTGTAGTGTACAAAAAACTTTGAGGCAGGCAGCTGTTGCGGGTGTTCTTGCGGCTTTTGCTTTTGCTTTTGCTTTGTGCTTGTGCCACACGCCCTGTACTCTCGTAATGAAGTGCTAAATTATGCTAAATGTGCTGCAAAATGTGATTTCGAGTCTCGCAACAGGCAGAGAGTGGGACAGTCAAGAGGGGCAGAGTGGCAGAGGAGCAGAGGCGGGAAGACACTCTTTTGGCCAAGTTCCAAGAATTATACTATGTAGTCGATAACTTTGTGCAGTGCATTCGATACTTAATGTAACTAAAGGACTTTAATGCTCGCCGTTCTATGAAAACAAATTACTTTCTTTCTAGCAAATTGACTTTGATATGTCCAGGGGCGTGTTACAACAAAGGGGTTGGGGTTAGGGGGTAGGAGGTTTGGTTATGGATCGGAACACAGCGGCAACATTTCAGTTTGTTGGCAAAACTGAATTTGCTTACGTCATTGCTTCAATTACAGTAGCAATAACAATGAGCAACAGATTTATGATTTCTCTCGTCGAAAAACCCATGGGCATGCTAAATGCCACCTCTCACCCTCCACCCACTTTTGATATACACCACCCTCCTCTTCACCTCTTTGGCATTGTTCGCCATCGGAGAATATGCGAACTTAGCACTTGGACTTGCTTAAAACCGGAAATTGGCAGCTTCCGTCGCACAGTGTCCCAAACGTAGTCACTTTAGCCCCACTGTCTACTCCTCTGCCTCACGTCACGCCCTTTAGCCTATCTCTTCCTCTCTTCCGCTCTTCCTCTCATCATCCTTTGCCTTTTTAATCCAAATATCAAGTAGTCGGTTCTATTTGGGTAGTAAAAAGTCATCGATTAATCGATTGCATCGATGTTTTAGTTGCAAAATATCGAGAAACGATTTATTTTCAGAAAGGGCCTGAAACTAATCCCAACATTTAAAAAGAAAATTAGTTTCCAAAAGTTAAAACAATTTGGATGCTGAGTCAATTTGGAGGTCACACAATAATAAAATTTTAGTTTCTTTTGGATATAAAATCTTTGAAGTTGATAGATTTCGAAATAAAAATCAATTAGGTAAAAAAATAAGAATAAATTCTAAAATTCATATTATTCTAAAAATTATAATTGTAATAATTTTTATTACTCTGAATTGATTTGGAAAAGTTGCCAAAAGTAGCGTGCTCTATAGTGGCTGGAATATGGAATGGTGTCAAGAAACATTCAGTTCGCACTGTATGCGGGGCTGAGTCAGTGTAGGGTGACTTTTGGGGGCCACTGTCGACGACTCCTTTTGGCCTCCAACTAAGTGAATAAAAGCGAAACTTTAATTGAAACGAACGTTTGGCGCGCGTTTCTCTTCCTTTATTTTTTGTTTCTTTTTTTCTTTTGGGTTAAGTGATTGATTATGTCTTGTTTATGGGTTGGCAAATGTACACACACACACAAGCACACACACACACAAGCAAACACATGAAGACACACTCTAGCTGACATATTTAGACACCCTGGCAAACATACACTCATGAGGCATAAACGTAGACAAAAGCACACACCGCACATAAATTTGATTCTATGTTTTCTGTTGTTGTTGTTACTGTTGCGTTGCTGGGCGTGGCACCTCAACACACACCCACACACGCACAGACACACACACACACACACACACACATACATAAATAGACACACATCGAAGGCATATGAAAAATTGACTAACTGACTAACTGACAGTTAAAAAAAGTTATCTTGCTTACCCTGAGGATCTGATACTCTTCAAATTAGGTTTCAAAAAAGTAACAGTTTATAAAATGTAACAGTTAATAACTTCCTGACGTAAAAAAATAAGCTTTCACTTAATTTGTTAAAAGTATTTAAATACAGACTTTCATTTTCAGAAATTAAATTTAGGCCCCAATTAATTTTATTGATATCTGATTGATATCTTTGAATTTTTCATTAAGGTCTAGTTTAATACATTCAATGAATGGTTCAAAAATGGGTCTTGAATTCTAAAATTTTGAATTTCAGTGAGTTATATTTTACACTCAAAAAGATTTTTAAATAATAACTTCGTTTTGATTCGAAGATAGAAAATATTAAATATACAACTTCACAGTTTGATTAAAATATCTAAAAACAAAATAGTAGAAGAACAAGGAATATTAATCCAAATAAGACAGTTAGGTACCAACAGTTAGTACCAAGTTTTTTTTAATTATTTAAGATTGAGCGACTGTTTGTCCTGATCATGAGATCATAAATATATCGATTGTATGAAATCTGTCAGTAGATCATAAATGTATCTATAGTAAGAAATCTCTCACGTATTTTTTACTGCATTCACACAATTCGTGACTAAATGAAAATACTCCTTGCAAGGGTATTAAAATGTTTGTATGGTGGTGGAGGGGAGAAGAATGAAGAAGTAATTCGGCGCCAAAGTTTGACAATGGCTCCCCGACTCGGCTACAATTCATTCAGGCCTCAAATATTTACCACAATAGAAAACGAGCCGCGCGCGAAATCGAATCAATAATTTAATGCAGGTGACAGAGAAGCTTTTCCATCTTCACCTCGTCTTCCCCAGAAGTTCTCTACTTTAACCTTCTTCAATTCATCAAACCACACCACAGCTCAACACAACACAACACAACACACTGTTTGCAGTGTGTTAAAGTGGTTGACAATTGGAATGGGGAGAAGCTTGTAAGCTTATAGGGGAATAGGGGGAAGAGTGTCCATTTCTTTTGTCATTCTGGCCATTTGCCGCGTTAACGGAACGTTGCTATCCATAATAATGTCAGCCATGTGTTCAGGCCTTGTTTGTAGCTTGTTAGAGCCCTTGAAAATGCGTGGACATACAAACTTTATGCCACAAGGATGGAGATGGAGACTGGAGACTGGCGACTGGAGACTAGAGACTGGTGATAGGGGTGGGGAACGTTGCAACATCCAGAGCGATTACCTTCTAGCTGGACAATTAAGTTTAAACTCTAGCTATGCATTATATTAACTTAAGTTAGTGTGTTAAGTTATTCAACAAAGTTATTTTCCAAGGCAATAGAATGGAAAGCATTTTAAATAGAAAAGTTTTTCATTTAAAGACTTTGTAAGTTAAATTATCTCTGTTCCATTTTCAATTGTTCCGCTTTTAAAGAATCATTCTTAAGCTGTAGCTTATAATCTACTTTAATTGACTTTATCTCACATTTTTAACTATTTTTCACTCGTTATTTACAATTGATTTAATTTGTTCCATTTTAGCACTTTGATGGGAAAGTGTTCCGTTTCCATAAGTTGTAAGTTAAATTGACTATCTGTACTGTGCTCTGTTCCATTTTCATTTGTTTCACATTTTAAGAATTATTCTAGAATATACTCTATCTTACATTTCTAATTATTTATGACTCGTTATATTACAATTGTTTGAATTTGTTTCATTTCATTTTCAGACTTTGTAAGTTCAATTAAATATCTTTACTGTGCTCTGTTCCATTTTCATTCGTTCCACTTTTACAGAATCATTTTAGAATGAACTTTATCTTAAATTTTTAATTATTGTTGACTCGTTATATTGTATGAATTTCAATTGATTCTTATTTGTCCCATATGCTACGAGTATGTTCCTTTTAGACAAAGTTTCTTATTTGTTTGAGGTATACGTTTCCTTTGTTTAACATATTCTATCATTTTCAGTTCATAAATGACACACAATAACTTGTTTACAGTCTTTTGATTTGTTACAGTGCCATGTTTTGTAGATAAAAATTCTGTTTCTACATTTGGTAGAAGACGACATTGTTGTTTAATGAACAGCTCTTTTATAGTTATCAGTTTTTGTTTTTGTTTTTCATAGTTAAAACTACTACCGTTGACTTCCTAACATGTGAAAGAGATGTTATCAGGGAATCTTTCTCATTGAACGCACATCTCATAATTACAGATGCATTTATGCCTTATGCTACATGTTGCAAGCTATAGTTGCATATGTAATTGTGCAACAATAGCAGAGTTTAACAAGTTACTCAAGTAATTATTTAGAGTGTGTGTAAGCAGAACAGTGTAAAGTTTGTTTTCATACTCTGTAAACTGTATTGTAATAGGATATGATAAGGTTCTGGAATGGCACTCTGAAATATAATCGGTATTTCGATCAGAAGATCAGAAATTTTGGAATACTTTTAATTTTTTTGTGAATTAATTGCTTGATTTAGTTCTTCCTTATCATCAGAAAACAGTGTTCAATAATTAATATTATTAGATTATTACCAATTATAGTTGGTATCTGCTGGTCAAGCACTCTTAATTGCCACATTATCTCTGGAATGTGTGGGTCTAAAGCAAAAGTTGATGCTATCGAGCGCCATCAGTGTTGATAAGTCTGTGAATGAGTGTTATCAATTAGCTGATTGACTTGAGTTCAAGTTTACGATATGATTTCTAAGTCTGGGTTCTCGTAGACATAGAGACATTCATTGACTGTTTGATATTCTTGTCATGAAGGTGTTCAAGTTGTCGCTTTGGGCAAAGATTCTCGCCTGGTTGATACTCTCAGCGATTATGATCAAGATATTTTCGCTGGTGAAACTTCCTCCGCATAATTCTCGATCCCATGTATTACCCGCAAAAGTAATAATCGCTGGTTCGGCTTATAGAAGAGCAGCTCTTGGTAAGGAATTGCTATTATATTATATTTTAAGGATGAACTAAAGGAGAACTATTCTTTTGGGAAGATTGGCAAATATTCAGCTTGGAAGACAGTCTTTTTGTTTTATTCAACTACTATAGTATTACTTTCGAAACTTCTTTCGCAGCTTCAAACTTTAAAAATCGAAAAAGCTACAAGTCCCCAAATGAGACGCTGGAATTAAAGCAACTGCTGGATTCGAATGTCGATAAAAATTGGTCATTTGATGGAAACTGTGCTCCATATCCACGTCACAAGGATCTACATATTGAGAATGTGCATTATCAGTATACTCTCAGTGGAAATGTTAGCTATTATATGTTTGCCGCGTACTATGATCGACGTCCTGCCATCGAACATTCTCCAAGTATCGCAATATTGGCCATGATCAGTAGTATTCCAGGTAGTTATGTAAATCGAATATAAGAAAAGTAGTTTGGCATTCGGTAAATAGCACAAATCCATAAGAGCCTGCCATCTTTTAACGCCAAACAATTCACTTTATTTAAGAAAAGTTGGTATTCGAAATCAATTGATATTTCAATATTATTATTTTACATCACTTATTGCAGGACCCTTTGAGCCAGCCTTTTGTCAGGTGTGGTATGAGGACACGGATACGCCAGATATTGTAGAGGTGCAACATCAGAGTATTGCCTGGTATGATACCTGGGGAGATGGGCCAGATCATGTGTATCCCGGTCTAATCAATTGTCCACTTCAAGGAAGTCCACGTAGTCATCGAGTGCCACAGCTTGTTTCCTTGGTACCAACGGATCGTTGTGCACGTGCCACAAATGCGATGCGTATTGTCTACGAGGCGCCACAACGTAAGCATGCCACACGGTTTGCTGTCTGTGTCAAGGATCTACAATTTCCCACATCCGACATGTCCGACCGATTAGTGGAATGGCTTGAGCTGATGCGTCTCCTTGGCGTTGAACGTGTCACAGCCTACGATTTGGGTGGCGACTCTTTGTTGGCCAGCACAAAGAGCACCTTGAAGCATTACATGGATCACGATGGATTTCTACAGTTGCGTTCACACACTCTCCTCGAAGGGCATCCCGAGCCGGCGATTGATGTTGGATTGAGTAAGAGACTCAATGAGGTTCTCATGTATATCGATTGCTTTTATCGAAATATGTATGAATTCGATTATATTGCAATCATCGATGTGGATGAGGTGATCATGCCACTGGGTGAGTTGCACAATTGGACGGAGCTTGTGCATCATCTGGAAAGGAATAGCACACACTCAAAGGATCAATATGAGTGTAAGGCCCGTGCCAGCTATTGCTTTCGGAACATCTATTTCCCCAAGGATCTACAGCTGGATGAGACATATCCATCCAATTTCTATATGCTGCAGCATGTCCTTCGCGTTGCCGAACATTCCGATGATAATTCAGCCGTTAAGTGTTTACATTCCACACACTATGTGACCACGGTGCACAATCATTTTCCCATGTCCTGGCGTATTGTATGTGGACCCTACGATGTTCCTACCTCCATTGGACAAATGCAACATTATCGCGAACCTGATGATAAGACGACTCTGGTTCAACCGACGCCATTGCGTGATGATAGCATTTGGCGTTTCAAGGATCAACTGATAAGCAATGTCCTGGCCAAGCATCGGGAGCTCAGTTGGTCGCAACCTTAGCATAAATACTATATATACAATGATGATTGAAAGATCTTTACTTTCGGCTGGCTTCCTAGGAGATTTGTAAGAGATAAAAACTTACAGATCACATGGCAGGTCAGGACTCTTAGCTTAATTATATTACCAATGTTTGTTTAGTTTTATTTCCAATGTCGATGTCAAAATAAATAACTAATTTATTCTTACATTTTGTTTTATTTAATTAATTATATACTCCAACTCAAGTTTTATTATGAATCGATTTGTTTCTACCTATATATGTATAGTTTCTAAATCATTTTCTAACCAAACTCTATTTGAATTGCTTTCGCATATTGTGTAAACGAAATATTTCTTTGTATCTGTAAAGTGTGTGTGTGTTTGTACACACAAAGTGTGTGTGTGTGTAGAACGTGCACAACAATCGAATACAAGTATTGCCTTCGGGGCGTGACCACACCTTATGTACCATGAAGCAGGTACAACTCTCAATCTATCTGTGTGTCTGTGTTTCTATTTTTATGTTCATGTCTTGTCATGTCAGCAGCATAATAATTACTCACACAATGACACACTCACACACTGACACAACACATAAACACACACACACACAATCACAATCAAATTTTGAGTGAAGCGAATTGTGTTAACAATTTCAACATATTCGACATTCGTGGGGTGAAGATATACAAAAGAAGAGATCGAAAATGAGAGAGATTTGAGCAGATATCTTAAGCAAATAGAATATTAAGTATATTTTTTAATACAAAATTATTTAAAATATAATTATATAAATAACTCTAATTTACGCTATTAGAAATATTTATATAAAAATATCGAATGAGAACAAAGTGTTGTTTATCGGAATTATAACAAATGCAAATGAAGGTAAATGTTAAGCAGCTGAAAAACTACAACATTTGATTCCATTCTATGTTGGAGATAGAAATGACTTGTAAGTGCTAATCACTCAATAGCATATCTTCTATCGTCCAAGTTTACATCACAAAGCATTCTCATTTGAATATATTCTTATATATATCTCAAAGAAAAATGTTCAACTGTTTTGTGTTCGATATTTGCCAAAATTGAATTGAAAAATATACCATACAACATTTCTAATTATGCAAGACGAACGATGTCCTTGTCATTGTGAATTCCTTCTGTATTATTCCTATTGTATTGCATTTTTATTAAAACACAAAGCGAACAGAGCCCAAAAAATGCAATTTATTACCACATAGTTTTTGTCTAGAAATATGCATCGGAAATCCAGGAAGATAAATCAAACAATTCTTTTCCAAAACAGAAACAAAATATATCCATTTAAAATGCTATGGTGTCACACTGTGACACTGATTGACATTCCATTAGGATTAAAAATATGCATATCATATATTTATGGCATTTGATATCAATATTTTGCATATGGAAAACAATTAATGCACTACTGAAATGCTTTATTAAAATCTGGTCAAGTTGGATATAAGCTCTAAGGAGAAGATGATAACAAATATTTATTACTGGGTATAGTGTAGTCGAGCAGCCAACATACTCTTACGGACTATATTGCAATTTGTTATGATCTGTTTGTGGCTTATTGTAAATTTCTTTCTATCTCTTTTATTTTTCATTTATTTTTTTTTTTTTGGTTTGTTGTTCGCATTTTCCTTTAAGGGCTTAAGCTCTTCGGATTGAGACTTTTTGTAACATTGTTGGCATAAACTAATTAAAATTGAATCGAGAACTGAGAAAGAGATTGAATTCTATGAAAAATGGATAAATGCTGTAGTCTGGGCTGGAGGAACAAGGATGTGGTTGCAAAATGCAATCAATATGCAATGCAAATTTCTTTTCGCCTTTATTGGTAAGCTTCTTAGCTTGGCCATAACATGCTTTGCTAACACACACACACACACACACACACACACACACACACATACGTCTACAAATTTAGACAATAGAGAGAAGGCAATTAATTAATTGCTGGCATTGTTAGGCGAGGCCCATAAATTAATATGCAAAAAAAAAAAAGAAAGAGAGATATAGAAAGCCTTGGAGTCGATTTATAAAAATCTGCGCAACGTTGAACGCAATATTAAAATCATTTTTCACAACACAAAAATTTCTCGTCGTGTCGCAAATAATGAGACAAAATGCGTGCCACAATGTATTAAAATATTAAAATAGCCCCCGAAGGAAGAAACAAGAGCAGCAGGGTGGTGGGTGGAGAGTGAAGAGTGGTGGGTGGAGGGAGGAGGGAGGAGCGAGTAGCGAGGAGGAAGGTAAAGGAGACATCGAGCTAAAGAAGCGTCACAAACAAATAGAACACACAGCTGACAAATGAACGAAGAAGCGAGGGCCAAATAATTTATTTTTCATTTTTTTCCCTACTTTTCTTTTTCATTTGTTTGATGATTTTGCAAGGATCCCATGACTATGTGAGCAGAAATGTAAGGTAAGGACTTACTATATTTATTTATTTATTAAATTACTGATTGAGTTTTCACATTTCGTGAAGAGTGTACAAGTTTCTATCAAAGTGGTTTACTTTAATTGGAGTACTATAATAAAAAGTTTCTTCAAATGATGTCAAATACAATTTTATGTAATTTCTGTATTATTGAATTGCATTACGAGTTCAAAAATAGCAGTTTAGAAAATTTAAAGGATAAATCAAAGAATAAATACATTTTTCTCTTTCAATTTTATAATAAAATTGTAAACATTAAGTATACGTATGTATATGATATGGATACACGAGGAACAGTTATAACATTCTGAAATCAAATATAGAAACTTTTGAAGAATTTTCTAAAATATGAATTTCTTCCTCCCTTTTTATCAAATCCCTCAACTATTTACACGTGTCGTTTCTTTCAATTTTGTAATAAAATTGTAAACATTAAGTATACGTATGTATATGATATGGATACACGAGGAACAGTTTTAACATTCTGAAATCAAATACAGAAACTTTTGAAGGATTTTCTAAAACATGAATTTCTTCCTCCCTTTTTATCAAATCCCTCAACTATTTACACGTGTCGTATATTTGATAGAGTATTATGTTTTCCAACTTGAAAAATTTGCTTACTTGTGCTATTTTTGGCAGCTGGGTTTACTGTTCTGGCGGCTTTTGAATTTATTATGGCCAAAATGACAGCGGGGCGTGGCATGAAAACAATTGCTAAATGGCAAAGTGACAGCTCCACCAAACGGGTGGGTCACAATGTGAAAGGAAGAGATGGGTGAAGGGGGGGGGGGTAAGGGAAATAGAAATGAAGGTGGAGTTAGAGTTGGAGATGGAGTTTTTGACAAACGCCAGAAGGCAGTTGTAGCCGCAAAATATTCCCAAGCAATTATTTAGCTAATAACGCATATTAAAATGTAAATGCCTGTCCAGGTGAGAGAAAGAAACGAGAAGCAAAAGACAAAACGATCAATAAAATAACAAAAGATAAAAACACAATTTATGCTAAACATATTCAATCTACAGGGTATCTGCTAGTCAAATCAGCTCAGCTGCCGTGATTGTTTTTAATAACAAACATATTTTTTATAGCTTGCAAACATAAAATGACATTTCTTAAGTGCGACTTTTCATTTAAATTGACATTGACATTTCTCCTCTTGTGAGATATTTTAACATATCGTTTTAAACAGTTAAGCTGTAGATATTTTGTAGATGTAGAGTGAAATATATCTAAGCTCCAGATATTTTGTAGATGTAGAGTGAAATATATCTAGTTGGTATTTTGAATATGTCATACCCATTTCATATGGATTGTCACTGATTAAAATTTCAGTTCAAATGCGAGTATATTTTGTGCAAAGTTAAACCTTTGATTTTTGGCACATGTGAAGTAAAAAATATTGTTGAGAATTTGAAGAAATGTAAGTTCGAGGGTAACTGATAGTCGAGTTGGCTCTCAGTGAATTGCAGCGCCGTCTTAATTGTTTTCATCGATTTAATTGCTAAATTATCTCCCTAGAAATTGTACTGCGTTGTTCCATTTTCATTTCCAACTTCAACTCCAACCCAAACTCCAACTCCAGTTGACAGCTGTTTGGTTGGTTTATTTCCCATGTTTGCTGTTGAGGCTACTTGATCCTTACCTCATTTTTGGCCATGGCTCGTGTGCCTGCTAATGGGCCAAGTTAGGCGTATCTTGGCAGCAGTCACGCGCCCAATTGCTTCAAGTCAAAGGCGAGGCGAGGCGACTTTTGAACTGCCTTTTCTCAACTTGGACTTTGCCTATTCTCTCTGTCTGTCTGTCTGTCTGTCTGTCTGTGTGTGTGTGTGTGTTTTGGCCTTTCGGGTTTCGCCAGAGAGTTTCGAGTTTCATAAATTTAATTGTCACGTACACATATACACAGTCTAAGTATCTGTATCTCCAAGTCGCGTATCTATTTGGGCATATAAGTAATACGTGTTTATAACTCTGTCTCTTTGCCCTTCTGCGATTGGGGGCTATAAACGTGTGTCACTACGTGGCGTATGCGTAACATGGATCAGCATTTTAAATGATTTATTTACTATATATAATTTCATCTATTTTATGAGCTGTGCGCTTTGTGTCCCATTGTGTCCTACTCACTTTAAGCCAAGTCAAAGCAAATTTATCTCCAATTTTTACAGCTCCAATATAAAGTGCTATTACTAGAGTGATATGTGAAAATTCTATGTGAAAAAGATCGATCGAAAGAAGCTAAAGAAGAAAATCAGTTTTGGAATCTGTTTGGAAAACTTGATGGGGTAATGGAAGAAGATTGGAGAAATATTACGAATACATTAACTATTGTCTCAAGAAATTTTTGACAAATTGGTCAAATCTTTGGCTAATTTGGGAACGAAAGAAAGAATACTACAGAGCAATATCTTTTAAGCGAGAACTTTCAGAGTTGAGCTGCTAAATTTAGAAAAAACTATCAATGCAGATTATCTTCAGTTGTCATTCAAAAGTTAAAGAAAAGTATCATTCAAAAAAATTTACCTTTAAATGACAAAAACCCATCTGTACAATTCAGATTACCATCACTTCTTATATACGAATAACCTTTCAAAGAGTCAATCTACCAGGTGAACCATTTAAAAAAGACTTTCAAACAGTTTGGATCAGCTTGAAAGGACTTTGAATACATCGCTCACTGTTGAGTGTTAGAAGTGATTCAGCTGCAAGTTTCCTGACAATATGTTCGTTGAAAGTCCAGCTTTTTTATGGTTTTTTTCTGCATTCGTTGAAAGGCTTTTCAGACCCTGCACTTGAAAGATACAAGGTCTATCTAGGGCGTGTAAAAACTACGAGAAATGAGAAACGGTAGCATATATATTTTAAATATGCATGTTCGCTTGTCTAGATAAACAACTAACGTAGATCTTGTTACGTCAGTTTCCCATTATGCAAATCAAATCAAGTCTATTTAAGAATTTTGCCAAGATTTGGCATATGTGATATATACTATAGTCTGAATATGTCCAGAAAATTCCCTCGTGATGAAATTTCATTATGAAATCGAAAGTTATTGAGAACAGACAGAGTCTCTTACAGTCGCGCTCTCTCGGCTCTAACCTTTGCTTCTATTTTTTTTTCTGTCTTTATTGATGTTGGGTCTTTGTTGTTGTTAGTGTTTCATGGCAAAACTTGCGCTCGCGACCACTAGTAAAAATTGCGCATGGGTGCAATAGAGAGTTATGACAGAGGAGAGAAGGAAGAGAGAGAATGAGAAAATGCAACAACAGCAACAACAACAACAACAACCGGGAGCAGAAATGTGTCGGGCAACTATAGTTTGTCTCATCATTTTTGTTGACAATGCGTGCGTACTGCAGATATATGCGTGTGTGTGTGGGTGTGTGTGTGTGTGGGTGCGTGTGTGTCACAGTGCGTGCCACAGTTGCTCCCTTTTGGCACTGAAGTGCAGCTTACAAATATGTGAGGCAAGTTTCTAAGCAGCATTTGCACTCGAATATGACACGCATCAAATCACTTTACACAAGCGCACTTAATGTTCTTTATGCCACGCCCTCCAGCCCTTCAGCCCTCCCCTCAGTGTGGCAGGCAAAAGTTTACATAGACTAGCATTGAGAGCAAATAAGTATGCAATGAATTTGAGAAAAGAGTGTAACTAAAGTGACATTGCAAAAAAGACAGGGCATAAAATAAAGCACTTCAACATGCAACAGTTTTAATTTTGTTATTTTACTCTTATTTTATTTTATTTTATTTAATTTTAAATAATTCAAGTCGGAACTTTTGCGTGTAACTCTTTTTCTACCTACAATGCAAAGGTAAAACTATTGTGAGTTGCGCTTAGAAAGCGCATTAAAGCTTTACTCTTTTGAATATTGTGCTTTGAGATTGCTTTTAAAATTAAATATTTTGAAAGTCCTAGAAAGCGTTATTAAAAGCCTTACAAACATAACTCTCCTATTGCATTAAATTCATCTTACTTTTAATTAAACATGCTTCTAGCTCTAGAATTGTACACTGACAATCACATAGAAAGCACATTTAAGCTTTTCCGATTGTATTCAAATGGAGAAACAGCTTCAAATATATTAATAAACTGCTAATTTTGCCTGACTTACTTACAGTAAGTTGTGTTTAATTCCAACAACTATGTAACACTTTTATCTTTTAAAACACAGTTGCTCGTTTTTATTTGTATCTCATTTTATTTTGAATTATCAATTTAACTCAATTTTGAGACAATACTCAAAGAGTGCATCCCTTGCTTTGGTGATTTGTTTATATTGAAATGAAAATTCGTTTAGCTGCACTTTAGATTAGATTTCAAATACTATGATTACAGAATTTTCATGGTGAATATTGGAAGTCAACAGTATTGAAATTGAAATATTACTTAAAGTTCTTAATATAATCCGATTCGAGCCTCAAAGCACACTCAAATTAACAGTTAATGCTGTGCCTTTCTACCGTAACTAGCTCTGTCTCTTTTTCACAAATAACTCATTTTATATGGAAAATTATAATTAAAATCCATGGCAAACGAATTGAGCGACGATGAGGAGAGGCAAGGGAAGGGTGGGAAGGAAAAGTTTCGCAATAAAAATCCAGTTAATGAACTTCGCCTCAGTTGTCAGTCAATACACATATGAAGGCTATTAAAAAACAGTTACAGATACGACCATGTAAAAGTTTCATTTTTCGTTTGTGAATTGCTCAAATAAACATAAAAAGTAAACATATTTTCTTTATATACCCTGTAAACACAGCTCTGACTAAAGAGGGTATCATAATAATATTAAAAAACCATGAAGATTTCAAGAGTTCAAGATTGATATGATATAATAAAACTTATTTTGTATATTTTAAATTGAAATTGCACCACAAAATTTACAGGGTATGCAGCTTATCGTTAGTTATGATTTTTGACAGATTTAACATTCGCTTTTGGGCATTTTCAGCATTTAATTAAATGAAAAACAAGAAAGAAGAAAAAAAAATACACAGGTAAATGGCAACAAAATGTGAAAAAAATGAACAAAATAACATGAAATAAACTGAAATAAAAACTGAATTGAAAGTTTATGTCAGCGAAAAAATGGCGGCTCTATCTCTGTGTGTGAGTGTGTGTGTGCGAATATGCAACTGCGTAAGTGTGTGTGTGTGTGTGTGTGTGTGCGTGCGATACGAACGTCAAATATGTTTGAACAACTTTATTGTGCAAAATGCCAAACATTCTCCAACTTGTGGACTTGCAAGCGACTTTTCTCTCTTTTCCCTCTTTGTCTGTTTCACTTTCTGACCTACTACATGTTTATATCTGCGTGTGTATGTATGTGTGTGTGAGCAGATTGCTAGGCGCGCAAATCTCATTTGAATTATAATGATGGCGCCGGCAGCTTCAAACATGCACATAGAAAGCGTTCAACAAAATGGCTTAAAGAGTCGACTATGATATACTCTATCGATAAACTAATGTCATTTTGTTGATTTACTCTAAATTTGACTTCAAATATAGTTTAACTTGTACTTTGTTTGTTGAAAGTCATAATAAGCTTTGTTTATACGTAGTTTTTAATTTACGTTTCCATATGTCAAAAATACCATTTGTTTTAAAAAAGTAATCATTCATATTCTTTAAGCTTCTTTTTGGAAGATTAAGTTCTAATTTTGGCAGCTTAGGTTAAATATATCATGCTGTAAAAGGGCATTAAACTGTAGAGAATATGGCAAAGCTCATGTTCTTGAAACTACTTCATTTAAGAAAGTTTCAATCGGTAAGTCAAAAGTCAGAAAAGTCTTAGACTAAAAGGAAAGGTTATAGTCGAGCAAACCTGACTGTGAGATATGCTGTAATTAATCTTCCAAACTATAATTATGTTAAATAATTATGCAATAGACTAAGGTCTGATGTGTTAATTCAAAAATATAAGTTATAATTGGATAAAGAAAAAGAAACAAATTTAAAAATAAAAATAAAAAACCAATGTGATTTTTGATTATCACTTCTTAAAATAGCCATTCACTTTCAAGATTTTTACCTACTTGGGACTTTTCTTCTTATTATTATAGTCTATAAACAATATTCAAGAGCAAAAGCAACTTTATAGTTTCATGTGAAAGAGGGAAAACTTTGTTTTCTCAATTAGCAAGCCAAAATGTTTCAGTTACAAAGAGCAGACGGCAGTGCATATGCCCTAAGGACATAAATATACATATGTACAGCAGCAGGTCGCATATGTGTAGGGTAAAAAAGAAAGAGGAAATAAAAAGAGCGAGAGACAGAGAGAGAGAGAGAGAGAGAGAGAGAAAAGAGTGTTGCCTGCTTTTGTAAGCCACACACTTGGCCCAGTAGGTTTGCCTGATGCTGTTGGGCTCAATTTGGCTTTTACAACGCCGAGTTAAGAGGGGGGGAAAAAAAAATGAAATAAGTAAAAGAAAATGCGATGGGGGAAAACAGAACACAGAAAGATAAAGAGAAAGAGAAAGAAATGTGACTACACATACCTGAACAAGCTTGCGGCGGCAGTGGAAATATTAACGTCGTTGAGCTTTTGCGCCTGGCGACCGCACAGCCCAGCGATTGTGGCTTGAAGCTTCGCAGCTGTTGCATAAAATCGGAGCACTCCATTAGGGCCACGTCGGCGAAATGCAGATCGCACAGTATTTGGTTCTATAGGGAATGCACAAAACAAAACAAAAATGAAAAAGAAAAAAAACGGAGTAAGACAAAAAGAGTAAGAGATTTGCGTGTGTGTGTGTGTGCGTTTGTGTGTGTAAATGTTTTATTTAGTTATTTTGCATCATTTGAAATGAGAAACTGGCCAACGCACAAAAGTATGCAACAGTTTTTTCTCCTTTAGGCCAAATTGGCTTTATTAACATTGTATATGCATACATAATATATATATGTGTGTGTGTGTGTGTGTGAGTGTGTCTGTGTGTGTGTATTATGTGTCTGTCTTTGTATCTCTCAGTGTGTGTGCTAAGAGCTCAGGCTCTGAAATCACATTTCGTGCGTAATGAGTTCATTTTACGACCTGCACAAAATGAGCAAATGCATCCAAAATGAGCTCTGCTTTTACCTCGACCATGTGTGCGTGTATGTGTGTGAGTGTGTATTCTATCCGAGTATGTATGTGTTGTGTGTATTATATTCACATACCTTGAACCTTCTGGCACGTTTCTGGTTCGGGCCAGTCAAATTTAAACCACAAGAATTGCAGCGCAGGCATTCCTCATGATAATGATTGTTATCATAAAGCGGTGAAGGCTCTGCAAAAACATAAAAAAAAAACAAATTCCATTTAATTAGTTAATAATTACAACCTCAATATGTTATATATTCATTGTCAATTATATGTAATCATCTCTAAATTATGGGTGCATTTTACACAATCTGTTTTACAATTATCGATTAACTTTGCTTGTTGTACTTTGCAAATGAGTTTTAGGCCAATAAGGCATTAATTAAGTTTACCATTAAAAAATTGACACTTTAATTCCCCATTCTGGTTAATTTTTTTTGCAAACATACATTTATTAAGAAATATGCTTGATGCCATTTGAACATAAATTAAATATACTAAATGTTTATCAATAGAAAGTAAACATGTGATTAATGTTTAAGTCGATCATGCATAATTTATTATAATTAAAACCCATATTTTTTAAATCTGTACCATAATGCTTTAATTTTTGTTATAGGACTTTTTATACATTTGATGAAAGGTGTAAAACTGGTATACAATAGTTTTCTATACTGAATTTATTTCAGGAATAGAAACGAATTCCAATCGAAATGTCATTATTTGTGAATCTACTTGTATTAGTTAGACTCATAACTAAAGAAAAGTTTCATAAATCACGAGACTCGTTTGGACGTTTATTAAAATTATGAATACTCAGAAGGGCGTGGTTGTGGGCTCAGCTCATGCTAATAACACTCAGTGAAGGTTTATGAGCTTGTTTGAATATTCGTCACATACTCATAATGTGTTTCCACTTGCCTGATTCATTTAATTATGATTTCCGGTGTCGAGCGTTAAATTTGAGACACACACATCCACACACGCACACTCGAACTCATATTCATGTGATTATTATTAATATAGCTACTTGATTGCTATGACACTGAAAACAGGCTGTCACGCCTACGTTACGCCCACTGACGCTGCCCCTGCCTGGGATCCTCTGACAATACGTAACCCTAAAGCAAAACCCATCAACAGCCATTCATCAACTCAACAAGCAAATTTTTGCGCTTTTCCTGGCGCCGGCTTGCTTTGTTTGTATGAGTGAGTGTGTGTCTCTGGGTGCGTGTGTGTGTGTGTGTGTGTATGTGTATATTGGTCTGTGCGGCATCAATTTGCTTGTATTAGAAACTCATTTCCGCTTGTAATTGAGTCGCTCGACAAACTGTCGACGGCTGCTGTTGCCGCATTCTCTCTCCCCTGTCTCTTCTCTTCTCTCCTCTCCTCCTACCATTAGCTTGTACAGTTATGCAAATTAATGAGCGTGTTGTAGTTGCCACACACCTCCCCTTGACTCCTTTACTCCTTCAACAATTGGTCGCACATCTGGCAGTCAACGGCGGACAACCACAATGTGCACTGTGTGCTTTTGATGAGAGTTGCCTGAATTGATTTGCATTCTGTGGCATTTAACGCAAATCCATTATCCAAATTTCAATTTGTGGCAGGAACGACCGAAAGAGATAGAGGGAGAGAGAGAGAGAGAGATAGTTACCATATAAAATCAACTGAGATTCTCTTTCAACCGAACTTCCATTTGCAATCAAACATTGTACTATTATTTGGGTTCAGGCAATCAACGTTCTGACAGTGCTAAGTTAATTAATCATTTCTAAGTCAGTTCTATTTTTTTTTTCAATTTCTATACTTTTTTCTTTAATTTTAAGGAGCACTTGTATTATTTTTATGTTAAAGGAATTGCCCTATTCATGACTTTTTAATCTGTAGGATTTCCTTTCATTTAATTTTTTCAATCATTTGATTTAAAATATTTGACCTCTTTGCACTAACATTGTAATTTTTAACATCTTTTAAACATTTAAAACAATTTTGTAATTATATAGTTAATCTTTATTATTTGAAGACTTTATTACAAAGAAAGCTTTAGTGTATATGTATTCGGTACAGGGAGAACCATTTTCACTAATTTTTAGTTATTTAATTAAACTTTTCTACAACGTTAAAACTTTAATGGTAAATCAATTTTTGAAGTAAAAGTTACATTCAATGAAATATGTTGAAAGATATAAGCATTTACATATAAATTTAAAGACTGTGTACCACTGTACGTATGCGTTATATCAGTATAGTAAATTGCATAAAAATTCAACATTTTGTATGATTTCTACATACTTATTTAAGCATTATAATTGTTAGATAACAATCATATTAAATTTCTATACTGTAAATTTATTAATGCAAACACAAATATTAAGTATACGCCACAAATTTATGAAATTATTATGTTTGGCCATAATCGGTGTTAATCAACAAGTTAATTGCACAGATGGCTAATAAACTTCACAACATCTTTTTCAAGAACTATTTAACTTTCCCTCTTTGCTTGCAGTTTGCCCAAGTTCCTTTTTCTTCCTTTGTGTCTCTTGTTTCTATAATAATTTGAAAGTATTTATTTGTTGGAAGTTTGCCTCAGGTAAACTGTTGCTAAACTAGCTGACTGTTGCAGCTGTTATCCAGTTAAAAAAAACGTTCAAAAGCGTTCTTGAGTCTAATTGATGCACTACACAAAACTTGTTGCCAAAAAAAAAAAAAAAATCTACAAATACAAGGGAGTAAAGAGAAACTTATGTAATGAATGTCAGCAGGGGGCATAGCCATAAAATTGCATTGTCAAGTGCAAGGCAGCTGCTGACTGTGGTTCACTAGCTTTTTGGCTAACAAAATGAACGACACAAATTACAAAAAGCTTCGACTCAGACCCATGCCAAACTGTAGCCTGAATTGCAGTCGAAATCATTTAAGGCATCGTCAGCTTCATCTCCTTTTTCATTTTTTGTATATCTTTTTTGCTGTGATTGCTTTTGACTTTTATTGGATGGCTTTTTGATTGCGGCACACAGGATAAGGGCTCTTATCTCTTATCTGTGTTTCTCGGCCATAACGAAGCCAAAAGCTGGCCAAAAGAGTTCCATTGAAAGTGCAGATGATGCGAGTATTGCAATGACCATCTGTATCTTCATCTGCATCTCTGTTACATACAAAATTAATGTTTTCAATTTGTATCTTTATAGATATGATCATATTTTTAACGCTTTTCACTTTCTGTTCATTACAGCTCTAAAGTTTTACTTATACTTGCTTAATGGCTGAAAGTACCCTCTATTTAAATATTACATAGTAAGTATTTTCAAGCTGTGCTCACTTTTAGCATCATTTTCCGAGCGCAATTTAGGATCTTAAGTATCTCAAATTGCAGTTCTGCCAAGAAACTTAAGAATGTCTTTTATCCAAGCAACAAATTTGCTAATTAAAAACCAACCAAATTTTGCGGTGCTTCCCCTACTCTGACCTTCTCCTCCCTTTTTACACCCCCGCTATCTTAATTTTCGCTTTCTTGTCGCTTTTTACTCAATGTGGCATTTACTTTTATGACATCTACCGCAAGAAAATGGAAACTTTGCATCTGCACTTTGCAGTTCAGTTTTGTAAAAGATGAAAAGTAATAGACGAGAGAAAAAGAGACAGAGCGAGAGAGAGAGAGTGAGAGAGGGGGAGAGAAGAAAGCAAACGAGAGGAAAGACATTTAAATATAAAATTCATGACTTTGATAAATTACCAACTAATGACCGAAAAGAATGGCAAACGAATGCCAACTTTTTGAGCTTCAAATTAAGCGTGTAACGCTTCTGAGCTAAAGAGGGTGGAGAAGCGGCGGATGGTGAGGGGGAGAGTGTGGGGATGGTGAGCAGGGGATTCTAACTATTGGAGGGGTTAAGCTACAACCCCTTTTTAAACCATTGGCATTTCCTTTGTTGGGCGAGTGGCGTCGAGTGATATTTTTTTATACCCTTTCAGAGGGTATTCTAATATACTTAATGCATTCAAAAGGACGAGCCATAAAGTCTACAACATATTATGTTCCCCATCAGAATAACGAGCCAAGTCGATACAGTCATGTTCGTCTGTCTCTCAGGAATAATCCTTTAAAAATTGAATATTTATTTTCGTTCTCAATGTATTTTCAATAAAGCCAGCAAGGGTATCAAATATTCAGAGTGCCGAAAGTACATTTTTCTTCTGGCACTTTTTTATACCCTTGCAGAGGGTATTATAATTTTGTCACGAAATGTGTAACGCATTGAAGGAAGCCTCACAGACCCCATAAAGTATATATATTCTTGATCAGGGCGACGAGCTGAGTCGATATAGCCATGTCCGTCTGTCTGTCCGCCTGTCCGTCTGTCCGTCTGTCCGTGTGTCCGTCTGTTTCTATGCAAACTAGTCTCTCAGTTTTGAAGCTATCTTGATGAAACTTGGTACAGATCCGTCTTTTTGCTGCACGCAGTACATATGTTGAAACCGGCCGGATCGGATAACTATATCATATAGCTGCCATAGGAACGATCGGTTGGAAATAAACATTTAGTATGAAAAACTTTTTTGTTTCTCAAGATATCTCAACCAAATATACACATTGTGTGTTTGATTAAGTTCTAAACAGGCTGACCAAATTTGGTGTAAATCGGACTACTATATCATATAGCTGCCATAGGAACGATCGGTTGGAAATAAACATTTAGTATGAAAAACTTTTTTGTTTCTCAAGATATTTCATCCAAATATACACATTGTGTGTTTGATTCAGTTTAAAACAGGCTGACCAAATTTGGTGTAAATCGGACTACTATATCATATAGCTGTCATAGGAACGATCGGTTTAAAAACAACATTTAGTATAAAAAACTTTTTTGTTTCTTAAAATATCTCAACCAAATATATACATTGACGTGTTTGACTAAGTTTTAAACAGGCTGACCAAATTTGGTGTAAATCGGACTACTATATCATATAGCTGCCATAGGAACGATCGGTTCAAAATCAACATTAAACAAATTTTGTAAAATATCTGACGGCTTACACAGGGGACTGCAAGGGTATCCAAGCTTTGCCGCGCCAAAGTTAGCTTGCGCTATATTTTTTCTTATATTTTTGTTAGGACCCAGCCAAAACAATAGCTGCTTAATGGCTCGTGACTGGCAGTCAGCGTCAGTTGAAGCTCAAGTTGATGCTCAAGTGGCAAGCGGTTTGATGTCCAGAGGCGGGAGAGGAGGAATTGTTAGGGGCGGAGAGGGTGGAGGGGCGGGGGAGGTGCAACACGGCAACGGAGCGTGGCTTGACAATGCCAACAGATTGTGACTGCAGTCAATTGCATTTTAGGAAGAACAGTGCTCCCTTCCTCCCCTCATCTCCCATCCCATTCTTGTACCTCCTGAGAGTTGCAAATAATTATCTGCTGCTGCTGCATAAAAAGGGGCGTGGCAGCTTGAGATGCCCCCAAGTTAATTGGGCGTAAGTAATGACGAAGCGAAAGAATTTGATGATTTGCCTTAAAGTTGAATCTTCTAACTGAAGAGCTGATGCTTAGATGCTTAGAAATCAACTCAAAGCTATGGAAATCGAATCTTGTACTTGTAAGTTGTATTTTAAAACATTTATAAAGCTAAAGTTGCAAATTAATAATCCAAACTTAACAGATTTTAGTGTGTAACCTCGTTTCGAACATAGTTTGATTCCGCACTTAAAATTTGACTCTCAGAAGATTTCTTATTGTTGTACAAAATTATACCAAAAGTGATAAAATCTTTGATTTGTAAATGTTGTCAGACAAGGTACAAGGTGCTCGAAGAGGTCAGACCACCATAACTTTGAAAAAAACTGAACCGATTTCCAACTTCTTATTCCATAAGTAAAATAAGACAACACCTCAAGATACCTCAGGACTTTATTTCTTTTACCAATTCTCAAATAAATCATAAACAAGAAAACAACACCTGCTTTTGTATCAAACTGTACTTCAACTCAAACTTTTAGCTGTATTTGACAGATAAGTGAGGGAGAAAGATAGCTGTGAGAGAGACAGCGATATGAGCTGTTGAAGTAGAAATCGGAACGTGTTGTTAATTTTCCCGCAGTTGTCTTTTTGTTTCTTTGTGTCCTCGCAAAGTAGTTGTATTACAAAAATTACTTATGTGCTGGCCAACTGTAATTAGGTGAGTCCAGTAGGGTTGCCACCACCATTGACCAGAGTTGTCAACGCTGCAATGTGACTCCAGCTAAACTGGGACTTTCGGTTCTATTGTCCTCGCATTTGTTCATTAGCGTACTTGCAATTAAATTGAAGCATACAATTATACAAATTGCTGTGGACTTGCCACAAGTTGGGGCCACTCTGGCGACTTCTAACTTGCAACGTGTAAGTGCATGGGAGCAATCAACTTTCAACTACGAATTGTCCACTTAACAAATATGACAGTCATGTTGGTATTATGGGATGGGATGGGATGGGATGGGATGGGTTGGAATGGAATGGGGGGCAGGAAGAGAAAGGGATAGCTTTTCACAGGGCACGTGCTTATTTTATACTCTTGGTATAGTCGGTACTGGAGTATTATAGTCATGTGTCAATGTATGCAACAGGCAGAAGATAGCATTTCTGATTCATTAAATATATGTATATGTATATTTTGTTTGTAATTTTATGACACATTTCAGTTATTTTAAGTTTAATAGTTTTCTAATTTTCTACTTTTTTATTTCTAATTTTTTTATGATTAATTATTACTTACATGAGGTCTTAAACCAGATATGATATTTTTTTTTCATATATATATTTTTAAAATGGCTTTAAATTTGATTTTAAGTTAAATTTTTTTAATTTTTTTTAATTTTTAATTTATATATAATCCCGAAAGAGTTTTTTTATTCAATTTATATATATTTAATGTAATACCTTATAGTATAAATATGACCTTTAAATTGGATTTCCTTTCATTGGATTCTCTTGTAAACGTAATTCATATTATAAATCGAAATTCTTGCGATTAGCGAGTATTTCACTGTCGAGTTGGCTCGACTGTTTGTTGTTGCTTTTGAGGCAATGGAGTCAAGTCGGTTGAAGGAAAGGCAAAAGAGCTGCCGCGTCATTGTGACGGCGCCGATGTCTGTGACGGCATTTGGGTCACTTCACTTCAAGGCTCATACATTTTTAATTAATTTGTAGAAGGAGGCGTTGCAAGAGGCGTGGCTCACTTCGAGGGACAAGGGGTAAGAAGCAGAGAGCAGTGAGCAGAGAACCGAAAGGAATCAGTGGAAGCAACAGCATTGATAAGCGCGTCGCATTGCAAAATCTTTGGCATCATAAATTTTACATATATGTCTGAGACTCTATATATCTGTCTGTCTGTCTGTGTGTGTGTTTGTGAGTGTTGGCGTCGCCAAAAAGTATGCAACATAAATACCAAGGCCACGCCCATGCGGCACGTAAACACCAGCGGCATATAATGCGCCTTTTAATGGAATTAACGTGCGTAAAAATGCTTCTCGCTTTAAGGCTAAACGCACTTCACCAGAGATATCCTGAGAATCCCTCTCACTCACACTCTCTCTCCCCTCTTTACCCGTTGCCATGCCTAAGGTCCCGTAAGGCACGCAACAACGCCTTGTAGCACATTGCTTCATGCCACACACATGTGCAGATCTGTGGCACCAAAGTCGTCGCCTCATCGTTTGGCTTTTCGAGACGGGTGTTGTGATTAATTTTTGGGGCATTTGGCAAGCGAAACAGAGCAAGACAGACAAACGAAAGAAAGAGAGATAGAGATAGAGAGATTGTAGCTTCTTTCAAGCGTTGCAAATTTGATTTATAAACATGCAACATTCCAGCCACTTGTTGCAAGCACATTGTAGAGCACAAAACAGCTTCCGGTTAAAAGAACAATTAACATTTTTCAGCAAAAGAGTCGGGAAATATTTTACCTTAAAGGATTCATAGGAATTTCACATTAGCATGAATTCTCGTTAAATAAAGCCAGACATAGCTTCGCTTTTCCTTCGAATTTTCCTGCTTTAAACTATGCTGTCAAATTTATGTGAATGTGAATGTGAATGCAAATGTGGATGAGGATGTGAATGTCGGCAGATGTTCTTAGAAGTCTGAGGAGAATGGCATTCCTTTTAATACATAACTGACAATGCTACGAGTTAAGTTGTTGTAACTTATAAGTGCTGTAATTGAAAGTCGATGATTTTTATTGCTCTTATTTATCAATAAAACACTTTTGTATTAAACAGAAATTCAGAAATCAAACGATTTCTTGGTATTACCTACTGACTTATTAAATATTTAAAGAATTTCACATTAGTGAATAGAATAGTTGTCATAATTGTGTTTAAAATAATGGAAATGTAAATAGATATTTCATTTAATTGATTTGAATTTGAATGCAGAATTTGAATGTAGTAAATGAAGGCAAATATCGAAACAATTTGTATAAAACTCAACTTTTTGCGTCAATTTTAGTTTGAAATTCAAAGTATCTTGAAAGATATTTAACTAATCCAAAGATGCTGAAAGTATCCCCAAGATATACATACGAAAATATCTGATTAATAAACTTAAACTACAACTAACTAGTTATGTTATATGAGTTTCAATCGTATCGAATTTAAATCCAAACGGAATAAAACCCCAATGAACAATATATTCGGTTAATGCAAATCAAATGCGAAAGTTATGGCGATTTTTAATCAAAGGGTTGCCAAGTGTGTGGTGGACATAAATTCTCCAGAGTTGTTGTTTAATTGTTAGGCGCAGCAGGAGAATCTCGAGAGGCTACTTTAAGGATAACACATCAACAAATATAAATATATTTGTATAACTACTTATATCTAAACAAAAACACACACACACATACACACACTCACATACACACACACACTCAGCTGTGTGAAGCTTTGAAATTAACATAAAAAGAAAGAAAGTTTTGCTTGGGTAAAGTGAAAGGCATATGGAGATTTGAGCTCGGGGCCGCCACAAAAGCGAAAACAGAACCCAAAGTGCAACAAAAGTTAATTCAGTTTTGAAATGGTTTCAAACGCGCAAAAATTTTTCATATAAAATACACACACACACAGCTCCTATATATATATATATATATATATATATGTGTGTGTGTGTGAGTGTGTGTGTGCGTGTGAAAATCTTATGTTTGCGTGCCGAAACGAAAAGCGAAAAACTTTTGTAAAAAGTTTGGCAAGCGAACAAACCGAATTTTTGCCAATGTTCGTTTTATTCCCTTTAACGACTAGTCGCACTTCTGTATACCCTGCATTCATTATTATAGGCAATTGTAAACATTTTAAACCATTTGCCTAGAGCTAGCTCCCATTTGTACAGGGGTACAGAAAAACCCTTAAGTCGTCCCATTTCTTCAAATATTTAAATATTCGTCCAATGCAAAAACTGTCTAACTTACAGACGGCATGAATTCGTTTGCAATTCCCAAGTGGTTCTGACAGCAAAAAAAAATAGCTTTATAAATATTGAATTATGCTGAAGGATAAAGGATAAAGGGTATTTCATAATCCGGCTGATGCTCTCCATGCCGGTTGACGATTTACGTGCACAGAGTATTAGCAGGCACTGTCATCGTCATCGTCATCGGTCAACGTACTGCTCAAAAGCAGAGTTCACTTCTCTCGTCTTTTCTGTTTTGTTTGCTGGATTTAAGTTGGAAAAGGTGACTCAGCGACGGGGCTGGAGAGTCAACCTATGTCGTGTTGTATGCAATCTTTGCTCAGTCACTCACATCCTTGTGTTTGGCCATATTCTTCTTCCTGTTTCTAGTCGCACGTTCTCGTCCTCGTCCTCGTCTTCGTCCTCGTCCTCGCTCAATCAATGTCAGCTACGTTGTCCCGTCCTAGAAAACTTTCGCCTCATTCAGTTTGCCTTTGATGCTGTCCCCCTGTCTGTCTGTCTGTCTGTCTGTCTGTCTCTTCGTTGTTTTCTGTCTGTGGTTATGCTGCTCCTTCCATCCTTTTCAACTTGTCCTGTGTCCTCTGTCCTCGCCTTGTCCTGTCCTGTTTGTTGTAGTTAAATCATTCGGAATTTTATTGAGTAAACTGTTTTGTAATTATTTTCATCTACCGCTGCTGCCACGTCATTCCCCCCATCTCCTCTTAAGCCTCCAACTTCTACTTCATTCCTGTTACACTTTCACTCCCAACGTTATCCTTGCCTTTCTCCTCGTCGCTGTGATTCTGTCTCTCTGTCTTTTGACTGCTCCAATTAGCAAAGCATCAACATGTTGCGGTCCTTGGTCTGCCACTTGCTTTTTTTCTATCTTCTTTTTCTTTTTTTATTCTATTTCCTTTTTTTTTTTGTACCCTGGCAGAGATTTTGCGGGTGTGGCAAAAGGATAAGGGGTAAAAGGAGCGGGCTTCGGTACGATTGTTTTCTGTCTTAACTGCGTTTGGGGATTTGGATTGAAAGCTTGTTGAAATTTTGTGGCATCGCATATCAAAAAGTTGGACAAGTCACGAAATGTGTCATGAATCAAACCCGGGATCACAATCAAAATCACAGCTATGATTAAACACGTTAATTATATACAACTATGTATTTGGAAGATATCCTTAATATATTCAAACATAGCTAGCTAACACTTTATTGCTGTTTGTATAAAAATCAACTGCTCTTTTATGTTGTGTTGTTTGATTGTTTGTTTGTTCAAGTCAATAAGAATATGAATTAATACGCTTAAAAAAACCTCATCAAACCTCATCATCATCAATCAATCAATCAATCAATCAATTAATCAGTCAATCAATCAATCAATCAATCAATCAATCAATCAATCAACTATCTATCTATCTATCTATCTATCTATCTATCTATCTATCTATCTATCTATCTATCTATCTATCTATCTATCTATCTATCTATCTATCTATCTATCTATCTATCTATCTATCTATCTATCTATCTATCTATCTATCTATCTATCTATCTATCTATCTATCTATCTATCTATCTATCTATCTATCTATCTATCTATCTATCTATCTATCTATCTATCTATCTATCTATCTATCTATCTATCTATCTATCTATCTATCTATCTATCTATCTATCTATCTATCTATCTATCTATCTATCTATCTATCTATCTATCTATCTATCTATCTATCTATCTATCTATCTATCTATCTATCTATCTATCTATCTATCTATCTATCTATCTATCTATCTATCTATCTATCTATCTATCTATCTATCTATCTATCTATCTATCTATCTATCTATCTATCTATCTATCTATCTATCTATCTATCTATCTATCTATCTATCTATCAGTCAAAAGGAATGAGATCGCATTCCCTTCTGAATGCTCTACAGAAATTAGTTAACCGTTTCTAAGAAAAATTTTGATTCTGTTCATATAATTGAACAGTAGACGATATTTATGGATTTCCCTTCCTAACTTGAATATATGTATATTGTGCTTTCATTTAGTGCAACTTAATTGTTTTGAGCGCAGTTCGTTAGTGGCCAAGGCTATGAAGCTTATGCTTATATTAGTATAAATAAAATTTTATATGCATGTTGTAAATAGTTATGTGTGTGTGTACATATATGTGTAAGTTAGTATGCCGCACAAGTCGCCAGACTTAATTAAATTCTTAACGTTTGCTAAACACAACAACAACAACAAAAACAGCAACAACAAGAGAAGAGAAGAGGAGAAAAAATCAACAACCGTCGGAAGGAAATGCTGCTAACGACCGACTACAGGCTGGCCAAATGAAAGCAATAGCTTCAAACTTCAACACCAGAACAAAGACACATACACAACACACTTTCCTACACACTCTCCCACACACTCTCCTACACACACACACATGTCATTTAAGTTTTATACACATTGCCGTCTAATGGGTCAGGTGATTTTCTATTGTCGTCGCCTGCTGCTGCCTTCTTCGTCTTTCACACTGGACTCTCTGCATGTTTAATCCAAATTACTTAAATATATACACACACACACACACACACACACATAGACAGAGTGGGAAAGAGAGGAAGAGAGTGTGTTATAGACGGTGCTCTGTTTGAACTATTTCTTATTCCCTTACACAGGATACTATAATTTTGTCACAAAATGTGTACCGCATTAAAATAAGCGTGGCTGATCCTCTAAAATACATTTATATTCATATTTATTTAGTATTAATAATTTAATATATCATTCATATTAATAATAAAATATAATATTAATATACGAATAGACGACTGTTAGTCATTGTATGATTTCATTGTTCTGTCCAACTTACGATAGGTTGTATTCAAAGTTAAGCATGAAAACCTATAATATATCTGCGGATGTTGCAAACAAATAAGTTTTGTTTAAAATAAATTGTTATGAAATCAGAAAACAATTAAAATATTAAATTTTTGAAAAACCTTTTCGTTTTCAACGCAATTAAGTAAAAAGTGTGTTTTGTTAGGAAAATATTGTGCATTAAATAAAATCATATAATACAGTACATTCTAAAAACTATTCAAAGTATTTTATTTTAAAAAAATTTGTGATTTCAAATTTTTTAACTAATTTACATAAAAACTCTATTTTTTGTGATATATATTATTATATTATTATTAATATTATTAATATAAAAGTCTGTGTCCTCATTTACAGACTGTTTCATTCATCATCGTGAAGCCGAAATAGTAAGAGCTGCGAGGCTGATATTTTATAGAAATAATTGCCTTTAATTAGTTTTTACTTTGAAAGTTTACACTCTTAGAGTAAGGGTATCAACTCTTCAGTTTATTGAAGATAATTCTGCTTAGTTGTTTATTTTTTTCTTTTATTTCAGCATGAGCATGCTATGTGTGTGTTTTGGGTGTTGTGGGTGTGGCTTGTCACTGTCCAGTATGTGCGTGTGTGTGATTGTTATGTGTGTGTGTGTGTACGCGTGTGAGTGCGATTTTCGTGTTTTAATGAATCTGTAGCCAGGGTAGCCTGCCATTCTATTTGTAAATGCTGTTAATTGAGCTAAAGCTAAACGCTATGTCTTCGCGTACCCTTACCTTCCCCCATTCCAGTTATCAACCACCCTCTCCCCACCTTCTTCTCTCTCTTGACCCATGACCCTAGTCAATGTCCTGCAGTTTTCCATAGTGTTTTAGTTGGTGCCTTAGGATAACCCACCTGACAGGCTGCTTCAATTAGTGAGCGTTGGCAGCGCTTTAATTCTATGCGTTACTTTGTAATACCCTGTAAGCTAGTATCTACATGGGGTATATTTAAATTATAGGCATGTATGAAACAAGTAAATTTGCATTCTATGTTCTCAAAAGATAATTGAATTTGTCAATTTGTCTCTACACAAATCTCTCAGATACTAAAAGATCTAACGTAAGCTTATTTTGGATACTCGAATTTGATTGATAAACACTAATATTCACTCTGATCAAATAGATTGTACAGTTAATTTTGTATATTTTTGATAGTTGATCCAACATTTCATATAATTACAATAAAGATTTCATTTAATTTTCATTCAATGACGCCTCAAAGCCTTGCCTTTTATTGTAGTTCTTCTCACAGGGTATTTGGAAGTCGTTCTCAGTGCTCTAAGTCTCCTTACACATGCTTTTTCGTTGTCAAGCTTTGCATTAATTTGATTTTATGGAACTACTTGTATGTATGAGCACAATATATGCAATGACCAATCCATAAAATAGAATATTAAACGGAAAGCTACTTAACTTAGACTCTGATCGTGACTAATTGCAGTTTTGGAAATTAGGATTGAGATATGTTTAAAGATATAAGGGAATACAACTGAAACAATGTGCTGTGGTTCTCCAAACTAATATACTTAAATTTATCTTCTAATGCTATATTTTATTATATTTTAACAGTACCAAAAACCAGTATATTCTTAGCATATTCATTTTGCAATTTGATTAATTTATAATTTAAGATATAAATATGTATAGAATTCTGCATTCAACTAACTTAACTAGAACTAAAAACGTTTTCATTATAATTTATTATTGTTCAAATGTATTTAATTTAAAAATTTTTTCCATTTAAATTCTTCCTTTAATCGATTGTTTAATTATTTCAAATTAATTTCAATTTCCATTTATTTATTGAATAACTCTTCCATTATATTTATTCGTTGAAATTGTAAGTTGTGTAATCTGTATTATAAAAAAACAAGTTAAGTTGTTTGTTTATTCGATGGAATTTCCTTTTAAAATCATTTGTTTGTGTAATTTACAGCAGTGAAATTCTTAACTCAACTCGTTTCTTTGCTTTCTTCATTCAAATCCTTTAAATCTATAATTTAAACAATTCATTTTAATAGTTCTTTAAAAAAATAAGACAATGTCAATTGAATTAGTTCGAAATACAAATTTAATTTTAGAAAATTGCTCCAAGCTGGCTATCGTAAAATTAGCTTAGGTGTTTTTATTTCTAGTAAGACGAGAAGTACAGAAACTAAACAATACAAGAACTGTAGTGGATAAGGGACAATTGGGATCAGTCTATAAGCACACACACACAGACACAGACACACACACACACACACACACACATACAGAGGCACAACCATCTGGTATATAGATAAATAATAATGGGAACGGCAAACGGGAATTGTTTGGCCTTCCATTCACATTGGGCAAATAAATGCCGCGTCCCCAATTGCCACGAAACTAAAATACTGTCTCAATAAAAATAATAATAATTTCATTATTATTATTATTATTATTATCGTTATTATTGTTATTATTCTTATGACTATGCCTTCTTCTGTTTATGTTCTTTTTGGGAGAAGAGGGAAATATTTATATACTTGCTTCTCAAAGGGTACAGAGTGTTATAACTTTGTGGTCATGTATGTAACAATCATGTTTACTAAAAACATTGCATATAGTTTATGCATAGATCTAGAAGAGAATCCTATGTAAAATCACATGAGCAAAATTAAAGCTGTAAAACAATAAACGCTGATAAAATTAAACAATTTCCAATTGTTTAAATTATATACATATGAAAAGAAAAACTTGCATTCGATTTTTGGAAGAAGAATTGAACATAAAATTGACTTCTTTGGTAGTGTACCCGATTCTAAATAATATACATTTATGAGATATTCTCATTCATCCCGTTTTTGTAATTGATTCTTATTAAATATATTATTTTGTTTTATTTGAAAGTATCTCACAGTCGAGCACTATCGACTGTCGTCTGTCGTCTGTCGTCTGTGGAGTGTATAGTTCTTTCTTATCTTGCCTCATTTTTAGCGACACTCGTATTACAATTCGCTTCCCCTCAAGTATCCTGCCCCTCTATCTACATATAACTGTCTGTTTGGCTGTCAAATATTTCAAGAAATGACAGCTGTTAATGGCATTATACATCCTGAGTTGGACATTGCGCTGAGGTTCAGGTGAGTCGCCGCTTGATTGAGCCGCCACTAAGTGTTGCTGATAGCTAGGGAGTTGCGTTCCCAAATTCGAAACGAAAACATAGCCAAAAGATAGCTGGGGGGAGAATGAGAAAGAAAGTGGGGATGGGGATAGGGATGAGGGAGAGAAGGAAAGTCTTGTACCTTTAGATTGATGGCATCGATGGCTGGGCAGTTTGTTGGCGCCGTCGGTTGTTTATGGCCAGAACTTGAGTGTTTGGCTCGGAATTGCTGCCATAACAATTTGCGTTTTATGTTCTTTGACACAACAACAACGATAACGTCGAAAACTGTTGCAGATTTTTGAGGCTTGTGTGCGGCAGCTGTTAAAAGCTGCCTGCAACATTTGTCCAAAACGAGCTGCGTTATGACCCGATTCTGCCACAATTCAAAATCGTCCATTCAACACGATTTCCCGGCCAGCCAATCAATCAGGTCGTCAAACAAAAACTCATTTATAAATCAATTAAAGAGTCGACAGTGCCTATGACTAGTTGAATTAATAAGCTAAAAGAGAATTTATCCACTAAGCTCATTTAATTAGTATCGTTTTTATTAATCTCTCAGTTAGTCAAGCTTAAGAAATGCTATTTTTTTACTGCATGTATCTGAAACAAAGCTTGTACTCAGATTTGTGTTCAATATCTAGCAAACCAAAAAACATTTATCTTTAACGTCAACTAATTGACTAAAAATAAGGAATAAATCTTTAAATTATAGTTAGAATTAGCTAATGTAAATGTCATATAAAAACTGATTTAATTGACTAATTAAAACTAGTATACAGTTTATTGCTTTTAAATGTCAACATTTTTGCTGAGAGGTTATTTAAAACGTACAGAATTAAACTTGACTGATTTTTAAATTATTTATATTGTATAAATTACAGAAGTAATTATAATATTTTAAAGCAGATAATTTCTCTTTGAATTTTTTTCAGAAGCGATTTCTCCAAAATCTCAAGAGATTTGGGGAATATAACAGATTTGCTTTATAAAAACATCAAAAGATCCGTTTGTGACCAATAGAAATGTTATTTAATTTTTTTAAAATATCTCTGAATCTTTTATTAAAATAATATTTAGGAATTGCAAGTCAATTAAATATATTATACGTATAACTATCAACAGTAAAAGAAAGTATGCATGACTGTCAATTGAGTTAGAGTTTATAGCAATCACAGTGTTCACTAACTGTATTTAATACGTTTACACTAATCCATCAGTTGGTCAAGTCAACTAACTTATTAACAAATCAATCAAGTATGCAACGCGCGAACATTTATAATTGAACTTGCCAATAAAAATACTCGTATATGGAATGCTTTGAGCTTCATAAATCAATCAACTATAATCCATCAATTAAACGAAACCGAAAGGACCATGGACCCAATGGCCAAAATACTCAATACCCAATACCAAATACCAAATACCCAATACCCATTGGCCAATACTCACTACCCAATGGCCAATAGCAACATTATTAATGCATTCATAAACCTATCAATGGCTAATGAAACGTGCACATCGAACCAAGACGAATTGAGTCGAGTCAGAGTCAGAGTCAGAGTCAGAGTCGAGAGTCAAAGTCAACATCTTGACCTTGTCATTTTTGGGTCATAACTAAGACGTTATGTGAGTTAACCAACATACTGCACAATAACAATAGAGTTAAGTTCACATAATAGCGTTGGAAAACTCCATTGTTCGTATCCCAATAAACCACAATGTTGCGATCTCATTTGTTGCCATTTCATTCTATTGGGGACACATCTAAAAATGTCATGCCAGCGGCATTCATAAATTAAAGTTACCATTTCGCACCCTGAATAAAAAAACAAGAAAAAAAATAACCCTTCTTAATCCTCCCAATCCCTTAAGGGTACTAAATATGTTGGGAAAGGGGAAGTCCAGTTATGGTCAGCGTTATGTATTTGTTTTAACATCGTCAAAGTACAATTATAAAAATTAACAGAGGCGTGACCAGGTGGCCAACTAATTATTATGATGCTACCTTCCTCTAACTTGTCTCTCTGTGTTGCCGACGCCTTTGAATGTGTTGTGCCAGACTTAAAGATACCCTAACAATTCTTCCATATTGTAATTTTTCCTTGAGTGTAATTATCTAATTTATTTATAATTTTAAAACTTTTCCGCAATCAACATTTGAATCAAGCCTTTGCTTACAATTAGTCGACATATAATTTAAAATTTAGCTTAATGATGTACCTAAGAGTCTACATCCCAAATTTAATAACATTTACTCTTGTTAAGATACAGTTCCATCTAGAAAGTGCATTACTAGCAGTCTTATTATAAAATATACCCGATCTCTCATTTTAGAAAGCTCCTTTAATTGTAATTTAAACCCCCATATATAGCCTAATTTCGTATTACACCCATAATTTCAAACAATTTACGACGCCAGGGTATACAATAGAAACATGACCATCAGCCACAATCTTTTGAGGAGCTTAGGCTTCGATAAAATGTACAACAATTAATATTAAATATCTTAAAATTCATGACAAGCTTTAGAAGGTTTGCTCCGAATGACAAGGCTTAAATTTTATAACACTTAAACTGACTTTGAGTTACAATAAAACCGACTGATGAAATGACAACACAAAAATGTGAAGTGAGATTTAAAGGAGTTTAACTAGAAATACATTTCCAATTTGTTGAATAACATGTTATGCAAACGTAATTAATTAAGTTCTAGGGAAAGTTCGACTTTGTTATGCTAAATTGATTGCTTTAAATTAATTGAGATACAGGCTAGCTAGATAGCTAATTATTTAACTTGATGTTAAATGAGTTGATATGTTAGTTGGAACTATCATTCTGCTTACTGTTGGTCATTAGCCTATTTAGGATTTATTTGTTTAAGTGTTCACGATAGTTATCTTTCAGTTCCTTAAGCATATAGAGGCAACGCCAGGTCGACAAGTTGTCAGAGTGCGTTACAAAGGCGATATTACCCTTTTAAAAGAAGTATTTTTATAGTTGTTGACTGTGAAGTTTTTATTTAAAAGATAATTTGAAGTAATGTCTGACTAATTAGATTCATTTAAACTATTGAAAAAAAATTAAGATAACGTATAACATAAACATTAGCAATCATTTGAAGCTACTAGGCAATGTTGTCTTTATTTATTAACCATTCGATTTCCATAGAACCATAGATTTCCAATTTGAATGAAGACAGCATTTGTATTTATACAATTTATACAATCGATTATTATTCGCAGTTATGCCCTTTAAATGCTGTATTGTGTAAATCTTAACTTCAACTCAAAATATCTCAAACTCTTTTACATAGAGGACAGAGAAAGATTCCATTTTGAATACATTCTCTAAAGATTAAATACTTTGGATTAATTGGAATGTGCTCAAGATTAAGTATTATTTCTTACATTAATTTTATAATGTACGAAAAAAAGACTAGGAGTTAAATATTGGCGAGATGCTTATTGAATCTTTCACTTCGACATGGGGCTGCAATTTCTCTTTCTCTTTGTCAGCGGGATTTCCCAAAACATCCATAAAGTCAAGATCATAACAGCGTCCGGTGATCACATCTTCCGTTGTAGTGTTGGATGACAAAAGGGATCGTTGTCCTTTTTGTCGAGCTTTAAAAAGATCCATTTGCTCAACTATACAATGACCTAGTCCGAATTGATCTCGCATGTCTTGCATATCAGAATTGTGTTTAAATTCACGATAGCCAACTTTCGAAATATAAAGCGACGGTTCTTGAGACATTTTATAAGATAGTATTCGAAATTAGTTGCGGCTTTCGCGGCTTAAATTAGTTCAGAGGAATCTCGATTTTCGAAAATTTGTATGAATTGTTTTCAGCCGAGATTGTGAATGTACTGAATATATACACATATGTATCAGACTTTAACTTCCAGTGACAGTTCGTGCTGAGCACACTTGTAGCTTTTATTCATACATTGAATTTTGACTATCCCTACAAATTTGAATAAAAAACAATTGAAATAACTATCACAAAATGATCACAGAATGAGAACTAGTAGCTCTATTTAGTTTGTCTGGTCTAAATTAAAAACTTTAAATAATAAAATATAGTTGTTGTTCTATATTTTTATTAAGTTAATTTCTGATCAGTGTCTGACTGCAAAGATTCACACACTACTGTATAAATATAATATTCTCTAATTATATAATGGTCTGATTCGTTAAACTGAATCCAAAAGTTTTAGCTGTTTCGCTTACCACAAAAAAAAAACACAAGAGTAAAAGTTTTCTACGGCACGCCGAAGATTTAATTCCCTTCTTTATGTAGAGCAATGATTAGTTAATATTAAATACGCTTAGCTTAATCTTGTAAGTTTTGTTCAGATTTCTCGAGACTCAATAAAGTATTGCATTTCAATTTACAATTAGTAAGATCGTTGATTGTGTTCATAATTATAGAATATAGTAACATGATCAGGCTCTCACATATTTATTGACTGCAATAAAGGAACGACAAGTTGATTTATAAATGCATATACCCTATAATGCTGTGCACATTTTGGGGGCAAAATTGGAATATCCTTTGCAAGGGTATTAAAAAGTATACAACTCAAGTGACACACATTCGGCGTTCAACACTCTGTTTACATTCAGCTTTCACGCTTTCTCTCTCACTTGTGCTTTCACTGTGAAGTTCAAAGTCCAGCGGCGACATGATACACACACACACACAGACACACACAGACACACACAGATACAGACATTCACACACATAGATATAGCTATAGATAGAGATACGCGTACTCGCATTTTGATATCATTGCCAAAGAGTTACCCAAACGACGCCTCGGTCTGTCACACTGACTTTAATGAATGAAAGTACCCAGAGTATATATATCAATGTGTTTACTGTATGTGACTTTGTGTGTGTGGGTGTGTGGGTGTGTGTGTCTGTTGACAGCGAACAAATGAATGAGTACTCACTTGTCTGGCATTCATGTTTCTCTCTCTTATGAATGAAATGTGAGTCAAGTTTTGCGTTTGCTTTCACATTGCACCAACAGAGCATGAGAAAAACCACCCAAGACTCACCCTGTAGCAACCCTGAACCACCCCTGAGCCACGACATCACACCACAAAGTCAACCTCTATGTCTAGCTGCCACAATCTGTAGCACACTCTGTGACTGTGGTGCAACAAGTTTGCTTAATGTTGATTTTAACTTTCACTTCGATCAACTGAATTTAATAGTCAATTACTTTTAATGTAATCTTTTCTAATCGAGTGGCAAACTTATTTTCATTCATTATCTTTTTTATATTTTCACATATCATCATTCAAATTAATTATAAATACCTAATTAATTAATAATTTCAGTCGATCTCCTTGTCGATTTTTCTTTACTTCTTTAATTGTGTATTTCTTTATACTTTTCATGTAATATATATTTATTTGAATCTGTTTTCTATCCCTATGTTTATCATTTGTAGCCTCTGATAAGCCTTCTTTTAGGCATTAAACAAATAAAGACATGATTCCAATAAGTACACTCCAATAATCTTCTTAACTTTTATTGTTAACCTTTTATTAAGCTCCCAAAAGAATGATCAACAAAATTAATTTTGCGTGAAATTTTTGTGGCTTTAAAGCTGCACAATTTTTCTCTCTGTCGAGTTTAAAGCGAATTTCCTCGGATTTTTAACTCTCGACTAAGAAAGCAATAGATTTTTGAATATTTCTAGGAAATTGAAATTGAAATTCGAAATCAAACAATTGAGATTGCAACTCAAGTTTCATGTTCAACAAATATACACACACATACACATGTAGTGTGTGAATATAAGATTTGTATGACGTTTAGTTTTTCAACGATTTAGTTAAAAAGAATGGCAAAATTTGCATGTGGCAAGTGGCAAGTGGCAAGTGGTATGTGGTATGTGGCATGTGCCTAGTGGCAAGTGGCAACTGTAACGAGCAAAAAGTGGAAGGCAGCCAAGCTGATGGCTTTGTTTGTTTATGGCCCAATAACTTTATTGCATTTTACGAGCACGACCAACATTAATTAATGGCCGCCAAAGGCAATTTCGAAGCGGACGACAAGCCAAAAAAATATAACACAAAAAAATGTACATAAAAATAAAAATGGAAACAAAAAAAATGGGGGGAATAAAAATGAGAGAAGCGAAAAGTAGAGAAGCACACACTTACAAGGTTAACATCCAAAAGGGTTCCTTGGATTCTCTCTCATTGTCAGTCCTTGTTGATTGAAGCCCATCAATAAGATAACTGAACCGAAAATTGATCAAAATTTTAGATTGAGCTTCTTCTTCTGCCTCCTATTTCTAACATACGTGCGTTGCATATTAAATTGAGGTACGACTAATAATTGATTGAAGTGTGTAGTAGTAATTGTGGTTATTGTCGGTAATTGTTGTAAAACACACACTTACACTTACCTTTGGCATTGTCAGTGCTGTTGCGAAATATGGTTAAATGAAACTTTCAAATTGTTGCACAAAATTGCGGCATGAGTAGCAAGGTGACTTGCAACAAAACGTGGCAACTTGCACAGGTGCTCAAAGATCTTTATGCCTACTTCAAATTGACAGTTGAGTCGCTTGCTTAAAATGCAACGTTGGCTAAAAACCATAATTGCCAAAAGCCACAGACAATCGCCTGCCACATTGGAACGTCCTTTGGGTAGGCCATTATAACACACACACAGGCACACACCAACTTACTTCAGATTGCAAGAGATACTGGTTGAAATATGAGCTGTTTGAGATACTCGAAAGTGCAGCATTCCAACGAAAGGCAAACTTGCAAATTGAATATGCCACACATCATCTGTGTCTGTGTCTGTGTGTGGGTTTGTGGGCGTGTGGTTGCCACATGCCAGCAATATTCCATATGGCACACACGGAAGCATACGTTGTTAACTGAACGTATACTTAATTTAAATTTGATAAAGTCGAGAACATGAAATAAAACTCGCCCTGTTCGCTAATAAATTCATTTCTATTAATAAACTGTCTGACATGCCGTTGTTTTATGGCAGCCAAGTGCATAATATGGCAACTCTGAACCACATACTTAACATGCTCCATTTTGTTGCATCTTGTTCAATTTAATATGAAAAGTTTTTCTCATTTGCTCATATCCCTGTTAACATAGACATGAACTATTTTCTCAGTTGTAGTGAGCTACTAGTTTTCTCCAAAATGTGCACATTAATAAATTTTCTAATTCTAATGGATTCCCATTTGCATACACAATTTTATGATACTTGTTTTAATTGTTTCTTATTCAAATTTGTAGGGATAGTCAAAATTCAATGTATGAATAAAAGCTACAAATGTGCTCAGCACGAACTGTCACTAGAAGTTAAAGTCTGATACATATGTGTATATATTCAGTACATTCACAATCTCGGCTGAAAACAATTCATACAATTTTTCTAAAATCGAGATTCCTCTGAATTAATTTAAGCCGCGAAAACCGCAACTAATTTCGAATACTATCTTCTAAAATGTCTCAAGAACCGTCGCTTAATATTCCGAAAGTTGGCTATCGTGAATTTAAACACAATTCTGATATGCAAGACATGCGAGATCAATTCGGACTAGGTCATTGTATAGTTGAGCAAATGGATCTTTTTAAAGCTCGACAAAAAGGACAACGATCCCTTTTGTCATCCAACACTACAACGGAAGATGTGATCACCGGACGCTGTTATGATCTTGACTTTATGGATGTTTTGGGAAATCCCGCTGACAAAGAGAAAGAGAATTTGCAGCCCCATGTCGAAGTGAAAGATTCAATAAGCATCTCGCCAATATTTAACTCCTAGTCTTTTTTTCGTACAACAGTCGGAGCATTATAAAATTATAAAAATAAAATAATATATAATCTTGAGCACATTCTAATTAATCCAAAGCTTTTAATCTTTAGAAATTGTATTCAAAATGGAATCTGTCTCTGTGCTCTATGTAAAAGAGTTTTGGAATTTTTAGTTGAAAGCATACAACATAATTAAAAATATAATAAGTTAACGTGTAATAATTTAAATAATTATGATTTACACAGTATAGCATTTAAAGGGTGTTGCCTTCATTAAAATTGGAAATCTATGGTCACTTAAAGTTCATATGTTGTAGCAATTCATAGATATAGAAAGCATTGCCTACTTTTTGGGGGCCAAGACCAAAAGCTGAAGCTATGAAACTTGCTTAGATTGACCGTTTATCCATCGTTTAGATAAATAGACAGTTTCTAACTGAGGGCATTCAGCAGGTAATTTTGATCTCCAACCATAGTACCTGATTCCAGCTTTGTACATTCAGCAGGCAATTTTCAACATTCAATAACTTATAGTGTGATGCCTTAATACTGATTCCTGATTCAAATATGATTCAAATATAGACGTAGAAAGTTCAGCAGCTGATAATGATCGTTCACAACACCTCAATGTTGTACCATTATTCTGTACCAGTATGTACCATAGGATCTATGGTTCTCCATACTGAGCGTATACATAGCTCTTCCATCAATCCTATTTCTGAATGAATTCAAGAATTGTTGTCGGATTGAGGTCTACTATATCTTCTAGCTGAAGGATAACTTTCCCTAATATCCTACATCTTCTCCTGGCTAAGAAAGTATATCACATTTTGATCACTTTTCGATATTTTGTATGAGTGTTAACCACAGGTATCTCTCGCTATAAGGTATTATGGGATTTATACAGACCACTGCGACTGCGATTGCTGCTACTGCTGGCGCTGCTGCTTGTTGTCGACTGTTGCGTCGGACGCCGCTGCCGCGGCTGCTGCTGCTGCTGATGGCGTCCGTTGCGCAGCGCCGCGACGTCGCTGACAGCGTCAATGTATTCGGCCACTGCGCTGCCGTTTGTTGTTGTCGCTGCACGCACCCAAAAAAAAAGATATTTTTTGCAAGTACGCGTTTGCAGCTCACGCGCACTTTTTTGTTTTTTTATATTTTTGGTAACAACAAAAAAAACAATAAAAAAAATTACAGACACACACAGAACTTTCTCTCTTTCGCTTCGGCTTGTTGTTGTTTTGGTTTATTCTTATATGTGGAAAACCCGAAAAAAAAATATATAACACAAACGTAATGTAAATAACAGCAAGAAGCGGGAAACGCACAACAAATTTATGCGCAAGGGCCGAGAAAGTGAAGGCGAACACGTTTGAGCAGAAACGAGGGCGCGGATATGGATATGGATGTGAATGTGGATGCGGGTGAGGATGCGGGAACTAAGCGCGGAAAAGGACGAGGACGAGGATGAGGACGAGAACAAGGGCGCACGCGGACCAGGAAAACCCAATGCTGTGGGGCAATTTTCATTTGAATTTTACAGTATTTACCACGTTACGATACGCAACAAACAAACGATACAAACAAAAAATTCTATTCAAGTTTTCGATTCTCGATTCGTGTTTCTCCAAAATTCTTAAACTCTTACGCGAATCTCATCAACTAATTCTCGTCGCTTTGCGTTTTGGACTCGCGGGCGGACTATCTATTATTTTTTTTGTTTTTTTTTTTTATGTTTGATGTGTGCGTGTTTTAGGGAAATCTCTCTTTCTCTCTCTGTCGCTGGCTGTGCTCAGTGCTTGCTGCGTTGTGGCACGTCGACGTATTCAACACCAACTGATGGCACGGCAAGCGGCGACATTGACAGCGTCTCCTCAGCAACGTGCTGGCATCCCTTTTTGAAACAGGTTGGCAGCCCTCTTCGGTTAAACAGCTGACTCAACAGCTGTGAGCAAAGCTCCTGCTCGGTATGTGATTTTCGAAAGCTACAGCAACAAATTGCATGTGTAAAAGCTTACGACAAGCTTTTGCGAGCTTTTCACTATGAGTTGGCAGTACCAAAAAGGATGTATGAATTTTTCTATGCAGCGGAATTTAACGAACTTTTGAAGTTGGAAAGTTTAAACGAATCCAAATATTACTAGCTTAGCAGGTTGTACAAGATTTAAGTTGTATTTAAAAGGCATTTCAGGTATTCTACTAGCCAAACCAGATGAGATGATGAGAGGACTTAAAATTACAGTTTATGTCAGATTTAATATTGCCTAACTTTGGCAAAACTTAATCGATTGAAATATGGAATATCATTTTTATCTTGGTTTAATCTATTAATTATTTCTACATTTAGTAACATGTAAGATAATGAAATAATTTGAATTTAAATTTAACAAGATCGCTGTTAAGCTAATATATCGATAAGAACACATTTGTAACTCTGTAAAATGATATTGATATATCGATACAAACCAAAGGGAAGTATCGATATATCAATGATCGAGCGTTCACTTTTTGGATGTTGGTGAAGCTGTGCAGTTGTGCTTAAATCCAACCGGCATTTAATAAAACTTAAATTCATATTTTACAAATACAATAATTCACTTTCGAAAATCAATTTTACTGAAATTTATAAATGGATGTTTGAAAAAATAGAGTTAACTATCTGGAGGTTTCACTTTTAACAAACTCGCGGTGTCCAAATCAGTACAAGACAACAGTTTACATTTAATTCTGAGGAGTTTCGTGGAACAGTAGTCAGACCCTTACAGGTTCAGGTCAGCACAACTTTGAAAAAAAATCAACCAATATCCAAGCAGGATGTCTAAATTTTCAACTAAACTCAATTTTCTTAATTTTTTTTTACGGTACTTAAGTAAATTTAAAAACACCCCAACCGAGATGTTTATGATAATAATTTTGGACTTACCTGTCTGAGTGCTGGAGTCAAAAAAGGTGCTGGTTGTTTCCACGGTCATGGTACCAATGGTGCCATCTATGATTTGAGCCGAAGAGTCGCGTCTACCACGATAACTGCTTATGAAATGAATTGTTTGATTAAGCAGAGAAATTTAATATCTGTGATTTCGTCACTTACCGACAGACATCATCGCTCTGAGAGCTTTGTCGTCGAAAATTGCGGCATCTAATCATTTCCTCGGTGGTCGATTGACGACGAAAGCCACGTGCAATGAGAATCTCCTCGGTGGTGGACTGCCTTCTTATGGCAGGCCTTTGATTCTGCTCAACTTGGGTCAACGGTGGTGGTCTAGAGCAGGGACTGGGATCCCGCGACGAGGAACAGCTATTGGAATCCGGAGAGCGTGGTGAACGAGCCGCCGAGCTGCTCTGACGTCGTAACGTATGACGACGTGGACTTCCATCACGTTCATGGGATCGATCAGGAGATAGATGAGTCCTAGAATCACGACGACCGCCGCGCGAGGCGCTGTCCGGTGAAAGAGAATCACGTCGCGAGGTTCGACGCTCACCCTCCTCGGGTGGATCGGGACTGAGAGCGGGCTGGGAACCACGTCGACTGCCTCCGCCGGGCAGACAACTCTCATCAAAGGCGGTTGCTTGACGTTGCAACCGCTGAAGACGTGGTGCACGCTCTGGACTTATGCCAGCCTTTGAGTCCCGTCGATTGACACGACCACATTGGGTGGTGGAGTCACGTCGTCCCTTTGGTGCCGTCGGACTTGTAGCCGGTGGTGTCACCGAGCTGGTTATTATTGTTGGCGGCGGTAAGGCCTGACAGGCGGAATCTACCTGCTGATGATGGTAAGTGCTGGTTGAATTTAATGGCACTGAGTCGGAGCAGGAGCCGGCAGAGCTTGTCGATGGACGTTGCTCCTGCCGGAAATTGGGAAATTCCGGTGCGGCAAGCGAATCACGCTTCTTGGTCACTTGGTATTTGGGTGGTGGAGGCGTCGTTGTCACGCGGCCGGCAACATTGCTGTCTCTCCGGCTGCTCGACAAATAACTCTCGCCGGAACCGCGTCTCGAGGCCTTCATTGGATGTGGTAAAGGATGGCAAAGAGAGAATGAAAAAAAAAACAAAAGAGACATGCAGAGGTTAGGTTCACTGGTTAAGGATGTTGGATTGGTATTAAGAATGTGAATAATAAAGAACTGAAAGTACTGAAAACGTATCTCTTTAGAGAGAACATACTTGAAAAATATTCTACTACAATTATAAAAGGTCTGTAGACGTTCTCATAATCCAAGCAAGTGGATTCTCCTTTACAGTACAGTACAGTTAAGAGGTTTACTCACACTCTTGGTACACTCAATGACAACGGGGACAATAACGCTGCTGGGTTGCTCCTCAACTGTGGTGCTTTCTCGACGATTCCAATGCTTGACGAACTCGGCGGTGTTGGAGTCTCGTCGAGATCTCATGCTTCTTATGCCAGAATCGGCGCTTGATTCGCGACGTTTGCGTGGTGTCACATATGTGGTGTTGCCACCTGTGGTGTTGCCACCAGCCCCAGTGCTGGCATCGGTGGTTGAGGTTCGCCATGGCAAACTGCGAGCCAAATCGGCAAGTGTTTCCCTCCGATTCAGTTGAGCCTTGTTCCGTGCCGCCTGCTGTTGTTGCTGTTGTTGTTGCTTTGCACCGCCGCTCCACTCTCGCAATATGTCAGTTAACTGGGCCAACGAGCTGCGCCGACGTCGTTGCAATCCTGGCGGTGGCGATGTGCTTGGCGGTGTTGTGATCTGAGCCGCTGAATCTCGACGACCGCCAAGACGCTGACGTATCGTTGACTCTTCCAACTATCAGAAATAAAAATAATGTTAGATCAAGTTGAAAGGAAAGTAATCTTTCGCACGCCAAAGATTTGAATCCCTGCAAACCACTCTACATTATAATAAATAATGAAATGATATATAAGATTTCTAAAAACTAGTTTTATTAATTAAACAATCCAAAAACAAGTATTTTATATAAAGTTTGGTTTGAGTGTAGAAAATATCCATAAATACACAAGCTGTGAATTTGGTTAAGATATCTCAAGAAACAAGAATTTGGTGCGATTTTTTCTTGATATAACAATCAAATCTTGATATTTTCGAAATATATTAAAAAGGTTTGACCAATTTATGTTTGATCTGCGTAGCTTTCAAACTACAGAAAAACAGACGGACATATTTAATAAACTTGTAAATTCTTTTCGAAAATTATAATGCCTTTTAAATAAATAATATATTAATATATTTTTACCTGTTCGCGCACCAAGTCGTCCCAGCCGTTGCCGCCTTGCCACACCAGGCCAACCTGGTGGGACATAATGGGCAGGTTGCAGACGAAGCATACTGCTGTCATAGTCCTGCAACGATAAGGATAAGCAAATGTAGATAAAATATGGTATGGAGCATGACATGAATAGAGAGTACAAGTAAAAGCTCAGGCAAGCATTAAATGTGTGCTTTTTGTATGTGGTGATGATTGATGAGTTGAAGAGCTTGATGGGTTGACAAAAAAGCTTGGCAAAATAGCTTTTGCTCAACTTTAGTGTGCATTTTGTTGTGTGAACTGCGAAAAAAGCTTATGACAAGGATGCTGTAAACTTACATTGATTTAGATAAAAGCGCATGCAAAGTGCTTGTAAAAGTTTCAAGTGTGTAACATGCTGGACTTAAAGCTTTTGTTGAATGTGTCTTAGTGTTTAGCATGGTGTGGTGGATTCGTGTGACTTGTGGTGAAGTTGAAAAATGTTTATAGCAAAGTGTTTTGAGTGAAGATAGGAATAGCATTTGAAAGAAGCTGAAGGTGTTTTCATGTATCGCAATTTCTTTTACATATAAAGTTTTTCTTTGATTATGTTATGTTATTTATCAGCTCGTGAAGTAGTAGATTAATTAAATTGGATTATTAGCTAACTTTTTGCGTATGACGACGCTGGTGCTGGGCTGATCCATGGACCTGTAATGCCGAAGTTTTGACATGGCGCATGGCGTTCTGTATCTGCAGCACTGCAGATCCCTTTTTTGAATCCAAAATTGAAATTACAATTACAAACTTGCTCTTTTTTTTTTGTTCTTTAGCTGCTTTCCTGATCCTTTTCACCCTGCTTGCTGTCCTTTGTTGTTGTTGCTGTTGGCGTTCCTCCTGTGATTCCTTTTGTGGATTTTGTATTGGATGTTCTTTTATTTATGTTTGTTTTTTGTTCTATTTAATTCACAACGTTACAAAAGCTGAGCAATGTCTTTGAAATTCACCAAATTTCACATGTAACATTATTAAATTGCCTTTGTTTATTGCTATTGCTATTGTTTTGATTGTTCTTTTTGTTGTTTGTTTTCCTAAATCAAACGACACCAATTGGCGTATAATATACTCTTTCCAATTTCAGAGAATACTTAATCTGTAATATTGACTAAATAAAAACTTTAATCCTATATTTTAATCTTTTCTCGGAATAATGTTTGATATTCGGACTAGTTCAAGTATTCAAAATTAGAACATATTATTTTTTTGAAAATATAACTTTATCTTTAAAACTGGAGGCTTTTACGGACTTCGGAGTAACTAATCTGTTCGGAGTACTACCTTCTTTATCTTTATATGCTCTGCATTAAGCTATTTCTCAAAAATTAACTAAATCTTTAATAAAATAAAGTATTGAAACAAAAACTTTCCTCTTTTGTAATATTTCGTCAAATATTCGGATAATATTTATTTACATATCATTTTTCTCATATAGGAAAAAGTGTTTTAAGATTCGGCTAGCCGAATATAACCAATAAATTCGTACTTTACTGTAATTGTTTGGCATTTCCTTGTTTGCTTTATTTTGAATATTTTCTTTAAGTGGGGCGGGGATTTGGGGAATTTGCTACACACAGAGACACAGAGATACACTGAAAAAAATCGAAGAAAAGAATATTTGTTGGTTTTAAAAAATATTGAGGGGATTTCATAATTAACTATTTATTAAAAAAAATTGTTTTTTTTATACTTTTGGGGCTCAAAAACTACGAAAATGTAATTATTTTTAATATATATTAATGCTACTACAAAACAAACATAAGTCGAAATAAACCGAAATGAAATTCAAATACTTAATAGAAAAATTCTACATATGGATTATTAAATTAATAACTTTCTAATATTTTTAAAATAGACTACAAATGAGGCATGCGAAATATTCTATTCAATAATGCTCTAATAAAACTGTTTGTCATGTAAATTTGATTTATTGATTTTGTCAAATTTAAGCTTGAATTTCTACCCTTGCATAAGGTATTATAATATTATCAAAGAGGGTGGAGGCCAATTTTGATTTGTAAAGCGAGTATTTGACTCTCATAAATCAAAATCATATAAGGGTTCGAGATGTGGAATAATTCTTATCTTATTTTACTTTTATGCATATTATTTCCATGATTATTTAAAGTTTAGCCAGCGTTTATAGATAATGTTAGATTATTGTTGCTAATTAAGAGTTAATGTCACAAGGTTGAGATAAACTTAAAGCAAACTTTAAAGTTTGTCATAACATAACATGTCTAGTTCTAGTTTAGTTGGTTATTTATAAAAATTTAATAAAGCGATAAATTCGATGATGTTTACTTTCAATATTATTGTTTTTGTAAATTTCATGTTCAAACACAAAGCTTAAGCCTTAGAGTGCAACCATTAACAGTAGCATTTGTAAAATGTTACTAGTTATTCATAAGTATTCATGGATATTCATTGATTCGATTCGTATGCAAGCGCAGATGTACGTATTTAAAATAATTGCACTTATTTCGTATTGTTATGTGAATTGCATTAAGGTCTGTTTTTTATTCTTTGCTCGCTCTCATTTTTTACCAATAATAATGTAGTAAAATCCCATTCTTTTTATTCATATTTCATTTGACTTGAAAGTTTTTCCGGGAACACTGGAGATGGATGGAATGGGAATGGAATTGGAATGGGAATGGGAAGGTTGGTGTTTGGATGGCAGCAACTTGGGGCACTTGCATATAATAACATTTGAAAAGGCTGCTACTAAGTGGAAAAGGAAAACACATGGCTATAGAATTAAGAAGAGGAGTTAAAGATAACAATGGCCCTGAGGAAAGTTATAAATGGGAAAATGTTCAAGAAAAAAGGGAAAATCTCTTCAATTTTTTTTGTCTTGCAGTGCCATAAACAGAACTTGAGCTAAATAAGCAAAAATAAGCTTAAAAAAACTAAATAACTATTTGGGGCTCTCGGTTTCGAGTAAAAGTATCAGCAATAATTCGACAACAAAATGTATGCTTGTTAAGAAATCAATTTAATTTTGAAGAAACATGTTCGTAATTTGGTAGGAAATTCACTTGAGGTTTATTTCAGGTTCTAAGAAATAAAAGCTTAAAGGATTTGACTATGTTATGGAACGATTTTACATAACGCTTTAAAGCGTTTCATTGAAATTGAAGCGAATTAAAAATTGGAAACATTAAGAACATCTTCAGTAACAGTAGAGATTATTTATTGTTCATTTCAGTTTTTAGGTAAGCCACCTGTCAACTTTCTCCCCTTCCTTTCCCATCCCTATTTATGTAATTCCCCAAATTCCAAGCATTATACAAATTTAATGTACTGCGGACAACGTAAGTCTCTAAGAAGTTCAAAGCTGCATTAACAAAAATAAAACAAACAGCAAAAATAAACACAGAAAACTGAATTTAATGAACTTATCAACGTTTTCATTGGAAATAGCTGGAGATGGAATTTGGGAGAGTTCAACAAATTCTTACAAAGCCAATCAAAATGAAGCGTAAACTTTATTGGACCACAAGTTTGTGGCCGCAAACTTAATAACTGGCAGACACTGAAATCCATCCAGACAATGTATGTTTGTAGAGACAGAGTAGGGCAGAGAGAGAGAGAGAGAGAGAGAGAGAGAGGAAGAGAGATGAACACAACCGGAAGTTGTCAAGTGCGTGCGAGCTTCAAGAAAAGTTGGCAGCTCAGAGTCATTTTGTGCCAAGTGTGTTCAAGTTGTTTGTCAAGCACACACAGAACCACACTCTATACACAGACACACACACATACATACACACATTTATGGCGTTGAAAATGGCTGCGAGTTTCAATGAAATAGTTTTTAAAAATCTGCTGATACTTGTTGGAAAGTTTATGGCTCAAAGTTGAAGCTTAACATGGCCAATCCAATTGCCACCTGGCAGTATACGGTTAATCAATTTGAAGTGCAAGTTGCCAGTTGTCAATTGCCAATTGCAGTTGCCAGGATAACTCAACCTTCTTCCAACATTCCCCTCCGCTGTCCACTTTCCACTTCCCACTTCTTCCTCATCATCCTCATCAGACACACCCCTTATCATATTATGTGCACACACACATTTTGCATACACAGGTGGCAGGTTCTGGACCCCGTTTTGATTGACAGCTGTCAATTTGCATTGCCAAGTCAAGCGTGTGCCGTGATCAATATTCAACCAAAGTTTCCAAGCTTATGTATACCCTGCGACCCGAAAACAGCTTAAGCAGGGTATGATTAAATTATGCAAATAAGACATCAGCTTGCGTGCAATTCAATCAAGCCTTCAGTTTAGTAGGCGTAACTCTAACGCTGCTGTCAATTTTTGTAACGATCTTGGATTAAGTCGGATTAGTTCAAAATCAATCATATTTCATTAATCAAATCTCAATTAATACATTACACTTAACATATTTGATCAACAAAATCTATATTTAGTCTGTTACTGTGAATCTTATGAAATAGTTTCAATGTGGGACTATTTTATATACATATGTATGTAACTAAATTTTAAAGGGTATATCGCAAGACTGACCTTTGGTTTTGACTATTCTACCAAAACTAATAATAGTTAGTATTGGGAGACAATGTAGCACAAAGTATGTGGGAAACACACACACACATCCACACATCCACACATCCCACACATCACACACACATATATGCAAGGTTGCATCTTTAAAGTACCGCGTTCCATAATTAAATATATTATTATTATTATATAAATAATAATACGCCGAAAACAAATTCCGACACAGCCAATTATATTTAAAATTAAAACAAATTTTGTAATGATATCATTATAATATATTAACATCCGCTTACGCTCATTATTGATTATTGCCTAATTCCCACATATAAACCATCTTGTTTTCTCTCGTCCAAACGAAGTTAGGTCCGATTTTGTATTTTTCAAAAGTATGCTTTTCAAAGATGGCCCCCAACAATTTTTTCAAATTGTCTCTTAGGAATTTACTAAATGTGCATTGCTGCACTCACAATAGCACACAATACTCGTTCATACATGAATCAAAGAGGAAAACATGGAATGCCTGAAAGTTGTACACTCAAAGGATAGAGGCATTGAGGTACCTGCTGAGCACCCTTGCTGTTTCAACTGCCTAACAAAGAGGATGGATTCCAAATACTAAAGCATTCAACATGCTGCTCCGTAATGAGACTCCAAATGCCAACCGTTTGAGGGGGGAGTAACATCAGTTGAAGGGCGTCTCACTTTTGGGCCCTGCATGCGTTCTTTTACAAATTGGACATAACTCAGCTGGAGCTCATACACGTAAATATTCTGCCATCATCAGGGACTGTCCAAGTGGATTGAGGATGGTATGTTAATTCAGTTGTATATCGATTTGTTGTTATTGACGAAAGAACAACAATTGAATTCAGAGTCGACTTAAAAATGGATAACCTTTAAATTGCAATTATAATAATACTAATTAAATACCTACGTCATGATATTGGCAATAAAAAAACAGCATGTTGACATTTAGCAAATTATAAATGATACAAGTTTATTTTTTTTTAACTTATTTATTTATTGTGCAATAGTCATGGTTAAAGCTATTGTAACGTTAGTTTATCTTTGTTTTCTCTTTGGTCTCTTATTTTGAATTCGTCAGTAACATTATGACAACCCTGGCCAAGATCTTATGCAATAATAGAATGATGTTTCCCATTGAATTGAAGAAGCTGCTTCTTTGCTTTCTAAGAGCGCCGCTGTCTCTTCGAGGAGTTCTTCTTCAGAGCCCTTTTGCTGGCTCTCTTGGTACCCTTGTTGGCTTTTTCATCCATCCCGGGGAGCGAAAGATCATCTTGGGTCGGCAAATTAACCATGTTCTCGCCCACGGCCTGAACTGGCACCTCATTCACAGTTTGTATGGCCTCGACTGCGACAGGTGCCGTTGGCGGAGATATAGGACTTGATTGTTGTATCATCGGGTTTTCTTCATTTAAAGATGATGCGGTTTGATTTTCTAAATTCTGTTGCATTTTGATGAAGATGGCTGAAGCCTGCAGTAGCTTCTGATTGTCTGCTAACATTGCAGAAACAAATTGGAGAGTTTGATCAATCAGTTGAGTCGATTGATCTATTTTCTGCGTTGTCAGTCCCAATAAATAATTGTTTCTCAACCTGTCTCGTTCCACATTATTTTCAGTTCCATTGGCATGTGACGGCAGAGGCGGTACTTGGTAGTGGTTGTTGTTTCCAAAATCATAATTACCAGAGTTATTTAATGGAACTTGGGTGGCATTTGATAGAGGAGCCGGTGCTCGATAAAAGTTGTTGATTCCGAGAGCATGATTACCAAAGTTATTTAATGGAACTTGGGTGGCATTTGATAGAGGAGCCGGTGCTTGATAAAAGTTGTTGATTCCGAATGCATTATTACCAGAGTTACTTAATGGAACCGGTGCTCGATAAAAGTTGTTGATTCCGAATGCATTATTACCAGAGTTACTTAATGGAACTTGGTTGGCATTTAACAATGGAGCCGGTGCTCGATAAAAGTTGTTGATTCCGAGAGCCTGATTATTAAAGTTATTAAATGTAACTTGATTCGCAAATATTGGCATTCTATTATTATAGAATGGCCTCATTCCATTTTGGCCGAGATTCCTATCCATTTTGTACTTTAAATAATTGTAATTATGTCGTTTAATCCGTTTTTTTCACTAAGCACGTGGAGCTTTGCGCATGTGCAGCTGACTGACTGAAATCTCTGGCGTTTTGCAACACTAGTTGTTTTATTGCCCGTTCTCACTTCAATAGCTTTTGCAATACCGCATTTTACTCGATAAAACACAATATAATTTCTGATAGCAGCTGGTGGTCGGAGAACAACTGTTCAAATAATTCTTAATATATTTACTTATAGGACTGCGACTATTCTATACTAATAGGAACAGTTTTTTTTTACAGTTTGTATGCATAATGCAAATGCAGCGCAGTAAGAACAGAAAGAAGCATTTTTATCGAAATTACAATATCGATTAATTTTAAAATGCACAACACTAAGCAGTAGGAGCGATTGCTTATCGAAGCTTCGATTACAATCGATATGCAAATAATTGCACGAGTGTTCGTTTTACGCATTAAGTAAATAGTATATATATTTGTGTGTATAATACTAATACATGTTACTATTTTATTAATATATATATATTAATAAATATTATATAATATATTATATATTAATTATACTTGAGGTGGTGTCAACAAGAAATGTTTTCTTATGTATATATCTTATTAAATGTATATATTCAAAAGCATATAACTTGATTTCTATACTCTTCACGCCTTGAGATGTGTGTGTTTTTTACAACTATAATTATGGGTCATATTATATATAATTTATCTATTGTTTTTTTTTTTTATATATTTTATGTTTACAACATCATTTGATATAATAACGTTCAAACGTCGTGGGCCCGAAAAGTGAATGCTTCCAGTGAATACGCCTTATTATAATTTTCTCATGTTTGTGTGTATGTAAAAGAAGTACCCTTCAGGAAAAATGAGACGAGCAAGTTTGTGCGCACTCTTTAAAAGAAAATCGAGTGAAATGCTGAAAGCAACTGCAGCAACAACAACAACAACAAATGGAAAGTGGCACGCGCAAATTACTTAATCCGACTTAAGAAGTATTTTCGTATGTCACACAAAAAGCTGAGGCTCTGCCGCTGCCACTGCCGACGTCGACGTTGACGTTGACGTCGGTGTTAGGGTAGGTGGTGGGGGTGGATGGTAGAGTAAGAGAATATGGCGCGTAAATGCCTGCACGTACTTGTCCGCCTTTGATCTAAATTACCAAACATTTTCAGGTATTTTCAACTTTGAATGCCAGTCGGAACCCAAGACAACAAATGCAAACGCAAGAACAACAACAACAGCAACAACAACAACAACAGGAAAACGAACAAATTGAAGATGAAGAGGAAAAACGCAAAAAGCCGAAAATGAAAATGTCAAATGAAAAAGGAGCCCAAGAGGCGTCCAAGCCAAACAGCAGCAGAGGCAACTGCGTTGAGCCTTGGCAGTTAATCAATGAATAGCCGCACCCAACTGGCCAAACTCTCCTCCCCTCCCAAATCGCCACCCTCTTCGCACCACAAAACTGTCCTCTTCATAATGCTCGGCACTGCTCGGCAATTACATCAAAAGGAAACTGTTAGCAAGGAGCTCAAGTAATTTTTCAATGGCAGAGACGACGCTCAAAAATTAACTAAATAGCTACCTAGACCGCCTGCCCCTCTGTTCGTCCTCCTTCTCCCCCCTGACGACTCTTATACTACTATATACTATATGTACATGAAAAGTTACTTAGGAGGAGAACCACATTTGCTGAGTTTTGAGCAGGTGTTTTTTTTTTCTTTTCGCTTTATATTTAAAGAAATTGCATTTTATTGCCCGAACGATGGCCGTGACAACACAGACGGACAGACAGACGAACGGACGGTCGAAGAAAATACACAGACAGACAGACGGGGAACGCAAGCAACGGTAAATGTCCGGCATTTAACTAAATTGCTTCATTTTTGTGCTTTATCTGCTTTTGAGAGGGGAAAAAGTCCTTAAACACAACTCGACTGCAGTTTGGACTGTAAATATACTTTTGGGCATTTGAGCACCACTGTCTTCTCTTCTTTCCTTTTCTCAGCTCTGCTCTCTGCTTTCACTTGCCTTCTCTACTCTCCTCTTGTCTGGTATATTCTCTGCTTTCACTTTCTATATTAACTACTCGCATATTATAAATGACTCTTCAGTCTTTACTGGCAATTTCAATTTATTTGTTTTCTTCAAATTAGTCAGTTGAGAAAAGTAAAGTGTGACAACTTTTGAATACCCTTCTGTCTGCATATTAATTTTATTAAAATATTGTTCAGGGACTTTCCAAAGTAAAAATAATATTTGTTTTTGTTTTAGCAATCTTATTTGTTTGTAAATAATAAATCACTTTAGACTTTTTATATTAATTATTGTTAAACATGTTAAATATGCTTTTGTCTACATATGTTAATTACGTTGTATAGGTAAATTGAAATTCTTCACTAATGATTAATCCTGGCCCAACATTAAGTAGCATTCAAATGTAATAGGCTTTGGATTACTTTTTCTTTTTAAAGTAGTTTAAATATAATTTGTATCCTGCATGATTTATAAAGAGTGTGGATTCTATTTGGCTTGGGTTATAATTTCTAAATGGACCTTAAAAGCACCTTAAAATCCCGTTCTGAATTCTACCCTCGAGTCTAGAATGCTGCCGTCAGCTTAGCCCATGACCATTTGAATAAATAAATAATTAAAGTTTACACAGTTTTGATATGCACACAGCAATTTAATATGCGCAAAGTGAAGCATAGTGAGTTCAAGAGCATGCATCCAACATCCGTTTGCTTGGATTTCAGCTGATGTTGCAAGGACGGACTGTTGTTGTGGCAGAATCACTTCCTTTAGCTACGGATTGTGGGAATGGGAGGGATGGGATGGGATTGGGATAGGGATGGGGATGGGGATGGGGATGGGTCAGTTGGTTGCCTAAGTCGCTGCTTGAAATGCACAAGGCGCATTAATGGCCAAGTTGCCTCACATGATGACTGACAGCAGCTGACAGCAAAATAATTTCCGCTGACAATGCGGCACGCCTTCTTAGCCCAAAGAAAGCAAACTGGACAGACGAGGACAGCTGGCGACAGACAGGACTGTAACAATGTAACAATGTAACAATGTATAAACTGGACCCTTACAATAACAGTATGTTGACTAGGAACGAGTGAAAGCATGAGCTTAATGTGCTAGGAGATCTTTGACTTCATTGTTAGTATTTATAAATACCTACATACATAAGTAAAGTAGAATTTTCCTCAGATTTATTTCTATTTTTATTTCTATGAAACTCGTAATATACTACACTGCGGATTCTTAAGACTATAAAGACCATCTTAGGTTTGGCGTGAAATTGCAAAACTATTTGTTTGACATACTTTTATGATTTAAAAAAGTATACATTTGCTTCAGATTAACTATAATATTGCAGTAACTTGAAATCAAATATAATTAGACTAGAATAAAAAAATATTTATAAAATTACTGGGAACAGATAAATATATTTTCTTTTGAGTATAAAAAATTAAAATGAAATTTACTGTAGTTTTTTCTGATTCAAATTATTTGAAAATTAGAATAGACTAAGATTTAACTATTTCAGACAAATTTTTATAAGTTTAAAACTTAATACTGTTGAAAAATTACTGGACGTGAAGAGGGAGGAAAAGGATTGGAAAGAGGAGGTGCCAAGCGAGATCGTAAGGTATACCGAGATAATATGCAGGGTATTAGCAAGCAGGTCATTCACCGTCTGGCTCGGCGTGACGTAGTCTAACGTATTTCTGGTTTGATCTATAAAGAAATCCGTTGCGTGCTAAAGGTATTCTTGGAAAACGTTATTCGTGATGCCGTTACTTACACTGAGCACGCCAATCGTAAGACCGCTACTGCAAGGGACGCTGTATACGCCATAAAGCGTCAAGGACGCTTGGACGCCAGGACGTTTTGGTGGTTAAAACCATAAATATTGATACCATAAAACAATATAATTGTATAGTTGGAGTAAATCGACATGTTTATAACGGAAAGCGCAACCAATTTAATCCTAAATCTATTTAAGCTTGAATACTTGAGCAAATCTAAACAGTAGCATTTACAATATGTATTGACAACAAAACAACATAAACATAATTGTGACACTAGCAACTTTCTCGTAGAATATATTTCCACATTGCATCAAAAGAACTACAGACTCTAAATATTGAAATGGAAATGAGAGTTTCATTAATGTAATTGAAATGTCATTGTAATATTGAGCATATACCATACATAATTTTCTTTCAACTATATCACTGAAATGGTCACCCGTTTAAGTGAATGTCCGCTCCTGGCGAGACAGCCGATTGGAAGTGTGCAAATGTGTAGCATACTTTACAGCGACATGCAAACCCCAGCAGCCATTATGCAAATCAAGCGAAAAGGCGATGCCAAAACATTTAAGCCGTTTTAGCTCAGAGATGCCCTAAACCAGCTGCCCCTTTCAACAGACTCCCTCTCCCTCTTCCTCTTTTCTCTGTTGCTATCACACTCTCTCCCCTTACACTCTACACTGTACAATGTTCTCCGCTTTCTGCTTTCTGCTTTCCGCTTTGTTGTGTGCTGAGAGCCATTGTTGTTGGTGTGGGGGAAAATTTAATTTCCTTGGCATGCGCCACAGCCACCTTGGAAACAACTTTCCTAGCCACTGTGTGTGTCTCTCTGTGTGTGTGTTGTTTGTGTGTGCATAATTCAAGTGCACACTGAATGGCTGAGAGGCTCAAAACTGTTGCCCAGGTGATGGCCAAACATCATTTGGGCCATATGACAAATCTCAGCCAAAATAATAATAAAAAAGAGAGCGTTTTTTTTTTGTTTTTTGCTATCGATTCGTCTTCTTTTAACGTTGTGTTGAATTAACTTAAGTTGAAAGCGCAAAAGTTTATCGCAGCAACAAAAAAGAGAAAGAAATTTTTGTGAAAACTGGTACATTTATTACTCAATTAAGTTAATTTTTGTTGTGCAAAATAAACTCGCTTTTAATTAATTGTTACACATACATATGTGGTACATTTTGACCCTGTACCTAGAGTGTACAAAGGGTCTATTCGGTTTGTCGTAATGCCTGTGAGATCCCATATATAAATAAATAAATATTTGTGGATTTTCTACAAGAAATAGAGATACTTAACTTCCTATATATCCTAAGCAGGTCCATTTCATTTTAAAAGAGAGTAATTTTAAAGCAATAGGCCTGAGGTTTGGCCTAGATCGTTGTGCCAAAGTCAAAGTTTAATCACAATATCTATAATAAATTTTAAATAAGAATTTTGCACACCAATGTACTGGGTCATCCATAGTTGGTCTTACTCAACTTAAGACTTTTCTACTAGATCTCTGCTATAAATTTGAGATGGCAACCGTGTCTGCTAATGACTTGAAATCATGGCGGGGCGTCAAGTCAAGTCGAGTCGAGTCGAGTCGAGTCGAGTCGAGTCGAGTCAAGTGCAGATACCCCATCGCGAAAATAAGCGAGTAAACTAAATGATGCTAAAATAGTGTCACCCCCACACATCCATACATACTTAGTATATACCCTGCCTTTGGCTCTGCCACCTGCCTGTGACTTTCACTTTTGCTATGTCAAGTCTAAAGCCAAACAATGGACCGCATCGTTTGCTCGTTTATTTGCTAACAAGTCTAAAATGAAATTAATTATAGTTACGCACAGTTGCCATGACCCACAGGGAAAGCCAGCCAAGGGCCTCAATGGCCGGGGAAAGGAGCAGCCATTTTCTGTGGCTGTGGCTCTCTGTGTGTGTGTGTGTGTGTGTGTGTGTGTATGAAGGGAGGAGAGCTTGCTTTTGTTTTTGTTCCAGTTCCTGTTCCTGTTTCCCAAGCCCGCATGCTTTTCTGCTTGGGCATCTGATAAATGGGCAGGCGGCAAGTCAACTATCGCACATGGTTTTTCTCTTCTTTTACTTTTTTCTCCTTTTGTATTTAATTTTTGTTGGTTAGCCGAGGGATGGAGAAACAGTTTGCTTGCTTGCTGCTGATGCCCTGTAACCCTAAAGTCAATGGGATACGCTTATGTTTGCGCTACTTATAATATATTATTTGCACACAGTTTCCACACACTTCGATCTCATCCTTCCTCAGTTTAGCTTGCTTTTCTCAGCCATTTCACGAGTACTAAATTATTTTGTACAAGATTTGATGCAAACGTTTATTGGTATTTAATTGTTTTCTACACCTACTTTATACATTATTACCTCATCTTAACTAAACTAGTTAGATCTACTAAGGTTTGTAAAAAGCTTTCTTTCAATTACGCTTGTAAATTTTGTCCCTTTTACACTTCATTAATAACTACATAAAACCCATTATACTATACCACTTTTAGGACAGTCTTTAATTAAGGTTATGCACAAAATTTAGTTAATTCCTTATAATTTCTTCGTATCATTAGAAGTGTGAAAAATAAAGTAGTTTTTAGATTTTGTATAACAGTATCGAGTTTTGGTTCTTAAGAGGGTATTTTCTCAGCGCAAAGCTTTATTACCTTGTTCTTTAAAAATCCAATAGACTTGGTTTAAATGTATAGAATTTATTTAGTTATTATAGAAATTGTGTTAAACACAGGGTATTTACAAAGACTGCATCTATCGAGAAACATCTTTTTAAGGAGTTTACTTACTTTTTTATGGATTTTAGTATTAATACGAATTGTGTATCACTTTTTCTAAAATATACAGCACATTTAACTCAATTCTAACTAGTCAAAATACTTTAGGTAAAGTTACTTAGTTTTGAAGAATATTTTTCTTTTCCGCGATTAAGATTTCTTTCAAGAACTACGATTTTTTAAGAAAATCATTGTTTCAGCTTGCTTGTAAAAATTTCACTATCATTTTTTTATTGGCGCCATCTGTTGTTTGCTAGCGAACTACAATTTTGAATTCTCAACCGGTGCAGACTTGTCATAATTTTAAATATTGTAAGGGTTGTTTTTACAGTTTTCGTGCTAATAATTCCCAACAGCTTTAAGTGTCGACTTAGTATAGGTGCACACATTGAAGGCATTTGGAAGTATATTTTTTCCATTTTGGATTTTTTTCTGGTTGAATTTTTGTTGCTTTTCTTGCTCTTTTTTCCAATATTTTTGTTTATTTCTTCGGAGAGAAAGAATCAGTTTCTTTAGCAACACGCTGCTGAGTCGTTTGTGACTTGCAACGATGTTTGCAACCTGTTTTTAAGAATTTTAAACAACTTTGAAATTAAATTAAAAAACTTTACCAAAAAACTGTTCTTGTATTTTGTGTGCATTTGGGGTTACATATTTGTTTTGACACTTTTTTGTATATTTTTCTACCTCTTCGCTTTATATAACTTTCTAATATTTTTTCAAATCTTTCCCTTTTTTAACGGTCCTGTTCCTTAGCTGTCCTTTTTGTTGCAACAACAAACTCTCTTTTTTAACTCTTCGATTGTCTGCGCCTACGCCTTAAGGCCAAGTTCGTCCTGTTTTTGGCAGCTGAGCCATCTTTTTATCGCTGGTTTCCTGTTGGCGCTGCAGTTGCAACCTTTGCTTTTTTTGATTCTCGAACAGTTCTAATAAACGACGCTTAAGTTTGGGTTCTTATTGTTGTTGTTACTCCTGATTTTGACGTATATATAGTTGCAATACTTTGTACAGGGTATTTGTTAGTTGGATAGGTTCTTTTTTAATTCTTTTTTAAGAATATTTTTAAGAATATTCGTCTTTTTCTATTCGTATTTTAAGAAAATCATTGACTTATAAAATGAGCTATAATTGCTATGCGTTGTACAGGGTATTTGTTAGTTGGATTGATCATTTTTCATTTCTTTTTGTTTGAGTGAAAGCCTACAGATGGCTAAAAATAGCTGGCAAGCTTGTAGGTTGGATGCTTGTTTGGTTGCTTCTTTGGTTGGTTGCCAGGTCTCGGCATATTTGTAATCACGCCCAGGCATCTGATCTGTCTGTCTGTCTGTCTCTCTGTGTGTCTGTGTGTCTGTCCATCTGTCTGTCGGTGGCCCTGAACTTTTAATTAATGCATGCAAGTGCGTGAGCACCAAGCACATCGAAGGGCTGAAAAATGGTTGATGCTTAAGCTTTTGTCCAACATTCTGACGCCCTCTTCTTGGCCAGAAAGTGCCAAAAAGGCTTCGAAATGAAAACTTCTCCTCGGGTTGCTGGCTTGTTGTAAAATGCGGCATCATTTTAAAGTCTCGTGTTGCGTGGCGCGAGTATTTCATGCTTCATGCTACATGTTGCACCCATTCCTTTGGTTTCAACCCCAACACACACACACACACACACACATACCCATTCTCCTCACTGGCTGCCTTGTTTACTTTTTATATCAAAAACTTTTACGAGCTACAAAATATGCTGAGGCTGAGCGCCAAAAAACAAACAAATGTGCCGAGAATGGAGGCAGGAAAATAAATAAAAATAAAATTGATAGCATGTTCTCTCTGAGGGTCTTTTGTTTCCCAGGCCTTGTTTCTGCAGCCCTTGTTTAGCAGCCCTTGAAATCGGGCTATTCGGTTCTTCGGCTATTCGTTTCTTCGACCTTTTGCCACACAAATTGTCGACTCTAATGACAATTATCGGTCTCGCAATTATCGTATCGAAGTGATGATTACTACTACACTGGCTAACAAAATTATAGGTCGTTGAGGCATGACTTTGCACTTTTAGAAGTACCAAAGACTTGGACTAACCACATATGAACAAGCCATATAATTGAATTCAATTGAATGACACGGCGAATTCAAGTAAGCGAATGTATTTCAACTTCCAAGTGATGAGTTCTTCAAACATTCATTTGATTTGTTGCAGTTGGTGAAATTCCCATGAAACAATGTACATTATATTAATTCATTTCATTTGTAAGTGGGCAAATCATTTGTTAATCAATTTCAATGTATTTCAACTTCTTGAGTCTTGAGTATTTAAAAACATTCGTTAGAGCTGATTTAATGTAAAATTAAAAGTAATACATTTTTCTCCAACTTATTTGGAAATGTATTCAGTTTAAAATATAGCGCAAGCTAACTTTGGCGCGCCAAAGTTTGGATACCCTTGCAGTGCCCTGTGAAGGCCGTCAGATTTTTACAAAATTTGTTGATTTTGAACCGATCGATTCTATGGCAGCTATATGTATAGTAGTCCGATTTACACCAAATTTGGTCAGCCTGTTTAAAACTTAGTCAAACACAGAATGTGTATATTTGGTTGAGATATTTTGAGAAACAAAAAAGTTTTTCATACTAAATATTGTTTTTTCGATCCGATCGTTCTTATGGCAGCTATATGATATAGTAGTCCGATTTACACCAAATTTGGTCAGCCTGTTTTAAAACTTAATCAAACACACAATGTGTATATTTGGTTGAGATATTTTGGGAAACAAAAAAGTTTTCATACTAAATGGTGTTTTCGAACCGATCGTTCCTATGGCAGCTATATGATATAGTAGTCCGATTCACACCAAATTTGGTCAGCCTGTTTAAAACTTTATCAAACACACAATGTGTATATTTGGTTAAGATATCTTGAGAAACAAAAAAGTTTTTCATACTAAATGTTTATTTCCAACCGATCGTTCCTATGGCAGCTATATGATATAGTTATCCGATCCGGCCGGCTCCGACATATGTGCTGCGTGCAGCAAAAAGACGGATCTGTACCAAATTTCGTCAAGATAGCTTCAAAACTGAGAGACTAGTTTGCATAGAAACAGACGGACACACGGACAGACGGACAGACGGACAGACGGACAGACAGACGGACATGGCTATATCGACTCAGCTCGTCGCCCTGATCAAGAATATATATATACTTTATGGGGTCTGTGAGGCTTCCTTCAATGCGTTACACATTTCGTGACAAAATTATAATACCCTCTGCAAGGGTATAAAAATGTTTTGTTTCTGCATTGAAAACATCTTAGTGATGCTTATTTATTTGATATGATTTGCCTTTGCAAATGTTCAACAAGTACTTCATATTTGGAAATGAGTATTTAAAAACATTCGTTAGAGCTGATTTAATGTAAAATTAAAAGTAATCATTTTTCTCCAACTTATTTGGAAATGTATTCAGTTTGAAAAATGTTTTGTTTCTGCATTGAAAACTTCTTAGTGATACTTATTTATTTGATATGATTCCACAAATTAAATACCCATAATATATATATTTCTCGATTATTTATCTTTGCAAATGTTCAACAAGTACTTTATATTTGGAAATGAGTATTTAAAAACATTCGTTAGAGCTGATTTAATGTAAAATTAAAAGTAATCATTTTTCTCCAACTTATTTGGAAATGTATTCAGTTTAAAAAATGTTTTGTTTCTGCATTGAAAACTTCTTAGTGATGCTTATTTATTTGATAAGATTCCACTAATTAAATACCCATAATATATATATTTCTCGATCATTTATCTTTGCAAATGTTCAACAAGTACTTCATATTTGGAAATGTAGTCAAACAATCATCATCATTCATTTCATTCGCTTTTGCAAGTAAATGTCTTGTTTATTTAAATCTATGACTATCTATAATAAAGACATTGAATGCCAAATCTCCATAGTCTTAACGTGTATTCTTTTTTCCTTTTTTTCTTCCCCTTCTGCACGCACAAATCTCAGCTAAGGACCTTTCACTGAACTGTATATCCATAAAAGTATTTGCAATCTAATGATGTTTTAAGAGAGTTGAGCTTCAGATGAATGATATGCAAAAGGAGACCAGCCACGACCACAGTTGAAGCTGGGAAATGGGAAATGGGGAATGGGGAATGGGAAATGGAGAGTGGAAATTCAAGGCAAAAAAGGACGTCGCGTGCCTATGCGTCGTTTTTCCACCTGTTTTATGGTTCATAAAGTTTTTCAACCTGCGCACAAGCGCCATCTGTTGTCTGAGTGTTATTTTTTTTGGTGATTTACGCTGAATAAAATAAAAAAAAGCCCAGATTGGTTTTTTTTTTCTTTTACACATTTTGTTATTTTATTATTATGATTATTATTTTGTATGTTACAAGTCGCAAGTCGCGATTGTTGGTTGATTTGCTCTATTTGTTGTGTGTGTGTGTGTGGGTAAGTGTGAGTGTATGTGTCAGACATATGGCACACACTTGAGTATACGCATCATCATGATCATTATCATTATCATTATGACCATCATCATCATCATGATGATGCCTGACGAGTTGTTAATGATAAACAAAATGATGATAAGGACGACTCTCTGCTTCTTACTTGATGAAAAAAAACGCTTTAGGCCAAGAAAGTTGTTAACATAAAATGGCTCACTGCACACACACACAGATACACACACGCACACACTCATGTGTGTGTGTATGCTTAGCAGCTTTTGCTCTGATTTGGTTTTTTTTTTTATTTTTTGCTTTCATTATTGAAATGTTTTGCATTGCCCGCTTCTTATTTTTTTTTTTATACTTTATTTTATTTTATTTTATTTTATTTTGGGTGGTGTCTGCCTGAGAAGCCCTCAGGGTCCGCTGCCTGGCAACTGCTGGGCTGCTGGGAATTTATGTTGCTCACTGTATTTCCCCCTCTTCCTCTAATTCCTCGTCTTCCCATGCTCTGGTTTTGGCATTCACCTTTCTGCCGTTAATAGCGCACATCTGTCATTGCAATCGCTTTTCGGGCACATCAATTTCAGGCATCAACGCATTTTATGCCCTTTTATTTATAGTCACAACTTAGCAAACTAAACGAAGGCCAGCAGCAGCAACAATTTCATGATATTTTACATTTGATGAGCAGACCAAGCCAAACCAAACCAAACCAATCTAAACCAAACTGAAAACATCACAATACTATAACTGATTTACTGCCAATTCCGTCAACAACAAAATGTGAATAAAATATCAACAGTTGAATAAAGAGTTGCATGTCTCTAAAAATAAATGAGTGCCATTTATGAATGCATAAATGCATCTGAAAAATATATGTGAATCTCATTTCAAATAAATGAAACAAATGAAATGATTACATTTCCAAATACTAAATGCAACCTAGAGACGGACTACAAAAGAAGCTCATTAAAAAGTACTGAGCCCGTTTTGTAATAGTTCATTTCAAACGATATCTAAAATATATTTAAAAATGTAATTTCATTACATTTTGCAATGTGATTCAAGGAGTTCCTTTGGAGCTTTCTTAGCATATGAAGTATTTTAGAATATGTGATTTTTATAGGGTATCTTCTATGGCAACTCAAATCATGTCTTGCTTGTTGATTTTTTTTCTTCGTTCGGTTGGGTTGTGAATTTGTGGCAAACTTTTCATGTTTTTCAGCTTGTGCCAGCCGCAAGCCATTGCCAAAGATGATGATGAAAGCTGAGCCGAGACTCGAGTTGAGTTGAGTTGAGCTGAGTTGAGTTGTGTGTTTGGGAAGTTGTGGAGAGCTCAATGCCTGGGGCTTGTATGGCGTGGGAGCAATGTAAACATGCTACACATCCCACACACATACATAGATACACTGATACTAAAACACACACACACACACAGACACAGAGAGAGAGAGAGAGAGTGAAGAGATACATACACTGAGATTTTTGTTGGCCAGTTTTGCGGCTTAACTTCGTTCATCATTATGCGTTGCAGGTTCATTTTTTGTATCTTTTTTTTATATTTTATTTGTACTCTTACTTATATTTTGGCCAAGTTCAAGTTGCCAAAAGTTTGGCTCTTTCAAGTGAAATTTTGGACGTGAAGTGATGTGGCACAAATCGTTGCCTGAACGGGGCATGCGTCGTTTGGGGTTCGAAATAAAAAAATAAACTGAATAACAAATAATTTCATAAAAGTCTCAGAACTGTTAAGACACTTTCCGACAGCAGGAAATTCAATTTGAAAAAATATGTATATATATTTTTAGTGTTTGGAAATCTTGTTGCAAGAATGCCGCAGGACTTGCAGTATATGATAAACAAGTAGTTGTCATGTGAAGAAGTTTATAAATTAAATCCATTGATGAAAATGAGGAACGAATCTATAAGATGAAGCTATGCTTGTGAAGCTAAAGAAAAATAACTAAAGAAAATGCTGTTCCTTGAGAGGGATAACCGTAGAGCCTTGAAGCTTGAAGACTTTATGTCCAGTTCAAAATATGCAAATCCTAAAAAAGAGACTTTTTTTCCACTTTGTTTATTGTTGAGTCGCTTCAAATAAATTCAATATGTTTGTTTATGCCAATGAGAATGTGCATCTCTTCTCTCTCTCTCTCTCTCTCTCTCTCTCTCGCTCTCTTTTTCTCACTGCCACTTCCACCTACTGTGCATCTTGGCTAAGCCGACAGTCAATGGCTACGTTTTTGTCATCTCAATTAGCCAAGTTTCTTGCCTGCCTGCACAATATGTGAGCTTTAGGTTCAGCTTTTAACTGATGCTTAGATTATTTTTGATAATTGCCAAGATGGAGAACTTAAAGCTGACCGTGAAAATGTGAGTTGTCGAAAGAACTTTAAAGGGGAAATTGTAGAAAGAGAGACAAAGGCAATTACCTAGGTATATTTACTAGCAACTAGCTTTCACTTTAATAAAAGAAGTATTTTTAAGATTTTGTTATCTTTTTTGATAACTAAAATCTAAGATTCAGTTAAGGCATCAGCCGTAAAATTTCCTATATATAATGGAAGCTTAATAAAAGAAGTATTTTTAAGATTGACTCTTTTTTGATAACTTAAATCTAAGATTCAGTTAAGGCATCAGCCGTAAAATTTCCTATATATAATGGAAGCTTAATAAAAGAAGTATTTTTAAGATTGTCTCTTTTTTGATAACTTAAATCTAAAATTCAGTTAAGGCATCAGTCTTAAAATTTCCTATATATAATGGAAGCTTAAGGAACATGAGAGTTATATATGAATTAAACATGTTTTTATGTACATATATTACTTATTTATTCTATTCAAAGCTCAGTCCTTGCTCAAGTTGAAGGAAAACTTAACTAAAGAGACAGTTGGAAAAAATATTAAAGCATATTCCTATTTTCTACTTTCTCACTCTCTATCAATATTTTTTTGGCTCGTTTCGTTAACAAAAGTTCCTTTTCGGAATGCAGTTAAAGCTCTTACTAAAAACGGTTTCAAATGACGATTGAATGATAGAAATGACACAACAGTTAAAGCCAAAACTACCATCTCTTATATAATTCCAGGCTATATATCGATTGTTTTGTTAGTTGAGGCCTTAAAAGCATATGGAAGATGGCCAATAATTGTAGCATTGGCTCCGTTGGCTTTGATGGGCTACCACCCGCCTGTTGGCCATATGTTGACCGTTAAGGCCAAAAGCAAAGGCATCTCTCTAAGCTGACTATGTAAACAGTGGCAGAGAGATGGGGGAGTTAATGGGCGTGGCAACGTTTGATATGCGAAAGCTACTGAACTAACAGCAACAACTGCAAATGCCTCTTTGATGTTTCACGTCAAGGTTCATTTGCCAGTTACCTGCCAATACAATACCTCCCTATACTACCCCTGCCCCTCTTTAAGCCCACCCCTCCCCCTTCGCTCTGTCAGCTGTCTGCATGTTTATGCATATTTTGTTCTCTTCTCTTCTCATCTCATCTCTTTTTTTATTTTTATTTTCTATTTAGTGTTTCTTTTTTCTTATTTTTTTTTTTTTTTGTTAGTTGTCAGATCAAACAATTGGCAAGTGTGAAAGGCGTGCTTGAGTGGGCGTGGCTGGGCCCAGCTTGCACAGTTTTTTGATGGCTGCCAGGCATAATTTATGCCATCCCAAAGAGATTGATGGGTGGCCAATGGATTAGGCAATGGACGTTGACTTTGCCGCTGACAGGAAATACAAAGCGGAAATTTGTTTAAGCAAAATGTTCAAAAATTGTTGGAAAAACGTCGACAAAACAACAAAAGGAAGCTGAGAAAACACGACTGCCAGATACCTTAAGACAAGATGGAATTCAGTATTTTCTAAGAGCAGGACTGAGATCAAGATGTATTTCCTGCAAACACAATCAAAGTGGATTTTAATTGAAACAGACCACCTATATTAATAAATCTTGTTTTTACCCGATTAATTCCACATTCCCTCAAGCTAGAAAGCTTATTTATGAGTAAAAATACTGGATTAATGGTGAAAATCTGCATAGGATTACCATATAATACAGCTACTTTAGGAACAATCTATTTTAAATTAACTTTTGCTAAACCTTTTTATTTGCTATTTGACCTAAATTAAATAGAAACTAAAGGCAAAATAATTTAGAAGAGTAAAGCTAAAGAAGCGCAACAGGTGAATACCCAAGAGAAGCCAATCCTAAAGAACTTAAAAGAAATGCACAACTATTAAGTTAGTTTCTCCATAAGTATGTATGTGTGTGTGTGGGGGGTGGGGGGCGGGGGCACACACAAGTCAAATCGAAGGCAAATTGCTTGATGGTTACAGAGGGGAGTAAAGAAATAGATCCCAAGCGGAAACCGGATATGCCAAGCGAGAGCACTTGGCAAGGCTGCAAAAAAAATATAGGTTAAACTTGTTGCAATAACTTTTAGACAGACCCACAACGACACACACACACACAGATACACACACACACAGATGCACACATTCACATGGCAACACACATGTTTTATGAACAGCGATAAATGTTATTAACTTGGCCGAGTTTGTTGGCCAAAAACTTTTGTAATTGAACGCCCAGCGTCTCGAAAATTAACTGTACAAAAGCCAGTTGAGAATTGGCCCATAACGATTTATATGTCACTCGACTTGGCTTCAATGTTGTTGTTCCTGTTGTTGTTGCTGTTGTTGTTGCTGTTGTTGTTGTTGCTGCTGCCAACCATTAAACGCCATCTAATATGGCCGAAACTTGAGCGAAATTGCCGCCAGGCCATAACATTTCCCATTTGACTGCCAGCGGCAACACTTTGAATTAACTTAAATATAAATATTTTGAAAGCGCCTTCAAAACCGATTCAACGTCCCTTTAAAAAAAGGCACAACTTTGTTCAAATTGCACCAAAGGGGATTCGCAATGGAGCTTTAGAAAGTTCACTTAGTGGCACTACAAGTTTTTGGCATGTTGTTTGATAATATAGGGCATTAAGTTTTATAACCGGTTTATAACCGTTAAGAATGTAATGTTCGAACTAGTAACGATTTGAAAGTACAGCATCTATACCGATTCAAAATAAATGACGTTTACTATAAAAGTAGGGCTTGTTGCTTTGTTATAAAGTAAGGTTGACTTTCTGTTTACTTATAATGCCAGCGAGTGAACTTACAGTAATTACCGGCTCATAATCATTTCAAAAAGAATAGTTGTTAACAGTTCGAATGCTAGTTAAAAAAAATTCTTTTTAAAATCGGTTCTTTCTGCACTGAGCAGCATTTGATTAGGATGTCTAAATTGGGATCTGAGCAAGAGATGTGAGATTCTTTAAGCACATTTTTAGCTTAAACACAATGTCATTTTTTGAAATAAAAGACTTAATAAAATATAAAGATTTATAAAATATAAATAATGTGTGCTCAAAGAACTCAAACTAATTGAACAATTACAAAAAGATATAATAGAAGACCGAAAGAATGAGAATACAGAGAGAAAGGCAATTTAATAGAATGGAAAATAGCTGTGATTGGAGTTGTCGCGTGGATCCCATGCTAATACATGTGACATATCCCACTTTTAAGTTGTCAGTCCAAGTGTTTCCAGACCTTAAACTTGCATAACTATATACTGATTCTACATTTATATTTTACTTATATATATATATATTTTTTGTTTTTAATTAGACTCTTAAAATATACATGGTTTTTAAATTGTTTAGACCAGCGTAACAATCAGGAATAGTTTTCAAGATATTTATTCAATTAAATAAAAACTAATTGTTTTTTTAAGTTTCCTAACATTGCTATTTATAAGAAGATTACTTTTCTGTTTTTGTTTTACGTATAAAAACTATGGCTTATTTTTTTGTAAGCCACAATGCGTGGCCACACGCACCACAGCACCACAGCACCACAGCACCACTGTAAGCAGCACCACCATTTGATTTGCTTTAGGCTTTATTCTGTGTAGGCATTTCAAAGCACATTGCATGGTTCGGTTCATTGAGGCGTGAATGAGCATTTAAGTGTTTTCCCATGTTGTTACCCAGTTTCAAGCACTTTGTTTTTCACCATTCTCTCTCTCTCTCTCTCTCTCTCTCTTTCTATTTCTCTTTCACTGTGTATCTCTCTCTGGCTCTGTCTCTGTCTCTGTGTGTTTGGGCCATGCTAATGCTGAGGGAATGCGATCGATTTGCAGGTTGTTGAAGTTCAAACTAATCTGAACATTGCCCGATTTGAAACTTGAAGAAGTTTTTGAAATTTCGGTTGAATGCTTGCAAATATGAATTGCCAGAATTGATGAAGTATCGCATGCACCTCACTGGAAATGTCAGTAGCATTATTGCATAGCTGTGAAAGCTTGACAGGACGACAAAGTACCCTGTAATATATATATTAAGCTTTACCGAATAAAGACATTCGCTTTTTTTGTCGATCAATAATCGATAATATTGCTCATCAAGTTGTTAACTTGGCGTATATCAGACAATGCTGAACTAAGGCATACCCTGTATTCAATTTAAATCTATCTATCCACTAGACTGTAAATTGTAGCCTATGCAATAGAAATCCTAATTATCATAGCAAACTAATGAGATAAATATCTCGAAATTTGACATCTAGAAACTATCTGAACATGAAACATTGAAAAATTGGACTTTAATCTTACTAAAGGCTGCCTCCATTTGCTTGAACATTTCTAGGGTATAATAGAGTTTCATTTCCGTTTGATTAACTTCCATTTGTCCCCTAGGCAGCCTATGCCAAATGCATGCTCTGAAGCTGTTAGTTGATTCAAATGGGCCTTCAAGCTGTGTTATTACATTTCCATCACGGCAGTTTTTCCACCAAACACACACACACACACACACATTTGCCATTGCCCGAAGTCCGCATGTCCATTGGCCGCAGATGGGTTTATTAGCCCAAAAAAAAAAAATAAATAAAAACACACACACAAGAGAAGAAGACTTCGAATTGGGTTTGTGGCGGTTACACAACTGACTAAACACACAGAAAATCCTTGATGTTGCCTTCTGAAATTCGGAAATATGCAAAAACGCGCCATCACAATATTCCTGAAGATGTCGAATATCCTGGGAACTGAGACCTACTCAACTGTTCGACTGTTTGACTATGCGTGTTTGTGTTTAATATGCAAAAGCCAGTCGTGTATACAAATAATGTACACGTTAATAAACACGAATAGATCAGGGAAAACAGGGAGGAGGTAAATAAACAGCGAGAGTCTGTAAGTGAAGTGTAACAAATCTTTTGTGAGTGAGTGTGTGTGTATTGTGAGCGGAGTAGCACAATACAGTCTAACGTGTCGTATGCGCAATATCTCAAAAGTTCTATAGTAGATGTAGCCTTGAATGCATACACTTGTGGCCAACATAATAAGTTTACCTGCATTACTTGCTTTTAAAATTAATATACTCAACTCTAAGTTATCAATGCAAAACTATTTTTAAATTTTAATAGTTTAACCTAAACTAAATCTAGCTTTTATAAAGTTTAGAATATTGTTCAATCATTTCCTTTACAATTTGTTTATTATTATTTATAGTAATTTATATACAATAAAAGAAATACAAGTTCTGCTAGTGTACTTATTCTTTTGGCCACAAGTGTGCCTTTGTTTGTGGTATTGACTGTATCTTTGTATTTGTATCTCTATCTGATTTGTTTGCCAAATGCATCTACAGTCGATTGGCTCTCATTTAATTTCAATTTGCACAACATCACATTATCTAAGCTCATTACAATACGTAAGATAACATAAAGTGATTGTTAATTTAGAATGTGTCTCTCACAAGTCTTGAATCGAATTGCAAATTCTTGTTAAAACATGTTACATGGATGATTGTTATTAGTTAATTAGTAAATATGATTTGCGGATACTCGCATTTAAGTAATACACAAATGTAGAATGAATTCAAGTGCAATACAATTTGTATTAACATGATATTCTATCATTAACAATATTCAGTTTGTGTATCTCGAGAATCATAAGAAACATACTAACCTAAACTGAATAGCTTAAATGGTATATTGTTTGTTTAAAATATGTAAATATATTTGAATATGAATTAGGATAAACACTCTCTGTTTAAGTCTTGGCAAAGTCATATTTAAAGTCGAGCAACTCTTTCTTTGTTTTGTTTCTTATTCTCATAGCTTGGCAGCTGCGGCTTTGTATATTTTTCTTTTTTGTCCAGGAAGAGATTTTTCCCAGCGTTGCAAAATTTATTTATTTATTTTTCTTTTTTGTTGTTATTGTTGTTACTGTTGCTGTTGTTGTTGTTGTTGTTATTGTATTTTTGTGAAGATTTATGCAAATACTCGCAAGTCTATTAAATTTGCATATTTATCAATTTGTTTTGCGTGTTTTTTGCCGGCTCGTTTGTTGTTTATGTTGTTTGCCTTTGCCAGCATATTTTAATTATTTCACTGAGCCATTGCCCTAAGTTATTTAAACTTGATTTGCATAGGCAACATAGTACAAGCCAAGACACTGACACACTGTGTCATGGAGTAAAACCGAAAGCAAAATCGAAAGCGAAAGCAAAAGCGAAAGCGAAAACTGTGTGCTCTTGACAAAGAGCAAAGGCTCCATTGAGTCTAGAGTCCTAGAGTGTAACAATTTTGTGGCAACATTACGACGCAGTCTAATTAATAAAGATGCAATCCAATTAGGGTTCTGCCATGGCTCAGATACATCAAAGGCGCACATCTATCTTTATCCGCATACACAATTCCATTGGCAATCCCCAATCTGTCCCGAAAGGCGATCAAATATTAAATAGACATTGCCCCAATGTGCCCAGCCTCCTCTTCTTAAGCCTCCCTCCCAACAATTAGCACAAAAACTAAGCCATTTGCAAGGTCCCCAACCTGTCCTATTCTCTCTTGCAAAGGCAATTATCATTATGATAATTAAAATGTATGAGTCTGGTTAACTGTAATGAGACTCCAAGAGGAGGAGGAGGTGGAAGCTGAGGACGATGACGATGGGGAAGAGGAGGAGAAGGAGAAGGGAAACCTGCTGCCAAATCATCAAGACACTTAGCTAGCTGCTGGCCATTTCCTTGACATTTTCATAGTATGTCCAAAAACTCTTGTTTGTACCTCAAACAGACTTGAACATAAATCTCTTGATGTTTTGCCAACAACTTTTACTCTGAGAGTTCGTTGCTGTTGTTGTTGTTGTTGGACATGATTAATAACTACTTTAGTTGGATGAGCAGCTTAGCTAAGTAGCTCACAAAATATCCCTAATGAATCTTCCAATCTCTCTCTCTCTCTCTCTCTCTCATTCTCTGTGTTATTTGCTAATACATTTTATGACTTCACTTTGTTGAAATCTGTTGTCAAAAAGGTGCGACTTCAGATTAAGATTAAAGCTTTTACTAAATGTGTCATTAGGAAAGCTTTTAAAGCAAATTACTGTGCAGCTTATATGACTTTACATATCTTTTACTCTGTGAGAATATTACAAACAATACTTGAACTATTTACTACTTGATCTAATTGAAAGCAGAGACTGTAAGAGCTCAATAAAAAAAGTTTGGACGAAAAACTTCAAAACTATATATCGTATTATATAATATTCCTCATTAGACTCAGAAAATCTAAGACATAGAGTGTTGAAATTGTTGAATCTTAAGAAACACAACTTACTTGTTCCATCTTACCTCAATGAACCAAGGAGCTATTCAAGCTAGTGCATGCAAACTAGGGAAACAGCCTTGAAGTCTATTTAAGAACTGCAAATGCTGAAGTAACATCAAATAGATTCAAGGAGACAGAGGAAGAGATTAAATGAGACAGAAAGAGACAGTGAGATGTCATAAATATGTGTTATGTTAAAGCTCATTCGATTATAAGGCACAATGTTGGAATTGTATGGCATATGCTCGTATAATGCCATTGTAATCTTTTGGTTTCGAAAGCTGTCCAAAGAATGTGTGTTGGAAAGTGCTAAAGAAATCTGCATTTAAGTAGCTTACAACATTGTATTTGCTTTTTGCATTTTGCTTCGATGATTTTATGCTTGTCTTTTGTTTGTTTTCTTCAACTTTTAACTGTTGCCAGGCAAATCGAATGTCGCTCTGTCTCACTTGGCGTATGTGTGTTTCTTTCGCTGGCTGTGTGTGTATTTCTATGTGTGTGTAAATTTACGTGCAATGGCATTTACAATGCGTGCAATTTAAGCGCTCGTAAAACAGCAACAAAAACAGTACAAAAAAAAAAAACAAGAGGAAAACCATCGTTTTACTGTCCTTCGTGCTTTTGTGTCCTTCGTCCCAATGAAGTTTTTCTTCTCTCTTTCATTGTCTCTTACTACGCTAAGGGCAACATTTTCTTTTACGCTAACCATTGCTGCTGTGGCATAGCCAGGGGGTGAGGAGTGGGACTGATAGGGGGGGGGGGGGGGTCGTGCTTTTGACGTCGCTTATCAACATCTGGCCAGCATACAAATGTGTCTAGTAAACGAAAACTGAAAGTTTTGCATTTTCCGCGAACTGAAATTGCTGTCTACCCCACCTTACTCTCCCCATCCCCCTCTCCCTCTCCCTTTCCCTACACCCTTTACACCCTTTTCACCCAACCTTGCCAAGTCTATGCTCTAGGCACTTCCTAGCTGTCCAGTTATAGTTGAAGTTGCCATAGTCATCCATTAAAATGCATTCACATGCTCTCCAATTGCTCACATTGTTTGCCAGCTGACATTTTTCAGTTCTGTTCTGCTCTCCCCGTCTCTTTTATACTCTATTGCTATCTCACTTTGACTGAAGACACACACTCACATTGTTTTTGGGTTTATTTGCTGGGGAAGAGTATCGGCAACAAAAATATCGATATTGATTACAGGATTAACATTATATGGAATATTTAAAATTTGCATACAACAAAAATATTCCATTAAGTATTATTTCTAATGGAATATTTTCCATTTAAATTGAAATAAAAAAAGCAAAAGTTCGACAAAGTATTTAAATAAAAATCAAGTAATTTAGAAGTACCTGGTATAGGAATTTTAGAAGTTGTCAATTTAATTAACGTTGGAAAACGTTAAAAATTGTGGAAAATATTAGTAAACTGACTTCAGAGTTGACTTATTTTAAAAACTAAAATTCAAATTGAATAATTAGATAATAAGTAAGTTCACTCAAACCAACAATTAAATATATAGCATTGCATATCTTACAGATTTGAACATTTGAATATCTTTTTTCTGTAAGTATCGATACTATTTCGTTATCGATACACATCTCTAGCTGCTGCTGTGCGTCCACTTGAATGAAGCCTGTGCCCGGCTAACGGGCCAACGGACACTTGAATGCCACTTTAGTCCTGAATCACAGTCTCATCTCAGTCTCTTCGCTCACTTGGCTGGTCATCGACGGCAACGAGTACTTTCTCTCTCTCTATCTCTCTCTCTCTCTCTCTATCTTTTGCTCCCTCTCTTTCACTGTGTTTGAAGGACTCCGAACGCCTCTAATGAAAAGTCGTTTAATATTCAAAACGGAAATTTACGGAACAAGTGACAAGTGCGACAGTTGCCGGCACTGAAAAACTTTTCTTTCTTCCTTTCTTTTTTCTCTTTTTTTTGGGAGGGAAGAAACTATGTAAGCAATTTCGTTCCTCTCCTTCTGTCTTTCTCTTTCCATCTCTCTTTATTCGTATGAGTTTCACAGTCAACAGCATGCTTTTTCTGTTGGTGTTGTCGTTGTTCTGTTTCTCTTCCTCCTCGTTTAAGTGAGTTTCTGTCAAAGTCAGGCACGAAATTTACTTGAATTTCACTGGAGCCAAGTTTGCAGAGTTTCTCAAAATGTTGATTTGTTTATTGGTTTGCATATTTTGGCAATTCCCATAGCACAGTTTGGTTGCTTCAAGTCATTCAATTTTGTCTGTTTGGCATTGTTTCGGTTTGTGAACCGGTTTATTGTTGGCTTACAAAGTGGTTAAGGCTAAAGACTTGGCATTTATTTATGTATAAGGAAGCCAAGGCTAAAATATTTTATTATTAATTATATTCATTTGCTTTGTTTCGTCTACAATCCTTATTTGCTGCTTCAAATCAATCATCTACAGCAATTTGTTTGTGTTTCACAATTTATCCTGGCTTCTTATTTCCATTTGATAATTTTGCTTACTTTACTTATGGACATGAGCGCTTAAGTGTTGCTTTTAATTGCCACAGCATATTTATTTCATAGCTTGCAAATTTTCTCAGCACAACTTGCAGGCTTTTGAGCTTTCAGCTCTTTTCAGGCGTAATAAATTACTTAATTAATTGCTTTAATATTTAATACACTCACAAACATAAGCAACAGGTGAGTTGCAAGCTGCAACGTACTGCAGCTGAAAGTCGAGCCACAGATTATGCTAATGAATCCTTTAATTCCCTGAATCGTGCTGCCGAGGCGTTCGATAAACGATAATAAAAGCAAACTACAAATAATAATATTAACGTTGCCTACTTCTGAGCGTAAGGACTAAAGGACCGCGTTGTTCATTGACTGTGTAGGATGAGGTCTGATAACGCAATAAATCTTAAGTTTTTAATAGAAGCACTTTAATTGTTGCTTGGAAAAACTTGAAAAAATATAAGGATAACAAAAATAAATATTAATGCTAATACAATAACATCACAAGAAGGCAACAACAACAGCAACAGCAACAACAAGAACAACAACTATCAACCGGAACAACGGAAACCAAATGGACACAAAGAACAACAGAGCAAAAAAGAAGACCGAGCAACAGGAAATGGCGCATGAACCGAATCAGTCGAAACGGAAGGAAATGCTTAAACGATATGAAAATCCTGTTGGCATTTTCTCGAAATTTCCAGTTATTATTACTTGACGCCATTGCCAGTTATTATTGTTATTATTATTGTTCTTGTTTTTGTTGTTGTTGTTGTTCTTAGTATTGTTATTTGAAAAGCCAAACAAAATGGCAAACATATTAGCTATGCCACCCAGTTGGCAAATTAAAAGCTTATTAATTAAATGAAAATGAAATAAAAAGCAAAGTATGTATATTAAAGTAAAGTATTGTACTTTTAAGAGGAGTTGCATTTTTTAAACAGAATTTAAGCAGTTGCAGTTGGAAATTATGGGTTGTCAGTGTACAAAAATGAATAGATTTTTGTACTGTTCGGAAACATTAAGTTAGAGTAATCAAAAGTCGTTGTAGCCGTGTGAAATGAAGGTCTGGTCTGGTCTCCAGGCTGAGTTTGTTGGGGGGAGTTTTCATTGTGTTATTGCAGCTGTACTGAGGATGATGACAACATCGACAACGACAGGTTAATGCCTATGCCAACTTTAGCCGTTGGCTGTGCCACGTTTTTAGCCACTCTTCTTGTTGTTGTTATTATTTCTTGGCAGTTTTTAATAACACGCTGACAGGCAACTCGATGCTGCTGTTGCTTCAGCTTCAGCTTCTGATTTTGCTGCTGTTGCAGCATCAAATTTTATGGCCACACACAAACACACACACACACACACACGCACATACACCGACAGTCAGAAGTTGAGCGTGTGTGTTTAATGTTCTCGACACGGCAGCAATTAATAAACGAGCTACTTGCAACGATGAGGCAGGCTTTTATGTGCCACATTTCGTCATAACGCTTTCACTTTTTATAGTTCGCACATAAAGTTGCTAGATAAATGAAAACGTCGACAGATAAACAGGGACACAGACAAAAAGACACAAAGAGAGAGAGAGAGTGAGAGAGATAAAGACAGAGTAAGAGAACATGAGAGAGATATTGATAACGCGAGAGGAAAAGAGAAAAGACGATTTGGAAAAGTTTTAAGTGGCACGCACAAATGTATGCTACAGAAATTTTTTGTGGAATTTCTTAGAAAATCACACCCAACAAACCATTTCTATTTTTTTTAACTTTTCACAGGGCGAAAAGGAAAAATCATATACAATTTCCCTGCCAATTGATGACGGTGCCAACTAACTTTTGTTGAGCTCTTTAGAAATAATAAAATAAAAGTATGAGAAAAAAAAATTTGGGTAAACTCAATTTTTCTGTATTAAAAAATATATATCGATTTTTTAAAGAGCGGATACAAAGTTTTTAGTGAGCGCTATAAGTTTAAATTTAGTATAAGTTGTTCCCAGAAACAGTTTCCCTACAGTATTACAGCAAATACCAAATTTTTGGAGCCAAAAAAAAATGTAAGACTTTGCTTCTAAGTTTCTTCTGCAAAAGGTACAAAATCAATAATTTGTTATATGGTTTCTATCGAATGGCAAATCAACTAAGAAAATATTAAGAATATTCAGCCTGATTAACCTTAAAACTTTTAAGATTTACTTATATTAAATAATACTAAATCCAATTCAGCAAACCATTAAGCCAAAAATGAGACAAAATTTGTCAGCACGTTTTAAATTGGAAAATTGCTTTATTTACGCAAGTTTTATGTCAATAAATGTCGCTTTAATGAAATAATTGTAATGTTTATGACTGCTAATTATTTGAAAAAGCGCTCGTCCGGAATTTTCCAATTTATGATGAACGAACGGACGGACGGAGGGACGGATGGACGGACTACGAGGGGGAAAATAGCCAAGTCCTAAGAATTTGCTGGCATTTAATTATCATTTTACAAGCACTCGAATGTTGATTTGCTATTTTGTTATTTTGCTTGACGTTGGAATGTGTAACAGATCTGATTCCGACATCTGACCCCTGGCTGTGCCGACTGGTTAGTGGAGAGGGGAGGGAGAATAGGAGGGTTGGGCGAGAGCGTTTCCCTTCTCAGCTTTAATGAATGACAGCTTGCCATTGCATTTGATCTGGGCCATGACATCGTTTTGTTTCATTTATTACACATTTAATGAGCAACTTTTGCAGAGAACGATTTACTTTATAGGGTGTACATGAGAGTATGTCAAATTATTCAAAAGTGTGGTGCTAAGAAAACATTAAAACCAAGTCAGGGTAACTACTAAACGATTCATTTTGCCTTCAAGTCTTTGAAGTCTATTGAAATTCTTACTTTTCAAGGAAAAGCAGATTTCAAAATAAAGGGTACCTGCTAGTTAAGCTATTTTCCTTTAAAAAGAAAGCCCTATAAAACTTTCCACAGCAGCTCTACAAGAGCCTTTTTTGTTCTAATTGTCCTGCATTTACTGCTTTTTGCAACCCTTTAAAGGAAGGTGGGGGAAAGTATATAAACTTTTGGGACACAACAAAAACATAGTATATATTATAATTTTAATTTTGTCGGTTCACCTTTTGTTTTGTCGACTTTCACCTCAACTCGATGCCATTAATATTGGTCTTTTTTTGTGACTCACATTTTCCGACTTATTAATCCCCGCCACTTGTTGCCCGGATTTTGACTCCGAGTACGGTTTCCCCGCTTTTTAAGTGACCTAGATTTCATGGGGTCAGTTGCAGAAGACCAAAACGGTAAAGTTGGTAAAATGTTGGCCAAACACAAAGAAGGGACACCAAAGTTTTACCTATACGGAACTTTTTGTTTGACTTTCGGTATATCTAACAATATGAGCTCGGTGTCTATGTGAGCTAGAGTTTGGGAAATTTGCTATATACAGCTACTCAGATGGCGGACAAGTTGTTAACAAGGGTATTTAAAAATGTGTAACCTGTATATGAGTTATTTAGAAGATATTTGAACTGAAAAATTGTTGCACTGAAGGAACACAGTATCAAGAGGTTGAAAATGTTGTTTGCAGTTACTGTAACTTTGTTGTTAGGAAACTAGAAGAATGAATATATAAACTTAATATATATCCTTTAAAATAAAGTTATCGTTTTTAAACGTTATTTGCAGTTTTCTGATGTACAGGGTATTTAGTAGTACACTTAGCTAACATGCTGCTGTAGCTGCTTTGCTTACGTTTTCGTCCAGTAGCAGTTGTGTTTCCACTAAAGTAATTTTCATGTGCATTTTTCTACACTCACACACACTCACGCACACCGTCTTCTTGTATTTTATTACGTTCCACATTTGGCATAAGCAAAAGGAAAGCACACATTTTATAGGACACTTTTGCGGTTACTTTAATGTTAAAACTTAAACTTTGTCTAGGTCTGGTTGTCTTCTACTGCCTCTTAGTGGCATGCCACGCCTACATTTTATACCCTGTTTAGTTGTTGAACATTTGCTGGACGTCACTGGGAAATGGAACATTTTGACGCAACAACGCGCACGTTTCGCCTGTTGCCGATTCAAAGGCTAGAGACAAGTGGCAAGAGATACCGAAGGTGGAGAGAGTGTGGCATGTGGCATGTGGCATGAGGCAGGGAACGGTGGCAGACACTGTGGCACCACTCGACGCCGACACCAAACGAGCTAATAAAGTTAGAGGCTGTCAGGCGCGACAGGAAGAACCGACGATAGGCGACAGCGCCGCAACAAAATGTGGTTAACAGCAACAGAAACATAAACAACAACAGCAACAATAACAACAACAACAACAACAATTACCACAGACACTGTTAAGAATTAACCGACTCAAAAACAGAACTAAAACAAAGTAAAACAGATGAGAAATTCAAGAGTCTGCACAGAAAAAGCAAAAAATTTCTAAGATTCAAGTTATAAATTCCTGATTTGTTTTAAATTATATTAAAATAATTGAATAAAATATTTGATTTAAGTACGACATTTTTATAAGGATCCCGATGATCAATATTTCGTACTATATTTTAGGAAATCTAGGATCACTAAACTATGATAACGTTTGGCAATTACGTTTCCGAAATTACGGATATTTTTTCTCGTGTATGACTTGAAAAGACTTACACTGAAGAACAAATTAAAAGCACAAAGGGAATATCAAATGGTAGAGGAAAGAAAGGAAGAGAAAGAAAAGAGTGATAGCTAGACTATGACTATACATAGACTAACTAATTTGTTCTTTCATAAAATTCTTCTTCTGCTGTTTGATTTACGGACCGAGTGAAAAATAAAAGTCATACTTGTTTTACCTATAATAAGATATTCTATTTGTGGAGTGAATTTTAAATACTATACTCAGCAGAAGGCACAAATTTATATATACTCCACAGATTTTAAAATATGTGGAAAAACGGTTATGTTTAAACAAAACACGGACAACGCCAGCAAAAAACCAACTCTAATTTTAAGTACGAAAAATGGGAATTCCCAACGATGTAAGCGATGAAGTTTTAGTTACAACGATTGAAAACAATTTTAAAGTCTTGGGCCCAAGTTGACAAGTCAAACTTCAAGTAGAGGCTATTTAGACGTTGTGTGTGTGTGTCTGTGTGTGTATATGTGTGATAGAGAGAGGAAGAGAGACAGAAAGAGAGGGAGGGAGAGTGTGTTTATAGAGAGCAGCTGGCTCAGAAGCAAACACTACAGAACACAGAGCACAGAGGCAATCAATAACCAAGTGGGTCGCCCATAAAGTTCATAAATAAGTAAATAAATAAATAAGTGCATATGGGCGTGGCAAAAGGAGGCATTGGCAGCGAATAAGCAACCAAAAGGGACAGAGAGACACGTAAAGGGAAAACAGGTGATGATGAGGCAGGGAGAAGCAGGATAACCGATGAAGGAACAGCAAAAGCCCAAATCGAAATTCGCTAACGATGCAATTAGTGCCTCGTTGGATGATGTGTGTGTGTGTGTGTGTGTGAGTGTGTGTGAGGGTTGGCACTGTGGAATAAAGCCCTGTTTGAGCCAAATAACTGAGAGGCAGGCGTCCATCCACAGCTTGCCAGCCTCCGAGGCATCACCCAAGGACACTCTGTAAACAAATTGATTACATTTACTTGTATTACATTTTAAATTTATTATATTTGCAGTGTTGTTGTTTAGACTATTTCCAAAAAATCAACGCTCGTTCAGTTCGACGTCTCTATTATTCGGACCTTAGTTCAATTGAATACAATAATCATTTTTAATTTTGTCAATTGTTTTCCATTTCTCCTTCAAATTTCAGGTCAATCAAATTGTAAAATTGATAGTGTAATTTTATTTATCTGATTTGATTATGAGTTATTAATTATTTTAGTTTTTTGTTAGACCCTCTTAGTTAATTTTTTACAGAGTATGCGGATCAACAATCAATAGTTAGAAGTGCAAACTCGTTAAGAAATGCGGAATAAAAACTGTATGAACACAAGCAGAAATTCAATGCTGTTTTGACCTCCAACTCCTTTTTTTTAGCCCACCTAATCCTTAGTGTGCCCCCCCCCCCCCCCCCTTAAAAAAAACTCGAAATTATATTTGGGAACATGTCTAGTCATTGCTACATCACAATGCTGGTCAAGCAAATAGCAACAGAAAGAGTTAATTGAAAATTCAACAACTCAAAAACAGGAATATTGAAGTCCTAAAAATCTGTTGATTTGTTATAAGCCTTAAGTTAAATTTGTTTAAATAAACAAATAAAAAACAACAATTGAATTAATAGAATTGGCAATTTTGTCAAGCAATTTTTGTAAACTTCAGAACTAAGTATCTTGTTATTTTGCATACGTCATAACCTTTTAATTCACTCATGATCTTTCAGCTTTCTTAACTAAATCGGTTATAAAGAAAATATGTTTATAGTCATTAATTGACCAATTGATAAATTAAAAGATCTCTACTGAAGTTGCAATTACGAGGTTATTTAAAACATAATTTAGAGCTCTCTCAGCATAATTCTTTCTAATTGTAAGTAATATAAAATTAACATTATTTCAATTGCCCAGCATCATGTTTTATCAGTCCAGTTACTGTTTTTTTGTATCATAAGAAGTTTTCTTATACCGTTATACCGTCAACATTTTCACAACAGCTTCTATTTGTCTGAGCCGTGCTGTAAGTGAGTGTTAATGGGATTCTCACTAGGAGAGCATGAGTCTAGGTACATATTGTATATACAGTCGCTGACCATTAGAAGAGACCACCTGGCTGGCAATTTAGATTTTGGGTATGCAGACAACGTTGGACACAAACAAATTAGCTGGATTTGTGTCAAATGTTGCCAAGAGTTGTTGTCGTCGTTGCTGTTGTTGCTGTTGTTGCTCTTGCTGTCAAAGTAATGAGTAAAAATGTAAACAAAATCCGCATTTAATGCGGCTTAAGTGCCATAACTTTTTTTCTGTACATCAGATGCTTTCCAAGTAGCTCAACGAGTGTTCAACTGTCCGGTAATTAGTATCGTCCAAAGGAGAGAAATGTATATATGTGTGCGTTTTGGCCATGGTTAAAACTTTTCCCCCATTTAAATACCATTTAAGCTAGGCAACAGCTTTCCAACTCCAGCTCCAACTTCAATTTTAGCCGCAATCCGCAGACTTACGAGAGGTAATTAATTATGTAGACTATATGTGTATGTGTATGTCTATATATAAAGATATTTTTATTTACATCTCTCTCTCTCTCTCTCTCTCTTTCTGTTTCTGTTTCTGTTTCTCTCTGAGATCTGGGCGTTGCATATTTCTACGTATTTTTTTATCGTGAATTTCGCGGATTTCTAATTACAGCCTTGGCTTTTGTGGGCTTTCGTTGAAGTTTGAAACGCAGCTTAATTATGTGGCAGGCGACTGTCAGGAGAGACAGAGAGACAGAGAGAGCTCTCTTTTCCCCCTGCTCTTGTACTTAATTTCCCACATCTCTCTCTCTCTCTCTCTCTCTCTTTTTGCCTCTTTCCTTGGCTCTTGAATTGCCCTCACGAAATTGTAAAAAACAAATTTCAACAAATTGAAATTTGATAGAAATATTTAGCTGGTTTCGTCCTGAAGCAGATTTGGTTGAGCAGAGTATTTGAGGGTGTGTGTATGATGGGTAGAAAGAGGGGAAAGAGGCAGGGTTTTCATTTTGGGACTGGGCCCTAAGCCCGAGAGCAAACACAAATTTTATATTATACACAACAAAAAATGCCGGCATGCTCAGGTAAGTCTAAGATATTGGGTATTTTTCCAGGGTGTCTGTTGGACAATGAATTCAATTAACTGGGCAACTGTGTGTTGCATTTAAATTGTTGCTTATTGCAATTTGGCATTTGGCAAATTTGTTGCTGGAGCGGTAAGTTTTTAGTCGTTAACTCGGTCACTTATTACATACATTCTCTTTTCTACTGTTAACAATTTATTTTTAAGTTTGCCATCCTTGACATTCTTGGGGAATATCAAAAAGAACTTTGCATTGGAAAGTTTTCGGTTTGTGCTTAAAACTTTTCTAAGCCCAGACGCTTAAAATTCATCATTTTGAATGCTGTACTTATGTACATATAAAATAGTCAGGTTATTTGTGGTTGTTGTAGAGGTTTTGTGGTTTAGTTTTTCCCCTAACATTTCATCTCATTTCTCATTTTTTATTTTGGTTTTCATAACTTTTTTTCTCTCGTTTTTCTTTCTGTGGTTTCTCGTAACTAAATACACTTGAAACTGGTTGGAAAACGAAGTGAAATATTTGAGCAAATAAAAGTTTTCGGGACAGACATGTGAATACATATGTAATTTAAAATGGGGATTCCCCTTCTGGCCCCACTGTCTGTGGTCGCCTTCAGTTTTTCCAGGAGTGCGGAAATGCTTGCATGACGACTGGACGCAGCTGCAGGGAACGAGAAAAGAGCTGTCTCTCCCTCTCTCTCTCTCTCTCTCCCTCTCTCTGTCTGTCTGTCTTTCTCTTTTCCTACTTTTCCTTTCTCGTTCTCAAAACATAAAACGCACACACAAGAAGTGTAAAGTGAAAGCTGCTGGAAAAAGTTTTTCAATTTGTTTATGCAGGCAACGCCGAGCTAAGTGAATTATTGCATTAAAATTATGAGTTTCTATATAAGGAAGAAGAGCTGGCTAAACTTTTTGTCCCCAAAAAAAAAGAGGAAAGAGAAGGAGCTACCGGAAAGAAAGAGAAGGAGAACGTTGTGTCAGTGCTTTGGCAAAGCAAAAACATATGCCACACACATTTATATTTCACTTTTACAGCTCTATTTAAAATTTAAAGTCGACTTTTATACTGTTTGTGGCACTTAATACTTTCAAATACATTTCTGAGTTATGTTCACTTGTAATTTTTTTTGTTGAATTTAAATGTAAAAAACAATCAAATGCAAGAATTCCGACAGGTTGAGATTTAAATGAATTGCTTTTGTCGAACTTTAATGATAACATTAATTAATATATATTAAATAACATTATTTTGAAAAATATATATTAATATTATATAATATACATTAAACAATATTATATTGTATATTAACATCCTAATTTGCCATGTAGTTGCTATGGTAACAATGGAGTTTTTAAAACAAATATTTGATGTACACTTAACATAGTATTTCATATACTTAATTAAATTTTGCATTATGCAATTTATGTTTATAATTCAATCAATCAATTCTCATTTAAAATGCATATTAATTTCATAATAATTGCCAACGGGCTTTGCAATTGCTTTGGTCTAAATCCAAACACACACTCTGCATAACTAGCAGATACCCTATGACCACTTGATTAACTTTATCCATTTATTGATTGTTTCACAATTGTACTTAGTATGCTGCTTTATTGCATTTGCTGTGGTTCCAGGGTATGTAAACAATGAAATTAATATTGATGGTTGCGTAAATAAATAATTAATTTATTATTTGTGGAGAGATAAAAAATAAAATAAAAACGAAAACACAAAACAATGCAAAAAAAAAACCGAGAAACATTTATTTTTGTTACATTTATGAAATGGCTTCAATGATATTTCATTTATTTTGTATGCTTACAATGGGTGTTGTGTGTGTGAGTGTATGTGTGTGTGTGAGGGGGGACTGGAAGGTGCTTTGTGGCTGTGCTTGTGGGTGATGCTGTGTCATCGTCATCGTCATCGGTCCCTGACAATGATGGAGGAAGATTGATGCTTTTCGTCCCCAAAACAAGGAAAAGAAAATAACTTTTCCACACTCTCTCACATGTATATATATATATGTAAATTGTAGAGGGGATGTAATTTGCGACTGTTATGCATTATATTTGCTGTTACCTACCTACTTTAGGACAACAAACACAAGCACAAACAAACATAAAAGACAATTCCGTCATTTGAGTGTCACACAAAAATTGTAGCATACTTTTTTGGTCTCGTTGATGGATCTGATGGAAGTGAAGATAATCACAGTTGAGCAACAGTTGCGCAACAGTTGTGCAACAGTTGGCCATGCCAAATATATATCTCTGTACTAATTAAATTTCATTCTGCAATTTAAATTCTAATTACAAATGCAAGCTTGCAGCTGTGACAGTTTTTCTGCGGACAACGCGGCAAGAGAAAAAACTAAAAGAAAAAAACCGCGACAACTTTTCCTATTTGAAACTTGAGCACAAAAGAGATCTTAAACCGCAGCAAAGTTTTTGTTCTTGTTGCGCTTTAATCAAAAAAGAGAAAGCGTGAAATCAAATAAAGAGCAATAAATCTGAGCGCCAGAGGGCGCTGCTGTTTCTTAAATAATGTTCAACAATTAACAAATCGAATTGTGGGCATCGCTGTTGGAGTTAAAGTTTCAAGTCATTTCGCTTTCAGCGTTAAATGATGGTACACACACACACACACACACACACACAGCCACCAACATAAATACAATGAGTATGACAAGGAAATGCAATTATGGTGCTAAATAAAAACAATCAACGGCTGTCGCTTTGGGCCATTTCAGCTTGCTTCGAAAATATTAATCACCTCAGTGTTGAAATCAATAATTAAAAGGCAGCAGCCAGCACACAATTCACACACACACACACACACACACACAGACGCACGCACAAAACACTCTTGTTGAGTACATACCCTGTAACTTACATTGAAAGTATATGCTCTATTTTCTTTTGACATTTTGAGCTGAACATTTTTAGGAACCTTTTATTTTCCAACTCTGGCAGCTATAGTTAAAAAGCTCTTAGAGGTTCTCTTGTCAAATAAATAGTATGTAGAGATAGTTGGAAGGAAGGATACTCATCCTTTTTTTCCTTTTTTTTTTTTAGAAGTTTTGAACAAAATTCGTTGCCAGCTGAGGCTGAGATTCTTAATATTCCAATGCCAGTTGACTGCTACTTATGTAAAGTAAAAGTTATCTTAACGATAACTTTTAAATACATGTTACTATGTATGTATTAAGTATTAATATCTTAGAAACCGTATTTTATAACTATTTAGTTCCTGGAGGCTCAACAGACATCTAGAGAGTATTATGTAAGGTAGAAAATATATAGAGAAATTTATTTGCGAATGCTGCTCAAATAAAAGCTTCAAAGACCAATTATAGCTGTTTAAATGGACTTGTCATAATGTAATTTTGTTGTCGGAGTTTATTTTACAGGATATTCTTTAGTCAATACTCTGCGATGTGTGCGTGTGTGTATCTGTGGAGTAAAATAGCAGCAGACGGCAAAAGGCAAACAATTGCCACACTCACAAATACACGCACACATCAGGCTGATGTTCCCACAATGAAATTGAGCATACGACCTGTGTGCCGCTTAAGTTGTCCTTTTCACTCGCCAAATCTCCCACACTCTCGCTCTCTCTGTCTCTTTTCTTTCTCTCTCTCTCTCTTTCTCGTTGTGACTGTCTCTCTCTCTCTCTCTCTCTTTCTATATCTGAGTGTGGTCCAGCATCTGTTTTGGGTGCGTGCAGGTGTACAAAAGTTATTAATGGTTGTTGGTGGCTTACGCAATTTGTGCTTTTATTAAAGCTGCACCACATTTGACCCACACACACACACACACACACACGCACACATGCACGCTAGTTATCATGCCCCTCTCTTCGGCCACAGAAAAACAACACCGACAAGGCAACAAAACGGAGAGCCGAAGAACTGAACGAAGATCGCCGAACTCTGACGAACTCATTTTGCGAACTCACAACTTTTGTAATAAAGAGAGCATTCTCTATTCATACCCCGAACAACTCAGTCGTTTCTTTTTCGACAGCTTTCTTCCCTCGGTCACTGGATTGTAACTGGCGCAGCCGGACTACGGACAAGGGATTAACAATGCCCACTACGCTCGTCGTCCTAATTCTAAAGAGGTGGTGAACATGTGACAGCCGTGGTTGTGGGGATTTTAGTAGTGTGTGGTGAAATAATAAATTAAATAAAAAGTTACTATAACAATGACGTGCAAGTGCAAATAAAACAAAAGAAACAAACAAAATCAAATTTAAATTGCTTCACAGGCGACCGTATATGTGTACATCAACCGCTGATAAGACACCGGGATCGCTTGTGCGGGACAATTTACAAAAATTATACCAACAAGTTGCTGTGTGTGATGACCGTATAAGTGTACATCAATCGCTGATAAGGCACCGGGATCATCCATACACCCTAACTCATAAAAAGATACCAATTAAAAATGGTACATTAATAAACAATTTTTTTTTGACATATCAAACTGCTGTGTGTGGTGACCGTTTGCGTGTGTCGGAGAGCACTTGGTGTGCGTATTTCGGCTATTTCATCAGAATAGTAATTTCATCACTATGGTAATGTTGCATCAGCCTATATTTGCATTGCGAATGGTTGTTGTAGTTCGGTAGTTCTGAGAACAACCGTTTCGCCGCAGCGACAGACTGGCGCCGCTGTCGCTGAGTGCGGATTGCTACGCAAAAAAAAAAAAAAAGGAAAGAAATGGTAAAGAGCTAGATCAGTCGAATAGTAGACTTCGTCGTGACTAGAACTCTCTGCGCAAGAAGTAATAAAGAGCTACATCAGTCAAATATTAGACTTCGGTGAACGTGTGAATGTGTACAGCAGTCGCCGCCAAGGCAACGGGATCTCCCGCACAGTGGTTTATGAAATAAATGTGAGTTGTGTGATTAACGACCGAATATGTGTACAACAATCGCTGTTAAGGCACCGGGATCGTTTTCATTTATCAATTTACATGAACGCAAATTTATTTGAAATTAATAAATAAATAAATCTGGACAATTATTATTCATAACAAAGAAAAGAAAATCAATATAAAAAAATTTATATTTGTACACAGTGATACAGTTTCCTGCGGCAAAATCAAGTAAGCATGTATGTATGCGCCGCTTGTAAAACCCTTGCGACGTCGGCGCATAACTGCACATTGGCTGCCGCCAAGAGCTGATGTCACGCCAGAGTGGCGGCGCATGCTTGACGCCGCGTTCGCTTGTACACTCTTGAATTCTGTTGAATTCTTTTGCACACCACGCAATACGAGAATAGAATCATTTCAAAAAAAAAAAAAGCAATAAAATTAATTAAAGAAAAAGAACAAAACAATCCACTAACAACATGACGTCTATTGTTGTCACATCTTCACTAACCTCTAAAATACGCTCTATTGAATACTTATTTAATTCATGCATTACAGCTAAAGTCGAAAACAAACAAATACTACAAAGGTGGAAGAAAGCACAGCTGCACTTCACGAATGACATGCAACTAACACTAAACACCGGGAAACAAGGAAAAGAGGAAACCGCGTAACGGACACACACATACAGGTTTTCTTTTAATTCGGAAAGAATACACACATATTAAAATACACATTCAAACATAGATACATATACATAGTATCACAAAATATAACGCAATATATTACTACATTTATATACAAGCGAAATCAAAACAAATCAAACAAACACCCAAAATTTTCCCTATAGAAAAACACATGCATATTATTAATATATCCATTAATAGCTCACATTTTTACTATTTTATATACACATAGCATTACCATACCCCACGTAAATGTTAAGAAAAAAAGTCAACACTAGTAATACAGTTAGGGGCAGATTAGGGCTAAGGAGCGGATTTAGTTTACCTAAGATAAGGGAAGCGACAGGAACAAAAGAGGAAGACCAGCCGGTTCAATCCCAAAACAATAATCCCACCGACGCTATGGATTCCGGTAACTCATCAGGGCCACTAAGTCCCACCGTTAGCAATTCATCAATAACAACAAACTTGAATCTACAACAACTACTAACCCTTGTACATCAACTACCAACCTACGAAGGCCCACCTGACAATCTTAATAGATTTATAGACAGAGTAGATCAGCTCCTTTTGTTACCCTCATCAGTGGACCAAGCAACATGCGGACAGTACTTACTTGGAACTATCCGTGACAAAATTAAGGGCAGGGCAGACGAAGCGCTGAATGTCTGCGATGTACTCCTTAGTTGGGATGACATCAAAACAAACCTCAAGCGACTATACTCTAGCAAGAAAACAGAAGAAATGCTTGTTAGGGAGCTACACAATCTTCCGGACGGACTTAGTATGGGAAAATTGTACTACTCAGCCGCAAAAATAAGAAGCGAATTAATGTCACTCGCCAGAGAAGCAGACCCTAGTGGACACTCTCTCGCGGCCAAACGTGACCAATACGACAGATTCTGCCTAAATACATTCTTAGTTGGATTAAAGGACCCACTTAAGTCAGCCATTAGGAATCAAAGACCAGAGACAATCGAGAAAGCATACGAGTACGGACAGATTGAACTAAACTTCTCTAGAAGCTTGAACAAATACCAAGAAAACCGACGACGTGACAGCCCATACGCGAAAGGACAACCAACTAATAGTGACAACAGTCGCAACATACCACAACAACAGAACTATAATAATGGCAACAACGCTCGTCATGTACCACGATACGATAACACCAACAATGACAATAATAGCCGTTTTATACAGAGACAACAAAATTCTAACAACAATAACAATAGACGGTTCACACGTCAACATAATTCCCGTAACGATAATAATGGTCGACAAGATAGAGAAACTCTGGGCAGGAACCCCTTCCACAATAACAACCAACCAGATCAGACCCTAAGTCACCAAAACACGAACAACCATAATCCAAGTGCTCCCCTATGTAACATTAACGATGTTGTAAATTTTCTACCAGAAGCCTCGGGAAGCCAGTCGGCTACATAAGCAAGAAGACTCACGGATCTTCCTTGCCATTTGTTTTCTTATCACCAAACTCCATGCTGTCAAACCCTCTCAAATTCTTAATAGACACTGGATCTACTTACTCTTTCATAAATCCAGCACTTATTAATGAAGATCACATCAAAAAACTAACCTCAGATATCAATATCCAAACTGTTCTCAGTACATTCAAAATCCGTGAATATACAGATAAAATAAATTTCAAACAATTCAAAACAATGCCCAATTTTAAGTTCTTATTATTCAATTTCCACCCCCACTTCAATGGTCTCCTAGGCATGGATATCCTATCTAACCTAAATGCAAAAATAAACTTTGCCGAATCCATACTAGAAACACCAGAAACCGCCATCCCAATCCTCACAAGGGCAAACCCTGTAGACACATTACATAACCTGCCACAAAATACCAAAATGCTACTTCCGCTTCCAGTAAATTTCATGCAGGGAGATTTTATATATGAAACCACAAATTTGGATAATCAAATATCCATAACAGGCGGTTTATACACCGCAAACGCAGGATCCGCTTATTTCGAAGTCTGCAATAACTCAGACCAAATCCAAACACTTTACCTCGAGGAACCGTTGCAGGCAGAAGAGTTCTCCCCACAAACCCACCAATACTTAAACTGCATGTTCGCGGCAACAGATACAGAACGACCGGACGACCAACAATTAAACATTCAGACGGAACACCTCAACAGCGAGGAAAAACAACACATACTCAAACTATGCAAGTCATTTAAAAGACTTTTCCACAACGAAAACAACCAACTAACGTTCTCTAACGTCGTGAAACACTCTATACCAACAACAGATAATATACCGATTCACACAAAATCTTACCGTTACCCATTTGTACATAAAGACGAAGTTCGAAAGCAAATTTCAAAAATGCTCGAACAAAACATCATAAAAAACAGCCATTCCCCCTGGAGTGCACCCGTCTGGGTCGTACCAAAGAAAAGTGACATCATAGGCGAAAAAAAGTGGCGCTTAGTAATCGATTTTCGGAAATTAAATGAGAAGACTATCTCCGATAGATATCCTATCCCGAACATTGCAGATATACTAGACAGCATAGGAAAGACCATGTATTTCACAACAATAGACTTAGCAAGTGGCTTTCACCAAATTCAAATGAACCCACGCGACGCGAGCAAGACGGCATTCACCGTCGAAAATGGGCATTATGAGTTCACGAGAATGCCCTTCGGTCTCAAGAACGCCCCTGCCACGTTCCAACGCGTTATGGACAACGTTTTAGGTGACTTAGTCGGTAACGTCTGTCTCGTCTATCTTGACGATATAATAGTATTCTCACCCTCACTTCAAAAGCATATAGCAGATATTAAATCTGTTTTCACAAAACTCCAAAACGCAAATCTAAAAGTCCAACCAAGCAAGTGTAGCTTTTTAAGGAAGGAAATCGACTTTCTGGGACATATCGTAACCCAGGAAGGAGTCAAACCGAACCCACTTAAGATTCAAACCATCAAGGACTTCCCCTGCCCAAAGACAGCCAGGGAAATTAAATCATTTTTAGGACTTTTAGGGTACTACAGAAAATTCATAAAGGACTTTGCGAAAATAACTAAACCCATAACGAGACAGTTAAAAGGGAACAAACCTATAATAATAGACGATGAATTTAAACAAGCATTCGAAACGTCGAAAGATCTTCTTTGTAATGATCCCATACTCATATACCCTGATTTCAATAAGCCGTTCACGCTGACCACAGACGCAAGTAATTATGCGATAGGCTCTGTGTTGTCACAAGGCCCAGACACTAATGACAGACCCATATCTTTCGCTAGCAGGACACTATCGGACACGGAAATCCGCTATTCTACGATAGAAAAAGAAATGCTGGCTATCATTTGGTCTGTAGGTCATTTCAGACCATACCTCTTCGGGCGTAGATTCAAAATAGTAACAGACCATAAGCCATTAATCTGGCTAGAAAATCTGAAAGGCCAGAATCCAAAACTACTTCGATGGAAAACTATACTGGCCGCTTACGACTACGAAGTCATATACAAAAAAGGGTCGCAAAACGTAGTTGCTGACGCACTCAGCAGAATTGAGCCAAACTTGAACATAAACGAAGACCCACAAATTATACCAATCGCTTCGCAACCACTAAATCACTTCAATTGCCAAATAATATTCCGTACCGGTTCAACAACTTCAAGACAGGTAGAAACACCATTTATCCATAAAGAAAGACACATAGTCACAGAACCCGTACATACTTTCGACTCCGTTACAAACACCCTTCAAACAATCCTGAAACCGAATAAAACATTCGCAATATTTGCACCAGACGATATTTTAAAATAATAGAAGAGTCCTATAATAACTATTTTTTTGAAAATGACTTATACAAAATTTTCCGCTGCAATATATGGCTAACTGAAATTACGAACCCTCATGACCAGGAAAACGAAATTCGTGCGTACCACCTTAACACCAATCATAGGGGGATAGACGAAACATATAACCATTTAAAAAGGGACATTTATTTTCCGCATTTAAAAGACATTATTACAAAAATTATAAAAAATTGTGATACCTGCCTAACCCTAAAATACGATAGACACCCCCATAAACCATTGATGCAAACCCCAACCGCCCCAGAGGGACCATTAGCAGTCGTTCATATAGACATATATTTTATTAACAATACTTGTAACCTCACAATTATCGATAAATTCTCCAAGCTAGCGCAAGCCTACCCCCTTAGCAATAGGAATTCAATAAAAGTCGCTGATGCCATATTACAATTCATAAGTCACTATGGCGCACCAAAGAAAATAGTTTTCGACCAGGGCGCGGAATTTTCGGGCAGTCTATTCAACGACCTCTTAACTCAATTCCAAATAACAGTTCATACAACTTCATTTCAACAATCAACGGGCAACGCTTCTGTCGAGAGACTGCACTCCACCTTAACCGAACTATACAGGATAATCATGAACAAAAGAAAGGAAGCACGCTTAGAACGCGATCATGTCCAAATACTCGCAGAAGCAGTAGCAACATATAACAATGCAATACACTCCAGCACTTCCTATACCCCTTTCGAGCTCTTCCACGGAAGAACTCACATATTCAACAAAACGATAACATTCGACAATCACCACGATTACCTTAAGAAATTAAACGAATTTAGAAAAGACATATACCCAAAAGTACAGGAACATTTAAACGCGACCACAGAAAAAAGGTTGGCCAAATTAAACAAGGACAGAGAGACACCAGTTCAAGTCGAGCCTAATGATAAAATATATAGAAAAGAAAACCGTAGAAACAAGATAACGCCGAGATTTTCACTACACAAAGTAGATAGAGACAAAGGCGTCACTTTCCTAACATCTAAAGGTCAAAAGTTACACAAACAAAAAATTAGAAAAACAGTTAAGAAAACAGTGGAAGAAACATAAGATAGACAAGCACTATTCAATAAATATATTTAAGCCCACATTAACAAAAAACAAAAAAAAAACAAAAAACAAAAAAAAAAACAAAAAAACAAAAAAAAAAATCTGAAATGGCACAAATTTTTGTTTTCTTACTTACGAACTTAGGGAAGCCAGAAATAACACTAATTCGTTATAAAATAGGATAAGCTACAATATAGACACTGTTTGATTATGTAAACGAAGTAGTCAATGGCCATTAGCCAGTAAACAAAAATTATCCCAAAACTGTTATTTTATAAGGAACAAATAATAATATAAGATAGAACAAGATGTAAGGTTTATAAATATAAAACTCATGTTTAACATTAAGATACCCATTTGTTAAAAAAAAAAAAAAATGTTAAAATCAAAATATCGTCGGAGTTCGTGGCATACACCAACAACACGTCGCCTAATCACCCTTCTTCGATCCGGCTATTCCCCTTATAGCCTTCTCTTCGGACTGGGGGGGGAGGAGTTATCATGCCCCTCTCTTCGGCCACAGAAAAACAACACCGACAAGGCAACAAAACGGAGAGCCGAAGAACTGAACGAAGATCGCCGAACTCTGACGAACTCATTTTGCGAACTCACAACTTTTGTAATAAAGAGGGCATTCTCTATTCATACCCCGAACAACTCAGTCGTTTCTTTTTCGACAGCTTTCTTCCCTCGGTCACTGGATTGCACACTTGCACACACAGGCATGCATAATATGTACAAATGCCTGAAACAAGGACAAAACCCAAAAAGAACAGGCTCACCTTATGGTTGTCTCTCTGTGTGTGTGTGTGTGCGTGTGTGTGTGTGTTTTGTGTTTTTTTAAAGGCTTTGTTGCAGGCATGAGCTTGTGGCAACCAGTGCAAGCACATTTTAGGCCCTGTACTAAAAGAGTTTAAAGGGTTTTCTCTATATTGTATTCAGTTTAAGTCCTCTCGCTCCTACAACAACATAGATTCAAAGTGTTAATTCAAAAAAATCACAGGTTTTTGGATGGAATAATGATTAATTTTTGTCTCGAAATTTTGATAAATATATGTATGTATTGTCCAATTATTAATATATTGATTTTGTTTTTGTAAAATATGAATTACAGAATAACTATTATCTTTATAATGCATATCAAACAATAGAAATTTGCTTAATACCTTGCACTTTTTAATTTGAAACTTATATCAGCAACGATTTCTGTTGTTTTTAGAGAATAAATACAGGGTCTGTTACAGTCGAGTACACTGAACTGTAGGCTTTCCTTTTAGTTATATGTATATAATGCAAGGCTCAACTCACAGAATAAATACAGGGTCTCTTACAATCGAGTACTCTGAACTGTAGGCTTTGCTCTTATTGTTAGTTATAAGTATATAATGCAAGGCTCAACTCACAGAATAAATACAGGGTCTCTTACAGTCGAGTACTCTGAACTGTAGGCTTTGCTCTTATTGTTAGTTATATGTATGTACATTATGCAAGGCTCAACTCACATCAAAATGTCGCTGCTTTGTGGTGTTGAACTATTGGATTCGTCGAGGCGGTGGCGGGGGCGTGGTCGTGGGCGGGGTGTTTGTGGCAAGGTGTGAGGTTCATGGTGCAACCAACGATAAAATTCATAGAATAGTCAGAAACATTTTTATTCATGTGAATGCAAATGTTGTTATGTTCATTTGCTGTTAAGCTTTAATTGGAATTACGGTTAAACAAGCAGATTGCTCAACTAAGAGATACCATGTAGTTCAAAAAGTGTACAACTATATTTAATTATATTTTTAAAGTTTAAGACACTATTTTACTATTCAATTCAAGCTTGATTCGACTAAAAACACACTACACTTGCATGTTTAAGTTTCGGTATAGCCCCGAGCTTACGTTCAGTTACCAAAAAGATCGGTCTCGAAGGAGAAAATCCCCAAACTCCACAATCCCTTGGGATAAGTTTTCCAAAGAATTATATTCTCAATCGCACACGAGGAAATTTCTTGCAACAAAAAAACCAAAGAAACCAAAGGCAGATTCCAAGTCAGAGACAGAGACTGTGCCACATGTTGTACACTTGAATCTGTACATTTTCTCGGTCGGTCTGTCTGTATGTCTGTGTGTCTGTTCTTCTGTCTGTCTGTCCGTCTGTTTCAACGACCCTTGTTACGGTTAACGTAATATTCACTTTGAACATAATAATTTTACTGTCAGAGTAAGTATGGTTTGGGTTCTTCTCGACGAGTCTCGTTTTCTTATTCCCATTTTCCATTTCCATTTCTCTAGTCAGCTAACAACATGCAACATGTTGTGGCAAGTAGCAAGAAGCAACCCTTTAAGATGTGCTTAAGAAGTCTAGCCGTGTTTCGGCATTCATATTTTAGCTTTCGAAAGCTGCTCACTTATGGTACTTGCCACATCATACCGACTGCCAAAACCAAATCCAGCTGCGTATCTACAGCATGTTCTTGCCACACTGGAGGCAACATTGCTCCCGTTCCTGTTGTTGCTGTTGTTGGTGTTGTTGCTTCCGTGCCTGTTGCTGTTGCTGTCAGTTTACGAGCATCAACCTGGCTCCTGGGGTCACAGTCAATGCCCAAATGGCGGATGTCAACTTGCCTTGCCATTGTTTTTCATATCTAAGCGGAAAAAAAGGACTTTAATTTGTCCAAAATGCGGGTATATTCGACTTCATCACTGATAACTTAATAAAAATTCACTAAAGATCTGAATTTTTTTCCCAAAAAAAGCTTACAGAGAAGCTTAGAAGTAATGACACTTTTCTACAATCTTGCTACAGAAAGAAACGTCTTGGTTTTAGGTTAAACTAGTTTTAACACCCAGCTTCATTCTCTCTAAGTTCTCTTTAATAATAATGTATTCTTTCTTTAAGTTATCTTTCTGACAATTTAGGCAATAATTGTTTACTATACAATTTATCACAGGGTATTTATAAATCGTTGTGTTAACTATTTGCGGCACTTGTTTTTTGCTGCTCTTTATTCATCTCCATCTTAAAGTTGTCTTTGTTTTCTATCACAATGTATTTGTCTGCTTCCAAGCTTATTACAGGGTATCTAACAGTTCATCTGCCGACCATCTGAAGCACTTTATCTGGTTTCGAACGCTTCTCTGCACGGTCTCTGCTCTAAGCTGCTGTGGTTAAAGTGTGTGGTTGTGTGTTGATTTGACTATGTCTCTGTTTTAGCGTTGCTAAAGCTCGAACATAAAGGTTGGCTCTACATATTTAAAAAACAAAAAAAAAAAGCCAGAATATGCTGAAATGGAAAATAAATTGGCTAACAAATAGGCTAAATTTGAATAGAAAATAGAAAATTGTCAGTTCGATTTGCTTTTAAGTTGTTTCTACTTTTTAAAATTATGGCAAGTGACGAAATAATATCATCTAAGTAGATTAAACACTTTTATTAAAAGACCATTATACCATTTCTAGCCTACAATATGCTTAGCTGACAACACTAGTCTGTTGGTCTGTGTGTTGTGTGGGTGTGTGGGTGTGTGGGTGTGTGGCAATACCGACCTTCTTGTTTGTATCATCAACTTGTTGAAGTTACAAGGCAAGAAATGAAACAAAAACACAAACAACATCAACATCAACAGTCTGGCAAAGGGAATTCTGTGTGGCAGCAACATTTGGTTTGTCTGTCTGATGTTGTCTGTACCAGTTGCCAGTTGCCAGTTGCCAGTTGCCTGCCCCAGGATCTCTTCTCTCTATCCCTCTCTCTCTCTCTCTCTCTCTCTCTCTCTCCTTCACAATCTCTATATAAATGTATCTCCAAGTCTCCATCTTTCTCTCTGTGTATTTGTATCTCTGTTGATTGCATGCACTGGCGTGTGGTTAGATTAATCAGATATCTGACAGTCGGCATCAGAGTTGTTACTTAATAAGCAAATAAGCTGGCGACGAATCTATTTATAGATTTTGATTAAAGACTTTCGTCCAATTGAATCCCTCAAGCAATAACTGTTATTTACATCCTTACATCTAATGAAATCCTTCAGCTGCACACACTTTGAACTTCTCCCTGTCTATGTGATCTGTTTGGGCTTTTGATTTTGCTTTGGCCTCTGAATCCTTTGGTGTTATTATTGAGGTTTCCATCATATCCATTTACATCACATTTTGTTACAAATAGAAATATTAATAATTTTGTACAAATACATAGCATTGAATTGCATTGTGAATTGAGGTGTGAGGTTTACAAAGCAACTTAAAGCAGGCATTTGAATAAATATGTCACTGCTGACTGCATCTTTAGAAATGTGAAATCGAATTGTGTTTTCAGAAAATATACGTATGCAATATTTGACTGAATTTGCGTGTTGTTTTACACAATAAAAATGCAGGCAATATTTTTGGAAATATTTGACTTTAAATTGAGAAAATATAGAACATTTTGACTTTTGTTTTCCATGTATAAGTTATAACTTGGTGGTATGTAAAAGATGTCCTTCGACATACGTCAGTGTTATATAAAACATTGTTTACTTAACATGACTCAGCACCGAAAAGTCGATATCTTAAACGTAATTGAAACGAAACTGGAGACCATTTTTAAGCCGTATCTTAAGTGGATTCGATGGGAACCATAAAGATGGAAAGGGAAGAAGTTGAGTTAATCAACTGGGAACAACAACAGGCTGATGAAGAGAAGACGAGAGACGTGAAGACAAGAAGACGAGAAGAAAAATGCAAAGTAAACGAATTTTCGTTAAGTCGCAGTTAATAAATTTCTAAAAGTGGCCACAAAGATGCCCGCCAGGCCTCTTCATCTTCTTGTTCATCATCTCCTTTAGCCTCTTCTTGGAGTATCTAAAGCCCAAAGTTACACAACGCAAAATATGTAAACTCATGTCATAATTGAATTTTCATTTTGGGCTTAATTTTCGTCGAGGCAAAGCCAATGCCAAAGCCAAGCCGCAACAAAATTTGATAATTAAAATAAATGCAAAATACAAAATGCAAAATACAAAATACAAAGAATAAGAGCGAAAAAACTAATTTTAGCACCCAACAAAGCGCCACTGAGCTACAGTTCCAGTTTCTTTCATTTTCCATTTTCCAGTTTTTAGCTGGCTTAAAGCTTAAGCTCTGCCTATTTCAGTTTTCCCCAGTGTGTGTGTGAGTTAGACGAGTGATGAGAGGGATGGGAGGGGTGAGTATGCCACAACAAATGCCATTTATTGAAAACTCATTAAAAAGTCATATTACAAAAAGTAAGAGAGGCTCAATGTGTTTGGGTTGAAGTTCGACTGTTCGTTTACAAATTTTGATAATTTCAACTCAAGCTACAATCACAAAATCAAAGTACTCCAATTTGGAGTTATTATTTGTTCAGAAGCATACAATAAATAAGTATATCCAGATAAAATGAGTCGTTACGTGTCCATTCCCGATTTGAAAAAGGAAGACGACGAGTTGAACATTGACCACGATGAACATATCGAAAATGCAGCCGAAGATTTCAGGATTACAATCAGTCAAAATAAAGTAATTTCTACTTGTCTTCTCCCATCACATTTATTAAGAGGTAACGCTGGTTTTATTGCTAGTCGGAATTGGTTACCGTCGTCAGAGATTTCGGAATTATCTAATTTTCGAACACAGTTTGTTAATTACATCTCTCTCTCTCTTGCTTTCTCTTACTTTTGTGTTAGAAAGTTATCAATAAGTTATCGAAATTTCTAAAAGAACGCCAGCATTTCGACTCATCGCAGCCAAAGTTAACTAATTAACCTAACTAGTAATAGTGGGATGCCTGCAATTGCTTTGCTTTTGATTTGCTTTCACTTCTAAGAGTTCAGACAACGATAACTTTGAACAATCTGAACCGATTTCCAAGCGGAATGTCATTTCATCATGACTTGTCCTCTAGAATTCAGCTAAACTAATTTTAAGGAACATTTCCAGTATGTTCCTGTTTGATATTTTAGAACAAAGTTATTTTTTAAATTTAATAGCGTTTCTTTTTTGACAAGCTACTCAACTTCTAATGTCATAAACAGAATAAGGCGTATTAGAGAATGAGCCAAATATCCAGGATAGATAAACATGATATTTATGGCTAATAGAGCTACAAAATGTATTTCATAATGTATTTCAAAAAGATTTAAGGCCATAAGTTTACCTTAAGTTAAGGTTAAGTATTTTCAACTCTTTAACCTGAAGGTCTGACATTCGATTCGCCTTTAACTCTATTGTGTTGCAGCCTAAACACTTCGTGTGCCTAATTTACACCTGATTAGCGCAGGTGGCAAGTCAACAAGCAACAGCAACAAGCAACATCAACAACAACAACAGCAATAACAACAGCAACCATAGCAACAACAGCAATATGGCGAGAAGACCGCAGACCGCAGGAACTCGTAATTGAATCATAGCTATTAGACGCTTGAACAGTCAGGATTCGAGCCATGGCCAACATGCTGTCCACGGTCCGTCGGTCCGTTTACCTATTTTCTATTTCCATTTGCCATTTCCCAAGTTCTCTGTATGTAATTTATGCGCATTTCAAATGATGTCGTCGATTTCTCATGCGTTTCGAGACCTCCCAAAACACAGACACGATGTCTGCAAGTTACTTGCTACACACAATATATAAATCACACTTACTCATGTCAAAGGTGCAGGTGTGTGTGTGTGGGGGTGTGTGTGGGTGGGTGTATTAGGTGTACGAGAGAGAGAGCACGTACCCAAAGCTGGCAAATTTGTTGGCAATTGCGAGTGGGGGGGGGGGGGGGGGGGGGGGGATGCGAGCCAAGTTCCCCATTCTCATTCCCATCCACGTACCCTCAACTGATGCACTGTGGAATCCAGCTACGCAAAAGACCTGGCTAAATTTAATGATACTGTATTTCTCAAAAATTAAGAATCTAAAAACATTTTTCAATCCGAAGAACAGTTGTGAATGAACGAGTCTCAACTTAGTACATTAGTCATCAGAATTAAAAAATGATCCATCGAATTGAGTGATAAAGACTGATAAATGATAGGACTGATGTTAATATTTATGGTGTCGTCGAAAAAGTGTGTTCATTTCTTATCAAAATCTAGATAAATTTATTAATTAATGATTATTTAGTTTTCAACTTTCGTTAAAGTGTAAGAAGATATTAGTTAGAGATGGTTTTGTTAATCATAATCTTTATTCAAATCGTAATCGTTAAAAATTAAGTGCTTATAAAATAATTCCTGTAATATCTGAACTTTGTCATAGATTTATTTATTATTTACTCTTAGTTAATATAAAGCCTTCAGATAGTTTAGAAACTGCTTAAAAATCAATTTGCATGACTGTTAATTTTAATACATTTTAATTATTATTAAACACATTTTAAATATCTTCTGAGTTCGAAAAGATACAATTCTTACATTTGAAAGTGCTTCCACATGTATGGTTGAGTATTAGTATCTGTAGTATGTATGTTAGCCATGTATGATTGGCAAAATGTCAGCAATTAATTTGGTTAGTCGCGTAAAAGTGAATTAGCGTTAAGTCTCTAGAGAAAGAGAAGCACACATCACAGAGATGTGTGTTAATGCCTATTGACACACACCCGCGCCCCTCCTCTCTCCACTGTCTGCTTAGCTCAGCTAAGTCGTTTTTTTTTTTTTTTTTTTGAATGGGAACTCTGATTTTGGCAGCCTCCAAATCAAAGCATACTTTTAAGGCGTTTCGCCAAAAACATGCAACAACAATTACAAAGTCAACAGGTCGTATGCGTAAATTTAATTACACTTATGGATAAGTTGCGTTGGGTTCCCCTGCCTCGGGCAGCTTAGTACTTTGAGTACTTTGAGATAGAGACAGAGAGAGATAGGCAAAGAGAAAGAATGAGACAGAGACAGACCTCTGAGCTCTGAGATCTGTTGCAATTTCATTAATTTGCCAAAGAGCTGTGTGACTTGTCTTCTTTGATATTTGAGTCATAGTCTGAGACAAAGTCAAGAATTTCTGTTGAAACCTCATCACAAATATGCCACAGACCTTTTTGATGTATGCACTCCACACATCAATCTAACTATACAATTGTTGAGTATATCATACGAGTTGCCAAATACATTTAATAGCTACATTTAATTTGTGAAACTCCCTAAGAATTGAGTAGTAAACATAGAAAACTTGGAAATTATGCAACTTAGTAACTGTTAACTTAGTATTAAAGCTTTGCCAGCTGTCTTAGTATAAGTAAGTTTAAGCCAAAAATAAAGTAATTTGAACTTGAACCAATTACTGAACCAATCTCCAGCTCTGATCGTTGTAAAAGTTAAAACAAACAGATTCGAATTAATATTGTATTATTGTGAAATTACTGACTTAACTTTGTCTTTGGCTACTAAATGAAGGTATTTATCATAATATTAATATACTTAATCATATTTATTAAAAATTGCTTTAAACTTGTCTACTTTTAGAATACAAGTATGGACAAAGTAGTTCATCTCTCTGTCTGTCTGTAGATAATTGTTAATTTCCTGAGTTGTAATTTACAAATAATGTAATTTTATGAATTCTTGTATAAATAAAATAAGCTTGAATTTCCTATGAAATTATTTCAATATTCAATTTCAATAACAAAACCAATTGTAAACCGCAGTTAGGGCTATTTTCGTTGGCATTGCTTGTTTTTCTCCATTTAATTGACAAAAGTAAATTAATTATAATTCAATTGCATTCACATATTTTACAGCTATGACAATTATTTGATATTTCTGCAATATGCGCGCATTTTCCATAAATAATTTTTCCAAGGCTGCTTCGCAAAACTCGCAAAAAATCAAATGAAAATGAAAATGAAATTGTTGTGGTTGTTGCTGACTTTCAAAGGGTCGTGGCCCAAGGCAATGTTCAGATAATGCAACACAAAGCGGCAACTTCAATTCGGTTTCATCTTCTGCTTCTGCTTCTGCTTTAGCTTTTGTTTTTGTTCCTGTTTTTTCTTCTGATTCTGATTCTTATGGTGCTTTTCTTTTCTTTTCTTTTTGACATAACAAAAAGCGTAGATAGAAGCAGACGCAACAAAAGCAAGCCGCATAACAACATCGAAGACAAACAATTACAGACT